>OX453302.1:17297369-18620493 GCA_949710035.1 Crambus lathoniellus | reverse complement strand
AGTTGTATTCTTTCAAGTTTTTTAGGTTAGCTGATGGTGGATGGTGCATAACAAACAATCTGTTGTTTGTTATGCACCAAATGTTCTGACATTATAAGAAAAAATAATTTTGTGTTCTGTGTGCATAACAGTTATAACCAAGGAATTTATAAGTACTACGTTATAAATTCCTTGGTTATAACAGAGTTAGAGATGGTGATTCTCACAGAACATACCTAGTAGGGAGAAAATGTTTCCGTGTTCTGTGGTGATTCTTGTCCGAGATATGGGTTTTAGTAGCTGCTCATTGCGCTACGCTTGCTCATTTTGCGGTTTCTTTTGGTAGCGTTCTTATACTAAAAATGGAAAAATAAAAATTTTTATAAAAAAATAAACCGCCTTCAAAAAAACTGTAAACAAATTTCGCTTCCCAAAAACACGTAAAAATGAAAAATAAATTAAATCATTCAATTCAAAGGACGAAAGTCCGGGATTTTTTAAAATTAATCTTGAAACTTACTGATCTGATTGAAGTCGGTGCCAAGCCATGTAATATTATGTATTTGATAGGTTACAATTCACACCACTCCGCGCATGAGTAGGTTTTGTGTGTTATTTTTTCACTAAGTATTTATTCTTGTTACTTTGGGCTTGTCACCGACTTCAATCAGATCAGTAAGTTTCAAGATTAATTTAAAAAAATCCCGGACTTTCGTCCTTTGAATTGAATGATTTAATTTATTTTTCATTTTTACGTGTTTTTGGGAAGCGAAATTTGTTTACAGTTTTTTTGAAGGCGGTTTATTTTTTTATAAAAATTTTTATTTTTCCATTTTTAGTATAAGAACGCTACCAAAAGAAACCGCAAAATGAGCAAGCGTAGCGCAATGAGCAGCTACTAAAACCCATATCTCGGACAAGAATCACCACAGAACACGGAAACATTTTCTCCCTACTAGGTATGTTCTGTGAGAATCACCATCTCTAACTCTGTTATAACCAAGGAATTTATAACGTAGTACTTATAAATTCCTTGGTTATAACTGTTATGCACACAGAACACAAAATTATTTTTTCTTATAATGTCAGAACATTTGGTGCATAACAAACAACAGATTGTTTGTTATGCACCATCCACCATCAGCTAACCTAAAAAACTTGAAAGAATACAACTTAAGGTCTCGGTGGTACGTAACCAAACATGCTTTAACTCCTAAGGAGTTTTACCTTCCATCATCAGCTCACCTAAATAACCTGAAAGATTACAACTATATTTTTTTACGTATCAACAATAATTCAAGAATTATCCTCCAACTCCTAACCATTGAGGAGTTGTATCTTCCATCACCAGCTCATGATGATGAGCTGATGGCTATCAGATGCATATGGTTGAAATTTTTTAGAAAATACATAAAACACCTAATCTATCTTCGGGTTTACCTCGTTCCCCTGGATTCTACCATCAGATCCTGACTTGGTTATAATGAGACCAAAACAGGAGTATACTCTTTTAAATAAAAAAAATATTGAGATCGGTGAATAGTATAGATAGTAATTTTTCATTGAATCCTACGACCAGCCCTTGCAAACGTTGCTTAACCGCAACGATTGCAAAACGCGGTGATAACCCACATCACCAATCGAGGTCCTGGAAGTGAAACCCATATACCCATTATACTATGACATAATTAGTATATAATTAGTTTCCGCGTGTGACTTTATTGACGCTGTTTTGAAGAACAAACTATTCAGCCCGAACAAAAACCTAACGTTTACTTACATGGATGACATTATACTTTCTGCTAATAATTCATGACTCCCATCCCATGACATCAGGCCCCATATCTCCGAAGATTGTTATCGGATCTAAATGAAACTTATATGGGACCAAATCGAAAGTATACCCAATCGAACAAAAAAACAACTATTAAAATCGGATCACTAACACCAGAGTAATCGGTATACATACATCAAACAAAAAAAAAAAATAATAATACGGGTTGAATTGAGTACCTCCCTCCTTTTTTGGAAGTCGGTAATGATTACATTGCAGCCGATAACTGACCGTTCGCTTATGTCAAAATAAACAGCTAGTCGGAGGCAGTTTTTTCAACATTATTCAGAAATTATTAGCGGATTTTAGTAAGTTTCTGTGTGTTTCAAGTTGTTAAAACGTATTTATTCTCTTGCTCAGTGGTTGTTAATTCCGGAAAACAATAATACCGAGTCGAAAATACACAAAAAAGTGAAAATCTGATGAAGTAAAGTGACGGGTGCTACTTGACTCTAAACGGCTCAAGAAAGACACTCGGCACTGCCTTCCAACATCCCTCAAGAGCGGAGAGGGAGGAGGTCCCGAAAAGAGCCCGTATGAAGGAGGCTACCTACCAAGACAAAGCCGTCTTCCCCAGTGAAGAGTTTATTCTCATTTGCGGCCGTGGAAACTGGAAAAAGCCCACCAGGCCGACTTAAGAGCTGCTCGCCTGAAAAATCTGGACTAGACTTGAAAAGTCATCATCATCATCATCATCAGCCATTTAATGTCCCCACTGCTGGGGCACTGGCCTTCCTTATGGATGGATAAGGGGAATGGGCCATGACCCACCACGCGGGCCCAGTGCGGATTGGTGGGTATTAACGACTGTAAGTGCAGCCGGGACCAACGGCTTAACGTGCCTTCCGAAGCACGGAGGAGCTCGAGATGAAAAGTTTTTTGGTCACCCATCCCGTGACCGATCATTGCGAAAGTTGCTTAACCTCAACGATCGCAAGCCAAGCGCGCTAAAACTTGAAAAGTACTACGAAATAATTCAAAGTAAACGCCAATAAAAAATATTGTGAAAGTTGGAATTTCAAAACTAGCCTGCACCTCAACAGAAAAACCAATACATGTTTGAGAAAAACGCACCACTAAAATCAACACCGCCAAAAATCCCTTGTATTTGACAGTTGGATGACACTGACATTGACAACTTGACACACTATTTTTGAAAAGATTCATTCATAAAAGTAACATCACTGGTATCATTCATTCACCGATCCAAACGATCGCAATGCCATCGCAATCCGTCTTCCATCCGTTTGTGAACGTTAGGGCGATACCTTTTTATGTCACGATCGTAAACTGATTGAAATGGAGTTGTAATGAAATCGCTCTTATTGCAAAATAGGGCGATAGGGCCCCAGAGTAGCAAGCCAAGGAATTTATAAGTACTACGTACAACAGGAAGGTGCACTCCGTATTTTTGTGTATTTAAGAATACACTTTAATTTTAAGAGATAAGGTTTATATTTCAATACAAAATGTCAACGGTCCAGCTGAGACCGCAAGAACGAGGTGAGGGTGTCCCTTTCTCTAAAATTGCCAGCACTATTAAATAACAGGTTTAGTAGATTTATGGTTCACAACTTTCGTTATAAAAATTAAATTTCGTAAAATTTCCGCTTCGTATTACTTTTAGTCAATAGAAAACATCGCATTTTAATTTAGGTATTACCGTATTAAGCATAAAAATGTATCAGGTCGTCTAAGTTTTTTATGGCTTATCCTAGAAAAGAATTTGAATGATAGATTTCAGAATGTTAAAGTAGCAACATTACAAGCCGAATGACGTTTTCTGACGTTTTCCGTCTTCGTTGTGTCAAGTTCGCAATTCGCTCGTCGCCGCCCGCCGCCCGTCGCGCATGTTCGTGGCCGCCGTAATGGGATGGAGTGAGATAAACTGACCTCGTTCTTACTATCTCATTAGGACCGTTTTTTAGCAGCAGTGCACCTTCCTGTTGTATTATAAATTCCTTGTAGCAAGCATACGACAAAGGGCGTTTTCACACTGGACGATAACGACACCGACACGATATTACACCGATATCGGAACGATATCGGTGTGTGTGTGTGAAACGATAACCAGCAGCTTGCTATGCGGTTAGTCGCATTATAGCCGCTACACACGCTCCTATCCGACCGCCGATTTGGTGCGGGCGAACTTCACTACAGCTACAGATCTGATCCGCGCCTACACACGTTCAAACCAAACAAATCTGCCAGACCAAATCGGTCGGCGCTACACACGTTCCGATTTGGTCTGGCCGACCTCTAGCCGTTGTTGCAGTGTTGCCAGCCACTGCTAATCTCCCAATATTATTATTATTTATAAATACTGAAAACATCAATTTGCTTGCAATAAATAAATTAAAAAGAAAAATATTTTCGGTTTTTAATGTTTTATTACTATAAAAAAACAATTTCATTATTTTTAAATTTTCTGTTATTTTCGAAAAAATACTAAAACATGCTAAATATTTACTAAAAGCAGCACTTATTGATGAGGTGTTATGCCCTTTTTATATATATTTAGATTTACGACAAATTGCGAGTTTTAATCAAATCAAATCAACATCATTTATTTGCTAGAATATGGTAACAATATCAGGTCTTACAATTTAAACGAATCCAACATATTCTATCGAGTAGTTCGATGTGCAAATTTTTTACATTCCATTTTATTAAATTATTGATTTTAAATTCTATTCAAATTTTTAATGTCTGCATGTCAAAAACAGTTTAATTAAATTTTTATTTTTTAACTACTTTTAACTTTAACATTAATTAATTTAACATAAATAACATATTAATAAATGTCCCATTCAGTTAAAAAACATGTCAAAAAAAACACATTATTACTTATCATTATTATACATAAATATGTCACGAATAGAGGTCAAGATTACAATAAGTTACAATAAATTATCTGATAAATAATCATTAACAGTATAATACAACTTCGTTATTAGGAGTTCAAATAGTTTTCGTTTAAAATCAAAGAATGTCAATAATTTCATGTCATCCGGTAATTTATTAAATATACGTATTGCCATACAGAAAGCATTTTTGGAATTTAAATTGAGTCTTTGGGATGGAATACAAAGATCTTCTCCTTTTCGACCTCTGTAATTAAAATCCTTTTTCTTTTTGAACAGATGACCATGCCTTTTAACAAATATTCCCATTTCAAATATATACAGACATGGCAATGGCAATATCTTTAAGGAGGCAAATAAAGGTTTGCAGCTATCTAAATAGCCCGCACCACAGACAGACCGTATACACTTTTTTTGAATTTTAAAAGCTCTTATTGCATCCACAGAATTGCCCCATGAAATTATCCCATATCGCAAAACTGATGACACATAACCATGGTAGGCTAATAAAGCTGCTTCTTTCGAAGCAATTTGGCGTAATCTATTAAGTGCAAACACAAATCGATCAAGTCTTGATACAATGGTTTCAATGTGCGTTTTCCAATTCAAAAATGTGTCAATCGTAATACCTAAAAATTTTGTAGACGCTTTCTCCTCTATTTTATTATCGTTAATACACATGTCAGTTAATTTTATGTCCGAGTTTTTTGTTTGATATTTTATAAATACTGTTTTATTTACGTTAATATTAAGATTGTTGTATTCTAACCATTTTGCTATTTTTAGAAGCTCAACTTTTGCAGTTTGTTCTATTTCATCCCTACCCTCTATAATCAGTGTGGTATCGTCTGCATACAAAATACAATTTTGATTAGTGGCTTTCGGTAGGTCATTGATATACAACAAAAATAATAAAGGTCCCAATATACTGCCCTGAGGGACACCGCATTTAATATCAAGGTAAGAAGAGGTAAAAGTTTTCTTTGTATTATTTTGGATCCTTGTAATTTCAACAAACTGTTTGCGTCCAGATAAGTAGCTTTTGAACCATTCCAGAGCTATTCCTCTGACACCATACTTCTCCAATTTGTTGAGAAGTAAAGTGTGTGATACGCAGTCAAATGCTTTACTCATATCTAGAAATATGGTCATAACATTTAGTCCCTTATCAAGGAGTTCAGTTACTTGTTTGATAAGATTAAAACATGCTAAGGTCGTCGAACAGTTTTTCCTAAAACCATATTGTTCGTTCTGTAATAATCCTTGCATAGAGATGAATGAATACAATTTATCATACACTAGCGGCCGCCCGCGGTTTCACCCGCGTGGTTCCCGTTCCCGTGGGAATATCGGGATAAAAAGTACATATAAACCTTCCTCTTGAATCACTCTATCTATTAAAAAAAACTCATCAAAATCCGTTGCGTAGTTTCAAAGATTTAAGCATACAAAGGGACATAGGGACAGAGAAAGCGACTTTGTTTTATACTATGTAGTGATTATCTTTTCAAATAGTTTTGATAATATTGCATTGAGTGTAATTGGCCTAAAATTAACTAATTCGTGATAAGATCCTTTTTTGTGCAAAGGCTTTACTAAGGAGATTTTTAAGTTTGATGGAAAATAGCCTTGAGTAAAGGACAAATTAATTATGTGTGCTAGTGGAGTCACAATAAAACTTGCAATTTTTTTTATTAAGTAGGTATTTATACCGTCGTAGCCTGTTGTGTGTGTGTTATTTAATTGCTTGATAATTTTGAAAATATCATTTTCATCAACTGGGCTTATGTACATACTTTGTGGGTGATAAGCCATTTGACTCAAAATTTCAAAGTGCTTAGTGGAGCTATCATAATTCGAGTTGTTTGTAATATTAATAAAGTAATTATTGAATTCGTCACATATTGCTGCCGGGACAGTAATATCCTTTTCGCAAACTTTTATTTTGTCAATGTTTGATTTTAATTCTCTACTATTTGTGTTGTCTTTAATAAGATCCCATGTAGTTTTGCAAATATTTTTTGCCTTGGCTATATAACGGGTGTTAATGTTCTTTTGTGCTTGAAAAATACACTTTTTTAGTATTTTCGCATAAGACAGGTAACGATGTTTCCGGTTTTTTTTATTTGCAGGATCTAGGCGATATTGAAGATACAGTTTTCTTTTATTGACGGCACATCTTTTTATTCCTCTAGATAACCATATATTTTTTATTGGCTTATTTACTTTCTTAACTGTTATAATAGGAAAACACAAATTAAAAAATAACAGTAGTAATTCATGAAAACAGTTAAAAGCTTTTTCAGTGTCAGTTTCTTTCAGAACTTCATCAAAAGATAAGGAGGAAATGCACTCTAAAAATTTGTTCACGTTATCTACACTCATGTCTCGTCTTTTTTCAAACCAATTTTTCCTAGTCTTAGTTGGATAAGTTTTAGTTTTTACATCAAACGTAATACTTTGCCCAGTTTCATGGTCCGATAGACACAAACAATGTATTTTTGCACTAACATTGCCCGGAACGTTGCTTACAATTAAGTCCAAGCATGACTTTTTTCTTGTTGGTTGGTTAATGTGATTATTTAAATTATAATTATTTAGTAAGCTATTCAAATCGTTCGTATATTTATTTGTTTGTAACACGTCCAGATTCCAATCACCACACAGTATCATACTTTTATTATTTTTACGAGATAGTCTATTTAACAAAGATTCCAGTCGGTCAAAAAATATTTCAACTTTAGACGATGGTGTTCTATATAATATGCATATTATTATTAAGTTGTATTCTAAAATTTCAACGGCACAGCATTCAAATGCAAAAGGTATAGATTCTGTGACCTCAAGCACCTTTGATTCCATATTTTTATTTAATAATATGCATGAACCACCACGCCTTTCTTTTCTACAAAACGAAGACGCTATTTTATAGTCACAAATTTTTAGATTAGATTGTGAGCCCTCTTTCATAAATGTCTCAGTTAGACATACAATATCAATTTTTCCTATGTTATTTTCGAGCTCTTTTAATGTTATTTCAAATAAGTCTTGTTTGCTTAAGATGCTAGCAATATTTTGATGAAACAAGGTTAAACGATTACTATGCACGAAAAAGCTTATTTCCATCAGTAGTCGTGTCAGTATCAGTGTACGCTAGTTTATTTTTAAAGTAATATGGGATAGTTTTCTGGACCAAGTTATGCTTTCTTTGAAAAAGTGATACGCGTTTACTTATGCTTTCGTTTCGGTTGTTTGTCAATATCTTTTTTATACATTGTGGTGCAAGATATTTGTTATAGTAATTTATAAAATCAATTTCTACATATCGACCCCCCCCGCGAATAATCCGGTAACCGAAAAAGTCAAAATGTTCAGGAAAAATAAAAGAAGCATTTTTGTTAATAACTCGACTAAAAAATAAGTATCAGAGACTTTTTATATCACATATGGAAGCTATTTTTTTCAGCTATCTTGTTATTTCAACCAAATTTAATTAGTACTAAGGTATTCGTAACAAATTAACAAAATGCATTTTACTATACTAGTATAGGTTAAGCTCTGATCAGTAGTGTCTCTTACGATATTATTCGTGTAAATTTCTAGTGCCGTCTGCAACAGTAATATCGTGTTGCGATATTATTCGTTTAAGTTTATATTTTCGACTACAAACAGTAATATCGTGTTGCGATATTATTCTTGCAAATAGTTTTATTTATTGTACATTTGTAGAAGCCAACTACTATAATATTCGCCTGTCATGAAATAAATGATATTCTAGTAAATGAAACAAGTTTGGTTAGTTTATGAAATGATTGTTATGATTAACAATAAAAAATACACTTTGGCTTAAAGATAGAACGTAATGAATGAGATTATATTGAAGTTGAAAATTATTTTATATTCATATTCCTTCGTTAGGATTACTGCTTGCTCAATTATGTTTACAACTAAACAAGAAGTGAGACAGAGCTGCATCTTGTCCCCTGCACTGTTTAACATAATATGGTGAGCAAATCATACGAAGGACCATTGAAGATTGGGAGAAGGGTTTCCCTGTAGGAGGAAAGAGACTTTCAAATTTTCGATATGCTGACGACACCGTACTATCTATGGATGATAGGAGTGAGCTATTCCATAGACTCGAGCTGGAGAGTGGCAACGTTGGTCTCGCAGTGAACAGAAAAATAACTAAAGTGATGATAGAGGATCGAGTAGGAACGTTATCAAATGTCACCTGCAAAATTCCTGGCGTAGGCATCGTCGACTACTACACTTATCTGGGCTCCCAAATCTGCAACGACTGCAGCTGTGTACCGGAGATAAAAAGGCGTACGGGATGGCAAAGGATACTATGACCCGTTTAATATTATATGGAGTTGAAACATGGACAATTCTGGCCCGCGAAAGGTAAAGGATGTGGTGCTGAAGGCGAATGCTAAGAATACCTTGGATAGCGTAACGCACTAATGAATCAACCCTAACCGAACCCAGCTCCAAATTAAAACTCACCTATCGACCACATTCCAGCAATGCATTCTTTCATATTTCGGTCATACGGTACGCAAAGGTGACGACAGCCTAAAACAACTAATTGTAGTCGGGAGCATCGAAGGCAAGAGATCGCGCGGTCGCTCACCTACAAGATAAAAGACCGATCAAGTAAAAGACTCGTCATCCTTCATACACACGGTCGTAAGAGAGGTGCTGGACCGGAACCGGTGAACCCTGATGCTGACCACGATCCTTAGACATGAGGGACTGACCCCAGAAAGAGAGATTCTTTACTTGTGTAATGCGAATCGACTTTGGGTAATAGACTAATAGAGTTTCTTATCCTGTCTACTGTATCTAGCTTCATCTAATGTGGTCTATTCAGATGTTTTCCTCTTTTATCAATCAAACTATCATCTCTTTTAATTTTTTCTAAGGGTGTGTAATCATTTGTTCAAGGATAGAAAGCGTGTTTAAGAAAAACACTTTGCATACCTGGGTTTCTTCATTGTTGAGGGGAAACAAATATATTAATGTTTGAGATCGGTTTTCTTTTCCTATTAACTTACTTTTTTAATATTACTGGATGTCACATGACGTAAAATGTATTACCATTGAAGTTCACGATTGACAAGTTTATAAAAATCACTGTGTAGAGGTAATCTGTCTTCTGCGATGAACTTTATATATAGACCAATAAGATTTGATTGAATCAATTCGGTGTTGGTTTTCGCACGAACTATTTTCTGAGGATGCCACGGGTTGGGACGAAACACGTGTAGAGTGGTCTAATCGGTGAAGGTGTAAGGTGTATTGCTGTCTTGCTAAATGTAGGTATTGTGTACTGGTATTTTCGTGGTATGCATTTTATTGCGGGCGGGCGGTGCATTTTGCATGTTGTGTTTTTGTGGAAGTAAGCTAGGTACATATATTTCGTTTTTCATAATGGTTTGGGACTTCCGCAAAGTGACGCCTGATTCAATCAAATAAAAAAAAACCTGTATTACTTATTACATAATTACAGTAATAAATTGTTTACCCGAATAATATCGTAAAAGTGTTTACTGTCAAATGCTTTTGGTACTTTTTTTCGTAAAGCTCTAAAACAATATTATTCGTTCAAAATACTTTTTAAGGCATTTTAATGGAACAGACACGCAATTTTTCATATCTTTGTAAATATCAATAGAAAAATTCTGAAAAAAAATCACACGATTAATTTTAGTTTCTAGATACCTAAAAACACATAACATGAAAAACCCCGTAATAGCTCATTACCGGATTATTCGCGGGGGGGGGGGGGGGGGGTCGATATAATTTTAAACATAATTCACTTAAATAAAGATTTCTATTTTTCATAAAGTTTTCACTGTTTAGATCCAAAAAAGAGCAAATTATCATAGTTTTTAGTTAGAAGTCTTAAGTTGTAGTTTAATAGATTCCTATTAAGATATAAACTATGTTGTACATTTAAAATAAAAATCTTAAATTTTTTTAGTTTACATAATGCGATTCCTAGCTCTGAGAAGAGTAGGTAGGGGTTCTTGTCATTCATACCAATAGCCAAAACTATGATATCATCCTCGTTGTATTCCTTTTCTAAATGGTCGCAGCTTTTCAGGATTTGAGAACATGTAGCCTCTGGTTTCACGATGGTAGTAATGGAGTATGCACTATTTAAATGATTTTCTCGATAGGAATGGAGTTTTGTTGAAAGGTTTTGTATTTGTTCGTCGCCAAGAATAAGTATTTTAGTTTTATTTTTTTTATCATTTATGTTTGGATAATTTTCTTCGGAAATAATATTTTTCGAGTTTGTTATATTATCTGTGAGAGATTCATTCCTGGAAGGTTGTTTTTCTAACGACGCAGGCGGTACATCCATATTTTCTTGGAATTTCTTGGTTGGGGTATTGTACAATACACATCTGGCCGAGTTTAAAGGTGATGTTCTTGTAATAAGGGTCTTATTTATGTGTGCTAGCCTGTAGCGTAGCGGTGTCATAGATGTTTTATTATCAATAGATCCAATGTCTGTGGTTAGTTTTTTAAGTGTATCTATTTGTCGTTTTTGTGTTTCTATAGTTAGCTTTAAGTTGTTGCATTCCAAATTTAAATTATCAATTTCTTGGTCTGCTTCGCATAATTTTTTCTGCATCGCTGCTATTTCTTGAAGATATTGTTCATTTTGTAAAGAGCTTTCATTCTGCATCTCACTGTAGGTACTGTGCATAGTAGAATTTAATATGGTTGTGTTAAATGCATCTTGTGTTAAGTCTGACTCGGAATTTGATTTTGGTAGTCGTTTACGAATCGTAATGTTATCCATTTTTGTTGTTTAAGCTAGTAGAAAATAGAAAAAAGAAACGGTGTTGTGAGGTTTGAACCTGTGTCGCTTAGATATTACCAGTAAATAAAATATTCAAAAAAAAACTAATAGATAAAAATAACCTTTTCATAAATGGCCATATTTAAACCTTTCGTTCGTTCAGTCCTACGTAAAACTCATGAACGAGCATTAAATTGAATCCTCTGAAAATCCCTTAAAGTAATTCTATCTGCTTTAAATATTTCCGCTTTTACATATTTTCTCCCTAAATCTAGGGGAAAACCGCCAAAATTGTCAACACTGCCAAGTTTGTCCGGTCGGAAGCCTACACACGTTCCGATTTGGTAGGAAGTGAAGTTCGTGCGAACCAAAACCGGCCGACCGCGTCAAACACGAATATGGTCGGACGACTACGCTACACACGTCCAGATTTGGTCTGGAGCAGACCAAATCGGCGGTCGGATCGGAACGTGTGTAGCGGCTATTACGCCAGCTAAAGTAACCGCGCGGCTCCAAGTTTTATATTAGTTATTTATTATACTAGTATATTCGAGGTAATAATGGCAGCAGTAAACAAATTACGTTTGCTTTATCTTTTATATTTACGGCGAAAAAAACGATATCGTCAAAGAACATTTTGGGTTCATCCTATTCTTCAAGTGCGATATTTAGAGGGAACATATTACCTTCTCTTCGATAAACTGTGTGCGCGAAGTAAAATGTTTTATAATTTTTTTCGAATGAGCCAGGAAACTTTCGAGGACATTTTATTTATTTGGTGGATCAACAGTTAAAATACCAATTATGAAACTATTAATAGCTACAGTAAACCAATTATAGATCCACACCAATAAGGCACATTATTTTTACATGCACATATTACTTAGGTACCTATATAAAAAAAAGCGCCTTTAAAAAAATGCCACCAAAAAGTAAGAAATAAATAATACGTCTATACTGAATGAACACCAAATAACGTAAGTACTTAAGTACTTTCAAGACGTCGGGCACTTCAAAGTACTTACCTACTTAAGTTATTTGTTGTGAATACAGTATTAGAGTTAGAGGTATTATTTCTGACTTTTTGGCGGCATTTCTTTTGAAGGCGCTTTTATTTTTAATAAAAATATTTTTTATGTTTTTCTTTTTAGTGCATCATGCAGGCAATTTTCGTGTACCTACCTATTATCTTGGTAAATAGTACCTATAGTATAAACACATCTTAGATTTCTGCGCGAACTGTCCATATGACGACCGATTTGGCGCAGGGGAAGGCTACCCACCTTCTGCGCCAGCGGTCTCGGGTTCGATTCCCGAACAAGACAAATATTTGTGTGCATGAACATGTCTATTTGTCTTGGTCTGGGTGTTTACTATGTATATTAAGTATGTATTTACAAACAAAAAGTATTTAAGTATATATTTATCCGTTATCAAGTTTTCTATGATACAGTTTCTTAATGAAATTAAAATGTGCTTAGATAATTGGTGTGAATGTAAGAAGTTATTTATTTATTTATTTATATAAATAAAACACTTTCACGGATTTTTTCACGCAATTTATTTAACAACTTGGTTGTTGTTAAATAAATTGCGTGAAAAAATCCGTGAAAGTGTTTTATTTACCTATACCTATAGTATGTTAGGATGTAAGTACACATAAACCGCATCAATCACAAATACTCATCTGATGTAAAACGTATCAAAATCGATTCAGCCAAACGCGAGATATTCACGGACAAACATACATAATGTACATAAAGGGTCAAACTGAGAACCTCCTTTTTCAAAGTCGGTTGTAATACCAAAACCTTCTCCTAAATGTAACAAAAATACTTTTCTGAAAACCGCATCTCGCGGACAAACCTTCATACATACATACGGGTCAAACTGAGAACCTCATTTTTTGAAGTCGGTTAAAATACTAAAACCTTATCCTAAATGTAACAAATACTTTCCTGAAAACCGCATTAAAATCAGTTCAGCCAAAAGCGAGATAATCGCAGACAAACATACATACATACAAAAAAATACAGGTCAAACTGAGAAGCTTCTTTATTTTTAAGTCACTTAAAAATTATTACTTACTATCGTTCGGTCATTGTCGATATTACATACTCGACATAGAAGGGAGGGGTGAGGCGGGAGGAGATCCACCTCCTCTCTCCTCTCCACCAATCAACAAGCAGGCATAATCGTCGCGGAACTCACACCTAGCAAATCAAGAAACAAGCGCTACCTAGCGGTGGCTTTTAGCGTAAAAACCCAAAAATGCAGTAAATAACAAATAAACTGTTAATTACCCTTGGTTACTTTCGTTAATAACCGGCTTCGCATCTTCCGCACTTGTGTCGTCACCGATATCGGCACGACAGACGATATCGTTGACGGTAACGACACAGTGTGAAAGCATTGAAACTGCCAGTCCGACAATATCGTGCCGATATCGTGTCGTTACCGTTATCGTCCAATGTGAAAACGCCCAAAGGTAAAATCTAACTAGTTTCATTAGCTTGCCGCGAAGCACTAGTGTCGGCTGTTAATCTGTGGCATGCATGGCAGCGCGAGTAGGCACTAGTGTTGGGAAAACACTGTATAAAGGTACGTCCATATCGACACTAGTGTTGTGCCATATTATCGATAGAAAGAACTTGCTTTCCATTCCATAAATATTTTTTTAAATTTTTCTGACCATGACATACATGAAAGAACTTTAAACTAACGAGAACGTAGTGAGGTAACGCATTGTCAGAGTCCGGCCAAATTAAGTTTGGGTCATGGAAAAAATAAATTTATTTATTAAATTAGCACTTTATTAAATGCAAACATACATAAATGTAAAAATTAACAAAACAGTTGCACAAAAGGGGCGGTCTTATCGCTTATCAGCGATTTCTTCCAGACAACCCTTATGTGACAAAGCTAGTAGAAGAAACAGAAAGAAATAATAAATGGACATACTTAGCCAAAAAATTGTTTATATTATTTAAAAATAGGGTGTCAACTAAAGAAGGGGAAAGAAGGGCGGGCAATCGCAGTCGCCGGCCGGCGATTGTTGATGTTAAGCAACTTTCTCAATGGTGACCAAACATTTCTCCTCCTCGAGCTCCTCCGTCACGCAAAGTTAAGGCACGTCAAGCCGTTCGCTGGTTGCATTTGCAGTAGTCAAAACCCACCAATCCGCATTGCGCATTGGGCCCGCGTTGTGCGTCATGCATGGCACATTCTCCTTACCCATCCTTAGGGAAAGCTGATGATGATGAAGGGTTAAGATACCTTAACCGTTGCAGCTATGTGAAAACGTTCTTGAAACCACCCATAAATTGTTGACAAATTTAAAACTGCATTCAGATTTTGAAAAGGTAGGTGTGTGTATGTTTTAAATAGCAATAGACTAGGTATGTGCGTGTTTGTTTATGTCTCATAAATTAAGAGATTAAGTTAACAAGGCTTCAGTATCAGTATAATCAAGATCCTGTAAATACAATCTTAATTTTTTCTTAAGGTCATAACTGTTTAATTTGTTAATGTTCAGGATTTTCTCCAGCTTGTTATAAAGCAAAGGGCTTAAGGAGAACATCTGTCTTGTTGCGAAAGAGGTTTTGGTGGTTGCAACCCGACAAGGTGGTTTCTGGCGTCGTCTTGCCTCAACGTAAGGGTTCAAAGGTACAGTGATGTAGTCGCAAAGTGGAGCGGTGGACATGGAGTTGTCTAACCGTAAGCATATTACTATCCCTATACAGTTGTGTGGCAGGGTATCTCCAAGGCCACCGGTACATAACTTTTAACACTGCCCTCTGTGCGCGTTCGATTTTAATGAAGTTAGTCTTGGAGGCACCCCCCCCCCCCCCCCACACTGGGATGCAGTAGATTAAAATTGACTCGCAAAGTGCGGAGTACACGGTTCGAAGAGTGTCAATATCCGCTGAATTGCGCAGAGTTTTAAAGAGGAAGATTAACTAACTTGCGTATGCGGTTTACTACAGATTCCACCTGACTACCCTAGTTTAGGCAGCTATCTATTTGGATACCCAGATACCTAATAATATTAGTACTTTCCAGTTTGGGACAGTCACAGCAGCGAGACCCGTTTGTAGATACAGCTAATTTCGTATATATTATAAGTTTATAAATTCTCTAAAAGGATATGCCATTTCGTATTAAATATATCGTTAATATCTTCATCATAATATAAACAATTAAACTAAAAAGCTGAAAATAAAAACGCATGCGGTGAAAAGTTTTTTTTTTAACTAACTAAAAAGAAAAAAAAACAAGCAAAAAATAATGAGCGACTGTGGATTGAATGTGTTCTTAGTTCGTACTAGTAAATTGTATGCAGCGTTATAAACCTACATCATATATTAGGGTACTTACTTAATACATATTTTAAGTAAGAGAATTCTTGGAAGCAGGTGGGGTCCATTATATTTTTATAGATTTTATATGTAAATGGATCCCGCCTGCTTCCAAGAATTCTCTTACATTTCATCCTTTTTAAATTACACATATTATTAAAAAACCGCATTGAAATTGCTAATTTCAGCCAAATCAGAGCAACTTAATTTTTGGCGGCCATATTTTTAGCCGCGATTTTGTTTTTTTTATTGCCACTTAATTTGCCCAGGATGTACATTATTTTAGTCAAAGCACCT
Organism: Crambus lathoniellus; assembly: GCA_949710035.1. Classification (NCBI taxonomy): domain Eukaryota; kingdom Metazoa; phylum Arthropoda; class Insecta; order Lepidoptera; family Crambidae; genus Crambus; species Crambus lathoniellus. Next base: position 18,604,341 of record OX453302.1, on the reverse strand, counting down.
CGTCTGTATCTTTTCCGTTTCGGCAGGCAGTTGACCATCTCCATAAATGGTCGGATGGATTTTCATCAAACGTGGCTAAGATAAGAACCATCTCGATTAAAGAAACCGCAATAAAATCGCCTGATCGGTTTAGGCACTACGAATAGTACAGACAGATAGACATAGGCCTCAAACTTATAACACCCCTCTTTGCGCAGCGTCGGGGGTTAAAAAAGGGGCATTAAGTGGTATAAAAGGAAGTAGATACCTATACGTAGTCAAAGCCTATAGAACATTTTGCATAATTACTTTGAAAGGTCTGATTGCTTGCGTTACTGACTGACTATGACAGACAACGTACAGCCGAAGGACGCATGAAGCTGAAATTTTAGCGCTAGTTTGAATAATAAAAAAAGTTGTAGAAACAAGATGAATAATTTCTCTCACACAACAATAGATACATATAGCTATAGGTTTGAATACCGATTATATTAAACTATCTCTCCGTCACGTAAAACCACTACAAACTGCCCAACGTTTCAACGATTTACATCAGCATTTCACAATACAATATTCTCACAGACGAGACTACAGAACTGATAGAGCATCCCCGGCTGGCCGACCACTTCAGATGTCTGACACTGCCAAGCGCAAATATGCCCTGCAGCTTCAACTACCGCCCAATTTAATGAAAGTTGGAATGTTACTATGCACTGCATGGTTTCAACATTGCGGAAGCTGAGGTGATCGAGTATCTCTACTGCCTGTCTACTGTGCCACAAAAGTCGATAGCGTTCTCGTACTAGGAAAGTTTTATAGGAATGTCCGCATAGGTAATTAAGGAAAGTGCTTTTTTAAACCGCTTGATTTTTTAAGAACTAGCGGCCGCCCGTGGCTTCGCCCGCGTGGACTGCACGACGCACAGTGGCGCGAGAGAGGAAAAAAGTCATTTTTTACGTAATTTTCTACATGAAAATCTTTCATATTATTTTAAAACTGACACCTATAGAAATGTTTCAAGATATAAGTTGAACGTATAACGTTTTAAGGTTCCAACGCCCGAATTCTCGAACGCAAATCATCTTTGGGAGCGTCTCAAACATCATGGCATCTCTTTCATACGTTTGACATTTAAAGTGACAGGGCGATGTTTGAGACGCTCCCAAAGATAAGTAGCGTACGAGTATTCGGGCATAAATAACATGGACATTAAGACATATGAAATAAAACAAATCGTTTTCATGCAAATACTCGTAAAAATATTTTAAACGTGAAATACACAAAACAGTTGCAACTTAAAATTAATTTGGATATTTATTTCGATTATTTATATCTAGAATAATATAAAACCAATACAATAATATTATTTTATACACTTACTATATTAAATTATATATTTTTTAAAATTAACGATTTTTTCTTACTTGACTATACTTAGGCTAATTTCCATTTTACCATTCCTTTCCAAGGTCCTGGAACGCCTAGTCTATAGTCAATTGTCCTCCTTCCTTCTTAGAAACCAGCTCCTCAATCCTTACCAATCCGGTTTTCGTGCGGGGCACAGTACCACCACAGCATTAGCATCGCATTAGTGACAGTCACAGATGATGTCAGGTCAGCGATGGAGAATGGCAAGGTAACGATTCTCGCTTTGTTAGATTTTAGTAATGCCTTTAACTCTGTCGATTTTGATGTTCTGCTTGGCATACTCCGCTCCATCAACATATCTCCAGAGGTGATTGAATGGTTTCGTAGTTACCTAACTGGACGCCGACAGCGGATTTGCATTGATGACACTTTTTCTTCTTGGAGTGACATATCTGCTAGAGTACCGCAGGGTGGCGTATTATCTCCATTAACTCTTCTCTATTTTTATAAATTCCATTTCCTCTCAATTAATTTCATCCTACCACCTTTATGCAGATGATTTGCAAATTTATACTGAAGCGCCTATTGAATAGCTTCCACAAGCCATCAATATCATAAACAGTGACTTGGATAAGATTTGTAATTGGAGCAGGTCATATGGCTTACACGTCAATCCCTCAAAGACACAGGTCATTATCATAGGCAGCTCCGGGTTTACCAATAGAATCGACTGGTCCCATTTACCCACTATAACGTTCGATGGTGTACTTTGCCTCTCAGTGACAGAGTAAAAAATTTAGGTGTTGTCCTTGATAAAAATCTGTCCTGAGGATATCAGTAACAGGAAGTGAGCCGAAAAATATTTGCAACAGCCGAGTCGTTAAAAAGGTTGCGCAATTTCTTACCTGTTGCCACTAAAACAGCGCTAGCACAATCCCTTCTCCACCCCATCTTGGACTATGCCGATGTCAGCTATCTTGACCTTAACGAAGAGCAACTAAATAAGCTTGAGCGCCTTCAAAACTTTAGCATAAGATTCATATTTGGACTGCGCAAATATGATCATGTATCCGAATTTCGTACTAAGCTCAAGTGGTTGCCAATTCGCCTTCGCCGGAATGCGCACATTCTTTCCCTACTTTACAATATTTTGTTTAATCCTTTCTCGCCCCATTATCTCAAGGAACGTTTCAAATTCCTTCATACTACACATTCGAAAGTTTTGAGGTCGTCGGAGAACATGAGATTGGCGATACCAATGCACTCCACCAAATTTTTCGGCAAGTCTTTTACTGTTCAAGCTGCTTGTCTTTGGAATGCTTTGCCGGAAACAGTTAAGAATGTACAAACCTTGGACATCTTTAAGCGACAAGTAAAAGAGCCCCTTTAATGTTATTAATAACTGTTTGAGACGTCATCCATATAATACTTATAGCATCTAGATATTTTATGTAAGTATATGTATGTATATAATATGTTATTTATATGTGTAGGTATATTTATTTGGTTTTATAATGATTTTGTAAAGAGAACACCTTGAACTACCCATTTCTTTTGTATTGTTTTTCATCCAGTCAAACACTTGGCTGCCTGGAAGATATTGCTTTTTAGTAATAAGGGCGCCAGTTGTACCACTACTGTATTGTCCATTTATGTTAATTGTGTGTTCAGTGTACAATAAAGAATATTCTATTCTATTCTATTCTATAATATAGATACTAGGTAAGTAGGTACCATACCAAGTCAATAAATAATATTCTCCGCGCGCTCACACAAAGCGACCCACTGTGCGACGTGATCCCGCGGGAATGTGATACTTTTCCGGGATAAAAAAGCCTATGTTCCTCTCCAGGCTACAAAGTATCTCGGTGCCACCTGAAAATGATTTTTTTTTATTTTTTAAAAGTGCATATCTCCGTAACTATCTGTCCTAGAACAAAATTTAAAACGTTAATTATAGCAAATTTAATTCTCTACAACATTGTGAACAACTTTTTGTGGTTCAAATGCATCTAAACGAATATATAAGCGAAAATCTGAAGTAATTGCCGATTTTTTTAAGACGGCGAAGGCGGAGGGCGAGGAATTGTGCATTTTGCATTTTAAATACTCACTAACCAACCTAGACAACATATCAAAAATTAAGAACTGTCGGACCACTTGTAAGAAACCCCCTCTTAATTAGTCTCTATTTACTGGGTTAGGTTTAGGTACATGAGTGTATCTAAAGTAGTGTATGAGACAGCACATAACTCGGTATTAAAACACTCGTGGGATTAAAATACTAATTAAGAAACTCACCAAGGCTCGTTTTTAAAAAGGAGGAGGTTCTCATTTCATCTGTATGTATGTTTTTTTTTCGTATGTCCACCAATTACTCGAAGACGGATGGACCGATTAAAATTATTCAAACGTTATTTTAATTTTTAGTTTTTTGCATTCACAATGCGATTTTTATTATTGAAAAATGGAAAATGAAGTATTTAGAAAAAATTTACCCGTCTCACAACCAGCTCCGATGGGACTCGAGCCCACGACCTTTCGCTTTCCGGGCGACTGCTCTAACCACTGAGCTACGGAGTCGTTACGAGAAGCGTCGAATTTATCCAATACTTCTATCTAACGCGCTGTATAGTCAGCGTTAATTTCATTTACTACCCTCACACGCGAAAGAAATACCTTTCCAGTAGTGACGGGCCGAATGTTTGAACCGAATACGAACTTCGGCCGAACATTCGGTAAAAATATAAAATTCAGCCGAACTTCGGCCGAAGTTCGGTTCATTTTCACCGCCCTGCCTCGGGAGTAACAAGTCGTGTCTTGTTTATGCATTACTATGTAAAGTCCGTTTTTCTATCAAACAACACTCGATCACAAATCATCACATCCCAAAGGAATCTCACAATATAGGCAGCCACATTCACTTGTAAAAACTAGTTGAAACGGAATGCGTTTAGCATTCATTTTCACAGAAAAGTGCTTGAAAACGTCTTTAAAAATCTTAACATTTATTCTTAAGTAAGTTAAACAAATCTTTTAAAGCAAATAAAATAAAACTGGTTTGCTTGATTATTATTAAATAATGTTTATGATTGGAATCGTACATGGGTCTTTGCAACAACGAAACTTTAGCATCAGTCATTCCTTATGGATGGATAACGATCATGGGCCATCATATATAACCCACGCCAAGCGGGCCCAATGCGGATTGGTGGTATTTTTTTGTTTTAAGTAAATTCAAAGCCTATTGTTCAGTACACCCCCGCCTAGACCGCGGAATCAGCATGGCGCAGTGGAAGTTTATCATGTATATAGACTCCGGACAAAAACTTGGTTTCAGCCGGGATGTAACTGAACAATTGGACTGCGATACACAGCGACTTAATGTTAAGTAAGGTGATTTAACATACGGGTCTGGGGTGTCGAAACTCTCCGGGGCTGCGGAGAGAGGGGGCGCGCGCCCCTGGTACCTTCTTCTTCTGCAGACCTTACCAATTCGTCACCTTACTCACAACACAAATAACAGCTTTCCCAAGACACTGGGCGCTTCAACAATATACACCAACACACACGGGGGAGCTTTTTTTTATTACGATATATTGTCCCGACAACAACGCGTGTGGAAAAGGCTATCTTTCAAAAGCCTTGCGACCGGCCCGATGGATGGCGTCAAAATCTGGGTCGTACAAAACGGGATCCAATAGATAATTTAAGATTCAATTCAAACTCGATATGCCAGGCATATTCAACGCGAGCGGTTTTTAACAATTCAGCAAAATTAATCCGACATTTTTCTCACAAGAATTTCAATCAAGTGTGAGCTGTCAACTTCAAGTGACAGCGAAATGTCAATTTGACGTGACATTAGAGTTGCGTTCAGAAACGTCGATCTTTTCCGAACATCCCCCCGCCCCGGACCGTTAAGAACGGTACGTCAATCTACGGGTAATCGGGAGAGCCCACTAACTGCTCTCTTCAAAACCGAATCTCGAACCAAAACCTCAGCAAAACGAGGAACTCCGTCAGTTCCGGGGTAGAGTTTAACAATGCGCCCCCTTCGCCAACATAGGGGCGGCAGGTTAGCATCCTTAATCAACACGAGGTCGCCAGTCTGGGGTGGGGTGGTTTTATCTGTCCACTTCACGCGCTGTTGTAGGATATGCAAATACTCCATCGACCAACGTGCCCAGAAGTTTTGGGACATCTGTTTCAAAAGTTGGTATCGCGACAAACGATGGGATCCTACATCCTGAATCGGATATTCAGGCAAAGCCAAAAGGGGCTGTCCGATCAAGAAATGACCTGGGGTCAACGCTTCCAGGTCATTCGGGTCCGAAGACAACGGGCACAAGGGTCGCGAGTTGAGGACGGCCTCAATTTTACAAAATACCGTATCAAGTTCCTTAAACGTGAGAATAGTTTCTCCAATCACGCGACGCAAGTGTGTCTTGGCAGCCTTTACACAAGCTTCAAAAATTCCTCCCCAGGTCGGACAAGCTGGAGGGCTAAACTTCCAGATTATCCCACGCCGGGAGAGGGTGGTTCCAATGTCTATTTTATTATCAACAAAAAACTTAACTACTTCCTTAAGATAATTACACGTTCCCTTATAATTAGTACCACAATCGGAACGTATCAATGACGGCAGTCCTCTACGGGAAACAAATCTGCTCAAGGCGGCGACAAAGGCTTCGGTAGACAATTCCGAGACAATTTCCAAATGGACAGCCTTGGTGGACAGACACACAAACACGCACAAGTACGCCTTATAGGTTTTAGCATTACGCAGTCTCGAAGCCTTTACAGTAAAGGGACCGGCGAAGTCGGTGGCGACTCCGGCAAAAGCTCTACATTCCGTGACGCGATCAGCAGGCAAATCACCCATCTGGGGCTGCATGGTCACGGCCTTCAATCGATAACAAGGCAGGCAACGGAAAACCACAGTGCGAATGGCTCGACGAGCAGACAAAATCCAAAATTCACGCTGCAAAATGGCCAACAAAGCATTACAGCCAGCATGTTGTGCATTCACATGGCGATCTGTTATTATCAGTTGAGTCAAATGTCCGGCTTTAGGTAACAAAAGGGGGTGACGAGCTCCGTACGGCAGGTTCGCATTTCGAAGTCTTCCGCCGACTCGCAAAAGCCCACTCTCGTCCAGGAAGGGATTCAATCGCGATACCGCGCCCTTCAACTTGCGACGGCCTAAACGCAAAATTTCAATCTCGGACTCAAAACTATCAGCTTGTACTCTCCGGACCCAAAACAAGAGCGCGTCCCTACGCTCGTCCGGAGTGAGAACCGACGAATCACGCCTCGCGCGTGGGTTTCTGCAAATGTACGCAAAACGTCTGATCCAAGCGGTAACACCAAGCAGCTTCTGTAAGGAGCTGTACCGATCCAACAACAAATCCTTTTCCCCGGCGGGGTTAGTCTCCAGGACGCATGCCCGCATATCAGGAACGGCTACGTTCGACAACGCTGGAGAGGGCGGCCACTCCGACTCAGGCCGCATCAACCACTGTGGGCCCCACCAGAGGGGGTGGTTAATTAGGGTTGGGGCTACACAACCCCGAGACGCACAATCCGCGGGATTCATGGTTCCCGGCACGTGTCTCCAAATCAACTCGATGTCGGAATTACAAATCTGCGACACTCGATTGGCCACAAACACGTCCAAGGTGTGCGCCGGAGCCTTCAACCAACAAAGGACGACCTGACTGTCCGTCCAAGCATAAACCTCTTGTATCTTAATAGATCGACCCAATGTGAGCCATACGTGGTTCAACAAACGCATTAGGAGGGCAGCTCCACACAATTCCAACCTCGGGATCGTATGACGAGTCCGAAGGGGAGCGACTTTGCTTTTCGCTATCACCAGATGCACAGCAACAACTCCGTCAACAGTAACGGTGCGGAGGTACACGGCCGCAGCAAATCCACGTTCGGGGGCATCGGAAAAGCCGTGAAGAGTAACTTTACAATTTTCAGAAGGGAGGAATAGCCTCGGCAAATGCACTTCATTAATCTCGGGGAGGGATGAAACGAAGCTCGACCAATCTCGGAGTAACTCGTCCGAGAGGGGTTCATCCCACGACACACCCGAAGCCCATAACCGTTGCAAGAAACACTTGGCCATAAACAGCACGGGGCAAATCCACCCATTGGGGTCAAAGGTACGTGCGACAGTAGACAATACTAAACGCTTGGTCCAGACTTTCGGTGGTCGTAAATCCACACAATAAGTGAACGTGTCAGAGACCGGTTTGTACTGTACGCCAAGGACGGTCACCATATGGGGATTATCAACATTTTCGAATAGGTGGGGGTCCTGCTGGTGCTCTTCGGGCAAACCTACCAGTACATCAGGCGAGTTGGATATCCATTTCCTCAACTCGTAACCTCCCGACTTCAAAAGGGCGGTGAGTTCGTCTCTCAGGACAATCGCCTCAGAGACAGATGAGGCGCCCGTGCAAATGTCATCCACATAGACGTCACTGGCCAAAATGGCGGAGGCGCGAGGGTATCTCAAGCGCTCCTTCTCGGCCAACTCCAACAAAGAACGAATCGCAACAAACGGGCTCGAAGCCAAACCGTACGTATTCGTATTCAATTCATAAATCAACAAGGGGTCCCTAGGACTCTCTCTCCACAAAATCAATTGGTACCTCCTATCCTCTGGATGGATGACCGTTTGTCTGAACATCATCCGGATGTCAGTCATAAATACAATTTGGTGCCGCCGGAAGTTGGTCAAAATGTCTGAGATCTCCGTGTGCAGCTTGGGACCTACATGCAGACACTGGTTCAAGGACGCTCCAGTAGAGGTGGGAGCCGAACCGTCAAAGACCACCCGAATCTTTCCGGATTTCAAAACGGCGTGGTGCGGCAAAAAGAAGTGCTCAACGGAGCGCCAATCCAAATCGCTCACGGACATGTGCCCCAACTCCTCATACTCCCGCATGAATTCAACATACTTCTGGCGGAAGACCGGATCCTTGCTCATGCGACGCTCCATCGCCACTAGCCTACGTTCCGCTAGCGGTCGGGATTCGCCCAGAGGAGGTCGGCCGGCACGAAAGGGGAGACGGGTGATCAAACGACCAGAGCGGAGGCGACCAGTGTTATTCTGGTAATACAACTCGCATTCATCAGCTACTGGGTCGACCCGCGGGGCTGGTGGAGGCTCCTCAACCTCCCAAAACTTCTGCACCACTTCGGAGAGAGACACATTAAAAACAAGACCGCGATCCTCATCAAGGGAATCCAAAACGCGGCGAGCAGGGCCCATCACAACTGTACCGAGTGTCGTCTGCAGAGCTACCAAGCCATCTGGCTGCAAAACTCGCTTCCCCGTCAACAAAACTCGCCCCAGGACATCGGCTCCAAGGAGAGCATCAATCGGGCCTGGGCGGAAGAAATTTGGATCGGCGAGTGGGGAATCAGACACCAAAGACAACATACTCGGTCCCAAGTCAACTGAAGGTTGACGGCCAACAACTGTGTCCAACACAATCGCCGAGGTCTTAATGCCTGGCGTGGACTTATTACGTGATGTAAATGTGAAGTCAACATGCCCTAACAACCCGGGGACTTTCACATCGCCAACACCTCTCACGCCTTCCGTGTGGGGGTGCACCTTGAGGCCCAACCGCCTAACTAACCAAGATGACACAACACACCCCTGAGCACCGGAATCCAACAAGGCGCGAACTTCCACAAGGTCGCCATTCAATCCCCTGACAAGCACAGAGGCCGTGGGCAACAAAACGGTCTCTGGAGGGGTGGCTACAATCGACCGTAAACACGTTGATTGCTAGTATGTGGGGTCCCCGGACGTCCCCCCATGGTAAGGGGGTCGCTCATAGCGATCCAGTGGGTCCCATTCTCCCACATACTGCCTACGTCCACTTCGCCCGGTATCAGGCGGGTTATATCTCCCGGCCCCTTGAAGACGGGGCGGGCGCCGCTCCAAACGCGGGTATTCGGCGAGCGGCGGCGAGAATCGGTGCCTAGCATCCACCGTGTACGTCGCCCCATAGTCGCGGGGGCACGGTGACCGATTTTCAGAAGGGGGGTCCCGGGGACCCCCGGCTGTGCGAGGCTCAACACGTTGCGGGGGGCTTCTACGACCTCCCGCAACGCTCGCAAAATCGAACCCCCTAGTTGGGGACCGATTTCCCATGGGGGGGTCCGCCGCCCGTGCGAGGCTCAAAACGTCGCGGGGGGCCTCTACGACCTCCGGCAACGCTCGCATAACTCATCCCCATCCTTGGGGATCGGTTTCCCATGGGGGGGTCCCTGGGACCCCCGCCCGTTTGAGGCTCCAAACGTGGCGGAGAGCGTCTGGGGCCACTCTGGTGGCCACTAGAACTGCTGCGGGATGCAAACACCGCGGGGGGTCCGAGACCCCCACCCATACGAGGTGATCCTGCAGCGACGCGCTGCGGCGCTCCGCCGCCCTCTGGGCTGTTCATGCAGAGGAGGGGATGGTGGTTGCCCTTACAAAAGCGGCATGGGTGCGCTTGGGTACATTCGCGCTGCATGTGCAGGCCCAAGCACGAGTAGCACCATGTCCGTTGTCGCGCGATCGCTCGACGGCCTTGGACGCGCTGGTCGAGGAACTTATCACAACGGGTCGTGCTGTGACCCGGTTCCCGACAGTACAAGCAGCGGGCGGTCTCCTGGACGGCGGCATAGCGGCCGGGCGCGCGAGGGGCCATACGCCCCCTACGGGGGGGTCCGGTGGGGGATCTACTCTGTGGCACAGGTCGTTCGGGTCCCATAGGACCGGCCAGAGAGGAATTATCTGCCAGTCTACTCTCTCCTTCCAGGAACGTCAAGAGGTCCGAGAAGGGTGGCAGATAAGTCGCACTATCCCCACCATACTGCTGCTCAAAACGGACCTTAACAGAGTCCGGCAACTTTCCCAGGACAATGTGCAGTAACAAAAACGACCACTGCTCCACTGGGAGTTTTAAGTTTTTTAATGCGTTGTAGGCAACCAACAGCGGATTCAACAAAGCCACTCTCAAGTGCATCACGCTGGCAACGCGGGGTAAATTCAAAATGGCGGCAACATGGTTGTCCGCCAGACGTCGTACGTTCTGGTACCGACGGGCAATCAAATCCCTAGCAATAGGGTAGTTTTCATCCGAGGGGGCCAAATGTTGAACCGATTCAAGGGCCTCCCCTTCCAACACGGATAACAAATAAGCCAACTTTTGGCCCTGGGTCAAATCATCCCGGGCATGTACCAGACTATCAAAAATATTAATAAAGCCCTCCCAGTCCTCTAGACGACCAGCAAAACGCCTTAAGTCTAAGGGGGCCAATCTAGCAAATAGCGGGGGCATACTCTTAGATGTGACCGGGGACGGGCTCGGATCATTCTCTCTTGCCACTTGCAAAGGTCGAGCCACCTGTGTAATTCTGTCCGCAAAATCATAACACTGGTCCACATCCAAACCGACTTCTTGTCGCATTTCCACCTCGGCCTCAACAGTCCTTTCCAAAAATAAGGCATACTGTTCATCAACAACAGCCAAACGTACGGGCAGATCTACGTATCTGTTCAACAAGGCCTCCGTCCTATCCGGTCGATCCAACAATGCGATCGCAGAAGCTAACCACCGTAACTCAGAACGTATTTTGGCTTTAGCCGAGGAGGCCGTCATTGTAACGTCACAAATTTATCAACAAAAACAACAAATTCAAAATATTCACTATAACACAAAATCTCCAATATTACAACAACAAAGTATTTATAATGACACAAACTCTTAAATATTTGGAGGTTATCAGAAAACAACAAAACTCACTGACTATTGAAATTCACTTCATTGAAATTCACTCAAAATCACTGACTATTGAAATTCACTTGGATATCAACATACAACAAGCTAATTTTAATTATTTCAAAGCACAAGTTTCAATAAGTTTCAATGTGTAAATAATGTCTTAAATCATTTAAGTTTCACTAAGTATTGAGTGCAAACTTATTAGGTACCCAAGCCCTTTTAGGACAACTTTTTATTAGCTATTATTTAGCAACAAACTTGTCAATATTCACAACTCAAATTTGCTAACAAACTAAATAATAATTATTATGAACAAAGAAAGGCAACTGTTTACATTTTGGAACTTCAATACATGACAATTAATTACAAGACATGGAACCAATAACAAAGGAATGCCCTTTACTTTTCAAATACAAGTTAATTACCATTTACAAGTACAAATTAATCTAGTCCGGACCAGATGGTCATCAAAACGGCACTGATTAATCGACAAAGTTTTGGCGTGGGCCTCTCAGGCCTTCAAACTACGCTCTGCTACCAAGAAATGTTCAGTACACCCCCGCCTAGACCGCGGAATCAGCATGGCGCAGTGGAAGTTTATCATGAATATAGACTCCGGACAAAAACTTGGTTTCAGCCGGGATGTAACTGAACAATTGGACTGCGATACACAGCGACTTAATGTTAAGTAAGGTGATTTAACATACGGGTCTGGGGTGTCGAAACTCTCCGGGGCTGCGGAGAGAGGGGGCGCGCGCCACTGGTACCTTCTTCTTCTGCAGACCTTACCAATTCGTCACCTTACTCACAACACAAATAACAGCGTTCCCAAGACACTGGGCGCTTCAACAATATACACCAACACACACGGGGGAGCTTTTTTTTATTACGATATATTGTCCCGACAACAACGCGTGTGGAAAAGGCTATCTTTCAAAAGCCTCGCGACCGGCCCGATGGATGGCGTCAAAATCTGGGTCGTACAAAACGGGATCCAATAGATAATTTAAGATTCAATTCAAACTCGATATGCCAGGCATATTCAACGCGAGCGGTTTTTAACAATTCAGCAAAATTAATCCGACATTTTTCTCACAAGAATTTCAATCAAGTGTGAGCTGTCAACTTCAAGTGACAGCGAAATGTCAATTTGACGTGACATTAGAGTTGCGTACAAAACAGAGCGTTTATTTAACACGTATGAAAGATGTCATGTTCTGTTAATTTAAATCAAAATAGTGCCGGCGTTTTATTTGCTTTTATCTTGTACCGAATATTCGGCATTTAAGCCGAACTTCGGCCGAATGCCGAAGTTCGGTTCAAGCCGCCGAGGGTCGGTTAAACCGAATGTAAAACGAAGTTCGGCCCATCCCTACTTTCCAGGTATTTGGCAATCGCTAAAGATGAAATTACTATTGCAAGTTATTTTAATTTTTAGCTTTTTGCATTCACAATGCATTTTGTTTCTAAATACTTCATTTTCCATTTTTCAATAATAAAAATACACCTAATTTAAATCAAAAGGAATCATCTCGATGGAAAACACAACATAAAACATCACTACATAGTATAAAACAAAGTCGCTTTCTCTGTCCCTATGTCCCTTTGTATGCTTAAATCTTTGAAACTACGCAACGGATTTTGATGCGTTTTTTTTAATAGATAGAGTGGTTCAAGAGGAAGGTTTATATGTACTTTTTATCCCGATATTCCCACGGGAACGGGAACCACGCGGGTGAAACCGCGGGCGGCCGCTAGTACTAAATAAAATAACCAGTAAAACCAGAAATTTGGCGCATATGCTGGAAATCTCAATTTCAACTATATTATACAAACCGGTCAAACTCATAAATCCCTTTTTAATCGGATTTATTCCGCTGTAAAAAGTTAATAAATTTCTAAAGTACATTTATCAGGGGCCATGATTGCACCTCGGTACAAGTAGTTTACCAATAGTTGGCACACTATCGAGATACCTAGGTTTTACTAATTAATAAAATTATAAATTGTGTAAGTAATATCATCTATACATATAATAAAATCGTAGACTTTCCGTGTCTGTACATTGAAGATATTTGCAAAAAATATACCAGAACATGTTATAAATAAGCAATGGAGCGTATAAATCTTTTTTTATTTTTTTTGTCTGTTTGTCGGTTTGTCGGTTTGTCGGTTTGTCTGTTGTCCTGTTTGTCTTTGTTTGTGACGGCATCACGCAAAAACCACTGAACGGATCTTTATGAAATTCTGTACGAAGCCAACTGGTTACTCTTAAAAAAGTATAGGATACTTTTTGTCGCGTAAAAACCCCTTATTCCTACGGGAAAATACAAAAACAGATTCTTACTAAAATAGATGGCGCCACATGATTATGAAAATACGTTATATTTAATCGCTGTCTCAATTAATATTGAATCATGTTATTTTTTTTACCTGCTTCAAAACATAATATAAATTGAAACCCATCCAGGCCCATATAAAATCATAAAAATAATTTCATGTTATTTACGTCATTATAACTCCTAAGCAATAGATGGCGCAGGAAGTCCGTAAGATTACGATATACCTCTCACAAAAGTACATTCGAATGATTATATTAAGTAGGGTGAAAGCCCCCTCTGTTGCCACTTTAAGATGTTTTTCTCTTCTTTCGCCTATGGTCTTAAGTAGGTATCTATAAAACACAAAATTTATATCTAAAATTGTCAAGAATGTATCTTATACTTTTCTTTAAATTTTTTAATTCTTACAATACAAAATAAAACTAAAAAATAAATTAACCGACTCCAAAAAGTATTTGTCAACTGAAAAGGAAAAAATAATATCTTTTATTAAGGTACCTTTTTGAGGTCGGTGTCAGACAGTTTATTTTTTGCGCGTATTAACCTTTGTAAAGCCAGGGTCTTTTTTAATGACCCATTTTTTAATGTAAACAAAGCACTTGAGTGCGCGGCTATCGCTATCCCGAACATCTGGTTATACTTAGGCCGTCTTTGGTTACATTTATGATAAGCTTAATAACAAGGCGATAAACTAAAACTCTTTCGACAGTTTTACGATATGTTTTGTTTTTATAATGGTCGTTCGAACTTGACCATTGAGTAAACAAAGAACAATAGTGCGGTCTATGCGATATAATTTTTTTTCACATAGTTATCGATAAAATAACATATAAGAAGTAGGTATATATAAGGTCCTTCTTAAATAGTGCACATAATTTGAAGGGGTCAATGTACTCATGCATACAAACAACTTTTACTATGGTATCAACATTGAAATCGCGAAAAAAAAACAGCTGTTCCATACATTTTGATCTATGCGATTTAAATTTTTCTATGGAACAGCTGATTCTTTTTTCGCGTTTTCAATGTTGGTACCATAGTGAAAGTTGTTTGTATGCGTGAGTACATTGACCCCTTAAAATTATGTGCACTATTTAAGAAGGACCTTATATATTTAGAATCTACATGAAAAAACCTATCTGATAAGAATATAATATACGGAAAAAAATTTTTGGCTTTATTTTTTGAAATTTTCAAAAACTAATTGCTTCCGGCTAAAAAAAATCGAGCTTAAATGTTTTTTATTTATTTTTTCTTCTGGATCACATATTATAGTGTATTTTAATAGTACGACGAGTTTATCTCTCTTTTGTATCTCGCATACAAAACATATAAAAATTGCTATACTAACAAAAAAAAAACAATTGGGGGTAGTTGCTTACGCGTGTATACACGCGCCTGGTCGTTAGGAGGTTCGCGCGCGGCAAGAGTGCGCTCCACTGGAGCTCCATAGTAGTGGTCGGAGTGGACGTGCCTCGTGCGATCCAAGAGAAAAAATAAGATCCATGATCCCCAATCTTAGATCGTGGTTGGCCAATCCAAGGGGGATCGTTTGGTGTGGTTCAGTCTTATGAACCTCGCGTAGAATAGATCTAGGTATTGCCCGCTAGCAAGCAACGTCGAAGAACGAAGGACGGCTGTTCAAAATAATCATTATCATATACACTGTTAGCGTAAGCCCGCACAGCGATTAAAATTCGGAAACACATGGAATTGTATGAAGGTACACGCAATCGCGATTTAAAAATCGCGCGAATAAAAAATCGCTGTTTGCCGTGAAATAATCGCGCGTCTTAACCCGGCGGGAGGCGTGCCTATTTCTAAAATATATTCTGTCGCTACCGGGTAAAAGTTATAATACAGGAGTGTTTTTTTTTCATTTTTAAATATCAACTATCTGTATATTTAAACTTTGAAGTAAATAAGTAAAAATTAAAGTTTACTTATTTTATTATATTTTTTTATGTTTATCATTTTAACTTTTACAAAATATAAAACTCTTGCGTTACTGGCTGACTGACAGACAACGCACAGCAGAAACTACTGGGCGCAAGAACCTGAAATTCGACATGTATTTTTCTTGGGGAGTGTAAGGGGGGACTAAGAGAGGATTTTTGGAAATTCCTGCTCTAAGGAGGTAAAAAAGGGGTCCACGCAGATGAAGTCGCGAGCGTATGGCTAGTATTTTTTCAACTGACATTTCAACTTCAATTACAAAATGACATACAGGTCTCGGCCTCACTTTTTGCAAACTTAGGGCTTAGTATCTGAAGTCGAAAAGCATTGAAGTGTCAAGCCCTGAATCGTATCGACTTGATATTAATGGTGGGTATGTACAGTCACGAGCAATAATATGTATACAACATAGGACTGTGTCATATTACAATATTGAATGACTTCTGTGAAGTTCTGTGACACTGATCGTTTTCTTTCGGAACGCTTCAATGTGACAAAGTTCTATGTTGTATACATAATTATTGCTCGTGACTGTACGTGCCGTTGAAAATGTCAGTTTTCTGCATAGTTTAATTTACAAAATACTAAGAATTTTGCGAAAAGCCGGATATATAGACATAGATTATGACATTTCTCAATCTTACTTAATAAAGGGTAAATAGGGTTTAGGGTATTAAATCATTGTGTAACTATCCATGTTTTTGCAAAATCTAGTATTTTCACAATAAAAAAATTAAACCGCTTTCTAAAAAACCACATCAAAAAAGTAAGAAATAATTCCTCACCAAATAAATAACGTAAGTACTTTGAAGTCGGGCGTGAAACATGTACAATGTTTTGTTGTTTTTTGTTAAAACCCGCCCGACTTCAAAGTACTTACGTTATTTATTTGATGAGGAATTATTTCTTACTTTTTTGATGTGGTTTTTTAGATGGCGGTTTATTTTTTTTATAAAAATAATTTTTATTTCACTCTTTTTAGTGCATCGTGCAGGCAATTTACGTGTTTTCTGGTAAATAGGTATGTGATCAAACTCAAAACCTCCTTCTTCGAAGTCGGTTAAAATACCTTGAGGTATCCCCTTTCCAACAAAACAAGAATCATCTAAATCGGTTTATAAACAAAGGAGTTATGCCTAAAGATACGTATTAAATTCACATAAAGTGGTAACGAAAACGACAGTATTTTCAAGATTTCCTGAAAACTACTGAACCGATTTCGAAATTTCAAAAAATGGGACCAACTTGGAAACCAACCTGATGTAATAACGTTTGAACCATTTCAATCGGTTCAGCCGTCTTCGAGTAATCGGTGGACATACACAAAAAAAAAAAAAAAAAAAAACATACATACAGACGAATAGAGAACCTCCTCCTTTTTGATTTAGAAGTCGGTTAAAAATCGATTAATCCATTCATCCTACGACATCATATTAAAGGCAACAACCGTTACTGACTGATCTATCGACTCAAAGCTCAAGTCACTGAATGGATTGCGTTGAAGTTTGGCATGCAGATAGTTATTATACCTAGGCATCTGCTAGGAATGTATTTCTCGAAATTCGAGATCGAGGGAAACGGGGTCAAACGTTTGTATAGAGAAATAGGAAAGAATATCCATACTAATATTATAAAGAGAAAAGATATAGGAAAAATGTGATAGTAAAAAACCAGGAGCCCTATAAGTAGCTTTCAGGCGGAATATACTTAAAGGGCTCCTGGTTTTTTACTATCACATTATTCCTATATTTACAGAAATTGCATTGTGAATGCATAAAATTATTTAAAATCTCAAAGAGAAAAGATTTGTATTTTTGTTTGTAACGAATAAATTCAAACACTGGACCGATTTTGAAAATTCTTTCACCAGTAGAACGCTACATTTTTCCCGAGTGACATAAGCTATATTTTATCCAGATATCCCACGGGAACGAGTACTATGCGGGTAAAACCGCAAAGAAGCCACTAGTTGTTAATAAAAAAGATCTAACGAGTGAACTCCGTTACTCCGAGTCTAACTCGAGTGAGTGAAGCCGCGGGTGAAATATAGCTTTAAAATAAAGTATGTTTTTTACTTTCAAGTTTAATTCTTAATAGTTTGGAAACTATTTTATTCTTACATAGGGACTCCACGGTGTTTTACGTGGTACCCATTTTCGTAGGAATATCGTGTTAAAATATATTCATGTCAATCAGAAATAATAAAGCCTTGAAAATCAGTCCAGTAGGTTTATTGAGTTTAGGCATTATAAACAAACAAAAAATCTAACTCGTACTCGTAGTTTACTCTGAAAGATCTAATCTTATCTTAATTAAGATCTCTCTTTTTAGTATGCTAAAAAACTTATTAAAAAATTTTTTAAAGCGTATTAAAACACAAAAATATATAGTAATTATTATGTCAATCATTCCGTCCGCCGCCGCTGCTGGGTTAATTTGACGTCCCGCTCATCATACGCATGCGTACTATAGATAGTCAGAGTGAACTACGAGTACCAGTATTCTATTTTCATATAGAGGTCTGAACGCGACGGTATACTTCTGATTCTGACTCATCGTCTGGCCGACGACAAGTCGGTACAATAACGCGTATTAACGTTCGGTACCAGTCAGCCGCAGTTTTAAACGGTCAAATGCTGTTTTGACGAACAGAAAATACCTACGTAATTAATGTACTTTATATTGTGTTGTTTTGATGTCTAAATGGATGTAAAAAAGGTACATCGAGGTGCTGAGGTACTTAATTATACCAAAACGCCACGATGTCAGTCCGATTACAAAATCAGAGCTCTAATCCTATCCAACTACAGCGAGGTGTGAGACAGGGAGACGTCATCTCTCCGAAACTGTTCACAGCTGCGTTGCAGGATATTTTTAAGCTTCTGGACTGGAAAGGATGCGGCATCAATGGCGAGTACCAAACACACCTACGGTTTGCCGATGATGTAGTTCTTATGGCTGAGACCTTGAAAGACCTGAACACAATGCTCGAAGATCTCAGTAATGCTTCTCAAAGAGTGGGTCTTAAGATGAACATGTATAAGACGAAAATTATGTCCAATGCCCATGTTGCACCTGCTCCAGTTAATGTTGAGAACATTACACTCGAAGTTGTCGACCACTATGTTTACCTGGGACAGACGGTCCAGTTAGGTAAGTCCAACTTTGAGAAAGAGATCTCTCGTCGAATCCAGCTCGGATGGGCAGCGTTCGGGAAGTTCCGGCATATATTTGCGTCCGAAATACCTCAATGTCTCAAGACGAAAGTCTTTTACCAGTGTGTGGTACCAGTAATGACCTATGGAAGTAAAACGTGGTCTTTTACTATGGGTCTCACAAGAAGGTTCAAAGTCACCCAGCGAGCAATGGAGAGAGCGATGCTTGGTATTTCCCTGCTCGATCGAATCAGAAATAATGAGATCCGCAGGAGAACTAAAACAGCCGACATCGCTCGAAGGATTGCATCATTAAAGTGGCAGTGGGCGGGACACATAGCGCGGAGAACCGATGGTCGTTGGGGCGGAAATGTTCTCGAATGGCGACCGCGTACCGGACGACGTTCCGTGAGCAGTCCCCCTACAAGGTGGACCGACGATCTGGTCAAGGTCGCTGGAAGCCGCTGGATGCGGGCAGCGCAGGACCGATCGTTGTGGAGATCCTTGGGAGAGGCCTATGCCCAGCAGTGGGCATCGTTCGGCTGACATGATGATGGTGATGGATGTCTAAATTGTCATAAAACGCACCCAGCATAACATTTTTTGAAATAACAATAAAAGAACTCCAATCAAGCTCGAAAACTAATCTACAAAAACACAAAGTGTATCTTTGTTATTAAAATTTTTATTTCTTTGCATTCACAATGCAATTTTTATTATTGAAAAATCACGTTTAACGACTCCATAGCTCAGTGGTTAGAGCAGTCGCCCGGATAGCGAAAGGTCGTGGGTTCGACTCCCATCGGAGCTGGTTGTGAGACGGGTCGATTTTTTCTAAATACTTCATTTTCCATTTTTCAATGTATCTTTATCTCAAGACAATGGTTTTCAATCAATGTGTCTTGCCTTCTTCACCTATCGGATGGAGACAACCACCCTGACGGAGAAATCTGCCGAAAAGCTCCATGCCGCACTATGGCTATCGAGCGCTATTCTACTGCTTCTTCTTATCCTGTGACTATAGTATACTAGGTAGTATACTACGCACACATGCACACATGATACGCACACATACACAAAACAGCCAGTCAGCCCAGTGATGCCAGAATGAGGAGATTCTTTCTAAATTTTGGAATTTTAATATTTCTAGTGAGCAATTATTTTATCAAAAAGATTTAAAAAAATATTATTTTCTCTGTTAGGAAAAGTATTTATTGATTGATTACTGTATTAATTGATTGATTACTCGGGGTTTTAAATTTGAGCCGGTATTGGTCGAAGCGTGGATTTTATCAGTCGCGATCTTTCAAGCTTGACGTTGATATTCAATGTGCCTCTGACCATGCGGTGATCGCTTCCTGTCTTAACAGCGTTGATCACAATGACATCATTGAATATGTACTTCTTTGTCGACATGGTAAAATCGATCTCGACTTTACCGTCGGGACTAATCCAGGGCCATTAGCGGCTTACGGGCTTCTTACAGAAGGAGTTCTCCCTCTCCATGAAGTCTGCCAGCATCTGGCCCCTTTTGTTCCGTTGCCCAAATCCGAATTGCCCACTCTCAACTCATCACCATAGCGTTGCCCCAGCTTTGCATTAAAATTCCTCATAATAACCGTGTTAATTTAATGGCTTTATAGTTATGCATGGCTTAGAGATCTCCTCATACATAGCCTCCACTTCGACATCGTCGTGTATCGAATCGAGGTCGGAGCGTAGACCTGGATGACATTCAGATAATATCGTTTCGATTTTCTGAGTATCAGGTATGCTACCCTGCTCGAGACACTTCCGATGGTAATCACGTTGTTGACAAGGAACTTGTGGACGATGAACCCGACACCACCTAGGGACTGTTGGTCGCCCTCCCGGTGGTATAGTAAGTTACCGGATTGCAGGATAATCGAGTCCTACCCCTTTCTTCGGACTTCAGATAACCCAATGATATCCCAATGTAACTTACTAGTTGCCTCTTCCAACTCTATTAGCTTCGCGTCGAGCCTTAGTGTACGCGTGTTGTAGGTTGCCAGGTCAAATCGTCGGTGTTGGTAGCCGGATCTTACCCCGGGGATTATCGCAGTATGGCCTGGTGTTTCAGGAGGCGCTGCTGCCCGTCTCCTAGAGAGTTATTGCTACTAAATGATTATAGGTACAATGAGTTATTAGTAAAAATAAGAATAGTGCTAACGAATATTAAGACAAAGGATAAATGCAAATGAAATTAGGGTATTACAAGGAATATTATGAAAAACAAGACAATACCTTTTTTATACTTGGGGGATTTCAGAAAGATCTGGGGGAAAGCCAGACGTTCGTAATCTGGCAACACTGTAGTTCGTGTATTTCGCGATTTTTTTATCGCAGTGCGTGGTATCAAAAAATTCACGATTAAAAAATCGCGCGAATTTTTACTCGCGCGATTAAAAAATCGCTGTGCGGCCTTAGCCAATCGAGATTTGACAGCCTGAACCGACCTAGATAGCGGTTTAAATTTAAATCGAGATCGGTAACAACAAGTAGCTAAATGGGATTTAAAATAAAATCGACATGCAATTGGCCCTTTTGATTTATGAAGAAGAGAAGAGAAGTTTTTTTTTCTCGCCTCTACTAAGGGATTGCAGACTTCAGTATTTAATTTGACATAAATTTCAGCTTGATTTCACACGCATACTTGAGAAAAAGTTTCTTGACAGACGGACAGATCTATGAATGAGGACTCAACTAGGTATGTTCATGCAGTATATTATTATGATAACAACATACCATGTTCATATCCTAGCCTGCTTTAGACCCTTTTAGTAGAGAATAGGACTTCAAGAAGAGCGTTATAAAATCTAGGCAACAAACACACATAAACTAAACGAACACAAAAGTCACTACACCGCGCGTACGAAGTCGCGGGCAACAGCTAGTTGTTAAATAAATCAATGAAAATATTTCTTCCGCTCTGTTAGTAAGTGAAAATCATAAAAAACCAATCATTTTTACATATGTACCTCAACTAAAGATTAGGTACTTACTCCCTTTTTCCCTACTTTGGGTTTGACTTGTAGTTTATTCTACTAATATTATTAAATCTCTTGTTACCTACCTATGTGCTTTTTTCAGGGTGCAGTAGTTGGACAATGGACATATTGTTAGTTTGTCACATAGTAATTTGTAACTATTTAATCACTTTTATTTTAGTGTATGTAAGTAAGATCATGGTGAAAGAGTTGTAAATCCAGGTTAACTGGATTATCGGTCTTATAATAGCCAATTATTAACATTATCTGATGAAACTCCAACTTTTGCCCATTATGTAAGTAACAAAAGTCCATAGCGGTGAAGTAAGTTTTTAAATGTGCCAACTTCACTATCGTGTTTCCAGCACTGTTTCGATCCTAATGTTCTAAATTTAGACGCAGCTGCAAACCCGAGAACTGCTTCGTTCTCCTAAAAAGTTACACTTTAAGATATTAAGGTTGAGTGCATGAAAACGGCACGATTTTCCCAAACACCAAAATTACGACGACGAGAAAAAAAAAACATAAAAATATATCTATATTGAAAGAAAGTATAAAAAAATGCTCTCACAACACTACATTAGGTACATTCACAAACGAAGGTCAAACGGGGGTTATTTTTATTAAAAGACAGTTGGACGTGTGTAGTGCTCACGCAACATCCACACGCTTAGGTACTACCACACAACTACCCGTATTAGTAATAAATGTCGTTATGTACGTGACCGTTTGTTCGCTCACCTTTGTTTCATGCTGTAACGCTTTTATTTAAGACCCCTGCGGTCGTAAACGTCGTCTCAGGTCTCACCCGAAGCCATTGATAGTGGGCTCAAGTTTGCCGGAGTCTACAACGCCAAACATGTTTAGGAGGCTCGAGGGATTTTCGCTATTAGAAAGTAGGAGCTTTCCTTGGCAGTATTGATTTATTGAGCTAGGCAGACATAGATAAGACATTTAACATTTCGCCTAGATGTGGGTACAAAACATAATGTAATATTTTGGTAGTAACAGATTTATTATTAACCAAACCACGGCATGTAGTGATGTAATGTATCGTATAGTATACTATTCCAAGGCGCTAAGCGACTTGATTTAACGTTTCATATTGAGGGCTTTTGCTGATATGTAGGTTAGTGAAAATTTCTGTTGTTCACAATTTTGCTTTTCATCCGAAAAGCTAACTTGAAACTTAGCTTGTTGGATTTAAGACTGATAGCAAATAAGAGTTATCTCAGTGGTTGGCGTAGATAGGTTGATAGGCCATAAATTAGATCGTATCGCAGCTGAACTCCTCCGCTCACTTGAGCCGCTCGCTTCGCTTACACGTACATAGGGTAATGTTAGTATACCCGGTAACGCAAGATAATCTCTGAGTATGATCAATGTTACGAGCTTCATTATAGGTATAATAAAGTACATAACATCAGTCACACCGAAATATATGGTTAAATAAAATTAAAAAGATGGGGATACCTATCGAGACATTGCATTTTGTCAGTTCGTAATTATCTTTTTCTAAAAATGTAATCATATTTATAAAAAGAATACGGGGTTTATTTGGTTTCATAGTCTGTAATATTCACACTATTCGGTATTGTGTACTCATGTTCCGAAAATTCCCCAAAGGTCGAAAGCAAAGCACAAATAAGTCAATATAAATTTTCTTTAGGGTTCCCTGCAGAGATAGGTGAGGAAAGAATATACGTATTCTTTACAATCTGCAGAGAATTTTCAAGACACTCGTCTTATATTTACGAAGGCAGTATACGGTTAATCCTACTTCCTACTAATATAATAAATGCGAAAGTTTGTGAGTATGGATGATGTTAATTACTCTTTCACGCAAAAACTATTGAACGGATCTGGATGTTTGGAACAGTGCCCGTAGTGTAAGTTTTTATCTCAAAAAACGCAAACTATTTCGATTCCGTATTTATGTCAATTTGTATGAAAACTGTATTAGCGCCTCTAGCGGCGAGTAGCGCGCTTATATAGTTTTCATACAAATTGGCATAAATACGGAATCGAAATAGTTTGCGTTTGCTTGACATAAAAACTTACACTAGGGGTACAGTACCCCTAGAGGCGCTAATACAGTTTTCATACAAATTGACATAAATACGGAATCGAAATAGTTTGCGTTTTTTGACATAAAAACTTACACTACGGGCACAGATATAGATTAGGAATAACACATAACCACAGAATAAATAATAGTGCTAATAACATACTTTTTACGACAGTTTCTGAGTATGGATGTATGGATGTTTGTTACTCCTAAGCAAAAACTTTATATTTTACAGGAAGGGTTTTCAACCGAAGAACACACACTGCAATGGTAATGCTAGTACTTTTATCAGTAATATTTTACAAGCTTTTTTAACTTGCAATGTTAGTTAGTTAGTTAGTGGGGGACAAATCTTGCAAGCATAATTTGACCCACTTCCCAGGGTTCGATGGAGCTGAAATTTTGTATACAGGTTTGGTTCAGATGACAATACAATATTATTAAAGTACAGGCAGCAAAAAAGCTTGTCATAAAAATTAAATTTTTACTAAAACTTATTATCTATTTTAGTAAGTAGTTCGTAACGAGATGCTCACTGCTAAACCGAACATACCTACTTACAATTATTATTGCCAACATAATGTTGATATATTACACTCGCTTTGTCCGTAGCCTGTCTCACCCTGACACTGCATGTAACAGATTATGTAAATCAAGACCGTACGCACTTTATGAACCTACCAAGAACCTACATAATAACTGAATATGAGGTTGATTGAGTTATGAATAAGGCCTTTACCCTTAACTCCAACCTGTCTAGGTATAACAAGAGACAATTTAAATTCCCCGTTTTTATTAACTTGTGTCATAGTGAATTATGGGGTGTTATATTGTGAATTAATTTGTACTCTACTAGCCTTTCGTCCGCGGCTTCGCCCGCGTGAACTACACGACGTTATTCCGCTGGAATGATATATTTTTTCGAGACAAAAAGTAGCCTATGGCACTCTGCAGCTCTTAAACAGTACCCATACCATACCAAAAATCACGTCGATCCTATGGCCCGTTTTGACGTGAAAGATGGACAAACAAACAAAAACACTTTAACGAACAGTTTTTGTAAGTTAATGATAAATGTTTTGCTTATCATAACAATAGTAGGTAGGTACCTAAACAACGTCATTCGACAAAACACTATCAAATTGAACCTATTAATATCATTAGCCGCATGCCAGCTAATAATACAGAGATTGATGCCTAACTTCGCTCAGTGATTATGTACAGCGTTTCCCGTTGTCCGGGAAAATGTTCGCAGAAATAAATTTCATGTACGGGTTTCACATAGCCAAAATTAAACATCCCGCAGATACATATTGCACTTTTACAATAATTGTATATGCTTTTATCCTGCAGTACAATTTTATTCTTTTAACTACATACCTACGTAAATTATTATATTGTATTGTTTAATTTATTTAAATTGTTACTTTTTTGCATTCACAATGCAATTTTTATCAAAGAAAAATGGAAAATAAAGTATTTAAAAAAAAAACGACCCGTCTCACAGTCAGCTCCGATGGGACACGAACCCACGACCTTTCGCTATCCGGGCGACTGCTCTATACAGCGTGTAAGAAGTATTTGATAAATTCGACGCTTCTCGTAACGACTCCGTAGCTCAGTGGTTAGAGCAGTCGCCCGGATAGCGAAAGGTCGTGGGTTCGTGTCCCATCGGAGCTGGCTGTGAGACGGGTCGATTTTTTATAAATACTTTATTTACCATTTTTCTATGTTTTAATTTCTTCACATCATTACGTAAACAGGTCAAAAGAAATCAGGTATTTTTGATCCATCTAAAAGTGTAAATAAAACCTATAGCTATTTGTTCTCAGTTCTAGAGGGACAATGTTTTATTCAGTAGAGTAGACTGGCCTTTGTGTTACTCGGTAGGAGCTCAAATAAATTATTAAGGACGAGGTAATCACTCCGTTTGCAGAGAAAATACTTCGTACCATGAAAAAATGTCTTTCAGCGGCTTCGGGAGATCGTAGAGTGCATTATTTATGAGTTTGCACAGCACTAAAATGTAGGTATGGAAAGTGGGGATGCGAACAAACGGTTGTGAAGGAAAGCCGCGCAAACATAAGTAGAGTTGGTGGTTACGTGTGCGCACGCTAGATGTTGTTGTGCTTATGTGAGGCGCCGATTCTCCAAAATAGGGTATTTTAAATTATGGACTACTCGAAAATCACAAGTACTTAAAATTTGGAAAAAGTATATGTTATTTATTATTTCGACGACCGATTTGGCGCAGGGGTAGGCTACCCACCTTCTGCGTCAGTGGTCTCGGGTTCGATTCCCGAACAAGACAAATATTTGTGTGCATGAACATGTCTATTTGTCTTGGTCTGGGTGTTAACTATGTATATTAAGTATGTATTTACAAACAAAAAGTATTTAAGTATATATTTGTCCGTTATCAAGTTTTCCATGATACAGTTTCTTAATGAAATTAACATGGGCTTGGATAATTGGTGTGAATGTAAGAAGTTATTTATTTATTTATTTATATTATTTATTTATTATTATTTATTTTACAGTTATTTATCTAGTGCTTCCGGCCGTTTTTTTTTGATTGGTGATATTTTACTGTGTCAAATAAAATCCCAAACATCAGTCTAATAATTATTTAAATATCATATTACTTGCAGTATACTTGGTTTTAGTAACTGTAAAATAACATATATTTTTTCCAAGTTTTAAGTATTTGTGATTTGCGAGTAATCCATAACCTAAAATACCCTATTTTGGGGAATCGCAGCCTTAACACTTTCTGCGAGTTCGTATCGGAGCTAAATAACGAGAGCCCCGGAGTGGGCCGGCTCAGCACTCGCTGTTACTTAGCCGCCGGAAGATGCGGCTCCAAGACAGATATTAATAATTAAAAATTATTTTTATAAAAAAATAAAACCGCCTTCAAAAAAACCACATCAAAAAAGTAAGAAATAATTCCTCACCAAATAAATAACGTAAGTACTTTGAAGTCGGGCGTGAAACATGTACAATTTTTTTGTTGTTTTTGTTAAAACCCGCCCGACTTCAAAGTACTTACGTTATTAATTTGGTGAGGAATTATTTCTTACTTTTTTGATGTGGTTTTTTTGAAGGCGGTTTTATTTTTTTTAAAAAATAAAATTTTTATTTCACTCTTTTTAGTGCATCGTGCAGGCAATTTACGTGTTTTCTGGTAAATAGGTATGTGATCAAACTGAAAACCTCCTTTTTCGAAGTCGGTTAAAATACCTTGAGGTATCCCCTTTTTAACAAAACAAGAATCATCTAAATCGGTTTATAAACAAAGGAGTTATGTCTAAAGATACGTATTAAATTCACATTAAGTGGTAACGAAAACGACAGTATTTTCAAGATTTCCTGATAACTACTGAACGGATTTCAAAATTTCAAAAAATGGGACTAACTTGGAAACCAACCTGATGTAATAACGTTTGAACCATTTCAATCGGTTCAGCCGTCTTCGAGTAATCGGTGGAAATACACAAAAAAAAAAAAAAACATACATACAGACGAATAGAGAACCTCCTCCTTTTTGATTTAGAAGTCGGTTAAAAACCTACACGTATGTTTTATATTAGCACCTTTTTAGACATACCTCTCTCACAAAGTCATACAAAAAGCTTAGCTTAGGTAGTAGGTATTCACGGGTTGATAGTTATTTTTGTTGACGGTATTACACGGTTCACTTCTGCCTTTCAATTTGGATGAAGCAACCAATTCTAATAATTGAACGTAAATTGAATCATTCACTGGCAATGTTCAACCACATTCAATCGCGTTGAAAGAATTAAGCTTGCTCAATTTTCACTTTTGCGTTCAACGTCCAATGCAATTGAACGAAAGTTTAACGTGTAAATTAAAGAATTGATTGATTCACTAGATGTTTATTCTCAATGTGCTGCCTGATTGGTAGAAATTTTCAAAATTGATTGGTGAACTTTATGTTTTCGATAGTTCACTTTTAAGAAACGTGTAAACAAGATACTGCATCTTTTACTTCTGCGCCTTTCAACCAAAGTGAATCAATTTGGTTGAACCGTGTAATATCCGCATTAGCTATTATATGCATAGGGATGGGATTAGTAGATCGATTGAGGTAGTCGTCAAAGTATTCGGAGATTACTAAGTACCTACTGATCCTAAAGCTAAGCCATTGACTTAATTAAGCGAATGAGAATAAATCTCATTTCGTTTATGTTGTTCCTAATTCAATGTATTCAATAATTTAGTCAAATGCCTGCCCAGTTATTACAAATAAAAAAATGGATTAAATACACTATGGAATCTGTTAGCTTAAATGCATTTATTACCATAAATTCAAGAACTAATACCGGTATTAGTAAAAGGCGTTTTACTATCCGTCGAAAGAAGGCGAGCTCCGAGTAACCCGGGCGGGTGGAGACACTGTCGTGAACTTTATTTAATTTCCTGATTGCGCAAACGAAACTAGCAAGGAAACGAACTGGAGCCTGCGGTAATATTGTTTGAACTTGCCCCAAACTACATTTTGTAAAGGGTACTTTTATTTGTATTTCGTCTGACGTCAACCGCCTTACATAATTTATTACCTGGAAGGCCGAAACCAACCATGATGCATTTGAAAGAGATATTTAAGTTTTTGTTTTTATAAATATCTATTTTAGATACAAGTAAACAAATATATTTAGCGAAGAAAAACTTAAATAACTTAAAAATAGATGATATTAGAATCTATGTTTACCTTCTATCTTAGTGTGTCTTCTCTCTATCTATCTATCTTCTATTTATATGTATATATAAAACTCTTGCGTTACTGACTGACTGACTGACAGACAACGCATAGCCGTAACTAGTGGGCGCAAGAAGCTGAAATTAGGCATGTAAGTTCCTTGGGTTGTAGGGGAGCACTAGATAGGATTTTTGGAAATTCCCCCTCTAAGGGGGCAAAAAAAGGGGGTCCACGCAGATGAAGTCGCGAGCGGAGCGCTAGTGGTTATATAAAGTCATAAATGCGGGGCAATAAAGTTTGGATGTGTGCAACGTTATACGATTTTATGGCTTAAATTACTTACATAGCACACTAAGATATTTTACTTCGGATCCGTTCATTGAGTAGAAAGCCTTTCAGGTCAAATTTTATGATCGAACCTTCCGCTAAAAGGGCCTTTGTAACAGAAAATGAAATCAATTCATAACGTAGACAAATTTTTAGCCTGTGCTCAAAAATAATCAATATAATATAACCATTGAGTGGATAACAGATTTATGGTTGTTAATATTTTTACATCATACTGCTCGGTAACTAGGATTTACTAATATGGTAAGAGGCTGTGTAAGTTGGCATGTGCAACACAGTGTATTGTTTAGATAGAACGTTCCATTTTCAAATTACTTTGCAATTCAGCTATGCAAAACTCCTTGGTCAAACAATATTTTTTTCATAAAATGATAAGAAAACTATTTACTGTAGCAAATGCCGGCATTTTATCGAATTATATGTTTGTTCACTTGCGACGACTGTATTAAAAGTTAAAATAAGTACATTTACAAGTTTTTGGAAATAAATATGAATAAATATTTTCTCTCTTATAAAAGAATCATTTTGTCATACCAATATAAATGTTTTATTTACCTCGCATGAATGATGTAAAGTAGAATGCTTACCTCGGTTGTAAGTAGCTATCACACCCTCGAACTATATTCGCCCTCGCTCGCTATGCTCGCTCGGGCGTCTAAAAATCTCGGGTACACTCGATCCATTAGCTCCCTTTGCGAGCTGCGCTCGCACGGTCGCCAAATTGGATCTTGTTCTGTAATAGCTCGCTTACGTTCCTTGTGTAACAAACTACTATTTCACACTTATGCTCTGAAATGTTAATATTATATTTGAGAAAAGAATGCAGTACGTGGCACTTTTCCGAGGTACACATTCTAAATTTGAAAATCACTGCAGTAATGAATTTCAGTACTTACTTACTGCACTGATTTTAGTGCAGTAAGTAAGTACTGAAATTCATTACTGCAGTGATATGCAATGGTACTGCCAACTTTTTTTCTTTATTTTTTCTTTCGTTATTCCTGTGTATAAAAACAGAAAAAGCAAAGGGACATTTGCACTATACAGCCACATTATTATTATTATGTAAGTAATTATTTTATCATAATTAGTTAAGTAACTTTTTTTTAAATACGGTGCGCACAGAGTATATTACTTCGTATTGTACCCTAGCGCTATGTACCCATAGCACGAACATCAATCGAAAAAACAAAATGAGATTTATCATAGACAAAATATCCTTTACGAGTAATTTTGTATGGGAAATATGTACAGCGCCATCTACCGCCCAGAAGCGGGTATTGAAGTTGCGCATTTTAGTAGCAAGTAGTAAGTATCAATAGGCTGTATGACCGTTCCACATGGCCTCACAAGCCAATATTAAAAAAAAAACGGCGGGAATGATTTTCAGCGGTTGATTTGATATCAATACAGTTTATATTGTGTAATAAATTATCAAAATGAATCCTGCCAATGAAACATTATACAGACATTGTATGTAACTACTCCACCAAATTTGAGAGCAGAAGCAAAATTAATAACAGAAAACTTACTGCCAGCAAAATCAAAAGAAATATACTTATATGAAAACCTACGATCTGATTTGGAAAAGTGAAAAAAGGCGCATACGTTTTCGGAATCTGTGTTGTTGGCGTATTTTAATGATACATCATTAAAATAATATTATTATGGGCGATTTATACATAAGTGTGCCCGGGAAAACACTAACATTTACATTTAACAATTGCCCGAACGAACATGTGTGATATAAATTTTAGTAAATATTATTTAGTTAAACAGTTTTTTTATTTCCTCGCATTTCTTGAGAAAAGCACTATACAAGCCTTGTACGGTAAGCAAATTACCTTGCCTCGAATGATTAAAGCCCTCGCCTGCGGCTCGTGCTTCAAACCATCCTCGACAATGTAATTTCTTACTTACCTGTCCTCGGCTGTAATGTACTATTATACCCTACCACATACCTTTCGTACGCATACATTTTGCGATCTTTTTTCCAAAAACTACCGTTAAAACCTGATTAAGCAATCATCCTTTAGTGGGTCAGAATGATCGGAATACCTATTTGTAATTAATCGGCGTGAGTATAATATGACTTGCGTTTTATAACAAAGACATAAAAAGAGTGCAATTAAGGCGCTATACTCGGAAAAAGTATGGACTCTTTGATATAAAACTATAGGACGGTTAGAGTTGTTATAAATCTGGTAATAAGATATATATTTCTTCATACCTTTATCTAGAATCGTATAGTTTCAGAAACACGTTTTTATGATTTTGGCTCGACACTTTTTATTTTCGAAAATACCTCAAAAAAATAAGAAATATCAAGATTATTCTTAAATGGGGATACATATACTATTGAAAATTGGTTTAATTAGTGGACACCAATAATATTTAGGATCGTATAGAAGCATTTTTTTAAAATCACTTTATTTTTTGAATACGAAGTGATTTTGTGTTTTTCTTGCGTAATCGGCAAAAACGGTCTCGCTGCCGCGCGCGTCGTTTTCTCATTGCTATCTCGCTTTAGCATAATTTTTCCGAGTATCGCCTTAAAGGAAATAGCAATAAATTGCAACAAGTCAAAAAGTTTACAGCGTGAAGCTCGGCCAAGGATGGTTCGCTGCGCAACGCAATGAATTACTAACTTACGTAATAAGATGCATTAAAATTTATGAGTGAGAACACAAGACGAGACTTCTTTGAATCGTCATTATATTTCCATGTAAAAACATAGATTAATAAATTATAGAACAACGTGATAAGATAACATACTAGCGTTACCTTGGGTGTAGAATTTAATTTAACGTCGATTATGAATTTACTGTTTGTGCTAAATAAATGTTACAATTGACATTAAGTTGATTACAAAACCAAGTATGAGTGTTATTTGTTTGTTTGTTTATTTGGGATAAAAAACAGCATTCACAAAAAGTGTCTTAAAACTATGATAGTACATGTTAAAAATAACTTATTTATAGTGAAGCCCACACAATTATCCTCGAGTTAATATTATTTCTCTGTAATATCGCTAAAAGGTTTGTTTCCTTGTTTGGATGTGATAATGTCTGGACCTACCTTACCTGTTAGTCAGGACATATTGTGTAACCAAATACAAGAAGAAATTTAGAATATTACCCTTATAGCCTTATGTCTAATATTAACAACCAACAAAAAGTAGAAGATAGAAACAAAGAAAAACATTTATTAACCAAACACCACATAAAGAAAAATACATTAAAACAATGAGTAACGGGACTCAACGCGACATTTATTATGAAGTACATATTATTATGTACTTACAGCTTGACGTTTCGGCTGTGTTGCAACAACCGTGGTCACAAGCAGCTTGTTGTTTACAATTATAATGGAACGCGAAAGTTTAAAATCTTAAATACATTATAGTCCGCTCAAAGAATACTCCAAAAGCAGGTGTAGAGTGCGTGACCCAATTTAAGTATCTGGGATCTATACTTTGCAGCGATGGCCAAATTGATAATGATGTTACTCACAGAACTACAACTGGATGGATGAAGTGGAGACAGCTCACAGGCAGGTAATGTCTTCCAAAGCACCTTCATCTTCAGTGGATGGTTCTTGCTGGAGGGGCTCTACGTCATCTTCAACATCGTCTTCGTCAAGAGACACGCCTTTGAGACATTTCCCTTGGCAGTGGAGGCATGCCGCAGAACATTTGAGCATTGCTTTCCAACATCCACATTTGCCACTACCACAATCCTTAGCGCAGCGGCAAAATATTGTTTTAGTAGGACCTCCGGTGCGGGCGAATCTTCAGTTGTTATTGGCACCAGGTTGTCTCCTACATATTTCCAACCCCACTCTTGGGGAGGCAGCTCATTCCCAAGCCACAGCTGCACTTGGTGGTAGGTGCGCCGTGAATGCTATTTAGCTGCGTTCTCAGTTGGTGGCAGGGAGCTGAAATCAGGTTTAATCTTTGCCACTGATCTCATGAACAACTGAAACCGGTACTGGTTGAGGGAAGTCAGTCTTGTTGGCGCCCCATACCATTTGAGAAAGCACATCTTCCCAGCGTCATTAACTTCACTGTGCGTGGATTTCGGAGCGTGATGCTCGAAAACTGATGAGAATTTCGAAAAAGTGTATAGAATAAAAGTTGTAGAAAATTTTATTAGCTTTCATTACGTAGAAGACACTTTTTCCCTACGACGCACCGTTTTAAAGATATTAACAAAAAACTCAAAGGTGGGAACTTTAACCCCCTCCGCCCACTCCGGCGCCCCTCCTAGAGGTGGGGATTTTTAGTATGTTTACTCTCTAGGCATCCTGAACAAATTTCTGAAGAAATTGCTTAGGTTCCAGCTCACGCACTCTACAACTGCTTTGTTGAGTGGACTATTAGAGATTTTATATTATTTTTATGCATTCACAATGCAATTTTGTAAGTATAGGAAAAATGTGATAGTAAAAAACCACGAGCCCTATAAGTAGCTTTCAGGCGGGATTCGAACCCGCGCCTCCGGGAATCCGGCCCGATGCTCTGACCAACTAAGCTACCGAAAGGCTTACACGAGTCGTCGAATTTTGCTATCACTTGTTACGCTGTAGGCCAGCGTTGCTTCATCAATGTGAGGAAACCTTCGCATCCGAAAGAAACATTTTTACAAATGTTTAACAATCGATTAAGATGAAACAGCCATATTGAGATTTTATATTATTTTTATGCATTCACAATGCAATTTTGTAAGTAGGTATAGGAAAAATGTGATAGTTAAAAATGTGATTTTTTACTATCACATTTTTCCTATAAAAATACATTACATAACATAAATAAAAATATAACTGAAACATACGTAAACACAGAAATACAAAAAGACACATGGTGTGACGTAGGGACCTGATTCAGCACAATTAATTAAAAAACTCAAAGCTTTTTTATTACAATGGCGTATGTTTTCGGCACGACTAAAGTAAGACAAGTTTAATTATATTAGAGCGTTTAAACAACGCAATTTGACCGGCAGGCAGGAAGTTGCTGACAGTTGGTTCCGATCCAATTTACAAAGGAGCTTACCCTGATTAATTAAATTGCCTCTCCTTGGTCTTGCGGCTAATTGGCCACGGTGACGTTGTTTATATGGAGTAAATACGCACGACATAATAGAAACTAGAAACTTTATTAAAACATTGTGTTTTAAAAGACGGTAAAACTTGATATTTTTAAAGTGATTTGAAGAAAAACCATTCAATTATAAAGGAACACTTTTATTTTCGCATAGATTTACAGTTTATCAAGAGGTTTATAGAAAAACATCGTCAGTAACCCTATCTCTACTTCTTCTCACGACGGTTCAGCGATCAATCCGCCAGCAACTGAATTCGATGATAGTTTTATCACGCTTCTCCCCACCACTCACCCTCCCGCTCCATCACAATTTGGCGCGGGAAAATGGCGAAGCTAGAGGTGGTGTTGCCAAGCTAATAAACGAAAACATTACTATTCCTTTAATTTTAAACGAAATCATGACATTCGGCCATCCTACTGCGTGCAGTCTCCCGGCGCACGTACAAATAATGATTCATGAGTTCAGTTGCTAGCTTGTTTTACTATACTTACAAAATGTATATAAATTTGAAATGATTAAGTATAGTACCTATCTAGGTACACAATGTAACAATGTTTTTTTTTCTTATTGATTATAATCCTTAAGCTCTTAAAATACAAAATTTTAACATTAATGTTCTTAGAATAAGGGCCATTTTCACAGACTCCTGATAAATTATAAATATGTTATATACCTATATTCGGTTCAAGAGATTATGTTCTATTTTATTCATAATTTATATAAATGGTTTTATCCGAAACCTGTAGAACATGCCTAAAATGCTATTACTGAATCATGACATTCGGTAGGTATTTAGTTATGTATGAATCATACAGATATACATCATACAGTATGATCTACAATATTAATAGACAATAAAAATGAATTTAGGAAAGAAAAGAAAATACAAGCTATCATTATCAGGTAAGTAAGTAATAATACGAAAAATGTCTTAATACTAAATTCTAAATTTAATAGTACATTACAGCCGAGGACAGGTAAGTAAGAAATTACATTGTCGAGGATGGTTTGAAGCACGAGCCGCAGGCGAGGGCTTTAATCATTCGAGGCAAGGTAATTTGCTTACCGTACAAGGCTTGTATAGTGCTTTTCTCAAGAAATGCGAGGAAATAAAAAAAATTGTTTAACTAAATAATATTTATTAAAATTTATATCACACATGTTCGGGCAATTATTAAATGTAAATGTTATTGTTTTCCCGGGCACACTTATGTATAAATCGCCCATAATAATATTATTTTAATGATGTATCATTAAAATACGCCAACAACACAGGTTCCGAAAACGTATGCGCCTTTTTTTCACTTTTCCAAATCAGATCGTAGGTTTTCATATATCTTTCTTTTGATTTTGATGGCAGTAAGTTTTCTGTTATTAATTTTGCTTCTGCTCTCAAATTTGGTGGAGTAGTTACATACAATGTCTGTATATGTTTCATTGGCAGAACTGATTTTGATAATTTATTACACAATATAAACTGTATTGATATTTAATCAACCGCTGAAAATCATACCCGCCGTTTTTTTAATATTGGTTTGTGAGGCCATGTCGAACGGTCATACAGCCTAGTGATACTTACTACTTGCTACTAAAATGCGCAACTTCAATACCCGCTTCTGGGCGGTAGATGGCGCTGTATATATTTCCCATACAAAATTACTCGTAAAGGATATTTTGACTATGATAAATCTCATTTTGTTTTTTTCGATTGATGTTCGAGCTAAGCATGAAGCTCGACTTAATACTGAGGTAACTGGAGTTCTCACCCTGAATAAAAAAGTGAACAGCAAATTTGAGATTCAGTATGTAGTGGCTGTCAGTTGTCTCATATGACCATACGTATTTTTCTAAAGTGTAGGTGAGACGGAAGATAGCCACTGTGTAATTTGTGGTTACAAAAAATTGTTCGTGCCGCACTCTCCAGTTACCTCAGTATTAAGTCGAGCTTCATGGTGCTAAGAGTACATAGCGCTTGTGGTACAATACGAAGTAATATACTCTGTGCGCACCGTATTTAAAAAAAAGTTAACCTAATTATGATATAATAATAATGTGGCTGTATGGTGCAAATGTCCCTTTGCTTTTTCTGTTTTTATACACAGGAATAACTAAAGAAAAAATAAAGAAAAAAAAGTTGGTAGTACCATAGAAAATCACTGCAGTAATGAATTTCAGTACTTACTTACTGCACTAAAATCAGTGCAGTAAGTAAGTACTGAAATTCATTACTGCAGTGATTTTCAAATTTAGAATGTTTACCTCGGAAAAGTGCCACGTACTGCATTCTTTTCTCAAATATAATATTAACATTTCAGAGCATAAGTGTGAAAAATCTTTTATGTTACTTCCATCGTTGCATTACATACTTTCAATTATGATTCTGTAAAATAAATAAACTACAAAAGCTATTTAATTTTTAACAGGGTAATTTTATATGAAATGTTTTAAGTATTTTAATAATCAGTAAGGAGACATCGGACACTATCAATAATAGGTAAGTAAGTAATACAAATAGTTTAATTTTTAGTAAAATCATTTCATGCACGACACGTTTAAATATGCGTTTTAAGCATAACAGAGTCATAAACTTTGCCTCTTTTTTGGGAAACCTGGAACGTCA
This sequence comes from Crambus lathoniellus, assembly GCA_949710035.1. Taxonomy (NCBI): domain Eukaryota; kingdom Metazoa; phylum Arthropoda; class Insecta; order Lepidoptera; family Crambidae; genus Crambus; species Crambus lathoniellus. The sequence continues at coordinate 18,567,869 of OX453302.1, read as the reverse complement.
GCTACTCTGTAACGGTCGTTCCCAAGAACTTCAGAGACCCTATTATGATTTATTTTGATTTATGGTTTAATAAAGGTATTAATTCTCATTAAGATCACAATAAATTAAATTCACATAATTTGAAAATCATATTTTGTCAATACGTATACAAGGACGGTAGTATTAAAATCCTTAATAACTAATTTTAAATCACACCGTCAATAACAACAAAAACTACGTTACTTGTGGATTTATTTGTTAGACAAAGCTTAAAATATGAATTAAAATATCTGCATGAAGCTGTATACTTAGAACATTTTAATAAATTGAGAGATGAGATTGAGCAGTAATCGTTTTACTTTATTTTGCTTAATTAAGAAAACATTCGTTACAACTTGACAGTGTAATAAACACGATCTTCTTAAATGCACTATGGACTGTTTACACGTTTTTGCATTAGAAACATCATTTCATCACTATGTTAATGAAAACAACTAGAGTAGATATTAGTGGATGCTTCTTGCAGTGCTGTCTAAGCAACTAAGTATTTCTGCCTTTGATTTGAATCCAAATCATTAAGAGAGATCTAGAACACTATCTAGAACACACAAATAGCAAAATAGCTTCTAGTGATTTTGGCTGTAAAGTTTTCCATCAGTCTAAAACCAAAACCGAGTTGCCCGGAAAAAACCGCAGTAAGGCGATAAGGCCACCATTTGGTTTACCATTTTGTTATCTTTGTATTATTATTATTATTTCCTGTGTGATTGTTCCGTTTGTAATATTGTGTACAAACAAAGAATTAATCTATGTAGATATCATTTATCAAAACTAGGTATAAGTATAAAGAATCTTTGACGTTCCAGGAAAAATGTAAAGAATGACGATTTCTTTTCAGTCTTATGGCTTTATTACCTATCTAATTATGTAGAAGACTCAGAAAGTATGTTCCTGATAAACTTTCTCTAGCACTCAGCCAAAATTCAGTTTGAATTTAAATTAAATTTGAGAATTAAGTTTGCCACTAAACTCAAATTTAAAAAGTCAAGCATAGTGAATTCTTTCAAATTAAGCTACATCCAACAAAAATAATAGACGAAATGTCCACTTGAACAAAGTTACAAAAATTAAAATAAATAAGTAATAGAAATGGTAAATATTGGATATCTTTGCATAGGTACCTACATTGCTCCAATCCCGAACTAAGTAACTTAAGCACTTGTGTTATGGCATTTGGAAACAACGACGAAGATTACCACATACAATCGGACAGAATGTTGTAAAGTCCGCTTTAAACATTCACCTGACAAGGAATCGAACCCGGAACCTCGGAGACAGCGGCACCCCGAAAACCTATGCGTACGCACCGTATCTAACCTACACCACTGCCATGAAGGTCGTTTAGCTAGTACCACAAACTAATATTGTTTCCATAGTTAAAAGGTTTATTAAAATCTAAGTGACACAGATCATAGTTTGTAAAAGTATTACCTAATTGCAATCTTGGAATACTAAATTCGCGACTTTAATAGTGTGCTCTTATTCAAAAAGTGAGTCGTCATCATGTCCAATCTTATCCAGATCAGAAATACATCCCGCTCTGCGTAAAAGTCACCTGGGCATAGATCTAGGCATAGAAAAACAAACCTAGCTCATGGATATTGACCAATCATAAGAATCAAGATATGGTATGGATTTCGTATAAATGGAAATTAAGGTAATTATAAAAGTATTAACTAGGTAAGACAATAATCCCTACTCAAATTGTGATGCATGTAGATACTTATTATGCAAGGAAAAAGAAATGATGCAAACATAATTTAGTAAATAAATATCCTTATAAGTAAGCAGGTACTATAGTGTGATAATTAGAGCGCATATTAACACAATACTTAAAGGTATCTACTGCTATAGCTGTGGTACCTACTAGGTACTCAATGTCAAGTATGTAGGCAACTGTAGATTTAAAAGACTTTTCATTCTTCCCTAAGGGTATTTTGATAACATCTAAATGATTCTATGAAAAGAGAAGTTTTATATATATAGTTTTGTTTTGTTTTAGGTAAACCTTTACAAACTTTATTTAAGGGGTGTTACAATCAATTTAGTCGGTTATGCGAGGTGAAAATTAAATCTTAAATAGCTTTGTTCGATATGCATATAAATAAACATAAAACCCTTTAATCAAAACTACTTCAAAGAATATTGTTTGAATATTGTAATATTGTTGAGTTCTCACACTACTTTTTTGACATTATTAGTATGAATTATTTAAATCTTGTATATTTTTGCATGCCACTGTGGCTGGCTGAGTAAGTGGAACAAAAACAAAATGAACTGTACAACATCTATAACCTTATTCATTTTGACGACCGATTTGGCGCAGGGGTAGACTACCTGCCTTCTGCGCCAGAGGTCTCGGGTTCGATTCCCGAACAAGACAAATATTTGTGTGCATGAACATGTCTATTTGTCTTGGTCTGGGTGTATCTATGTATAATAAGTATGTATTTACAAACAAAAAGTATTTACTTATATATTTATCCGTTATCAAGTTCACATAGACACAGTTTCTTATGAAATTTACTATGGGCTTAGATAATTGGTGTGATTGTAAGAAAAATATTTATTTATTTTATTTATTTATTATTCATATGCAAATAAACATTATTTCTATTTCTATTTCAAAACTTTCCCAAAATGCTCTACATCATCCTCCTTGACCAGATTCCGCTACGAAGAAAAGGTATTCCTCCTTCGCTCAAGACTCCCTGGGTCGGCCACGTCACCCTGGAGGCCTACCAAGCGGCGCACCAGGCGGCGCGGGCCGTATTCGTCCTCAGATGCTATTTACCTTGGAATGTATACATCATTCATCGGCAAAAAATCGTTCCGTGTCATTCTATAATAAAATCATTGGTTTATTAACACAATATGCCCTTCAGGAAAATCCATGATTTATACTGTGCACTAGCTACCTACATCCTTTATTATTTACAAAAACCATTTCTTACCTTTTATTAATAGCTACTTATCTAGTGCAAAAATATAAAATGAGTATTGTAAAAACAAGAATAAAACGTTTGTTAATATCTTTGTTCTGTTGTTTTTTTTTATTTAAATCTAATAATCTTAAAAGTGGCCATACGGGTAGTAAACCAGTATGAAATATAAGTACTTGTTTACTCACTTAACCAGCCTGTGAGAAACGTACTCACTTAACATTTAAACATATCAGACGAATGTATGCCACCAACATACATCGTTCGTACTCTAAAATCCGGCGAGTGTATGCCACAAACATATACCGCCCCTTTAATTCCGACGAGTGCATGCCACAAACATGCATCGTCCCCTAATATCCGACGAGTGTATGCAACATACATACATCGCCCCCTAATATCCGACGAGTGTATGCAACATACATACATCGCCCCCTAATATCAAATTCAATTTAATGCACTTGAACAAGCAAATTCAATGTATCTCTTGTAACCAGTGAGCATGCATAGCTTGCTCACTCAACCAAGTGAACACCTTGTATTTGTTCGCTCAACATTAAAAATTATAAAGACTTTCATATTAAATTCATATTTAAATATTCGTATTTAAACGCATAGACATAAACTCATTAGACATAAACTTTCTGACTAGCTATCCACTCGTAATCATCATAGTATATATATACTAGATAGCAGTTCGCTATCATATTATATCCATAGGTAAATAAATACAGTTACCAAAAATAGCAAAACTTCTGGTTTGATTCAACTCAATTCTTAAATAATTTGATTTTCGGTAAAATATTAAAGTGGATTTAATAAATAGTAAACATACATAGTGAACATACATAGTCTACTAAGTCCCTTACAAACCAGCGAACATACATAGTTCATCAAGTTCTTACTAATCCAGTGAACATTCATAGTTCATCAAGTCCTTACTAATCCAGTGAACATACATAGTTCATCAAGTCCTTACTAATCCAGTGAACATACATAGTTCATCAAGTCCTTACTAATCCAGTGAACATACATAGTTCACCAAGTCCTTACTAATCCAGTGAACATACATAGTTCATCAAGTCCTTACTAATCCAGTGAACATACATAGTTCATCAAGTCCTTACTAATCCAGTGAACATACATAGTTCATCAAGTCCTTACTAATCCAGTGAACATACATAGTTCACCAAGTCTTTACTAATCCAGTGAACATACATAGTTCATCAAGTCCTTACTAATCCAGTGAACATACATAGTTCATCAAGTCCTTACTAATCCAGTGAACATACATAGTTCACTCAGTCCACAATAATCCAGCGAACAAAGATATCACTAAGTTAGCTATTCGCAAACATTCGTAATTCACATAGTCAAGAAAATAATAATCATGTATCTGAAATTCATAGTTCATTCAATTCGAATAGCAATCCCCATACTTTCATAGAACCCTCCGATCACCTAATAACATCACTCAAGTCGAATGATAATCTTTAAACACTTACACCAAGGTCTTAGTCTAATGACATCCAAAAAAAATCGTGTCAACGTTTCGAATGCAAACTGTAGTGGGCAACCTGCCCCAACAACTCATCTAGGTTGGTTAATATTTTGTTGCTTTAAGTTCTATCTTTACACCTTAACTACCGCCATACAAACCTATTGTTTACAATCCTTTAATGAAACATTAAAATAAAAGAACAAAAGAAAAACGTTTATAGAAGGAATAACGAACACTTCCTATGGGAACTACAAGCGTTGACCTGTTAAATTTTAAGACACTAGTATACCTACTTAGTTTCAATTTGGCAATCAGAATAGTGTGTAATAATATGTTCTAGTTTGTACTCATTGCCAATCTTTACTAGAAATTAACTCATCTTTCTGTATTGCCGATTCTTGTTTTAGTTACCTAACAGTTTCTAAATAGGTAAGAATAAATTTACTTTTAAGAAATACCTAGGTATATTCTTTTTCTATGCACGATCATTGATAAAATCAATATTCTAACAGGTCAGAAATGGGCGTCCTTCCTTCTGCTTTCATATGCAGTATCAAAAATTGAACAAGAAATTCCTCGGAAAAAAGACAAGTCACCGGTGAACTACGCGGCGGTTAACGTGTTAATAATTTTTACACGTTAAGATTTGTCTGTGCCATCTACTTCACTAACAAATTTCGTTATTCTATTAAATCCAGACTATTATTCATAATTACCTACCTTTTCTACAAAATGCCATAATTTCGTATAGCATAAACTTTTCATTGTTTTCACTGAATAATCATTGTTAACATCGAAACAAAACTACGAAATTACAGTTGGGCATTAAATACAACGTGATTTCTATTTGATTTACCTTGCTTCCTTTACGAGTTAATTTGGTCTTAAAAATACAGATTGTACAAAAAAAGATAGTCGATCATGGTGTAGACCAATCAAAGTATGGTTTTCGAGTGAAAATGTTGCACGGCCGAAGAGTAGCCTCGGCCACGTGCAGCGAGTGTGAAGTTATACACTGTCGAAGTGTAGCCTCGACCAAGTGCCATGAGTTTGAAGTGTGTTACAGTTACAGCACGACCGAAGAGTTGCCTCGGCCACGTGCAATAAGTGCAAAGTGTCTATGCACTGTCGAAGTGTAGCCTCGACCAAGTGCAATGCGTGTAAAGTATGTAAAAGCACGACCGAAGAGTAGCCTCGGCCACGTGCAATGAATGTGAAGTATGTATGCACTGTCGAAGTGTAGCCTCGACCGAGTGCAATGCGTGTAAAGTATGTAAAAGCACGACCGAAGAGTAGCCCCGGCCACGTGCAATGAGTGTAAAGTATGTAAAAGCACGACCGTTATTGTATTTAAAACCTTAAAATGCCCAGCTCAATCTCGTAATTTTAGTTCAGTATAGTAAAATAATTTGTGAGCGTACATACCTCGGTTTATCCCACTTCTGAGATTTGAAGAAAAACCATTCAATTATAAAGGAACACTTTTATTTTCGCATAGATTTACAGTTTATCAAGAGGTTTATAGAATAACATCGTCAGTGACCCTATCTCTACTTCTTCTCACGACGGTTCAGCGATCAATCCGCCAGCAACTGAATTCGATGATAGTTTTATCACGCTTCTCCCCACCACTCACCCTCCCGCTCCATCACAATTTGGCGCGGGAAAATGGCGAAGCTAGAAGTGGTGTTGCCAAGCTAATAAACGAAAATATTACTATTCCTTTAATTTTAATCGAAATCATGACAGTGATAATCACCAAAACAAACTAAAATGAAACAAACACAGAATAAAAGTAGTTTTTGAGGCGATCGTTGTCATAATCATATTGTGTTCCAGTTACTTATCACATTTTAGTTGTAAAACGATACCGAGACTAGAATTTATAAACAAAAAACTGAAATTCAAGCATACCATGTAGCAACTGTAGTCACATAATAATGTGACTACAGTTGTTGCTACAGCTTCTTGCTACGCCGTAGCATGCATTGTAGCATCGTAGTAGTACTTGAATTCTACGAACTTCTTGATTCTATGACCTAGAATTGAAATGCCATAACCATATTACTACGTAATTACTCCATTATCTTTTGTATGATGGGTTAATTAGAGATGCTGTGGCACGCCTGACATTCATCATTAACGAAGATAGCCGATGAATGCCTATAAACCTTATTACGCGCATGCATTCATGATTCCCCTCTGCCACAGCGATGCGGCTCACCAAGGCAGGATATTTCTGTATGACCTATTTTGTTTGTCAGAGATAATGAATTCGCAATAACATATCAAACACAGCAGTAATTGCATTTTTTTTAATCTAAATTATTGAATTTTGTATAACAAACAAACATACTGAATGTGGTTCAGCGATAAGTGGCACAAGTACTTGCGTTACAGAAATCAGAACAAACGAATCCCTTTGACTCCAGCCCGGCCGAATGGCGCCAAACTGAAATGCTGCCTTATTTCAACTATATTATTCTCCGGCCCTATTCAGCCGGTCCGGCGTCCTCAGGAGATATAAAACATAAATGAATAATAGACCCTAGCCTGACTAGCCCCTAGACACGAAACAAACACAAAATTGTTCACCATACAAATGTTTGTCCCGGGTGGGGATCGAACCCACGACCCTTGGCTCAGTAGGTGGGTCTGTCATTCCTTGTTCATTTGAATATATTTTTTCTTTATGTCCTTACTAGCAACCAGCCCCGGCTTCGCACGGGTGTAATTGAAGTGTAGGTATTAAAAATTCCTAATGAATTACTTTGTCTATTAATCAAAACCGTACTAAAATCCGTTGTGTAGCATGAAAGATCTAAGCGTACAGACATGGTGGGAAGCGTTTGTTTTATACAATACTAGCTTCCGCCCGCGACTTCGTACGCGTGGACATTCGAGAAAATACTTAGGGGACCAATAACCAGGATAAATAGTATTCTATGTTTTAATTTCATATAAATCCGATCAGCAGTTTTTACTTGTTTAGGCGGGTCCTCCCTCAGCAAGCGAGCAGCCTCACGCGAGGCAGAACGTTTGCCACGTGCGGCGGGCCTCGCACGAGGCTGCTCACTTGGTGAAGGAGGACCCGCCTAATCAAGTAAAAACGGCTGATCGGATTTTTATGAAATTAAAACATCGAATACTATTTATCCTGGTTATTGGTCCCCTAAGTATTTTCTCGAATGTCCACGCGGACGAAGTCGCGGGCGGAAGCTAGTAAATAATAAGTGTCTGCTTCACAATCAAAAAGTTAGTTCTGAGTAGCTTAGGTACCAAGAACTTGTTAGGTACCAAGAACTTTTAGGGTACTTAAGATGATTAAGGTTTCTATACCCTATTTACCCCCTGGGTTTGATTTTCGGAAAACTACGAAATGGGTTGCCTATTTGTTTTAAGAAGTAAACCTTCAAAGTTTCCAGTTTGAAATGTCTATTTTAGCTCCTGATTTTTCATCAAAATTTCACCCCTATTTCAACCTTTTAGGGGTTGAATCATGTTCAGCGTGTTAAACATCAAAATAAATGCCATTTTTGCAATCGTCATCCCATAAAACCTCAATAACGACATCCATATCGATTTTTAGGTTTATTTATCCCATTTAACCTCTAAGGGTTGACTTTCGAAAAAAATGCGAAATATGTGTTTGCTTATTGGTTTTACTTTCCGAGCATAAGCCTAAATAATAAATTTAATGAAGGACTTTCCAGATACAACATTTCATCCCCTTTTTCACCCCTTCGGGGGTGGAATTGTCAAAAACGCTGACACAGGTAAACATTAATTTTCAATTTCCAGCCTAAATACAAAATTTAAAGATCCCAACTTCAAAACTGACGGACTTTCATACAAACATTTATCCCCTATTTCACCCCCTTAGGGGTGGAATTTCAGCGGTTTGGGCTCTGCGTTGATATCTCAGTCAGTCAGTCAGTCAGTCAGTCAGTCAATCAGTCAGGACTTTGAATTTTATATATATAGATAGATATAGAGATAGTGCACTAACAAATGAAATCAATGGCAGCCTACCACTAATGTTGCACCACAAAAAATGCCTCATTAATTGGTTTACAAAAGGTTAACAACAACAAACTTTTAGTTTTTACACACACATACAGTTACTTATTTTACTCCATTTCTTCTTTCTTCGACGTTCTTAGTAATTCTTTTTTTTTTTTTTTTTTTATGTATAATGGGCTTGCTCTTGGCCTCACACTGAACCTTAGGGTTGAGAAGAAGCCTAAGATGGAGCGAGCTTACCCAGAAGCAGCCTATTCACTCTAGCTTTAAAAATTTTAGGGTTGTAGAAGATTATCTAGAATAATGAGTTACTGTTTGAAACTTTATTCGATTTAAAATAGAATCATGTGTACTAAAACACGTAAGTTAATTAGAAGTTAACGTATCGAACTCATCATATTTTCCTTAACATAGAATTTATTCACAGTTAAAGATTTCTCGATAGAGGTTTTTCAATTATCAGAGAAAAGTTACTAATAAGGTTTAAAGTAATTTTATAACCATTAATCAAGCTGTCAAGTGAAATTTCAAAGCAAGATAATTAAATATCAATCGCAAAAACAACAAAAAAGCCTGAATGACAATCTAGCGGTCTTTGATATCAAACGGATCATATTTATGTAGGCATTGATAAATCAGCTCCAAATATTTTAGCAACGTTTTTAGGAAACTAGTTGGCCTTTAATACCGGCGTTGTTCAGCCAAGTTTTGCGGGTTCATGACAGATTAATTATTCTGTGTGTCGGTCGGTCCGGCTGGCGTTTTGCGCTCATGTTGTTATGAGTTATGTGTCGGAGGTCATGCATTATATGATCTTTGTTTGGTTTGGGCTACCTTCGTCCAAGATTCTGGTAGTACCTATGTTGTAAATACCACAGTTTTAACCGACTTCAAAAATTTAAAAGGAGGAGGTTATCTATTCGTCGCGTTTTTTACTAAGTAGTACAAACAATTTATTACTTTAACGTCGATTCATGATTCGTCGAGTTCGAATCCCACTTGACACCTACTTACAGGGCTGGTGGTTTTTTCTAACGTATTTTATTCTATAATAAAAGACTTGCATTGTGCATTCATAAAACTTTTTAATATCTTGATACGTCGTCGTCTTTCCCATATTTATACTTTTGTTCTTGACGATGAAGAATCCCATGTGAACGAGCCATTAGAGAAATTCCTCAGAAGAACAAAGAAGATTTCCGCTAAAAATATTTCTTAGAAGGTTAATTCTTTATTTATGCGCGGCCTTCGATCAACAATAACACCTAGGCGCGGCATCATTAGAAATATGTGCATTAACATTTTTATAAGAAACTCTTTTTAACTGACTTCAAAAATTGAAAAGGAGGAGGTTATCTATTCGGCGCGTATTTTTTTTTTATATGTATGTACACTGATTACTCGAAGACGGCTGAACCGATTGAAATGATTCAAATGTTATAACATCAGGTTTGTTCCCAAGTTGGTCCCATTTTTTGAAATTTTGAAATCGGTTCAGTAGTTTTCAGGGAATCTTGAAAAGACTGTCGTTTTCGTTACCACTTTATGTGAATTCATAACGTAGATAAGATAAAGATAAAAATATTCTTTATTCACTTAGACATAATAAATATGTACTTATGAATCGTCAATATTTTCCTACCACCCATTCAAGACTTTTTTAACTGACAAGAAGAATGGGCGCAAGAAACTTGCCAGCGTTTCTTAGTTAGGTAACGACATTTACAAAAAAAAAAAAAAAAACATATCGTTACTAATACAACAATTGCTTAGTATAAAAATACATCATATTAAACAGTGATTATGTTATGTGTTACATCATGACCATGCATTGCGGTCATTCAAATAATCGTCTACTTTATAGTATCCTTTGCTCATCAGCGACTCTTTAATGTAACATTTAAATTTATGCAATGGTAGTTCAATTATATGCTGTGGAACTTTATTAAAAAAGGCTATGCTTTTTCCCAGAAATGAGGCTCTGGATTTTTCTAGCCTAAACTTGGGAACGACAAGTTTATCTTTATTTCTTGTGTTAAAGCGATGAATATCGCTCTGCTTTACAAATGTATTATAATACTTTGTCACATAAATTATATTTTCATCTTTAGGCATAACTCCTTTGTTTATAAACCGATTTAGATGATTCTTGTTTTGTTGAAAAGGGGATACCTTAAAAAGAGTGAAATAAAAATTATTTTTATATAAAAATAAAACCGCCTTCAAAAAAAAAAAAAAACATCAAAAAGTAAGAAATAATCCCTCACCAAATGACGTAAGTACTTTGAAGTCGGGCGGGTTTTAACAAAAACAACAAAAAATTGTAAGTACATGTTTCACGCCCGACTTCAAAGTACTTACGTTATTTGGTGAGGGATTATTTCTTACTTTTTGATGTAATTTTTTTGAAGGCGGTTTTATTTTTTTATAAAAATAATTTTTTCTTCTTTTAAGCTTAAGAAACTGCTATTATAAAATATAATTTATGAGCTTAGCAATGTAACCCATGAAAAAACATTTTACAAATTAAATACCTGCACCGATTCATGATTGATTTATAGTCTGTTGGTTAAATGTATCATTTACGTTTTAATAAAAGTACTTATTTATTTCTTTCACGAACATTTCGAAGCTACAACAATGAATCAATACTAGCAGTAATAGGTTTCTCTCAGATCGAGACCCGGAAAAGTGTCAAACACCCATTTGAACGGGCGGGCGGCGACGGCGGCGGCGGGCGGACGGTAATAACATTTCAGAGTTTTCAGGGGATTATTTGTCTATCGTCTCGAAACTTCCAGCGCCTCTCCGCTGTCTGCAGATTTACACATAGGCTTAACTGAGTTTTATTTCAGACCAACCCAGTTTTGTGTAAATCTGTTTCGCTTCTCCTCGTCCAATGAAATCTAATTTTACGTAAAGTTGGAGGATGTTTTGTTTCAATTTGATCAGTGCTTCTTAAACAATAAACAGAAAATTAAACGAAAGTTTGCTTACAATAAGTACCTACGTATCTGTGTTATAACTAACCTATTGTAATTGAAATCACTGGATAATATATTCATATTTATATAACTGTGTAAGCGATATGGAAATTATCCATTTAACACGAGTAGCAGCTTAATCCAAGTTAGGTAATGAACGAGAGAAGCTGCTCAGAAACTTAGCTAAGAATTAATAGTTTGAACGGATATTGTCGTATAGTTTATCATAGTGTGATATGATCTGAGAGTTTATCATAAAATATCATATAACCAAGTATGTAGGTACTTAATCAATCTTTCTTTCAACAAAAAAATTGAGTTAGGATGTTATTGTCTAATGATGTTCAATTAACTTTTTACAAACAATATGGGTTACACAACAGCTTTTAAAAAGCCCTTGTCATATATTATAAAGAGTGTAAGCAGTTAAGGGGCGTCATGACGGCGGTCTGCGGGCAAGAGAAAAATTGTTAAATGCTTCTGACATCCAATATCCGTCGGTTTTTAACGTGTCGCCTCACTCCGGGAACGTTTTAACTAACTACGAACGAAAAATAAAAGGGTAAATTGACTTTTGTGGTTTATTAATAGGTCAAGATAGAAAGTCGCTGGCAAATATAATAAACGAATCATCAATACTACGCCTAATGCTGGTAATAAATCATTAATCATATTTTTACCACACTTTTATTAGCTTCACTTGTAACTAAGTCACAATGTAAGAAAATCTTGGAAATAAATTTTAACCTACTTCTAATTGTCGTATTGATTTGAAACTTTGCAAGTCTATATGAATCCGATGACAATACAATAATTTGCTACCATCGAGCTGATCGGATGATGGAGTCAAGAGGTGGGCAATAGAACTCTTCAATGGCTGCTAGGATACCCCTCGAGTTTGGGCTCATTCGTTTCGTTCTGATGAGACCTATTTGCTACACTAGGTGGTGAGGGTCTGATGATGGAGCAGCGAGGAAGCCAGTGGCACTTCTTAATGACCACTAGGAAACCCCTCGAGTTTGGCCTCCGTTGTTTCGTTCTGATAAGACTTATGAGTCGCACTTGGTGGCGAGGGTCTGATGATGGAGCCTGCAGCCAGTGGCACTCCTTAATGACCAATAGGAAACACCTCGAGTTCTGGCTCATTTGTTTCGTTCTGATGAGACCTATTCGCTACACTTGGTGGTGAGGGTCTGATGATGGAGCAGGAAGGAAGCCAGTGACACTCCTTAATGACCAATAGGAAACCCCTCGAGTTTGGGCTCATTTGTTTCGTTCTGATGAGACCTATTCGCTACACTTGGTGGCGAGGGTCTGATGATGGAGCAGGGAGAAAGCCAGTGGTACTCCTTAATGGCCAATAGGAAGCCCTTCGAGTTCTGGCTCATTTGTTTCGTTCTGATGTGACCTTTTCGCTACACTTGGTGGTGAGGGTCTGATGATGGAGCAGGGAGGAAGTCATTGCCACTCCTTAATGACCACTAAGAAACCCCTTGAGATGGGCTCATTTGTTTCGTTCTGATGAGACCTATTTGCTACACTTGGTGGTGAGAGTCTGATGATGGAGCAGGGAGGAAGTCAATGGCACTCCTTAATGATGACCACTAGGAAATCCCTCAAGTTTGGGCTCATTTGTTTCGTTCTGATGAGACCTATTTGCTACACTAGGTGGTGAGGGCCTGGTGATGGAGCAGGGAGGAGGTCAGTGGCACTCCTTAATGACCACTAGGAAACCCCTCGAGTTTGGGCTCATTTGTTTCGTTCTGATGAAACCTATTCGCTACACTTGGTGGTGAGGGTCTGATGATGGAGTAAGGATGAAGTAAGGGTTCGGCTAGCGCATCTGGTATCTAATAGACTCCACTTGAATTTGTAAAACAAATACATACAATCACGCCTTTGAGTTATAATGTTTACGGGGTGGGCAGACACATGAATGGACTGTGAAATCGATTACCATCCATCCATAGCTAGCCATTTATAATCCATGGAAATCGTACATTTTTCCTTGCGTTAAATGAGGTAGTTCTGATTTTTTTGTATGTTAGTAGTGATAAGATAGTAATGACAAATCCAAGTTTTTCACCTCGAAAGCCCTTCGGATCATTGTTAAATATTTAAAAATCCTTTAAATTTTCAGATTTTTTTCAGTTTTTGTCAGTTTTTACCACCAAGGATCTGAGTTACGGCAAATGTTACTATGCACTCTTTAAAATAGACTAAATTTGCAATAAAAAGAGAATAATTTGGTTTTTGTAAGTCAAATAGTTTTTAAAATAGGGCTATTTAAAAGTTTGCAAAAATTCAAAAAAAGGAAGTATTACAGTTTTTTTTGTTTTCGACTTTTTGACCCATAGTAGTGGGTTTATGGCAAAAGTTAAATTATTAGTTACTAGCTGACCCAGCGCGACTTCGTTCCCGTGGCCCTACCCCCTACTCCACCCTACCCTACCCGTACTCTACCCCTACCCTACTCTAGCCCTACCCTACCCCTTCCCCTACCCTACCCCTACCCCTACCCTACCCTACCCCTACCCCTACCCTACCCTACCTATACCCTACCCTACCTTTACCCTACCCTACTTCTACTCTACCCCCACTTACCCCCTCTTCCCCTATTTTCTCACCGTAAGAACCTTCCTTGGACTTCCACGAACATTTCAAGACCAAAATTAGCCAAATCGGTCCAGCTGTTCACGCGTGATGTCATGACCAAGGGAAATAGGGATTCATTTTTATATATATAGATTAAAGTCCATTAAATTTCCAACAAAATGAGACCAATTAGTAATATCAACTTACACTTGATAGTTCCTGAGACAGCTGTTCACAGTTATTGAGGTAAGTAAACAATTATGTAATAGAAGGGTTTGCAAAATAAAGTACACCCTTTAGGGTCCTTCCTTTAGGAAGGAGGATCTGGGAGGTGGTGGGATCAATTATGAACATTGTATGTATAATTTTGATGGGCCAGACACGTCCTCTGAATCCACAGCACACTTTTTGGGGGCAGCTTGCTGAGGAATAATTTCTTCATTGAACTGCTCAGGAAGGTCAAAATCATCCTTTGATGGTGGGTTATCAATCAATGGTTCATCAATGTCATCACACATCAAGTCTGGTATGTTCTCGCATGATTGGCCAATGCAGTAGCTGAAACAGCCGAACATTTGAGTTCTGCTTTCCTGCAACCACATATGCTGGTACAACCTTACATCTTTGGTATGCTTTCAAGGTGATTAAGGTTTGCGTGTCATTAACAGGGTAGAACGGGAACGCCTCCCAGATCCTTCTTCCTTTAGGGCTTACTACCTTTTGCAAACCCTTCTATTACATAATTGTTTACTTACCTACCTCTATAACTTTGAACAACTGTGTCTCAGGAACTATCAGGTGTAAATTGACATAATTAATCTCATTTTGTTGGAACTTTAATGGACTTTAATAACTAATAAAAACTTTTGACATAAACCCACTACTAGGGGGTCAAAGTTGACAAAAAAAAAATAACTGTAATCAATTTTTTTGTGATTTTGCAAATTTTAAAATAGCCGTATCTTAAAAACTATTTGGCCTACAAAAACTAAATTATTCTCTTTTTATTGCAAATTTAGTCTACTTTAAAGAGTGCATAGTAACATTTGCCGTAACTCAGATCCTTGGTGGTAAAAATTGACAAAAACTGAAAAATATCCGAAAATTTTATGGAATTTTAAATATTTAAAAATGATCCGAAGGGCTTTTGAGGTGGAAAACTTGGATTTGTCATTACCATTTCATCACTACTAACATATAAAAAAATCAGAACTACCTCATTTAATGCAAGGCAACACCACTTATTTGGTACGATTTCCATGTACTATAAACTAAAAAGTAAAAATAAATACGTAGTTTAAAAAACTATAAAAACACACTTTTATAGGAACAAACTAAAAGTACAAAATAACCGACTATTCAGTAACTGAAATTAATTTAATACTAAATTATCAAATTATAAGAACAAAGTTTGCTACTACGTACAACTGGCACTGCTACATTTTTTTTTCTTGCTGTAGGTCGAGTGGTTGAGTTTACTCGTCGCGAGTTAGTGGACCTGATATTTCAAGATCCTGCAATAAACTTCGTTTAGAAGGGCTGCAATTTACAAAAAATTATAATTGCTAAGACTAATTACTGCCCTGAGCATAAAAAAAGCGCCACTCGAATGAAGGTATCAGGCGTTGTCAACAAAATAAAATCAAAATATTTAGGTGCTAGTAGAAGAAAAGATTTATTTTATACGAGGCACTCAGCTTGGCTAAACGAAAAAGAAACTTTTCCGTCTTACGGTGTTCATTCTGGGCCAGGTCGTCCATCTTCTTCTTTTGATGTGGTGACTGAGAGGACTAAGCGAAGGAAAGTCGCTCCGTTAGGAGAAAGTGCAAGTGGCAGTGAACTTTCATATTTTGCAGTCATGACTTATCGCAAAGAGGGGCAAAGCGATAAGGCAAATATTATCAGAAAAATTGATTCCGTTTCACCTGTCTTAATCATATGCACATGCACGTAGTAAAAAGCGGTTATTTCATGTTACAAACAGACACTCCAATTTTATTTATTTGTATAGATGTTTAAAAGATATGCCATCTCCATAGGATTCAGTACTCGAGGTTTACTCGCTGTTTACCTGTCAAACGGTGCAAACGATGTCAAATCGGTTCACTTAAAACTACGTTGCCAACTTTATGCGCATGGCTTGTAGAAGACGATAGAGATGGCTGTGCCTGTAGGAGCGCAAGCAGCCGAGAAATAATAGCGGGTCATGGTTTGGCGCAACTTCCATACAAAAAAGTGTTGTATGAAGTTTGTACCAGAAATAATGGTGGCTATCGCTGTCTTGCTTTCACCTGTTTGACTCTCACTCACTCTGACTGACAGTCAGCCGCCAGCCGCCAAATTCGACATTCTTGTCTGGTTGACTGTTTGTAAACGAAGCTTGATTTTTGTATTATTGTGTGAATTTGTGCATTTTGTGAATTACTCGCAAAATTTCGCCTTAATGCATTTCAAGAACTTAATATTGACAACGCGCACCTCGCTTTTAATTTCAGTTACTGAATCTATAGACGGTTATTTTGTACTTTTTAGTATGTTCCTATAAAGTGGGTTTTATTAGTTTTTTAAACTACATATTACTACCGCTCAAACCACTGGCGCAAAAAAACTACAGGGACTACAACGTCAGGCCTGCTGCGCTCTCACAGGTTGCATGAGCACAGCCCCCACAGCGGCTCTAGAGGTAATGCTGAACCTAACACCACTGCATCTCCACATTCAACAGGAGGCAGCCAAAACAGCTCTAAGACTAAAACAACTGGGATCTCTAAAATTCGAAAGGGTAAAACATCTCAGTGTATTACTGAAGGACTGGCTAAACGACCCTCTTATCGAAGCAGTATGCGACAAGGTCAAGCCAACCTTCATTTTCGACAAAAAATACAGAATACACCTGATAGACGACATCAGCTCAGGGAAAACACACAAGGCTCTCCTCATTTACACTGACGGCTCCAAGACCTCATCGGGCACAGGGTCGGGTGTCTTCTCAGAGGACCTCAACATACAAATTGCATCCCCCTTAGGCTCATACAACACGGTCTTTCAGGCCGAGTGCATGGGCATAATAATGGCGGCTCGGGCAATCGAAACAAGAGAGGTAAAAGACCGCGACATCTTAATTCTCTCCGACAGTAAATCCGTCCTACAAGCTCTCCAGGGAAGTCGCATCACTTCGAGCCTTTTACTTGAGTGTCACCACGCCTTAAATATAGTAGGTGCACTTAATACTATTACTATCCAATGGATCAAAGGTCACAGCGGATCACGTGGAAACGATGCAGCTGACGAACTGGCCAGACGCGCATCCGGCTCGACGCCTGTTGGCCCAGAGCCGATCGCGCCCATCCCGACGAGCTGGTATGCAAATAAGATCCGTGAACGCACTACAGAATTACACCAACAGAACTGGAGCTCGCTGGATTCGTGCAGACAGGCGAAGATCGCACTGCCGCGCGTGGACGCGCGTTTATCCAGGGCCCTGATACAACTGTGCAGACCGCAACTTCGCCTGGTAACAGGTGCCATTACTGGTCATGGACAATTTAACAGACATCTTTTTAATTTAGGTGTCACCGACAGTCCCCTATGCAGAGGATGCATGGAGGAAGAAGAAACAGCTGCCCACGTACTGCTGGAATGCAGGGGGGTGGCCCCCTACCGGGCGAGGTACCTCGGCTCGCCGGGCAGCGTCCAGGAAGCGATCACTAATGTGAAAGCTCTTGGAGCGTTCCTGGCTGAGCTGGGCTGGCTGGAGTGATCTGGCCGCGCACCCTCCGGACGCAAAATAGGCGCAATAGACGTCGAGTTGCGGAAACCGCCCGTATTGTTAAGAAGAAGAAGAAGAAACTACATATTTATTTATACTTGATACTACTGTGCAACGAAGTTGTATTACACAACAAGTAATATTATGTCCATACACCTAAGCTCTTCAGAACTTTGTGACCTTACTTTGTAACGAAGTATTATTTCGTATCTTTTATTTCGAATGAACATTCCCTCGATTCTTTTTAACAACCTTAGGGCATCCGTGTTAGTTTGTAGCGAAAAGTCGCGAGTAAAAATATAAATTGTTTGACTAGAGTTTGGTCGCAATAAAAACATATAGATATAAAGTGATAAGGCGCGATACACGCTCGGTGTCGGGTATTACTTTTATAACTTTGTTGTCACCGACGTTCGTATATAGCTATATACGTTGTTGTTTACTGCTGCTTCAAGCGATAGAGAATTGGAGACGAATCGATTTTATTTCGGCGTTAAAACTCCTTTATTGGCGAAGTTTAACGAAGAATGAATGCAACAAACTATCTTTATTCCATTCTAAGTTTAGGCACTCACTTTTTAGTTAGCTATAACTGATAATATCCGAAACAAATCTCAGACAAACGAACTAGTTACAACGTTATAATTTTTTAAGTTGAAGACTTTTACTTAGTAAAAACCGATACTTGAATATGATTTACGATTGCGAAAAAAGAAATATAAGTACCTAGCTTACTTCCGCAAAAACACAACACGCAAGATGCACCGCCCGCAAGCCCGCCAAAAATTGCACATGCACACCACGAAAATTACCAGTTCACAATACCTGCATTGAGCTAGACAGCAATACACCTTACACATTCACCGATTAGACTACTCTACACGTGTTTCGCCCCAATCCGGGGCATCCTCAGGAGTTAGATCGTGTGAAAACCAGCACCGAATCGGTGAATACCAGCATCGAATTCGTTTCAGAAATAATTAAATATTGTCTTTCATCTTGGTCTGGATGTTTTCTAGGTATTTTAAGTAATTGTATGTATTCACAAAATATAAATATGTATAGTATATATTTGTCCGATATCAAGTTTCCCTGACACATTACTGTAAATAAGAAGAAGACTTCTTCTTCTTATTTACTTAAGACTTAAGACTGTAAATAATTGGTGTGAAAGCAAGAAATTTACACGAATACTAACTGCGATTAGAAACACCTATTGGTGCAATAAGTTATGCGTACATATTCAATTGTGTAAGCATTCAGGGGGGGTTTGCCATAATCGCCACGCTTGGCAGGCGGGTTGGCGATCGCAGTATAGCCTGTTGAAGCCTGGAGACGCTGCTGCCCATCTCCTGATGGCAGTTTTCCCTTTGTCGCCTCTTACGACACCCACGGGAAGAGAGGGGGTAGTGCTATTCTATTTACGTGCCGGCACTACACGGCGACCGCGTACCGGACGACGTTCCGTGGGCAGGCCCCCTACAAGGTGGACCGACGATCTGGTCAAGGTCGCGGGAAGCCGCTGGATGCGGGCAGCGCAGGACCGATCGTTGTGGAGATCCTTGGGGGAGGCCTATGCCCAGCAGTGGGCGTCGTTCGGCTGACATGATGATGATGATGATGATGACATATTCAATTCCCAAATGTGGATAACGATAAATAAGTCATCCATGTAATCCATGGCCGAGTGGTCCGATGTTCGTTTAAATAAACAGACCTAATGAGGGTAATCTTTCGAATAATAAGCCGCTAATTAATGGGACAGCCATCCCGCGGAAACTGCCGAACGCACGCAAAATTCTTGTTTGTGTAAGAACTAAGGCACAGCTGTTGTTGGCTGTTTGGCTCGAGAAGATTTTTTTAAAGTAGATTGAAAAAATAAAAAAAAATGAAAAATGATTTATTCAGTCTACGAATTTCAGTTTTACAAAAGTGGTTGGGAGCGCCTATTTTTTACCGCGGGAATAAGGATCATTCCCATGGTAAAATAAGTTTTAGCACGGGCATAGCTGTGGTATTTAAGGTGATAGTTTAAGTAAATGGAAATGATTATATTTAGAATAGAGACAGAGCCCTGGGAAAGACATACTTAACGTCCAGAAATTGGTACCTATTTAAGTAAATTATTTGAGACCCTGGGAAGGATTATAATACGCTACTTTTACTTTTTACCACAGGAAAGTATCATATTCCCACGGGAAAACCAGTAGTAGGTATTATTTTTTTGTCCGTCTTTCACGTCAAAACGGAGCGACGGATCAATGTGATTTTTGGTACGGGGGTAGATTGGGAGCTGGACAGTGATGTAGTTTATCCCGGAAAATATCACATTCCCTGAGGATAATGTCGTGTAGTACACGCGGGCGAAGTCGCGGGCGGAAAGCTAATTGAGTATAAGTGACTTGTGACAGTTGTGACAAGCGGCCCCGCTCTTCCTAACTTATCGACAATATCTTATTTTTTTCATCGAGTTGTTCCGTATTCATCCCATGACGATTTATCCCTATTCTTCATTCATCCCAAATTGGTATTCCTAACTCAACCCATTACATTATTTTAATATATTTTCTTAATTAAACCCAATTGAATTCCTTACTCATCCCAAATCAATTTATCACTAAAAAGTATGGATAGCAACACAATTGTTAATATTTTATCAGAAACTGATATAGGAATAGGTACAGTAAATTACACTAAGTTACCCATGTAAGTTTGGATCTAAGAAGGGAAATCTATTATTGGCCCAATTTTTATAAACTTAGCATTAAGTATTCTCATGTACTTAAGAGCCATTTTGCACTTTGCAATTGTCTCGCTCGCACAATCAACATTTTTAAAGATTGTTTAAAAAACATTGTGTTTTTTAGAAAAGTGTTTCATTATGTCCCTACAACGCAATTAGTTATACATTATTAAACATATTTCAACATTGTCAATACTGCAATAATACTAGATCTACGAGCTTAAAGTTTTCAAAAATTGACTTCCTAATTCTAACCAATACTCAATTGAATGAATAAAATAACTTTTACAAAATATCCGTAACATTCATTGCGTTATAGGGACATAATGAAACACTTTTCTAAAAAACACAATGTGTTTTCCACAATCTATGAAAATGTTGCATTGTGCGAGCGAGACAACTGCCAAATGGCTGTAATTGCGAAATGGCTCTTAATGCGCTTGTTAGATTTAGATATTGATCGTTATATATTT
Organism: Crambus lathoniellus; assembly: GCA_949710035.1. Lineage (NCBI taxonomy): Eukaryota > Metazoa > Arthropoda > Insecta > Lepidoptera > Crambidae > Crambus > Crambus lathoniellus. The sequence continues at coordinate 18,546,800 of OX453302.1, read as the reverse complement.
ATGGTTAAACTACAAGGTATTTTAAAGATAATGAATCGGATAGAAGACCTGAGTAGGTATATAGAGAAATGATATTTTAGTTGTTATGTATTTCTCGTATGGAGCAATAACAGTTAAAGTAACTATCATTGAAAAGGTAGGTATGTCAAGAACAAAACAAGAAATATAATTTTATGATTTGTTTATTCATTATTTGTTTATTATTTTGTTTGTGTGTTTTTATCTTACTTTATTCCTTAAGCATATAAAAGCCAAAGCTACGTAGGTACAAATTACTAACCAGTAATGTTCCCAATGAATTAGTAATACACAAATTGAATCTTAAAAACTGAGCTACAAAGTAATTTCCATGTATTAAAATATATAATGTATTTCTTGTTATATACAATATACATTTACCGAGCATTGTTATACCTATGCAAGGTACTTCCATCAATACATTATATATCCATAGTACACAATACAAACATACTCTATATCTGTACATAACGTCCAGCATATTCTGGACACATATAAACATATATACCCATATTCGTATATATACACATCCACATATATATAAATCAACCATATCCATAAATAACCAAAACACTTAGCTTTGTACTGGGAGCACCGTCACTGTCCACGTCTCGACCAAAAGTGATCGCACGGACGGCCAGCTTGCTTTTATAAGGCATCCCCCACTACAAACCGACTCACAAACAACACGTGGTCAGGCCACCTGTGTCGCCATCTGTTTAACCGGATGCCAGGTGCGGTTTGCTAGTCAATACAGACGTTCTATTTATTATTCCTTGCTTCCTTGTTATTTTAAAATATTCTAACACTTGTTATATTATTTACACTATATATTTCTTATATATTTACTATTCTAACACGGCCATACTGACAAGTACTTCGTTCCCCGAAGTACCTACCTTTTAAAGCCCTCGGTCAGTTTTATTTATTTGTGAATCATTGGCTGCTTCTTATTTATTATTAAACTAAACCATACTTCATATTTTCATAGTTTATACGCAATTATATATTTCAAAATAATAATTCATTTCTCATAGTTTACCTGGCACTACAGTCTTACTTTCCATAGTTTATACATAATTATTCATATATTTCAAAGTAATAATTCATATCTCATTATTAAACTGACACCACAGTCTCACTTCTGTTATTAAGTAGACCTGTGTGCACTTCACTTAAACACCTGCTCCGCACCACAGCCTCACTGTTCACATTAAGTAGGCCTGTGTGCACTTCACTTAAACACCTACTCCGCACCACAGCCTCACTGTTCACATTAAGTAGGCCTGTGTGCACTTCACTTAAACACCTACTCCGCACCACAGCCTCACTGTTCACATTAAGTAGGCCCGTGTGCACTTCACTTAAACACCTACTCCGCACCACAGCCTCACTGTTCACATTAAGTAGGCCTGTGTGCACTTCACTTAAACACCTACTCCGCACCACAGCCTCACTGTTCACATAAAGTAGGCCTGTGTGCACTTCACTTAAACACCTACTCCGCACCACAGCCTCACTGTTCACATTAAGTAGGCCTGTGTGCACTTCACTTAAACACCTACTCCGCACCACAGCCTCACTGTTCACATTAAGTAGGCCTGTGTGCACTTCACTTAAACACCTACTCCGCACCACAGCCTCACTGTTCACATTAAGTAGGCCTGTGTGCACTTCACTTAAACACCTATTCCGCACCACAGCCAAACTCCTCACATTAAGTAGGCCTGTGCGTATTTAAACACCTATTCCGCACCACAGCGTGTGTGCTATCTTGTCTCACTTTTCCCATTATTTTAACTTAATTCATCTCTCTTAATCCAATCTTACTGAATTCAATTAACTTATCAAATGTATCACTTTTTAGATTAAGGATAAATCAATCTCAACATATATGTAAAGTAACTAAAATACGTATTTAACATAATTTCTAACTTTCATATTACTCCTTGACTTATCAAAACTTCATAATAACATTTCTGCATCTAGAAATATTCGGCATCGTTATTCCCGATGGCCTGTTATTCAATCTTTTAAATCAAATCTTTCTAAGAATTTTAAGCAATCATTCGTCTTGTTTCTATAAATAGACGACAGATCATATCAGTCAGAATAATGTATTGAAAATAGGATAGTAACCGTAAATCAAAATTTAAATTGTTTTTAATGGAGACATGTTATTACTTAATCATATTTTAATCATCCTAACCTAATTTTATATTTAAGATTTTAAACTTTCGCGTTCCATTGTAACTATAAACAAGAGCAACATAGCCGAAACTTCAAGCTGTAAGTACATAATGTACTACATAATAAAATGTTGCGTTGAGTCCCGTTACTCTTGTTTATAATTTTATATTTATTTATTATATGTGTTTTATGATTTTTTTGGTTATTACCGAAATAGTTTGGACATTGATTTATTTTCAATATCTGTATGAAGTTATGTTTTTTTTTGTTTATATTTCAATTAAGTAACTTAATTATTGTCCTTTATAACATGATATTTATTTTGATCATTAAATATTTTTTTTTTGTCTTGGCCTTTTATTTGATAAAGTTTTAATTTGTTTTGAATGTGTTAGGTTATTGTTTTAATAGTATTGTTTTTCAAACTCAACATAATGAATACCTATTATTAGAGATAAATGGATTAAATAATTGAAAGACTTTTGTCCGGTAGCTACATTAGGTTAAATAATTTAAATCTCTCTCATATAGGTACCGCTTGGCCAATCTGACAGTTACATAAATCTGTCATTGCAGCCACGTATTGCTTTGAAAATTATTTACTTCGAGTAATACTTGTGGTGCCTAATCAATAAAAAAAAACTTCTTACAATCACACCAATTATCTAAGCCCATGTTAATTTCATTAAGAAACTGTATCATGGAAAACTTGATAACTGATAAATATATACTTAAATACTTTTTGTTTGTAAATACATACTTAATATACATAGTAAATACTTTACAAATACAATACTTTCAATATTGTTAAATGAAACATGGAAAGAATTCCAACTTTATTTGAAATGAGAAAATGTGAAACTATAGCAAGCAAGAGAGTAAGTACTAAAAGAAAAAAATAATAATTAGTAATTAACTGGAAAAATATTTCACGATACTTTCAATCTTTATGGAGGAAAAAGTATGTCATTTTTTATTTTTTTATTGAACATGAACATTGAAATAATTTGACAATGATTTACTTTCTCTTGGTTTTATATTAGAAGAATAAGAACCAGTTTAAGGTTCAGCGTTGGCAAAGTCGCTTCAAATGATAAGATTTCTTTATTTAGGGGGTGATTTCTTAAACAGTTTTAAAAAGTTCTCAAATGACAGCCAGGAACAATGACACAACACAATTATTAATTCTACAGACAGATTAGTGCAGTGTGTGTCTAGCTAGACCACTATCACAGTGGTAGAATACTCCAGTGCTCTCAACACTCTGTAATATCACTGTACCAAGAAGTTATTCAACTAATGAGAAAAAAGAAACAATACCGAATCGGTAACAAAAATTAAAACCAGCCAAATTACTCTTTGAAGCCTTTGACTCTTTTAACTATTAATAAAATCTACGTTTTACTGGTTTCACAGAAATTAAACTGAACTAAAAATAAAAAAACTCATTTAAAAAGTGTATAGTTTGAATATCATTTTCTTTTTCAAGTTTATTTAGTACATATGTTATCACCTCAACTTGGCTATTTCTATCATGAGAAGGCAATTTAGCATCAATATTATAATGGAGCAAATTGTTTATAATCCTTTAGTGTATCTAATATCAGTGCACTAATGTTTCTATCAATGGACGGGATTAAAGAACCATTGAAACTTATATTGGAAAGATTTTGAACAAAAGGTAAGGGAAGAAAATATCTCTTAGTTACACACAGTGGCACAGTATTATTGTTGACATCATTATTAACTATAATTTACTAGAAGCTACTTGAAAGACGTTTTTTTTTTACTGTGTATAAATCGAAAAGTCATACGTAGTCAGACACACCGAATTCCCTGTAATCATCGGTCAATTCGGCTATCATTTGAGAATCTATTGGGAAGAGTGATGAAAAACTAATAAAATATACGGATTAAATTTTTGTGAATCGGAATAACAACACCATTTAGTTGACCCGCATTTTTTTGTATTAGAATCGGACCACATCCCATAGCTGTGTGGTTTGTTTGCGATTCAGTTCCTAATTTTGTCTCAACAAACGTAGCAAAGGTTTGAGCACCAGGAAATAAATTTTCATTGTTACTAACAGAACTAGTTAAGTTTAATGTTAAGATTCGCTATACGGTTTCAATACCAAGTCGTTCACGAAATCTTGTAGCTTGACAGACTATTTCAGGAAGGATTATGTCACGATTTAATACAGCAAGATTTTAAAAATTAAACGCGTTTTATTACCACCTTTATATGTATTTAAGTGGTCATTTGTTTTTTGACACTTCGACATTATTATTAAGTAAGTATTGGCCAGGAAAGTTATTTATTTTTTTTATTTGTAAGTATTTGTTTAAACTCTATTTTTTTATTATACAAAGCAAAATCTACTGACTCGACCACCAGTTCACAAATTGGGAGGCCCTTCGAAGAAAGAACTGGCAAGAAAACTCACGAAGGGTGGACCGTGGACCAACCTCCGCGTTTTAATTTCTATTTTTCTACCTAAACGACTAACCTCAACTTAAGGTCTTGTAGTTTGTTGCTTTAGTTGAGACTTCTATTAATGACTAAGATGTCCCAAACTGGTGACATTTTCTTTGGTAAAATAACTAGTAATCTTAGTAATACGGTTTTCTTTCTTGACGTACTACCCTCAATTTGTACCAAAGTTGCAGAGTCCACAAAAGGTTTTACCAACTTCAACGTCCTTGGGATGCGGTTTCAATTTTATTGACCAGGTTTTTGTAGTCTTGCTCGTCCCGGAATCAGCTCCTCGTCCTCCTCGAACCGTTGCCAGGCTGGATCGAAGAACGGCAGCGCCACTTTGTCACGATGGATGACCGTGACCGTAGCTTGAAGCGGCAGCATTGCAAAATGAAGTAGATCAGCCAAAACTCGTTACCATTTTTGTACCCATTCTGAAAACATAATTTAATGTTAATCATTGTGAGCCAGAGCACATCCCACTTCTGATGTTAGATTTAGATATTGATCGTTATATATTTATGGTTAAACTACAAGGTATTTTAAAGATAATGAATCGGATAGAAGACCTGAGTAGGTATATAGAGAAATGATATTTTAGTTGTTATGTATTTCTCGTATGGAGCAATAACAGTTAAAGTAACTATCATTGAAAAGGTAGATATGTCAAGAACAAAACAAGAAATATAATTTTATGATTTGTTTATTCATTATTTGTTTATTATTTTGTTTGTGTGTTTTTATCTTACTTTATTCCTTAAGCATATAAAAGCCAAAGCTACGTAGGTACAAATTACTAACCAGTAATGTTCCCAATGAATTAGTAATACACAAATTGAATCTTAAAAACTGAGCTACAAAGTAATTTCCATGTATTAAAATATATAATGTATTTCTTGTTATATACAATATACATTTACTGAGCATTGTTATACCTATGCAAGGTACTTCCATCAATACATTATATATCCATAGTACACAATACAAACATACTCTATATCTGTACATAACGTCCAGCATATTCTGGACACATATAAACATATATACCCATATTCGTATATATACACATCCACATATATATAAATCAACCATATCCATAAATAACCAAAACACTTAGCTTTGTACTGGGAGCACCGTCACTGTCCACGTCTCGACCAAAAGTGATCGCACGGACGGCCAGCTTGCTTTTATAAGGCATCCCCCACTACAAACCGACTCACAAACAACACGTGGTCAGGCCACCTGTGTCGCCATCTGTTTAACCGGATGCCAGGTGCGGTTTGCTAGTCAATACAGACGTTCTATTTATTATTCCTTGCTTCCTTGTTATTTTAAAATATTCTAACACTTGTTATATTATTTACACTATATATTTCTTATATATTTACTATTCTAACACGCTGTTGATTTTTTCAATAAATAAAAGTAAAAAAATATATAAAATAAGTACTTATTAGAAATTAAATGTGCATGTTATTTATTTATGTTATGTTAAAAAAAAGTAAACCTCAGATAGGCAATAAGCAGTTATAAAAGTGAGAGTGGTAGTACAGCTGACATGATGAAGGTAAAGGACAATTTTGATCTACATTAAATGGCCAAGGTAACTAATATACTTATTTGGATAAAGATTAATACTGATTCGAAGAAACTAGCTTTGCAAAAAAAGTTTTTTTTTAAATTAATTACTCAATGATAAAAATGGTTACTGTGAATCAACCATAAGAGATACAAATATAATAATATGTTATCGCGGACTTTTTTTGTAGGCCTTTTTATAACGATATAAAATTCTGTTGTATATTATTTCAATGTTTCTCATACGGTTTAGCCAGCCAGTAAGCGCTCGAAAAACTGGCTGACGGCTTTATCACAACACATGGTATTTTCTCTATTTGACAAATAAATAATTAATTACAATTTTTAGTAAGTATAAAACTTCAGGAATAAATGTTCTAAATATCAGTGAAAACTGTTCCGTGGTTAAAAAGAAGAAAGCTTAAAAACGACTTTGTTTTTATACTGTGTAGTAGTAGGTGGTAGTGATTTATTCTGGACAGAATCAAATTTTTTGAGGTTAACCTCTGTATAGCCGTGTTCTTAGTAAACACATTTAAGTTAATTGCACTAATAAGTACCTACTGAAGAGAAAAATATCAAGTGCTACAAACACAAGACTTCAATGTTATGGATTAAAAAAAAAAATGGTTTAGCGCTGGAACATTCCTACAAATAGTGTACTAAAGTTTTTTTTTTATTTTCGATCCGAAAGATAATTCTTTGAAGAGAATCCATCTTGACTTTTTTATTGAAGAAACTCATAACATAAAAATACACTACATCAGAATAACCTACAGGTGATATTATAATAAAAGATTTGTATTTGTTGATTGTGAAATGTTTCTTATATTTTTTGTTGATTGCTGTATTTTTTATAAAATATCTAAAATATCTTTTTTTGGCTTATTAAAAATTGTTGGTGAAAATATAATACTTTATACATTTTTGACGGCGGATTTGGCACAGGGGTGCCATCTGCGCCAGAGGTTTCGGGTTCGTTTCGCGAAAAAGACAACTTTTTGTATGCATGATCATTTTTTTTTGTCTTGATCTAGGTGTTATCTTTGTATATTAAGTATTTAGGTACAAAAAAGTAAGTATCTAAGAATATATTCATCCTTTCTTAATGAAAACCACATAAGAGCTAAGTAGATTAATTGATGTGATTGAAAGAGAATTTTTAATACAGTTGCTCAAAAAGTGGCGTATTGCAGGGACGTATAGCGTTCGGGATATGGGCTATTACACACTCGAACTTTTTCTTTACCTTTCCCGAACTCGTGCGTTTTCTTTCCCAACTGTCAAAATATTGTCTATTAAAAAGAAAAAACCAACCACGAAGTTTTCACAAAAAAAATAATATATAAACATAGAAGTTTTTATGATTCATGCAAATATTTCTAAAAAGAAGCTACTAATTTGTTTCAATATCAGATTTAAAAGTAATTTTAATTATACATTAAATTAATATTAGTATCAGCCAAATTAAATTTATGAATATAAAAAATACATAAAATTGGCTGTATGACCACAGATTACTAAATATGGTATGACGTGCACTATTTACCATAGTATCTGCTTATAGGAGTTTGCGCAAGTAAGTGAAAAGAAAATGAGGGACCTTATTTCTTAATTTTATAAATTAGTTTTTTCTGGTTTTTATTGTGGTAGGTACTTAGTATGGTGGAATTAGTGCAATAATGTGGCTTTAATGGAAAACGATGTGGTAAAAGAGAGAAATAAGGAAAGGCGCTCCTGTAGGATTCGGATTGCTTTTGTTAGGTTTCATTTCATTTCATCTCATTTAATTTAATTTTCATTTCATATCAATAAAAAAATTCTACTGAAGCCTTGTAGCCTTGTATTGTCAAGAAAAGCTTCATATCGTTCGCGAAACATAATACCTTAGAAGAAAGTAAGCAAGAGTTTATGTCGTTAAGATAGACAACAAAAAGGAGGGGCCCGAGCAAGGATACCTGGGGGAGCCCACTGGGGACCTTTACCCAACTGGAAATGTAGTTGTTAATAACCACAGCTTGAGTTCTATTCCGGATGTAGGATTCAAACCACCTCAGTAAATCCCCACTAACACCCACCGCTCTCAATTTGCACAAAAGCTGAGTATGCTGAATTCGATCAAACGCCTTGCTATAGTCGGTGAACACTACATCGACTTGGTTGCCTTTATCCATGGATTCAGTGACAAGGTCATTAAATAAGGTAAGATTAGACACAGTCGATCTGCTAGGTAGAAAGCCCTGCTGAAAATCACTCAATGAGTGCCTTATAGCAGAATACAGTTGTTCATGCACTATTTTCTCCATAAATTTGGAAATTAAACAGAGTTTAGATATGGGTCTGTAGTTTGCTATATCATTCCTGGGTCCTTTTTGTGCACTAGTGTTAAAAAGGCGGACTTCCAGATGTCAGTAACCCTCATTGAACGACCTCCTCAGCAGCAGTGTGATCGGAGCCGTTAAAGATTTGGAGAAATTGATGATAAAAGAGGTGGGTGCCTACCATCAACTCTTATTGCGGTTTTGTTTAGGACTTAAACTCTCTCCTCGTACCACGATCAATGACAGGGATTCAGTGATCATTCAATGACATTTCACAGCCGCTAAGCTGTCACGAACTCTTATTTGACTTATAACTCGGCCAAGCTAACATGACACCTGCAGGTTATACCCGTCCCTCTCACTCTCCGGGCTTGACAGAATCGAGTGAAAGAGACGGGTAGAAGAAATAAGGACACAAATTGTTCGGTCATTCATATTTAGCAATTCATTGCGATCCAGTTTTTAGAAGGTCATAGTACGAAAGAAAGCAATTCATTTTAGGAACCTATTCTGCATCGCGCTATTTTTGAATCGCTGTCTTAAAGTTGATGGTAGGCACCCTGGTAGATCATGCGGGCCCGCAGATTTCGAAGGGTCTACAGTCGTCACAAAATAAGATGCCCGTTTTGACACATGCTAAAGTGACATAATTAGGCATGTAACCATATGAGTCTGTGATCGATTCTCGCGATTAATCGATTAAGGTTCTGAGTAACTAATCGATTATAATAGGTTTGCAACTTATGTGGATTAAGACTAAAGTTATTATTATAAAATGTTAAACTTACTATATAGGTACTTATACTTTTAATAAACATATTATTAAAGTATAAATTGACCTTTTATGTTATATAAACTTGAATCGAATCCACTTAAATTGCATAATTTATATAAGAGCGAACGCGCACTTGTGATTTTTAATCGGGCGATAGTTTGGTCGTTCTCGGATTCAGTATATAGTTATATGGCAGTGGCAATCGTCAGTGTGCTTAAACTATGGACCGATCAAACCATCGAAAATGACTGGCCGATAGTTGTACGATCAAACGATCGCACAACTATCGGCCGGGCGGTAATGTGCATGAAGAACTATGTGAGCGCGCGCACTGCATTCAACTTAACTATCGCCCAACTATCGGTAGACTGCGCATTCAGTATCCAACTATCGAAAATGACTGGCCAATAGTTACTACAACTATAGTTATAGTTACAGTTATACAACTATCGGCCTGTGCATGAAGGACTATGTGAGCGCGTGCCCGGATTCAAAACTAAACTATCCACCAACTATCGGTCGACTAAAAATCTCAAGTTCTCGCAGGTTCTCGAAACCAAACTATTATCTTAACTATAAAGTTTGATCACGATCGTCTTACGATTCCGACTAAACTATCGGTCGACTAAAAATCACAAGTGCGCGTTGGCTCTAAAAGTGCAAGTATTTTAACTACTTCTTCTTAATCGTTCCCTCATAACTGAGGATCGTGATCACCGAAAAAAAGATCAATTTTACAAATTAATCTATTAAAGTGGTTATAACGATTATTTCGATATAATTGAATGAAACTGGAGAAATCCTGCACACAACGGTTACAACACTAGTATTTAAAAAAATAAAGACTGAGAACGTAACTGTTTTTCGAGACGTTTCGTAGTTAATCGAATCTGCGTTTACTTTAGAATAAACGCAAAAATAATACGCGGAATACACTTTGCCTTAATTTATGATGCGTTCAAAAATGTAACATATTATTTTCATACACCTTTGATAAGTAATCAGCATATATTTGATTTTTTTGTTTTCGTAACAAGTTACATTCTAGGGTCATTACCATGTGTCAAAACGGGCATCTTAATTTGTGACGACTGTAGGCCCTTGAGTAGCATAAGAACTGTGTCTTCACTCACATGTATAGAGACAATAACAATGTCTATTTCTTAGTTGTTGAAAATTATTTACTGCTATGATTACCGGGTTTTTTATTTTGTTTTTAAATTTAAGATTAATTTGTGATGGAAAGTGACTTTACATATTATAATTATGTTAAAGTCACTTTTCAATTTGACGACTCTGTATGAAATATGACAGGGAGAAAAAAATAGCCCTTGGTGAGTTTCTTGCCGGTTCTTCTCGTTACAAGGCCAAGGCAAGGTTACAGTTTGCGAACCGATAGCGTAGCTTCATTGACGTTCACAATCAGCCTAAAATGAATAAATGATTTTGAATTTTGAATGTCGGAGGCAGACGAGATCGAACTTTCCAAAACTGATAAATATAATCTAAAACTTTAACATTTTAATAATGTTGATTCCTATATGTATGCGCAGGACCGGTCGTTGTAGAGATCCTTGGGGGAGGCCTATGCCCAGCAGTGGGCGTCGTTCGGCTGACATGATGAAAAGGCCACATTACCTATAACATGGTAAGAGAAAAATAAATATGTTAGGTGTGTGCGTGTGTATGTGAGTGTGTGTGTGTGTCTGCGTGTGTGTTTGTGTGTGTGGTGTGTCAGTTTGTGTGTATGTATGCGTGTGTCTTGCTGTATATTGATGACAATCGATTACAGCAAAAATGATTCTATTTCATCGTAAGATAATTTTGTCAACAATTTACTGGTCACTTCTTTACATCTACGTGAGTATATTTAACATTTTGTTGAGCTTAATAGGAGTTAATCAATCAATCAATCAATCAAAATATTTATTCATTCACATAGACATAATAAGCATGTACTTATGAATCACCCACCACCCATTCAAGACTTTTTTAACTGACAAGAAGAATGGGCGCAAGAAACTTGCCAGCGCGTATCTCAGGTAACGACATTTACAAAAATACATATCGTTACTTATTACAATATTTGAACAAGCATAGAGCACATATTATACAATCTATATATATAAAATTCAAAGTCCTGACTGACTGACTGACTGACTGACTGACTGAGATATCAACGCACAGCCCAAACCGCTGAACCTAGAGACTTCAAATTTTGCACATAGATACGTTATACAGTGTAGGCATCCACTAAGAAACGGTTTTCGGAAATTCCACCCCTAAGGGGGTGAAATAGAGGATGAATGTTTGTATGAAAGTCCGTCAGTTTTGAAGTTAGGATCTTCAAATATTGTATTTAGGCTGGCAATTGAAAATTATTATTTACCTGTGTCAGCGTTTTTGACAATTCCACACCCGAAGGGGTGAAAAGGGGGATGAAATGTTGTATCTGGAAAGTCCTTCATTTAATTTCTTATTTAGGCTTATGGTCGGAAAGTAAAACAAATTAGGCAAAAACATGTTTTGTATTTTTTCGAAAATTAACCCCTAAGAGGTTAAATGGGATAAATAAACTTAAAAATCTATATGGATGTCGTTATTGAGGTTTTATGGAATGACGATTGTAAAAATGGCATTTATTTTGATGTTTAACATGCTGAACATGATTCAACCCCTAAAAGGTTGCAATAGGGGTGACATTTTGAATGAAAAATCAGGGGTAAAATAGATATTTCAACTTGAAACTTTGTAGGCTTACTCCAACAAATAGGCAACCCATTTCGTAATTTTCCCAAAATCAAACCCATGGGGTAAAATAGTGGATGAATATTTGTATGAAAGTCCGTCAGTTTTAAAGGTAGGATCTTCAAATTTTGTATTTAGGCTGGCAATTGAAATTAATATGCTGACACATGAAAACAGTTTTTGAAAATTCCACCCCCGAAGGAGTGAAATTGGGGATGAAATGTTGTATCTGGAAAATCCTTCATTAAATTTATTATTTAGGCTTATGGTCGGAAAGTCAAACAAATAAGCAAACACATATTTCGTACTTTTTCGAAAATCAACCCCTTAGAGGTTAAATGGGATAAATAAACATAAAAATCGATATGGATGTCATTATTGAGGTTTTATGGGATGACGATTGCAAAAATGGCATTTATTTTGATGTTTAACACGTTGAACTTTGTAGGCTTACTTCCCATTTCGTAGTTTTCCGAAAATCAAACCCAGGGGGTAAATAGGGTATAGAATTAGAAACCTAAATCATCTTAACTACCCTAAAAGTTCTTGGTACCTAAGCTACTCAGAACTAACTTTTTGATTGTGAAAAAGACACTTATTATTTACTAGCTTCCGCCCGCGACTTCGTCGTTCGTTCGTCGAGGCAGAACGTTTGCAACGTGCGGCGGGCCTCTCACGAGGCTGCTCACTTGGTGAGGACCCGCCTAATCACGTAAAAACGGCTGATCGGATTTTTATAAATTAAAACATAGAATACTTTTTATCCTGGTTATTGGTCCCCTAAGTATTTTCTCGAATGTCCACGCGGACGAAGTCGCGGGCGGAAGCTAGTATTATTATAACATTTAAAAGGAAAATTTTCTCATTAGAATATTTTCCTTTCAAACAAATATAAAAGTATATATACATTTCATAACCAAGCATTGTGATCGTTCAGATAGTCTTTGACGTCATAATAACCTTTGCTCATGAGAGTCTTTTTAACATGTTCTTTAAATTCATGCAAAGGCAATTCAATTACATCTTGTGGAACTTTATTCAAAAAGGCTATGCCTTTCCCCAAAAACGAGCCTCTAGTTTTTTCTAGTCTAAATCTTGGAACGGCAAGTTTATTCTTATTTCTTGTATTTAAGTTATGAACATCAATTTTCTTTACAAATGAATTAGAATGCTTTCTTACATACACTAAGTTTTCATAAATGTACTGTCTTGCCAAGGTTAATATATCAATTTCCTTAAACAAGTCTCTTAAAGAATCTCTTCGCCGAAGATTGTATATGGCGCGAACAGCTCTTTTTTGGAGTACAAAGATATTTCCAGCATTAGCTGCTGAACCCCACAACAAAAGGCCATAGGACATTACACTATGAAAATAGCTAAAGTATACTAGTCTTGCCGTTTCAATATCAGTTAATTGCCTTATTTTTTTTACTGCAAAAGCTGCAGAACTGAGTCTACTCGACAAGGCTTCAATATGTGGATCCCATTGAAGTCGTGAGTCTAATGTAACACCAAGAAATTTAGTGCTTTCAATTAACTCGACTGCATCTGCGTTTAACTTAATATCCAAATCAACCTCCCTTACATTAGGTAGGGAAAACTTAACACATTTCGTTTTCTTAGAATTTAAGGCCATATTATTAATGTTGAACCAATGAGCAACTTTAGAAAGAGCACTATTTACGTCGTCAGAACAATTATTACCTCTATCAACTTTGAAAATTAATGAGGTATCATCTGCAAACAGCACTGTCTCATACAAATTATTCACGTAGCAAGGTAGGTCATTTATGTAAATCAAAAATAGTAAAGGGCCCAATATTGAACCTTGGGGTACGCCCATTATAATGGGGGCTCCAGCAGATGCAGTATTATTAACAACTACTTTCTGATTCCTTTTACACAAATATGATTGCAAAAGGCTAACTGATTTATTAGAGACACCATAATGTTCTAACTTTTTTAAAAGTGTTTGATGATCAACGCAATCAAAAGCTTTAGACAGGTCACAGAACACACCAATAACATCTTGCTTGCCCTCCCAAGCGTCAAATATGTGTTTGAGAAGTGCAATTCCAGCATCAGTAGTATTTTTACCTCTAGAAAATCCAAACTGATTCGGATGTAGGATTTTGTTTTTTGTCAAAAAATCTAAAAGTTGCAAGTATATAATTTTTTCAAAAATTTTACTAAGTGCCGGTAAAATTGATATTGGCCTAAAGTTATTGGGGTCACTTTTGTCCCCTGATTTAAAAAGCGGAATTAATTTACTATTTTTCATTAGGTCTGGGAAAATACCTTCGTCAATGCATTCATTAAAAATAAAAGCTAAGTAAGGAGCTATTGCATCAATTATTGATTTAATAACACATGTTGATATGCCCTATAAATCTTCAGATTTTTTCATATTAATCATATTAAAAGCTTTAAGGATATCCTCAGTATTAATGTATTTAAAATTGAACTCTTCATTACACTTATCAACACCAGATACTAAGAGGGCAGCTGCAACGTTTGGACAGGAATTTAAATTACTGGTAGTTTCTAAGGGAACGCGGGAAAAGAAATCTTCAAAAACACCGGCAACCTCAACGTCAGAATCAAATGTTTTATTACCAACTTTGAGAGAGAAGGAATTTATATGATTTTTTGTTTTTCCAGTTTCTTGGTTAATGATGTTCCATGTAGCCTTAATTTTGTTATCGGCTAATTTTATTTTGTTAGCAATGAAAATCGACTTAACAGTAGCACACACATTTCTAAATGTTTTAGAATACTTCTTAACATATTCTACAAAATCAGGGCTACAGGAAGTGTGCTTTAATGCATAAAGTTCATATAATTTCCTTCTGCTTATATAGATTCCTGGTGTGGCCCAATCACTAAACTTCATTTTATTAGTATCACAATTGATCACTTTTTGTTTAAATGATTTACTAAATTCACTTTCAACCACATTGAACAAGTGATTATAAAGTTTATTGGCTTCCCCAATCGGAGCAGGCAGTGTTTCAATTTTATCAATGACATTATTTCTGAATTTATGTGTGGCCTTTTTTGTAATTGGCCTATATATTATTTTGCGTTTCGGGCAAACATGATGGTGCTCTATAGAGGCTTGCTGTCCACTATGGTCAGATTTAATAATATTTATTATTGATTTTTCTATTACTTTACAATTCGAAAAGATATTGTCTATACAAGTGGCAGATGTGGGTGTAATTCGTGTAGGTTCGTTAAAAGCTTGCAATAAATCAAATGACTTAAACAAATTTAGAAACCTACTTGATATTTGGTGTAAGTCTGGGTCTAAAATGTCAACATTATAATCCCCACATATGACAAGTTTTTTATTGCTTTTACAGGTAATTCTTAACACTTCCTCCATAGTGGACTCAAATACTGAATAATTACTACCGGGGCGTCTGTACACACAGATTATTATAATTTTATCTAATTCCACACAAGATAGTTCAACAATGCGTTCAGTAGAGAGGGATACTACATCTTTGCGCTCTTTACAATGTAAATTATTATGTAAAATTATAAGAGACTCTCCTCTGATAGCGGATTGTCTACTGAACGAACTTGCAAGTCTATAATTATCCATATTAAACATTAATTCAAAAAATTTTAACCAATGCTCAGTAATGCACAACACATCAATACTCTCCTCATTCAAGAATAAACTTAGCTCTAAATCTTTATTAGAAAAACCTTCAATGTTTTGATGCACAATTTTTAAATAGGAAGATTTTTCTGTTGTCATAACATGGCTAGAGGAACTCTCTATTGTCTCAAGTTGTAATTTAAAATGTCATTTTGATTACTTAAATAATTATCATTACTTGGAACAGATTCCAAGGGTAATTCGGGTATGTCATTTAACTGCTCAATAGGAGCAGGAGTTATGCTAGCCAGACTACTGGCTAAATGTTTAAAATAATAAGATAGCGATAATGCTAACTGTCTTTTGTAAAAAGTCGGCAGATAGTAACTATTTTTTGTCATATAGAAATTTTCTATTAATTTATTGATGTCAATTATGTGCAACTGATGGCTATTATAAAATGACATGGAACTTAAAGATAGATTTAACTTATATCTATAGCTATTTTCTTCCTGTGGCAGACTTTTACTGTAGGGAAATGTAAACATTACAACTTTTTTAATATTCAATGAAGACAGTGTATCACAATAGTTCACAAGTTGACTTTTGCTTACATTACCCCTATTTCCAATTAAAATGATTAAGTTTGTATCCGGAGTAAACTTATGTTTTACCACACTTTTCATTATTTCATCAATAGTTGATCCCGGCATGCAATAGTTAATAATGCTTTCCTTTGATTGTTTTTGGAACAATTGGCCTAGATTTTTTCCAATCTCATCACTAAACATAACTAACTTATTACATTTGTGTTGTGTAAAGGAATAATTTCATCTGTGCAAACAAATCTATTACATATGTTGGAGGATGCGAGCTCACACACTGATTGATTTTGTAAACTCTCCGGAACAGTCTGGCCTGATGCCCCGGGGGTTGAAAGACACGTTTTTTTTTCTGTAGATAACCTTGAGGTGTTAGACAGATGTTTGAGGGCCAGTGTGTATTCTCCTATCTCGTTTTTGATGATTCATTAATGATTAGGTACTACTGATGTTTATTTTATATCCATTATGAATAATCAAAAAATCTTATCTTTCTTCGGTGACACATTGAAACGCATACAGTTTATTGTCATAATTTTATTTGGCATACATCATAAGGCATAATATTGAAAAGAATTTTATTATATTTTATAATAATAATTTTATTATATTTTATAATGATAATAATGCATAAAAGTTGAAAGACATAATATTAAAAAGCATAATCTTCGAAATTCATATTTTCGTTTGTCATAATTTCGTAAAGCATACTTTAAAACGCATAACTTTAAAAAGCATAATTAATTTTTAAAAACATTATTTTATAAAATTGTCAATATCTCGAAAACGGTGCGTCGTAGCCAAAATCTGACGAAATTTTTGATAACCTTTTAATTACCCCGGAGGTATTTGAGAGACATCCAATGGTAAAAAAATAGTAGATTGTACAACAAGTGCATAAAACATACCATTTTACCCGAGACGTATATATCCACACGAGCCGTAGGCGAGGGTTGATAGTCAAGTCGAGGGTAAAATGGGTTTTATGTACGAGTTATACACACTGCTTTTCACTTCGAATGTAAGGAAAATAAATAGCAATATTGCAAAAAAAAAACAAAGACTTCGCCATATTGGCGGGAAGACTTTCTTTTTCTTTTTTTAATACGTGGCAGTGGCAGCACAGTGACTTTAGCATAGATCGTTGTCCATAATGCTCTTGAAATACTTATTTCTTAGAAAACTCATTAATTTTGCCTAGTTTTATTAATTTAGTAATTTAATATGGATTATATGTACAAAATTGAAGAAACCTTATGAAATAACAAGTTTATTTACGAAGTTTAATTGCGTGTGTGACTGTTTACCTGGCGACCTTTGTCTTAGAGTCTGTTTCATGTTTATGGCGAAAAATGTTATGCGTTTCATTAGGTAACCCTTTCTTCTTTATATTATTAATAGGTATAGACAATGATTAGTTGTTGAAACTAATGGATAAATTGTAATTTTCATAAATAAACAAAATATATTTGTTCTCGTATAGATAAATTGAACTAAACGTTCATTTAACGAATGACTTCAAATTACGAAAACATTTTGTAACTTTATATCGTTATTTTATTAAGACGACTGTCTTTTTAGCTAGTTTACGTACAGTCAAGGTTGTTTTAAATTACAAAAAGAAAATGTAACATATCATTTTTGAATATTGTTGACAAGCTACTAAATAATACACCACAGCTCCTGAAATATTCTTTTATTACAATACCTTGCTTAGCTTAATCGTCTAGAGATACAATTATTTGCCTAGATCTGAAATAAAAAGCGACCGCTCGGTCCGATGACATTTTACCAATGGCCGCCTGCGCTCCCCACTTCCTGCCGTGTTAGACTGTTTTTTTTTTTTATTGAAAATATAAAAGAACATAATCAAAGTTGCAAATTTATACATATTACGTGCTGTTTTATGATTAAAAGAAATAGTATTCTTTTGGTATTTTATATTAGTCGCTAACAGACGGCCATTCTGCTGTAGGAATGTCCTCATTCCAATTAACGATTCGGCCATTCTTTAGTAGGTATGCCCTCATACCTATCGTTTTAATCATCTGACTCAATACAATGTTTTACTTAGTCTTATTACCAAAACATTTTAACATTTTATAATACCTACAATAATTTGTTACTAATAATTACTACTTACTATAATTGTTTATCATTAAAATCTTCTTGATTAAAGAAATTAGAATCTTACATAATCATGTAAATATCAGGTAGGTAACTTAGTACATAAGACAAATTATAATATGACCAATCATTCATCAGTTTTTACAGGCCGGCGGTAAGTGAAAAGCGTAAAACAGCTTTCAGGGTTTTAAACTTTGAACATAGAATTAACGACAGATATTACTTTAAAAAATATGATAGTGAACAGGAATAGTTACTCTACAATAACACCGTGGAAAATTTTAAATATTTTACTCACGTTAAAGGCAAAAAAAACGCAAATTTCACTAAAAACAGTGAAATCAACGTTTTTTGTTTTAAAGATATTGTTAAAGAAAAATAATCTTTTTAATAATATTTAATGTTAAATTAAATGACAATGAAACATAGAATTGATTCACCGCGCCATATTTTCCGTTTTTTATATAAATTGAGAACAATCTGGCGTCAAAGATGGACAATTTTGAAGCGCGCTTCGCTCATACATTTTCGTATAGAACGCGAAGATAAATAAAACATTGTTTATATACAAGCCGCCCTGGCAGCAAAATTTAGTAAGCCCGCTGATTTCAAGGTGAGAGCACGTCGCTTTTTCTCAGCTTCTGACACTCGAAATCAGACTATCTGTACACAAACACTTTGAGCGGTGGTAAAGAAAAGGTAGGTAAAGTAAAATTTCCAAAAATCCGGAAAGCGATACAAATATCAGGACATAATTAGTTTTCCACTCAACAATTTGTTTGATACGTCATCACATCAGATATCTGGTCAAATGCTGGAGCCAGGAAGTGGCTGATGGAACTACTCACCAATTCAACGTACGTAACCACTTTGAATCGTCTAGATGAAAACTCTGGTGCCAAGAAGTTTCGAAGGTCTGATGCTGGAGTCAGGAAGTGGTTGATGGAACTCTTCAACGATTAAACGTAACCACTTTGAGTTTGGGCTCATTTGAATCATCTTGATTAAAACTCTGTTGCCAAGTAGTTTCCAAGGTCAAATTCTGGAGCCAGTAAGTAGCTGATGGAACTCTTCTTCAATTCAACGTAAACACTTCGAGTTTGGGCTTGTTTGAAAAGTCTTGATGAGAACTCTTGTGCCAAGTAGTTTCTAAAGTGTGATGCTGGAGTCAGGCGGTGGTTGATGGAACTCTTCAACGATCCAACGTAAACACTTCGAGTTTGGGCTCGTTTGAATCGTCTTGATGAGAACTCTTGTGCCAAGTAGTTTCCAAGGTCAAATTCTGGAGCCAGTAAGTGGCTGATGGAACTCTTTATCAATTCAACGTAAACACTTCGAGTTTGGGCTCGTTTGAATCGTCTTGATGAGAACTCTTGTGCCAAGTAGTTTCCAAGGTCAAATTCTGGAGCCAGTAAGTGGCTGATGGAACTCTTTATCAATTCAACGTAAACACTTCGAGTTTAGGCTTGTTTGAAAAGTCTTGATGAGAACTCTTGTGCCGAGTAGTTTCTAAAGTGTGATGCTGGAGTCAGGAGGTGGTTGATGGAACTCTTCAACGATCCAACGTAAACACTTCGAGTTTGGGCTTATTCGAATCGTCTTGATGAGAACTCTTGTGCCAAGTAGTTTCCAAGGTCAAATTCTGGAGCCAGTAAGTGGCTGATGGAACTCTTTATCAATTCAACGTAAACACTTCGAGTTTGGGCTCGTTTTAATCGTCTTGATGAGAACTCTTGTGCCAAGTAGTTTCCAAGGTCAAATTCTGGAGCCAGTAAGTGGCTGATGGAACTCTTTATCAATTCAACGTAAACACTTCGAGTTTGGGCTCGTTTGAATCGTCTTGATGAGAACTCTTGTGCCAAGTAGTTTCCAAGGTCAAATTCTGGAGCCAGTAAGTGGCTGATGGAACTCTTCTTCAATTCAACGCAAACACTTCGACTTTGGGCTCGTTTAAATAGTCTTGATGAGAACCTTTGTGCCAAGTAGTTTCCATGATCTGCGTGGAACTTCTCAACGATTAAACGTAACTACTTCGAGTTTGTGCTCATTTGAATCGAATGATTGCGCAAAGATTTCAAACAATACTCGTCTTTTGCATACTTATATGCACATAAAGTTGCAAATTACTTAAGACTAAAAGCGATCTCCTCGTTGCGTCCCTTCGCTGTCAGTTTGGATTTATTGGGTCTATGTGTGTGTGTCTGCACGCTTTTTAATAGCCTCTAGTATGTGTGCAGGTTCTCGAATACTTAGAGACCTAGACACTCGCGGATCAATCAGCTCTGGAAGAAGACAATCCATATAAAATATTTTCAATTTTTCTTCCATCCTTTCTTTCCAGAACTGATCGTCTTTGTGGATGTAATAAACTTCCATGGGCAAGCTCTCGCTAAACCATAAAGCAAACATACAGATGTCACGTTTGGATACACGCAATTGACCTTGAACCTGGAAATACCAGTTGTGGTTTTTATTTATAATATAATCATTAGATAATTTGTCAAATTTCCAGAAAGGATGCTTTTTTTTGCATCTGTTAAGCTCAATCCAGCCAAAGAAGAGGGACATTTTATTTCAACAATGCCGCATTTATATATGCCATCTGGTGACGCTCCTAAGAAAGGAAATACATCGTCTATAAATAGTCCACAACTATCTATGCTGACATTCTCTTGCAA
Source organism: Crambus lathoniellus (assembly GCA_949710035.1). Classification (NCBI taxonomy): domain Eukaryota; kingdom Metazoa; phylum Arthropoda; class Insecta; order Lepidoptera; family Crambidae; genus Crambus; species Crambus lathoniellus. Next base: position 18,525,674 of record OX453302.1, on the reverse strand, counting down.
ACTTAGTTGCTGCAATGCACGTTCCTCATTCTCTATACCATAGCGCACAGCTGGAAGAGCAGAAATATTGCTTCCATATATAATTTTTTTTACCACCGGTGCACACCGAGTTGTCTTGCCTCTTTTGCAGACCTCGCCAAAATTTGATGCTGTCAGTAGTTTTCTCCTCTTATTCATCCACTCAGCACTGCTTCTTTGCATTACAGTGCTCCGTTCTAACAAATGTCTTTCTTCGCTAGTCATTTTTAGATCATTCAAAAACTCTTTTTTTGCATTTTCATAGAGTGGTGCACTTAAATCTGGTCTTTGGCAATTTTCACCGTAGTGGTAATCTTTTGTCACTACAACATGAAGCTTCTTTTTCTTATATTTGTTCTTCATAACTTTGTTGTGACGAAATTTCTCCACACGCGAAATCTTGGTTTTACAGGCTTTGCCAAAAATTGATTTGAAAGTGTAGGAATGAAGCAGTCCTGTGTTGAATGATACAACTTAAGCAGCACACCGAGCAGCATATGAGCGGCGAAGAGCAAAGTTTACTCGTTTACCACCAACGTATTTGGCAATCTGCGAATTGAAACTTTCAACTGCATTGCTTGTCACATTGTAAATTAAACTTCTCGCGTGATACGACAGTCTTTTGCTCAGTTGTTCAAGTGATGACATTAATCCACACGACACAAAACTTGGTATTAAATTTATTGGTTCCAGTCGCCGAGATTCTGGTGTGCAAAAGTAAGTTGCACAATTTGAATGGTCGCCAAAGACATGTCGCGGGCCATTTTGGATATCTTATGACAAATTTGCAGTCTTTTCTTCAAAACTAAGATTTTGACCCTCCCATTGACTAATAGCTTTCGTCACACCGATTCTCAAACGCAGATACCTTTCTTTTACAATTTTGCGCAGCTGACATGGATAATGAGTATCTTGTGATACTTTCACCAATGCATTGCAAAAATTCCGCATTAGGTGATTTTTACATTCTATCTTCTCTACCGTTCCGTAATTTTTTAGGCTAGAACAAAATTAGATCTAGGTGTCGGACTCTAGAGATTCAGTAGTAGTAAAAATTCGTCCTTTTTTTTTTTGTGGACAGGCGAAGACATCATGCCATACTGCCAGGTCTTTAGTATTATTTTTTTTGAATTTATATTGTTCGTCAAATCTCAGGTTTAAACTTGTCTTGGTAAGATAAAAGGCTAGGTGCCAAATCTTGAGTTCTTGTCTTTTCTTTGTAATATAACATAATAGGCATAAAGCCAAATCTTGTATTCTTGTCTTGTCTTGGTAAAATAAGTCAAAAGGCTAAAAGCCAAATCTTGAATGAGAGTTTCATCTTGATAATATCGTCATTTCCTATTTAAGTCTTTTCCGAGGGATGGTCTTTTCCGAGGTATGGTCTTTTCCGAGAGATAGTCATTTCCGTGAGTTTGTCAAGTTAAATTTCTCCAACTGTGGAGCTAATATAATCATAAATAGCAATAAAATTTTCTGGGCATGCTAGAATGTCCTGTAGTGATGGCGGGATATCTTTGTGTGTTTCCATCAACCGATCTATGAGGAGCAAACGCTGTATGTTAAATACTGGGCAAGTAAAGAAAATATGTTCCAGTGTTTGGTCTTCTCCTATGGTACATTCTGTACATTCAGGGGATGATATTAAATGCATGCGATGCAAATGAGCTTTAAACCTGCAGTGTCCAAATCTTAGTCTATTGATCTGCGTGTAAAATCTTCTTTGTAAATAATTTCTAGATGTAGCGAACCAGGGTTTTCGGCCAACTTCTTTATTAACACCGGCATACCATGCTCCTTTTGATTGAGTAATTGCTGTTCTTTCTTCTATCCATTGCTCGTTGATCTTTCTACGATATTCGGGTAAGAGATCTTGCCAAGGAGTAGAAAAGTTTTTAATATTGCCACCCAGTGAATTTGTTAGTCTGGCAAGATAATCGGCATTTTCATTGCCTGTCACACCGACATGTGCTGGAGTCCAAACAAATTTAACGGTCTTGCAATCTTTTAATAATTGTAAAATTTCCTTTATTTCATATATTAAATAGTGGACTATGAGAAAACCTGGTTTTTCTAGTGCTTGCAGCACTGACATGCTGTCAGAGGCTATTAGAAAGTGTCTTTTGTCAAAACACATGGAATCTGATTGTATATATTTTAAGGCTAATAAAATTGCAATTGCTTCTGCCGAGAATATACTGAACTTTAATGGTAAGCGATAACCTTTGCCGTACTTAATATCTTTATGGTAAAACGCCGCTGAGACTCCAGTTTCACTTTTCGAGCCATCTGTGTATATCACATGGTATTCAGGCCAAGTTGCTAATTTTTCATACACTGCCTCTTTATTTCGCAAGTCATGATCAATGTTTATTTCTAAGAGAGGAAATTTACTTTCATAAGAATCACAATAGCAAGCCCAGTGATCTCTACAATTTATATTACTGTCTTTAACATATGCTGATATTTCTATAAAATCATGAAGGATATATGGGCATTTACAGTTTGATGCTGATGTATGTACAATATGAACACTATTGTTATTTAGTTCATTTAAAAGATTATTATCATTTAAGCTATGTAACTTAAGAATAAATTTAAATTTTAAATATTTGAATCTCAGCATTAATGGAGGTATATTGCATTCTACTTGCATTGATACAATAGGGGTAGAGTTCATTGCTCCTGTGATAAGCCTAAGGTTTTTATTTTGTATTTTTTCTAGTTTATTTACAAGTGCCGCATTGGAAGAATAACAAAGAAAACTATATTCAAAATGAGAACGAACAATGGATTTATACAGCATAAGCAAAATTTTCGGGTCAGCTCCCCAATATGTTCGAGCTAATGATTTCAAGATATTATAAGCTCGTAATGCTTTGTCTGTCAAGCCAGAAACATGTTTAGCCCATGAAAGGTTACGTGTAAAAGTGACACCTAGAAATTTGGCTTCATCGTCCACCGGCAGTAAATTGTTATCATAGAATATATTAGTAAGTAGCCTCTTTCTTTTACTAAAAATTACAACTTTAGTTTTATTTAAATTTACATCTAATTTTAAATAATCAAAATAACTTTTAAGATTAGTCAAAGCACTATTAAGTTTTTGCTCAACTTGAAGCATGTTATTGCCAGAGCAATATAGTGTGAGATCATCAGCATATTGTAGATTTTTTGTGCTATTTCCTAGTATGTTATTTAACCTATGTATGTATAAAATGAACAATAAGGGACTTAATATCCCACCTTGACAGACACCTTTACTGGATGACTGTGGACCAAATAAATTATTTTTAAGTTTAACATAAACATCTCTATTATTTAAGAAGTTAAAGATCCATTTTATAAATTTTTCAGGTAATCCCAGTGAAAACAGCTCATCAGCTAGAACATTATGATTAACATTATTGAAGGCACCTGTTATATCAAAGAAGATGCAAACCAAGAAACTGCCACTTGACAAAGCCTCATGAATATCTAAATACAAATGATTCAAGCTTTCTACTGCTGAACGACCTCTTCTAAAGCCAAATTGATTATAAGGCAATAAATGGTTATGTTCTAAAAAGTACTCCAGTCTTTGTTTCACTAATTGTTCAAATAATTTTGCTGCACAAGATGTTAATGCTATTTATTTATAATTTATTAGATAGTCTAGAGCCTGAGAAAGGACATAGGCTACTTTTTATTCCTGAAAAATATCACCTTCCCGCGGGATAACGTCGTGTAGAACACGCGGGCGAAGCCGCGGGCGGAAGGCTAGTTATTTATAACATTTAAAAGTGTTGACCCACGGATGTCAGTGGTTGCACAACCCCACATGGTGTGGTGTGCATTGAAATCACCTGCTAGAATTAAAGGTTTGGGTAATGATTTTATTAAATTATCTAGGTATATGAATTCAAAGTTGCTAGGTATAGCTGAAGTGGGGCTATAAAAGCTAACTAAGGATAGAGTTTCATTGTTAATATTTAATGTTATAGCTATGTTTTGCAGAGAATCATCATAATAGGTTTGAAATTTTTGGTAATGTAAATAATCTCTAATAAGAATAGCAACACCATTGTGTTTGGAACCTGTATCTAATCTTTCTATCTTATAACCTTTGATATTTATAGTTTTTGTGCATTGGAGCCAAGTTTCCGAAATGAGACCAATATGAATGTCATTCTGATATAGATATTGTGTGAAGACATGTTTGTGACTTAATAAACTCTGAGCATTCCATTGAACTATGTTAAGCTGATCCATTATTTTTTTCTAACAGCTGTATTTGGTTTACTGGAATTGAATGTTTCTAATAAAACCGATTTAATAGTCTCCGATGTTATAGGAGATGACTGGTCTGGTGATGATTTTTGTGAATATAATTTTAGGATTGTAGATATAATTAGATTAAGGACAACATCTGATTTAAGTAAATTTTGTAATTGGTTTTCAGGTTTAACAGATAACTCTGGAAAATTTTTATTATTAAAAACATCAGCATAAGATCTTTTTTTGTATTTTAAATTATGTTTTTCAATTTCCTCCCTTTTCTTTGGACATTCTGAAGAAATGGAAATATGGTTTCCTTTGCAGTGAATACAAACAGCGTCTTTTAAAGCTTTGTCGCATTGTTTATAATGGTGATTCTCACCACAAATCGAACACTTCTGAGCATTTTTACAGTATTTGCCAATATGTCCAAATCGAAGGCAGCGCAGACATTGGCTCACAGGAGGAACGTACGGGCTTACCTCGAAAAACCAGCAGTTTATATCGACGCTATCAGGAAGGGTAGGGCAGGAGAATGTAATGGCTACGGTCTGGGTGGGAATCAGGATGAGGTTCTGGTCTTCATCTCGTCCACGGCGCATCAGTCGGCGTACAGACACGACGTCCTTTGAACTGGAAATTCCGTTATAAATGTTATAGTTGGACATGTAAGAGGGAACGCCTCGAATTACGCCTGTGATTTCGGTTAGGTTTGCTGGTATGGTGCATTTTACTTGAAGTTCTACCAAAGACTTAGTATTATTTAGGGCCATATTGGCTAACCCTGGCCGCTCAAAAATTGCTCCTATTTTGTAACGATTTATCCTCTTGAACCTTTTGATTCCTTTATTATGCCGTTTAAGTACAGCGCCTAAGGACATTAGGTCCCTGTCTCCTATGGAATTCCCCTCAATAAGACTTTCGTAAATGACTAAATATTCAAAATTTCCCCCGTCCTCAGGGTACTGTCTGGTGTAATTTTCAATTTTGTATGGTTTATACTTATTTTCGTTCCCGTTATCATCCGAGGAACAGTCGGATTCGGCTGGAACTGGGTCCCCATCTAATTTATGTTTTTTCCGTTTCCCCATGACTAAAAGAGCTTCTAGGCTACTTTTAGCCTAATACTTATTATTCAATAACTATTTAAACACTTTTCTATAAAGAAAATAGCAAAAATATTTCAAAAGTTTCAAAAACGCGCCTTTCACTTTCGAAGGTTTTCCCGCCAATCCTCTAGAGATTCAAAAATAATGAGCAAATTATGTATACATTTTTGATGTGAAAAAATGTGACGGATAAATCAATCTTCACTTGTTTTTCTTTTCTTTATTGGCCTTCTTTGCAAGTTATTAGTATGAAAGAGTTTGTATATCATTTTGAACAGAAATCTATACTAGGGTTACTGCACCATTATCAGCACTCCGAATAAATAGTAAAATTATATGGTTTTCACTAACGAATTTGAGTTACCGCTTTGAAAAATAAATAAAATGATGTTTTTGGAATCCTATTCCTGCCAATACCATACTTTTCGACTTCAAAATGGCGAAAAAATTGTGATCAAAAGTTTGTATCCTGCAGTTTGTCCTGTTTTTGCTAGTTCCTTGTAATCGAATGTAAGTTCATATGTTTACATTTTATACTGTATTAGAGCTTTTAGATATTTTATAAGTAATGAAACTTTTGATTTCTCTGATTTATAAGATAGTTTATGAGGATAATCTGAAAAGAACAATTTGAGGTTATAATGATATATTGGTAAAAATGTGGTGCTGAAACTGCATTTGCCATTTGTCATTTGTCAGCATAGTGCTGATAATGGATCAGAAGCATGCTGATAATTTGGTACTAATAGCATTTCATCATCTTTCCTTTTTTCAGACCCACCTAGGTACAATGAGACCAAGAAAAAAAAATTTGAGACTTTTATTTATATCTAATCAAAAGCCTAAATAATAAGTTTCAATTTTATAGCTTTAAAATTAACGTAATTTTAAAGTAAACGTAATATAAATTTTCATTCCCTAGTTCAACCCCTTACATCCCTTTTCTCATAGAGTTACTTTTGCATTTAAAAAAAGGAAGAAAGTTTAAAATTTATTTATTTAATCTAAATCAACCTACAAACAAAAGAGTTGGCCACCATCTTGGATTTTTTAAATATTTTTAACATTAACGTTCCTGTTTTCTTGTCAAAATAGTATCACAAACCGAGTTTCATCTAAATCAACCTACAAACAAAAGAGTTGGGCGCCATCTTGGATTTTTTATATTTGTTTTCTTGTCAAAATAGTACCACAAACCGAGTTTCATCTAAATCAACCTACAAACAAAAGAGTTGGCCGCCATCTTGGATTTTTGAATATTTTTATCATTGCGTTGCTGTTTTCTTGTCATAATAGTACCAAAACCGATTTTTATCTAAATCGGCCAACAAACAAAAGAGTTAGCCGCCATTTTGGATTTTTGAATATTTTTAACATTGCGTTCCTGTTTTCTTGTCAAAATAGTACCAAAAACCGTGTTTCATCAAAATCGGCAAACAATCAAAAATGTTGGCCGCCATCTTGGATTTTTTAATATTTTTAATATTGCGTTGCTGTTTTCTTGACAAAATAGTATCAAAAACCGTGTTTCATCAAAATCGGCCTATAAACAAAAAAGTTGGCCGCCATCTTGGATTTTTTTATATTTTTAATATTGCGTTGCTGTTTTCTTGACAAAATAGTACCAAAACCAGAGTTTCATCGAAATTGGCCCACAAACAAAAAAGTTGGCCGCAATCTTGGATTTTTTAATATTTTTAATATTGCATTGCTGTTTTCTTATCAAAATAGTACCTAAACCGCGTTTCATCAAAATCGGCCCATAAACAAAAAAGTTAGCCGCCATCTTGGATTTTTAATATTTTTAATATAGCGTTGCTGTTTTCTTGACAAAATAGTACCAAAACCCGAGTTTCATCGAAATTGGCCCACAAACAAAAAAGTTGGCCGCAATCTTGGATTTTTTAATATTGCATTGCTGTTTTCTTATCAAAATAGTACCTAAACCGCGTTTCATCAAAATCGGCCCATAAACAAAAAAGTTAGCCGCCATCTTGGATTTTTAATATTTTTAATATAGCGTTGCTGTTTTCTTGACAAAATAGTACCAAAACCCGAGTTTCATCGAAATCGGCCGACAAACAAAAAAGTTGGCCGCCATCTTGGATTTTTTAATATTTTTAATATTGCGTTGCTGTTTTTTATCAAAATAGTACCACAAACCGCGTTCCATCAAAATCGGCAAAAAAAAATGGGCCGCCATCTTGGATTTTTTAATATTGCGTTGCTGTTTTCTTATCAAAATAGTACCATAAACCGCGTTTCATCAAAATCGGCCCATAAACAAAAAAGTTGGCCGCCATCTTGGATTTTTTAATATTTTTAATATTGCGTTGCTGTTTTCTTGACAAAATAGTACCAAAACCCGAGTTTCATCGAAATCGGCCCACAAACAAAAAAGTTGGCCGCCATGAAGAGCTCTCATGAAGACAATTCAAACGAGCCCAAAAATGAACTTGTTACGTTAAACCGTTGAAGAGTTCCATCAGCCACTTCCTGGCTCCAGCAATAGAGCTTGGAAACTACTTGGTAAAAGAATTCTCATCAAGACAATTCAAACGAGCCCAAACTCAAAGTGGTTACGTTTATTTGTTCAGGAGTGCCATCATCCACTTCCTGACTCCAGCATCAGACCTTCGAAACTACTTGGCACAAGAGTTCTCATCAAGACGATTCAAATAAGCCCAAACTCGAAATGTTTACGTTGGATCGTTGAAGAGTTCCATCAACCACCTCCTGACTCCAGCATCAGACTTTCGAAACTACTTGGCACAAGAGTTCTCATCAAGACGATTCAAACGAGCCCAAACTCGAAGTGTTTACGTTTAATTGATAAAGAGTTCCATCAGCCACTTACTGGCTCCAGAATTTGACCTTGGAAACTACTTGGCACAAGAGTTCTCATCAAGACGATTATAATAAGCCCAAACTCGAAGTGTTTACGTTGGATCGTTGAAGAGTTCCATCAACCACCTCCTGACTCCAGCATCAGACTTTCGAAAGTACTTAGCAGAAGAGTTCTCATCAAGACTATTCAAACAAGCCCAAACTAGAAGTGCTTACGTTGAATTGATGAAGAGTTCTATCAGCCACTTACTGGCTCCAGAACTGGACCTTGGAAACTTCTTGGCACCAAAGTTTTGATCAAGACCATTCAAATGAGCCCAAGCTCGAAGTGGTTACGTTGAATTGTTGAAGAGTTCCATCAACCACCTCCTGACTCCAGCATCAGACGTAGGAAACTACTTGGCACAAGAGTTCTCAGCAAGACTATTCAAATGAGCCCAAACTCCCAACTGGTTACGTTGAAATGTTGAGGAGTTCCTTTGACTGTCTGTAAGATGCTGTATCAGCCCCCAGATGTCAAACATGGCAAATCTTAAATTATCTTAAATTTCTGACAAAAAAAACAGTTATTACTTTTTTAATTTTCTGAATTACATTTTTTCGTGCTAGGGCGGAGAAGTTTGTGTGAGTGAAGGCACACATATACAGATTAGCTTCGTCAATACCTACGCGCTGGCTTACAGCCGGCCCTTAAACAAATTCTCAACTTTATGTATCAATTGATAGATAGATAGATAGATAGATAAAAAGTTTATTTACTACAACACACACATGACATTACAACAGATACCAAATAAAAAGAATAAGAAAGAACAGACATACAATTAATAATAATTAACCTTAAGCTATGAGCACATGACACACAGAGAGAAAAAAGAAGTATGCATATGTGTGCAGCAGCAAAAAGGGTCAAGGCTCGGTGTGTTAATTTGCCAGACGGCAAAACACCGATTTTCAGCCGTCACCCATAGGTGTAACGCGGGAAGCACAGTGACTGCGCTGAGAATAAGTATGTGCGTGTGTGATGTTTGTGAGTGAGTGTTATGTGTATTAGTACGACTGTTTACGATTAATATTGTAGTAAAATTGTGTTGTGTGCATTGTGTGTTTTTAAATGAAAAAATAAAAAGATATTGTCAACCAATTATATATAAAGATATAATTGGTTGATCGCATTTGGTATGTTACCCGTGTTCTACCAAAGACTTGAAACATTTCCTTATTTCTGAAGCACAATCATATGATTTGGTCACCCGAAGACCATAACACAGGAAACGCAATCTTCCGTTTAGCCATCCGAAAGCCACGGGGTATTATTATTGACAATTTCATTCCAATCCATCTAGCCATCCGAAAGCCACGGTAACATCAGTTGATAGTCATCAGTCGTTCTGAGCTTTGACTGACGTATAAATATCAAATTCAATGGACCTATGCTGTAAAGGATAAGGATTTGTTAAGGCGAGGAAAGGATACTGCTTTACAGTAAATTATCATAAAACATCAGCTTTCACTTTACACTCGTCTACACTGTAATAAAATACATAAGTACTCATATTGGTGATAAAATATTATTCTATTAGTCAGTAGCTAAATCTGAGTCACTACTGTCATTTATATCGCTAGCATTTGGAGAAACAGAAATAGTTATCCACGGCTTCAATTGGTCCGCCGAGTAGATATTTTTGTAATTTCTTTGAGCATGACCGGCTATGCTCGATATCTCATACCTATCTTTATCGAGCACTGCTGTGACCTTAAAAGGCCCGCGGAATTTCGGAGCCAGCTTTTTACTTTTTCCCTTTTCAGGGTTATTGTTAGGTATCATAACAAGATCCCCTTCTTTAAAGACTCTAGTCATGGCCCTAGTCTTTTCAAACCTATCTTTCATTTTAGCCTGTTCCTGTTCTATCTTTTCTTGTATCGATTTTCTCATTTCTTCCCTAGCCTTGTCCGATATCTGTTCCTCAGTCGCTAAAACACTTTTCAAAATCCCTTCTGACGAGTCTACAGTTCTTTGTCCAACTACGATTTCTGCGGGAGTTTTGCCAATACTTCTATTTATTGTGTTGTTTAGACTCCATTGTAACTTTGAACCATTAGTATCCCACTCCTTTTCATCGGATCCATGATTCATAGCTGATAGCGAATTAAGTATGGTGCGATTGTATCGCTCGATCTGTCCATTCGCCCTTGGAGTCGCTACAGCATTGAGTACATGTTTAGCTCCAATCGATCCCACAAACTCCTTGAACTCCTTTGATGTAAAGCTAGTCCCTTGATCAGAGACTATAACTTTTGGACTCCCAAACGTTGCGAATATTTCTTCTAATGCCTTAATTGTGGTTTTTGATCTTGTGTTTCTTACCGCTTTTACAAAGATAAACTTACTAAAGCCATCGATAATGCCGAGAATATACGTGTTACCTTTTTTACTTTTTATAAATGGTCCCAGATGGTCCATGTGAATCGTGTGGAAAATTGAGTTGACTTTGGGGATGGGATGTAAAAATCCCGTTTTCTTCCCTGAGAGTTCTTTACTGTAAGAACAATTTATACACGCTTTTACATATTTGCGGACAAACCGATTCATTTTCGGGAACCAATAGTCTGCCCTTATTTTCTCAATGGTCTTTTCAAACGAGAAATGTCCAGCCTCATCGTGATTGAGCTGACATATTCTCCACCGTGCAGAGCTTGGTACAACCCACTTTAGCTTAGAACTGACTAGACGATAAATTTTACCATCGCGCAGTACATAATTATTCGTAATATCCTTAATATCCTCTTCCGATGTTTCCAAAATAGTTTTGATATGGTTGAGGCGAGGATCAGTCATTTGGACCGTGTGTAGCCAGTCTGCCGTCGTTATACTTAGACCTTCAATTTCCTCTTGTGAGCCAGGTATTGGATTACGACTTAGTGCGTCCACGTGTTGCATACTATGCCCAGGTCTATACTCGATGGAATAACTGTATTCCTGTAATGCGAGCCACCATCTTGCGATTTTTGGAATCAAATCCCGTTTTGTAAGTGTAGCTCGCAATGCGTTACAGTCAGTGATGACCTTAAATTCTAGACCAATCAGATATACCCTAAATTTGGTCAGCGTCATCACCACAGCTATTGTCTCTAACTCGTAAGAGTGCCACAGAGCTTCTTCACGCGTGGTCTGGCGACTATAATATGCAACGGGTCTGAACGTGGAGTCTTCACTAGCACGTTGTAGAAGAATTCCCCCTATACCCAACTTGCTCGCATCACAATGCACTTCCGTCTCATAGGTTGGGTTATACAGTGCCAATATTGGACGGGCTACCAATTTGGATTTTATTTCTTGGAATGCAGTTTCTTGTTCCTCGACCCATTGCCACAAAACGTCAGCTTTAGTCAATTTGGTCAGTGGTCGTATAAGTGTGGAGAAATTGTAGACAAATCGTCCAAAGTAACTGGCCAAACCAACGAATTGACGGACCTGATGTACGTTTGATGGTCTAGAAAACTGTGCAACCGCTTCTATTTTTTTAGAACCCGGTTTTAGGCCTTGTTCCGATATTTCATATCCGAGATAATCTATCTCTGACTGCATGAAGAAACACTTCTTCAAGTTCAGAGTGAGATTGGCGTTTCTCAGGAGTTCCAAGATATCCTTTAACTTATCAAAAGATTCCTGAAACGTAGTTCCTGTTGACAGTAGATCATCTAAATAAGGCACGATTCGTTATTTTTCTTTTTCACTAGAACAATTGGGCTGGCGTATGCCGATTGTGATTCTCGCACAATGCCATTTTCTAATAATTCACTTACCAGTTCCCTAACCTTAGCGCGTTCACTATACGGTAATCGATAAGGTCTGTAAATTACCGGACTGTCATCAGTAAGACGAATAGTCATTTGCGTAATACTTGTAGATCCTAATTCTTGCATTTTAAAAGCGAAGCAATCACGGAATTTATTTAGAAGATTGAGTAGTATAACCTTTTCATCGTTTGATACTTTCGGTCCTACATTTAACATGTCAAAGGTTATCGGATCCTTACTTGTCGCGCCCACTAGCGCGCCTCCCGTCGGCTCACCAACACTGATCTTATTAATGAGGGTAGGAGTATTAAGCTGCAGTAAATGTTCACTATGATCTAGTTTGATCGCTCTGCCGATGAGCTTCAATTTACAAAATTTAATAGGCTGTTGAGCAAAGTTCAAAACTAGGCAGCGACCCTGACCATTATCGAATCTATAAAGACCTTGGAGGAGAATATATTCACTACCCGGTTTCAAGCATGCACCACCAGGTACATACAGTATTCCGGAATACTTCTCTTCCATGTGGACCTCTATATCTTTGAGACCAGTAAATTCGATGGTTTGTGTGTTAAACACTTTAAAACGCTCCAGGTCTGAATCGTCACAATAAATAATTAACTCTTTATCTGTCTTGTAGACTACTACAGATGGTAGTTCAGTCAAAGACTGCCCGATAAGTACGTCTGTATTTAAAAGCTCATCAGAGACTACGAAAGCTTCTACGTCCGCTATGACGGCATCCACCGCTATATTGACTGTAACCCTACCTACAGGAAGAATACTACCCGAAGCAAATCCTTTAATAACAGGAAGAAGACTTGTGTCTAAAGTTAGATTCAGGGATTTAACAACACTGCAACTAATCAAGGTACACTGGCTTCCAAAATCAATATAAGCAGAAAAAGTATTATCGTTTATGGATACGGTCTTAAAGTACTTACTATTTGCTTGTTCATTAGAAGTTATTTTAAGAACACTTTTAGTGTTATCCGAATTATTATTTTCGGGCATAGTAGTCGGCGGCTGTGAGGTTTTGAACCTGTCGGATGTGCAATGTTATGCACCGTGGCCAAGACGTTGACATTTCTCACATCGCCTTAGCGGTTTTGTGCATCTGCGCGCCGTGTGCCCAGGGTCAGAACAATTGTAACAGTGGACCACATACTTTGGTCTGTCTCGATTAGGGTTGAAACTACCTACGTTGCCTCGACCTGTTTCTGTGCTCCTGGTTATCTCAAACTTTGTAGGTGGTACTTCCCTCCTAGCTACAAAACTACTTTTCTTAGAAATTCGGCGCAAATATCTAAGTAACTGAGCAGGTCGCCTGAAACTTGCTCCTTGTGCATTCAATCGTATATTACTGTCGAAGATTCCGCTCACAATACAGTCGACTGCGTCCTTCTCCTTTATGCCACACATCCTCACTAATCGTGCTTTTTCATGAAAATATTCCTCAAGGGACTCTTCCCTCTTACTTCTTCTGCTGAGCATTTCTGTCAGCCGATCGGCATAGTTACGGTCGTCAGGAAAAGTCCTCACTATTTTTCTTTGCCATTGCTTCCAACTTAAATCCACAGTTCTCCTTCCTTGATACCATTTCTTGACCTGTCCTGATAATTTTAGTATGGCATAGTAAATTACCTGTCTTTCACTCCATCCGTAAATATGCGCTGTTTCGTTCACTTTCCGTATCCAATCTCTTGCAGTCTGTGAGTGTGAGTCGGGGTCAAACTCCGGAATAACCTTATGTGCGCCTTCAAAGTGATTACCCTTACCCATAATCCTTGCAAACTGTTTTAAGAACGATTTCTCTTCGCCACTGGCTGCAGATCTATTAAACCTCTGTCGTTTTCCCTCGTAATGGGTACCTACTTTGGGTCTTGAACTTTTATGCTCAGTTGACGAATCAGAGATAGAATCGTCCGGTGATTTTGGTGTCCTACACGACGACGGTGGCTGCGATGCCTACGGACGCTCCGACTGTGGCTTCGACCCCCTCGGTGACGACGCTTGCGAGTGCGGCTGCCACGATCATAGTGGCTGCTCCGAGATATAGTAGATGAGGCACTGGTGTCCCTTAAACTTGAATCGCTTAGCGACGATGGAGACATAGACCACGTGCTTAGTCTCGATTTTCTTTTATATATACGGCGTTGGTGGTATCGTTTCGCAGGGGAAGGTGAGGCCCTTCGTTTCCTGCGATAAGGGCTACGTGGTGACCTGCCACCACGTGTTTGCTCAAGGGGTGGTATATAGCCTGATCTATCGCTTGATGGCATGGCAGTGCCTTTTTTTGTTGTAATAACGTTTTGGAGTAACATATGAGCAGTGAAAACGAATTATAGTTATATTTATTGTTTCATTATATATTTTTTTTTATTCATTTCAAAATTGTTAGTATAAGGGAGCGTTAGTAGGAAGAGAGTGAAGGGAGATAAAACCAAAATTAATACATTTTCTTACGTTGAAATGTTCTTACCTGCCATAAATAATAAATACTTATTTTTCTTTTTAATATCAAATTCGTAGGAACTTCATTTAACAAATTGAACAAAGAGGGTATAAGCTAAAATAATATCAACAAAAAAAAATGTACATCAACACATAAAGTAGTTAGTAGTAGTTTTTTTTTCAGATACACTAGGTACTTCTATGTTTGTCAATAAGAGAAGAATAAATGTTTATAGTATCACACAGGAAATAAATATAAAGACTAAATCATGGGTTTTGATATTTAACTCATATCGTACTTTGTTTTGAAATATATTTTATGATTTACCATAGTGTCATAAAGAGGTCAGTGACGACACAAAACGCATTCAAAACATCTTATTCTTTTTTCTGAGTTACTTATTCAATCAATGAAAAGACAACAAATTTACCCTATCTGGTACCTAATAATGTTATGATCATTCATTATGAATTTAGTCGTTGTTGTCGAAACACTTTCTTAGACTTTATTTGAGCACGTTAGCTTATCCTACCCACGCGCTGAGCTAGAATATTACAAAACACATAATATTGCAGCTGAATTAGATCTACAGCTGGTTTTTTTTAATACAAAAATATGTTAACAATTAACAGAGACCGTAACCAACGAATACTATAATATTATACCGTAACGGTACATTAATACTGGGGAATCAAATAGGTAGGTACCTACTTAATAGTAAATCATTGTTCCGTGTAAGAATGTTGTTTCGTTGTATGTAGGTACCTACTTAAGACGTAGGTACCCTATATTGTTTCGTCACCGTGCCCAAAAGATTACCCTTCATACTTACCTATATTAAGATGACAATAATACACACATGCACATACAATATTTGTATGTGATGTAAGTAGGAGTTTCCATGTGAATAAATGAAATATGATAATCAATATAATTATGTTCACTGTAATGATAGTTTCTTAATTATATTTGTGGCTGTAGGTAAGTAGGTACCTGCTGCGTAGGTACTTGTTTAAATGAATGGTGTAAGTATATTGGAATAAATGTTCATTTTAAAGTATTAGTATCGATCAATAAACTTTCTGTTTGTTGCCAAAGTAAGAATCTTACAAAGATGGTTTTTTGTAACACAGAAATATTGCTTGGGTGCTTTCATGCTATCATATTATCGCATAAAATATTACTTACATAAGTATTTGAAGCAAATGTAACAAAATAAGGTAGGTAGGTAACAAAATAGATAAACCCTTCGTGACATGTCATGGATTGTTCTTTAAGTGTTTTTTTTTCATCTTTAATTTAACTAATTAACAAGTGTGCGTTACCGCCGCAAAAACTTGTGCTTTAGAGAGATGTGACCTTATTAGATAATTAGTGTGTCGTGAGGAGAAATTTGTTTACTAATAGCAAAATTTGTGTGAATTGTAGTTTTTGAGATATTTGACAAAAACAGTTTTTGCCAGGGTCACGTTTTAAACGTTACCCTGGCAAAAAAAGTTGTTTTAGCTCGGAACTAAATACATGAATAGATAGCTTTTGTTGCGTTGTAAATGTTAGCAAACAGCAAAAATTGTGTGTGTTATGGTTCTTGAGTTATTTGAGTTTTTGCTGGGGTAACGTTTTGAGATTTCCCATATCTCAGAAACGGTTCAACGCAGAAGTTTGAAAAAAATACCAGTAAGAGACCTGAATTTGTTTAAATTTGTTTAAACATTAGTTTTTGATTTGGTTGTCGTAAACCAACGTAATTAAATGTTTTCGAAATTCAGAAAAAACTGATTTGTAAGTAAACTATTACATTTACAACCAAACAAACAGCTGCAAAAAATACCCGTGGTAGACACTTATTATGTCTAGAATTTTAGATCTTGTAACTTTACACGATTTAAAGATAAAGATAAATTTGATAAATTTTAGACAGGTCGTACTTTAGAGATCAAATATACAGTTTCCATAACATTAAGGCACATGGCATACATTAAACAAATTTAAGTAATTCATGAACATTCGTTCCTATTAATTTTAGCTTTCAATTACAGCTATCATGAAAGATATATCAAAAACAAGAACATGACAACAATTCTCTAGTAACCCGCCCAAATTGTAGAGGTCACGTAAAAGCGACCGCGCCATACATAAGCGTAACCATCTTAAATGAACGGGATGTTATGGATATTTTGTTAGTACAGTTGCGTACAAAAGTTCGCTGGTCAGATTATCTTTAAATATAAAATGTACGTTAGTCTCGCAAAAACTAAAGAATGGCTGGGCCGATTTTAGTTTTAAAATGTCTGTCGTATTCCAGGGGGAAGTTTAATTTTACGGTAAGAAATATATATGGAAAAATTGCGTGGAAAATTGTTAAAAACATTTTCCCGTAAAAACTGTTCCTAGAGTGCTCGTCAGATAAGTGGAATGGACAGTAGGTGACCGTTTTAGAGTGCGGCTGCGCGCGGTCGAAATCGAATACTAATCATTTACCATAACCTTAGAACGAAGAAAATGTACTGTAACTAGCGCCAAAAACGCACCAGTTGCGCGAAAATTGCGCACGGACGGACTCTATGTAGGTACAGTTGGACGGAAATCACCCGCAGCAGCCGCAATCGGAGATGTCACTGCGACATGACGTCATCGCAATAGCGCGCAAGGAAAGCAAATTTACAAAAGCTGGTGAAACTTTACAACGCTGTAACTTTGGAAATCCTAGACAGATTTCGATGAAACCAAAACTGTTATTACTTGCACGAGTACGCGCATTAAACGCAGTAATAATATATTAGTCATATTTTGATGTGTTGGTGTGATGTGACTCATTGTTTACGACACAGACTAATTCGTTGGCTGGGTCGGAAGAGCGAGCGTTCCCATCTCGTCTCGCGTCAAGACTATTATTTAATCATCCTAAGTCATTCTGGTCATTTTATAGGGAAAAGCGACAAGAGAAATCCACCATACCGACTACGATGCATATGAATGATTCAATCGCTGATACTGGATCGAGTATCGTGAATTTATTTGCTGCCCAATTCTGTTCTGTATATTCCAGCGAAGAAAACGTTAACGATATTCGTCCTGTCGAATGCTCTGATTATTTGGGAAAGATATACATAATTGAGCGTCAAGTCTATAAAGCATTAAATAAAATTGATGTCCATAAGGGCAGTGGCCCTGATAACATACACCCTGTAGTTATTAAAAGATGTTGCTCGATGCTTGCATTGCCGTTATCTATAATTTTTAATTATTCTTTGCAAACAGGTGTTTTTCCCAACGAGTGGAAGAGAGCAAGAGTGTTTCCGATATTTAATAAGGGTGAAATATGTAATGTTGAAAACTACCGACCCATTTTAATCATGTGTTGTTTTTCAAAAATATTTGAATCTTTGGTATCTCCATTGCTCTCAAAACACTTAAAACATAAGATATCAGATTTTCAGCATGGTTTTCACACTGGACGATCTGTAACTACAAACCTGATTTCATTTATTTCTGACATTTCAAGAGAAATGGACGTTGGCAGCGAAGTACACGCAATCTATACTGATTTTAAGAGTGCATTCGATAAAGTTAAACATTCTGTCCTGTTACGCAAGTTGGAACTAATGGGCATACACGGATCTCTGCTTGGCTGGTTCAAGTCATACCTGCACAAAAGATCGCAGTTTGTGTGTGTTAACGGCTTTTCCTCCAATAATTTTTTTGCTACTTCCGGTGTACCACAAGGCTCCATTCTTGGACCCATTCTGTTCTCCATTTACATCAATGACGTTGATTTGGTAATAAAAAATTGTAAATATTTACTATTCGCTGATGATCTCAAAATGTATAGAAGAGTTCGAACCGTCGAAGACTGCAAACTAATTCAGGATGACTTGGATAGGTTAAGAGTATGGTGTGATGATAACCGAATGATTCTTAACGTTAAAAAGTGTAATAATATTAACTTAAGCAGAAAAAAACATCCTATAACCTTCAACTACAGGCTGGACTCTACAACTCTGGAAACTGTCGATGAAATTCAAGATCTCGGTGTATTGCTCGACAGCAAATTGAATTTCAATTGTCATGTAGATAGCGTTGTTAAGAAATCATATCGCATGTTAGGCTTTTTAAGACGCAACATGTCGATGTTTAGTGCACCTAGTACTAAAATAGTATTATATAATGCATTCGTCCGCAGTCACTTGGAGTTTGCGAGTCTAGCTTGGACAATATGCTGTGTCATCACAACGTATTGAATCAGTGCAGCGGGCGTTTACAAGATATCTGGCCTTCTCGGGGTCTGGAATTTCTCATAGATGCCCGTATGACGACAGATTGGCTTTCTTTAAAATGCAAACCCTTCGTGATAGGCGCACAAGAGCGGACATGGTACTTCTGCACTGCATGATGAATAACAAAATCGACTCTAGCCACATCTTAAAACAAATCAGTATATCAATACCTTATAATTACCCACGTAAGCCAATATCAGCAATTCTAGGTGTACCATTCTGTCGAACTAATATTAGACTCCACTCGCCTCTTGTAAGAATGTGTAAACAGTTCAATGTAGTGTCTGGAAAACTTACGGACCTTTACTTGTTTTGGGATAGTTTAACATCGTTTAAACGCAAATTGGGTAATATGGTGCTTTAGTGCGTATTATTTCTTTATAACATTTTTTTCTTAGTTTTTTCAACGTTGTTAGTTTTTAAGGATGTGTATTTTAATTTCGCTTTAGTTTTTAGTTCTTTTACTTTTCTTATTACATGTACCTATTTTTTGTTAATTTTAAGTTAAGGTTAAGTTAAGGTATAATAGCTACTGTGAATGTTGTCAATACTTTTAATTGTTGTGTTTATAGGTTTAAAAATATTTATAAAATTATCTAAGATTTATTATAAACATAATGTTAGTGTTGCTAATAAATAAAATAAATAAATAAATATTACGCTCGGCTGCGTTGACATTTCAGAGAGCGAGTTTACTTCGGAAGTCCTGTAGAACACGTGATAGGTAACAAATTGGTGACTAGTCTATATAATTTGTGATTTGGTGCCACTTCCACGACAAGGTTGGTTAAGCAATAGTCACCTTCCAGCCCACGTGTCAAAATATGACTATGGCTTTGCTTGACATGTTGTGTAAAGTTAGCACGGCATTGTGGCTCGTGCTATAAAATGCAGATATAAAATAATACACTCAAGTTGGGTACCAAAGTCAATCTTAATGAAAATTTGTATATCCTACTTCCTACTAATATTATAAATGTGAAAGTTTAGATGTTTAGATGTTTGTATGTTTGTTACTGAATCACGCAAAAACGGCTCAATGGATTTGGCTGAAATTTGGGACACAGATACGTTGTGGCCTGGAGAGAAACTAAGGCTACTTTTTATCCCGGAAAAATATCACATTCCCGCGGGATAACGTCGGGTATACCACGCGGGCGACGCCGCGGACGGAAAGTTTTTATATAAAAAAAAGTTAAATAAGTGATTTACAAATAATAATAATAATAATCATTTTTATATGATTATTATGATTACTCATCATCGCCTGAATTGTCACAAGTCACAACCGTCGTTACCACCTGTATTTATAATAAACATAGATTATTTAAGAAAATATAATTTAATAAATGCCGAATCCCAAAATCCAATTCAATTTTGTGTGTACGCCGCACGCGGCTTCTTTTGTTTATGCGGCGGCAACCTTTGACAAAAAGCGGCACGTGCCAATGCGGTGCGATAAAAGGGCGACATTATCTAAGCGAATGGGCGTTTTCACATTGGACGATAACGACACCGACACGATACTACACCGATATCGGCACGACAGAGAATATCGTTGACGGTAACGAACGACACAGTGTGAAAGCATTTAGTAGTGATTGTATCAAACTGCCAGTCCGACGATATCGTGCCGATATCGTTTCGTTACCGTTATCGTCCAATCCAATGTGAAAACGCTCAATGGACTTTAAAACGGTAAATATTTGCGATAGGCGAACGAGGCGAGAACCGACTTGCATCGCGAAAGTAAAAAAAGTTTAGCGTGGCGTTTTCGTTGCGTTGTGGTATAAAAATAAAACAATTGGTTTGACTAAAGAGAAACAACAAATTACTATAAATGTATTTATTGGTACATGATTGGTACTGACAAATAAATCACACTATAAATTGCTTACTGAGATTATTACCTACTTAGGTAGATATAGATTACTACTGACCAACCTTTATTTATTTGCCTTTAAACTAATAACTATCGTAAATCATTAAATTATTTAAAACTACTATTAATAAACATGATTTTTACTTATAAAATAGAAAACTAGTAGAATCAATACTTTACCAATAACGTTTTTCTGCGTAACTGTACAAAACATCGGATACTAAGCTGCTAATTTACGAAGATAGCCCGTACGTATGGTGCGGTCGCTTATAAGTGACCCTTACAATTTGGTCGGCTTATTAAAGAATTGCTGTCCCAATCTTGTTTTTGATATATCTTTCATGATAGCTGTAATTGAAAGCTAAAATTAACAGGAACGAATGTTCATGAATTACTTAAATTTGTTTAATGTATGCCATGTGCCATAATGTTATGGAAACTGTGTATTCGATCTCTAAAGTACGACCAGTCTAAAATTAATCAAATTTATCTTTATCTTTAAATCGTGTAAAGTTACAAGATCTAAAATTCTAGACATAATAAGTGTCTACCACGGGTATTTTTTGCAGCTGTTTGTTTGGTTGTAAATGTAATAGTTTACTTACAAATCAGTTTTTTCTGAATTTCGAAAACATTTAATTACGTTGGTTTACGACAACCAAATCAAAAACTAATGTTTAAACAAATTTAAACAAATTCAGGTCTCTTACTGGTATTTTTTTCAAACTTCTGCGTTGAACCGTTTCTGAGATATGGGAAATCTCAAAACGTTACCCCAGCAAAAACTCAAATAACTCAAGAACCATAACACACACAATTTTTGCTGTTTGCTAACATTTACAACGCAACAAAAGCTATCTATTCATGTATTTAGTTCCGAGCTAAAACAACTTTTTTTGCCAGGGTAACGTTTAAAACGTGACCCTGGCAAAAACTGTTTTTGTCAAATATCTCAAAAACTACAATTCACACAAATTTTGCTATTAGTAAACAAATTTCTTCTCACGACACACTAATTATCTGATAAGGTCTCATCTCTCTAAAGCACAAGTTTTTGCGGCGGTAACGCACACAATTAACAACACACATAACAACCATTGTACCTAAGTACCTCCTTTTTTTTTACGGTAGAAATTTCATAACATTGAACAATTACTTTAACATGTTTTTCCTCTAAGTAGGTAGGTAGGTGCGTAGGCACGGAATTCGTTTTAAAAGATAAATTTTATTTATTGTTAAGTCATGAAATGATTGAGCGGTAGGTGTCCTTATACTCACGAATTAATGTACATAAAAACATAGCTACCACCGCCAGTATCATTTCGTGGCATGATTTACGATTTATTAAAACAAAATTAGTGTCATACCTGAGGTTTTTCTCCGACGTTCGTACCACTTCTGATTGTTGACAAGCTACTAAATAATACACCACAGCTCATGAAATATTCTTTTATTACAATACCTTGCTTAGCTTAATCGTCTAGAGATACAATTATTTGCCTAGATCTGAAATAAAAAGCAACCGCTCGGTCCGATGACATTTTACCAATGGCCGCCTGCGCTCCCCACTTCCTGCCGTGTTAGACTGTTTTTTTTTTATTGAAAATATAAAGAACATAATCAAAGTTGCAAATTTATACTAATACGTACTGTTTTATGGGTTAAAAGAAATAGTATTTTTTTGGTATTTAATATTAGTCGCTAACAATATGTTACATTTACAATAAACTTTGATAGTACCAACCTTCATTTCTGCTTTTTATCCTATATTTTTGTACCATTACACAACACAGTTTTTTTATACATCCCTTATTGCAAAGTACATACATTCTCATTAACTCAATTCCTAACAATAATTGCTAATTTTTACATCTTATGTAGACTTAAATTCGTCAACAAACAACAATCCCGTCTGACGTTTGACATTTTAATTTTATCAGAATAAACATCATAATTTTTGAACTATTGGCTCAATCTTGTGAGGAATAGCAGAACTATTTCCACGAGCAATTATCCAAAGATATACGTCTTCTCATTCTTGCATGGATGTCCAGCTATTTCCATCTCTTTTTTTATAAAGACACCTTGCGTTGAGATTCCACACTTCATCAAACTTTAGCGCCATCTAGTGTCAAATAGTGGCAAAGTCTGTCGCGCGTGTATTGCCATCTCTCTCACACCTAAATGCATAACTATCCTGTCATCTCGTTCATGCAACAGCACCAGTACTGACATCTGGCGTGGAGTAGCTTTCTTGCTTTCACAATTGAACTTCTAGATATTGAGCCTAGATTATCTATAGTACCTAAAAACTTTTATCAATAACTTTATGAATATCTAATCTACAATGGGAGTAATTAGTTATTTAGAATCTACAAATCTTCCTTTATTTGATTTTATATAATTCTTCATTTATCTTTAACTAATTTTCTTAACCATAGACTATATTCGGATCATTCTAGAAATGTACAAGTGCGCATTGTCTATGTTTCTGACTTTGGAATATTCGAGATTTATGGTAAAGCAAAATGAGTTAAAAACAACATTCTAGAAAAATCGTGGGAGAACGTATAAATAGGGCCCGACATGCCCCAGTGTTTTTCTTCTCTCTGAGCCTCTACTTAACTGACTGTGAAAAAGTCAATGTGAACTGTTATTGCAAAATAATTGTGATACGTAGTTTATCCCTGATAAACCTCGCTAATTGCGTCCTAAGCTGCATCAATGGGTGAACACTGTAATTTTCTTCATTAGTCCTCGATTCTCAGCGTCCGGGTAAGTCTATCTGCTAAACAGCAATTATGTCTACCAACATCTCTTTATGTCACTGCTTTGGCATAACGCTGTGTTTTCTCCTTCCTCGACAGTTTTTATTCTTGACTGGACTACCTGTCCGGAGCGAGCACCTGCGAAGCTGTTACAATACCGGCGAGCCCTCGTTCGCTGACCTTAGGCCTTGAGTGACCGGCGTTCGGAAGCATTCCTCGGAATACAAATCTCAGGTGTAATCGTTCCTGTATTTTTATCTCTTGCTACACTTCTTTCCACTCTTCTCGTTTATGAGTTATCCATAAGCGTGGCGCCCAGTAATCATCTCTAATCTTCTCTTCTTTTATAAGTTTAACTTAACTATATGCATATAAGTACCACGTAACTTCCTTTTGATTTGTAACCTCCTAACTTAATCTAAACTGCACTTGTGTATTTGTCAAATGATTTATATTGATTAATAATCCATATCTAGTCTGACACATTGTAAATCTACTTTAAGGATAGCGATAGGCTAGGACTTCTATTCATTTAAATTTCTCTTGAGACTTTACTTGTTTAGCTTCAGTTTCATTACTTGTCTATGTAATCTTCAACTCAGTGAGAATACTGTAATTTAAGTCCCTCCGACAGTGCAACAAGTGAGCTGCAAAAGAAATTGTTACACCCACGCCCTGTATCTCCTATAAATATTTGACTTCGTATGTGATATAAATAAAACTTCACACTTTATTATACTTTAATTTCTTTTATTTTACATCCAAACTTGTAGTAAAGATCTTAAGTTACAAAAAAACTACCTAATTAAATAATAAAAAGGTCATGATTGGTTACTTAGTTGGTTTCAGCTATCAAGTTAAAAATCATTTCCTTTCCCATACTTAATATTTACCTACATAATATAATCGCTATCAAAAAATAAATATGAACGAGGGTTATGGTATCCATCACGGTTGTACATGTCCATGGGCGTAAGGAAGCCAGTTTATTTTAAATGAAACTAATTAAATTTAGTTTAAAATCAACAGCACTATTTATTTTTGATAATTAAAAATTTTACAAATAGCAAGAGGTATGCGGAATGGCAAGTGAACCGTCAGCGCTGAAACTCACATCAAAAACTGAGCTGTATACAACGGGGAGCCGCTTATAAAGGCTCCGATCGCCCCACTCTGCCACTACCACTCTGGCGCTGACGTCACCCGCAAGCCCGCACGGACTACACGTCCCCTCTAGTCATTTGACTTCCTTTTATTTACAGTTTTTAACGATAATCACAATGTTATTACTTTTAATTGTAAATTACTAGCACAATCAACTTAAAAGATGTTATTGTAAATAAATTACTCAATAAACTAGGAAAACATGAGATTAAATTTAGAAAATGCTTGATTATTATGATCGCGCCGTCAAATATATTCTCTCGGTATTATATAAAACGAGGAGCCCGTGGCGCAGTGGATAGTGCGCTTGGCCTGCGATCGTTGAGGTTAAGCAGGTTAAGTTGGTCGGTCACGGGATGGGTGACCAAAAACTTTTCATCTCAAGCTCCTCCGTGCTTCGGAAGGCACGTTAAGCCGTTGGTCCCGGCTGCACTTGCAGTCGCTAATACCCACCAATCCGCACTGAGCCCGCGTGGTGGGTCATGGCTCATTCTCCTTATTCATCCATAAGGAAGGCCAGTGCCCCAGCAGTGGGGACATTAAAAATGGCTGATGATGATGATGATGATTATATATGAACATCTATATCAAATATCCTATCCTGTATTTGCACCCACTCCCCACTGTCCTTTACCTTACTTTTCTTTCACCCAAGGTTGCCTGCTATTTAGCAATAAGGCCGCCTTGTTGTATGCTTTCTGTGCTTTTGTTCTGTTTCTTTCTTTGTAATTTGTTTTATCTATTGTTTGCAATAAAGTGTTTTATTATTATTGTTATTAGTTAAGATTTTAGTATTTTGGTTAAAATCTTGTTATGACGGCAAAACGTTATATTTTTATGAAACTTAATTTAATATGAATTAAACTAACGTTGAATAGAGAAATGTTGCCCAAACCAAACACTTCAAACTACACGTGTACAAAATATATTTTCACTTGTTCTGCAAACATAAAAAATACAAAATGAGGCAGAAGTGCTTTGGGAAATTTTCTTCTGCAC
This sequence comes from Crambus lathoniellus, assembly GCA_949710035.1. Taxonomy (NCBI): domain Eukaryota; kingdom Metazoa; phylum Arthropoda; class Insecta; order Lepidoptera; family Crambidae; genus Crambus; species Crambus lathoniellus. The sequence continues at coordinate 18,500,097 of OX453302.1, read as the reverse complement.
TTTGGTTAGATTTTTCTCTACTATTTTAGTTGTTTAATTCTTTAAAGGATTTGGTTACGACGCAAAACCACCTGTTTTCAAATGCAAGGAGATTGGTTTTAAATATTTAAGAATTTATAAGGCTTATTACTAGGCAAGTAATACTTTTATATTAGACTTGAAATTAAAATAATCTGTTTGATCAGCCCCCTGATTCACGAACTGTCGGAAACGCTCCCGACAGCGGAATGTATGCTATATATATATATGTCTCTGTCACTCACTATAAAATAGACAAAAACAAAGCACAGAATTCGAATCCGATTCCGTTTCCGACGGTTCGTGAATCAGGGGGTAGATCGTGATGAATTTTGGAAAAAGGACAATAGAGAGGTTACTTACCGTTCTAGCCGAAAGTAGGGGCCTCAGAGGTTTTTATTTAATAAGTTGCTAATAATACAAAAGGATTTTAATAAAACCTTAGATGGATTTTAGGGCCCTATGGGCTTACATGTAAAGTTTTATTGAAATTGTGTATTAGAATTATTATTATTATAATTATTTTAGAAGACTGTGACCTGCTGCCCCCTGATTCAAGAACCGTTCGGAATTCTCCCTACAGCGGAATGTTTGCACTGCCTCTGTCACTCACTATAGAATAGACAAAGACAAAGCATAGAATTTGAATACGATTCCGTTTCCGACGGTTCGTGAATCAGGGTGCTGGTAAGCTTTAATCGTGCGTGGTAGAGAAGGGAATCAAATATAGATTGCGTAAGCTAGGGGTAAGGAAATTCAGCTCGACAGCTGTCTCATTATACGAGTACCAGTCAACACGTAATGACAGGGCTGCAAACAAACCGTAATACAGCCCTACCTATCTATTTACTTGCTAATATTGGCTGCCCTTTCGTCGTAAGGCTAACAAGTATCATTAGTAATAACATCATTACTCTTTCATTCAGAGGTTTCTTAGCAAAAAATATTCAATATGACGCACGCACTAAAATTATTTGTAACTAATAAGGATAATAATTGGCATAAAACATTTCTTTGTAATCGATCTAAATACCGTGTTAGGTCTTGTTAAAAATTAAAATGTTTGCCGTTCCGTTTAATTCCGATATGAAAGTATCGGAAGTATAGAGAAAAAGAAACGTTAAAGTTCATTTTTCTCCATATAGGTAAATCTAACAGAGGCCGTACCGTTATTTTGGTATAGTGGTCCAAACAATAGAGCTCATGCAAAATGCAGGCCCTGACAGCGGGGCTGCGGTCACGGAGCAATGCAAACATAGCTGCGAGTCACGAAGCTTTTAGTTTTTTAATATAATTTGAACAAGATGTGGGTTCAAGATATTGCAAAGGATATTTAAATTGATTTGTCTTTTTTTATAATTTTGTTGAATCTGTTATTAATTAGTTGAAGTGTGAAAAATAAGCTGTGTACTTACCTACTGCAGATGCCAACCAGCCTGCCAAGAGTGGCGATTATGGTAACTGTAATACCCAATAACTACCCAAATGGCTTCACACTGTAACGAAAATAGATAAGACGAAAATCATGTCCAATGCCCATGTTGCACCCGCTAACATTACACTTGAAGTTGTTTACCACTATGCTTACCTGAGTGAGACAGACAGTCCAATTATGTAAGTCCAACTTCGAGAAACAGATCTCTCGTTGAATCCCGCTCGGATGAGCAGCGTTCGGGAAGCTATGGCATATATTCGCGCCCATAATACCTCAATGTCTCAAGATGAAAGTCCCATGGGAGTGAGACGTGGTCATGTACTATGGGTTTCGTAAGAAGACTCAAGGTCACTCAGCAAATAATGGAGAGAGCAATGCTTGATATTTTCCTGCGCAATCGAATCAGAAATGATAAGATCCACAGGAGAACTAAAACAACAGACGTCTAATCAAATAAGTCAATGAGACGCACCGACTGATGCGCAATTCGCTCGTCGCCGTCGCGCATTTTCATGGCCAGGCCAAGCGTTAAAAAATAAATATAATTAAAATTACGATTTTACGAAAATTCATTTACGTGACGTAAATAGACCAGCAATGTTTCTAGTGTTTCATCCTACTTCCTACTAATACATATTATAAATGTAAAAGGTTAGATGTTTGGATATTTGGATGTTTGTTGCTCAATCACGCCAAAACGGCTGAACGGATTTGGCTGAAATTTGGGTCACTGATACTTTATAGCCTGGAGAGGAACATAGGCTCCTTTTTATCCCGACAAAAATAACACATTTCCGCGGGTTAACGTCGTGTAGTCGACGCGGGCGAAGCCGCGGGCGGAAAGCTGTTGTGTGTGATAAAAAATTGCAAACCTGGTAAAAAAATATATATGAAAGCGAATTTAGGCCAATTAGGAGTTATATTTACGAGTAAAAAGTAGCTGATGAGAAGCACGATGTCCTATTATATTTTGGCGAGAGCACAAAAAGGAATGTCAATATTGCGTGCGGAGGAGATTATTCGAGGCCGTGTAACGCTCGCAGCCCCACCCCCTTTAATCCCGACCGGATTTGTTCGCAATTACTAAAAGAAAACACGGATCTCTAGTGGTATTTGAGTAGGGATTTTCGTTAATTTGTAAGTAACTCTTGTTGAAAACTGTTACACGTGTAACTTTCATAGTTTTAATTAATGTTAGTCATCATAATTGCTTAAGTACCACGTATTCGAGCTTGTTTAAATATGAACAATTATAGCGCGGGAAAAATAATAGTAGTTTATGTGACTGTCGCATAATACCGAGTTATGTGCAGTCTCATACACTACTTTATCTACACTCATTACATTTATTATATATTTCAAAAATAAAGCAAATCAATATTAATTATAAAATGTGAATTGGTGCCAAACCCCACTCATATGAGTCTATACGATCTATTCCTTCTAAATTCAAAATTCTAATTTTAAAAAAGTTTCTGATTGTTGCCGGCTAAAGAAGGGCTTGAAAGAGTTGGAAGTCAGGGCCGGTAAATCCTACGGTTGCCATGGAGACTGTAAAATTAAGAAATAAAAGTGTTTTATAATGAGTGACAGCTGTATCCGGGTGTTTCATAATGGTCATTATGCAACACCCGGATACAGCAGTTTTATTTTTTTCAACACACTTGCTCATAAAGTGAGCCTTATTACATCGATCTTAGGGCCATAAACCGAACTATAACCCACGCGTGCATAATAATATTACAGTACTAGTTGCGTAATAGAATTATCCCTACAAAGTTAAGTAAGTACCTAACTGCAAATTATATGCGAGTAAACAGAGACTTTTCAATTTAACCGGGTAATACAGTATCCCTACAAAGTTAAGTTAGTACCTAACTGCAAATTATATGCGAGTCAACAGAGCATTTTCAATTTCAGCGGGTAATAGATACAGTTCTTTTTTTGTAACAACAAAGAGGTTTTATACGGCTGAAAATCCATTTACGTTTTTAGAATAAATAAATGTGTCCCTAATTAAGACAAAAAACATAATTAAGTATATTATTATCAAATTATTTATAATTCACAATAATTTGTTATAAAACATTTGCATTTTATCACTATTATTATACTTAATTATTTTGAAGTAGGCTGTATGGCTGTATGTAATCAGTCACCTTACATTTGGTGCGTGCAAAAAAAAACTTGCGCGCTTTTTCCCTTAGCTAATATTAAGTAATTGTATGCAATTGCAATAAATGTTTGTTTTTCCTCGCAATTGTGTTGAAAAAGTGCGTATGAAACTCGCGAGCAACTTACTCACTAGACACTCGGCTGATTTACGCCCTCGCCTGCGGCTCGGGCTGCAACCCACAGCCTCGTGTATAATGAGCAACCTTAGCTCACTTGTATCATAATATACTATTAAAGTTGACTATGGCTTAAAGTGTATCAATATACGTTCAGGCATGAGTTCATTATTCGAATATTATAACATGAGTGTAGATAAAACATTTTATCCATCGCTGTTGCCGGTAACCTGTTGCGTAATAATGATTAATTTTAATCTGTATGCTTGAAAACTTTCGTGGATTTTTTATTTTTTATAGATATGGTTAGTTGAACAACAACATTTGTAAGACTGAGACGGGTCACTATAGCTCATGCAAATTACTATGCTATTACGAATATTCTTTATGAATAGTTAAGCTCGTGTTTAGTGCTTCACAATTGCAGTGCGAATCAAACGTATATGTTGTATTTATTGATTGTTATTTGGTTAATATTAATCCCACCGATTTCTTTATTGATATAGTCGTATTTTATGTGACTTGGACGTTGAACATTTTTTACATGTTGGTGGACACAAGTCAACGACCAAGTCACATAAAACAGTATAAAACCTAACTATAATTAATAAAGAATTTGTAGTAAGGAACATTAGAGTTGGCTTGGCTTTATGAGAGATTTCATCACTTTTTATAAAGAAAAAAGCAGATCCAACGAGAGTTGGCCAGTTTTTTACAGGATGTTTTTAGTGGGATTTCATATGTTTTTGCAGAAAGCTTCAGGTTTTTGAACATCAATAGAAAGAGCTCATCAAACATAATAGCTTTGTTAAGGCGTCATTTTATATCTCTCATAGTTTAAGTGAGCTCTGAGGGTACTTGATCAGATACTTTAAATATTAAATCTTCTAAGTATAATCATAGTTTTGATGTTTCCCTTTATGTGGGCATCAAATCCTACCCCTGTACCAAATTTCAGGTCTCTAGGTATATGGGAAGTACTAGTTCTATTTGATGATGATGAGTGAGCCTATGCCCAGCAGTGGGCGTCGTTCGGCTGACATAATGATCAGTGTGTGAATCAGTGTCAAATTAGCAAAACTTTTCTTTCGTATGTACTTAACTTCGGAAATAAATCAGCTAGAAACATGAGATTTTGGGGTCCTAGTGTATGCATACAGTTTACTATATGACAATATTTCCAGCGTTCTAAACCTATCCAAAGTTCTTCAAGAAGAGGCTTGAAAATACGCTGAAATGGTTCCAGTAAAGGATGGTGGCAGTGTTTGCTTCGCGCTTGACTTGACGGGGGCACTACCATGCCCCCAGATCCTTATTAATGAAATATATTATGTTATGTGACTCTTTATAACGGATCCAAGTACATATTATTGCCTTAAAAAGCTGAGTATTAGGTTGAATCATCCCACTTCGAAAAAACAACAGGGTTAAGAAAACATGCTTTATCTTAATTCGACGTTCGACTTTATTTCTGCTGAACAGAATTTAAGAACTCCAAATGAACGTGGGGGCGTTACTTCTTAGCAGATTTATTTAGTAAATTGGATGTTTTTTGTGGCGACAGCGAGCGAATCATCTTTGTTATTATACTTTCCCCTATTTTATATTATAATAAAAGTAGCTATTTGTCATTCTCATTAATTATTCATGATGCAAAAAAGAACGGGCTTCATAATTTGACCATTATACCGGCTGCCTGCCGCTTTTATGTTAAAAGCCCGTCAACTAAAGTGTTTATCCCAATTTCGTTGGACCATTATTAATAGCTAGCCGCACGTGAAGTTTTATTACGTGGCTATGACGGAGCTTCGTGATATTTGTCACATACAACTGAATCAAGTAGTGCTATGTGCCTACTTGACGACCGATTTGGCGCAGGGGTACGGATACCTGCCTTCTGCGCCAGAGGTCTCGGATTCGCTTCCCGAACAAGAAAAATATTTGGTTTACTAATGTTCGCCCAAATTTTAAATGCAATAATTTTGTTTGCCATAATTTCATTTGATATAATTTCATTAGAAATAATGTTTCATTGGCCATAACTATTAAATAACATAAAATTGTTTGCAATAATTTCATTATTCATAATAATGTCACTCTTTTATTCCATATTTTATTTGCCATACTTATCATTTTTTAACCGACTTCAAAAAAGGAGGAGGTTATCAATTCGACTGTATATTTTTTTTTTATTTTTTTTTTTATTTTTTATGAGTGTTACCTCAGAACTTTTTAGTTAATGAACCGATTTGAATAATTATTTTTTTATTTAAAAGGTGACGGTTCTCGTGTGGTCCCATTCAAATTTCATCAAGAACTGACGAGAAGTTCAGGAGTTATCCTGAATAATGTGTATTGAGACTTTATTTGGTTACATGGACGATTTCATATTTTCATCAAATTGGGGATCATTTTCAAAATTTTTTTTTTTTTAAAGATGGTACCTCTGACCTGATCTTATTTTCACCAAGTCAGGACCAGAAGATAAAATCCCAAGAAAATTGAGAGAAATTCTCAAATATAGGCAAGCCTATTATGCGTTACATTTATTTTTGAAGTTAGTCAAGTATTTGCATCTGGTAGTCATCATCTCATAGTGATGAGCTGGTGATAGAAGCTACAACTCCTAAACGGTTAGGAGCTGGAGAATATTTCTTTAAGTATTAATCGTACGTATGGACCAATAGTTATATTGTTTCAGGTTATTAGGGTGAGCTGATGATGAGAGGTGAAACTCCTCAACAGTTAGGAGTTTTAAGATGTTTTATAAATACCATATGCACGAATGGACCTTCAGATGTATTCCTTCAAGTTATCTAAGTAGCTGAAGATGGAAAGCTGAATTCCGTAACGGATAGGATATTTTCAACAATTTATCATAATCACCATGTAGTTTCTTTAGCTACGATTATTTACACTAAAAATTAAAAAATAAAACGTTTTTAAAAAAAATGTAACCGCCTTCAAAAAGGATCTTCAAACGAAAATTAACTAACACTAAAAAACGAAAAAAATAATAAGATTTTTTAATTCAAAGGACGTTGATATGTGACTTTTTCTAATTTATCTTGGTACTTACTGAACTGTTTGAAGTCGGTGCCAAGCCAAAAAAAATAAGAACGAAATATACTGAGTGAAATAACAAACATATTTTAAAAAAACCCGGTCTCAAGCGTGAGGTTTAGGACGTGTTTACCTCAATACCTATTAGACGGCACCGACTTCAAACAGTTCAGTAAGTACCAAGATAAATTAGAAAAAGTCACATATCAACGTCCTTTGAATTAAAAAATCTTATTATTTTTTTCGTTTTTTAGTGTTAGTTAATTTTCGTTTGAAGATCCTTTTTGAAGGCGGTTACATTTTTTTTTAAAACGTTTTTAATAAAGTTAATATCTATAACCATTATTTGCAATATGCAAAATTCATTGCCTATACTGCAAGCAGGCATGCAACACGCAAGCAGGCATGCAGGCGTGCAGCATGCAAGTCACGGCTCCTGAGCTCCGGGGTTCCAGTGGTCCCACGCATGCAAATCGTCGCAGATGGCTTTCGCTCACCACCGCAACTTCGGCTTGCTGGCCGGTTCGGCTTTGCCGGCCAGCCTCAGCCGCTATGGCTCGCTCAAGGCCACCTCTTCCTTAGCACGCGGGCCGCCTCAGCCCTCCGCGCCTTCGCGGCTCTAAATAACACTATAGACTACGTACAGTCGGGGTCGACTGAGTCGGATTTAAATATTATTAGCTTTTTACTAATTACTTATCTATATATTACGTTAGGTTAAAAAACGGTATGACTATGAGACATGAATTATTATGACACATAAGTATAGATTATGTCAAATTAGCATTTTTTATTTTGACATCTCGTTTTATGGCATATGAGAGTTATTGTATCTAAATGATCATATCATGCGTTATTAGTATAAATAAGAATAGTGCTAAGGAATATTATGACCAAAGATCTATATGGCAAATGAAATTATTGCAAGAAATATTATGAAAAACAAGACACTACCCAAATATTTGTGTGCAAAACAATAAAGAACTTGATCACGATCACAAATACATATATATATTGGGTTCATAATAAAATTAAGTGAAGAAAATACTGACTGAAGTATTAAAAATATTTATCAGGCCGTAGGTACCTACTTGTACAGGCGAAACTCTCTTTTGTTCTCCGTCTGAAATGCAAGCGTCTTTATTAAATTTTAACAATGCGCTGGTTCTTAAAATATCAATGAAAGGAACGGAAGGAAGAGATTTCACAAATATCACATATTCTTCGCGACTGACGTGGTACCTACATTGAAAAGAAAATTGTTCGGTCGGAAACGCTCCTGACAGCGGAATGTATGCCCTGTCTCTGTCACCCACTATAGAATAGACAAAGACAAAGCACAGAATTCGAATCCGATTCCGTTTCCGACGGTACGTGAATCAGGGGGCTGAATCGACCGGCGCTTATAAGCGCCGGTAAATCGGCATCAGCTTCCGGCTTTTTTATGTATACGGCCTAATCCCAGTAATTAACAAGAGCCAAAAGTCAAATTTGTTTATTCAATTTAGATTGTGATTTACAATACTTGTGAACGTCATAGAAGCTACTCCATCGGTTCGCAAACCCTACAGCGGGACACCTTGGAGAAGAACCGGCAAGAAACTCCAAGGGTTGTTTTTTTCTCCCTGTTTTATTTCATACAGAGTCGTCAAATTGAAAAATGACCTTAACATGGTATGACTAAGGTTATTTTCCATCACAATTACACAATGGGTTATGATAAATACAGTTAAGTATAGGCGAACTAATGATCATAGCGGTGAACAATTTTCAATTACTTAGGAACTCTACTTAAAGCTTTAATATTAGTTAAAAACAAAAGACAATTCTACTAAGTATATACTGCAAGTTTCGCCATACATGTTTCAAATGTAATTCTTAATAAAATGAATAAAAACAAAATAAAACACATTTTAAGGCAAGCAGATAAGAGCAGACCCATTCCCACTGGCAGCACCCGTTCACGAGCATGACGCATGAACCAGCCATCGCTTCGCTCAACCATATTTTAGGGAACGTAACGACCCGCCTCACACGCCACCACCGTAAAAATGTTTTAGTGAGCATGACATACTCAAACTGCCTATCTTAAATATAAACGCTAATAATATAATATAGGACATGACTCACAATATCATACTGGGAACATTTGTTACGAGTGTTACGACCAAGGTGTTTTGTCGTTCAAAAAAAATATTTTTATAAAAAAATAAAACCGCCTTCTAAAAAACCACATCAAATAAATAAATAAATAAATAAATAAATAAATAACTTCTTACATTCACACCAATTATCTAAGCCCATTTTAATTTCATTAAGAAACTGTATCATAGAAAACTTGATAACGGATAAATATATACTTAAATACTTTTTGTTTGTAAATACATACTTAATATACATAGTAAACACCCAGACCAAGACAAATAGACATGTTCATGCACACAAATATTTGTCTTGTTCGGGAATCGAACCCGAGACCGCTGGCGCAGAAGGTGGGTAGCCTACCCCTGCGCCAAATCGGTCGTCGAAATCAAAAAAGTAAGAAATAATTCCTCACCAAATAAATAACGTACGTACTTTGAAGTCGGGCGTGAAACATGTACAATTTTTTGTTGTTTTTGTTAAAACCCGCCCGACTTCAAAGTACTTACGTTATTTATTTGGTGAGGAATTATTTCTTACTTTTTTGATGTGGTTTTTTAGAAGGCGGTTTTATTTTTTTATAAAAATAATTTTTATTTTACTCTTTTTAGTGCATCGTGCAGGCAATTTGCGTGTTTTCTGGTAAATAGGTATGTGATCAAACTCAAAACCTCCTTTTTCGAAGTCGGTTAAAATACCTTGAGGTATCCCCTTTTTAACAAAACAAGAATCATCTAAATCGGATTATAAACAAAGGAGTTATGCCTAAAGATACGTATTAAATTCACATAAAGTGGTAACGAAAACGACAGTATTTTCAAGATTTCCTGAAAACTACTGAACCGATTTCAAAATTTCAAAAAATGGGACCTACTTGGAAACCAACCTGATGTAATAACGTTTGAACCATTTCAATCGGTTCAGCCGTCTTCGAGTAATCGGTGGACATACACAAAAAAAAAAAAAAACATACATACAGACGAATAGAGAACCTCCTCCTTTTTGATTTAGAAGTCGGTTAAAGAGAGTGGCCTCTTTATATGATTCTTAAACTCTAGATATGGTAAATCCAAGATATCACTTCGGATTTTGTTATATATGTGTATACCTTGACCAACGAAAGATCCGTGCACCTTTTCTAAACGGTACCGAGGCATTACAAGCTTGTTTAACTACGTATTTGTTGGTAAAGTTACAAAATATAATTTGGGTGTGAACAAAAAATGGAAAAATAGTGATTTTGTTCATGTTAGAGTATTTTAGAATGCTTTCATTGAGGAATAAAAAATCTCATGTCAAGGTCGATTTATTTCGAATATTCTAGATATCAAACTGTTTCTAACTTGATAACAATAATGGCACTCCGAGTGATATATCGTGATAGAAAAATACGTCGTAATGTGCAGAATATTGTTCTTACGTCAGGGATTACTTGCATATCATAATCTAAATGGTTCCATAGATTAAATTGTAATATTCACCTAAAAGTGCCTTTTTTGTCTAATAATTTTAAACGGCCAAAACCTCAGATCATATAATTAGTATTATATGATCTGAGGCCAAAACACAACTTTAGGTATTTCTCACGAACGCACACCAAAATCACGATAAGTGCTCAAAAAATGGCAATACTATTATTTAAAAATAAATTTCTTAAAGGTTCCATTAATGTGACCCCAAACCTTATTTACCGACTTCTAATCAAAAAGGAGGAGGTTCTCTATTCGTCTGTATGTATGTTTTTTTTTTTTTTGTGTATGTCCACCGATTACTCGAAGACGGCTGAACCGATTGAAATGGTTCAAACGTTATTACATCAGGTTGGTTTCCAAGTTGGTCCCATTTTTTGAAATTTTGAAATCGGTTCAGTAGTTTTCAGGAAATCTTGAAAATACTGTCGTTTTCGTTACCACTTTATGTGAATTTAATACGTATCTTTAGGCATAACTCCTTTGTTTATAATCCGATTTAGATGATTCTTGTTTTGTTAAAAAGGGGATACCTCAAGGTATTTTAACCGACTTCGAAAAAGGAGGTTTTGAGTTTGATCACATACCTATTTACCAGAAAACACGCAAATTGCCTGCACGATGCACTAAAAAGAGTAAAATAAAAATTATTTTTATAAAAAAATAAAACCGCCTTCAAAAAAACCACATCAAAAAAGTAAGAAATAATTCCTCACCAAATAAATAACGTGAGTACTTTGAAGTCGGGCGGGTTTTAACAAAAACAACAAAAAAATTTACATGTTTCACGCCCGACTTCAAAGTAGGTACTTACGTTATTTATTTGGTGAGGAATTATTTCTTACTTTTTTGATGTGGTTTTTTAGAAGGCGGTTTTATTTTTTTATAAAAATAATATTTTTTGCTTAGACTAACAACTGTAACCATCCTATAGTTTTAAATCAAAAAGTCCATACTTTTTCCGAGTAGCGCCTCAAACGTACACACATACTTAATCGTTGTCACTTTCGCATTTCTAATTTGTTAGAAGGGATAGAATTTATCGTACGGATCCACAATACATTAACTAGTCTACCCTCCGTATTAGGAGCTGGTAGTACCTCCGTAATGAGCGATTTTCTGAAAGGCCATTTAAAAAAAAAGCTTCCAATTGCTTCACTAGATGGCGTTGAACGAAGTATGTACATGTCTATGGTATATTTTGGTATGAAACATATTTAAATTAATTACTTTTTAAAAACCCAAAGGAAACTAATTATATATTAAATAAGTACTACTGTGAGGAACAGAAACGAAATAGGTAAATTTAAAGATTAAGGTAAATAAATAACATCTGTCTGACGTTCCGTTTTACGTAAAAAAGTCGCGTCAAAGTAAAATTTATAACGTTCCGTTCCTTCTAACTGCATAGGTGGGACAGCGCTATCTAGTGACTGAGCTTTCAGAAAATCGCCCATTGGCTCTAACCTTAACCATAGTATCGTCTTGGGCACTAAAATGTTATTTTTTTATTTGAATTTTTTTTATTCTTACTTTCAAATGTTGCTATAAATTTACCTCCGTAATAGAGGCTTTTACCTTAGTTTTTCATGCTACGGGTACTGTTTAGTGTTGGACAAATATTGGAACTGAGTTTTGAACCAGTTAACCTCAACCGATTGAGCTGAAATTTTGCAAACAGGTTTGGTTTGGATGATAATATTACTTTATAATTTAGCAAAAATGTTTGTCATATTCCTTTTCGCACATTAGGTACGCATCGGCGAGATACATAATAGAAAGTCTTATTGACAGCACAATTTGATTATGTTACCAACCAGTCTTAGTTCATGAACAGAGGTAAGTATGTATAATGCATGCCTATCGTTCACAACCTGAATGTGTCATTTGGAGATAAGGCAAGTAGGTATCAACGGATCGGTTTTATGTTACGCCGATAAGAGACGTTTGTCAGACGTGAAAAAGACTTTCAGGAAATGGTGCTCTGAAAACTTTCCTAGTGATTACAAGACTCGGTTGAAAATCAATACCCACGCGAGGTTCAACTTTAATTGGAACATCGCTTTTAAACAAGCTTCGTCTTGTTATGTGGCCCATAATTTACTGCCAGTTTGTTGATCCCTCAGATCATATGTTGATCCCAATAAATAAATTGAAATTAAATAAATAAAAAAATGCTAGCAAATGTTCACAGCTTATTAGTAATTTAATTCCAAATTGTATTCACTCCCAGTTCTACTGTAAGATATTATTATTGTCAAAAGACGTATATATGTCGCAGTAAGATAGCTATAAAGCCGTGATATAGTTATATCCCTAGGGATATAATTATGTACCGTATATAGTTATACGAAAGCAACAAGAGTTCTGTGGTGTGAAAAAAAAATAACCACGGAATTTAAGGCGATCGCGCAGCGAAGCGATCGCCTTAAATTTCTAACTTATCACGTGTTCTACAGGACTACACTCATATAATTATTTCATGAAACAAATCTAGTAATATAACTATATCACTAAACTTGAACCGTATTGCCGACCTGTCAACTGACAGGTCAGCAGAATAGGAGTTGATTCTGTACGAACGTCAGCATTTAGTTTATGTAATGCGTGCAACGTCATGCACCAGTGCATCGTTTCCTTGCATTTTTGAATATTTATGAGACGTTTATTACCGACTGTACACGCGCTGCAGCCTGGCTTTGTATGTCAGTCATATTTCAGAGCGCAGCGCTGTTAGAGTTTGTAGCACACGCTGTTTCCGCTTACGTTAATTACATAAGAGGTTTGTTACATAAGCACTATTTCCAACACATCTGCAGAGTATTAAACTTTATTGTTTAAGTAGTTTTATTTTTTTTCGACGTTGCTTGTGAGAGAAGGGGTGTTTACGACAAAATTATATAATAGACTAGCTATCCGCCCGCGGCTTCGCCCGCGTGGACTACACGACGTTATCCCGCGGGAGTGTGATATTTTTCCGGGATAAAAAGTAGCCTATGTTCCTCTCCAGGCTTCGAAGTATCTGTGTCCCAAATTTCAGCCAAGTCCGTTCAGCCGTTTTAGCGTGATTGAGAAACAAACATACAAACATCCAAACATCTAAACTTTCACATTTATAATATTAATATTAATTATAGTAGGACTAACTTACTTACTAAACATTATTTAACTTACACCTATCGGATGTTTATACTAACGGGACACAGGGTTTAGTTATAGAACGGTGCTTACCATCAACTCTTATTGCGGTTTTGTTTAGGAACCTAAACTGATCTGCTTCGCTTATTCGTACCACGACAGCTTAATATCAATGACAGCGATTCAGTGATCGATCAATGACATTTCACAGCCGCTAAGCTGTCAGGAACTCTTATTTGACCTATAACCCGGTCGATTTAACATGTCACCTGCAGGTTATACCCGTCCCTCTCACTCTCCGGGCATGACAGAATCGAGTGAAAGAGACGGGTAGAAGAAAAAGGACACAAATCGTTCGGTCATTAACATTTAGCAATTCATTTGCGATCCAGTTTTTAAAAGGTCAGAGTACGAAAGAAAGCGATTCATTTTAGGAACCTATTCTGCATCGCGCTATTTTTGAATCGCTGTCTTAAAGTTGATGGTAGGCACCCAGGGCTACCAAAATCTTTAAAATCTAAGTAGGGCTGACACTTGCATACCCTTCTCATATTAATGTTAATTTATACGTTTATTTTTATTTATATAACTAGATGACTTATTGCTTGCCACAATATCATGTTTCTAGATAAAGGCGTGTGCAGTCCAGATATGTCTCACTTGGCCAATCCGATCACCTACAATTGATTGATTTATTTACAAACCGTCGGAAACGCTCCCGACAGCGGGATGTCACACACTCATTCTGTCACTCACTATAGACTATACAAAGACAAAGCACAGAAGTCGAATTAGATTCTGTTTCAGACGGTTTGTGAATCCCCTGATTCACAAATCGTCGGAAACGGAATACGCGAATTCCCGTACAAATATGTATACGATCATGATATGCGTCGGCCTCGGGTCGGGCAATACATATCTGGACCCGCCTTAGGTTCAATATTAATTTGAGAAAGTTACTATTTTTTTTATTTAAATTTCATTGCACAAGGTACAAATGGCGGACTTAATGCCATAAGGCATTCTCAACCAGTCAAGAGTTGGATGCTGAGATGGTCATATGCGGTGCATAAAATTATGCAAAGAATAATAATCAAAATAATTTGTTTAAAGAATAATAAAGAATATAGACTACTCCTCAGACCAAATAAAAAAAGTCGGAGGAACTATTCATGTAAAGAAAAATTAATAGATGATTAAAATATATATCTGACAGCGGGATCATCAGCAGCCCCTTCGATAGCCTGTTCAATGCAAATATATCATGGTAAATGTCTCAATAATATAGGTATACAAATAGAACACTCGTATTTAACAGAGAAATAATCAGTGTTGATGTTACCTGCATTGACTACGTGTATTCGATGCTTGTTCCATCTAATATCCTCCAGGCATTCATTAGCAACGCAGGCTATTAAATAATTTACCTGTGTGAGCTCCAAGCTCGAGCATAATGTATCTTAAGACGCTATGGTCTCATTAATTGTTCGGCTTAACATTAACTACTTTAAGCTGAGACTAACTACGAGGAAGATAGGAGTTACGATAACTTCATCTCTTTTTTAATAACTCAAACGTTGAAATGTGTCCCGTAATCTTTTTGATATTACTGGAAATTCTTAACAATGCCTACACCTTTAAACATTCCTTTTCTTTTATTCATTAAAATTAATTAAGCATTTCAATTAACACACATTGTCTTTTTTTATTTGGTCACACATTGACTGCAAGGTTTTATATCACAAACCTAACGTTGACTAAGCTTTACATATGTTTGACTTGTTAAACATAGTACAACATTCAGCTAATTTTATCTGCACTTTAGAAAACCTGACGCAAAAAAATGGGTCTGTAGCCACGGATCCCGCTATCAGATTAAATTGGCCACTGATCACGGCGAGTTGTATCCACCGATACCGTGATCCGTTTCCAACAAAAAATATATTAATATTTTTACCCACTGATCACGGTATCCGTAGCTACAAAAAAAAATTTTATTACTTTTGGAAACCGATTACAGTGTACAAAGACAAGTAAGTATTATATAAAAAAAACTGATATATTACAAGCTTTTTATGAACTTGCCATGTTAGTTAGGTAGTTTGTTAGTTAGTTAGTGGGGGACAAATCTTGCAAGCTTAATTTGACTCACTTCCCAGTGTCTGATGGAGCTGAAATTTTGTATAAGTACAGGATTGTTTTAGATGACAATACAATTAAAGTACAGTCAGCAAAAAAGCTTGTCATAAAAATGAAATTTTTACTAAAAACTTATTTTTATTTCATTTCTCAAAGTAAAATAAGTTATAATTTTAAAAATATATTTAAGTAAACGCATTCACTTTACTTCTCACTAACTCAAGCGTCTTCCATACTTCTTTCCTTTCAAAACAAAATTGCTGCGCTGGCGCAATCTCTCCTCATTTCACTTCTCGATTACGCCATAGTAAAAGTTTTACTATAATTACGCCGATGTTTGCTATCTGCACGTGTCACGTGATAGAAGAACAGCTGAACAAGTTAGAGCGCCTTCAAAATCTGGCAATACGATTTATTTTTGGATTATGACCATGTGTCATCATTTCGTCATCAACTCAAGTTGCTCCCAGTTCGACTTCGTCGTGATATGCACATCCTTTGCAACCTATATAAAATCTTTAATGACCCGAACTCGCCCCAGTACCTTGTTTCCCGCCTTCAAATGATTCCTCCTTACTAGGCGGCCTTGTACCACGAAGATGCTTGAGCTACCTAGAAGCAACACCTTTTCCGTTAGAGCTACACTGCTCTGGAACAAACTCCCGTCAAACATTCAGACTGCTCCGAGTAGGACAGGAGGCAAAGTGGAATAATCCACAGACTAGTTCATTTAAATGGAAATTAAAAAATCACTTTTTAGAACAGTTGTCACATCCCTAGAAATCATCAGATAACATTTAAAATCATCACGTATGTTATTAATATTATTATAATATTAATATAATATTTTATATAGGTAAGTACTTACATAATATGTAGGTATATACAACATTAAATAATATTATTATATAACATACAACAGTACATAATTATATGATATTATTAAGTATATAATTATATGTGTATATTTTTTATACTAATATGTATTATTTATGTAGGTATGTTAATGAATTTATGTTTTTTTTGCACTTTGCCTCTCCTATTTTCCTTACATTAATCTCTCACCCATCCTGGTTGGCTGGAAGAGATCTCTTTTAGAGATAAGCCCACCTTTGCATATACATTTTGTGTTATTGTTTTTTAAACTGTGTTTTTTTTAAATGCAATAAAGAGTATAATAATATAAATATACAAGGTGTTGGTTTAAAGATGGGACATACTTCAGAGGGTGAAAGTACCCATCAATACAAATAACTTTTAATATGGGACCAAGTGCGATATCGCGAAAAAAATCGACTGTTTCATACAAAAGTCCATCTTTAAACAAACACCCTGTATAAGTATTACAATGTAATATATTAATCAACTATTAGTTATTTTATCTTAGTGTTAATTTCAATAAATATGTACCTACTAACTTATGATAAAATGTGTAAGTTGTGTGCATGTGTGTGTGTGTTGTTGTTTTATTAGTCACATGCAAGTGAGATGGCATTACGTCTCAATCGTGTGTGTTAAAATAGCTCAAACCGTTGCCATAATAAATGTTATAGCTCGGTGTGCTGTGTGCTGGCCTTCAAGCAAACTCAAATTGTGTCTCGCTTGCATGTTCGCAAAATTATGTGCATACAATTTCTTTTAATTTGGGAAATAAAATAAAAATAATATGAGTTTAGAAAAACATAATACTTTAATCTCTCTTTGTCTCTGTGCACTGTGATCAGTTTCCAAAACTAATATAATTTTTTTTTTGTTGCTACCGTGATCAGTGGTATATTTTTTGATGGAAACGGATCACGGTATCAGTGGATACAACTCGCCGTGATCAGTGGCCAATTCAATCTGATACCGGGATCCGTGGCTACAGACCCAAAAAAAAAACTAAATACGTAGTGTTAAGTAACAACAGAGAAAAAAATATTTCCGTGTTCTGTGGTAACAACACTGCAGTAGATTTCTATGTTAATAACTATAAATAAAAAAAGAAACTAGAAAATCATAAATAATTAAATACTAAATATAAAAAAGCCGCCAAAAATACACATTTATTTTGAAGTTGGGCGTGAAACATGTACAATTTCGTTTTTTTGTCGACTTCAAAGTAGGTACCTACGTTATTTGGTGTGAATGGTGTGAATACAGTATTAGAGGTATTATTTCTAACTTTTTGGTTGCATGTATTTTTAAGGCGATTTTATTTTTTTATAAAATTAACTTTTATTTCACTTTATTTAGTGCATGATGCAGGCAATTTTCATAAATCCTGGTAAATAGGTACCTATGTTATGATGTACACATAAACCACATCAATCAAAAATACTCGTCTGATGAAAACCGTATCAAAATCGGTTGCGACAAACGTGAGATAATCACAGACAAACATACATAATTATGTACATACGGGTCAAACTAAGAACCTCCTTTTTTGAAGTCGGTTGTCATACCAAAGACAAAAACCTTCTCCTAAATGTTACATATACTTTTCTGAAAACCGCATTTCGCGGAAAAACATACATACATGCGGATCAAACTGAGAACCTCCTATTTTGAAGTCAGTTAAAATATTAAAACCTCCTAAATGTAACATATACTTTTCTGAAAACCGCATGTCGTAGACAGACAATACACAATACACCTACATACAGGTCAAACCGAAAACCTACTTTTTTGAGGTCGGTTAAAATACTAAAAGCTTCTCCTAAATGTAACAAATACTTTCCTGAAAACCGCATCCAAATCGGCTCAGCCAAACGCGAGATAATCGTGGACAAACATACATTTACATACCTATATATACAGGGCGTCCCAAAATTAACTCACATGGAGGGGAAGTACCTTAAATACTGAAGATATAAAATTTTACTGAAAGGAGACTTCAAAGAAAACGAACTGCATTCACCGAATTTTGAATAATTTCTTGTCTGAACTGGGAATCGAACCCGCTGAATGTAAAAAAAATATTTCTCTAATTTAATTGTACCGATCGAAAGACTCGATTATACCTAAGCATTTCTTCTAAATAACATAGCATCTTAAATAAAAGGAAGACTACGACATTTAGCATTTAATGTTGAATAACAAGTTTGTGCAGCGTTATGAATAGCCTTTTCTTCCCCTCCATGTGAGTTAATTTTGGGACGCCCTGTATATAGGTCAAACTGAGAAGCTTGGGAATTTCATGATATTGTCGGTGATTTCATGAAACAGTCGTATTTCATGAAATGACCAATTAAAATTGACATTATTGTTGAAAGTTCAACGTTTAATGATATTTTCAATAACGTTTGGCCATATCATGAAAAATCAACTATTTCATGACATGACCAATCATATCATGAAATTATCAATTTACTTTTAGGACATTAATGTAAGGTTTCCATGAGATCAAAGTTTGTCTTTTTTAATTTGTATTCTGGCGCTTCGGCGGCCGCAGCCGCGGCACACTCGCTTCGCTCGCTCGGCTCGCGCCGTTTTTGTCACAGTTCTAACCTAACCTAACCCAACATTACCTCTTAATTTTAGTGGGATTTGAGTTTTCTAAGTACTGCACTACCTCGCTACACTCTAAACGCGCGTTTGACTACACTTGTAGCTCAAATTAACGCATTATTTTTAACTTTTGTAACAAGAGATACGTCCGGCATGAAACAACAAACAATAACAAAACGACATCAGCAGCTCTTGCGGGGCACAATGCAACAATTTTACGATATGATCATTATCGATTGACCATTAATTCATAAAATGACCATGCGTTTAGCTGTTCATATCATTAAACGCTGATCATTCAATGATTTGACCACCGGATTTTGATAATTTCATGAAATACGACTATTTCATGAAATGATGAATATAATGATCTTACCTGACCACGACATGGACACCATCACATACATTGAAACAATACCAAAGTATAATAGGTAGCTTATGCACTAGTAGGTATTACAATATTATAAGAAATTGGAAACAATGAGGGGTTATAAAGTATCAATAAAGTAAAAGTATAGTATAAATTTCCAAAAATAATAATAATAGAAGGTTAGTTATGTTTTAATGAAAGTCTTATTTCATTGATATCTTTTTTAGGAAAAATGCTCCGAATAAACTTTCTTCACCGGACATATTCATGTAACGTATAAAAACAATATATGAAATACCCAAAAAAATATCCCAGCAGAAATACCAAATTTTAATAAAATAATTGGGGTGACTTGGACCGAAAAAAAATGTCTCTGTCGAACTTTTTTGCGGAATTATAACATTTTGCTAAGCGTACTCATGTTTGAAAAAAATATTGGATTTTTATCAAGTATCACATACCAGATACCAGTATAAATAACTCATTTGGTGAAATAAATTTGGACTGAGAAATTACTCGGTTCAATATATAAACAGATTTGTATATTTAGGTATAAATACCTAGCTTCCGTGTGAGATTTTTTTGAAAATCATTTAAAAGTTTATGGCTCATGCTATTTTATAACCCAGTAAAGTTACATTGACTGAGGAATTAATGTTGGTATGGGTCTCCAATCCATACAGAGAATCTGTTCATTGCCTACACTACCGAGGAAATATTGAAAAGTTCGTTTTCAATATTTACCCGACCGGGGATCGAACCCGGGACCTCTAGAGTTAGCGGCACCTTAAAAACCGGTACTACACCACGGCTACGGCTACGGAGGTAGTCGAAGGATTTTCATTTAGTTCAGCTTTTTAGCTGTATTGATAAAAAAACAACGTCAGAAATGAAACGTAGCGAAACATACAAGCGAATATTTGTTTCTGTATTGCAGATAGTTCAGCTTCAGGGTTTTTATAAAGTGGATTTAAAAAAGGCAAAAAGTTGTACTATGTTTTATAATTAAAACATTTTGTAAAGCTTAGTCAGTGTTAAGTGTAGTAATGCAATCCGAGGAGCATTTGGCGGCTATGAACCGTTCCCGGCCCAGCCAGCCCGGTCTGCAAACAACGGCGAAATAATTTCATTTGCATACAAAATCGAGTATTTACGAGCACCGCTACAGTTAGCAAAGTTTTGTTTCTATTGTGTCTGCTCACATGAATTTTCTGTTTATCTTGTTAGCATGTTTTGAAGTTGTGGGAAAGCCCGCTGATTAATAATAGGTCTTTCCCTATAAAATTGCCGTTTTTTTTCTCAAATGTTCATTGATCTCAATTTTTTTTTTTAATATCAATATATAAAAATAAATAGTTAGTTTCGAGAATAGAGTACCTATCTATGTCGTATTGTTAAACATCTTAAAGAAGAATAATTAAACAGGCGTCTAAAATTTTTATAAACGCTTCAAAGTACCCTTCTTTGGTTGTCGTCAATTTGACTGCATCGAACAGTTTTTTTTTAATTTAAGGCAGTTTTTTAAGTGAGATTATAGGCAATGTTAGATTAATGTTGTCTGATCATATCTTGAAAGTTTAGTTGAATTCGGGTTCACATGTCCAAGAAATCCCCAAATATCTTTGTATGATAATAAAATTCCAACCTTCCTACAAATTTCCCCACAGAAAACGGCAATTTTATAGGTAAAGACCGATTATTTTCATATCTTACGTTTTCGCACGTACTGTATTGAAATAAAACCATTTTACCGATTAAAAAACGAGACTACAATTTTAGTTTTGAATAGAAGATTTTAGCTTTTGTCAATAGTAGGCAAAAACCAATAAAATCTGTATAGGTAGACATGAGGCACCTCAAGAGCAACTTCTGGCAAAGAAGCAAGACTAAAAGTTCCGTCGGGCTTTGGAAGCTACGTTTAGCCATTTGTACTATCACAACTCGTGCCGGGTCCTTGTGAGATTTAAAATGATAATACCTGTTTATATTTTCTTAAACAAGTCTGTCTGCTTCCTGTCTCCTTCCAGAGGTTGATGTTATGTGAATAGAGAATAGGCTGAATGTTTTGTTGATACGGCTCAAGGAGCGTATGACCCGCTGGCGGATACGTCATACATACGTAATCATTCACCTTTATCATCATCAATTTTCTCACAAAGTTCAAATGTAAAAAGGTAAACACACATACACATACACACACACACACACACACACACACACATTATACGTTTTCAAATTTGTTTATATATATTACGACAATAATCCTAAAGATGTAATTATAAAGATACAGTAACAGTTCATATTGTTATTACTTAAATATAAGTTTCATTCACGTGGTCCGGAATGGGAGGGACTGGGGCCCGATTCTCAGGCATTCGAACTTTTTCAGTGTGGTAATTCGTATGTCGAACATTTTGTTTGTGGTTTCTCTGCTGTCTACGCTGTCTCACATGTCAACAAATTCATTTTGACAGCTAAGTTCGTATACGAACATCTATTGGTTTTTACCACTCGTAGCGTTCGACTGGTTTTCGATCGAACTTTTTCGATTGTGAAATTCTGACAATACAAAAACTGTGTTATATTTGAATTTCGAGCTATAAATGTGAACTTTTCTCGATTGCCTGAGAATCGGCCCCCTGGTTATCTGTCATACCGGTCTCCGAGTACAGACACCAGTCTCTCGCATAGATTTTTTCGAATTATATACTTACTTTGTATACTAAACTGTAATACTTACTGTCTATGTGAGAGAAGAAAAATAAAGGTTTATGTATTTATTTATTTAATTTATCTAAAAGTATAAGTAATAATAAATGTAGGTAGACTAGCTTCCGCCCGCGACTTTGTCCGCGTGGACATTCGAGAAAATACTTAGGGGACCAATAACCAGGATAAAAAGTATTCTATGTTTTAATTTCATAAAAATCCGATCAGCCGTTTTTTACGTGATTAGGCGGGTCCTCCCTCACCAAGCGAGCAGCCTCGTGCGAGGCCCGTCGCACGTGGCAAACGTTCTGCCTCCTTGAATTTTTATGAAATTAAAACATAGAATACTTTTTATCCTGGTTATTGGTCCCCTAAGTATTTTCTCGAATGTCCACGCGGACGAAGTCGCGGAAGCTAGTAAAAAATAAGTGTCAGTTTCACAATCTAAAAGTTAGTCCTGAGTAGCTTAGGTACCAAGAACTTTTAGGGTACATAAAATGATTTAGGTTTCTATACCCTATTTACCTACCCCATTGGGTTTGATTTTCGGAAAACTACGAAATGGGTTGCTTATTTATTTTACGAAGTAAGCCTACAAAGTTTCAAGTTGAAATGTCTTTTTTACCCCCTGATTTTTCATTCAAAACTTCACCCCTATTTCAACCTTTTAAGGGTTGAATCATGTTCAGCGTGTTAAACATCAAAATAAATGCCATTTTTGCAATCGTCATCCCATAAAACCTCAATAACGACATCCATATCGATTTTTAGGTTTATTTATCCCATTTAACCTCTAAGGGGTTGATTTTCGAAAAAATACGAAACATGTTTTTGCGTATTTGTTTTACTTTCCGACCATAAGCCTAAATAATAAATTTTGCACATAGATACGTTATACAGTGTAGGCATCCACTAAGAAAGGATTTTTGGAAATTCCAAATTGGGTGAAATAGACGATGAATGTTTGTATGAAAGTCCGTCAGTTTTGAAGTTAGAATCTTCAAACATTGTATTTAGGCTGGCAATTGAAAACTAATATTTACCTGTGTCAGCGTTTTTGACAATTCCACCCCCGAAGGGGTGAAAAGGGGAATGAAATGTTGTATCTGGAAAGTCCTTCATTTAATTTATTATTTAGGCTTATGGTCGGAAAGTAAAACAAATAAGCAAAAACATGTTTCGTATTTTTTTCGAAAATCAAGCCCTTAGAGGTTAAATGGGATAAATAAACCTAAAAATCGATATGGATGTCGTTATTGAGGTTTTATGGGATGACGATTGCAAAAATGGCATTTATTTTGATGTCTAACACGCTGAACATGATTCAACCCTTAAAAGGTTGAACATAGGGGTGAAGTTTTGAATGAAAAATCAGGGGGTAAAAAAGACATTTCAACTTGAAACTTTGTAGGCTTACTTCTTAAAATAAATAGGCAACCCATTTCGTAGTTTTCCGAAAATAAAAACCCAATGGGGTAGGTAAATAGGATATAGAAACCTAAATCATCTTATGTACCCTAAAAGTTCTTGGTACCTAAGCTACTCAGAACTAACTTTTTGATTGTGAAACAGACACTTATTTTTTACTAGCTTCCGCGACTTCGTCCGCGTGGACATTCGAGAAAATACTTAGGGGACCAATAACCAGGATAAAAAGTATTCTATGTTTTAATTTCATAAAAACACAAGCAGGCAGAACGTTTGCCACGTGCGGCGGGCCTCGCACGAGGCTGCTCGCTTGGTGAGGGAGGACCCGCCTAATCACGTAAAAACGGCTGATCGGATTTTTATGAAATTAAAACATAGAATACTTTTTATCCTGGTTATTGGTCCCCTAAGTATTTTCTCGAATGTCCACGTGGACGAAGTCGCGGGCGGAAGCTAGTTTTATCATCATCATCATCATGTCGGCCGAACGACGCCCACTGCTGGGCATAGGTCTCCCCCAAGGATCTCCACAACGATCGGTCCTGCGCTGCCCGCATCCAGCGGCTTCCCGCGACCTTGACCAGATCGTCGGTCCACCTTGTAGGGGGCCTGCCCACGGAACGTCGTCCGGCACGCGATCGCCATTCAAGAACCTTTTCCCCCCAACGGCCATCGGTTCTCCGCGCTATGTGTCCCGCCCACTGCCACTTCAATGATGCAATCCTTCGAGCGATGTCGGTTGTTTTAGTTCTCCTGCGGATTTCATCATTTCTGATTCGATCGAGCAGGGAAATACCAAGCATCGCTCTCTCCATTGCTCGCTGGGTGACTTTGAGCCTTCTTATGAGACCCATGGTAAAAGACCACGTCTCACTTCCATAGGTCATTACTGGCAACACACACTGGTCAAGGACCTTAGTCTTGAGACATTGAGGTATTTCGGACGCGAATATATGTCGGAGCTTCCCAAAAGCTGCCCATCCGAGCTAGATTCGACGAGAGATCTCTTTCTCAAAGTTGGACTTACCTAACTGGACCGTCTGTCCTAGGTAAACATAGTGGTCAACAACTTCGAGTGTAATGTTCCCAACATTAACTGGAGCGGGTGCAACATGGGCATTGAACATGATTTTCGTCTTGTCCATGTTCATCTTAAGACCCACTCTTTGCGAAGCATTACCGAGATCTTCGAGCATTGTGTTCAGGTCTTCCAAGGTCTCAGCCATAAGAACTACATCATCGGCAAACCGTAGATGTGTTAGGTACTCGCCATTGATGTTGATGCCGCATCCTTTCCAGTCCAGCAGCTTAAAAATATCCTCCAACGCAGCTGTGAACAGTTTGGGAGAGATGACATTTCCCTGTCTCACACCTCGCTGTAGTTGGATAGGATTAGAGCTCTGGTTCTGTAATCGGACCGACATGGTGGCGTTTTGGTATAGGTACCTCAGCACCTCGATGTACCTGTAGTCTATTTGGCACCTCTGGAGAGACTGCAGCACGGCCCAGGTCTCGATCGAATCAAAGGCTTTCTCATAGTCCACGAACGCCAAGCAAAGTGGCAAGTTATACTCTTCGGTCTTCTGTATAACTTGCCGCAGCGTATGAATGTGGTCTATGGTACATATGGTATATAACCTTTTCGGAACCCGGCTTGTTCGGGAGGTTGGAAGTCGTCAAACCTGCGAGCGAGACGATTCGTAATGACTCTCGAAAACAACTTATAGATATGGCTCAGAAGCGAGATGGGTCTATAGTTCTTCAAGAGAGTTTTATCACCCTTCTTGAAAAACAGCATCACATCGCTTCTGCTCCATGCCTTTGGCGTTTTGCCCTCGAGGATGACAGAGTTGAAGAGCTTCTGGAGGACCTTAAGTATCGGCTTACCGCCCGCTCTCAGAAGTTCTGTTGTGATTCCGTCATCACCCGCCGCCTTGTTGTTTTTGAGCTGCTTGAGAGCCATTCTAATCTCGTACAGGCTGACGTTCGGGATATCTTCGGTATAGTGTCGGGTAAGCTTGGCTCTAGGGCCTTTAGCCTTGCTTTCAACAGGTGTTTGCGAGGAATATAGCTGTCCATAGAAACTCTCAATCTCCCTCAGGATTTCAGGTGTTGACGAAACGATGCTACCTGCCTCAGTTTTCAGCCTCGTCAATTGACTTTGCCCGATAGACAGATCTCTCGCGAACACTTTGGAGCCTTTGTTCCGCTCAATGGCTTCTTTAATACGCTCGGTATTAAATTGGCGAAGGTCGCGCGTCAAGGACTTAGATATCTGTCTATTGAGCTGCCGATAACGATGGGCATCCGCTGAGTTCTGCAGCTTCATTTCGTGTCTCTGATCCATGAGTAGGAGAGTCGGACTGGAGAGTTTCTTCAATTTGGGACGGTGGGTTTTATAGTACTTAGACCCTACCGTGCGGACAGTATCCACCACCATGTTGTATAGATCGTCCACGTCTATGCTGTTCTCAAGGGCTTCGAAGCGGTTTTGAAGCTCGAGCTGAAAGCACTCGGGGTTTTGAATTTGAGCTGGTATTGGTCGGAGCGTGGATTTCATCAGTCGCGATCTTTCGAGCTTGACATCGATATTCAATGTGCCTCTTACCATAATATGGTGATCGCTTCCTGTCTTAACTGCGTTGACCACACTGACATCATTGAATATGTGCTTCTTCGTTGACATGATAAAATCGTTTTTTTTTTTTATCCACATCGGGGCAGCTTTTGACTTTACCGTCCGGACTGATCCAGGTCCATTTGCGGCTTACGGGCTTCCTAAAGAAGGAGTTCATCATATAGAGGTTCTCCCTCTCCATTAAGTCTGCCAGCATCTGGCCTCTATCGTTCCGTTGCCCAAATCCAAATTGCCCCACTCTCAGCTCATCACCGCAACGTTGCCCCAACTTTGCATTGAAATCCCCCATCACAACCGTGTAGTGGGTTTTATAGCTATGCATGGCTTTAGAGATCTCCTCATACATAGCCTCCACTTCGAGATCGTCGTGTGTCGAGGTCGGAGCGTAGACCTGGATAACATTCAGCGAATATCGTTTCGATAATCTGAGTGTCAGGTACGCTACCCTGCTCGACACACTTCCGATGGTGATCACGTTGTTCACAAGGGACTTGTGAACGATGAACCCGACACCACCAATGGACTGTTGGTCGCCCTCCCGGTGGTAAAGTAAGTTACCGGATTGCAGGGTTATCGAGTCCTCCCCCTCTCTTCGGACTTCAGATAACCCAATGATATCCCAATGTAACTTACTTATTGCCCCTTCCAACTCTACGAGCTTCGCGTCGAGCCTCAATGTGCGCGTGTTGTAGGTTGCCAGGTCGAGTCGTAGGTGTTGGTAGCCGGAGCCTACCTGGAGATTCTTAGCACCCCCTGCCCCGCCGTTACCATAGCCGCTACCGTAGCTAGGAATAGCGGGGCCGCCGGGGACTGGGGCCGATATGTTGGTTGTGTTGTCATTTTAGGGGGGCTTGTGCCATAATCGCCACGCTTGGCATGCGGGTTGGCGATCGCAGTATTGGCCTTTTGTAACTGGAGACGCTGCTGCCCATCTCCTGATGGCAGTTTTCCCTTAGTCGCCTCTTACGACACCCACGGGAAAAGAGGGGGTAGTGCTATTCTATTTATGTGCCGGCACTACACGGCAAACGGCACGGCTAGTTTTATATATATAGATAAATGTATGTACTTACAATCCTTTTCGGTAAGGTTGTTACACATTTTAAATTCTCAAAATTAGGAATTAAGATAAGTAATTTTATTAATATGTATTATTTTTTTATTAGGTCTTCTCAACTGAACAGCTCAATATTATTTAAAAACAAGAGTTATAAAGAAACATGAATCTGTTATGGGATAGGAGTGACATGTTAGGTAGGTACCTCAATTATTGATTGTGAAAATTATGTTTCGTAGGAGAAAGCAAAATAGGTTGAGAAGGATGATCCTTACTTACTGTAATCGGATCTTATCTTTTTCGTTTGAAAATAATAAAAAGTATTTATTTTTACAAAGAGATTTATTTGGCTGCTTACCAGATTTTCCGCCTCTGGAATGTCCTTTATCATCTTGACGGCTTAGATTCCAAGGAGGTTTTGTTATAGCGAAAATTGCTTACGAAAACCAATATTTGTATTTTCCTTTAGAAACGTAACTATAAATTAATAATCATAGCTATAGAATAATCTAGAAGAATTAATTAGGTTGCCTGTGCACTGAATCGGTGAGGAGTTGAGTGGTGCTGTGTTTACTAACATACATTTGACACGACATCAAAGCATGGAGTTAGGTTTAGCTCTACCATAGTAAAACTTTTACTATGGCTCTACTGTCAAATGTATTAGAACTCAGCCCCGCTTAAATTCTCTCCGTTTCAGTAGACAAACACCCTACCTAATTTGAATTTAAAAAAAATATTTACAAAGCAACCTTGACTGTAACTAATGGTCAATACTGTAGAAAGTAATGGTGTGCTCAGGTATGTCATTAGTTTGTCTAGTCACAAAGCTCCGTACCAATCTCTTAACAATTTATGGGTAACGACGTGTGAAATTAAGACTCTCCTGTCTTTCACCGAGGTTGTGCCCGTAAATGTAGGTAAATAATTGTTTCTATTTGTATGTGCAAAATACCGAGTCATTTTAAATCTAGAAAACCAATCTCGCGTTCGGTTCGAGGGGAAATAAGATTTTCAGCTAAGTACTCAAACAAAAGGGAAGACAAATTACGGTGAAGTGTGAGTCGGTTTTCAACTTTAACTTGCAGGTTTTCATTTGTTTTGGTATAATATTCTTCTTTGCTTAATTTGAAAATAGATTAATAGGTCTTAAAAAATTTGAAAGCGGCTGCGATAGGTCACTAGTGGTAAAAAATCGTAGCTTTGCACAAGTGTTATTTAACGAATTTAAAAAATGCGAGTGCTAATCAATATTACATTTTCATTATTGAAAAAAAAATGTAAATTATGAACACTACAGAACTTCAGACCTCAGATCATTTTGATTGGTTGGTTTTTATTTCTTGTTTAAAGATATTAATAAATTTTGTCTGAGTAGGTAGGTTCTTATTTCGTTTCGTTGATTGGGGCTAAGACATCACTACATAGTATAAAACAAAGTCGCTTTCTCTGTCCCTATGTCCCTTTGTATGCTTAAATCTTTGAAACTACGCAACGGATTTTGATGCGTTTTTTTAATAGATAGACTGATTCAAGAGGAAGGTTTATATGTACTTTTTATCCCGATATTCCCACGGGAACGGGAACCACGCGGGTGAAACCGCGGGCGGCCGCTAGTCAATTATAAAAGAGCTCTAAACCTACTAAATAAAGATGTTCCTTTACTATTTCTAAATAAATAAAGCCATTTGAACCGTTGCCAAAGTATAAATCTGAGTTGTTTGTAGCTCTAATAGATATACCAACTAATCAATACAACGAGAACACCATATTCGACTAAAAGATGAAAAGGGTATGAAATATCATAAGGAATCAGTGTGCTTATGTTATTAAGATAAACTGCAGATTTGACAAAATATTACTTTATCTACATTCATGTTATAATATTCGAATTATGAACTCATAATGAACGTAGACTATAATGAAATGACACACTTTATGCCATACCAAGCCATACCCAGCAAATTTGACATTTAACTATGTAGTGGCTGTCTGTTGTCTCCATGTTGTCTCATATGACCATACGTTTTGTCACAGTCTACTTACTACATACAGTCAGTCATCGCGTTTGACATTGGCGAAAATGCCGCCGATGTCCAGACGGTTGGAAAACTGTAAGGGTTGTAACGCGTAATAGTTGTAAGACTTCGCCTAAAAAAAGGAGTTACATTTTATACATCTTGACTAACTTGCTAAAAAGGTATATAGATATGGCGAAGTTCACAGGTTTATATTGTGACTAGCCTTCCGCCCGCGGTTTCGACCGCGTGGACTGCACGAGAACGTGATTCATAAGTACATATTTATTATGTCTAAGTGAATAAAGAATATTTTTATCTTATCTTATCTTAACGAGACGTTATCCTATGGGAATAATATGATGGCGGCCAACTTTTTTGTTTGTGGGCCGATTTTGGTGAAACTTGGTTTCTAGTACTATTTTGACAAGAAAACTGCAACGCAATGATAATTTTTTTAAAAATCCAAGATGGCGGCCAACTTTTTTGTTTGTCGGCCGATTTTGATGAAACTCAGTTTTTGGTACTAATTTGACAAGAAAGCAGCAACACAATGTTAAAATAATTAAAAATCCAAGATGGCGGCCAACTTTTTTGTTTCTTGGCTGATTTCGATGAAACTCGGTTTCTGGTACTATTTTGAGAAGAAAACAGCAACGCAATGATAAAAATATTAGAAATCCAAGATGGCGGCCAACTTTTTTGTTTGTCCGGCCGATTTTGATGAAACTCAGTTTTTGGTACTATTTTGACAAGAAAGCAGCAACACAATGTTAAAATAATTAAAATCCAAGATGGCGGCCAATTTTTTTGTTTCTTGGCCGATTTCGATGAAACTCAGTTTTTGGTACTATTTTGACAAGAAAACTGCAACGCAATGATAAAATTTTTGAAAAATCCCAGATGGCGGCCAACTTTTTTGTTTGTGGAATGATTCTGATGAAACTCGGTTTTTGTTAAGTACTGTTTTGACAAGAAAATAGCAACGCAATGTCAAAAATGTAAAAAAATTAAAGATGGCGCCCACATTTTTGTTTGTGGGCCGATTTTGATGAAATTCGGTTTTTGGTACTATTTGGACAAGAAAAGCAGCAACGCAAAGTTAAAAATATTAAA
Organism: Crambus lathoniellus; assembly: GCA_949710035.1. Classification (NCBI taxonomy): domain Eukaryota; kingdom Metazoa; phylum Arthropoda; class Insecta; order Lepidoptera; family Crambidae; genus Crambus; species Crambus lathoniellus. The sequence goes on along the minus strand of OX453302.1, from coordinate 18,469,577 downwards.
AATCCAAGAGGGCGGCCAACTTTTTTGTTTCTGGGCCAATTCTGATGAAACTCTGTTAATGGTACTATTTTGACAAGAAAACAGCAACGCAATGTTAAAATAATTAAAAAATCCAATATGGCGGCCAACTTTTTTTTTTGTGGACCGATTTTAATGAAACTCGGTTTTTGGTACTGTTTTGACAAAAAACAGCAACCTAATATTAAAAATCCAAGATGGCGGCCAACTTTTTGTTTGTCGGCCGATTTTAATGAAACTCAGTTTTTGGTACCTACTATTTTGACAAGAAAACAGCAACCAAAGAAGAACCAAGGAAGAAAACCAATTAGGTGCCATAGAAGAAATACCTAACCGACCGAGCATAGCTAGGAGAATTTCGTGACTAACGGCATTAAATGCGCTGGAAAAATCTATTAAAACTAGGACAGTTAATAATTGCTTAGCAGACCCAAAAACCCATTACATGACACCAATATCACAAAAAAGAAAAAACGCAGCCGCCATCTTGGATTCCAAAACACATTAAAATCAAGCTTAGCATCCCTAAAAACTCCTTACATGACACCAATATCACAAAATTTTAAAAAAAGCGCGGCCGCCATCTTGGATTCCAAAACGCACATCAAAATCGAGCTAAGCATCCCTAAAAACCATTTACATGACACCAATATCACAAAACTGAAAAAAGTGCGGCCGCCATCTTGGATTCCAAAACGCACATGAAAATCGAGCTTAGAACCCCTAAAAACCCCTTACATGACACCAATATCACAAAACTGAAAAAAAGTGCGGCCGCCATCTTGGATTCCAAAACTTACATCAAAATCGAGCTTAGAACCCCTAAAAACCCCTTACATGACACCAATATCACAAAACTAAAAAAAGTGCGGCCGCCATCTTGGATTCCAAAACTCACATCAAAATCGAGCTAAGAACCCCTAAAAACCCCTTACATGACACCAATATCACAAAACTGAAAAAAAGCGCGGCCGCCATCTTGGATTCCAAAACGCACATCAAAATCGAGCTTAGCATCCCTAAAAACCCTTTACATGACACCAATATCACAAATTTGAAAAAAAGTGCGGCCGCCATCTTGGATTCCAAAACTGACATCAAAATCGAGCTTAGCACCCCTAAAAACCCCTTACATGACACCAATATCACAAAACTGAAAAAAAAGCGCGGCCGCCATCTTGGATTCCAAAACTCACATCAAAATCGAGCTTAGCATTCCTAAAAACCCCTTACATAACACCAATATCACAAAAGTGAAAAAAATTACGCGGCCGCATCTTGAATTCCAAAAATCGTAATAAACACACTTAAAAACCCCCTACATAAAACCAATATAAAAGAAACTAAATATTATTTTTCCAATCCAATATTTGAAATCAAATGCGAAAGCCCTGTCGCAAAGCTCCCATCTAGCTAACAAAATTTTGTATGGTAGATGGGAAGCACCCTCTCCCCTCCTGCCCCGCGTACCCCGCACGATTGCCCTGTCTAGACGCCTCCGATGAACGACTGTATGTAGTAAGTAGACTGTGGTTTTGATGGTTTTGTTTCAAAGAGTAGGTGAGACGGAAGACAGCCACAGTCTACAAAAAAGTGTTAGTACTACTCTCTCCGGTTACCTCAGTATTTAGTCTAAGCTCTTTGTCTTCCAAGCCCTTCTTTAAAGAGCGCAACAATAAGAAACTTTTTTAAATTAGAATTTTGAAACTTATTTTAATTTTTAGTTTTTTGCATTCACAATGCAATTTTTATTACTGAAAAATGGAAAATGAAGTATTTAGAAAAAATCGCGTGTGCGGGTAGTAATATCTCCACATTGATGAAATTAACACTGACTATACAGTGCGTAAGAAGTATTGGATAAATTCGACGCTTCTCGTAGCGACTCCGTAGCTCAGTGGTTAGAGCAGTCGCCCGGAAAGCGAAAGGTCGTGGGTTCGTGTCCCATCGGAGCTAGTTGTGAGACGGGTCGATTTTTTCTAAATACTTCATTTTCCATTTTTCAGTAGAATTTTGAATTTAGAAGGTTTAGAAGGTTTATACTCCTATGAGTAGGCTAGGGTTTGGCGCCAATCCATAGTTTTATAACTATACATTAATTTTGAAATATATGACAAATGTAATGAGTGTAGATAAAGTAGTGTATGAGACTGCATATAACTCGGTATTAAAACACTCGTGGGGTACTATTAAGAAACTCACCAAGGCTCGTTTTTTAAACTCCCTCTCGTGTTTTTAATACCCCTAATTATGCAACAATCACATAAACTACTATTATCCATGTTATTACCAAATGTTCCTATTTTTAACCCCCGACTGCAAAAAGAGGGGTGTTATAAGTTTGACGTAACTGTGTATCTGTCTGTGGCATCCACAGCATACAGGTGATCTTTGGTGGCATCGTAGCTGCTGAACGAATGGACCGATTTTGATGAGGTTTGTTTTGTTTTCAAACAGACATCTGACGTGAGCGAGACGTTTCAAGCGCTTTTAGTTAGCTGCAGTGGGTGTTATTGTTGATCGAAGGCTGCAGTAGGTATGTTTATAAAATTTTTGCGGAGTTCAAGTTTTGTAAGTTGTAAGTTCAAATAGAACTCCAAGGTATAGGTATTTAGTGAAGTAAGAACATAGTGGAAGTTAAATACACTTGCTATAATCTAATGCACTGTTTTTTTTAATCCTACATAATATTATTTCTTTATCCTTACTTATATTATAAACGCGAAAGTTTGTATGTACTTTTGGATGTTTGTTATCTTTCACGCAAAAACTACTGAATGGATTTTAATAAAACTTTACAATAATATAGCTTTAACATCAGAATAACACATAGGCTACGCTTTTTATCCCAATATTCCAACAGAAATGGGTGCCAAATCAATCCTAACTCCTGGCCTAATTTATCTAAAAACATTATAGTTTTTACAAGTTATGAGCCACGTGACGTTGCTGGTTTGAAAGAGAATAGTCTGCAAAAGTTTCCAGACTTGTACAGGGAGATGGAAAATTTTACTTGGTTTATTACAGATTTGAGTCAATACTGTTTGAATTGATTATGTAATATTATTTTGACTGTTAATAAGGTGGTTGTGAGATGGGCCGATTTTTTCTATATAGGTAGGTACTTCTCATTTTAAATTTTTCAATGACCAAATGTTGTTGAGAATATCATTAAACGTTGAGCTTTCAACGTTATTATCAATTAAAATTGGTTATAAAAAATTGGAAATACGACTATTTCATGAAATTACCGACAATATCATGAAATTACCAATTTTATGATCTGACCACGATATAAACACCCAATCCGCCACCTAAATAAATACCTTAAGTGTCCACATAAGAAAAATACCTTGACGTACCTGAAAACGAACCCCTACTATGCGGCTAGCTGATGAATGCGAGATGTTTTCAGACACGTTCTGAAAGAGCAAAGTTTTCATTTCTTATAAGTATGTCACCCGGCTCAGTAGCAGTTCTACAGAATCCACGGCAAAGGGAACTAATCGACTATTCATGCAAGTAAAACATTTCACTTTCAAGTTCCTCCCAGAGCCTTTCTTTATTTTTGAGGTTTCTAAGATTTCTAATCTTACATAATCATCTAGCAGTAACTCTTTATTACATTTTGAGTTTTTTGTAATACATAAACCTAATCATAACGAACCTGTCTTGGGAAGGAAGCCTGTTTGTTTGGAATTAAACAGTCAATCGCGGCCTTCATTGTTGCCGCGGTTCAAGGCGCGGGGGCGTAAAATGTTTCTATCAAAATTAATGAAAGTCTGGCATCACTGGCCGTGTCAAGTTCCGAAAGCAAAAGACGAATATCTATTAACGTTTAACGCGTTCAAAGAGGACTAATTAGAAACCCATGCTAAAGTTTTTCCATTAAAGCCGACCCGTGAGGTTCGGCGACGTAAACTGTTCAAAACTTTATTGCTGTCTCAAGTCAAAAGCCCGAAATCTTGTTATTGTTGTAACTGGGCCAAAGACAAATTACTAAAATTTATTCACTGTACGCTACGTTGCAGGGACGTCTGTTCGAATAATTTTTAAGTTTGAACAACTATGATATATAGGTACTTGAAGTTAGGAGTCGCTGTTAGTAACCAGAGCAATCGAGTCACATAGTGTTATTTTAATACATAATTAGAAAACTAGCTTACTGTACCCCGAGTGCAAACGTTACTATCGCGTTCGCGATAAAAAGTCTATTCTATCATTCTATCCGTCAAAATTTTATTAGAATTTTATTTATTAGATAGAGTATTTACTAACATAAACTCAGCCCTCAGAACAATAATAATTGTTTTCACAAATGAGCAATATTGTCTTGTTAACCCTTTTATCAGTACCTTTATAAACTTTACTCATTTAAATAAAAATTTTAATGCTGCCATTAACGCCATTTAGCCACTGCGATCAGTACCTATACTGGTGTGGTTAAATAGTTGAAGCCCACGGTTTTCACAAAGTATTTTAGAGAACCAAAGAAGAAGATCTATGGTTGGTGAATGCAATGAACCAACTTGCAACTTGTTATCGAAGCCATGGGTCGGCCCTGCGAATCAGTAATGTAACCTAATGGCAGCGCGCGAGACCCAGCCAAGAGTTACGGGCGTAGTTCCCCTGAATAATGCATTCAGCCAGCCACGAGCTGCCTGCCCCTAACGCAGGCTGCTTCCCGTCGTCATTTCATAAATATAACACAAACGAAAAAGAGCCTTCAATTTTCCACTAAGTGTTCTCTTTAAGTACCAACCCTGATTGATTACGGATCATTTGGAAGATGTAGACAGTTCAAGGAATATTGATCGTTCTGAATCATTGATGAGCAAGTCCCTTTTTCTCAGTCACGATTTAAATTAAGTGCCAAAGATTTGTTAGGGTCTAAAAAGATTTTGAAATGACATTTTTTTTCAACCATGAATTTTTATTTCGTTTGCGCAATCATTTAAGCCCAATCTCTGCCGTCGGATCTTCGAAAATGCAATAATACAAAAAAGCAAGAAAGTATGTATTAGGGTATTTGATAAAATTTGAGTTTACTAGACGAAAGTCCATATCTAAATTTAATATAAGAAAACAATTTATTTTTATTTTTTATCCACAACGAGAGAACGTATCCTTCATCACACCTGATGTAAAGTGGTGATAAGGCTGAATGTGGAAGCGCACTAGTCCAAGAATTCTCCATCACTGAGGAACTGGCTGTCTTATCTCTAACTGCCGGAACACAATAATGCTGAAAACATCATTATTTTTGGCGTCAGGCTTAGATAAGATGGTGGGTAGCTAGCCAGGTAGACTTAAAACAAGTCCTACCACCAACCAAACCGAATACAATATGTACTCCCACTGGGAATCGAACCCGAGACTTCTGAGCCTTATACCGGTGGTATGAACCACTAGACCACAGAGGCGGTTGAAAATATTTTTGGAATAAGGTCTTTTAAGTTCATATCGATATTCTTTAAATGTATGTATTAATGTTGATACTGTAAAAAATTCTATTAGCATTTATCTGGTAAAGGGGTGGTTGGAAGACGTCGCTCTCTTTGTAGATCTTATATTATTGTTCTACAACGAAAATATTATTTTCCTATACCCCGATACTGTTATGATTGCAGCGAAAACTCATTGATTTTGTCTTAGAACCTTTGTTATTTCTAGGTTATGAAGACGAGTATCCTCCGCATATTGAGTTACTTTGTTGAATTACTTTTATTTCATAATGAGAATTATGAAAATGATGAACGATTGTGTTTCAGAGTTTGATTATTCTTTCTCATCTTGTTCTGATAAAATACCAACGCTGATTTAATACAGCTACTTAGCTGTAGAATGTCTATTTTACCCACAGATCACATGTAGTAGCAAATTGTACCTATGTCCATTATAGATATTGCTTGAGTTAGGATACTAGACGGGTTGTCCTTAGTGATATCGAGGCGATAAGTGGATATGCTGCATGCATGATATGTCTAGTTACAGTATACTCTTCATATCAGCAAGAAGTTTCAGGGAAAGTAGGTTGACGTATAAAAAATACGTGTTTTAATATACAAAAGAATAAAGATATAGCACGTGTTAAGAATTAATGGAAGTCTTGATTAGAAGTGAAGGGTATAAAAATATACTGAGGATATCAAATTAGGTTTATGACAAAATAAATTAAGTTTATAGAAAAGGGTACCCAGAGATAATAATAGGACTGCTGTTTTCTATGGGGAAATTGTAGTTGTGAGACTGGTCGATTTTTTCTAAATACTTCATTTTCCATTTTTCAATGATCATACAACATTAATCTAACTATTGCCTTAAGTAGTTGAAGAAAAAAATATTAATATTGCATAGAATCTCATTTAAAAAAACTGCCTTACCTACATTAAAAAAATATATGTTTGAGGCAGTCAAATTGACGACAACCAAGTGAACCATCTTTAGCGATTGTCAAATGTCTGGAAAGGTATTTCTTTCGCGTGTGAGGGTAGTAATATTTTCACATTGATATACAGCGCGTAAGAAGTATTGGTTAAATTCGACGCTTCTCGTAACGACTCCGTAGCTCAGAGATTAGAGCAGTCGCCCAGATAGCGAATGGTCGTGGGTTCGAGTCCCATCGGAAGGTTGGGAGACAGGTCGATTTTTCCTAAAATACTTCATTTTCAATTTTTCAATAATAAAAATTGATTTGTGAATACAAAAAAGTAAAAATTTAAATAACTTGCAAAATAGTAATTTCATCTTTAGCGATTGTTAAATATCTGGAAAGGTATTTCTTTTGCGTATGAGGGTAGTAATATCTTCACATTGATGAAATTAACGCTGGCTATACAGCGCGTAAGAAGTACCTATTGGATAAATTCGACGCTTCTCGTAATGACTCCGTAGCTCTGAGGGTAGAGCAGTCGGATAGCGAGAGGTAACCTACGGTTAGAGTCCCATCGGAGGGTTGTGAAACGGGTCGATTTTTTCTAAAATACTACATTTTAAATTTTTCAACGATAAAATAGCTACAGAAATGTTAAAATAGTTTACTTTTCCATTAGATGTAAAAGCAAATGGGTCCGCGATCGTTCGAAGAATAAATTATTAAGTAGTGCGTTCGTTCATTAAAAATTCGGGGTCTTGCCAGTTCATCTCTTGTAATTTTAATCCCACATCCTAGAGTAAAATTTTGTTTATTCTCCTTTTGATTGGAACCTATTACACGTTGTTTATCTTCCACTTCACTAATGGCGGATAATGCTAAATACTTACTTTAAGGGTTTGACAGAAAGGGTATATTAAGCCGAAAGTTACCTACTTAATATGCATGAGAGGAAACAACTTTTATTAATACAAACCTTAAAATTCGAAAAGCTATAAAGTGTTCTACCTACATCAACTTTTGATTGTAGAGGTTGTGTAGAAGCATACAGGATGGCTCAATTAGCTCGGTCAGTATGGGCAGGGCAAGTCTGAAACTATGACATACAAAGTTCAGTACCATTAGCATAAAAAAATCGTATTATTTTGCATGAAGACCAGAGCAGCGCCTCTTTCAGTCGAATGAGGAACAAAAATTCAATAGATATTTTGACAACAGCACTTTGACAGCACCATAAGGATATATTACGTTGTTCTAAGCCTAAAATTGGTCCAAAAAAGGGCACAGTAGCCGTAGCACAACGACCGAAAGAGGCGCTGCTCAGGTTTTCATTTCATACAATATAATTCGATTACGATACCGATGATACCATTATCATAACCACAGTCTTTCGTGCTAGGGGACAGTTCTTAGGAACCATGTCATCGATTTTAGTGACAAAAAATCGATAGATTATAAAAAAAACTAGTACTCAGTTTGGGAATCGAACCCGCACATTTAGAAATATACAACTTAAATTATTTCTATTTAGATACCTATCTAGAATTATGTAGATCTTAACGGCTTATTACACTTCGCTAAATTTAGCATACATTACTTTCTTTGAGCTCATTTATAGCAAGTGATGCAATCAAAACAAGCAATGTATGCATAATTAGATGCTGAATTTAGAAGTGTATTACGCCCTTAGACAGTAAATGCTACTATGAAACATGATCTGAAATGATTAAAATGCATTATTTTTAATATCCTTTAATTTTAGTAGGTGTTCGAAATGACAACCATCCATTCAATACAAAATTCAACTCGTTTTTATTACAAGCTTTTTATTAACTTGCCATGTTAGTTAGTATGTTAGTTAGTTAGTGGGGGACAAATCTTGCAAGTTTAATTTGACCAACTTCCCACTGTCCGATGGAGCTGAAATTTTGTATAGGTACAGATTTGGTTTAGATGACAATACAATATTAAAGTACAGTCAGCAAAAAAGCTTGTCATAAAAATGAAATTTTTACTAAAAACTTATTTAAATCTATTAATCGGTCATTCTCAGCAGGCCTGGTTTTTGAGCGTCCATACAAATATCTGACTAGTTTGTAATGTTTTCAAACTGGATTTTTTTTGGGACTACGTCTAGCAATTGCCTTTTATTAATTGGTATTATATACACATAATTTGGTAAAAGAACACTCGAAATATTTTTTTCTAATTTGTTCTAAGCTCCGCTTGCTGTCCGGAACCCAGAATCAAGCTTTCTAGCTTCAACAGTCGCGAAGTTAGCTACGATTGGTACCTTACAGTCGATACAATTGAGATGTTAATAAATACATTTTATTTTTCACTAAAAATAATAGTATATTTTCTTAGATAGAACGAAAAATATGTTTAAATAAATAAATATTCTCTTACAATCACACCAATTATCTAAGCCCGTAGTTAATTTCTTAAGAAACTGTGATCTACGTGAACTTGATAACGGATAAATATATACTTAAATACTTTTTGTTTGTAAATACATACTTAATATACATAGAAAACACCCAGACCAAGACAAGACAAAAGTTTGTCCTTTCATTATACATAATTTCCGTCACCAGTCAAAAAGTAGCGAATATCTAACTAGCAGAGTAAATAATTCCCATCCCTACCGCAACGTCGACTTTCTTCAGTTAGTGCCGAGGCAGGCAACCGACACGGTCTTGTGTCACCTGTTTCGCTGGCGAGCTACGACTGTAAATACCTAATTTCCGTTTGCATGGTTTACTACTATTCTCATTTCCGTTCGCTCTTTTAATTAATGTTTTGAAATGCATACAAATATAGCTAGTTAGATTATTATATGCAGAAATTCGTTGTTGACCTCATGTCCCAGTTATTACTAGCGTTCCTTTAAAGAACCATGACAAATAAAAAATGTTATTTCTAAAGGGGGAAGTTATTTTTTTACTTTGCTGCGTCTAGTGTGTTGTAGCTATATGTCGTTAACAGTTTTAAAAGTAATTTATTATTTTATGTGATTTGCTGCTGATTTATTGGACCTGAATTAATTCAGTATTTTCATCATGAGTGAACGCAGGTATTTTCCTTGTTATTTTATTAATTATTTTTATTCTTTTACTTCCATTATAAAAGGTATAATCTAAACCTATTTATATTTAGTGTTTTTAGTAGTAAAAATACTTTGATTTGTATGCAATTTAATATTTTATACCAGTGTTCCTTATAAGGACCAATAGTAATATGCACTACTATGAAATATCCAATTATAATAAATAAATAAATAAATAAATAAATAACTTCTAACAATCACACCAATTATCAAAGCCCATGTTAATTTCATTAAGAAACTGTATCATGGAAAACTTGATAACGGATAAATATATACTTAAATACTTTTTGTTTGTAAATACATACTTAACATACATAGCAAACACCCAGACCAAGACAAATAGACATGTTCATGCACACAAATATTTGTCTTGTTCGGGAATCGAACCCGAGACCTCTGGCGCAGAAGGTGGGTAGCCTACCCCTGCGCCAAATCGGTCGTCGATAATATGTCATCGATTTAGTTTTAGGGCTAAAAAAATACTTGAATTTGAATGAAATATTCGAGGAGATGAAATATAATGAGGATGATCCCATCCCAGATTACAATTCAATTTTACCGCCTGAAGAATTTTGGTGACGAAAATCACGTATCGTTGTCGAATTTACCTAGCTCTCATCTTCGTGAAGTTCATCAAAGTGATACTGAGTCTTTAGATCAAGATGAAGATCACACATATTTATCACCCAGTTAGCCAAATGAAGACGAGGTACTGGAGACTAAGGTGATATCATGTGTAATGCCCAGTACGTCTACTGATCTTTACACTCGTCAGCATCATTTTCACGCCAAATCTCTTCAAAGCCGCTTGTTTCTAAGAACATGACTTACAAGTTGACTAAAAGATATATAGCCTACACATGTGATGCTTGGATTGAAAAGAAAGGTGCAGTATTGCAAAAGGATTATTAGAAACCAACAAAATAGGAGGTACGCGAAAGGGTGGCAGAGTATCAAAGGCCTTTCATGAAGAGTCGCGATATGATAACAAAGGTCACATTATCAGGTACAAGACAGATAGGCTTAGGTGCCATGTCTGTCACAAAAAACTAACTTACCTTTTTTATAAAATGATATGTCAACATGCATTCTAATATTCCTAAAATATGTTTTGAAAAATATCATACAACGGAAAGATGAGGGCATTATGAACAATGTGAACTTTTTCTAGTTTTATTATTATATAAACTGTACCGAAAGAAAATAAAAAATATAAAACATACAATACACAAGAACATATTTAATATTTCCCAATTGCAATGGAATCTGTATTCAAGTCTATATTACAAATAAGACCCCATAGTAGCGTATATTACTAGTGGGTCTTATAAGGAACACCCATTTCCCGCTTTTCCTAGTAAAATAATATTTTTTACCTATTTTTCTTATCATATTTAAAGTAATTCAAACACCATATCAAAAGTTCATACTGATAGCATTAATTTTTTTTCTCGTAACATCTGGGTTAAACCAATATACCGTATTCCTTACCATTCAAATTTTATCTCATAAATACCGTCGTGGTCCTAATTTATGTCACCCGATTCCGTCACGCTAAACGTGACAGAAATTATAAAATACCACGCTAAACGTGACGGACGAAAATGCAAATGTTCCTTGACCCCCAAAATTGTTCATTCAGTTGTTTTGTAGACTGAACAATTACCTACTTGTAAGGTTTATTTTATATTGTATAGTATTCATTTTCTGTTTGGGTCATATAACAATAAGATATATAATTTTTATTGAGCAATTTTCTAATTTCCGTCACATCCAAAACTTTGTTAGTTCATAAATCCAAAACCAGACACTATATTGAAGTGCCAAATACATAATTTTCTACAGTTTAACGTCTTTTCTGAATTTAATTGCCGTTGTAGAGAATTAATTGAAAAATAAAAATCGTGATGGAAATTATACAAAGAACACCTTGTCGTGAGAATGACCTTAATGCAGTTTTCTTATCACTAAAATCGAATCTCACCTACTTACGATAATGATACTGTTGGTTTGTAAAAGATTAACATCTCCATAAATAAGACTTTCTCTAATGCTTGTTCCTAACACCTCGGTTACATTGCGACGCTGGCTGGTGTGGCGTAGGTGTATAAAAGGTAGAAAAAGTATAAACGAACTTCAAAAAGTACAAAATACTGCGTACAATAGGATGACCCATGGATGACCCATTCAGAACCAAGTCCCCAAGAGTAACTGACATTCTAAAGAAGCGTTTACTTTGAAACAAATTAATAATATTTTTTCCTTTCTTGCATTCACAATGCAATTTTTATTATTGAAAATGAAGACCACACGGGAAAAACAAAGAATGTCAAAAAATACAACTAAGAGAAAAACAGCTTTTAAAGTTTAAAAGTCTATATTTCTTTCATTTTAGACTCTTTGAGTGAAATATTGAAACAACTTAGGTAATACAACATGCTTTGCCTTTACTTCAGAAACATGATTTGTTTTATACAGATGGAAAAAAAGACCGTGGTTGGAGGAAAAGTACCCTTAATATTATTTTTTTATATTGCATGGGCTTGCTCTTGGCTTCACACTGAACCTTAGGGTTGAGAAGAAGCTTAAGATGGGGCAAGCTTACCCAGAAGCAGCCTATTCACTCTAGCTTTAAAAATTACAGGGTTGTAGTCATTCGGGAAAACAAACGCAGGCAGGGTATTCCATTCCTTGGCGGTGTTCATCACAAAGGAAGAAGAAAAGCGCGTGTGAATAAGAAATTGATTCTTATGAATGACTCTTTCGGCTGGTATCCGAAATTACAGGATGTTTTTTTTTACATTTCACCTGTTTGATTCCCGGCTCAAACAGTTGAGCTTTCAAAAATTTTTTAATGCAGATTTAATTATTTTTGAAAATAAAAGAACGTTTCCTTTCAGTCAAATTTTCCATCATCAATATTAAGGGTACTTTTCCTCCAACCACGGTCTTTTTTCCACACTGTAATACCTAAGTTAGTAGTTTATGGTTCAAAATCTGAAATTATTGAGGCGCTGGTTTCTTTGATCGCTTGCCACCCACCGGCGACGACGAACGATTTTAGCAATTTGGCTAATAATGCCATATGAGCAGAAACAAAACACTATAGCTATTATGGTCTACAAATAATAACAAAAGGAACTTTATTCCAAAGACGAATGAATAATTCCTTCTTTAAACAAAATACCGATTCAGTTTTTCACATTCTTCACGAAGCAGCAACATGAATATTAATTTACGCTTGACCTACAGCCCGTCACAGCTGAAGGATTACTCTGACCGATCACTTAAAGGGTTCAGTAGGCACCATATAAAGTGCGGCTTTATTTAGATCGGTGTTTATTATAGGTGAGAGTGATATTTTAACGAAAATATAAATGCAGATTCATAACTTTTCTTAACCATTAACATTGGTAGTTGTTATTATTCTGATGTGATTTGAAATTCTGACCGATCATTGCAATGGTTCAGTAGGCGCCATATAAAGTGAAGCTTTATATAGATCGGTGTTTATATTATTTATAGGGGAGAGTAATATTTAAACAATCTTATAAAAATGGTTTTATATATTTTTTAAACTTTCGACGTTGATCAGTCTAACCGTCTCATTCGCAAAGTTTACATTTTTTACTTCCTTAAAAAATGGTGGTCACCATAATCTGTCAATTTAGATTTCACAAAAATTAAAAATTCAATCTCTTAAAGTAGAGTACATAAGTGAAATGGATGATAGGCCAACTTCTATTCAAGATTTCGTGAAAAAACTTAAGCTTGCTTTCATTAATCTTCGTGGCGAAGCCAATACCTAATAGTCAGTCAAACTGAAAACGTTTGTCACCCAGTTCAAACGTGTTTACGTGATTAGGCGGGTCCTCCCTCACCAAACGAGCAGCCTCGCGCGAGGCAGAACGTTTGCCACGTGCGGCGGGCCTCAGGATGCTCACTTGGTGAGGGAGGACCCGCCTAATAACGTAAAAACGGCTGATCGGATTTTTATGAAATTAAAACATAGAATTCTTTTTATCCTGGTTATTGGTCCCCTAAGTATTTTCTCGAATGTCCACGCGGACGAAGTCGCGGGCGGAAGCTAGTAAACAATAACTGTCTGTTTCACAATCAGAACTTTTAGGGTGGGTACTTAAGATGATTTAGGTTTCTATACCCTATTTACCCCACTGGGTTTGATTTTCGGAAAACTACGAAATGGGTTGCCTATTTGTTTTAAAAAGTAAGCCAACAAAGTTTCAAGTTGAAATGTCTATTTTACCCCCTGATTATTCATTCAAAATTTCACCCCTATTTCAACCTTTTAGGGGTTGAATCATGTTCAGCGTGTTAAACATCAAAATAAATGCCATTTTTGCAATCGTCATCCTATAAAACCTCAATGACAAAATCCATATCGATTTTTAGGTTTATTTATCCCATTTAACCTCTAAGGGGTTAATTTTCGAAAAAATACGAAATATGTGTTTGCTTATTTGTTTTACTTTCCGACCATAAGCCTAAATAATAATTAAATGAAGGACTTTCCAGATGCAACATTTCATCCCCCTTTTCACCCCTTAGGGGGTGGAATTGTCAAAAACGCTGACACAGGTAAATATTAATTTTTAATTGCCAGCCTAAATACAAAACTTGAAGATCCTAACTTCAAAACTGACAGACTTTCATACAACCATTCATCCCCTATTTCAGCCCCTTAGGTGTGGAATTTCCAAAAATCCTTTCTTAGTGGATGCCTACACTGTATAACGTATCTAAGTGCAAAATTTGAAGTCTCTAGGTTCAGCGGTTTGGGCTGTGCGTTGATATCTCAGTCAGTCAGTCAGTCAGGACTTTAAATTTTATATATATAGATTATAGATAATTTATCTACCTTAAAAGGAACATTTTTCAAATTTAAAAAAGTAAAATAGTTTTTGTATATAACACCAAATGTGTGAGAGGTGCCAAATGTACCAGTTTTGGCCACTTATTGAAACTTAAACTTTTGTAAGTATAGCGAAAAATCAAAACCAAACCCAGGTTAAATCAATATATTCTAATGCGCTAGAAACCAATCAATTGCAAAACAACAATTTGATTTAAAAAACAAAGGTTTATAAAGTATTTCATCCAAAACAATTTTCATAAAATTTTCATACAAAACTTTTTTAAAACAGAAAATAGAATTTATTGAACAAAAATCGTATGACTTATGACATTGTAACGGTTGTTATTATTACCTTAAAATAGCTTATTTTAATTGCCTATGGCAAAACTTTTAGAGCAAAAAGTGGCCAAAACCGGTACAGTGGCCTAAACTGGGGCTTCTGCCCTATCTTACTTTATGTATTTCTTTAGTTTTAGGTACTTGCAAAATTTGGGAGATTCATTATTGTACAAATTGTATAAACTAAGTGACCAAGCTGAACCTCTATACGGTAATATTCTAGGCAATTGAAAACTTCTAAAAAGATTTCATGAATTCTATACAATAAATTATTAGTAGGTTCTTAAATTGTTGCATCGAGCGCAAAGTGAGTTATTAATGCACGAGTTTTATGTTGGTGCCTAAATTAAAACGAGTGCATTAATTACTCACTTTAGCAAGGTGCGTAATCTACTTTTCTTTCAACTACTAATATACCTACCGTGATAAAATACCTTCATACTCAAAATAAAAACTCAAGTTAATGAAAACAAAAATCAATTGATCTTCTCCTCAAACATTAAATTTAAAACTTTTCTTGCTAAATATGAAGTATCAAGGTTTAACAATGGTACAAAATACGCACCATTTGTTTTTTTTTCACCAAGTCGGTTTTATTCAGCCGATTTTTATTTTCAGCCAGCCTCTTTTTGATCTTTTGTTAATTAAACTTAATAGCAGACTGCAGCATGCAGTGCAGAATGCTGCAGACAGCATTTTTTTTTGTGCCGTGTAGTGCCGGCACATAAAAAGAATAGCACTACCCCTCTCTTCCCGTGGGTGGTCGTAAGAGCCAAAAGAGGGAAAACTGCCAAAGGAGATGGGCAGCAGCGTCTCCATTTAATAGCAGGCCATACTGCGATCGCCAACCCGCCTGCCAAGCGTGGCGATTATGGCAAAACCCCCCGAAATGGTTACACACACTAAAAATCGGCCCCATGTCCCCGGCGGCCCCGCTATTCCCAGCTACGGTAGCGGCTATGGTAACGGCGGGGCAGGGGGTGCTTAGAATCCTCGGGTAGGCTACGGCTACTAACACCGATGACTTGACCTGGCAATCTACAACACGCGCACGTTGAGGCTCGACGCGAAGCTTATAGATTTGGAAGAGGCAATTAGTAAGATGCATTGGGATATTATTGGGTTATCTGAAGTCCGAAGAGAGGGGGAGTACTCGATTACCCTTCAATCCGGTAACTTACTATACCACCGGGAGGGCGACGAACAGTCCCAAGGTGGTGTCGGGTTCATCGTCCATAAATCCCTTGTCAACAACGTGATCACCATCGGAAGTGTTTCGAGCAGGGTAGCGTACCTGATACTCAGAATATCGGAACGATATTCGCTGAATGTCATTCAGGTCTACGCTCCGACCTCGAAACACGACGATGTCGAAGTGGAGGCTATGTATGAGGAGTTCTCTAAAGCCATGCATATCTATAAAACCCACTACACGGTTGTGATGGGGCATTTTAACCTTTTGACCGCCAATGTCTCCTATAGAAGACAAAATAAAAGAAAAAAATAAATTATAAGTTATCATCTTCATATTAAAGTCTTAGCGTGGAGGACACAAAAACGTTTGTCTTCTATAGAAGACATGGCGGTCAAAAGGTTAATGCTAAGTTGGGGCAACGTTGCGGTGATGAGTTGAGAGTGGGGCAATTTGGATTTGGGCAACGGAACGAAAGAGCTGGCCCCTTTTGTTGCAATGCTGGCAGACTTCATGGAGAGGGAGAACCTCTACATGATGAACTCCTTATTTAAGAAGCCCGTAAGCCGCAACCGGACTTGGATTAGTCCGGACGGTAAAGTCAAAAACGAGATAGATTTTATTATGTCAACGAGGAAGCAAATATTCAATGATGTCGTTGTGATCAATGCCGTAAAGACGGGAAGCGATCACCGCATGCTTAGAGGCACATTAAATATCAACGTCAAGCTGGAAAGATCTCGACTAATAAAATCTACGCTCCGACCAATACCGGCTCAAATTCAAAACCCCGAGTGCTTTCAGCTCGAGCTCCAAAACCGCTTCGAAGCCCTTGAGAACAGCATCGATATGGACGATCTATACAACATGGTGGTGGATACTGTCCGCACGGTAGGGTCCAAGCACTACAAAACCCACCGTCCTAAATTAAAGAAACTCTCCAGCCACACTATCCGACTCATGGATCAAAGAAACGAAATGAAACTACAGAACTCAGCGGATGCCCTTCGTTATCGACAGCTAATTTAGCAGATTTCCAAGTCCTTGACAAGCGACATTTGCCAATTTAATACCGAGCGTATTAAAGAGGCCATTGAGCGGAACAAAGGCTCCAAAGTGTTCGCTAGAGATCTGGCTATAGGGCAAAGTCAACTGACGAGGCTGCAAGCTGAGGACGGTAGTATCATTTCATCAACACCTGAAATCCTGAGGGAGATTGAGAGTTTCTATGGACAGTTGTACTCCACGCAAACACCTGTTAAAAGTAAGGCTACAGAACCTAGAGCCACACTTACCTGATACTATACCGAAGATATCCCGGACGGACATGGCTCTCAAGCAGCACAAAAACAACAAGGCGGCGAGCGATGACGGAATCACAACAGAACTACTGAGAGCGGGCGGTAAGCCGATACTTAAGGTCCTCCAGAAGCTCTTCAACTCTGTCATCCTCGAGGGCAAAACGCCAAAGGCATGGGGCAGAAGCGATGTGATGCTGTTCTTCAAGAAGGGTGATAAGACTCTCTTGAAGAACTACCGACCCATCTCGCTTCTGAGCCATATCTACAAGTGGTTTTCGAGAGTCATTACGAATCGTCTCGCTCGCAGGTTCGACGACTTTCAACCTCCCGAACAAGCCGGGTTCCGAAAAGGTTATAGTACCATAGACCACATTCATACGCTGCGGCAAGTTATACAGAAGACCGAAGAGTATAGCTTGCCATTATGCTTGGCGTTCGTGGACTATGAGAAAGCCTTTGATTCGATCGAGACCTGGGCAGTGCTGCAGTCTCTCCAGAGGTACCAAATAGACTACAGGTATGTCGGCGCCTCATCCGGGTACATCTTAAATCAAACGCAACATTAGCTTTTAACTTGTATTTTTATAAGAATTTACACAATGACAGGCAAACGTCGTCGATAGTCGTAGCAGAAGCCCATTTTTAAATATGACATCCATATTTCAGCAAGCAATCAAGTACAGGTTTTACTTATTTCTAGAACTTAAATATCGATACAATAAAATAACAAATAATATTAAATACAAGCAAATGTTATTCAAGTGTGTTTGGAAACTATAATTCACATTAAAACTCTTCACTTATAATCATCATAAATATGTTGCCTAAACGGAAACTCATGAAAAGCCTTGTAAAGAATAATCATCTTATTTTATAAAGGGACTTAATAATTTGTAACAATTGAGCTAAGCATAACAAAGTATTGAAAGATTAATTATGATAGCTATTATAAGCGAACAACACATATAATTTCCTTTTTAATATTTAAACATTACTTAATTAAACATTCGGAATATTAGTAACAGCAGATGTTATCAGATGGCGCTGTGCGTCTACAAAAGAATGACAATTTCGTAAAAGTAGTTTTCAGTATTAATATTATTTAAATAATATAATAAACTAAGATAACAATTCAGGAACTTACTGAGTTAACGGCAATTAAATAAACATCAATCAAATAAAACATGCGCCCATACGGCCATACTGACTCAAGCGCGCTCTCGGCGCTTCACTTACATGTATAATAACAACAACAGTGACAAACAATTATTTACAAATCCATAAACTTAAGCGCTATTGTAACACACTCTTCAATTAACACAAGTGAACAAAGTCTTATTCAACATTTTGAACATTACAACCAATTATAAAATACAAATAAGACATAGCATAGCTCATCACGGGGTCTAACTACCCCTAGGCATCACCATCACAGGATCTAGCCCGCACCAGGCGTCACCCTCGTCAGGGTTTAGCCATCCCCAGGCGTCACCACTACGGGATCTAGCCTCCATCAGGCGTCACCACTACGGGATCTAGCCTCCATCAAGCGTCACCACTACGGGATCTAGCCTCCATCAGGCGTCACCTCTACGGGATCTAGCCTCCATCAGGCGTCACCTCTACGGGATCTAGCCTCCATCAGGCGTCACCACTACGGGATCTAGCCTCCATCAGGCGTCACCACTACGGGATCTAGCCTCCATCAAGCGTCACCACTACGGGATCTAGCCTCCATCAGGCGTCACCACTACGGGATCTAGCCTCCATCAGGCGTCACCACTACGGGATCTAGCCACCATCAGGCGTCACCACTACGGGATCTAGCCTTACACTAGGCATCACCCACCTCGGGATCTAGCCTCCAAGACCGGGAAAAGGATACGCATGGTGGCCAGCCAGCGTTTAAGGATGGGAAGTTTTGGATAGGGTAATAGGGATAAATAAATAAAACAAACACACAAACACAAAACATATGTAGAAGTAGATGCATTTAAATTCTTTTTCTTTAAATTCGTTATTGTTGTTGTAATATTTGAACAAAATAAGACTCGGTGGTAGTGGCGTTCAGCTCAACAGGTTTCTAATTATCAATCGCCCATACGGTCATATGGTCATAATATGATCGCTTCTTCTGAATAACATCATACTGAGCTAAAGGTGCAGGGCTAAGTTAAAGTTTTGTGACTAGCGATATTTTCTGAACAACCACGAAGATGACATGTTTGATCCTATCCTGAACTGTCAAAGTAGACAAAACATCTAATATTTCTATCAATTCAATTTTGGACTTAATTTTGTTGTAGAATGTTTGATCTTAATGCATTGCAAATGTCAAATAACATTTCATCCAAATTTGTAGCAAATTAATTTATTGACTGAACTTTGTATAATTGTATTTAAGCTGTTGTTGTGTCTAACTAAACACGCTTTGTTTTAAAAATATCGCTCGTCCATCCTATATTTTTATATTCATAAAAGGGAATCAAAGTTCTCAATAATGTGATTAATAAAAAGAGGTAAGTATTGGGATAATAAACTGAGGCAAACATTATTTTCATAAATGTTGTTTTCTGCCACTTACACAACATTTAAATTCATAAAAATAAAAACAACAAACCAAAGAAAAGAAAATGACGGGCATCAAATTGATTTTCAAATTACTTTTAAATTACATTAATAAATACAATTATTTAACTCTAAAAGAATTGAGGAAACCAGTTTCTATTGCTGAATTTTAACTACCTACTAGATAAAAAAAACAAGTGGAAAAATATATCAACCACTTATTGAACGGTTGTCGACTTTCAAAGATGTTCCAAACTTTATTGTGACTTATAGTTTTA
This sequence comes from Crambus lathoniellus, assembly GCA_949710035.1. Taxonomy (NCBI): domain Eukaryota; kingdom Metazoa; phylum Arthropoda; class Insecta; order Lepidoptera; family Crambidae; genus Crambus; species Crambus lathoniellus. The sequence continues at coordinate 18,449,523 of OX453302.1, read as the reverse complement.
AACTCAAAATAGTTATAATTAAATGTTTTCTACTTTTTACTTTTCACATTAATTTTGATTGTATCACACATCTCTTAAAATGCTGCAGCTGTTGAGGTGAAAAGTTACATTACAAAGACGAGAGCATTCTTTTTATGATTTCTCGTGCCACACTCATCACTTATGTGCTGAGTGTTATATTAGAATTACTCGGTACGCACGTGATCCTCTTCATGATTCAACACTCGTAACCAATTTTTTTTTAATATCTTATCGCACAAATGACTATTTTTAAACAATTTACTTTATGGGACTATACCCTGTGTTTTTCTTTAAATCAGAACAGCTTAAGCTTGTGGAGTTGTTAGCTATATGTAGAATTGTATATGCCACGATTTATTAAGTACAGCACCACTACAGACATATTAATATTATTTGTTTATTACACGCTCTACCTGTTTATTAGTCCCACTGACTTAGCTACCACGTGATGTTGAATCATAGAACGTTCACAGAAATTAAATTTAATCGCGTTCATGCCGCTGATTTGGTTAGTAATAAAAAACGGCCAAGTGCGAGTCAACTCGCGCACGAAGGGTCCCGTACCACTGACGACAAGCAACGAGCAAAAACGGCAGATAAGATGACGTTTGTTGTATGGAAGCTCCACTTAAATATTTCTTTTTTTTTAGTATTCGTTCTTAAACCGGCAACAGAAATACATCATCTGTAAAAATTTCAACAGTCTAGCTATCACGATTCATGAGATACAGCCTGGTGACAGACGACATACAGACTGACAGTTGAGTCTTAGTAATAGAGTCCAGGTTTTTACTCTTTGGGTACGGAACCCTAAAAACATGTCAGTGTTCCAAATATGCTTATTAATTTTTAAAAACATTTGATTGTGAATTCAGTTCGATCATACGTAAGTATAAATCATAATTATGAACATTTAGGCTTTAAAACCACTTATGAAAATAAAATTAAAATAAAATCGAGATTTAACAGAAGCAAAGTATTGCTACAAGTGGCCCTTTTGATTTGATTCATGAACAAGAGAAGAGAAGTTTGTTTTTCTTTCTCGGCTCCAAGGGATTGCAGACTTAAGCATTTAAATTGATATAAATTTCAGCCTGATACCCCCTACGCATTCTTGCGAAAAAGTTTCTTGACAGACGGCCAGATCCACGAATGGGGGCCCGACCAAGCTCACGCAGCATATGACAACAATATACCAGGTTCATACCCTAGCCTGCGTATTCGATATTCTACACTTTTAGTAGAGAATAGGACTTCAAGAAGAGCGTCATCAAATCCAGGCAACAAACACACTAAACTAACACAAAAGTCACCACACCGCGCGTTCGAAGTCGCGGGCAACAGCTAGTATGAAAATAAAATCATATTCTGCTTTATTTCGTTTTCCATTCACTCAATCGGTGATCAGTCATGAACAGTATAAAAAGGAACTGCTATTCTAATTGGATGTATTTGCTACTTGTTGAGCTCTACAAACACCTTTACGAAATCTTCATCTTAGTGAATTCTCAACCAATTCGTAACAATAATTTTACGTAAAACAATTTGCAATAATAATTAATAGATTTTCCATTTTGGGACTTAAAACGTTAGTCATTTTGACGTTGAACAGTCTTTCTCCAAATTCCTTTTGCGGTGGCAAATAGTCACATTCAATAGCTTTAGTGGTACTCGCATTAGCAGAATCATTAATTCGTGGCATTAGGGCTACCGATTTAAAAGTGGTCTTTCTTTACAATCACGTGAATAATGCCTAGGTTTATGACAGGAGTAACATATAATTTTGATTTGTCATAGGCGTAAGGACTGAATTCAACAACAAGTGGTTTCTATAAATCATGCTTATTGATATCGTATTTACTTAAATAAGGTTTAACTTCCGTTCACGATAAGTTTTCAGAACAAAAATGAGACTAGGCAAGGTATAAGACATGTTTCGTTCGTTAATTCAGACCGAATAAATTCAGGATCAGTAAGTAAATACCTGTTACCAGAGCCTCAACTACCTCCACATCAAAAGCCTCAGCCCAGGTCAGCGTAGCTCACAGACTGGTCTGAATGGTAAGCCCTCCGTTTGTTGACGTCATCAGCATACCGGAATTCCCTGCCAAAAATTAGAATTAGTTCCGTTTTCACTTGTTCCCAAGTTGTAGATCTGAGAGACCAAGTAAGTATTGGCCCAAGTTTTAGGCCGACCTTTCAATTAGTATAAAATAGTTTTCATTCGCAACTCGATTGATAGGGTGTTAAACATTGCAATCGTTTCATCTACATATGCGCACCAATCTCTTATATCATGAGAACATTCATCAGGACGAACGAGTGCTAAATAAAAATTATTTATTTTTCAAAGTGGAAGGAAAACATGACTCTGACGAAAGAGCTGCAGAGACTGATGCGCTTGCTGCAGAGTGTTTTATCACCAAATTGACAAGATTCATGACCTGCTCAATGTTGAACACGGGGTTGACTGCTGGAGGCCGCGGTACTCTGGTACCGCCGGGTAACGTTGGAGATGGAAACCCGTCTCCAGTCCTCGATCCCACCGCTGCTGTCGGCGCCTCATCCGGGTACATCTTAAATCAAACGCAACATTAGCTTTTAACTTGTATTTTTATAAGAATTTACACAATGACAGGCAAACGTCGTCGATAGTCGTAGCAGAAGCCCATTTTTAAATATGACATCCATATTTCAGCAAGCAATCAAGTACAGGTTTTACTTATTTCTAGAACTTAAATATCGATACAATAAAATAACAAATAGTATTAAATACAAGCAAATGTTATTCAAGTGTGTTTGGAAACTATAATTCACATTAAAACTCTTCACTTATAATCATCATAAATATGTTGCCTAAACGGAAACTCATGAAAAGCCTTGTAAAGAATAATCATCTTATTTTATAAAGGGACTTAATAATTTGTAACAATTGAGCTAAGCATAACAAAGTATTGAAAGATTAATTATGATAGCTATTATAAGCGAACAACACATATAATTTCCTTTTTAATATTTAAACATTACTTAATTAAACATTCGGAATATTAGTAACAGCAGATGTTATCAGATGGCGCTGTGCGTCTACAAAAGAATGACAATTTCGTAAAAGTAGTTTTCAGTATTAATATTATTTAAATAATATAATAAACTAAGATAACAATTCAGGAACTTACTGAGTTAACGGCAATTAACTAAACATCAATCAAATAAAACATGCGCCCATAGGTACATCGAGGTGCTGAGATAATTATACCAAAACGCCACCATGTCGGTCCGATTACAGAACCAGAGCTCTAATCCTATCCAACTACAGCGAGGTGTGAGACAGGGAGACGTCATTTCTCCGAAACTGTTCCCAGCTGCGTTGGAGGATATTTTTAAGCTACTGGACTGGAAAGAATTCGGCATTAACATCAATGGCGAGTACCTGACACACCTGCGGTTTGCCGATGATGTAGTTCTCATGGCTGAGACTTTGGAAGACCTGAACACAATGCTCGAAGATCTCAGCAATGCTTCCCAAAGAGTGGGTCTGAAGATGAACATGGATAAGACGAAAATCATGTTCAATGCCCATGTTGCATCCGCTCCAGTTAATGTTGGGAACATTACACTCGAAGTTGTTGACCACTATGTCTACCTAGGACAGACAATCCAATTAGGTAAGTCCAACTTCGAGAAAGAGATCTCTCGTCGAATCCAGCTCGGATGGGCCGAAGCTCCGGCATATATTTGCGTCCAAAATCCCTTAATGTCTCAAGACTAAGGTCTTTGACCAGTGTGTGTTGCCAGCAATGACTTATGGAAGCGAGACGTGGTCTTTTACTATGGGTCTCATAAGAAGGCTGAAGGTTACCCGAGCAATGCAGAGAGCGATGCTTGGTATTTCCCTGTTCGATCGAATCAGAAATGATGAGATCCGCAGGAGAACTAAAACGACCGACATCGCTCGAAGGATTGCTCAGTTGAAGTGGCAGTGGGCGGGACACATAGCGCGGAGAACCGATGGCCGTTGGGGCAGAAAGGTTCTCGAATGGCGACCGCGAACCGGACGACGTTCCGTGGGCAGGCCCCCTACAAGGTGGACCGACGATCTGTACAAGGTCGCGGGAAGCCGCTGGATGCGGGCAGCGCAGGACCGATCGTTGTGGAGATCCTTGGGGGAGGCCTATGCCCAGCAGTGGGCGTCGTACGGCTGAAATGATGATAATAGCAGACAGTTTAATCTATGTAGTAAGTTACGAGTGAATTAAAACAGAGTCCTGAGTGCAGCGAGGGATTCAAGCTCGCCCAAGACGAAAACAGCTTTATCCCAAAGGACAAAACTTTACTTATCTCACCTTTTGCGAGAATATAAAAAACAAGGCTACTTACTAGAAACAACTTTTTAAAACTTAAAGTACCTTATCTAAAAAAACGTACAAATTCACTTTCGTTTTTATCACTTGCCATTTTTATACAAATTGTTTTTTTTTTTGGAAAAAAATTTTTTTCCCCTTTTTGAGAGTTAGAAATGGGACCAATTTGTTTGTATATATGCTTTCAAACAAAAAAATAACTTCTAAAATCGGTTTATAATTGCCAAAGCTATGAGGTAACAAATGAGGTAGAGAAAAATGCGTATAAGTTCATGGTAAAGAAAAAAAAACCTATGGGCAATGCATTAGTTCGATAAAAAAGGTCAAATTCCTAAAAAAAACAAAACAAATCAACAAAATTTTGGGACTACAGTCCCAAAGATCTATGAGAAAAAAAATTAAGGCTATAGTCCCAGAAGTAAAATTATACTGTGGCTAACAAGAGAAAAACAAGGAAAATTCCGCTATAAATGAGCTTTACGACCAGGTGCGTACACGACACGATACACGCACTTGCAACTACCCCCAATTGTTTTTTTTGTTAGTATAGCAATTTTTATATGTTTTGTATGCGGTTTTCGATGTTCAAAAGAGAGATAAATTCGTCATACTATTAAAATACACTATAATATGTGATCCGGAAGAAAAAATAAATAAAAAACATTGAATTTCGTTTTTTTTTGAAACCAGAAGTAATTAGTTTTTTGAAAACTTCAAAAAATAAATTAAATTTTTTTTCCGTATATTATATTCTTATCAGATAGATTTTTTCATGTAGATTCTAAATATATATACTTCTTATATGTTATTTTATCGATAACTATGTGAAAAAAAAATATATCGCATTGACCGCACTATTGTTCTTTGTTTACTCAAAAGGTCAAGTTCGAACGGCCATTATAAAAACAAAACATATCGTAAAACTGTCGAAATAGTCTTAGTTTATAGCCTTGTTGTTCAGCTTATTATAAATGTAACCAAAGACGGCCTAAGTATAACCAGATGTTCGGGATAGCGATAGCCGCGCACTCAAAGTGCTTTGTTTACATAAAAAATAGGCCGTTAATAAAGACCCTGGCTTTACAAGAGTTAAAATGGGGAAACTAATTGATTTTATGATTCATATAGTGTTTTTACCCTATGAATCAGGCAGAGAAGAATCAGGATTTAGCCTACAGTCTTGCATAACTCATCATACATAATTAAGTATTGTCATTTCTCTACCTGAATCCTTAACCCAAAAACATCACACGAAACACAGATTAAAGTTGTAAAACAAGAAAATAAATACATAGTCAGCATTTTAATCTGTCTGTCACCTAAACCAAGCACATCTGAATCAGACATTTTCCTCCGTAGCACCGCGACCTTGCCAACTAGCTGAAAGACCACCTTCTAGCTCGTCCGTTAGACACCTAGCTTCCCCCTACACGGGAATACAGGCTTTCATTATTAAGGCGATGATTCCCGACCGAAATAGGCATGCTACGCTTGCTCGGCCGCGCGCGATACACTTCACGCGGACGCAGCGGCAACCGGCAGTGAACTGTGAACTCGCGAGCGAATTAAAAATTAAAGAATAAAAAAATTAACTTATGGCGGCCGGAATCCCTCGGCTATCCAAAGACAATTTATTTTCGTATATTTTCCATCAACTAAAACCAAGTATACTGCAAGTAATAGGATATTTAGATTACGATTAGACGGATGTTTGGGATTTTATTTGACACAGTAAAATATCATCAGTCGAAAAAAAACGGTCGGAAGCACTAAGTAGTTAAATAACTGTAAAATAACATATATTTTTTCCAAATTTTAAGTACGTGTGATTTGCGAGTAATCTTTAATTTAAAATACCCTATTTTGGGGAATCCCAGCCTTAATACCTGACCAAGTACGTTCAAGTGAAGCGTACGCCATATGAATCAGTATTATACGCCGGACACTTCTTTCTTGTTTATTTATAAAAAGAACTAAGCTAGTTATCACTAATACACATTTTTTTGTACGAGGGCAACTCATTTCCTTTCGATATGATTATAATTTATAATATTGATTTATCAAAGGAAAAATGCATAATCGACTATTTTGTTCCGGAAAATGGCAAACGGATGCGCTATATGAATCAGAAGAACGCACTTCAAATATTTTTTTGATGTACTCAGACTGCAATTACTTCAAAAATATCATTTGTCCGAGTTAAGGACTTATTACACTTGGCTAAATTCAGCATCTAATTAAGCATACATTGCTTTCTTCGAGCTCATTTGTAGCAAGTGATGCAATCAAAACAAGCAATGTATGCTTAATTAGATGCTGAATTTAGCCAAGTGTAATAAGCCCTTTAGCGATAAAGCTAAACTGTACACCAAAAAAATTAGATGCCGGCCGGTTTGTTTGATAGTTACAAAAATATACCCACGGACATCGTTTTTTCTTCTCTGAAAAACTACCCTGTTACAGGTTAATATTTAAGAATCAATACGGACCCTAATAATATTTTCGAAGCAGTTTGGTGGAATTTAAAGGGTAAATTTCTTATGGCGGAAATACACGGTTCACTTTTGCCTTTCAATTTGGATGAAGCAACCAAATTGAACAAAGTAAACGTAAAAGTGAATCATTCAATGACAGTGTGCGCCTGTATTTCTGGGCCTTTGAACCAAAGTGAATAAATTTGGTTGAACCGTGTAATATTAGCATTTAATCTTTATGGTACACTTACGTAATGTACACATTGTCGTAGGTACTGCTAATAATTTGTGAACTGTCATTAAGAATAGCGTAACATTTTGGAATAAGAGCGCTCATAGTTTGTATAATTCATGCATGTCAGTGTATATTACGCTGAAAACAGTCGTCAGATTATACAGCGGGCGGTTGAAAATGTCATTTTTATTCAAAGAATAAAACGAGTCGTTTAGACGTCGTCGCCTGCTTTTCCTGTATTTGTTGAACAACTCTTAATCGTCGTCAGTGCAATTGACTCGAGGGCTCGCCACTCTTTATCCAAAGCAGACAGTGAAAAATATTTGTGTTACCAAAGGGCTCGGTGTATGTAACGAGTTTATGTCAGATTAATTAATGATTATGAATACAAACCGGAATTGACTTAGAAAAGGAGTTAGAAAATTATTAGGTAATTGTAGTAAGTAAATTAAATAATACCAACCTTATAAGGATCTAAGCACATATTATTAATAACATTAAATAAAATTTTAAAACCACTGACACAAAACAAAACTCAAAAAAGTAAAAAAAAAATTACTTCGTCGGGGGATCACCAACATATATTATACCTACCTCTTAGTACTTCTGTTTTTGTCTTCGAGCAACGCGGGTCTTCCTTCCGAGACGGAAGGCCCGCGTTGCTGAAGGTTTTTGTGGTCCCCCGACCGAGAGAACAATGTTTTTTTTACTTCTTGAGTTTTTTTTGTGTCGGGGGTTTATAAAAGGAGATTGTAAGGGTGTGGACCAAATGCTGCCCAGACATGGGAGTACTTTTGATTGGTTCTATACATTAAAAAAATAACGGTCCCAAGAGTTTTTTTTAAGAGTGGTCAAGATTTAACTACTATTCTCAGTAGATTAATATTATTTTTGTGCATATTTTTGATTGTTTATACTCAATATATTAACTTATACAGGGTGGGGCTGGAAACACGAACAAAAAATTTAAACACATATATGTTAACTCATCAGTAATCGGATCCAAGTGGTTTTAATTAAAAATCTGTTAATTTTAATTTAGTTTTAAAAAACTTTATTTTCTAATAAACTTAATCGCACCAGCAATGTATACCGAATGTTTCACTTTTACATCGTTTGCGCCATAGTGATTACATAGTCTTTGGTTTGCGCTCGGAACACTTCGCTGACATGACTTGCTCACTTGTCAGTGTAACAAATTATTGATCATAATAATTAATTATTTACACATTGCATGCTGCACCTGGCTCCTGTGTCCAAATGAATTTACAGCGATTTCAGCAAAAAATAACACATCAAGTACATACTTACATTTTTTTTATTGTTCGGAAAGTTTAGGCTGTCGCGCAATTTTTTAAGTTAATCAGAAGCTATGGAAAACCTTCCATTCATATTATTTTTAAAGTTGAAAATTTCATTCTGTCTTGTTCGTTCCCAATTTTTTTACTATAGATAAAAAAATTGTATCTTGTATCTAAGTGAGGAATGAGATTATTTTACTCATTAAACTACAATCAATAGGTATTGTATTGAAAAAATTACCGAAATAGGATAGGATTTAAAAAATTATATCTTTGGGTAGCCAAATATATAATTTTTTAAAGCCATTCCATCCTTAAATCACCAAAAACAATGAATAAATGTAACTCCAAAACTACGAAAAATCGCGGAACATACATGGGGGTAAACTCGATAGGTATAGAACTCAGCTCACACCGGCTTGACACATTAAAAGAAACACCCTGTATACTCGTTACAAGTTTTGAGTAAGAGAAAGGAAATAGCTTCTTACTTGAGCTCCAAAGGACCTTAGGGTTTGAGCCTTTCCTTATATCTTCTGGTACTTCATTTCAAAGTTGAACGGCATGCATAGAGAAGGAATAGGAAACAAAGTCGGTGGAGTGGCGTCGCATTTCTAGGAAAAGGTTATAGGAAGAACGCAAAGTACAGTGTGTGGACGAAGGACGGATTGAAAATAAATCTTTGAGATAAGGAGGTACAGTTGGTAGGAAAAGAATAGAGTAAAGGTCACAGCACATACATCAACTCGGAAAGGGATCGACACCGTACCGCCTTCGCCTCGCCGCCGTCAACCAGGCGTCAACCTAACGCAAGCACGTAACCAAACCGGATCAGCGTCGGTACGTCGGCTCGGCTACGGCTAGGCGACGCCGCGCTTACGGCTAGGCGACGCCTCGCTTACGGCTCGCCGCACAGTGGTTCCATATATATATATAAAAAAAAGAATGAGAGAAAAAAAGGATAAGTAAAAAAAATAAAAAAAAAGTCCCTGCGCCGGCGAATGGGGAGTGTAATAGAAGTGCGACACTTCGTCACATTTGCGAAGGTTGAAGATGAATCTAATGCAAACATTCTGCAGGCGCTTCAATTTATTCAGTAGCTCTTCCGATAGGTCAGTGTAGCTAACATCAGCGTAGTCTATGATAGATAAAAGGAGAGATTGTGCCAGAGTTATTTTGGTGCTGGTCGGCGAACAATTACGTAGCCGGCTTAATGAACCATACAAAGCGAATTCCTTACTGCTTCCACACGAGATTTCCATGACAAGTGTTGGTCAAGAGTTACAACGAGATCCTTGACAGTAGATGAGAAAGGACATTGTACACCATACAATGAAACCGTCGGAAGCTGCTTAAAGTCGATCCTCGACACGAAATGAGGACTGCCAATGACAATGTCTTCGTAGGGTCTAAGTTGGAGGTGCTGATTGCGTGTGAAATCTCAGATAACGGTGCTTGAGTGTAAATCTGTAAATCTTCAGCGTCTAACTAGCGTAGAAATAGAAAGAAATAGAAATATTTATTTGCTCATAAATATGGTATGATATAAACAGATCTTAAGTTGGTATAACATTGTTCAGCATGTTTTGCCAGTTGCCAGGCATGCAAAAATTGTATCATTCATTATTAATTTTAAAATGTACTTACATGTTTCCATTATTAATCGAATTAAATGTTAAAATGTCAAATTCATTAAAGTAGATAAAAAAACATTCATTTAATTGTAATTTAAATGTCAATTAACTTTTTATTATGGTATTTAAATGTCAAATACATTATTAATTTTAAAAATTTTATAGTCAATAAGGAGTCATAATATTAAAGATTTACACAATGTCCATTTCAAGTAGGATGGTACAATGTTATTTTTATTTAGTATTCACTAATAAAACATTAAGGCGATACTCGGAAAAATTATGCTGAAGCGAGATAGCAATGAGAAAACGACAAGCGCGGGAGCGAGACCGATTTTGTAGAATAGGCAAAAAAAACACAAAATCACTTCGTATTAAAAAACTATAGCGATTTTTTAAAATGCTTCTACACGATCCTAAATATTATTGGTGTCCACTAATTGAACTAATTTCCAATAGTATATGTAACCCCATTTAAGAATAATCTTGAAATTTCGTATTTTTTAGAGGTCTTTTCGAAAATAAAAAGTGTCGAGCCAAAATCATAAAATCGTGTTTTTGAAACTATACGATTCTAGATAAAGGTATAAAAAAATACATATCTTATTACCAGATTTGTAACAACTCTAACCATCCTATAGTTTTATATCAAAAAGTCCATACTTTTTCCGAGTAGCGCCTTAATAATAATATCACTATTCAGAAAAAATAACACACTACATATCCAAATATTTTTTCACAGAGTAGAAGTTTTTTTCTAATAGCCACCTATATAGTGACTTTTTAAATGTGTTTTTAACCAACGATAAATCTCTAAGGTCCTGTGGAAGCTTATTGAATATTTGTATGGCCATAAAGTACACGTTCTTTTTAAATAGTGTTAATCTGCATTTAGGAATAATTATTTTATTTTTTCTGCAACTTCTTACATTAGCTTTAACTTCCGTGTTGTACACAAAATATTCAGGGTTCTTTTTGACTAACAAACATAACTCAGCAATATAGATACTAGGAAGTGTCAATATTTTGTGCTGTTTAAACAAAGGCTTACAAGATACTCTGCTACTTATTCCACATAGTGCCCGGATACATTTTTTTTGTGCTATAAAAGCTCTTTTAAAGTCCACACTGTTGCCCCACATTACCACGCCATAGCGAAACACTGAGGATACAAATCCAAAATAGGTTTGTAAGGCAATTTGAAATGTTATGACCTTTCTGATTCTGCTCAACGCATACACGAATTTATTTATCTTTTTACAAACAGCGTCAATATGCATTTTCCAGCTACAATGCTCATCAAGAGTTATACCTAAGAATTGGGCAGATTTTACCAGGTCAATATTATTATTGCTATGTTGTATATTTATATTATTTTTTTTTGCTTTATTTGTGTGAAATTGTATTGCTTTTGTCTTATTTATGTTAATTTTTAAATAATTTTTATTTATCCAACCGATTATGTCACAAAGTGTGCTATTTATGTCTAATTCTAATTGGCCAATACTTTTACTATGGAATAGTATTGTACAGTCATCGGCAAATAAAAAGCAAGAATTATCTGTAATATCAGGTAGATCATTTATGCAGTGCTTACCCGTGGTACTACCAGTAGTCCTACCAGTAATACCATGGGAGATTTTTTTGCCAGTGGTACTACTGATGTGTCTGGTAGTACTACGGGCAATTATTTTTACCCCTGATACTACTAATTAAATATGTAAATAAAAGAACACCCTGATATACCGTGAATTTTTTTTCAAACCAAACTTAAAGGGTAAGGGCTGAATCCCTAAGCACAGGTTATTTTCATAACCAATTTAGGGTCAGTGGTAACACTTCTCCTTGAGAATGAAATATTACGTCAATATTATTGTAAACTTGAAGACTAATCCTTTATAAAAGTCTGCTTATTGTAAAGTTAACATTGTAATTTTAGGGTCAATGAATAAATTTATTATTATTATTCCCTTTATTACATTTTAAATACTTACAAAATTATATTTCTAAACATTAAATTTTTACAATGTATAACACTATAAAATATAACATTTAAAAATACAAAAATGCAGTTCCCCAACGGTAGCAAGATCAGGGTCCCGGCTACCGATGGTTAAGGATCCAGAGACAGGAACCTTCTCACTATACGGGCCGTGTCCAGAAGTACTGCCTTCTGCATCTGACTCCCGATCCATCCACCTAACGCAAGCCTCTTAAGGTGTTTATCGAGGCTCTTGGCTATCAGACCATGGGCAGATATGACTATCGGAACAATAATTGCTGAATCAATGTCCCACATGTCAACAATCTCGTGAGCTAAATCAAGATATTTGTTTTCTTTATCTTTTTCAGCTTTCACAAGGTTGTCGTCATGGGGAACAGTGACATCAACAATTATTGCGCGACGTTCGTGTCGATCTATCAATACAATATCAGGCTTATTAGCTACAATAGTCCTGTCTGTAATGATAGATCGATCCCAATACAATGTGGCATGGCTATTTTCAAGGACCTGTTCTGGTGCATACCTGTAGTACGGCACCTCGGATGCCACAAGACTATGTTTCAGAGCAAGTTGTTGGTGTATTATCCTGGCCACTTGGTTATGTCTATGCAAATACTCGCCGTTTGCGAGACGAGAACAACCGGAAATTATATGCCTAAGGGATTCACCCGGACGATGGCACGCTCGGCAAATATCCACTGTGCCATCTCTTAGGATATACTTTCGGTAGTTATTCGTCATCACAACCTCATCCATAATTGCACAGACAAAACCTTCGGTTTCACCAAAAAGATCACCGAAACGGAGCCAGGATACTGAGGCTAATAAATCTACGTCGGACCCATGGAGAGCCCGGTAGAATCTGCCATGTAACTGGAGAAAATACTCCCTAAGATTGCATATCTCGCGGTTATGCAATGTCTTAGCATTTAAGAAGCCACGGCCACCGCACTTCCGCGGGATATACAATCTCATGGTCGATGAACGTGGGTGATGCATGCGATGTGCTGTCAGCAATGTACGAACTTTTCTATCCAGGGCATCCAGTTCAGTTTGAGTCCATTTAAGTATGCCAAAGGAATACATCAGTACCGGCATGACCCATCCATTGTATGCGCGAACCTTGTTTCCGCCAGACAAAAGACTTTTAAGGACTTTTGAGAGGCGCCCCAAGAAACGCTCACGCAACGACTGTTTCATGTCAGCATCGTTGATGCCTAATGCCTGTGACATACCTAAATATTTATAGGTTTCGTTAACGGAGAGAGATCTAAGATTAATAGAATCCGAGAGTTGTATACCCGTGGATTCCATTATCTGACCACGCTTTACATGCATGACTGCACATTTGTCCACACCAAATTCCATTTTAATGGCATTACTGAAAGCTTCAGTAACCTTCAGTAACGCTGTCAAATGAGAACTGCTATGGGCAAATAGTTTCAGGTCATCCATGTATAGCAGGTGTGATATTACTTGACCATTTCTCCGTAAACGGTAGCCTAATCCTGAACTCTCGAGAAGTGTACTCAGAGGGTTCAAGGCCAGACAGAACCACAATGGACTCAGACCGTCACCCTGGAAGATACCTCGCTCTATTTTTATAGGGTCGCCCTGACCTAGAACCCGTCGACATCCTGGATAGAAAAGGACCGTTCTCCATTTTCGCATGCACGATATCAAGAAAGTGCGTAGAGTTGTATTTATTTTATACAACTCCAGCACCCTCATGAGCCACGAATGCGGCACGGAATCATAGGCCTTCTTATAATCTATCCAGGAAGTCGACAGGTTCTTTCGGTTTCGACGAACCTGTTGGTTAATAGCCATGTCAATGAGGAGTAGCTCCTTAGTACCACGGGCCCCATTCCTACATCCATTTTGAGAGGCGAACATAATAGAATTTTGATCAATGTGTTTATTAATCTTCGACCTCAAAATGGACGTAAGAATTTTATAAATTGTTGGACAGGTGATAGGTCTATAGTTTTTGGGGTCCGCAGTACTACCAGATTTATGGAGTAGATGGGTTATGCCTGTTGTCATGAATTCTGGAAGCGATCGAGATAATAAAGCACTTTGAAATTGAGATGCTAAGCAAACGTGCGAGCTAGGTAACCATTTATACCAGAAATTGTGCAGTCCGTCCGGGCCTGGAGATTTCCAGTTGGGTAAGGAACGAACTGCACAAACTACGTCTTGGTAGTCAATGGTTACTTCATTCATCTCAGGTATAAGCTCACACGAACGCTCAACATCCCTTATCCACGCGCCTTCAGAGTGAGTGACAGGCACGGACCAGATGTTGTGCCAGAAAGAAATCATGGCATCATCATCTGGCCGATGCATATCAGTATCACTCTGATCCGATCGCTCCCAGGATGCATAAACACGTCGTTGATCTCTCTCGAACATGCGGTTCTGAGTAAAGCGATCGACTCGCACCCTATACCTCCGAATACGATTAGCCCATGCACAAATTTTCTGCTTCAGGAAGTCGATGCGCTCTGTGACACATGAAATATAATTTTGAGGACTAATACCAGTCCCCAAGAATGCACGTTTCACAAAGCGCATGACCCTAGGACGCATGTTGCCCTCCCTAAAGCAGCTGAGCTTACCGATGAGTACCCTAGCCTCACTGATACGACGTTCAATCCTACACTGCCAGGCTGGTACAGCCAGACGAGGGCGTGTTGCTGTGTCAGTATTTGGAAATTTGACATGAGCAACACGACAAGCCGTAATAGCCGCACAATACAAGATCGAATGAGTATCAGCCAGGTCTTCACTACTATCAAAGTAATTTGATAGTAGTGAATCTAAAGCACACATCAGCGCCCTATTTTTTTTGTGCATGGGAAAACGCGGAAGCCGAGGTCTAAGGTGAACAGAAGTCGATCGAAATTCCCGAACTACATCTTCAAGAGTACTCCTCAATATATCATTGTATTGGGGACTTACAGTAGTAACCATATCATCTCCACCATCACTATCAGCAACGCCAGCTTGCAATGTGGCCGCGGCAGAAGCTTGAGTTGCCGCCTGCGATGCAGTAGTAATGATACGGTTACGTTGCACCTCTGTTCGGAGCCGATCAAGTACAGAGTCATCCAACAAGTGACCCCGTTGAATGGCTCGCACCTGATCCGACAGTCGTTGAGCCGAAACGTTGATAGATG
This sequence comes from Crambus lathoniellus, assembly GCA_949710035.1. Classification (NCBI taxonomy): domain Eukaryota; kingdom Metazoa; phylum Arthropoda; class Insecta; order Lepidoptera; family Crambidae; genus Crambus; species Crambus lathoniellus. Next base: position 18,434,310 of record OX453302.1, on the reverse strand, counting down.
GTTCAAGAGCCTGAAACAGAGAAAGCATCCGAACACGATACGCAGTAAGATTAGTTCCTGCCTCTGTTGCCTCAAAATATGCGCGCATGACATTTTCATTGATGGAAATTGTCCATCGCATGCGCTGCACTCCACCGGGAGCGGGGGCCCTGACCGGAGCCGTTTGCCCCAGAAGCCCCAAACTCTTCGGTGGCCGGCCCCTCCTCCGGCGTACAGGTGGTGGCGACGTCGGCGGAGAGAAGTACTCGTCACTATCGCTCGACGCAACTGCAGATGTCAGCTGAACACACGGCACTAAGGCAGTTGCCGACAACTGCGAGGCGGAGCGAGGTGACGAGCCCGGAGGTGGTAGACGTGCTGCTCGGCTTCTCGTCAACATCTATTTGTTCATTATACCTATTCCATTCCCATTTAATTTGGTTTGTTTTTGTGATGAGATGACATTTTCAACTGTCAAACAGGATCATTTTTAAAATAGATTATAAATATGTATCTTCTTTGTTGTTGTTCTATGTATATTGTTGCAGGCTATTAGATAAGTATTAAATATTATTTTGGTATTACAATGACCTCTGAATTAAATATTTCTTAATAAAATCAATAAAATGATGGAAAATAATGACTTGTCACGTTGACGAATATTTTTTTTTTTTTTTTTTTTTTATTATTATTATTATTATAAGTTGATCTTTTTTTTATAGGGTGTGGTTGTTTTAATAGAATAATATTTATTTTTTTATTACCTTAAAAATGTTTTAATTTTTTTAACTGTTTGAAATGTTTTATTTTATTATTCTAAACATCGACAATAAGTTTGAAATACTTACCGTAAAAAAATTAAATAAAAAAATTCACGAAATTTATTCTAAACACGTTAAATGACCTACCCCTTCGGTATGGATTAAAAAAATATTTCATGGTATATACTATCAGGGTGTTGTTTTATTGACACATTTAATGAGTAGTATCAGGGGTAAAAATAATTGCCCGTAGTACTACCAGACACATCAGTAGTACCACTGGCAAAAAAAATCTCCCATGCTACTACTGGTAGGACTACTGGTAGTACCACGGGTAAGCACTGCATTTATGTACAATATAAACAACAGAGGCCCCAAAATACTGCCCTGTGGTACACCATTTTTTACTTCACGATACTGTGACCTGGCCGTTTTTTTAGTTTGTTTTTCGATTTTAGTAATTTCAGTACACTGTTGTCTATTTGCTAGGTAGCTTTTAAGCCATTTATGTGCGGTTCCTCTCATACCATAGTCGTCAAGTTTTCTTAGTAGAATGTCATGGTTAACGCAGTCAAAAGCTTTTGACATGTCTAGAAACAAGGCTACTAAGGCGTAGGAACTTGAAAAAGATTGTGTGATAGAATTTAGAAATATTGAGAAAAGAAGAGGAGATAAGAGCAGATTAGACGGCACCCTGAGGGACACCGGCATTGATATCACACCACCTAGAGAAAGAATGTCCTGTGCAAATACGTTGCCGTCACCCTAGCAGTAACTTTGAAACCAATCAATTGCAACTGGAGATATTTTCAGAGTACGTAATATACACAAAGGAGGGTATCGAAGTAAACCGAATTAAAGGCAGCGTTACCTGACGGGTTTCCATCGCAAAGCGTATGTCATCCGTAATCTTCACAAGTGCTGTCGATGTGTCATAGGCCTTGCGAAAGCCATACTGAAAAGGGTTAAAGAGTTGGTTTAAAGTTCCTGCCACCTATATTGATAACTCAAATACCTGCTTGCTGTCACAGTGACTCCTTTAGGAAAAGCTTGTTTTTTATATGTCATCATATGTCATTGTAATACGAGATGTGACAAGGAATAAACGAAACGTATTTTAAAATTGCATTTATGCTTATCAAAGGAAAAATAAAAAAATAAGACAACAGTGACTTCTATCAAATAACACTAACATAACTGCAGACATATTTGACTCAAAATTAACAATCATCTCCACATAATGATATTAAGGCTGATTTACATTGATCCAGTAGCTCGATCCAGTGTCGGCACTGGATTGGCACTGGATCAATGTAAACATGTTTCAATCCAGTACAGCCAGCGTCCAGTAAAACATGTTAACATTGATCCAGTGCCAATCCAGCGCCGCAACCCAGTGGCACTGGATCGAGCTACTGGATCATAGATGGAAGCTAAAAATAATGCGAAAAAAAGTAAAAAAAAATATCAAAATTATGATTAACACACATTTTTTTTTCGCTAACGAGTTTTTTTTTACTCAGCCAAGCTAAATGCGCACACTTGTAGCCTCGTCGAGCGCTTGTAGACTTGCTCTTGACTTGTGTCCACCAACATGTAAGAATGTTCAATGACCAAGTCACATAAAACCTAACTATATCAATAAAGAAATCGCAGTAAGGAACATTCAAAATTCAAAATCATTTATTCATTTTAGGCTGATACAGCACATGTGAACGACAATGACGCTACGCTATCGGTTCGGAAATCCATTAGAATCCAAAATCATTAGAGTTAGCTTGGCTTTACTGAGAGATTTCATAACTTTTTATAAAGAAATAAGCAACTCCAACGAGAGTTGGCCAGTTTTTAGGGTTTCCGTACCAAAATGGTAAAAAGAAACCCTTAGGTGAGACTCAGTCTGTCTGTCACAACTGGACATCTCGAGAACTACTAATGCTATCAACTTAAAAGGTGATGTCCAAAAATGTATGAGGTCTGGGCCACGTCTTTGTACACTATTCCAAAAAATAGATAAAGATACGCTATACAGTTTCTAATTATTAAATTTCTTTAAAATCGCTTTATTTTATATGGAAGGAACATTAAATAAAATGCAAAAACACATCAACAATTCATCATGGCGGAAGAAGGAAGATGTCATTTTGTTGTTGTCTGTCTGACAAAAAGCTTAGACTAAATACTGAGGTAACTGGAGAGTGCAGTACTAACACTTTTTTGTGGCACTGCTGTGGTTGTCTTCCGTCTCACCCATGAAGCTCGACTTAATACTGAGGTAACTGGAGTTCTCATCCTGAATAAAAAAGTGTACCCAGCAAATTTGACATTTATGTATGTAGTAGCTGTCAGTTGTCTCATATGACCATACGTATTTTTTTAAAGTGTAGGTGAGACGGAAGACAGCCACTGTGTAATTTTTGGGGACAAAAAAGTGTTAGTACTGCACTCTCCAGTTACCTCAGTATTAAGTCGAGCTTCATGGTCTCTCCTACACTTTGAATGAGACAACTGACAGCCACTACGTACTAAATGTCAAAATTGCTGGGCACACTTTTTTATTCAGGGTGAAAACTTCAGTTACTTCAGTATTTAGTCTAAGCTTTTTGTTGTCTGGTCTGTCTGAATAGTTTTAGATGACGTTTGTCCAACAATTTTGCAAATAAGAGAGAAATAAAAATATTTATATTTTTTTGCAACAGAGACTGAAAGGGGTTCTTAAAAATTCGAAGTGGGGCTACTAAGGCATATGGGGTATCATATGAAAGAGCGCTGCTTGCACATTCTTTAACATTTTTTCTTTTTTTAAGCCGCATAGTTTTCGACTTCTGATGAAAAATGTAAAAAAGATACCATCCCCCACCCCCCCTCTTGTCTCCGAAGTTTGCATAAAGAAAAATCGGAAATTATATTGTGTGATAGAAGTTTATGTAAAGATTACAGGAAAAATAAAACGATGTCTCTAGATAAGTAGTAATTTTTTTCTGAAATCATCAACAAAATATTATATTAGTTAGTTCCACTATCGGTCATAAGCTGGCGTTGACCTAAAACTGCAATATTCTACACCGCAAATGCTCTGACGAATCTAGCCTCGCCGATGAACACATTTTCACGTTATATTTATTTAAATGTATTTAAATGTTAAATGTACGAAACCCTATCACGTTATTTGAAGATAACGACAATTAATTTAGTAGAATTTAGTAAAATAAAAAGGGGTTACTCAAAGAAACAAGCAGGATAAGAGTCAAATAAAGGGATTTAATAAAGTAGAATATAAGGCTATAAAAATGGCACGTAGCTTACTTATATACAAACTAAACTAAACTAACTACAGACTATTTACAAAGTTATATTTATAAAAAGGAACCTGAGGGCCTACTCTGAAACGCAAAACCCGAAACTTCGGTATACCCGTCGGTAGTGAAAGGGGCGGGGCTAACCGAAGTTTCGGATTAGCGTTTCAGAGTACGGTCCCTGGAAGTGTCTGGAACGGCGGACGGCGATGCGTAAATAGACACACACTAGAGTGCCACGGCCAAGGATGTGGCATTCAGCGAGCTCCAAACGAGGTGGGGAAGAAAAGTAACACTGGGCCCAAACGAGGGCTTGCGTTGGCGCAGCAGAATAGCGAAGTCGCTTCACAACACAACGCACAACGTAATAGAAGTAAAATAAAGTGATTTATAATTAATTTGAGTATTTTTAAAGAAAAGCCAAGTCAAATTAGATCGACTCGTTTTGTAGGTCGGTAGCCTAGTAATGGCCGATCCACTGTTCCAAACCTGTTGTCTTACGATTTTCAAAATTTTATGTTTCTTTCAACCACGCTAAACATATTTTGTGAAGACAACATACTATATCACTTTAGTAGTTTGGCTCGTCTGTTAAGGTTTCTCCTTAGGGTATCAGGTACTCAGGATCTTCCATGATCATAGTTTTGATAGTTTTTCCTTCATGTGGGCATTAAACCTTACCCTGTACCAAATTGCAGGACTCTAGGTTTATGGGAAGTACTCGTTCTATTTTGATGATCATGATCAGTGATTGTCAAATTAGGAAAACTTTGCTTTCGTATAACTTCGGAAATAAATTAGCTACAAACTTGAAACTTTGGGGTTCTGGTGTGTGCATGCAGTTTACTATATTATGACGATAATTTCAGTATTCTAAACCCATCCAATAGTCTTCAAATAGAGCCAGAATGTTGGAAAATTTCCTGTAGATATTGTAATGGATGTGGGTGATAATGGGGGAAAGGATATCAAGGATGGGAAGTATCACTTTACGACTACTAGAATCAGCACCTACAGCACTTGAGTCGATAAACAAAATAGTTGTCTGCACATCACAGTCTGAAAAATGATTAGGAGAGAAAGACTTTTAGTTTATGCTTTTTTAGATTACACACAAAAGTTTGTAAGTAAATACCCATTATGCGAGTCAAATCCATACTTCAGCTAACTAAAAGAGCTGATGACCTTGAAACGTCTGAATAGATCTTCAGAAAATATAATAGCTAATAACCATTTCGATCACGTCTGCTTTCAAACAAAACTAACCGCATCAAAATCGGTCCATTCGTTCAGGAGGCTTACCACAAGCTCTTAGCAAACAGAACAAATGCAGGGCAGTTTTATTGCAAGGTTTAAAATATACTTCTTGCTAATCGTACTATAAGCCAAAATTAGCAGTCTTTTAACAGGCCTGCTGCACTGCTGTTGCTATTGAATGATTGTCTCTGGCGTGTCGAGCCAAAATGTTGTTTGCGTTCGAAAACTAAATATGATTTTTACCGGTAAATACCGTTTCGTATTAAAGTAACATTTTATAAATAAAATACAATAACAATGCAAAGGAAAACCTAAAACAAGATGTTTTTATGGAAATAAAATTGAACAGCAGTGTAAAAAAAATGGTTTTAAATATTATTCTTGACAGAGTTTTATAAACAAGCGTTACTTCTAGTTTCCGAACGTTACTCGCAACTAATGTTTTTTTTTTACAAATGTGTTTCAAGCTTTGGTTTCAAGTTGGAAAAGTGACTAATTTCAACAAACAAAGTTAACACAGTTACTGAGACCCGTATTCTAGAACGATACTCAAGTGGAGATCTCTTCTCAAGCTCAGTTAGAAAGGGATGCGAAAACATGCACCGAATACATTCATCCCTTGCTAACTATACTTGAGAAGAGATCTCCACTTGAGTGTCGTTCTTTAATACGGACTTCGTATTAAAGAAAAAAGCGCTCGGAACGCTTCACAATAATGCAGCAGTAACCTACTTGACACGGTTTGTTGTGCCATGGAATGCCCCCAATGTCCCCCACAGCCACAGGTTTTTCAGAAGGGCCGGTGGCAAAAAAGGACAAAGCAGACAATACCTAAAATAAATAATTTAAATGATACAAAGTTCGAGAAAATAAGAATCTTGTAAGACTCTTGTTTTAATTTTTGAATGGGTAGAACTCACTCACTCTTGCCTGAACGGATTAATCTCTAGATTTCGTTGCCGCTGCAGTATCAGCCCCCGGATTCACAAAAGGTTGGAAACGCTCCCGACAGCGGAATGTATGCACTGTCTCTGTCACTCACTATAGAATAGGCAAAGACAAAGCACAGAATTCAAATCAGATTACGTTTCCGGTGGTTCGTGAATCAGGGGGCATCAGAGGTCTAAAGGGCCCCGAAACCAAAACCAAAACCTCCGAATAAAATCCATTTTGTCGTAAACTTCCAATGAATTGCTTTGTTCTCGTATTAGTTTACGCCACGCTTTTTTCTTTCTATTGCGGAAAGCTTTCGTCCTCCAAAAACCACAGAATTGCTTGATCATTCATTTAATAACGAACAAAATTATCAGTGGTATTCCACTTATCAAAGATCTTTAATCGTCCTCGTCCAATTTCTTTGATCAAATATTTGAGTTAAGTGGAATACCACCCTTAGCAGGCTTTTATAGCTGCTTGAGACCAACTTTTTAAAAACTGCTAATTATGACAGTTTGGCAGGCCTGCTGGCGTGCTAAAGTGAGCTCATGGTACGTTTAGCAACGCTGTTTGACCGGTGAACGTCTAGGACTAGCAGCGCTGCTATTGTTATGGTTCATGGTATCGATAAGCAGGGCAGTTTTTTAAGGCTTAAAAATAACTGCTATTAGAGCTTGTGGTAAGCCCCCAGGACCTGCGATGCCACAGACAGATACATAGACAGACCATAGACAGACAGACAGATACACCGACGCGTCAAACTTATAACCCCTCTTTTTCCAGTCGGTGGCTAAAAAGGGTTAATCGCATTTTATTTCTGATTCCGCTATCCCAACGAATAGGTACAGTGAAAACACACTGTAAAAAGATCGTTAGAAATATTTATCAAAAGACATGAAAGCCATTATTAAAGAACTCGGGATTTTCGTTACGCTTGCTACTATTTTTTGCGTAATATTTCTCTTTGAAAAATGGCAGCGAACGGATGTCCCATATGTTTTTCTTTATTCGTACCAAACATGTATCACGATATTCACGATAGTTCAACTGCTATTCCGAAACTTTCATAAATCTAAAATAAATTTGCTTGCACATATTTCACATTGTGTGGCAACATGTGGATGATACATCAACAGACTGCGACACCGAGTGATGGATGGGCCGATAAATAAAAATACGATCAAGGCGGAGATTTGCAAGTCGGATTGTCCGAGTTTCCTTCCAAATGATGACGTCAAATGTTTTCGTATGTCTAGTGTTATTATTCTTTTGCTTTTCTTCGTCTTGGTTTGTAAGGTCAGCCTCCTTTAATACTGACTTACTTTTATGTCATGTCCACGGACATCGACAAAGGTGATTTTAGTTTCGTAAAGGTACAAGAGTTCGAGTATTGTTATACGATAACATAGTTCAAAGATCTTTCTTAAAAGTAAAAGAGAAGATATATGTTTCCTACCACTTAACTCCCAGTATCGGTTTCCTCGGTACTTACTGCATTATCGGAGAAGGACTTTGGGGGTTACAAATGGACTACTGCGCTCATTTATTGGCCGAGATCGATGATCTGCACCGTTACCACGAAACTGCCTTCACTTGCACGTAGTACTCAGGCCGGGATAATCTAAAGATGTGTGAGGATAACATACAACACTGAACTTGAATACTGTTACTCCTACAATTTAATAAGTAAGTTATAATTTGTAACAATAAGGTATAATAGGTTCCAGATCCCACTCGCCATAAACATGAATCTTTCTAATATAAATGGAAAATATAAAAACAAGAATAAGTTTAACGAGTTTAATGTTCCTTTTATATTGATAAGACTGTCTCGTTTCTCCGTCATTCCAATTCCATTCATCCTTCTTCATTGTAAAGGGCCATTTTTTACTTTTTGAATTAGACATTGATCGCTGAAAAAACAAGCGTTGAGAGTTTCCTTTCATCTATTCTATACATATAATAAAATCGTAGACTTTCCGTGTCTGTACATTGAAGATATTTGCAAAAAAAATACCAGAACATGTTAGAGATAAGCAATAGAGCGTATAAATCGCTTTTTTAAATTTTTTGTCTGTTTGTCGGTTTGTCGGTTTGTCTGTTTGTTTGTGACGGCATCACGCAAAAACCACTGAACGGATCTTTATGAAATTCTGTACGAAGACAACTGGTTACTCTTAAAAAAGTATAGGATACTTTTTGTCCCGTAAAAATCCCTTATTCCTACGGGAAAATACAAAAACTGATTCTTACTAAAATAGATGTCGCCACATGATTATGAAAATACTTTATATTTAATCGCTGTCTCAATTAATAATGAATCATTTTTTACCTGCTTCAAAACATAATATAAATTGAAAACCATCCAGGCTCCTATAAAATAATAAAAATAAAATTTCATGTTATTTACGTCATTATAACTACTAAGCAATAGATGGCGCAGGAAGTCAGTAAGATTACGATATAACTCCATGGCCCGCTATTATTTCTCGGCTGCTTGCGCTACAAGTGCAACGAGTGAGATAGAAGATGGCTTTGTATAACTCCACACTCCACAGCCATCTCTATCGTCTTCGATAGAGACGGCTGTGATAACTCTCACAAAAGTACATTCGAATGATTATATTAAGTAGGGTGAAAGCCCCCTCTGTTGCCACTTTAAGATGTTTTTCACTTTTTTTGCCTATGGTCTTAAGTAGATACAAAGTTTATATCTAAAATTGTCAAGAATGTATATTATACTTTTCTTTAAATTTTTAAATACTTACTATACAAAAAAGTACTTAAAAAAACTTAACTGACTTCAAAAAGTATTTGTCAACTGAAAAGGAAAAAATAATATCTTTGAGATACCTCTTTGAGGTCAGTGCCAGACGGTTTATTTTATTTAATTACTCTTTTATTTCTTAAGTTTAAGTGTATATTGTACCTAATATACCCACATATCAAAAACTACTAAACCGAATTTGATGAAACTTAAACTGTTACCAAAGTTAGTATCCACCTAAGATGCCACCTATTAAAATACACCCTCGAATACACCACCCCTCAAATAGAATCATCTCGATAATATGCCTTTAGATTTCGAGAAATTCGTGAACAAACATAGTAAAAAACATATAACTATACACATACTTACAAAATTTAGCTTTATTTTAGTCAGTTAAAAACCTATTTTTAAACATAAAATGTGCGAAGGGTTTGGAACCGATTATTGTTTTTTGTTAACCACATTTTTAAAGATACATCGAGAAATCAATACTTACCTAACTTAGATAAATTAGATAGATAAAATAAAATAAATAAAATAAAAGAGACATTTAATTCAATGTAAACTGAAAAGTGTTTATTGAATAATATTCCTATGTCATAAGGAATTCTTACTATTGTTATTATGACTTAAAAGCCATAGATAAAAAATATATTGAAAAGCAAAAGTTATTAACGAAATGTTTTAGGCTAAGTAAGCACTCGGGGCAATTGCCAAAACTGGGGTTTTCACCCTATTGATGTAATATTTCTATTTCTCATTTCCACTCGACGCTAGATGTCGCTACAGTAAGTATAGTGCCACAAATATACCTGACCCGGTGACAGTGGTGGTGGAGGAGCCACTAGCAATACAAAATTAACTGTCAAAATGGACTGCCGGCAGTCAACAGTATTTAGTACCAAAAAATAACCACTGTGTGATATAAGTTTGCAGAAATGTAGACATTATACTTCATGCTTCGTCCTCAAGATTAGCTTGATTAACACTTGTAGTACGCCCTAGTAATCGCCAATTTCACACTATATTGAGAATATACCTACTTATAAATTAAAAAGTAATAAAAGACAATTATTATTTTTTAAATTTCAAATGCGGGTAGTCAAGAGCGATCTGGCTCAAGCGCCCGTCATAGCTGTCATTCGCTTTCTAGTGCGTCGCCGTTTCACATCTAGTTTTTAAATTGTGTTAAAAAAGTTGTTAGTTGTTGTTAAAAGTGATTATTTAGGATGCCCAAACGCAAAAAAGATAATTGTGAACACATTAAACGAAAAATTATAAGATTGGGGAGGATGTTGGAGCGAAAAAAGAATCACCACCACACCGGTAAGTTTCATCTTGTTCTGAGTTATCGGAACAATCCTATCGCTCGTCGTCCTTATCTAAAGGTACGTTATGTATTTTAATACATTCATAAGTCACTGGCCTTGACATATTATATTGCAAATTGAAGTTCAGTAACCTGGTTTTCTAACGTTTCGCAAAAAAAAATTGCAAACGATAATTACGTTCAACGATAAAACGTTTTGACTATTTAACTACTTATTACTAAGTTTGTAAAATAAATACTTTTTGATAAAGTATAACAAAATTATTAATTAATTTTAAAGTTATAATTGAACATATAACATCGTGTTTTGCTAAGATTTTGGAATCGCTTGTTTATGATCAGCTGTATCATCACCTGAGCCCACATATACACCAGCAACAGCATGGTTTTGTCAGAGGAAAATCCTGTGTAAGCAACCTCGTGGAATACACTGATTTTATATGCAGGGTACTGAACGACCGTGGCCAGGTGGACGCAATTTACACCGATTTCCAAAAAGCGTTCGATAGGGTGAGTCATTGTGTGTTATTGTACAAGTTGGATGCCATGGGTGTACATGGCTGTCTTCTTCGCTGGTTGAAATCGTACTTGTCCAACCGAAGTCAGCTTGTGGCATTGAAGGGATACTACTCGCAGCCGGTCTCCATAACATCGGGTGTCCCACAGGGGTCCCACTTGGGCCCTCTGTTATTCAATCTGTACATTAATGACCTGGTGCCCAAACTTAGTAACTTCAAGTTACTGTACGCCGACGACCTAAAAATATTTTCTCGGATTGAGTCTCTGCAAGACTGTCTGTCACTACAATCTGACATTAACTCTCTGCAGGAATGGTGTACAAAGAACCATATGAACCTCAGTGTCGGCAAATGCGCCGTGGTAACGTTTACTCGTACTAAGAAACCTTTGGTCTTTCCTTACAAGGTCGGAGATGAGGCACTTAGTCGAAAAAATTTAGTTAGAGACCTCGGCGTTTTGCTCGATAGCAAGCTGAGCTTCAACGATCACTATGACTCACTGGCTAAAAAATGTAACCAACTTCTGGGATTTGTTTGCCGGATGTCTAGAGATTTTAAGTCCCATAAAAGTGCTCTACTCTTGTACTGCTCTCTCATACAGAGCCAACTTGAATACGCTTCTGTTATCTGGTCGCCACATTATCAGACGCATATAGACCGAATAGAGGCTGTACAAAAACGTTTTCTGAGAGTGCTAACGTATCGACATCGCCTTAAGCGCGAACTGCTTACGTATGCAGACCGACTGGAGCACTTTGAGCTGACTAGCTTGCAGAGGCGTCGCACCTTACAAGGTATTTTCTACCTTTATAAGATACTGAATGGATCTGTGTCAACCTCAACACTCAGTCGTCTTCAGTTAAAGGTACCATCACGATCAGTCAGACATCAGATCACCTTTGCAATTCCACTTTGCTCCAATAATGTCGGGTTACATAATCCTGTTAATCGTATCTGTCGGGACTTCAACAATTTGGCGTCCAATATCAGTGACGTGCCTGACATCTACAACTTATCACTCCGTAAGTTTAAAGCCGAAGTCAGTACATTGCTGCCTTAGTGTTTATATTATATTACATTATTTGAATTTATCAATGTCTTAAATTTTTATTGTTGATATTTTGATTATTTGATTATAAATTTTCAATTTTAATTTTAATTTGCATGTTAATTTGACCTTTTTCCTATGTTTGTTTTTTGTTCAATTTAATTTTTCTTTTTTATTATTTTTTATCTTGACAACTTTGATTCAAATTGACTTTTTGTTTTTGTTTGTATTTAAATTATAAGATTATTATTCTTTTGTAACCTACCTACACAATTTTAAATGATTTCTTAAAATTTTTTTTTTTTTGTATTGCACTGATTTAAACATGTTTACAGTACATTCCTCCTGGAGCTACAACATATCGTGCTTGCTTGTAGTCTACCGATGTATGCCTTCATTAGTTGTATCTCTGTTTATGTACTAATAAATAAAAATAAAAAAATAAATAAAAATACATTAGTTCGGCACAGACTTTTACAAGTTCTCGTATAAGTAGATTTCAAACAGTTTGCGGGCAGTACTTTCTATGAACTGGGACTGCTTCTTACTGAAAATAATTCACATAAGTGACTAAGATAAAAAAGAGCTTTGTACTCTAAAGTATTATGCTTATTATGATGTGTCGATTTTCAACAGTTTGCGGGCAGTACTTTCTTTGAACTGGGACTGCTTCTTACTGAAAATAATTTACATAAGTGACTAAGCTAAAAACAGCTATGTACTCTAAAGTATTATGCTTATTATGATGTGTCGATTTTCAATAGTTTGCGGACAGTACTTTTTTCGAACTGGGACTGTCTCTTACGAAATTTAATTGCATACCTAAGGTTAAGCAATACATAATCTCAAATAATGATAACATAATCATCATTATATACACTGCAGTCACTGGGTCCTACAAACAGTACAACGGGACTGTTATAAGGTACTTTTAAGTGTTGTTTGCGGACAGTACGTGTTGTTATAACTGGGGACTGTCTCTTACAATATTATACTGACATGCTAAAATTTTATGAACATGAGGCTTGCTCTGTCCCTTACATACGACCAAGAGGTCATAGTTGACCATATTCTAAGGGTTAACCTTAAGGACAATTAGAACAAGTGCTGGAGCCACTTTTGGAACCAACCCAGTACATCCCAGTCTAAAAAGATTACAAATATACAGGATGGTCATTCGTCCACTAAGGCTCCGAAGCGTGATCTACCTTCAGATCAAACGTCTGCTCTTGAAATAGAAAACATACAGTTAGATATTGAAGTATTAGAAATATTAGGTACTGACCCTACTTCAGTCAGGAGTCCTGGAGTTTTCCAGCACTGGGTCACAACAGGTATTAACAAAGAATTGCGTAAAGAACTCATAAGGATCATGTATCCCAGAAAATTGCAAATTGATTGACCCACCTGAGCTTGATCCTAAGATTAAAGCAGCTGTTTCAGATATTATTGCTAAACGCAATAAGGGCATTCAACTGAAACAGAAGGAATCGACTGCTGGAAACACTTGTCTGGTAAAATATATACTATTATATTGTCTGCAAATGAGAAAAATACAGCCTTGCTAAAAACACTTATGGATTTGGCAAAAAACATGTGTGATTGCCAACATTCTAATTCAATTTACAATTTTTTTTCTGAATGCCGTGAAGATGGATCTAAGGGATTCTCTTCATAATATTAAAATTGATAAACAATTATTCGGCGAAAACTTAAGGGAAACCATAAAATCAGATTAACAAGTCTGGCACAGACCCAAAGCAATCAACGACACAAAAGTTTCCTAATAAGAAGCCAAGCTCTAATCCATACAGTTCTTCGCGAAATTTAAACTGGAAGGGTCCGGGTCCTAGTCGCAGGCCGACGGGCCCTCCCAGGACGAAGGAGCCTGCAACAACTTCGACGCGTAGACGGCTCATCAACTTATCGAAGCAGTCGCAGTATCCGTGGCAGAGACAGAACAACAGCCGTCGTTAAATACGTTAACGCATGCAGGTCGTTTATCATTATTCTATAAAGAATTTTTCAATGATTACCAAGGACCCACTGGTTCTTTTTCATATAAAAGGATATAAGATTCCCTTCAATCGAAAACCGATGCAACCTGTATCACCGTCAACCCGAAAATGTAGTGAATAGGAAAAGGCTCTTTTCATACACGAAATTAAAAATTTGCTGTCTCTGCAATTTCAGAGATAACAGATCTGATCAATCTATCAAATATTTTTAGTACCCAAGCCAAATGGGAAGATGCGCTTCATCTTAAACTTATCACTAAATAAATTTTTTGACACAAGTCATTTTAAACTGGAGGATTTAAGAACAGTTATAAAATTGATATCGAGAGATTGTAACCGTGCACAGTAGACCTGAAAGATGCATACTTTTTGTTAAAAATTCACAAGGGAGACCGAAAATATCTAAGATACCAATTTAATCAAAAAACATATGAATTTAATGTCTTATTATTTGGCTTAAACACAGCTCCTTTGGTATTCACTAAAGTCATCATGAAACCGGTCATGAAATTCTTAAGATTATGTGGTTACCTGTTAACAATATATTTGGATCACCTCTGTCTAATATAAGGGTCTTAAAACTTACAAGATACCGTAACGTTGCTTACAAGCTTAGGTTTCATTATAAATACCGATAAAACTAATTTTATACCTTCTCAGTCTTGTAAGTTCTTAGGATGTAGTTTAGACTAAAAGAAATTCTAGGTCACTTTGCCAAAATTGAATTTGCAATACAAAAGTTTTCTAACTTAAAAAGGTGTAATGTTAATATCCGCCTATCCCGCCGTGAAATGCAGCTGGTTGTATACTAAATTATTTGAAATATGTATACTAAGTACATGGATATACCTTGTTATTTGGAACAGGATTTCTATTGGTGGAGCCGCACCAAAATAAAAATAGACAAGTATGACCTGGAGTTTTTTTCAGGTGCCTCAACTACGGGGTGGGGAATTGCATGTGGAGACGACAGAGCTAGTGGTTTATGGAGTGTAAAAGAAAGTAGCAGACAATAAATTATTTAGGAATTCTTGCTGCGCTTATTGGTTTAAGATATTAACTGTCAAGTACTTCTACGAACTGACAATACCACGGTAATTTCCTACGTAAACCGTATGGGTGTTATACACTCCCCACACCTGACAGAGATCGCAAAAGACCTCTGGCAATGGCGTAAACGTAAAAATCTTTACGTTTTTGCATCTCATATTCGATCTTCAGATAATACTATGCAGGCAGACCAAGAATGGCAGCTAGCTGATTATGCCTTTCAACAAATTGTTGAAAACTTTCATAGACCTGACATTGATACGCTAGTCGTTGAAATAATAAATGTCCAAGATATATTATATCATGGCATAAGGATCCGGATGCATACGCCGTAAATGTTTTTTTCAGTGTCGTGGTCGAAATTCAATTTTTATGTTTTTGCTCCTTTCACAATGATTATTAAATGTTTAAGAAAGATTATCTCTGACAATGCCACAGATATACTTAATAGTTGTTGCATTTTGGTTCACATAACAGTGGTATCCACTATTTAAGAGTCTTTTAATAATTAAACAATTCGTTTTCAAAGCAGATTCAAACCTAATTTTATCTACAAATTCCAGCCGCAAACAAATGCGCAACTCCATTACCCTGGTGATGGTGATGATACGAAGAGGCGTCAAACAATTTTCTCTGGGCATCCCCTTTTAGATAACTCGTATAAACAATACGAAGTTTGCTATTAAAAGTGGTCTATTTTTGTCAACTAAATAAACTAAACTTATACGAAAGTATCAATTCCCGATATACAACATTTTTTTTGCATCTGATTTTAACAGTGGCGCTCAGTATGGCACAATTAACTGTTATCATTCTGCTTTGGCTTTAATAACTAAAATTAATATCTCACAAAATCAAAAAAAAAAAAGATTTTTAAAGGTGTTTTCGTACCAGACCTCCACCCCCTAAATTTAATGAAGTCTGGAATATAGCACAGGTTTTAAATTGTCTTGAAAAGTGGTGAATCGGGAAAAAATATGTATAAAAAAAAAAAAACTTTATTAGCCATTGTCACAGCCCATAGGGTATGACGAACCCTTTCAAAAAATTGTATTTGTATAATATTGTTTGTGTAATATTAAAAAGTCTTCTTTAGCAATTAAAATCAAAATTTCCCATTCTCATAAAGACATCTAGTGGTAGCGCAGCTCAACCATTGCTCGTTATACCATTCTATAACGAAAAGCCAAGTATTTGTCCTGCAAGAGTTTTGATTACTTACCTTGAAATGACAATGTCTCTCTGTCCTGATTCCAAAAATTTATTTATTAGTTACCGAAAGCCATATAAGCCTGTTACATCACAAACCTTATTCAAATGGATAAAAAATACGTTACCTTTAAATGGAATTGATATTTCTACGTTCACTGCGCATAATACCCGGTATGCTGCTACGTCAGCTGCGCAAAATTTTGGTTTTAGCATAGACCAGATTATAAAACTGCAGGTTGGTTTTCAGAATTACATACGTTTGTCAAATTTTATAACAGAAAATTTAGCACCACTGTTTTGAGTGCTTAATCAAAATATTTTTCGTTTATTTCATAAGCGATGTTGATTTTTTATGTAACAAATAATACTTTTTTATTGCTTTATGTTTCTATGTTGAGAAAATAAAGAAGCAAGCTATGTTATAATTTCAATCTATATTATTCAGTAACCTATTACAATTTTTGCATATTTTTTGAACACTGTCTCTAAACGTCTAGAAGTGTTAATCAAGCTAATCTTGAGGACGAAGCATGAAGTATAATTAGAGATTAAACGAACTTACCTGAAGTGAAGTTCTATCTTAATTATACGAAGGCTTCGTCCGAAGAGATTAGCATCCCTCCCTCCCAAAAGTTATTACCTACTCCTCTATATTATTCGAAAAATATAATACTCCAAACTAAATGACAGCTATGACGGGCGCTTGAGCCAGATCGCTCTTGACTACCCGCATTTGAAATTTAAAAAATAATAATTGTCTTTTATTACTTTTTTAATTTATAAGTAGGTATATTCTCAATATAGTGTGAAATTGGCGATTACTAGGGCGTACTACAAGTGTTAATCAAGCTAATCTCTTCGGACGAAGCCTTCGTATAATTAAGATAGAACTTCACTTCAGGTACAGTGCCACAAACTTTGCTGTGCCGGTGGCCAAAATGTGAAACAGCGTGTTTTTTTTTAATGTCATTCTGCTGTCAAGTTGATGTCCAACCATAGCGCTGCTGGCGGCTGAAGTTCTTAGAAGTCAGGGCCGGTTAAATTGCTACAAAAAAAAGAAAAAACGTACGTAGCGCCGCTGTCACTGGCACAGCAAAGTTTGTGGCACTGTAAGTTCGTTTAATCTCTAAAAATGTCACCAATGTCATTTTGAAAAATTTGCTCATAATCGATATGTGGCCAATACGTACCTAGATACCCACCATTTTTTATGCCATTTAACCGGCCCTGGCTACTGTTAGGTGCTGTTAGGCCTTCAGCCGTAGGTACCTATACATACTTACCCAAAAAGCTTAGACTAAATACTGAGGTAACTGGAGAGTGCAGTACGAACAATTTTTTGAATACCACAAATAACACAGTGGCTGTCTTCCGTCTCACCTACACTTTAAAAAAATACGTATGGTCATATGAGACAGCTGACAGCCACTACATACATAAATGTCAAATTTGCTGGCGACACTTTTTTATTCAGGGTGAGAGCTCCAGTTACCTCAGAGTTATAAGTCAAACTTCGTGTACTTACCCAATAAATAAAATAAAGGAATATTAGAAATACTTTTCTTTCTAACGTATTTATTCATTTATTTACTAGGAAAGCTTACTTAAATGATTTTGATTAATATTAAATAATTAGATGGTATATAATTACCTACATTTTATAACTGTTACATATAGAAAATTAATTACAAGCTCTCACAAATAGGAAATGTCTCCATAAATATCAAAATACAAGCCTTCCGCCCGCGACTTCGCCCGCGTGGACTAAACGACGACGTTATCCCGAGGGAATGTGATATTCTTCCGGGATAAAAAGTAGCCTAAGGCAGCCATTACACAGTCAATCCAGATCGTGATAACTGATCGTGATCTTGATCGCCATCGAGATTTACTATGTAGATATTTGGCGATCAAGATCGCGATCCGTCAATCAACTTCGTACACAGTCAATCTGGATCGCGATCATTGATTTTGATTGCGGATTGCGATCCAGATGGACTGTGTAATGGCTGCCTTAGTAAGTATGTCACTTTTCAGCTGCCAAACTATTCCCATGCCAAAAGTCACGTCGATCCATTGCACCACAGCCATCTCTATCGTCTTCTACACATAAAGTTGGCAACGTAGTTTTAAGTGAACCGATTTGACACCGTTTGCACCGTTTGACAGGTAAACAGCGAGTAAACCTCGAGTACTGAATCCTATGGAGATGGCATATCTTCTATACATCTAAACAAATAAATAAAATTGGAGTGTCTTTTTGTAACATTAAATAACCGCTTTTTACTACGTGCATATGATTAAATATACGGTACATATACCAAAATGACATGTTTTACAATTTTTGTCTGTCTGTCTGTTTGTTCCGGTTAATCTCTGAAACGGCTGGACCGATTTTGACGGACCGATTAATACGACAATTAGAAGTAGTTTAAAATTGAATTCCAAGATTTTCTTACATTGTGACTTAGTTACACCTCACTTTTTCGTAGGTATGCCACCTCCATAGGATTTAGTACTCAGAGGAGTAAACCGGTTCACAGCAATGTTGCCGTTCCGTATCATAGCATGGCTTGTAGAAGACGATAGAGACGGCTGTGGTTGCACCCATTTTGACGTGAAAGACGGACAATCAAACAAACACACATTATCTTTTTCATTTTATAGTAAAAATATGATTGACCTGATGTTATGCATTACTAAGTAAGAACTTCTGTTTGAATCGTGAAAGCGCGCTTGCTGCTGAGCCGGACCCACACTAAACGATAATACGCGCTCCAATCGCGTTCGGCAAGAGTGCGCTCCACTAGAGCTCCATAGTAGTGGTCGGAGTGGACGTGCCTCGTGCGATCCAAGAGAATAAATTAGATTTACGATCCATGATCCCCAATCTTAGATCGTGGTTGGCCAATCCAAGATGGATCGTTTGGTGTGGTTCAGTCTTATGAACCTCGCGTAGAATAGATCTAGCTAGCAAGTAGGTAACGTGGAAGAACAAAGGACGGCTCTTCAAAATAATCATTATCATTGTACACTGTTATGTGTGATGTGCTAAATGCATTTTTGTGTATAAAAACAATATGAAAATACAGATAAGTTATCACAACTTACTGTAAATCGAGATTTAACAGCCTAAGGCGACCTAGATAGCGGTTTAAATTTAAATCGAGATCGGTAACAACAAGTAGCTAAATGGGATTTAAAATAAAATCGAGATTTAACGGAAGCAAAGTATTTGCTGCAAGTGGCCCTTTTGATTTGGTTTAAGAAGAAGAGAAGAGAAGTTTAATTTTTTTTCTCGGCCCTAAGGGATTGCAGACTGTATTTAATTTTATATAAATTTCAGCTTGATACCTCCCACGCATTCTTGAGAAAAAGTTTCTTGACAGACGGACAGATCTATGAATGAGGGCTTGACTAAGTTCAATGCAGCATATCATAACAAGTAACAACATACCATGTTCATACTCTAGCCTGTAAAAATAATTTTATTGTAGAAAAAAAATGATTTTACAAAACCTTTACCCTTAACATTTTGCTTAATAATTTTACAAAATGTTAACTTTGAAACATAACACGTGTTTATTTCTAAAATATCGTACTACATAAAAAAAGCTAAGTGCTGTAATTATTAACTAAAAGTCCAATCTTTTATTCGCCATTAATAAATATAAGCAATAATTATTTAATTCCTATTTATATAACTTTAAAGTGAAAAGTGACCAAAACCGGTACAGTGGCCAAAACCGGTACGCCTGCCCTACATACAAACCAAGACGAACGGTCAGAGAAAACAGATAAGTACAGGAGGAAGCAGGAATAGACGTCTATCAAAATGTAAAAGTACTTATAAAAAGGGCATTGACAAATTCCACCGGACGGACAGTTTGTAAAAATTACCATTGTATTAAATGGAGTGTATCAGATATTATATTTTAATAAAAACCCCCGACACAAAAAAACCTCAAAAAAGTCAGAAAAAAATCTTCTCTCTCTGTCGGGGGACCCCCAACGTATAATTATACCCTTTTAGTACTTCTCATTTTGTGGTCCTTATTAATAAAGTTCTCGACTTCAGCAATGGTGAAATGGCGTTTGTCGCTGTGACAATTTCCACATTATGCTAGAAAAAAAAGCGTCACAAAGACAATAGTTGTAAACAGGAAACGTTTCCCGGCGACTCTCTAAACAAGAATCTCAAGTCGATTGCTCTACAGACAGCGAGTGTTCTTTTAATAAGTAGATGAGTATAGATGTATCTGTGTGTAGGAGGAATGAGAAAGCCTTTTTGTGTCAGCCTAGCGGAGCGCAGAGCCATGCCCTATATTTTCTATGGAAACAGTTTTCTCGCTAAAACACCCTTTTGCGGGGCGCCCTTATTAGCTGTGGTACTTTAAAAACTGACACAGAAACAATGTGTGGAAAGAAATAATTTAAATTGGAAAAACATCTGGATACAGTCTAGCTAGATGTTCAAGTTGATTAACAAAATTAAAGCCTTTGAATCAACAAATAAGAATTAAAATTAACTAAAGATCAAAGTATTTGAACACAGGGAAAATTAACTGAAAGATTATAATGTAAAAACGCAAATGTTCTTTTGTCATTTCCCACAAAAGCATAATTATTATACCGGGGCGGTTAACAGGGGCAATGAAAACACAAAACGTTACGATATTACATTTACTTGAATTTATTCGTGACAAATAATGACATACAATAATGTATAACTAGTAATCGCTAGTATTATTTTGAGCTTATTAATTCTCTCAATTCCTAATTCAGCCAAGCCAATCACACCCCCAACGTGAATGAACAACCTTGCCGCTTGTGATCCATCAAAAAATACAACACGCCGAATATTACATTTCGATTACAACAATAAAATGTGAACGTTTGATATGGCGTCGAACGATCTTACATTTAAACACGTCTTGAAGGCCTAAACAAGTGGCATTCAGATAAATAAAATGACTTTAATACGTAGGGAACCAAAGTTAGGGTTACGTGGTCTAGGCGATTGAATTAGATAATAAAATTTAAAATTGGTCACGGTATGACGTAAACGTTGCATCTTGTCTAAGCCCTCCGTTTCAAAAGTTTGATATAATATACTCTTTAATTGAGTCTTGCAGTCAACTATAGAGGTGACGTAGGAAGTGTCAAGTTGTATCTATTAGGCTCTATACACGTCCCAACCAGACAGCCGATTTGGTCTGGTCCGAACCAAATCTGGAGTACTGAACCAAGTGTGTAGCGTAGTCGCCCGACCTTAACTATTATTAATCGTGTTTGACGCGGTCATGCCGGATTTGTGTACGAATTTCCCTTCCAACCAAATCGGGACGTGTGTAGGTTTCGGAACTTCGAAGATGTTTCCCCATATTTAGGGAGAAAATATGTAAAATTCGTTTGATGGATTTTTAGAGGATTCAATCACGTTCAGTGCGGTACGCGGCTTAAAACGCCCCATGGTGAGGCTAGAAAAAACATAAACTTCTCTATCGTGCAAAGGCTGCAACTTTGGTTTGGTTCGGTATAGGAAAGAGATAAATAATACCGGGTCTTTTCAACCTCGTGCCGCACTGGAGTAATAAAATTTTAATGCAGTGCAGAACGAGGTTGAAAAGACATCGCCCGCGGACCTTGTACTGCACCCTGAGTTAGCTTCGCCTGGCTAGTGTTGTGCATCGCTGTCGAGACTAAGCAACACACGCGACTATGTGATAAATTAGCAAACGATCATGACGGAATATTGCCGAAAGCAGTTACATTACTTATAATGTAGTTGCAGTTACATTACAAGTCAGTAATGAAGATACTCGACTGATAAATCAAAATCAGGTAAGTCACCAATAACATAATGATTACTAGTCTCACTTCTCTATATAGGTAATATAAGAAGGTAACATAAACTCCAGCTATGTCGATGTTATTATTTTATAAGTATTATACCCAAGTTATAAAATTCCACTGTTTCATACAATGCTCATCTATAAACGTAACTGTCAACTTAACTATTAAATAACCTAACGAAATGGGGGATTACTAACCTTTATTTAAATAAATACGATTAAAAACACTTGTCGATATTTTAATTTCCCATCACTAAGAGCATCACCCTATGTGCGAAAAGCTACCCTTTTATAGTGCCGTACGAGGCCCAAAATACCCCACATTTTATTTGACCCACAGATTCTTAAGAAACTATCCTAACTACGGGCGGTGGCGGCAGATTTAGGTTAATCTATTCATTGTTATT
This sequence comes from Crambus lathoniellus, assembly GCA_949710035.1. Classification (NCBI taxonomy): domain Eukaryota; kingdom Metazoa; phylum Arthropoda; class Insecta; order Lepidoptera; family Crambidae; genus Crambus; species Crambus lathoniellus. The sequence continues at coordinate 18,411,873 of OX453302.1, read as the reverse complement.
ATTCATCAACATGAAAATCCATGTTTTTTTCTGATTTCACGCTATAAAAGAAATTTTAGTCTCTTGTTGACGATGGGACCCCTCTTAGCGCCACAACGTCGGGTTAAGTACCTACGCGGTCCAAAACGCCGCGTACCGCACCAGCGGTTAGTCTAGCTAAATCAGTGCCGCAGGGAATGAACGAAATGTTTTAATCTGCCCATTTATGCAAAGATTCTTTCATCTATTAGTTTTTTCGTTTATTTTATTAATAACTCGCATTTTGTCGTAAAACTAAATTTACATTTAAAGAAGGCATAACACCTCAATAATAAGTGCTGCTTTAAGTAAATATTTAGCAAGTTTTAGTATTTTAATGAAATTAACATAAAATAAAAAATAAGGATATTGAATTCTTTATAATTATAAAATATTAATAACCGAAAATAATTAATAATTTTCTTTTTAATCTATTGATGTTTTCAGTATTTATAAATAATATTAATATTGGGAGATTGGCAGCGGCTGGCAACACCTGCAACTACAGCTTGGTGCGGCCAGACCAAATCGGGACGTGTGTAGCGCCGTGTGGCGTACATGGTTCGAACGTGTGTAGCGAATTGAAGTATTACCTAAACAGGAATGCGCTATTGTGAAAAAACTGTGCCGAGCGAGAGATTACTCAGTTCAGTGTTCATTTTGTCTCTTTCAACGATGACTACGATGAGTGACCATACTGTCGCCTATTTACGGATATTCCTTCAGACCTGAGAACATTACTTGAATTGGGACACTGGTTACTGATGGGGAGTAAAGTTGAGCCGTAAACTAAAAATAGTGGTCAAAAGCTTATCAATGCTACAGATGCCGTATAGTGTTGTTTATCAAACAGAAAAGGTAAATTAAGCACACCAGCTCCCTCCATTCCCATAACGGTTTTCTTTTCCCATTGATAGGTAAGTAGGTACACAAAACAATAAAACGATAATAACTTACAATTTTTTATTTAATTTTATTAAACGTCAATCACAAAGGGCAATTAATATTCAGAAAAGCTTCCTTTCTGTCTCGCTGGTCGGCCGCAGAAATTGGCCTGTTGGCGAATTCAGTCCAGCTGAGCTATTATTACTATTATTTTAATTTTTGACCGACATAAAAAATTTAAAAGGAGGAGGTTATCTATTTCTATTTTTTTTATATGTATGCACCGGTACACCGATTACTCGAAGACGGCTGAACCGATTGAAATGATTCAAACGTTTAACATCAGGTTTTGCCCAAGTTTTAAAATGTTGAAATCGGTTTTCGTTACCACTTTATGTGAATTTATTACGTATCTTTAGACAAAATTCCTTTGTTTATAAACCGATTTAGATGATTTATTTAAAGGTATTGTAACCGACTTCAAAAAAGGAGGTTCTCAGTTTGAGCACTTACCTATTTACCAGAATACTCGTGAATTGCCTGCATGATGCACTAAAATGAGTAAAATAAAAATTATTTTTATAAAAAATAAAACCGCCTTCAAAAAAATAACATCGAAAAAGTAAGAAATAATCCTTTTTCGATGAAGGCGGAAGAAGAAATAATTTGAAGGCGGTTTTATTTTTTTTGTAAAAATATTTTTTATTCATTAGGAGGCGTCCATAATTTACGTCATAAACTATAGCATATAATAATATCTGGAACAGACAAACCCATATTTATGGTCACCCTAACCTACAATGTTTGAATTAGACAAGGATAAACTGTACAGTTACAGCCCACTCGCTCGGCTCGTTTCGGGTTTTGCGTATAGGATAGTTCTTATGACATTGTAATAAAGACTAGTTTTGATAAATCTAACAGTAAATACTTTGAAGAGAACTCATAGGTAATACTTCCATGGTGTAGCGTGGATTAGGAGCCGTACTCTGAAACGCTAAATCCGAAACTTCGGTAGCTTCACTCGATTCTGTCACGATTGGGGAGTGAGAGGAACGGGTAGGTAGGTATACCGAAGTTCGTCCGCACCAAATCGGCGGTTGGGTCTGGACGTGTGTAGCGGCTTTACATATAATATAACTATGTATACGACATTGTAATTGTATATACCGACCGAGACAAATGACATTGTATTTTGACAGATATAAATAATTCAAATAACTAAATACTCGTAGGTTTCAGCTCTTAAACAATAACGATCAACTTGTACGTATAACACCATATTTATATCAAATAGTTAATAAATTCTCATAACAAAACCATGTGATTACTACTTCCATACCATTATATCGTTTCACACTCACACCTGCCGGCCTAGCATGAGCGGCTTATAACACGCGATATGATATGGTACGCATTCCGTCTTGCTTACACCTTACTGGGGTAAGCAAGACAACTTGCCGTACCATATCATATCGCGCGATTAAAGCCGCTGATGCTAGGCCGGCTGACTGGCCTGACTTCCTATTTTAACCACTGCATTATAGCGATTTAGCGTTACTTATCTATCAAAATATAATCGATTTTGGCTGTCAAGTACGAGTATCAAAAAATTACTGCATCGTAAGTAAATATTATGTTGCAGCGGTCATACAGGGTTGCCATGGGGTTTGGCTTTTAGGCAAGATCGTTCGACGGCATATCTACAAATTTTACGGTAAGTACATCTTTATAAAATACAACAATTGTCTTAAGTAGACATATTTTCCGACTTAATAAAATTGTAAACATACTTATCTATATTTAACAAAGGAAGTAAAAAAAATGGCATACAAATTCAAATGCATTCATTAGGTATAAAAAATCTTATCCACATGATTGAAATGACAAAAAGAGTTTGCGTTATGCTATTAGTCAAAAATAAATAGCATTATTAATAAAATCTATTCGTAAAATGATTTGGCTTTTGAGTTGATTCTGCTCTGTTCATAAGACACATTTGAAATAATGAAAGGTCAAATAACAATAATTACCTACTCGTATATACAACAATCAACCAATCAGATTTTGCGATAAAATATTATGATTTAAAAATATGTTTTTATTACTAAAAAAATAATCCAAACTATTATAGGTAGTTGCCGTGAATTAAAACGAGCATTTTAATGATTGGCCCTTAGTTAAATTCCACACCCCGGTCTTTCGAGTAAAATATTTACCTACTATCAACTACGACCTACCGACAATTTATACAATGCTTACAAATATTTGACTATTCAGTCGGGTTTCTTATCTCTATCACAAATGTTATTATAATACGGGTTTTAAATATTTCAACGCATAGCGTAGGTACATTGCTATCAAAGTGCTTTACATTTTACATTTGTATACCTATAAGTAGGTCTCTCGACGACTAATACACCTGTTTCGCTTACACCTACACAAGTTTCTTGACGTTAATCCTCATAGTTTAATTTTAGGATTTGTCAATGATTTAATAGTGTCACGCCGTAGTGCAGTCGAAGTGCAGCAGTGCACAACTTTCCATCAGATTTACTTTAAAGCAGAGGGTTGCTACTTTTCTTGTCTCTAGTTTAAAATTTACAAGTTTTAACGACCTATATCAGTCTAGGCCGTTAAAATTTTAAAATTCGCTACTTTATTGAGATAAATGATAATGGAAATTGAAATAGAACAATGTCGATTACGAAATGAAGTAGTTAATTCATCGAAAAATGGAAAATGAAGTATTTAGAAAAAATCGACCCGTCTCACAACCAGCTCCGATGGGACTCGAACCCACGACCTTTCGCTATCCGGGCGACTGCTCTAACCACTGAGCTACGGAGTCGTTATTATAATACGGGTAATCGTCAGTGGTTAGAGCAGTCACCCGGGCAATCATAAAAATTGCATTGTGAATGCAAAAAAGTAAAAATTTAAATAGTTAATTCATCATTAAATATCAGTACTTTCATACAAGTAATAGGAAATAATAAATCTGCACAAAACATTTCTAATGGCCGCTGCTTTCTTCTAATTAATGTCGACACATACAAAACTTTTGAAGTTTTTTCTCTCAGTATCAGTGCTGGCAACTTTTACTATTTACATTTTGTATCAGTCTATTTACCTTTCAATCGTATCTATTTAAAGTTATTCTGTTATTCATGCGGTAAGAAAGCTTTTTTAGTTCAGATTTAGAGCTATCTCACGTAATTTAACAAAATTGGTTCATAATTAGGCTGTGTCTATTGAATAGCTGTCTACCGAAACATATCCACAACATTCATATACAACTAGTTAGCTGCCTAGCTACCTACATAGTTGTTCTTAGAGTGCATGTTCATGCGTTTCAGTAGGCATATAATCTACCTACACAACTTTAAAACTTAGTGCTATAGTATAGCTGCAGTGAGATTAAGTAAAGCCCCTCTATTCTACTTCGGTTCATGTTGCACTCTAAACTACACGCAACTATGAGCCTTCCTTACGATAATCGTCTGTACAAAATTAATAAAAACAAATTCTTACTTTATAGGTTTGTCCAATATCGTTACTAGTATAGCGCATCGTTCACATCGGCAAAGAAAATGGCTGGAATTAGTTGTAATAGAATGGTATGAAGCTAGTATGTGCAAGGCGGGGTAAAGGAAGGACTAGAGCTTTTGGAGGTACTTACATGAAACAGTTTTAAGGTTGTAGGCGATAAATTTAGATAATTTTGAATTATGTAAAGTACAGTACATTAATCTCATTGGTATGCAATACATAAATCCATAACTATAATTTGTAAAATTGGCAAAAAATTTATCGAAACACTACATTATTTTATCATGTCGTTGTTTTCATGTTAGTACAATCTTATGCTAATGCCACTGCTAAGACATGATAAAATTGACACGCTTTACGTGAAATACTTGTTGGTCCTAACCAATTTTCTAGTACTATTTACGGTCTTATTTATACCTCAACACAATAGAAGAAGCTGGACCTTTTACAAAAATACAAAACCAATCGTTGGTAGGTGATCCTTCTTGGAGGAAAGTGTATTTTAAAACCTATTGTTAATTACGTCCCTCTCAAAGTCTATAGAACGGTAAAGGCACGGTCATGATGTGTATTGCACTTATGGGAATTACTTGTCCATACAGACAGAGAGAAGAAATTTCTTCTAAATGGTTCAAAACACGCTCTAAACTACGAGTCAAGTCGAGGAAAGCGTTTCAAGGCACATACTTTTAGAAATAATAGTAGTGGTACAGAGAGAAAGTATAGCTGCACCACATGTCAGGTAAGGTTACATCAGATTAATCCAAATTAGACCGCTAAAAGCGTACCCTACGATGAGAAATCCGATAATAGTGGAGTGAACGTCCTAGTTTCTAATCTCGAGCGCGATCGGAGATCTATATATCACGTAGAACATTTAATTACAGCTATGACGTCCTCACGTGACAAACACTATAATACTGAATACATAAAAAAATTGTCGAAGCTCTTACGGTTCTTAAAACCGATTACCTGCACCGTATCACCGTTTCACAATCTAAACACGTTCCACTTTGATAAAATACGTTTTTTATACGACAATTAGATCGTTATTATCACTCACGTCACCGTTAGCGATGGTAGGGATGTGATTCCCGTTAGTTTTCTCGTGCAGACGGCAGGAGCCCTGCGAGAGTTCCGGTCAAAAAACCGGTGGGTGTGTGCGTTCACAGGGCAAGCGAAGGCAGGCGCCGCGGCAGAGGTGGAGGAGCGGGGGGACACGCGGCGGCGCGGGCGCCGGCAGCACGGGGGACAGCGAGCCCGCGCCCGAGGGGCTGTCGCGCTCGGGCGCGGACGGCGGGCGCTACACGTGCGTGCACGCGCCCGCCGTCACGGGTCAGCCGCCCGCGAGAATGTCCTCCGGGTCGGGCGACCAGCAGTTGTCCGACAGCCAGCACCCCACCACCACTGTCACGAACCCGATCAGCAGCGCCAGCACTATGTACACCTCCGCGTTCCCTGGTACAACATAAAAAAGCCGCATCAGTATTCACGTAAACTAACAACCTGTCCAGAACAACGCGTGAATCGTGATACATGTTCTGTTCAATACAGAGAGCTTCTATGCCAACAGTGTAACCAACATCGCTATTGCAATCGCGGCGAATTCGCCCTTTGCTTTTTGGACACGCAATAAATACAAACTATTCTAGAAACACTCTGTTATATTGATAGAGTCGGTTCCAGTATATTCTCATTCACTGTGATTACGTTTCTATTTGAACTATTAAATTAGTCAAGTATTAGTTAAACAGAAATCCCAGACCATCCATTTGTCTATTTAATGCTGCAGCTCCATTAACGATATACATTTTAGAAATTATCAACCCTGATGCATTATAAACTTTATAATTTATGCCTTTTTGACTAAACGACATTTTTTTTATCCACAACTGTGTAGCACTTAGCCTTCCTTCATCACACCTGATGTTAAGTGGTGATAAGGCTGAAGGTGGAAACGCTCTGTGGAAGAACTCCCGGAATCCACAATCACTGAGGGGCTATCTTATATCTTCTCAACCCTAAGGTTCAGTGTGAAGCCAAGAGCAAGCCCATTATACATTAAAAAAAAAACTGCCGGAACACATCATTGTTATGGAGTCAGACTTAGAAAAGATGGTGGTAGCTAGCCAGGCGGAATAAGAACAAGTCCTACGACCAAACAAACCGTATGTATGTACAATATGTACTCCCACTGGGAATCTGGAACCTCCGGGTCTGAAATCGGTTGTGTGAACCACTGGACCACAGAGGCGGTTAAAGTAAAATACTTCGCCTAAAAGAGATTTCAAAAGTAACTTGCGAGTAGAAAAGCTTTTTCTAAAATGCATTGCAGATAAGGATAAGTCGGGTCATAGTCGGGCTCTACATTTTGCTCGTTCTGGTTTATTTTCAGGAACTAACGCCGCTTTGAGATTTTATTTCAGTTTCCAATTTAACCCGTCCTCCGAAATATATTCATAAGGAACCACGGTCTTATTCATATGAGATTGATTTAAATCTGATTATTTTTTGTGTTCATTCTGTTTCGATATCATACCAACTAAAAAGGTGGAAGTAGGACAGTTGTTAGAATTTGTTTTTAAAGAAAATCCACTTCCCTATACACAAATTCATATCTTTTCAGATCTAAAGACAGTGGAAATACTTCTTGCAGGGTCCAACAAGATATAGTGTATGTGTAGAATGAATCCTCATCATCCTCAGGTGGGACAGTATCACATTAAACCAAGAAAATAATATTCTACTAATGGATTTATTTCTCACCGAGCTGCTTCCGAATACCGAGTGGCTGCCGGCTGCGCCAGAGTGAATTGATGAGCGTCGGGTCGCCGCGCGTGCGCCAGTCTCGGTAGCCGCGCCCTCTGGAATACTGACTGAATCTGTGTGCAATACAAACACTCACTATACTACACCCCCACCGCGCCGGACGCACAAAACATTAAATAGCTAAACAGCTGCCTTACAACTATGTATATCTAACGCTACATGAGAAAAAACTTACGCCAACCATCGCAAATTGAGGTGGTTTGTTTTCATCGCAAATCTGGCGTGAAGCCAACAACTCCAATGCTAAGCTCACTGTCTATACAAATAAGACTTAAATTGTAATAACAGCAAAAAAGCGAAATTGAATTGTTACGTTTCCGCCCTTGGGATATTTCGACTCGTGCATAAAGTGGCTAAATAAGTGTTCATGCGAATGCAATTGTAACTACCGTGACAATATTAAAGCAGATTGAAATTGTACAACTTAATAACGTTCACATAATTCGGATTCACAGGTGATAGTGGCCATTCCAAAGGATCTATGATTTCATCGCCTTACCAAAAATTTGCAGTTTCCAAAAACAATTCAATTTCGCAACTATTCTCTTATGCTATTATTTTTAATAATCATAGTAGAATTAAACTTGAATGAGTCATATTATTTAGGTTAATTTAATGAAACTTCATCTCATGGCGTTACGTTCTTTTAATAGAATATTTATTTAAAAAGTTAAAAATGTCCTAAAGAAACTGTTTTGCGTTTTTGGTATCTATAGATACTTTTTCCCGGTCACATTACCTGAACAATCCTAAGTACAAACTACAAGATTGGAACGTGCAAATAATTTTAAGTAATGTTGTAGTCATGCAGCGGGGCTATAATTTTTTAACCATCAACAATACTAGATGGTTAATGGGAATGGTCTTTCGATGAGGCGCCTATATGAAAAAAAAATTGCAATAGTTTCTCTAGATAAAATTACTTACATAGTCTCGTTGCAGCCATTCGTTGCAGATAATAAAATATTACATTTAGGTGGGCTTATACATGTTTGACAATAAATAGAACACATAATCAAATGACGAAGCACAAGATATGAGAACACAGGAACATACATATATATATATCTATATCTAAGGGTATGATGTGACGTAACCTCTATTTGTACTAGTGATTCGTATCGGAAACCGAACGGTGCATTTCGCCAGCCTCCCCTCTTAATAATCACCCGGTGCTCCCGGGACTGAACCATTAATGACTATGTGAGCTGAAAGCTTTTCTATATCCTTTACGTTTTTGCATAGATAATGAATGACGTGCGATTTTTGCAAAGTGCATTTTTCGTTTATTTTTCTTATTGAATTACATTGTTTGATGAGTCAAATAATTTATTTCTATAGTAGTTTATTATAACGTCAATATGAATACAGGGTGGAAAAAAGGCGTTTATTATTAAGTCAATCAATATGAATACAGGGTGGAAAAAGGCGTTTTAAGGCGGTCTCCCTCCAGGGCCCGTTTTTTTCCATCATGTATATAAATATAAACGATTTTTTTTTCAAAATCAAATTTGAAAATTACCACTGTAAGCCTTTACGAACTTAAGAGGCTATGTTTGTTACACAAACACATAAGAACTAAAAAGTTAATATGCTGTTAATAAACTGATTCTGAGTTTCAAAATATTTGATAGAATAACTTTATTGTTTTGTCTTCTGCTTTTTATTATGTCACTACTGTCTTCATTGTAAGTGTAACGAAAAACACACCTGTGAAAATCTGAAATTACAAAACTCATACGGACTATTTGTATAAAGAGGCATTTCTATTCTAAATTTATATTGTTCGCTGCGCCTACAGGGTGACCTACAAAAACAAAATATTATTTATAGTTATAAAGGTTGCAGGTTTAGCTTTTTCAATGAACAATGAAAAGGTCGTTTCCTTTATCCGCTAATGACGAAAATAATTTGAGGTCCTAAAAAAATATTGAAAGAGAACCCCTTTGTTCTACGTAGAATTTCAAGCTTTTGTTTTGTTACCGACTATATATTTTTAGGGGCAATTATTATTATTGTTCCGTTTAACCCACGTGTAGTGACTAATAGGGCATATTAACTTCCTAGACCTTGCATAACGAAGCACGGAGATGCTATGTAGGCAGCTGATCCTCACTGCAGGCATCTCTTTACGAAAATCCCGTATATTGCAATATACATGACACGCATTCCCTTCCTGTGCTGAGCTTTATTAATTAGCCTGACACTGAGACATATAACAAGAATTTCCTAAGATATGCTTGTAATTTTCCAATTAACTTCCGTTAAGCCCCAGATGAACGCTAAAAACATATGTTTGATCTCTATAAAAAATATAGTTTTAGCGTTCAGAGTTTATGATGAATAAAGGTTTAACTTTATCAGATTGCTTCACGTTGCGAGAGTAAGCCCTGTTTCTATGGTTTAATCTTTGTGATCTGAGCAGTGGTTTTGACGTTGTCCTATTGTCTCTTTGATATGTCTTGATGATATCTAAGATTTCCCTCAACTGATCCCTCCTGCTTCTTAATTGTCACTCCACTATCTACCATGATCGCTTTCATTTTAGGCAGCCATTGCTGCAGTTAAACAAATATCAATTCATCTGTCTTTAAAAACCGAACGATGAAATAAATGTCGAGTTACAATACAAGCCTAAGTCGAGTTGTCGAGAGTATGTCGACTTACAAAGCTAGTCTCTTATTACAGCACTCGACCATTGATTATCTTCTTAAAGTTTCATTAAAGTTATATTAATGTTGAAGCTGGTTATTATGGCTGTGAAAATTAACTGATACATACGAATTCCCACAGCGAACCAATCGACGCTGCACGCTCAGGGAACAATTTACTGTCTCGACAATATGAATGATTGTTGACACTTCGGAAATTGGGGAAATTAAGTAAAATGTAGTGAAAAACAAAAGCTTGGAACAAAGAGAGTTAATGAACAGCATTTGTTACGTAGTAGTATTTTTTTCCTCTGTGGCATTTGTGAAGATATGAAAGACACAATGAACTTGTTAACAAAAAACATGCTACGTGTAGCGTCGTGATGCGTTTTCAACTCTAGTGCTTTTGTGATGCACACATATATTTCCACTTTTTAGGGTTCCGTAGTCAACATGGAACTTTTATAGTTTCGCCATGTCCGTCTGTCCGACTCCAGCCAAGCTCATAAAATCTTAGTACCTACTACAAAGCTGTAATTTGGTATGGCCATGCCTATTTCACTCCCCGTGTCGGCTTGAAAACGCGGCGGCAACGCCGGCGGTGTAAATCCATAGAAATTAGGTCCGCAAAAGTGCGATGAAACGAGTGGCCGCTCGTAATTTGCGCCGTACAAGCTGAATTCTACTTTATTGCGAGATAGTCAGAGTTGCTATTTATTTAAATGACTTAGCGGAGTGAACCATCTGTTACATAGTAACTATTTAGTAATCTGTGGTATGGCATAAATATACATACCTAACACGCCGACAAAGAGGTGAAGTAAAATGTTGAAAAAAAAAACAATTATGATACCTCGTCTACACGTGAAGTGGGGATGAAATTTTTTTTTCTTGGTTACCCCATAGTGTGGGGTGTCGTTGGATAGCAATTTTAAAAATATTGCGGGTTTGTGAAAACAGTTTTTTTTATTGAGGCATCCGTTTGTGAATTATTAAGCTTTAAAGTGCAAAATTTTGTTAGAGTTAAGTGTCCGCATCCCCTGCCAGCCAAATGGTTATTTTTGGATACGTCAAAAAATTCACGATAGTTATATATATGACGATGTTAAAAATAAATCTATCACAGCTAAGTAGGCTTTACAAGTTTACGAGTAACAGTCGACCAACATGTACTTGGCGCTGTACAAATTCCTCATTAAGAACTACTTAAATAACGTTGTCAGGTGTGTGAAACCGGTAGTATTTAACCAGAAATTTAAGTAGGATATCTCAATCCAGACGGTCATTCTACATTTAAGTATATGAACCATTGAGATTTTCTACAAAACCCTACACGCACGTGGCCGGATTTTTTATTGAAATTTATTATGTCCAAAAAGATTTGAACCAATTATAGATTATGCCAATTTCAAAGAAGTTATAAATACTGTAATAAAATAATACTTTATTTTACCTTTAATAAGTGAACATCTTACTTAATATTCACAAAACTTAATTGACTGAGCAAGGATTCGAACCAGTTGTGAATTTTAATTAAACTCAACGATTTAATTAGGTCAACTTGTAAGATTTCTTTAACGTTTATGTTTTCATTGTACGACTATTTTGTTTATCCAGTAATGTTTGTTTTATGTTTAAGTTAATTAAAAGGACTATCGACAACACAACAAGCTTAACAAAACAGAAAATCGCAGTTAGGTATTACGTCATACTGTCAACTGAACACCAATAAAAAAGTAATTTTCGTGATATTGGGAAAGAAGTTTTAATAGTCGGCGCTTTACTATGTTCTGAAGTACTGCAGTTTTCCTTTAACCAGAAATCATCCTAGTAAATAAAAATACTTTCTCTCTTAGTAGCTCTTAGCATGAATCTGTTGCTGTTAACGGCATTGAGCAGGCTACGGATGGTTTCCTTTGAATTCGTAAACTCCCAAGTGGTTCTATCAACTTCCACTTCCATCGTGTGAACTCATGTTCGTGATCGGCGAGTTTGCTCACAAACCGTATTGATTGGTCCCCATCAAATCGTACTTATTATGTAGCAGCCTAATGCTGGTGTCATGATTTCGCTGACGTAATGGTAGGTGCCTACTATAACCTTCTTGTTGATAGCCAGGTAAACAAATACTGTAATAGAAAATGAAGAATTAGAAACATCGTCTTCTCACAACTAGGTCCGATGGGACTCGAACCCTTTCACTGTCCGGGCGAATGCTCTAACCTCTGAGCTATGAGTCGTCTACAGACGACTCCGTAGCTTGGTAGACTCCGTAGCTCGTCCGTAGACGACTCCGTAGTTAGAGCATTCGACCGGACAGTGAAAGGTCGTGAGTTCGAGTCCCATCGGAGCTAGTTGTGAAAATGTTTCAATAATATAACCCTTTTTTGGCTTCGCCGCAGACGGGTAAAAATTGCATTGTAAATGCAAAAATGTAAAAATAATTTTCAATGTACCCACACGGTGGCAAATCAGACTATATATGTTGACCTTGAGACTGTCTTTTTGCCCTACGTAATAAAAGCTGTTATCGCAGTTCAATTGTTTAGCTCGATGTGCTGTCGAGTGTACTATATAATAGTTTTTTTTTGTATAAATAGTTTGTGTAAAGTTTAAGACTTAACAAGTTTGTGTTTCAGAAAGATACTAATTAATAGATTTATTATTACGTTTTAGATTCAATTTCGTTATTTGATAAAAACACATTGAAATGACTAACGTCTAGTATCTAATACGTTAATAGTGGATGTATGAGTATGGTATGCGGAAGTGGCAGGGGAGTGGCTATGAGTTCTAGTTATATTGCAAACCTTTCCGCTGTCACTTCGCTTCTGGTATATTAATAGTTACTGTAGTTAGAGTAAGTCAGGAGTTCCCAAGCATCTTTTTCATACAAAAAGGCAAGTAAAAAAGATATCTAATACTTAAGTTATTTATCAAGTTCCTCAGCCCAGGCAGGAGCCAGTGTTTTATGACCGTAAATAACGCAGGCTTCAGTACTATAATATATACCTTTCCAAGGTACAGTCAGTTTCTTTCGCACGTATGCACACTGTACTGACATACAATGCATAACCAAATAACAAGAGGTTCTATAAGAAAATGGGTATACTCCAGCTAAACTAAAAGTTGTAGGTAGTGGTTAAGTATGAGAGAATCCCAGCTGTACATTGTCATTATTAGACATACTGGCTCAACTTATCAGCCTTTTGAAAGACTAGAAGTATTAAATAATATTATAAGAGAAAGTTGGTCTCAAAACGCAAAGTCGTATACCAAAAACAGCATGTTGGACTCAGTCAGATATATACATCATTTCATATATATCAGCCTGTCTCTCACCGCGCCCAGCCCTTCCGCCAAGCATAATACGCTTTACGTCAGAGCTGGGAGGTTCTAATCCCCCCCTCGCTCCCTTATGAGCTCGAAAGCTCGAGAGGGCCAGACAGAGGGAGAGACACTCCACTCAATCGCCCCAAAAGGTTATCCATTCAAGGTGGGCTGACCAGATGGGGTGGTTGAGAGCAGGCACCAACTAGCTTAGAGAACCCCTGATGTTACTCATAAGAAGCTTATGGTGGTGGCTAAGAGCGGCAGCAGCTTCCGACATACCTTCTCACGCCGCCGACACCGGCGGGCGGCGCCGTCGAGTGCGGCACTCCCGGCGGGACCTGCGCGCCACCCTGCACGCCGCCCTGCACGCTGCCCTGCGGCGCGCACACACAACACCCTACGAAGAAATACACGGAATATGTAACTGTTAAATAATGCCCTACAGATACATACCTACATGAAACATATAAATGTCGCAATACATATTTTTTTTCTTGTTTTAGTGATGCTCAGAATGTATTGTATGTTACACGTCACTGTCATACAGCACCTTACCGATACAAAAGCTGCGTTTACACGGCAGGTGATTCCAGTAGCTGTGCGAGATTGAATACGGGTAAGCTTGTACAGCCGGCCAAGAAAGTGGTCTACCAGTTATGACAATAGTTCCCGTGTCAACAAAATATCGCTAAAGGCGAATCTTTAAAATTGTTTGATATCTGAGAAAACACATGAAATCATAGAGCAAACACACAATGTTATTTTCGCCTTTGTGACCTATGCATTAGATCATAATTTGCAACAACAAACAACCTTCACAGTTTTTCATAAACTTCAGAACTAAGGAGGTTTTTTAAAGTAGAAAACTCTTTCACTGGAAAAGAACATAATATCACTGAAAAATTAATGTCACAGGTATTTTCCTAAACTCCCTAAACTCAATGACGTTAAACATCATTGCCTAAACTAAAGTAAAATTTATTCATTATTTTACTATAATGCCTCGAAATTTATCCATAGCCGAGAGAGCTCAAATAATCGCACTTCACAATGATGGATTCAATATTAGTGAGATTTCTAGAGATTTAAATGTGTCTTATGGTTCAGAGATGATGGAACCGCAACTAAAGAACAGCAGAAGCACTGCAAGGGCACTGCAATGAGGTATAGGAGGAAACCCGTGAGTCTGACATCTGCTCGAGGCTGGCGGACTCAATGAGGGACCGACTCCGAGAAGTCATAGAGGCAGATGGCGGCTACACAAGATATAACATTTAATTTTTTTTTAAATGACTTATTCCATGTGAAAAATAATATTTTTAACAACCAAATAATTAATAGCATTTTCACTACCGCTTCTTGTTACAACCCTTGTCCCGTCCTTTTGTAATCGAGCAAAGTGGATATCGTTGGGGGAGGCCTACGTTTATATTTATTTATTTATATTTATATTTTATTCAAGTACACAAAACAGACAACAATCAGTTCATTTTCATATGGATAGAGTTAAACAATTACAGTACAAGATTGGTATCCTAAGCATGCGTACATGTCATGATTTGCGGACAATTTCCAATATAAGCAATACAGTAAAAAAAAAACATTGATGCATTACATTAACGAAAAGTTACAAAATGAAAATAAATATAATGTCAGCTGAGTTAATACATGTCAAAAGAAAAAAAAATCAAATCATATGAGTAGTATAAATTTCAATTTCATTTAGTAGTGGACATCCATTTATGCAAGGTGTTAAACCAGGCGACTAAAACTACTAGGTTGAGCGACTAAAAATACTAAGTGAGCAGCGGAAAAATAGGTTTAGGTTAGGTTAGATTGGCGACTAAGTCGCTCACCTAGTAATTTTGGTACCCTAAAATGTTTTTTAGTCGATCGGTTAATTACTATCCTTACAAAACTACCCCTAAATACTGAAATTGGTAATTCATTATCGATAACTGAACAACTTTCTCAAGGAACATTAGGTCGGTTTCAGATTAGCGTTTTATACGCGCTTATAAGCTCGTTTTCGGAAGCGCAATGTAGGCGCGTATAGTACCTATAGGCGCGCCTTTTGCCACACGCGCGACTCGTACGAGCGTTGACGTGCTAGTATGCTCGTATAAGCGCGAGCCATACGCTGATCAAGCGCAAGGGACCGTACACTGAAACGCACATCCGAAACTTCGGTTAGCCCCGTCCCTTTCACTCGATTCTGTCATGACTCGAGCGTGCGAGGGACGGGTATTACGAAGTTTCGGGTTTTGCGTTTCAGAGTAGGCCCTCTGGTTCGAGCGACAGCGCCGAAATATGCCCGTTTACGCGCGTTCAGTTATTTGAAGTCCGTATTGTGGCTCGCGTGAAAGCGCGTATGCCGAAACGACAGTATACGCGCAGAAAAAAAAGCCAGTTTGTAACCGCCCTTATACCGCAGTATTAGAATCAAGAAATTTGTATGTTGTTGATGAGAATCAAAATTCGACGATTCGAAATTCGAAAAACGAATTCGCGAAGTGTCATAAAATTCAAGCAAAGGAAAATCAACCTTATTGTTAGTTGACGAACAAACGAACTTCACCCTTACGGTGGTAGACCACATATTTGGCCGACTGTACATGCGTAAATGAACGCACGACAAAATGTCAAGCAGGTAGCGTGCGGCATTTCTTATCTATGTTTAGATGCGTATTCTTTTCTGTGCGAAAGCCTACTCACTTATCATCGTCGCACAACACCCTATAAACTGTGCGAAACATATGACTGGCGACCAACACCCTTCACACAACGTGCAAGTCATATCGCTGCGCGCTGTCTTACTAAAAAGCTTCCCACTGTGTCATGTGTATTGCAACGACGGGTGTCGCAGCCGCACCGCGGCCGGATCGGCCGGCATACTAAGTACATTGCAAGATCAAAAGATAAGTAAGTACCTATTTAATTTTGTAATATTTTTGGTTTAGTAAAATGGAATTTGATTGTTTATACATATAATACAAGTGCGAGAGCAATAAGCAATATAAAATTTAAAAAAGAAACATATTTGATATGATTTTTTGAATTCTTTTTGCGTGGCAAGAGATTTTGAATGATGAATTTGAGTCATTAGATGATAAAGAAAAAAACCGTTAGGGTTAGTGACATCTGACCTTTCCAGAATGAAAATGTGCTAAATTAGTGCGTAAAATCTCCAAGCGAAACAGTTGGCAGACCGTTTTTTATTTTATTACTAAATATGGTGGACCTAGGGTAGGGATCATAGAACATAAATTGCGGCCCTTCTGCGTTGCGGCTGCGGTGTCGTCTACACAGAGCTTTTTAATAATGATATGTTCATTACATAAGTTTATAACTCGTAGAACTGATCATAGGCCTCCAGTATACATGAAATTCTAGGAATACGCGAGGCTAGTTCATGTAACAAATGAGTTACTGGTTGCACTTGAAAGATGCGAAAGTTGTCATGGCCCCGCGCGGTGTCCACGCCATTATCGCGTATTAACTGGGTTCTATTTGTATGGCAACTGTAATGGATCAATCTGGAGAAATTAAGTGGAGCAATGTTGAGCAATCATAATAAATTGCTCAAGTTGTTTTGGGAATATTGCTTCTAATTGCTCCATTTAAATCTGAACATCTACAGTATGAAAATCTTTTGTCTATCTTTCTACGAGTATTTCCTTTATACGGATACTACGTCTCGTTGTCACGAGAGGAACGGGCTGGCAGCGGAGGCGGCGGGGTTTTCTTGTATTGCCTAGTTTTTAAAATTGCTGCTTAATGTATGGTATTGTGTGACCGTATCTAAGCAACAGGTTGCTACATGTTGCAATCGCCCTAAATTACTTGAAGTAGTCGTGACGTCATATTTGTCGGGTATTGACAGGAATTGAGCAAGTTTAGTTGCTCGTGTAAGCGCACCTTATAAGCGCGCCGCCACAACATCACATGCATTGATCGAAACCGACATATTAAGTGACACCGACACTTGTTTTAATGTGAGTATAAACTAAGACATTTCCTCAAGCTTTTCCATGTAATGTGCCATGTGCCATTCTAGTGAATGTTCGATGAAATGCTCACAGCGATGGAGCATTTACCTGTAACGTTTCTCCCTACATTTCGTTCACTTTAAGTTTAAATGTCTATGAGACAAATGTCAACACTGCACTAGTGTCTTTGCTCTATGAAATATACTCCAAAACGCTCATTGGTTTTAAAAAATCTGGTTGTATCAATCTATCGAATGCTCGATATTATATTACAAGAAAAATACTCTAGTTTTTACGCACCTTTAAAGATATCAGAACAAACGAAGATTTTATTAGTTAAAACAACATCTTTTAACTCTAATACGAGAAAGACAAGTTACATAATATGCTTTACCAACTACAATAGGGTCCAACCCGAAATTGATATCAAAATGACAACTTTAATAGCTCATGCACAAAAATATATAAAGTACCAAGCACAAAATATCTCGGAATATTTCAGCAGCGTTTATCATGGCATCTGCATATGGAGTTAAATGACAATAAATAGAAAATTTATATGGCTATTTAAAAATCAAAGATATCTTGCAACTGCAGATATATTAAAGTATGTGTACTTACCTTTCTCTAGTTTAACCAGTTTTGACATATGGTATCACATATGCGGAGGCGCTACTAAATCATTTTTTTTGGACTTGGAGAGACCACAAAGATCCTTGCTGAAAGTTATTTATTTTAAACCTTACAGATTTCCGACACAAGATTTATACTTATACACTATGTGAGCTTCTCTCTGTCCGCAAAATAATAATAATAACTCATACACTCTCTCTCTTACACTCACACACACACACACACTCGCACACGCATTTGTATTAATAGCATTAGCTATTACTTATTAGCCTTGAATTAGCTTATACCTCTAAAATTTTGAGGTTACTATATAATCTATTGTTTTTTATTATTACATAAGATATACACAAAAGTTCATCACATAAATGTTTGTTCCGTTATGTGTGGGTGGAAACTAGACATTTTATTATTTAACCTTAGTATTTAATACAACCGTGAAAATGTAATTTCACATAAAACCGTAGAAAATGTAGCAAGCCAAGCATTACAACATCCGTAGCACGTAGCTACGGAAGTGCTACGGAACGTGTAGAAAGAATAGTCTGATAGTTATCGTAGTAAAATTACTACGTGAGAAACAAAATGAAAGTGTAAACACTTTAAATAAATAACTATTACAATTTTACTTCTTACTTAAACCTTACATACCTTATATTCCTTAATTATATTATAAATATGGAAGTTATATGTATGGATGTTTGTTACTCTTTCACGCAAAAACTACTAGATGGATTTTAATGAAACTTTATAATAATATAGCTTATTCATCAAAATAACATATGGTACTTTTTATCCCAATATTCCCACGGGAATGGGTACCACGCGGGTTACACCACGCGGATCAGCTAGTATATACCTATCTATCATCGGCTACGAAGACATCACCAACATCCTATTTCCTACTTTAATATTATAAATGTGAAAGTTTAGATGTTTGGATGTTTGTATGTTTGTTACTCAATCACGCCAAAACGGCTGAATGGATTTGGCTGAAATTTGGGACAAAGACACTTTGTAGCCTGGAGAGGAACATAGGCTACTTTTTATCCCGGAAAAATATCACATTCTCGCGAGATAACGTCGTGAAGTCCACGCGGGCGAAGCCGCGGGCGGAAAGCTAGTAATTTATAAATGCTAAAGTTTGTGAGTGGATGTATGGATGTTTGTTACTCTTTTACGCAAAAACTACTGAACGGAAATGGATGAAACTTGCTACAGAGATAGATTATAGGCTGGAATAACATATAGGATACTTTTATCTCGATATTCCCACGAGAACGGGAACCACACGGGTGAAACCGCGGGTCAATAATAAATTCGAAAGTTTGGATGTTTGTTACTCTCACGTCGAAACGACTGAACGTATGGGGATGAAATTTGGATATAGATAGGTTATGGTCTTCAATAACATAAAGGCTACTTTTTATGCCGGGAAAATATCTCTTTCCCATAGGAAAACCTTAGTGTCGATGCGCGGGCAAAGCCGCGATCGAAAAGCTATTTAATTATATTATAATTTTAATTTAAATACAAGACCCGATGAACACCGTCAGTGCTAAAGTTATTATTGAATGAAAATGGCATACCTTCTACTCTAGTTATACAAGTATTCTGAGTGTGCAATACCGTCCGAATTGTTGCCCTGCATTGCCCGATAATCATTATTTAATTATTTCTAAAGCAAATACTGCACTATCAACGAGGAATGATATAACGTCAATGCTTTTTAAACAATCATAGAGATTAATTTCGATCACATATTAATACCTAAACGAAAACTTGATAAGAACATTTTACTTCCCCAGAGTTTACTAAATTACAAACAATTTTCTTATGAAATGAGCAAAAAGAGTAGAGAGAGAATACGACTAGTTGCAAGGTTGCTAAATAATAACAAGTAATAACAACAATGAAGGTAAAAATTGATTGAAATAAGCCTATTTGAACTCTACGCGTTGACGCTAATATGTATTACACTAAGCCCGGGTTGGCCCGGGCGGGAAGATAATAACCAGCACCGATGCGATCTTTTCAAACAATTTTGTAGTATTTCTTTTCTCTTAGATTACACGATTAGTACGTAATGAGCTAATTTATACTGTTTAATATTACTAAATAATGGTGGTTCTTTTTACTGTAACAATATTATGATAAAACACAGTTAAAAGGTAGGTCAGCGACGGCTTGTAAGTTGTACTACTTGCTACTGTTTCATTCACATGGATTAAGGTTTGCAAGGGTTGTTAATGTTGATAAATCGAAAAACTTCCTCAAAAAGTGATCTTTTGTGCAATTTTTTTAATCCCACAAATAAGCAGTTCCAATGATTAGTGAGTACACACTAAAATACAAGAAAATATTTTTTTTTCTTTATAAGTTTAGTTCATGTAAAGTTATTGAGCTTATCTACATTGAAGTATATTTCAACTTGAAAAGATATGCTATTTTCGTATTTTTAGAGTTGTAGGTAAAGTTATTCCATTTTTAGTCGACGTATTCTGCAAAGTTACAGGGATCTATTTTAAAGTGAAAATCATTGGAAGCAAACGATCAGACCGGTGTAGGGGCCGTTATAAATAAAGCGAGCGGATTCTATCCGTAATCTAAATTGGAACCGTTTATTTATGTATTCCGTTTAGATCGTGATAAAATAATAACGTATTGTATTGTATTGAAAACGACGAGTGATATTATTATGCATTTGCTGAAGTGGCACTGAAATATGAATACGTTTTAGATATTGTTTCTGGAATGTGTTGTATAAAATCATAAATAGTATTAACTTGCACAAAAATAAAACTTATGTTTTTATAATGTTGAAATAATAATAATCCCTTGTGGAAAGAATACGGTCAATGAAAACCCTTTGTGTTCGTATTACTAATTGTTTCATCTAAAGGTAGTCGGTTTAAACGGCAAAAGGAATCAAAGAGTGACAGCTTGCGATGTTAGAGAATTCTGTAATTTCGTATCGTCTGCGGTGGTCGTGATGAGGGTACAATCTTATCTGGACGTTGCTTTCTCTCAACAAAATAGCGAACAGTAACGGACGTTCTCAAGAAACACTGTCCGAGACTCCATTAGAATTCGTAAGGTATTAATAAGGTTGCGTGGAGGAGCGCATTACGCGGTGGCTGGCTCATTTGGTCGTTTGCATTTTGGTATGTAAGATTGCATGTTTGCATTTCACTATGAGTTCTATTCCTTTGTTTCCTCGAATCCATGCGTATATGTAATCCCATAAAATGTTGTGTCTAGATAAAAATGTAAACACCATTTTCAAAAATTATCGTGTGTTGTGTGTTGGTAATTTAAATTTCCTCGAATCCATGGGTATATGTAATCCCACATAATGTTGTGTGTGTCTATATAAAAATGTAAACACCATTTTCAAAAATTATCGTGTGTTGTGTGTTGGTAATTTAAATTTGTTTTAGAAACAAAACTCGTTCAACTCAAAATAGTATATTATGATACAAGTGAGCTAACGTTGCTCATTATACACGAGGCTGTGGGTTGCAGCCCGAGCCGCAGGCGAGGGCGTAAATCAGCCGAGTGTCTAGTGAGTAAGTTGCTCACGAGTTTCATACGCACTTTTTCAACACACTTGCGAGGAAAAACAAACATTTATGCATAAATTAATTAACATAATTAGCTAAGGGAAAAAGCGCGCAAGTTTTTTTTGCACGCGCCAAATGTAACGTCATTGATTACCTACAGCCATACAGCCTACTTCAAAATAATTTTAATAATAGTGATAAAACGCAAATGTTTTATAACAAATTATTGTGAATTATAAATAATTTGATAATAAAATACTTAATTATGTTTTTTTTACTTAATTAGGGACATATTTACTCATTCTAAAGCGTAAATGGATTTTCAACCGTATAAAACCTCTGTGTTGTTACAAAAAAAGAACTGTACGTATTACCCGGTGAAATTGAAAATGCTCTGTTTACTCGCATATAACTTGCAGTTAGGTACTAACTTAACTTTGTAGGGATACTGTATTACCCGGTTAAGTTGAAAAGTCTCTGTTTACTCGCATATAATTTGCAGTTAGGTACTTACTTAACTTTGTAGGGAAAATTCTATTACGCAACTAGTACTGTAATATTATTATGCACGCGTGTTTTATAGTTAGGTTTATGGCCCTAAGATCGATGTAATAAGGCTCACTTTATGAGCAAGTGTGTTGAAAACAAAGTTATACGTTTATCTTTTTGATATTTAATGAAAACTTCAGTTGAAATACAACTTAAAAGTTGTTGTTCTTTTTTGTTGTAGATAAAAGATATTTTGTCGTAGGTCGTAGTAAGGTACGTCTGAGCAACGAAATAACTATGAAGATGATTATAAAGTCTAAGTACTGTAGATATCGTATACCTATGTTTCCGCACTGCAAGTAGGCGTTACACTGGTACATCACCGTTTGCTGGCTGGTTTTGATTATTAAAAAATGAGAGAGTTTCTTTTGACGTTTCATCGTGCAGTTCAAAAATTTGTACTAGATGGCGCTACCCCACTATAGCGACCTAACTTTTTCTGAAGAAGTAAACGAAAAAGTACCTAATAGAAAATAGCAAAGAAAATAGGATGTCTGTAGTAAGGCGTACATTAGACGGTCATGCAACAATCAGTCATGACTATCTAACCAATCGGTATAGAGGAACTTCGGGGCCTTCGGGCAGCGTTATGAATGGTTCATTTTGATTAGCTAAAAGAATCGTGAATGATAGCAAACTGACAGCAAAACCTACAGTCTAATGGGCACCTAATAGGAAGACTAAAGCGGCCCATTCACGGCAGGCCGTCTCGCCCTAGTTTACATTAAAAGAGCAGCTCAGCGGCTTAGCGACCTGGGGGCTACAGCGTAACTTTATGGGTATGAACTTCATACGTTTTTGGGAATTTTAAGTCTATTTTATTAAGAAAATAGCCGCTATCAGTTCCTTGTTTTAAGACGTCGGGTATGACGATAACTAGCTAGCAACGTTCAATAGAACAAAGCAGCAAAAATCTATGGGGGGCTACCGGCTAAGAAATATGGATATGGGTATGGGCTTCAACTGTCATTTGAATTCCTTATCTTGATAGATTTTTGCTGAAATTTACTAAAATAAGGAATTCAAATGACAGTTGAAGCCCATATACCCATATCCATATTTTTTAGCCGGTAGCACCCCTGGGTCCAGTAACTGAGGTACTACTCGACTCGCCTTCCACCGTTTACATTGGTAAAGTAATTGGGCCCAGAACCTCTGGTAAAAGTACTGGGCCCAGTTAGTTTTCCGAGCGAGTCAACGGTTTACACAGGGCGAGTAGGCAGACGAGTCGAGTTACAAGTGGTGGGGAACAACTTGGCCGATCAACTATGCTTCGCGCGAGACCACTCGACTCGCTCAGTAGGTCTGGCACAACTTAGCGCGACTCTTTGTCGCGCTCCTTTCAACCAATCAGCACTTCGCCTTAAGTCGCGCGCGCTATCTACGAGCGATCTGATTGGTTGAAAGTGCCCGCGACTCTTTGTCACTCGAGTCGCGCTCAAGTTGTGCTAGCCCTACCCAGTTTACTCGCCCTTTCGTTTACATTGGTCGAGTTAGCCTGCTTTTTGTCACTCGCTACTCAACTCGGCCGCCTACTCGACCAATGTAAACAAGGCTTTTACGCAGGATGGTGAATGTTGTCGCAGGAGGCTCCTGCAACAACATTCACTATCCTGCGTGAGGCGAGATGGATGGCGGGGCGGCCTGCCGTGAATGGGCCGCTTTTAAAATAATCAATCATCGACCAAAGAGTACATTATTATCCCACAGATAAGGTAGAAAGTGAACTTCAATCACAAAAACCATACAGATTAATTTGACAGTACAACCGATCGACACACAAGTCTTTTTAAGGCTCAATGAACTAATCCTTTGCCATAAATGCTG
The DNA here is from genome assembly GCA_949710035.1 of Crambus lathoniellus. Taxonomy (NCBI): domain Eukaryota; kingdom Metazoa; phylum Arthropoda; class Insecta; order Lepidoptera; family Crambidae; genus Crambus; species Crambus lathoniellus. The sequence goes on along the minus strand of OX453302.1, from coordinate 18,388,047 downwards.
AAAAAAGTAGGTTGTATTAGAGTTACAGCGCCATCTAGTGCATCGAAAAATTACTGCAGGAAACTCCCCCATTAAGAAAAAGAGTGCCCCGTCGTGTTTAGACATGCGCGGTTTCCTGTATATATATAGTGTCTTATCTATGATATATTAGTGTCTTATCTATGTGCGCGGTCGCCTGGTAAGATAAAAAAATATTATAAAAAAGTAAAACAATATAATTACTGAAATATAAGATCAGTATCGAAATAAACATTGTTTTATTTATCAAAGTTGCGCTTCCGTGTTACATTGTAGCGGTACACTGGTGGAGGCTGGTGATCCTAAGAAAAAGATACCTCTCGGAAGCATGAAAAACCGCGTTAGTGCTTACGTGAATTTTCAGCACGCGCCCCGTTGGTTTCAAGCAAGAAAAAAGCTTGTTAGTAAATTCAAAGTTCTACTCTATAATCATCTTCATCGTTCTTTCGCTAGATCGCGATAAAAAAATACTAGTTTTAATAATTAGGGGTCTTCATTAAAATCTTCATTTGTTATCGTAACGTTCGCAGCTCAGCTTTTTCCTAAAAGGTGAATGATTGACTTGTGCCAACCAGCGACATGTCATCTGTGCGCTGAACATATTGTGACTTTTTATTTGGTGGACTTAGCAGCCTTAGTGGTTATGGTGGTCATTGGGCGTTGAAAGATCTATTTTGACTCGCCTCTTAGTTACGAATAATCGAAGCTTTAATAGTAGATTGTACAACAAGTGCATAAAACGTACTATTTTACCCGAGATGTATATATCCATCCGAGCCGTAGGCGAGGGTGGATAGTCAATTCGAGGGTAAAATGGGTTTTATGTACAAGTTATACACTCTGCTTTTCACTTAGAGTGTGAGGAAAATAAATACCAACATTGCAAAAAAGAAAAAATGAAGACTTCGCCATATTGGCGGGAAGACTTTCTTTTTATTTTTTTATACGTGGCATTGGTAGCACAGTGACTTTAGCATTAGATCGTAGTCCATAATGCTCTTGAAATACTTATTTACTTTTATTTACTTATTTCTTAAAAAACTCATTATTTTGCCTAGTTTTATTAATTTAGTAATTTAACATGGATTATGTCCAAAAAAATTGAAGAAACAGAATGAAATAATAAGTTTATTTAACGATGTTTAATTGCGTGTGTGGCTGTTTACCTGACGATCTTTGTCTTAAGGTCTGAGACTTAGACGAAGATTTTACTTTAAGCACTAGAGCATAAAAAGCGATTTTATGCAGCCTATACCCAACATAAACACGAACTTTACGAGCATGAGAAGTGAAAAAGTTTTTATCTCCTCCGTATGTGACTTACCGGCGAGTGCTGCGAGAGCTGCCAGCGAAAGGAGGGCGGAGCGGCTGCGTGCCATGTCAGCAGGGCATGTCGCGCGCCGCGCGCAGCGTCATCGCCGCGACATCCGTGACACGGCCCGCTACCTGCCTATGCACCGCCACCTGTCCACAGAACATAGAGGTAATAAAGTAGAGCAGTCTTTATTGTTTTATTCATGTGACTGACATTCATGGCGACTACGTCAAGAAATGTAGACATAACTAAACAGAATATAGCGTTTTCATTAGAATAACTCATTGTTAGGCTATATAATTTTTGACGAGCCTGTTTAAGGCGTTTAGCATTAAGTAATCCGCAAATCGTCACGAATTTCAATAAGTAAGCGCATGTTTTAAAATTACAACGAATACACATTTACATCCCAGCATTCGTTGTGATGCCAGTGATACGCCATCGATTACGCCAAACCGAACAGACCCGTCACATACAGAGAATAATCCTGACTCGACAGCGGTGAAGCACGCCTGTTTTGACAGAGCCGTGAGTAATGGCTTACCACTCCCCACAGAGTGAGCACTTCAAAAATCTGTCACAGCGCTGGACATATAACATGAAAGCGAGACCGCACGCTTATCCATCTCCGACCAAAGTTCCTTGTTACACGATATATAGTAGGTAGTGTAGCGTTAAAAAAAACGCTACTAGATTGTCGTCTTACGACGCCAATAATTGTCTTTCAATTAATATTTTTTGGCTAAAATACTTGTTAGCGTAGTTCCTTTTTTGTGTATTCTGACCTTAGATATGCAAAACCTCCATGGTTGTTTGCTGGCAGCTATATGTTATGTATGCAACGTCATTTTTGAATTTCAAATGTGGTTTTTCCTTTTTGCATTGTCAAGGCGATATTTTTTTGAGTTTGTCATCATTGTTTGTTTTGATTGCGGCTTATGAAGATATTATGTTATTATTGAATTGGTGGTGTAATATTGAGTGCTGAGTGCTGTTTACGAGGCGGCTGTGGGATACAGCCGCTATCTTAGCTACATTATATATTTATTTGAAAGCCAGGCTAACTGGGTAAGTTGAGGGAATTTTCGATGTAAAGGGGTGAGTTTTAAATTTGCTTAATACTTTCGTGTGGATGAAGTATTGATTGTGTGCGTTTGGTTTTAGCAAAACCCTACGGGCTAGCAACAATCGTTCGCCGTTGCCTGCCGCCGTCCGCGGTTCCCGTTATACCCAGCCTTTGGACCTTTCCGTCCGGCATACGGAGAGCTGGGGACTGACGGTCAACTCGCCGGTGCTCCTCCACGCCTGTGGGACACAAAGTGAGTCCGGTCAAACCAGTCGTCGGTGCCCAGGCTACCCGTGCTTCTAGCCGGATCGACTTCGGAGCGATCGCAGAAGCGGTACGTGGAGCTACACGGCAGACTTAAGCCCGGTTGCGATTCCTTTTTTTTTTAGAAACCAATTTTTATTTAAGTTCCGTTTTAAGAATCTCAAAGTGTTTATTGTTTTGCCGGTTATTTAAATTGTGTATTGAAATCTCTAAATTCTAAAAACCCCTCTGTCGGGCCCCCAAGGTTCATTTGCATTTTTACAAACCTTCGGCTCTCATCCCATTTCACCCATACCCATCAACATCACCCGTCCACGCCGCAAGCAATAAACTTGCAATAACCTTTTTTTCTTTTAAATAAATAGATTTTAATTAGTTTTTAATTAAATTTCATTTATTTATTTTTACCCTTTAATTACCTCCACGTGCGTCTATTCTTTCGTTTATTAATTTATTTTGTGGACAAATAAATTGATCGTGAAAAATGAAGTGAAGTTTTTTTTTTCTTCTGTATAATTTCACTACAAAATGGCGCCCGAACAAATAAGTAAGTAATCTTGTTTGCTTTGATTTAAATTGTAATATTTAATTGTGTAATTTTTTTTTTTTTAATTTTTTTTGTTAGTGGGGAGATGGTGACCGATAACGGTCGCGTTATAATTATTATTTCATCTGAATTCTAGCCACCTGAAGGTCTACGAAGAATCCCGTTCCAACTGACACTACCGCTGTCACCGACCGACGACTGGATTTCAAATGCTTTTTATTAAGATTCGCTTTCGGCGTTCAGTACAGTGAACAGTTTAAATCTTAAATTATTAATTTAAGCATTGTTTTAAAAATGGAAAGTTTGTCCAAATATTGTGCTATTTTATTTTGATTCCCGCAAACATACCCCGAGATATTTATTTTGTAGAATAGTTCCCATAGTTTGTATTTATCTCGGTGTAGTTAATGTGACTTTTTTATTTGGTTTCTTTCGCCTTTGTTCTTGGTGTCGATGTGCTTTATTTGCGGTTGCCTTGATCGTGTTTTAGATTTCGGTTTTGATCTCGCTACCGTTCAATTTTACACTTTGCTTGTGTAATTCGTCCGAGATTTGAACTTGTGAATTTTTTTTTGCTCTAACTTTGTTGCTCGTTGTTATTGTCTTGATTGGTATTCACTCAAGCTACCTAAACGACGAGGTAAATTGATTGGCAAAATTCGGTTACCCATCCGTGTTATCGACATTCGGAAAGTTGCTTAACATTTACGATCGAAAGTCAAATAACTCTGATTCGGTATCTGTACGTTACTCAACCCGTGTTTGTCTTTGTTATTTAATTTTATTCTTCAATATTTTGATTTTAACGCGTTGATTTTGGGGTTTCGAACTTTGACTTCGAAGTTTGATTTAGTTCTGATTTTGCCATTGGTCTCGTTCAACTTTAACGTACTTATTTTTTTTAAACCGTTACGGTTGATTTTACCACTATGTCGCAACATAGTCCTGAGGGTTCAATGACCACCTGCATTTCTGACGAGATGAGCGAGATCCGTGATACGCCCTTCGCTGCCTCGGGATCTAAGGCACGTCTTCCACGAGATTTAAGTCCACAGGCAAGCGATGTGGAGCACAATTTTGATGCCGGATCACGGTCTCGAGCTGATTACAGACCCGTATGCTATCCGTCAGTTCCTTTGAAAGGCGAGTCCCTTACCAAATGGAACTTGAGTTTTTCTGGTGAGACATGCGTACGCGAGTTCTTTTTTCGAGTTGAGGAAGAAGGAATCGCACGTGATGCCAGGCCGTCTTACGTGGTCAGGCGCTTCCACGAATTATTGTCGGGTAGCGCTTTGAAATTTTTTAGAGCCATAAGGAATCCTGGACTCTCATACGCTGAGCTTAAAGCCGCCTTTTTCAAAATTTTTGACGTAACGGACTACGATTTTAAAGTAGAGAGCCAGCTCCGTGCGTTATCTCAGAAAGCCAATCAATCTGTGGTTGACTTTGTTATTCAGGCCCGCGATCTGAACGCAAAACTTTGCACTCCATTAACGGAAGAGAGTTTGTTCAACATCGTGAAGTACGGCATGAATCCTAAGTACCACCCTTGCCTCGCTACGAACATCGTGAGAGACATTGACGGCTTGCTTGAGATTGCAAGGAATTTTGAAGCCTTTCAAAGTTCACTACCGGCGCGTTTGGCGATAGCGCCTGTCAGTGCCGATATTGATAAGGAGTCCGGGTCTCATCCACCGGTGATATGTATGAAGTGTGATGCGACAGGACACAATTATCGCAACTGTCCCAACATAATCGAAACTGTATGCTTTAGGTGTAAGCGGATCGGAGCGATTACCCGCGATTGTCCTCAGTGTAACCCTACATCATCAAAAAAAACGGGTCATCGGCGCACTGAGAGGTCCATCGGTGTCGCCCGTTGTGGTAAATAGTTCGAAGGACAATAGATTGTTCGTCGAAGTTAGTGTTGCTAATTACCCTGTCAAGGCTCTTTTGGATTCAGGTGCCCAAATTTCGCTTATCGACGTTTCCCTTTTGATGGAACTCGGTCTAGCGTATTGTAACAACATCCGTCCGTCGGTTGTTTCTGCCGATAATTCACCTATCGATATTTTGGGTGGATTGGACATTCCTGTTTTTTTTAACGGTACCCGTATTTTACATTCATGCCTTGTCAGTTGTAATTTACCAACTTCATTTATTTTAGGGATTGAATTTTGGAATGCATCTGGTCTTACGGACATTGTGAAAAGCGCATTCGTGGTTGGACGGGCTGGGAAACTTTTTATCCCGCCGCCTGGTTGTCCTGGAGTGGACCCTCCAGTGGTTAGCGAGGTACGATATGTTCACCCGCGCACTGTGCTTTCATCAGTCCAAGAGGCTAGGCTTCAGGCTGTGATCGGCGAGTTCGAGGAGATTTCATCTGAGAAGGCCGGTTTAGGCTTTACGTCATGGCTTTCTCATAAGATTGAGACTGTTGGTTCTCCCATTCGACAACGCTATTATCAGTTGTCGCCCGTTAAGCTCAAGGTTCTTAACGAAGAGATTGACAAGATGCTGGAGTTAGGAGTTATACGTCCTTCGCGGTCTCCTTGGGCATCACCCGTTGTGATGGTTACCAAGAAAGATGGTAGTGTCCGGTTTTGCGTGGACAGTCGGAAGTTAAACAGCGTGACCGTACGAGACTCCTATCCTCTCCCACGCGTTCAGGATATCTTAGATAACCTTCGGGGTGCTAAATATCTGACTTCACTAGATTTTAGGAGTGCTTTTTGGCAAATACCCTTGTCGGACAAGGCTAGTTGCGAGAAAACAGCTTTTATCGTGCCGCAAAGAGGTCTATTTGAATTTGTACGCCTTCCTTTTGGCCTTACAAACGCAGCGTCCGAAATGCAGAGGCTCACCGACATGATAGTTAACTTTGAATTTTCCCCAGAGTCCAATGACTTCGTTTTTGGTTATGTGGATGATCTGATTCTGGTTTCTCGGGATTTTGACAGCCATCTTCAACTTATCCGCAAGGTTCGTGATAGGTTAAAGGAGGCTGGTCTTACCGTCAATCTAAAGAAGTGCGAGTTTTGTAAATCGGAGTTAAGATACCTTGGCTACATCGTTAATGAGCGGGGTCTTCAGACTGATCCGAAGAAACTTGAGGCGATAAGTGATTATCCGACACCCACAAGCGCCAAGTCCCTCCGTGCCTTTATTGGCATGTGCTCATATTACCGACGGTTCGTTGATGGTTTCTCTTCGATTATTGCACCTCTTACAGCGTTGATAGGTAAAAGGAAAGGACGTGATCCCATCGATTGGAATCACAGCGCTGCGGCGGCCTTTGCGAAGTTAAAGGATGCCTTAATGAACTCACCGCTTATGACCTGCCCTGATTTCTCGAAGCCTTTTATTCTACAGTGCGACGCTAGCCAAGTCGGCCTTGGTTCAGTACTTGCACAGGAATTTGATGGCGTTGAGCACCCGATCGCTTATTATTCGCGTTTGTTCACTAAGGCTGAACGTAATTATGGCACAACTGAACACGAGCTTCTCGCGGTCATTGATTCCATTAAACATTTTCGCGGATACCTCGATGGGATGAAATTTAAAATTGTGACTGATCATATCGCTCTTAAATGGTTGATCACTCTCGATAATCCTACAGGGCGTTTGGCCCGCTGGGCAACTTTGATTTCACAATATAATTTTGAGGTCGAACACAAGAAGGGTGTTTTAAATGTTGTTCCTGACGCCTTATCCCGTGCTCAGGTAGGGTTTATTTCGTTTAAACGCGGTGTTGAACCTTCTGGGGACCCCTGGTTCGAACGTGTTTTTAACGGCGTAAGGGAGACCCCCCAGATGTTCTCAGCGTTTGCTTTGCGCAGTGGTGTTTTAATGCGTAAAGTAGCTGTTGAGAGTCCTTTGGCACCTAACTCATGGCGTATTGTTTTGCCTGCGTCAAAGACCAGAGAGGCCATCGCTGAAATCCATAACGGTTTCCCTAATGTGCACCCTGGTGTTATGAAGACGTACCTAAAGGCTCGAGACTTATACTATTGGCCGTACATGTTCCGAGATGTCACCAGATTCCTTTCCGAATGTCAGGTCTGTAAAGCGTATAAAATCGCTAATTCGCAGCCACGCGGTCAGCGGCTATATCCACGCCCTGTCGTAGCCCCAATGGATCTGCTGTCAATTGATTTGATAGGTCCATTGCCTGACACTCGCAATGGTTTCCGTTACATCCTTACGATGGTAGACGTGTTTACCAAGTTTGTGTGGCTGTCTCCACTCAAAAGGGTGAACGCGGCAACTATTTCTGCAGCGTTGGAAACTGAAGTTTTTCTGCGTTACGGCGTTCCGGCCAACATTCTGTGCGATAACGCTACTGTTTTTCACAGCGCTCAGTTTTTAAATTTTTTATCGAGCTTCGATATTCCCAATCCGTGTTATACTCCCTATTATTCTCCACAAGCGAACGTTGTGGAAAGGTATAACCAGGTAGTGGTTACCACTCTAAGCATTTTGGCTGGTAACGATCAGCGCAGTTGGGCGGATAATTTGCGCCGGGTCGCTCTTTATCTAAATTCTTGCATTAATTTAGCTACTTCTTATACACCGAATTTCCTTATGTATGAACGCGAAGTTTCGATGATTCGTCAACGTGTGGATGGCCAGGTTGTGGACCAAGAGGTGGGACACAGCCGGGACGAGCACGCCTCTAATCTTTCTACGCTTCGTGAGGTTTATGAGAGGGTTGCGGATTCGATGGTTCTAGCTTTCCATCGTAACGCTAGGAGATTCAACGCGAACCGTAGGTCAGTTAGGATCGATGTTGGACAGGTTGTCTGGCGCAGAAATTTCCAGAGAGGAACTTCTGACGCATTCAGAGGTGGCAAGTTCGCGCCACGCTTTGTGCAGTGTCGGGTTGTTGATCGCGTGTCTCCACAAGTTTACGTTTTGGCCGATGCGGATTCGGAACACGTGGGCACATATCATATAAAAGATATTTTGAAGTAATTTGTGTTTTTTTTTTGTTTGTTTACGATTTAAGCTTTCTTTTGTTTGAATTCACTCTTTTTCTATAAGGGTAATTCCTATTTCCCCAAAATTCAAAAAAAGCGCGTTTGTCCGTTCCCTAATCTCTTGAGGTTTTTTTGGTTCTAGTTTCTTTTGGTTTGTGTAATTGTGCGTATCGTGGCGACTGTTTAACTCTGTGCAAAATTTTTGTAACTGTGTATGTGATATCCTTCACCTCTTTAAAAAACTTATCCTTGGCTGCTGGTGTGGTAGCTGTATTGTTGCTTTTTGCTCGTTCTTAGCGTTACTGAGTGTACAACGCATTGATCGCCTGGGTCCTGTCTGCAGCGCGCTCTTTCTGTCGTGATTTTCGAATAGTACACTCAGTTCATTATATCTCTGTCATAGCTTTTTCTATGATACTCTAGTTTCCTTTTTTTCAAACGACGATTTTGGTCTCATGGTAGCCTTTCGCTAACGTTTTCATTGTTGATGTTGGGATGTTGTTGTTGGTTTGTTGATGTTGTTTTTTTTTGTTGGTATTAATTATTGTTGTTGTTGATGTTGGTTTTTGTCTGTTGTTGTTGTTGTTGTTGATGTTGGATTTTGTTGAGGTTTGATGGTGGTGTTTTTTTTTTTTTTGTTGGGTTTATGTCCTTTTTTTTTGTTGGTGAGAGGATGCTGTAGCGTTAAAAAAAACGCTACTAGATTGTCGTCTTACGACGCCAATAATTGTCTTTCAATTAATATTTTTTGGCTAAAATACTTGTTAGCGTAGTTCCTTTTTTGTGTATTCTGACCTTAGATATGCAAAACCTCCATGGTTGTTTGCTGGCAGCTATATGTTATGTATGCAACATCATTTTTGAATTTCAAATGTGGTTTTTCCTTTTTGCATTGTCAAGGCGATATTTTTTTGAGTTTGTCATCATTGTTTGTTTTGATTGCGGCTTATGAAGATATTATGTTATTATTGAATTGATGGTGTAATATTGAGTGCTGAGTGCTGTTTACGAGGCGGCTGTGGGATACAGCCGCTATCTTAGCTACATTATATATTTATTTGAAAGCCAGGCTAACTGGGTAAGTTGAGGGAATTTTCGATGTAAAGGGGTGGGTTTTAAATTTGCTTAATACTTTCGTGTGGATGAAGTATTGATTGTGTGCGTTTGGTTTTAGCAAAACCCTACGGGCTAGCAACAATCGTTCGCCGTTGCCTGCCGCCGTCCGCGGTTCCCGTTATACCCAACCTTTGGACCTTTCCGTCCGGCATACGGAGAGCTGGGGACTGACGGTCAACTCGCCGGTGCTCCTCCACGCCTGTAGGACACAAAGTGAGTCCGGTCAAAGCAGTCGTCGGTGCCCAGGCTACCCGTGCTTCTAGCCGGATCGACTTCGGAGCGATCGCAGAAGCGGTACGTGGAGCTACACGGCAGACTTAAGCCCGGTTGCGATTCCTTTTTTTTTAGAAACCAATTTTTATTTAAGTTCCGTTTTAAGAATCTCAAAGTGTTTATTGTTTTGCCGGTTATTTAAATTGTGTATTTTTAATAATTTTAATTTCACTGATGATCCAATCGATCACCATTGAAATCTCTAAATTCTAAAAACCCCTCTGTCGGGCCCCCAAGGTTCATTTGTATTTTTACAAACCTTCGGCTCTCATCCCATTTCACCCATACCCATCAACATCACCCGTCCACGCCGCAAGCAATAAACTTGCAATAACCTTTTTTTCTTTTAAATAAATAGATTTTAATTAGTTTTTAATTAAATTTCATTTATTTATTTTTACCCTTTAATTACCTCCACGTGCGTCTATTCTTTCGTTTATTAATTTATTTTGTGGACAAATAAATTTATCGTGAAAAATGAAGTGAAGTTTTCTTTTTCTTCTGTATAATTTCACTACAGTAGATAATAGATGGTCACGTACTGTTGTTACATAAATGCTGGTGGTAGTTAATCTTTATTACTAGGTAGGTAACATGAATTTGACAAAATAGTTAAAATCTGTATCAAACCGCATATCACTGAACGGTTTGTGCTGCAATTGTAGGTATATAGTTTAAAGTTTGTTTGCAGAAATTGAACTACGTTACGCCTAATTTAAGACGAGCGAAGCCGCGGGCAGTCTTTTATAATCCTGTGGTGTTTGTAAGACAAGTAGGTACTCGCTGCTAGGCAATACAATAGGGTATTTGGCTTGTTTTTTTTGGCTTAAAATGTATAAATGTTAATGTCTTAAAATATTGAAATGTTAGCAACACAACATAGGTATTTATTTTCAAATATCTTGCATATTTTTAGCGATATAGAGCATCAAACTTTCTAATTAGATAAGGAAAGCGCTACCAGCCAGTGACGTCACAATTGCTAGTAGCGCTATACTCTCGCCATAGAAAATTTGGTTTTAGAAAGAGATAGCTAGAGTCACAATTAAGTAGCTCATAATTCGCTTGTTTTAATACAGATTGAATTTATTTTTTCACATTTGTTATTAAAATATAATCTTACTTATATTTCTGAATGACAAAATTAAATATCTACATTTCAACAACAGTTTCAACAACCTATTTATGAAGTCCCTTTGCCATGTCTTTTATTTATATGTCTTTCATTTAAAACTTTCCGTCAGCATCTGTTTGTGTTATATATATTTTGAGAGCATTATTAGTCATAAACTTATGACTAAATATCAACAAAATCAATGCAAAAACAATACTTATCGAACTAGTCTTCTTAATCTAAAATTCAATTAAATTTTAAGAACTATAACCCTAGAAGATATTGCTCTGATAAGTCTTCAACAACTGAACTAAAAAAACCGTCTGCAACCGGAATGACTAAAATTAACAATCACTAACTTACACGTGTGGTCAATCTAGAATTAAAAGACCCATGTCTAAAATAAGCGTACTACCAACTATCATACCGTATATCGGTTTTAAGGCGATGATTCCCGACCTAAATAGGCACGCTAACGCTTGCTCGGCCGCGCGCGATACACTTCACGCGGACGCAGCGGCAGCCGGCAGTGAACTGTGAACTAGCGAGCGCCCCGCGAATCGAAAATCACTTAAAATACAATTAAAAATTAAATTAAAAAAAATAACTTATGACGGCCGGAATCCCTCGGCTATTTAAAGACAATTATTTTCGTATATTTTTCATTAACTAAAACCAAGTATACTGCAAGTTATTAGGATATTTGGATTACGATTAGACGGATGTTTGGGATTTTATTTGATACAGTAAAATATCACCAATCGAAAAAAAAACTAAGCTAAAAATAACTGTAAAATAACATATATTTTTTCCAAATTTTGATTACTTGTGGTTTGCGAGTAATCCATAATTTAAAATAACCTATTTTCGGGAATCGGCGCCTTAATGACTCATTAGTTCTTCTCTATTTCTCATCGTCTTTAATAGTTAGAAAAAAACTCGTTTAGTTTTCACAAGTCTCTGAAACTGAGCAGTCACGATGTCAAAAGTCAAAACGAAGCAAAGGGAAACACTGTTTTTTTAGTGTTCCGTAGCCGAATGGCTATTTTTATAAAAAAATAAAACCGCCTTCAAAAATGACATTAAAGTGCTCACGTTATTTGGTGAGGGATTATTTCTTACTTTTTTTATGTCATTTTTTGAAGGTGGTTTTATTTTTTTATAAAAATAATTTTTATTACACTCTTTTTAGTGCATCATGCAGGCAATTTACGTGTATTCTGGTAAATAGGTATGTGATCAAACTGAGAACCTCCTTTTTGAGGTCGGTTAAAATACCTTGAGGTATCCCCTTTCCAACAATACAAGAATCATCTAAATCGGTTTATAAACAAAGGAGTTATGCCAAAGATACGTAATAAATTCACATAAGTGGTAACAATAACGACAGTATTTTCAACATTTCCTGAAAACTACTGAACCGATTTTAAAATTTCAAAAAATGGGACCAACTTGGGAAAAAACCTGATGCTATAACGTTTGAATCATTTCAATCGGTTCAGCCGTCTTCGAGTAATCGGTGGACATACATATTAAAAAAAAACGCGACAAATAGATAACCTCCTCCTTTTCAATTTTTGAAGTCGGTTAAAAAATAAACGCGAAGAATAGATGACCTCCTCCTTTTCAATTTTTGAAGTCGGTTAAAAACGGAACCCTTATAGATTCGTCATGTCTGTCTCTGTCCGTCCGTCCGGATGTCACAGCCTTTTTATTCGAAAACTATTAAGACTACACAGTTGATAGTAGTAGCACAGAATAGTAGGTAGATAGATGCATTCTGTTAACCGCTTTATGACTTTTATTAACAATAAAAAAAAATTAAAAACCGAATAAAATAAGTATTTAAGGGGGCTCCCATACAACAAATGTCTTTTTTTTTGCCGTTTTGCTCGATATTAATAACGGTAACAGGCAGAACCACTGAGCTACGGACTCGTTACGAGAAGCGTCGAATTAATCCAATACTTCTTACGCGCTGTAAGTATAGCCAGCGTTAATTTCATCAATGTGAAGATATTACTCCCCTCACACACGAAAGAAATACCTTAGCAGATGTTTGACAATCGCAAAAGATGAAATTATTGCTATTTATTTAAATTTTTTCTTTTTGAAAAATTTAAAATGAAGTATTTAGAAAAAATCTAACGCTGCAGCTGATCTAATCTTAATTTAACGCTGGCTATACAGCGCGTATGAAGTATTGGATAAATTCGACGCTTCTCGTCGCGACTCCGTAGCTCAGTGGTAGAGCAGTCGCCCAGATAGCGAAAGGTCGTGGGTTCGAGTCACATCGGAGCTGGTTCTGAGACGGGTAATTTTTTTCTTAATACTTCATTTTAAATTTTTCAATGATAGATACTTGCTAGGTGAAATCATCGGTACGTTAGGTGGGTACGGAACCCATCATGGGCGAGTCCGACTCGCACTTGGCCAATTTTTTAAATTTAGTGGTTTAGTTTTCGTCAAAGCCCATGCAATGAGTTTGTCAGATTTATATTTTTTTTCGTCAGTTAAAAAAGTCTTGAATCCCCATTCAAGACTTTTTTACCCACTTTTTGACCCACCTAACGTAATCAAGTATCCCTATCATTGAAAAATTGAAAATGGTAACTGGTAGGTCAATACCGACGATTCATAATTGCTTATTTGAAAATGTTTGTTTGAGTAATGACAACTTCTATTTCTATAAATTGTGAGATTTTTTTACATTTATCAATCATGGGTTCAAAAATGGACGAATTATTACCAATATAAGCAAAAAGATTTATATTTTTACAATTAAATTAGACTTTTATCCAGATGACTGGTTTAGAATTCTGGGTCGCCCAAGACTGATTGGATCTAAGGACAACAGCATGTTTTTTTTAAATTAGCTATTAAACTTTTGCTAGTAGTGGTTCTAATTTTGACTCAAATTGTAATTCAAATTCAAAGGCAGGACAATGTTGTTGTGGTTTGTTAACACGTAACATCAGAACAATTTGAATCATAACATACCATTCCATCAATGGTCTACACACCAAGCTATATTCGCTGATATTATTGGTATGCACAGAGATTCTGTTTCCACAGTCTCAATCAATCAATGAATGTTTTTGCATCCGTCAAAATGAACCAACTGAGACCCGTATTATACAACGACACTCTAGTGGAGATCTCTTCTCAAGTAAGTAAGCAAGGGATGAATGTATTCGTTGCATTTATTTGCAATATGTATTGTGCAGAGTCTTAAGGCTATTGGCATAAAGGTATGTTCATATCCTGTTCTATGACACCTCGTGTATTTGAAATAAGGCAGAATTTGTGTTTAATTTTAATAGGGGAGATGGAAAATAAGCGAGTGAAACCGGGGAAAAGTTTTTATCAAAATACAGAAGTATATAAAATGCGTGTTTTGAAAATGAAAACACGTTAGGTGTGGTTTTGTAATGTCTAGTTGCGTTTGTTGTGATCTTGATAAAAACATGTTTAAGTATCTTATTTTTCACAAAGCAACAATTTTCATAGATGAACAGTAACCAAACCGATATGAAAAGGTATTTTATGACATAAATTTCATACAGCTTATTAATATTCCTTAGAAGCAATTTCATTTCACGACAACGCAGCGTGTGTCACTTCACAAAAGGAAAATCGTGATTTCCCGACTGAGAAAACAGTCGTACAAATAGTCGGAAACGGGTTTTTTGAGTTTTACTTGGTTTGACTTTTGTGGCTTGAACTTAAATTTAATTTCAAGATAAAATTGGTTTTACGCTATCGTTTTTATTTTATTCGTATACGTTTTCGTATACCAAATATTATTTTTCCTGCTATGCATGCCATTCCCTGCATGCTCCTATTCGACCAGTTAAAATCAAGCACCTACCTGCGCCTTGGCTTACAGACGACATTCGAAGGTTGATGAATAAGAGGAACAGGGCTAAAGCCAAGTTTAAGCATAATCCCTCGGAGAGTAATGAATTGAAGTATAACCGTGCCAGAAATCGTTGTAATACTGCGGTAAGGGATGCTCAAAGACGCCACACACATAATTCCCTAGAAAATGAAGATGATCCAGCAAAGGTGTGGAAGTTTCTAAAAACTCTGGGTGTTGGTAAATCTCGCGATGGCACCAGTACTAAAAACATTGATTTGAATCGGCTTAATAGCCACTTCTCCTCATCTGTGCCTATCGATAGTAATAGCAAAAACAGTACACTAGCATATCTTTCAACTCTACCAACTCCTGATTTTTCCTTTACTTTCAATCATTTTGTGGAATGTGATGTTAAGAGATCTGTACTCTCTATCAAATCCAATGCTGTGGGTGCTGATTCTATTAGTCGCAAAATGATCCTTCCTATTATTGATATCCTTACTCCCGTTGTCACCAAAATACTCAACACTTCTATATCTACTGGTGTTTTTCCTGCTTCTTGGAAAAACGCGAATGTCGTTCCAGTACCCAAAAAACGAAATCCCACCATTTATTCCGAATATCGCCCTATTTCCGTCCTCCCTTTCCTATCCAAAGTCCTAGAAAAACTAGTTTTCGGCCAGCTGACTGCCTATCTCCATAGAAATAACCTCCTCAATCCTTTTCAATCTGGTTTCTGCAAGGGCCATAGCACATCCACGGCATTGGTTAAGATAACGGAGGACATACGCCGGGGAATGGAAAAGCGTCAACTTACATTGTTGACGTTACTAGACTTCAGTAATGCCTTCAATTCTGTTGATTTTGACCTACTCCTTGGCGTGTTGCAATCTCTTAACATTTCTCCAGCTGCAACTGATTGGTTTAGAAGTTACCTGATCGGACGACAGCAGCGCATCTGCGTTGGTGATTCTTTATCTGCATGGTGTAACATCGATGCAGGAGTTCCCCAGGGAGGTGTCTTATCTCCTCTGCTTTTCTCTGTATTTATCAACTCCATCACACATTCACTTTCAAGCTCCCACCACCTTTATGCAGACGATTTACAAATTTATACTCAGGCACCTCTCTCTGAACTCCCTAGTGCAATATCGGCTACCAATATCGATCTCGCTGCTATTACCAATTGGAGTAAGTCTTTTGGGCTTACTGTAAACCCTTCTAAGACTCAGGCAATCATTATTGGTAGTCCATATTACGTCTCGAGGATTGATTTTGGGCAGTTACCTCCTATCACTTTCGATGGCACTGTCGTTCCTTTATCTAAATCTGTTCGAAACCTTGGCGTAATTTTTGATGATTGTTTTTCATGGATTCCTCAGGTCAATGCTCTTAGAAAAAAAGTATTTGCTGCATACAGCTCATTAAACCGTTTACGAAACTTTCTACCCACTAAAACCAAAACTACTCTTGCCCAGACTCTTCTCCTTTCTGTCATAGACTACGCTGATGTCTGTTACACGGATCTTTCGGAGGTTTTGCTCAACAAACTGGAGCGTCTGCAGAATATGTGTATCCGTTTCATCTTTAATCTCCGTAAATTTGACCACGTGTCGCATTTCCGCTCAAAGCTAAATTGGCTTCCAATTCGCCGGCGCAGGGACTTACATGCTCTTACGCTTCTCTATTCCATCCTCTTCCACCCAACCACTCCTCACTACCTTAAAGAGTGTTTCCGATATCACACCTCCTCCACCCAATGTACCTTACGCTCCTCCTCAAATCTTACTCTTGTTTTTCCACCCCATTCCACAGATTTCCTCTCTTATTCTTTCTCTTTGCATGCTGTTCGACTATGGAATGCTCTTCCAGAAGGTATCAGGAAGGCTCCATCTCTTAAATCTTTTAGTGATCAAGTCCGAACGCATTTCCTATCTTATTCTTAATACCTATCTTATTTCCTCTCTTACTCCTACTATCATTAAATTTTCTTTACTTTATTCCTATTTCTTTTTTAATTATATCTATATAATATATTATAATGTTCTTCAAATTGCACCCACTCCCCCTTCCCCTTTATGTCCTCAGACGATTATTATTTTTCAACTCAAGGTTGCCTGGAAGAAATTGCTACCTAGCAATAAGGCCGCCTTTTGTGTACTTCTTTTGTAGTGTCTTCTTTTTGTTATGTGTTTTCTTTTTGCAATAAAGTGTTTTATTATTATTATTATTATTTTCCGATTGCTGTATACCAGTGCTAATTAGCTTTGATTTAAACTAAGATAAGTGAAAGATTTGCAAGAAATGCACTTTAATATCTTATTATAAGTCATTGGCTACGTTTGATTGAACTATATTAATAGTAGATTGTATTACCAGGGAGCAAAATCATTTATTTACGGCGAGGGCGCTATTTTGAATTGCATTTGAGAGTGAAGTGAAGGATTCTAAAGTAGAATCCTGAACGCAGCGAGGGATTCAATATATGCCGCCCGAGGTGAAAATAATTTTGCGGCACTCTGCTTTTCATCCCCCTCTATAAGAAAAGCAATAAAGGCAACTCAAACTACCTACCTAGAAAAAAAAACTGCCTATTGGTATATTTTTTTTGTTTGAGTCTTTCTTTGGCGTTCGGATACATCATAGCGCTAGTCGGGCAAAAGCTACGCCTGTTTGAAAAAAAAATGAATTATTGAAATAACAAAAATAAAATGGAAAAAAAAATATGGCCATCGGATTCTTTATAAGTATCTCCGGGTTATCAGTTATATTGATAAAGATGATAAGAGCATTTTCATCCCATCGATTCGAAAAGCGATGATTGTTTATCTAATAACAGGGCCCAAAACGATTCATTGTTTACCTGTTAAGACAATAGGGTAACAATGAGATTTGTATTTTGAACAGCTTCATTATAAGGTCCAAAACGATTTATTGTTAACCTGTTCTGTTATGACAAGAGGGTAATAATGAGATTTGAATTTAGAACATAATTAAAGAAGCATTGGTTGGAGAGCAGCAAAGGGTGTGCAGTACTTAAAAAAAAATCAACTGGTTTTGTATGGGGCCTGGACTTGTAAAATTTTCAAAAAAAGAATTTTATAAAATTGAGAATATCTCGTAAACGGTGCGTTCGTAGCTAAAATCTAATCAAGAATCAAAATTTTCAACCCCCCTACGGTATACTAGATACTAATAAGGAATCCGATGGACATATTCTTTTTTTCTTTTCAATTTTTTTATTTTATTTTAATACTTCATTTTTTTTTCAAACAGGCGTAGCCTTTGCCCGACTAGCGCTATGATGTACCCGAACGCCAAAGAAAGTTTGAGTTGTCTTTATAGCGTTTCTTATAGAGGGGGATGAAAAGCAGAGTGTATTACTCGGCCGCAAAATTATTTTCACCTCGGGCGGCGTATATTGAATCCCTCGCTGCGTTCAGGATTCTACTTTAGAATCCTTCGCTGCGCTCGAGATTCTACTCTAGAATCCTTCACTGCGCTCTGGATTCAAAATAGCGCCCTCGCCGTAAATATATTATTTTGCTCCCTTGTAATACAATCTACTATTTTTACATTCTTGTTTTCATTTCAATAATCCAGAATCGAAATTCATAAAATGCATTTTATTAAAACTAAAAATCTTTGAAAAACGTAATGTGAATTCTATTTGTAGGATATAAAGCGTTGCATGAAGTGCTATACGATTTCCAACAAATTTTGTCGGATACATTTTATGAAACGTTTTACGTATGCGAAATCCCTGAACAGCGGGCAATATTCGCGTCGCTAGCTCCCGCTCTGCCGCCATGTAACTCAGTATACGTATCGTATGCAAAACAACAATCGAAGCACAGCTAAGTACTGGCATTTTTTATATTGTGTCTCATATTTAAAATCCGAGGCGACAGACGGCCAAGCCGGTATTAATATGAAACAAGACGTGTTTTATACTTTTCTATTGTTTTTCTTTGGTTTTCATTTAGGTCTCTTCCAATATATACTTAATAGTACTAATAAATACTAATAAAGTACTGTAATACTGTAACCCTATTATAATTAATAGGGTTACAGTAACATTCAAAAATATAACATTGAATAATAACAAAAGTGAAAAGAAAGAACTGTGTCTCTAGCTATTTTTTCTTTATCGATTTTTTTTATGGCGGGAGTATATGGCGCTACTAACATCTGATTCTGACGTCATCGTCACATGTATCCGGTGTCCTTGTCTAATAAGGAAGTTGGATGATCTATATATCCGAAAATATACAGGGCGTCCCAAAACTATGCCACATGGAGGGAAAGTACCTTAAATAATGAAAATATAAAATTTTACTTAAAGGAGACTTCATTTTAATTTTAAAAAGAAAACAAACTGCATTCAAAGAATTTTGAATTATCGCCTGTCTGAAGTAGGAATCGAACCCGCTGAATTAAATATAAAAGAAAATCTTTAATTTTATAGTTCCAATCGAAAGGCTCAATTATAAGCATTTATTTATTTTATGTAACACAGCACCTTAAATAATAGGAAGACTACGAAATTTAACATTTAATGTTGAATAACAAGTTTGTGCAGCGTTATTGCTAGCCTTTTTTGTTTGTGACTGTCGTGCTCAAAGCAACTGACTTTAATATTTCAACGTTTTACTAATGAGTGAAGATTGGAGCAGTTATACCTAATTTCCCTATCATAAGTGTTTCAAAAGTTATGATGTGATAAGTTACACCACCTCGATTGGTTTAAAAATGTTTGAATAATTTGATGCGGTCTATTCCACCATGTGGCATAGTCGCGGGACGCCCTCAAGGCGCTCTCAGGGCATGTGGCATAGCATAGACCACATCAAATACTATTGAAAACTGTATTGAAATAGGACTTTATTTTTATATAAATAACAATACGAACTGCATTCATAGATTTTTTAATAACAGCATGTCCGAACCGAGAATCGAACCCGCAGCAAATTATCCAAACTTTTTTGAACCAATCGAGGAGGTGTTACTTTTCACATTATAACTTTATCAAACACTTATGATAGGGAAATTAGCTGGTATAATTGCTCCAACCTTCACTGTATTACTTCTTCATTAGTAATACATTGAAATTTTAAAGTCAGTTGTTTTGAGCACGACAGTCACAAAATGGCTTTCCATAACGCTGCACAAACTTGTTATTCAACATTAAATGTTAAATTTCGTGGTCTTTCTTTTATTTAAGGTGCTATGTTACTTAGAGAAAAAACATGCTAGTAATTGAGCCTTTCGCACGGTACAATAAAATTAAAGATTTTTTTTTTATTCAGCGGGATCGATTCCCAGTTCAGACAGGCGATTATTTAAAATTCTTTGAATGCAGTTTGTTTTCTTTTTAAAATAAAAAGGAAGTCTCCTTTTAGGAAAAATCTATATCTTCAGTATTAAGGTACTTTCCTTCCATGTGGCATAGTTTTGGGACGCCCTGTATAAACTATTTGAAAATAAATACCTATGTCGTGTTTCTGATACTTCTAAAAACATTTTAAATAAACAAAAAAAATCTGTTCGATCCCCTATTGTATTATCCATACTGATTATATATATTATGTACCAATCTATCACTAATTTTATTAATATTATAAAGATGAAAGATTTGATTGTTTGTTTGAATTGAATAGGAAACTACTGGACCGATTTAGAAAATTATTTGACCAGAAAGCTACATACTTCCCGAGTGACATAAGCTACTTATATTTTATACCGATATTCCCACGGGAACGGGTACCTCGCGAGTGAAACCGCCAGGATCCGCTTGTTATTATAAATGTGAAAGTGTGTTTGTTTGTTTGTCCGTCTTTCACGTTAAAACGGAGCAACATATCGACGTGAATGTTTGTATGGAGATAACATGAGGGCTGGAGAGTGACATAGGCTACTTTTTAACCCGGAACAATATCACAATCTCGCGGGTTTGTATGAAAAATAGTATAACTGACGTACTAACAAAACTGACATTAATTCCATGGCCGCTTCCAAATGTTCCAAAGAGAATGTTATCACTGAGATGCTTTAAATTACTTTTTAATATATGACATTTGTGGCAGGCATTGTTTAAATCTTCTTTGGTGAATGAAAATCTTTATTATATGTAGGTGATACGAAGTTCACCGGGTCACGGGTCCACTAGTAGCAGTATACAGGGCGTCCCAAAACTATGTCACATGGAGGGAAAGTACCTTAAATACTGAAGATATAAAAATTTACTGAAAGGAAACTTCATTTTTATTTTTAAAAGAAAACGAACTGCATTCAAAGAATTTCAAGTAATCGCATGTCTGAACTGGGAATCGAACCCGCTGAATGTATTTTTTTATTATTTAAATTTTATTATACCGATCGAAAGGCTCAATTATAAGCATTTATTTATTCTAAGTAACATAGCATCTTAAATAAAAGGAAGACTACGAAATTATTACATTTAATGATATTATTAATGGTTTGTGCAGCGGGATAGCCTTTTCTGTGACTGTTGTGCTCAAAACAATTGACTTTAACATTTCAATGTATTACTAATAAATGAGTGAAGATTGGAGCAATATTATACCTAATTTCCCTATCATAAGTGTGTGATAAAGTTATACTTACATTTGTGAAAAGTAACACCACCTAGACTGATTCAAAAGTTTTGAATAATTTGGTGCGAGTTCAATTCTCGGTTTGGACAGGCGATTAGTTAAAAATCTTTGAATGCAGGTCGTATTGTTATTTAAATAAAAATAAAATCTTATTTTCATAAAATTTTCAATCTACAGTATTAAGACTATGTATGCCACTAAGTGGCATACATAGTCTTGGGACGCCCTGAGAGCGTCCTACGACTGCCATATGGTAGAATAGACTGCACCAAATTATGTAGATTTAAATCAATTGAGGTGGTGTTACTTATCACATTATGTATAACATTATTATACACTTATAATAATAGGGAAATAAGGTATAATATTGTTCCAATCTTCACTCATTAGTGGTAATACATTGAAATGTTAAAGTCAGTTGTTTTGAGCACGACAGTCACAGAAAATACTATACATAACGCTGCACAAACTTGTTATTCAACATTAAATGTTAAATTTCGTAGTCTCCCTTTTATTTAAAATGCCATGTTAATCAGAATAAATAAATGCTTATAAATGAGCCTTTCGATCGGTATAATAAAATTTAAAAATAAAAAAATACATTCAGCGGGTTCGATTCTCAGTTCAGACATGCGATTATTTGAAATTCTTTGAACGCAGTTCATTTTATTTTTAAAATAAAAATGAAGTTTCTTTTCAGTACATTTTTATATCTTTAGTGTTTAAGGTACTTTCCCTCCATGTGGCATAGTTATGGGACGCCCTGTATAGTAATAGTTCCAGCCAGATTGGATATAGATTATACACTTTATCATAAAGTGAAGTAGTTTTTATTAATATATTATGTCCGAAAAGTTACCGTACCGTGGATTTTGCTAGCTCTATGCTAAAACTTTTAGCGACCACATAAATTGATTCATGCCTAAAGTTTGGCCTTTGAAACTTAATTAATGTTGAATGTATTAACATCGGCTGCGAAGGTTTACCTAGAAGGCTTGTAAAATAAGGACACGACGGAACTATTACGTAAAAACCCCTGGTGGTTAGGAGGCCGTAAAAAATTATCGTGGATTTTAGTTAGCGATTTTTGTTCCAAGATAATACTAAATTTAGAACAAAAGCCCGGAGGAAATGCCAGGCAACCGTTGCTTACATTACGCATGCTTTATAAAATCAACAGTATTTAAACATGTTATAGTATAAAAACGGAAAGCATTAATTTTTCGCATTTACGGTAGCGATAATGAAAACCTTAATTATCATTTCTTTATTGATAAATCTTTACAATTATTTAATTTTGTATTAAATCTCTGGCAAATATAAAATCGACATCATGAAATGCCTATGAACTTAGATTCATAACTCTAAGTCTAGCCTATGAATTACTGTCTTTTTGAAATTGATAAGATTCATCAAATTCAAATATCAACGGGACCGACATTTTCTTAATCGGATTTCGGTAAAATTCATTGTTTTGCTAATGCGGTCGTATTTCACGCTATAGACCCTTTTAAATGATGACAATTTGAATTCTAATATCACAATTTGAATCCCAATAACTATAGGGTTACCAAAAGGGCAGTTCATTAAGAACAGAAACTTCAAAAGTCGAGAGCTGTATTATGAATAACTTCCATTAAAGTTTGTACGAAGACAGACTCAGCCACAAAGGGTATGATTGTTTGAGAATGAGAGCTCTATGTACGCTGCAGTTCTTTATGTGCCCTTTGGGAGGTACCCACTCAAATTATTTGTGTACATTCAGCGTCAAATTGATATGAGCGTCTAGCTTGAATAGTCAATGTTAATCTACAACAACATTATGCACAGATAACTTTGAGAGTTTTGTTTGCTAAGATAATTGTGAACAACACGTGTTGTTCACAAGTACGTGACGAGTGTAGGATAATAATATTTTGAACACCTTGTGTGCATACAACAATATGATGATTCGAACTGCGTACCTATACACGTGTTGTTCACAAGTACGTGACGAGTGTAGGATAATAATATTTTGAACACCTTGTGTGCATACAACAATATGATGATTCGAACTGCGTACCTATATCAAAAATGCTTTTATGTTTTTCAGATCATTTTGACTACTCTAGACGCTCACATCAATTTGACGCTAACTGTACAAATTTAATAAGTTTGAGAGTAAGTTAAAGTTACCTTGTGTGCTTTAAAGATATTTATTAAAATCATTTTCTGATGAAATTTACGCATGAGTTTTCTTTGTTCACACTTAATGCCCAATAATATTGTTATCCAAACGAAACAATAAGTTGGTTAAGGAACGAATATTATATTTCTGTTAATATGTATGACGCAGAGTGATTTTGTTACAGCCACGAAAAAAATATTCGGTATATGATATTATTATATAACAAATCCATAACCGTTCCTTTCCAGCTAGTGATAAAGTGACAAAAATATTTATTTTTAATATACTTGGTCCGATAGTAGAATCTGTTTTATTTAATATTCCGCGTGATCGATCTTAGTTGTTGACACAAGACTGTGTAAATAATTGTGCAAACATTTCCCTGTTTACGTTTATTATTATTAATCTTCATAGAAATATATTTGTGCGAGCTCAGGAAAAGCTTTGCAGTTTTTTCACTCTTTGGCGTTTGAGTGCACGTGTGAAGTGTTATTTAAATGCCTGCGTAAAAAGTTTCCTACGGTTAATATTTTTATTACTTACATAATAATTTGAAACACTATAATCTACTGTATACGATTCCTTTTTAGCTAATACAGTGGCTCTCTTTAGTTTGTTAATTGACAACAAATTACTGTTGTTGATTTAATCAATACAAAATAACGTTTGAAAAGATTGTTTTATATAAAAACTAGCGGCCGCCCGCGGCTTAGCCCGCGTGGACTACACGGCGTCATCCCGGGTTATTAAATTTTGTAAGAAATAAAATAGTTAATTCGATGTTCAAAAAAAAATAAGTAAGTAGGTACAGCCTATAGTATGTTGCCGAGGACCAATAGCTATATAAAAAAAGTTTCACCAAGTAACAGAAAGACACTTCATGCCAACTTTTAAACTTTTGAGTTTTAGCCAGTACCTATTAAACTGTTTCCGCCTTCACGAGGAGGTAGGTACTCCAGCTTATGTTATGTAATACAATTTTTTTTCTTTTCCCATCCATGTAAGTACTTCAATCAATTCTTAAGAAAATCTTTTATTTTATTGAATGCTCAATCACGTTTTACAACTTTTCTTAAGACGCTATGTTTGTATCTCTTGTAGTATAACCTGGCTGCTAGGGTTCCACATCAGCCCCCTGATTCACGAACCGTCGGAAACGGATTCGGATTCGAATTATGTGCTTTGTCTTTGTCTATTTTATAATGAGTGACAGAGACAGGGCATACATTCGGCTGTCTGGAGCGTTTCCGACGGTTCGTGAATCAGGAGGCAGGTGTTCAAGACCTTCAAAATTTGTACGTCAATAAAAAAAATTCATCACGTTTAACAATATTTTCCTTAAAACGGTATTTTTATATCTCTCATAGTTTGGCTGGACTGCTATGGTTCCACATTTCGATCTTCAAAATAAATTATCCTATATGTGGGCGAGGATGAATAGCTATATAACAAAAAACTAATCAAATTCCGCTCAAACGCGGACAACAGATAGACAGACAAAAAATTCAACAACCATAGTTTTGGTATCTATTTCGTTAAAGAAGACCACTGGAGGTATTTTTTTTGTAATTCTTTTCAATGTATAGAGTTAGCTCGATTACAGTTTTATTATAAGTTATACCTACTTATGGTATTCTCTGTATATTGTGTTAGAGTTATTATTATCTCCTTTATTACATTTAAAATAAACACAAAATTATATTTTTAAACATTAAACATTTACAATGTAGGTATAACACTAAAAAGTATAACATTTAAAATACAAAAATGCAGTTCCCCAACGGTAGCAATATCAGGGTCCCGGCTACCGATGGTTATTATTATTATTATCATAAGTTATCGTTGCGCTAGATATAAATAAATTCAACGCGTTAAACACATTCCAAGTTGTAAAACAAAGTCCATCTATTTAAGTTACGTGGACTCCATCTGGTTACTTTAATACCCAATTAGATACAAGAAGTGATAAAACAGGATGTGCTTAAATGTCTTACGCCAAAGTATAAGGCTTATTAACAATCTCGTGAGGGCGGACGCCTGTCGCCTGCTGGTCTACAGGTGGTTCATATTTAACGGTTATTGCCAGACTACAATTAATTTGTCTGTGTTTGCGAAAAGCTGTTGAAGCATTGAACTTAGGGTTGGTATGAAGGAGCTCAACCCGCTCATCAACAATGCCAAAAGACATTTATTATAAGACACAACAAATGAAAGTTTAATGTTTATGTATGTTGATGTTTATGTATGTATGTGATATATGTGATGAGGTATGAATGTATACCCCAAGAGCTATCCGATATTTTTGTAAAAAATTCAATAACAGGCCAAATTTTTGTAAACGGCCCTTAAATATAATTTTAAGAGACTATATTTTGGAATCCAACATAATATCGCATTGGAAGGTATAAAAAAAAAGTTATACCCCGAAAATGGTGAAATTCTTTCAGCAAATATGCTATCACCAATTTTATCGTTAACATGTGTTTATGTTCACCATATCTAAGCACCAAAGTCGAAATCCATAAAGATATAAAACGGGAAACTAATACTTTAGGATGAAGTCGGTTGTTTCTGATAGCATTTTTAACATAGGTGTACAGTCAGCGTCAAATTTATATAAGCGTCTAGAGTAGTCAAAAAGATCTGAAAAACATAAAACCAATTTGATCTAGGCAGTTTAAATCGTCATATTGTTGTAAGCGCGCAAGGTGTTCAAAACATCTAGGCACTCATTGTTTCATATTTATATGAGCGGTCAGTGTTCAAAATCATCTAAGCAAACAAAGCTCTCAAAATATCTGTGCACTATGGTGTTGTACATTATGCACAGATGTTTTGATAGCTTTGTTTGATTAGATAAATTTGAACACTCTGACTGCTTATATAAATATGAAACAATGAGTGCCTAGATATTTTGAACACCTTGCGCGATTACAACAATAATGATGATTCGAACTGCTTAGATCAAATTGCGTTTATGTTTTTCAGATCTTTTTGACTACTCTAGACGCTTATATCAATTTGACGCTGACTGTACAATGCCAATTTGAGTTTACGTAGAGAGTTTTTTTTAAGTTTATTTGTTTTTCATTTACAAATATAGGGGGATTATATACTTTTACGAAGGATAATAATAAATGTATTCAAATGTAAAGTGAATAACACTTACACCATTTTTGCCCATTTTTTATAGATTTTTTAAAGCTTTGCTCTTGTATTTTTTTAATGTCGCTGTCATAAATATTGGTGGATTACTAATGAATTATTTATTAAACTAGATAATCTAATTTTCAATGTTAAGAAATTACTGATATAGAATTATTGTTGAGTCTCCATAGAGCGAATTAGTTTGGCTCTCGGGCTAGTAGGTAATTAACATTTCTTTTATCATTATTTCAGAACACTTAAAATTCAAAGTTATTCCCGTTTTGGGTTCAATTAATATGTTACTGTTACTGTTTACATGCCTTATTTAGCTTTACTCGGAATTAATTATTGTTCATTGAATTCCAAATGGTTATGAGAATTACTTAAGTAGGTACGCAAATAATGTTTTCATTCAAATATAAAAATGCTCCCAAATTCTAAGAATTCAGCTAATTAACGTAATAAAATCGGTTGGATTTTGTAAAACGTTAAACATCACAATTATACAAAGCCGATATAATAGGCATTAATAATTTCATTTCTACTCGAATAAATTTCCAACCGTCCGAATGTGGTTAAGGGTACGCTGTTACGCTGTATTTTTCATGGGTTTGGCCAGCGCTTTTAT
This sequence comes from Crambus lathoniellus, assembly GCA_949710035.1. NCBI lineage: Eukaryota > Metazoa > Arthropoda > Insecta > Lepidoptera > Crambidae > Crambus > Crambus lathoniellus. The sequence goes on along the minus strand of OX453302.1, from coordinate 18,360,934 downwards.
ACTCACAATTAACAGTAAAGTGGTCTGGCTGACAGCCCTGGCTGTATGTTTCTTGACACGGGTCACGCTTGCCAAAACATCCGCTCGAATGATATCCGGGTTTGCCACTAAAGGAGATTTAATTGCCCCGTAAACAAGGGTTTCCTGATAACGTGCCGAGAATGACGCATTTCACTGTTACGTTGCGAATAGAGTGAATATTTGTGAACGCCAATGTTTGAGAGAAGTTTAAACACGGACTTATTTTAAAATGTAAATGATGTATTAAACTTCATAGAGTTTTATGATTATATTAACTCAGACGTATAGAGTTGGACACTTTATCAAGTACCTTTACAATGCGGTGGATATGTCGCAGGGATATGAGGAAATCAGAGATTCCACGAAATCCCTAGGGCTACCATGAAATCACGGAAGATGTGGAATATTCTTATTTACGGGCGTCTTCTTCCTAAACAAGTTCAGTGGTATGTCGTTTGACTAAACTAAATCTAGTGAAATGTCAGAAAAGTGGATTTCAGAGGTAGAGTTTGCCTCGGAAGGCCTGTAGAACACGTGATAGGTTAGAAATTTAATTTCGATTTCCTTAAATTTCGTGTTTTTTTTTAAACAATCCATAAGTTGTTTCACAAAAAAAAAATAACCACGAAATTTAAGGCTTAATTTAATTTTAGGCTTAAATTTCTAACCTATCACGTGTTCTACAGGACTTCCGATACAAACTCGCTCATAAGCCGTGAGTTGACTGTTATTACTTCAGTCATTCTTCATTTCACTAGATTTAGTTTAGTGAAATGACATATCACTGAACTTGTTTAGGAAGAAGAATATTCCACATCTTCCGTGATTTCGTGGTATCCCTAGGGATTTCGTGAAATCTCTGATTTCCTCATATCCCTGCGACAGATATAAAGATCGGAAGGTGATTGATGAATAGGTATTATGAAAATAACGTCGTCCAATTTAAATATTAGATGTGTTAAACTTTTCATTATGACCGGATAATTGAAGCATTTAATCAGTTAAATCTATACGATTAAAAAGTTTTTAACAATGAATTTAATTGAAATATTATAAACGATATATTTAGCAGAAATGATAAACTATAATTAGTTAACCATACCTGGATTAGCTCCAACAATGATTCGTTTGTATTATTAAGCGCTTTAAAACTGGTCAGGTATAAAAGTTTAGTAATACGAAAGAATCCTCATTGTTCTCGAGAAAAAGGAATAAAAAAGACGGTCGCATGAATTCGCGACAATATGATGAATGACCCGGCGCGCGCTGCCACAATAGATGTCACGCACTTGCGACCTCATAACCATCGACTCCAATTTATGGTCGACGTTTTCTCGCCCTCCAGAGAGCAGAATGTAGTTGTTCGCTATCATTAATCTTATTTATGTTACAATTGTATACTAACTTAATATTCAAAGGTCCCTAACACGCTTACTTGTGACTGTTCTTATCTGTCGGCAACCTTAATATGATTAAGTTTGAGGTTAATTATAATGAATTAAACCGAGTACATAATTAATTTTAATCGTCATTAAAGCATAGTCTACTGATCCGAGATTCCGATGCAAATTAACTACCAAATCCTTTTAATGGCTTAGAACTTTGATATAGCTTTTGTTTGTTAGATTATAAAAATTTTGCATTAGAAAAATGCTCGTTGTCCTGAATGACAGAGCTGTGCTACTATAAAATACATAAACTCGAAAAGGGAATCATGAACAATACTAATAGGCAGTTATTGGATAATGGGATGTAACTTGGCAGTAACTCTATTCTCTTTCAATCGTTTGATGATCGGTAAATTCTGGAATGTAGGGAAAATACGTTAGCTGTATTTATAAAGAAAAACACACAATTCCTTTTACGATGTTCGTTATTGATGAAAAAGAGATTGTAAGGTATACTTTAAGTATCTTTTAAGAATACCGGGCTTATGGCTTCTACCTCAAGTAATTACATTTAATATTTGCGTTAATGTTATATCCGATTTACTGAAAGTTACTTTTTACATTACGATACATTGAAACAGTGAAACGTTTCTTTATTACAGTAATCATGCATTTTTAAGGGTGAAGTAGAAACGTATGTACTGTTCATACGGCTTTTCATATAGCTGCTACACCCATTCCACTACACTCTGCATTACATTCATTATTATTCATGAAGTTTCAAATTGTCTGAACGCCTTTAATACATACCATAACGTACGAATTGAATGTCGGAATAAGTGGTATAACAGAGTTACATGATACTAATGTTTGTGTTGAACAAATAAGGCAGACGCTCTGAATAGGTTTCGGTTTTAGTAAACATGCGTAGGCTTAGCAACATACGTGTGCGTAATACGTAAGTACTTACTCACCTAAAGTTCTCGAAGCTTTGTTACATTGCATCGACAAAGGTTGTGAATACGAGATCAAACGTGAAATCACGCAAATATAATCCAAACATCGAAAACACGAAAGTCAATCATGTAGACTGATTTGCCAGGTTCACGGCTTTTCTGTAGAAATTATGTCAAAGGATTTATAAATATTCTCCCGACATTTTTTCAACCTCAAATGTACTATTATGGGAGCTTCATAAACGCGAACTGCTAATATATACTTGTTAGGAGCCTCAATGTTGTTTTTTATACTAATTTGGAATCTTTAGGGTATTATTTTGACTGGTACTATGACATTTCACGATATTGCCTACAGTCTACAGTGGGATCATCTCATATCGACAACAATCGTGTTATAAACAAATGATTATTCTGTTTCTGCATGTTAAAAATATTTTTTTTGAGGATTTTTTGTGCGTTTATTGGCTCTGTATTCCGTAGTATATAAACGCGTAAGAGCTTTAAATATGTTCTATTAGGTACATGATGCCATAGAATTCATGCCGCTATAGGATCTATAATTATCACACCGTGGAGCGTTGTAATGTAAGCTGAAACGTAATGTACAGCTCTACCACAGTTTTGAATTGGGTATTTTAAATTATTGGATTATTCGCAAATCACAAGTAGTCAAAATTTGGAAATAATATATGTTATAGTACAGTCTTTTTACCCGACCACGGTGGAGCCAAATGGAGGGTTGTGATTTTGACTGGAATGTATTTGGGTGTGTATGTTTATCTGTTCCCTCATTACTTCTAAACCACCTACCAGAATTCGATAAATGAGAATCAGATATCGTTGGAAACGTCATAATTGTCCACTGGTTATAGGCTATGTGACATCACATTAAAGTGAATATGGCGCCGTCTAGATAGCATAAAGTCGAGAACATTTTTTTTTTTCAATATGTCGTGGCCATATCGTAGATTTGCTCACTTCATGAAATGGCCGGATTTCATGAAATGTTTCATAATAAGAAATCGTTTCTCGATATGGGCAACTGAACGCGCGGCTACTTCATGAAATGGTCAAGATTATTTGATCACATCGTAAAATAGTTATATTTATTACCGGTAGAGGCGCTGCAAGCGCTTTTTTATGTCATATTATCAATAGTTATTTTCTGCTTAAATAACCACCAAATTTGAGTTTTAGATAGTGATTCAGGTCATTCAATACTCTACTAGTAATACTTTACTGGGTCAAGTAAAATTTCTAACATCCATCAGTCAGCAATTCATCATCACCATTTCAGCCGTACGACGCCCACTGCTGGGCATAGGCCTCCCCCAAGGATCTCCACAACGATCGGTCCTGCGCTGCCCGCATCCAGCGGCTTCCCGCGACCTTGACCTGGGTGCTTACCATCAACTCTTATTGCGGTTTTGTTTAGGACCTAAACTGATCTGCTTCGCTTATTCGTACCACGACAGCTTAATATCAATGACAGCGATTCAGTGATCGATCAATGACATTTCACAGCCGCTAAGCTGTCAGGAACTCTTATTTGACTTATAACCCGGTCGATTTAACATGTCACCTGCAGGTTATACCCGTCCCTCTCACTCTCCGGGCATGACAGAATCGAGTGAAAGAGACGGGTAGAAGAAAAAGGACACAAATCGTTCGGTCATTAACATTTAGCAATTCATTTGCGATCCAGTTTTTAGAAAGAAAGCAATTCATTTTAGGAACCTATTCTGCATCGCACTAATTTTGAATCGCTGTCTTAAAGTTGATGGTAGGCACCCAGATCGTCGGTCCACCTTCTGCCCACGGAACGTCGTCCGGTTTGCGGTTGCCATTCGAGAACCTTTCCGCCCCAACGGCCATCGGTTCTCCGTGCTATGTGTCCCGCCCACTGCCACTTCAACTGAGCCATCCTTCGAGCGATGTCGGTCGTTTTAGTTCTCCTGCGGATCTCATAATTTCTGATTCGATAGAGCAGGGAAATACCAAGCATCGCTCTCTCCATTGCTCGCTGGGTGACATTGAGCCTTCTTATGAGACCCATAGTAGAAGACCACTTCTCACTTCCATAAGTCATAACTGGCAACACACACTGGTCAAAGACCTTAGTCTTGAGATATTGAGGAATTTTGGACGCAAATATATGCCGGAGCTTCCCAAACGCTGCCCATCCGAGCTGGATTCGACGAGAGATCTCTTTCTCGAAGTTGGACTTACCTAATTGGATTGTCTGTCCCAGGTAGACATAGTGGTCAACAACTTCGAGTGTAATGTTCCCAACATTAACTAGAGCGGATGCAACATGGGCATTAGACATGATTTTCGTCTTATCCATGTTCATCTTCAGACCCACTCTTTGGGAAGCATTGCTGAGATCTTCGAGCATTGTGTTCAGGTCTTCCCAGGTCTCAGCCATGAGAACTACATCATCGGCAAACCGCAGGTGTGTTAGGTATTCGCCATTGATGTTGATGCCGAATCCTTTCCAGTCCAGTAGCTTAAAAATATCCTCCAACGCAGCTGTGAACAGTTTCGGAGAAATGACGTCTCCCTGTTTCACACCTCGCTGTAGTTGGATAGGATTAGAGCTCTGAGGGCCTACTCTGAAACGCAAATCCGAAACTTCGGTTAGCCCCGTCCCGCTCACTCTCGAGTCATGACGGAATCGAGTGATAGGGGCGGGGCTAACCGAAGTTTCGGATTTGCGTTTCAGAGTAGGCCCTCTGGTTCTGTAATCGGACCGACATGGTGGCGTTTTGGTATAACTACCTCAGCACCTCGATGTACCTGTAGTCTATTTGGCACCTCTGGAGAGACTGCAGCACGGCCCAGGTCTCGATCGAATCAAAGGCTTTCTCATAGTCCACGAACGCCAAGCATAGTGGAAAGTTATATTCTTCGGTCTTCTGTATAACTTGCCGCAGCGTATGAATGTGGTCTATGGTTCTATAGCCTTTTCGGAACCCGGCTTGTTCGGGAGGTTGAAAGTCGCCAAACCTGCGAGCGAGACGATTCGTAATGACTCTCGAAAACAGCTTGTAGTTGTAGATATGGCTCAGAAGCGAGATGGGTCACTAGTTCTTTAAGAGAGTCTTATCACCCTCCTTGAAGAACAGCATCACATCGCTTCTGCCCCATGCTTTTATCGTTTTGCCCTTGAGGATGACAGGGTTGAAGAGCTTCTGGAGGACCTTAAGTATCGGCTTACCGCCCTCTCTCAGAAGTTCTGTTGTGATTCCGTCATCATCCGCCGCCTTGTTATTTTTGAGCTGCTTGAGAGCCATTCTAATCTCGTACAAGCTGACGTCCGGGATAGTCAGCAATTCAAATATCCCATTATTTGCATTATACTTGGTTTTAGTAAAAAAAATATACGAAAATAATTTTTCTTATCCCCTCCATATCCCTCGCCTATTAAATTGTCTTTGAATAGGCGAGTGATTCCGGCCGACATAAGATTAAAATTATCAACCTGTACGATCGGATTAGGAACACAGACGTCCTAAACATTATATCGTCATATTCGATATTACGGATATGACGATTAGGATTAGGCACACAAGTGTACCCAGCCAACCACTCGAAAAATGCTGTTACAGTGTAATTAATACAGTTAATCTCCTCAAATATACTCTCAAGTGGGAATATACGCTCGGCCATATCTGTCACTCCAACTATGTATCTAGAACTAGGTGTTATTGTTGATCGAAGCATAAAAATAAAATTAAATTAAAACATATAAAAAACCTAATAACTAAAACTTATAGTAAATGGCCAATCATTTCAAATACTGTTCAAGAGAATAAAATGACTGTTCTTACATGTTATAATTAATATATTTATAGCAAAAAAAATTAGGTCACATTATATTTTCGATTTTAGGGCAAGTGATTTTATGAGACATTATGTCGGGGCTACTTATCATTCGGACACATGATGATTAAGTATCGACGTGAATAAAGCCATTCACTGCAAATAAAAGCTGACGCTGAAGCAGCTCCAAGTCCGCGCGATCGAAAGAAAAGTTGGCAATCATTCGAGCCGACGACGTTCCGTTTCCGTTTTAAGAATATTATTATATTACATTATTATATAATTATTCTTTGCACCAACAGGAACATTTTGTATGATTTGTAACGCGACGCCAGAATATCTGTTTCATTCGCTTAGTATGGACACGACAGAGACAAAAAGACACGCGCCGCACTGCATTAATGTGTTTCTAACGTTTCTAACCATACTATACGCGTGGTGCCGCGCATCAACACTGCGCCAGACAAGTGTGTCCGACTCATTTGGTACCGAGCGTCAATCAATATACTGCGCCAGACAAGTGTGTTTTCCACGTGTGTGGTACCGAGCGTCAACACACTGCGCCAAACAAGTGTGTTTCCGACTTTACATTGCGCGTACTGATAGCGTAGTGCGCTCGTCACAATACAAATGTAAGGTGGTTATCACATTGCCGCCGCAGCCCGCTGCGGTGTACGGAGGGACGAAATCCGCATGCGGCTGCGCATGCACGGAACCGTATACCACCGTACGGTTTGCTCCGTATCTCCGTCCGGAGCTGGGGTGCACGACACCGACGACGCCCCGCATTCATTTCCGTCCTGCGTTCATTTAACATTCTGACGCCTCGAGGTAAAAACAGTCCACCGCTCCGAGCTCAGTATGGCATACCCCACGGGCCGCTCTGCATCTCCGTCCGGGAGTGAGCTACCGTCGCGCTCGCCGCCGCCGCCCCCCCGCAAGGATATGCGGGGTGAGTGTGTTATACCATGCAAATCAATCAAGATTCTACCACAGGGTAAAAAAAAACTAGTTATTTACTCCTGTGATTCTACTGTCAAAGTTAAAAACCTCAGCACCGCACGCCGAGCGGTGTCTATAGTGCAGTGTGATAGCCGCCTAAGATAGATACGCCTTGGCGAATCGTTTCCAAGACATGTGTATGATACGATACCAATCGTCTGTAAGTATCGTAATTAAAAAACCGAGCTAGTGTGAAGGAATGTAATTAACAAAATAAATTAGAACCACACTTATGATTGATTTTAAATCGAGCATAATTTTTAAAGTATTCAAACTGCGCAATCTACATTTCCGCAATTGTTATCTTAAGAAAATTAAACGGTATATTTTGTTAAAGAACATTTTCATAACAGGTTATACTTATTTTGCTACTTTGAATTATATATCTTTGAAGTTAAACGGTAGGAAAATAACAAACCAGGCAATTCTCATAAATATCATATTCTTTTGAATGAGGCCGAAAAGAGGAAGGAAAATGTAGATAAAAATAAGGCAACAAAATATCACGGAAAATAGCCCGAAGACCAAGACAATTAATTATTACTATTATTCATGGAAAGATAAACTGAAAACCGAATAATAATATAAAAGAAATGAAACTAGAAAAACTGTTGACAGCGGTGGGTATTGAGGAAAAGGTCAGCGGATGGATTGTTTGGTTTGTATTACGATGAAAGAGTCCTTATTTTATATATTTTTGTATTAATCAATCGCTAGGCTAAAATCTATTACGAGTAAAAGAAGCTTTAAAAAAGAACGGATTCCAAAGAGAGCTAAATGTTGCTTAGATTATAAGAGTTTAGTTAATAGTTGGGGGACAATAATTGCTTTCCATTTTGACTTAACTACTTGTGACGTCATATTTTACTTTTTCAATTAATTTCCATCTATCACGAAACTATTAGTAACTTTGTTTTAAAATGATTTGCTTCCATGAGTCAGAGTGTTAGGAAATAATGATCATTGAGATTTGAATTAAATATCTTATCTCGGATCTCTTTTCATTAGTGTCAAAAAAAAAGAAAAGAATCATACTACGAGAATTTAGTTCCAACAACGCAATGTCCCTATTTTGTATTGAATGAATAAATGTATACTGATTATATAATATATTTCCAATTGGCATAACATTCTTTTTTATAAAGCAAATGGCGACAAAATCTACGCTTTTGTGTTCAAGTTCTCCTTTGCCGGTAGTTTTTCGTTTTGCGTTCGACTTGGGATCGCTTCGGCTTCGCTTCGAAAATAAACCAATGTAGCTGGAGTTGACACTTTTCGGAAATGAACTTATTAGATTCAGCTTGATCTTAATGTGTATGTCTGGAGATATAAATATTTTAAAGCAAAAGCTCGTGTTGAGGGACAATAAAGACATTCAAGTATTTTATTTGTATTTGCCCTGTTCCCGAAATCTGTGTTGAATTGAAATATAACTACTTACTTTACTTACTTTTTTACTTTTGTATTGCTAAAGTATTAATAAGCTAAGTTATATCACCACGAGTGTGTAACAAAATGAGGTCGAGATTTCATAAGGTTTTACGATCTTGATTGGCGGAGCGGATGAACTTATGATTGTTTTTACTGATGTTTGTGAGAAATCCTAGAAGTTTGAATCCGTGACTTAGTCAGTGCGATTGAAAGATATCTTTCAATATCAGACTTACTGGCGGCCAACACATTAAGCTGAATCGCACTGACTAAGTCACGGATTCAAACTTCTAGGATTTCTCACAAACATCAGTAAAAACAATCATAAGTTCATCCGCTCCGCCAATCAAGATCGTAAAACCTTATGAAATCTCGACCTCATTTTGTTACACACTCGAAGGCATATGCCTTCGAGAATAGATAGTTTTCCAAGGATTTCACTTGAAGAATCGCGTTTGTGACATACCGCGTGTAATTCTTTATTTATCATAATGAAAATATGTTTGTTGTTTTTCACGTCTGAAACGTGTCACTGAACGAATTTTGCGGGACCTTGTTAATTAAGACTACCCAAAAATTTAATTTTTGTGCTAAAAAGCCTTGAATGGTGATATTTTCACAGTGAATTTTTTTGTTGAAGCAATCATCACTTTTCAATTGAAAAGAAAAGTCAAATTTCTGTTCTTGAAGAAAATACTTTGAAAGGTCTCTGTCCCACCGTCTACACATGAAATCTCGCAAACTAATACTAAGTTGACGGTTTTTGCGTCAGGCCAGAATTAAGGGGATCTAAAGGCTATCATAAGTTCGTGTAAGTCTTTTGTTTTTGTACGTATAACAGAAAGGCCGGGTCTGGTAGGTAGTTCATAAGTAAGAAACTAGGGGAGTAAGCTAAGGACGGATTTTGCTTCAGATAGGTATAAAGGAGGTTTGTATTGTTAGTACCTATGTTAGTAATAAGCTCAAACTTGGCTAATAGGTAATTGTAGACGGAACGGATCCTGAGAAAGTTACGAAATAAGAGGATCTTATTCTGACTACGGGGGCGTAAATAAGTGGGCATTTGGGCTTTCTCCAAAGTACGTGTAAGTAGGTTTATAAGAAAAATTACATTGACCTATTCGGAGACTCAACTTACATATTTTACTTTAGTTAACTATCACAGTACCAAACCACAGCAGGCCGCTAACTATTGATAAAACAAGTCTTAAATCCTAGACATATTCCATACAATTTATTAAAGGTACTTTTTGCTATAAAGGTATGAAGCACCTACTAAAGCTGATGTTAATTATACATGATTGCGTACAAAAACAGTTAGGTACTTAGAAATAATATAAAAATTGATTTTGATTCTTTAACTCTAGGTTAATCGAATTATTTAGATGTTATTATGCTCCAGTTTCAATATTCGATAGTATGCTATATAGACTGATATAAAGGCTAGAACCAAAAATAATTAAAACTCAAGGAAATGCAAACACTAAAACGTCATTTCTAATTTGCATTATTAAGTATTTTTATTTTTACAGTCAACAGCGCGCACGGCTTTACACTTTGACATTGAGAGCACCCTTACGTCACTCGTAATAGCGGCGGTTTTCGTAGTACAAATGTAAAGCCGTCCGTGCTGTTATCTTATCTTATCTATCTATCTATATCATCATCATCATCAGCCATTTAATGTCCCCACTGCTGGGGCACTGGCCTTCCTTATGGATGAATAAGGAGAATGAGCCATGACCCACCACGCGGGCTCAGTGCGGATTGGTGGTTATAACGACTGCAAGTGCAGCCGGGGCCAACGGCTTAACGTGCCTTCCGAAGCACGGAGGAGCTCGAGATGAAAAGTTTTTGGTCACCCATCCCGTGACCGACCATTGCGAACGTTGCTTAACCTCAACGATCGCAGGCCAAGCGCGCTATCCACTGCGCCACGGGCTCCTCTCTATCTATATAATATATATAATATAATATATATATATATATATAATATATAGATAGATAGATAGTCACATAATATATGTAGGTCCTAAACTATATTAAAATTAATGTTTCGCACTTGGCATCACGTACGTGTTGGTAAACTAGCAATTTAAGCATCTATTTTCTCTTACGTAAAGATAACAGCACGGAAGGTCCTTCTTAAATAGTGCACATAACTTTAAGGGGTCAATGTACTCATGCATACAAACAACTTTTACTATGGTAGCAACATTGAAATCGCGAAAAAAATATCAGCTGTTCCATAGAAAATTTTAAATCGAATGGATCAAAATGTATGGAACAGCTGTTTTTTTTTTCGCGATTTCAATGTTGGTACCATAGTAAAAGTTGTTTGTATGCATGAGTACATTGACCCCTTAAAATTATGTGCACTATTTAAGAAGGACCTTATATATAAAATTCAATGTCCTGACTGACTGACTGACTGACTGAGATATCAACGCACAGCCCAAACCGCTGAACCTAGGGACTTCAAATTTTGCACATAGATAGGTAGGTTATACAGTGTAGGCATCCACTAAGAAAGGACTTTTGGAAATTCTACCCCTAAGGGGTGAAATAGGGGATGAATGTTTGTATGAAAGTCCGTCAGTTTTGAAGTAAGGATCTTCAAATTTTGTATTTAGGCTGGCAATTCAAAATTAATATTTACCTGTGTGGATGACGATTGCAAAAATGGCATTTATTTTTATGTTTAACACGCTGAACATGATTCAACCCCTAAAAGGTTGAAATAGGGGTGGAATTTTGAATGAAAAATCAGGGGGTCAAATAGACATTTCAACTTGAAACTTTGTAGGCTTACTTCTTAAAACAAAGAGGCAAACCATTTTGTAGTTTTCCGAAAATAAAACCCAGGGGGTAAATAGGGTATAGAAACCTTAATTAATCATCTTAAGTACCCTAAAAGTTCTTGGTACCTAAGCTACTAAGAACTAACTTTTTGATTGTGAAACAGACACTTATTATTTACTAGCTTCCGCCCGCGACTTCGTCTTCGTGGATATTCGAAAAAATACTTAGGGGACCAATAATCAGGATACAAAGTATTCTATGTTTTAATTTCATAAAAATCCGATCAGCCGTTTTTACGTGAGTGTAAAATGTAAGTAACAAAACACTCAGTATTTGATTGAATCAGACGTCACTTGGCAGAAGTCCCATTGTGAAAAAAGAAATAAATGTACAGTGAACGAATATAACTAGTAGCTTACTTCCGCAAAAAAATGAAATTGCGGAAGTAAGCTACACTTATTTCATTTTTTCACATAACACTAATATAACGCTAACAGGGTATAGCGTAAACATATTGCCCCAGAAACCCTTACAACGATAGCGCCCTTGTAAGTAATTTATCAGACAGAATTATTAATTCATGAAGTTTAAGATTCACATAGGAATCGCAAGGTTTCTACGAGCTACCGGTCCGCTTTTTAAAGCGGAATACCCATTTGTAGAGCTTCCTGTTTTCATTTAGGTAGATGAAGATGTTATTTGTTAATGAATAATTATACAAAAATGTCAAAGTTTCAAGATATAACCTGTCTGGATTGTAAGTTCCGGCATAAAAATTTCACAAAATCGGTAGAAATCTGTGAAATTGAAAGTTTTTGACGTCGTTAATCTCAATGTTGGATGCAATTATTCAATTTCTATTAATTGAATATAAATACATCTTTGTTGTCATGATATAACGTATCGGAATTTTGATTTATATCGTGTGTACAAAATTATTAACCTTTTCATCCGCTCCCTCCATGTGTAATCGTTCGAAATAATGCTTTGAATTCCTAATTCTTAGTAGCCTCTACCTTGAAACTGTTAAATTTTGAAATTTCGTCTTAGGGGGAATACGTTCTTATTGAATCATAATGTAGATTTTTTTCGCAAGTTTCTCCGTTAGTCTAATATAAAATTTTAGAGTTACGAAAATTATTCAAATAACTACAATTTTAAAAGAGTTATTTTTCTTACTAAACTAAGAAATTATAACAAAATATCTAGACCAAATTAAACTTACATCATTTATGAATACATCAAAATCACTACTTACATACATATTTATTAAAACAAAGTCGCTCTCCGCCTCTATCTGTCTGTTTCTAACGGATTTCGATGAAGTTTTCACAGTTATTTAGAAAATTTATTTCCGAACGTTTATAAATACAAAAGATTCTAATTAAGTATTTGTATAATAGAGAAAATTCCATGTTTTGTGAAGAAGCCGTCAGAAAAACGATTTTGAGAACGCTGGCTAAACCGTATGAGTATGAGATACATCAAAATAATGTACTACGGAATTGGATATCATAAAAAGGCCTACAAAAATTTTCGAGATAGCATTATTATCTCCTAAGGTTGACTCACGGTAACCATTTTTATCTTTAAGTAATTAATTTAAAAATATTACTTTATTTGCAAAGCTAATTCTCCTAATCAGTATAAATCCATCCAAATAAGTAAGTATATTAATTACCTTGGCCATTTAATGTAGGTCAAAATGTTTAAGAAGTTATCACAGATTTAAAAGTACTATCACTGTCGAAGAACCAACAAATTGTTCATAAGACCCCGTGCGAAGCCGGGCCGGGTCGCTAATAAATAATAATTTTACCCTTTTGTATTAAAAATAAATATGGTAATAATAACTGCGTATCGAAACGAGTAAATCAGCTGCACGCCAGCGCACTTTGAGTCAACCAACCTCCATACAACAATTTCATATTTAGGTTGACAGATACCTATGTACCTATCAGTAAATTATTATCAATAACATAATGTTGCTTTTGACATTTGATACAAGACAGCCTTTTGATACAAAGGGGTCATTAAAATCTGCAAACTCGATAAGTACACCCCAAGAATTTGTGAACTCGTGTCTCTCGTCAATATGTCCCATGATATCGCATGGTAGCAATCCGTATCGCGAAAATAAGATGGATAAGTAAGGATCTGTAAGCCAAGCGATTCAAATCGATTAAATCGAGTTGAATTCGCAAATTTCGACTTTGAATGTCCGATAAATCAACACCTATACGATACTTCCCCCGTTGTCGAAAGATTCCATTTTTCACAACACAATCAATATAGTTACTATTCTCTTTCAAATAAGCAAACAGCGATCATAAATTATCTGGACCTAATTATGCTCTGATAATGGAAGTCTATTGTTTTGTGAAGAACGAGTGAATGACCACAACCACAACCTCATTAGTTTGTAAATGTTGGCAGACTTTGTTAGTGGCTATTGAGAAGAACTCTAAACTATACTTTTATACATTTTTTTGTAGTGCAGCTAAAATGATAGTTTATTATGCCAAAAAAAGTCATGACGAATCATTAGCAAGCCATTAGAATATCACTCAAACTGCTTCATGAACATTTTTGTAAAATATTGCGTCCAGTGACAAGAAAAAAATTAAGAATCACCTGTTTAATAATAAATTATGCTGTATTTGTATAATATTATGTTACTTAAGAAGCAATGAACACTTTTAATGATTGTAAAATTTTACAGTAAAACATGTTTAAACAATCTGCTAAAAAAGAAATTTTGCATTCGTTTCCTAAGAGGTCTTTAGAACAATATTTAATTGCGGTGATGTGGCTGGTCTCGAAGGTCGGCGGGTGAAACGTGCCGCACATATTTTTGTACGAAAACACAAATAAGTACGCTTTCCTAAAATGCAAAATAAATGTTACTTTAGTACACACAAAGAATGGAACGCCGTGCAATTGCTCTCAAAGACCTAAGTAAAATTGTTCATTCCTCTCAACCAAATTAATTATGTACAAATATTTGCTCCGCTCTACAGTGTGCTACAATTTTCTTATGTTCCTTCCACGCTTTCACTTTATATTTTAAATTTACTTTATCACAAATAAAATACTTACAGTGTCGCAAATTTAACTTCAATTTACAATCCAAAAACGTGTGTCAGCATCATAAAATCCTTTCAAGAACACTGGGATCAACTGGTGATTCTCATTTTCGCGCTTATCAAGCCGGGCACCTCACAGTGATTTATTGTATTTGATCATGAAAGTTGTGTTGCCGGGTCGGAGCGCGCAGGCGGGGCGGGCGTGGGCGCCACCTGTCGCTGCAGGCGGAGGGCGCGGCGCGGTCGGCGGCGGCTCGGCTGCGACTGAGCTCCCGGCTGCCCCGGGCACGTGGCCGCGCGCGGAGCGGCCCGGCCGCCGCCCAGCCAGGTGCACCATGCACCTCGCCGCCCGCCGCCGCCGCCGCCGCCAAGAGCGCCCCCCTGCCTGCGCTCAGCTTGCACTTCGTCTGCTGCAACTCCTGCAATCTATAAACCTCTTTATCCCGCCTAACGCTTGGAAGCTTTCGAATCCTGGTGTATTCTAAGGTGAACGTATGGATTTCCTTACCTTAATACATTAGAATCTTATAATAAGATATTACATTTTTACAAAACTTAATAAACTTAACAAAATTACCTACATAGGTATGATGAAAACAAAAGACAATTTACACTTCCGGATGTCGGTTAAAGTAATTAAATCATAGCTAAAGACATCGACCCGGAGCTTGAAACTGAAATTTTTAAATTAATAGAAATGGCATCGAACCTTATTGCCATACCTAAATTGCAAGTGTGAAATATTTTGGTGTACCATGTTGGACATGAAACATGCGCCAGTTAACTGCGGAAATAATTACAAACTACCAATAGTATTGACAAAATGTCGTAAATGATATAGGTACTTTTTGAAATATTTCACTTTTAATGTGTAAAATAAAATTATTTAAGATCTTCGAACTGAAATGTTTCAGAAGATATAATTATCATTTACATCATTTTGTCAATATTATTTGTCGTTTGTAATTATTTTCTCGGTTGACTGGCGCATGTTTCATAGGTGCATGTACACCAAAATATGTCGTACTTGCAACTAGGTATGCCAGGCTCCATATAAAAAAGTTCGAAGTCTTTTGGATTGTAAAGCATTTCCATCCTATCTCCTAGGTATGTACCATTACCGCAACTAGCAGATCGCTGAATATTTGAAAATAAACTCCGAGTCAGTTCATAAAAAAACCTAAACCTAATCATTTCGTGAAAATTGTTGGATTAAAATAGTGCTGGGTTTTGGTTATAGATAATTAGCGTAATTCAGAAACAATACAGGTACAGCGTATTAAATTAAAGCTAGGAAAAACAATTTGGGATTTGATTCAAATTAAGTTAAATTAAGAATGTTATTATTATAAATCACGCTAAGTATTTAAAAAAATATTAGGAAATTTGCAATACTGAATACATTTGTGTTTCAATTTCAGTCGGATCCAAAGAAGATTTTGCAACGTTACTTACTATCTTTGATTCCGTCACAACGTGAATCCTTAGGGAGTTTAAGAGATGTATCTATTTTAAAGCTTTTCAAGGTATTCCGTACAGTGGCTTTTCTTAGTTTTAAATATTTAAGGTTTAAACGCTATAAGGTTCAGTATGGTGTGAGACATAGTCAAGGAAGTGCCCCATGTCCGGACAACTCTCGTAATCGTAAACGATACCATCCATCAAGATCTAGCAAAGCTGTCAAAGTGATGCCTATTGGATTTTACTTCTGTAAATGACCGTAGCGGCGCTGCTTTGGTCATCCATACTAATAAATTTGAAAGTGTTTATTTGTTTGTTTTGTCCGTCTTTCACGTCAAAACGGAGCAACGGATCGGCGTGATTGTTGATATGGGGATAGTTTTGGAGCTGGAGAGTTTTTCGTGCTCCGTATACGGAAGAATACATACATAAAAAAAGCACATACTCAACATTAATCCGTTCATACTTTTGAATCGATCACTTCAGTTTATGTGTTAATTCATACCACACAAAGTAGGTATATTATGGACCGTGCAGAATTCGTTTTCACTATCCAATCAACCAAATTGTCATCAGATTGCAGATTTCAAAATACCATTGTCAATTTATCGTTACAGTAGAAGTTTTCCTTATTTTAAATGGAGTAATTATTTATTTAATCATAATCGATCATAATCGTCACTGTTTAGAAATACTTAGTTGGAAATGTTATGAAAAAACGGAAATATACTTACAGGATATTTTTTTTATCAGTGCACAAATTTTTAGGTTTGACACAGAATCGGTAAGTGAACAACTTTCTCCTAGAAACATCGAAATACGGCAAAAATT
Organism: Crambus lathoniellus; assembly: GCA_949710035.1. Taxonomy (NCBI): domain Eukaryota; kingdom Metazoa; phylum Arthropoda; class Insecta; order Lepidoptera; family Crambidae; genus Crambus; species Crambus lathoniellus. The sequence continues at coordinate 18,344,128 of OX453302.1, read as the reverse complement.
TTTGGACGTCCCATACTAAATCGATCACGTGATCAGTCCGATTTGTATGAAGAGTAAACATTTTTTGTCATATTTCGACCTATGTTTCTAGGAGAAAGTTGTTCACTTACCGAGGTTGGCTGTAAGTTAAAACTACCCCTAAAATGGTAGTTGTTTCAGTCTAAAATAAAGTCTAGTCTTTTATTGTCATAATTAATATCCAGCATGGGCCATGGATTTACCATATTTTCAGTAATTTGTAGTATCTAATATTGGCCGCAAGGTTTACAAACAATCGGTATTTATTTATTTATACCTAATTTAATTATGTTTTATACCTACGTCTAAATATGAGCTTACATTTTATAAACTGCTCGCATCACAAACACCTGTGCCGTTAGAGTTCACATCAAATTCAAATTTTATGCTGGCACTTAAGCACTTAAATAGGCGCGAGAAGTGATGACCAGTTTGAATTTTTTTTTATAGCAAGTGTAAAATTTTAAGCGCTATCGTGATTTTATAGTGTTTTAATTTTTAACATAATTTTCATTATAATTTTAGAGTGAAATATTTTATTATCCTTACTTCACTATCACTACATAGTATAAAACAAAGTCGCTTTCTCTGTCCCTATGTCCCTTTGTATGCTTAAATCTTTGAAACTTTGACAAGAAAACAACAACACAATGTCAAAAATTAAAAAAAAAACAAGATGGCGGCCAACTTTTTTTGTCAGCCGATTTTGATGAAATTTTGTTTCTGGTACTATTTTGACACGAAAACAACAACGCAATGTTAAAAGTATAAAAAAATCCAAGATGGCGGCCAACTTTTTTGTTAGCAAGCCGTTTTCGATGAAACTCAGTTTCTGGTAGTATTTTGACAAGACAACAGCAACGCAATGTTAAAAATATTAAAAATTCAAGATGGCGGCCAACTTTTTTGTTTGTGAGTCGTTTTCGATGAAACTCAGTTTCTGGTACTATTTTGACAAGAAAACAACAACGCAATGTTAAAAATATAAAAATTCCAAGATGGCGGCCAACTTTTTTGTTTGCAGGCTGATTTCGATGAAACTCAGTTTCTGGTACTATTTTGTCAAGAAAACAGCAACGCAATGTTAAAAATATTAAAAATCCAAGATAGCGGCCAACTTTTTTGTTTGCAGGATTAATTCAATGAAACTCAGTTTCTTGTACTATTTTGACAAGAAAACAGCAACGCAGCAATGTTAAAAGTATTAAAAAATCCAAGATGGCTGCCAACTTTTTTGTTTGCTGGCCGATTTCGATGAAATTCAGTTTCTGGTACTATTTTAACAAGAAAATAGCACCGAAATGTTAAATATATTAAAATCCAAGATGGCGGCTGACTTTTTTGTTTGCAGACCGATTTCAATGAAACTCAGTTTGTGGTACTATTTTGACAAGAACACAACAACGCAATGTCAAAAGTATAAAAAAATCCAAGATGGCGGCCAACAAAACCGAGTTTTATCAAAATCGGTCCACAAACAAAAAAGTCGCCGCCATCTTGGATTTTTATATTTTTAACATTGCGTTGCTGTTTTCTTGTCAAAATAGAACCAGAAACTGAGTTTCATTGAAATCGGCCTGCAAACAAAAAAGTTGGCCGCCATCTTGGATTTTTTATACTTTTAACATTGCGTTGTTGTTTTCTTGTCAAAATAGTACCAGAAACTAAATTTAATCGAAATCGGCCAGCAAACAAAAACTTTGGCCGCCATCTTGGATTTTTATATTTTTAACATTGTGTTGCTGTTTTCTAGTCAAAATAGAACCACAAACTGAGTTTTATTGAAATCGGCATGCAAACAAAAAAGTTGGCCGCAATCTTGATTTTTATATTTTTAACATTGCGTTGCTGTTTTCTTGTCAAAATAGAACCAGAAACTGAGTTTTATCAAAATCGGCCCACAAACAAAAAAGTCGGCCGCCATCTTGGATTTTTATCATGTTTAACATTTTGTTGCTGTTTTCTTGTCAAAATAGTACCAGAAACTGAATTACACCGAAATCGGCCAGCAAACAAAAAATTTGGCCGCCATCTTGAATTTTTATATTTTTAACATTGCGTTGCTGTTTTCTTGTCAAAATAGAACCAGAAACTGAGTTTCATTGAAATCGGCGTGCTTACAAAAAAGTTGGCCGCCATCTTGGATTTTTTTATACTTTTAACATTGCGTTGCTGTTTTCTTGTCAAAATAGGTACCAGACACTAAGTTTTAACAAAATCGGTTTACAAACTTAAAAGTTGACCGCCATCTTGGATTTTAATTTTTTTTAAATTGCGTTGCTGTTTTCTTGTCGAAATAGTACCAAAAACCGAGTTTCATCGAAATCAGCCTACAAACAAAAAAGTCGGCCGCCATCTTGAATTTTTTAATAATTTTCACATTGCATTTGCATTATTAAATTATTTTATTAATTTTATATCGCAATACCAATGTACCCACCCGGGGTCGTAAAAGGTCCACCGTCACATTTGTGTGACGTGAAAGTGACAACCCTTACGTATTTACGTAAATATCTATACAGGCGTCGGCATCGCCCAACTCCAAGGGCGTCGTCCAACTGTATAGAAAGATTGCTTAAACTGTGCTAATATTATAAATGTGAAAATGTGTTTGTTTGTTTGTCCGTCTTTCACGTCAAAACGGAGCAACGGATCGACCTGTTTTTTTAGTATGTGGATAGTTTAGGAGCTAGAGAGTTCCATAGGCTAATTTTATCCCGGAAAAATATCACATTCCCTCGGAAAAACGTCGTGTAGTACACGCGGCAAAACCGCGGGCGGAAGGCTATGTGATATAAATTTTTAATGTGTGAATACGTAGGTACTGTTTATGTAATATACACGGTATTTTTTTATCACCCCGGATATTTTTAGGGATTATTTTACTCATGAAAACAAACAACTTTTATTATAGGACCAACACTGAAATCGCGAAAACATATCAGCTGTTCCATACATTTTGATTAAATATTTTTGCACTTTTGTATGGAATACCTAGCTGTTTTTTTTTGCGATTTTAGTGTTGGTCCCATAATAAAAATTGTTTGTTTTCATGAGCAGAATAATCCTTTTAATTTTATCCGGGGTGTTTAAAAAATTACCGTGTATATTAAGTAAATAAATAAAATAATTCATACTTATTATAAAACTGTATGCGATTCTATTCAGGGGGCTACCGGCAAAAAATTATGGGTATGGACATGGGCTTCATTTGACATTTGAAGCCCATATTATGCCCTTAAAAGCACAAAATATGGGCATCAAATGTCAAATGCAGCCCATGTCCATATCCATATTTTTTTGCCGGTACAGGGTACATTGAAAAGAAATAGAAAAAAATACCACCAAGGGTCTTCTTAAACGGAACAGATACCAAAAATATAGTTTTAGAATTTTTTGTCTGTCTGTTGTACACATTTCAGGCAAAAACTACTGAACGGGTTTTTATGAAACTTTTTTTTGTTATATAGCTATTAGTTGTCGCCAACATATTGGTAGGCTATAAGTTATTTAGAAGATCGAAATGTCCGATGTGGAACCATAGCAGTCCATCCAAACTATGAGAGATATAAAAATACCGCCTTATGGAAAATTGTTAAATGTGATGAGCATTTTCTATTGACGTACAAAGTTTGAAGGTTTGGTACACCTGCCTGGCTAGCATTACCATAATTATATCACCTTATATTACACTTTAGTGGGGTAAGCAAGACAGCATGACGTGCTATATCATATCGCGTGATAAAAGCCGTTTATGCTAGGCCAGCTGATGTGGAACCCTAGCAGCCAGGTTAAACTATATGAGATACAAACATAGCATCTTAAGAGAAGTTGTTCAGCGTGATAAGTTCTTTCTTTTGACATACTGTTTGTATTGTTTGTATATCCGTCTTTCACGTCAAAACAGAGCAACGGATCGGCGTGTTTTTTTAGTATGTGGATATTTTATGAGCTAGAGAGTGACAAAGACTAATTGATATCCCGGGAAAATATAACTTTCCCTCGAGATAACGTCGCGTAGTACAGGCGGGCGAAACCGCGGGCGGAAGGCTATGTGAAATAATTTTTTAATGTGTTAATATGTATCATAGCGCTAAACTAACAGATATAAAATAAATACACAAAAAAACGAAAAACCTTATTAGCTAAAAAATGAAAAATGCTGCCGAAAGTCACAATTCCACGCGAACGAAGTCGCGGGCACAGCTAGTTTTGGCTATAAAATAATAGCTATTGAAAATTTTTACAAGAACATTAAGCCAATTTATTTATAGTTATACTTTTCTGCAAGGGTGGGAAAGTTTTCGTGAAAAACTCCGAAGTCCCTTGAAATTAATAAAAAGACCTTATTTAAATAAAAATGACGTTTACAATAAAATTTCAATATTAATAAAATATGATAAAACCTAACTTATGTGTTTTTTCTGTTATTTGTGTCTATTACTCAGAAAAATCGTGGCTTTACATTTTTAGGTACCTACCTATTGTAGCGCTCCCTGTATGGCGGGAGCGCTACTTTAATAAATGAAACGATATTTCACTACTGTTTATTTATTCAGTATTTAATTAAATAGCAGCCAGCAAGGCGGTGTATCGGCCTGCTTGCAGTGCGGAGACATATTCGATCTCTCTCTACAGTGTGAATGTAGTTGCTCATGTACATAACATATTCATATAATGTACCTATACTCAATATCTACATGGCCGTCGACTCGTTTTTGTTATTGCAACAAATCTTCTCGCAATCAGCAAAAGTGCCCTATAAACTACTAGTATTTAGCGTCTTTTTCAATTATGAAGTCGATTTTATTTATAAAAGGTCTATTTTTTTCCGAATGTGAAATATTTTTTCGTCTATGTAGACTTAATATTTCTGATTGCCTATCTTAACTTGTGGCAACGCAATTATCAAGAATGTCCTACGAACAAGTAGTCTTTAGTGACCTTTCAGTCTCGGTCAAGCATCCCGTGCCGGAATTGCCACTACATTAAACCCATTTTGCGAATATCTAAGTGAATGAAATTGCACAAAGCGGGCCGTCGAGCGTGTGCCAGCGCCCGACCTCACCTGTGGCCGTGAGGTCGACGCGAACTTGGAACTTGGGAGGTTCACTTTGCTAGTGATGCCAGGAATTTAGTTACAGGGACATTAGGACTTTACATTAAAGAATAACAACAGAGGAATTTAAATTAAAGAAGAAATCATGTTGTGTTGCGCTAGTAATAGTTCAAATAGTTTATTTCAGTTTCAGCATCGTTTTTTTTCTGTAAATGTGATATAGATACCCGTAGATATACGTCAACTAGCTTTTCTAATAGATCCATGTCTTGTCGCAATTATAAAGAAGGGTCTACGAATAGGTTAGTCTTTATTGACCTTTCAGTATCGGTCAAGCATGCCGTCCCGGAATTGCCACTAAATGAAACCCATTTTGCCCTCACCTGTGGCCATGAGGTCGGCGCGAACTTGGAACTTGGGAGGTTCACTTCGCTATTGATGAAAAAAATAACATCACGGAACTTATTTTAATTTTTAGTTTTTTGCATTCACAATGCAATTTTTATTACTGAAAAATGGAAAATGAAGTATTTAGAAAAATGTTTGAGAGACGGGTCGATTTTTTCTAAATACTTCATTTTCCATTTTTCAACATCACGGAAATTTAAATAAAAGAAGAAATAATGTTATTCCGACAGTTATAGATAAATAAGCCTGCTTCTCAGTGGTTGAGGTTTTCGGGAGAAGCGCGCTTAATTAGTTTAATCATCACTTCACGTCATGTGTGATGAAGGCTAAGCGCTACCCCGTTGTAGATAAGACATTTATATTTTAAAAGTATTAATATTAAGGTTATATAAGCTTAGATATTCGTGTATCCAGTGAACGCACATAAAACAAAGTATCACGCGAAGCCCCTTCACTCATATTATGCCAGAAATGCTGTGCGAAATAAGTATAAAAGGTAAAAACTTTCTAAAAGGTGTGCAATATCATCAACTAAAGCCACCGGGAGTAAAAACGGCGAGATCCTAATTAAGTTGAAAGTGTTTAAAATTTCACGTATTACGAGTTCTTAAGTCCATAGTGGCGGCTAATGGGTCGGGCGCGGTCGATGAAACAAGTTATAAAATAAACCGCGTACCGTCTCCCGCCACGCGGGCCGGGCTTTACCGCCACTGGAGCTCTGCCAAACCTGCCGCCCGCATAAAGCGAACCACACGTTGCTTGATTCTTCAATCACCCCTAAGTCCAGAGCCAATTCCATACAAATATAGAATTCACTCTTTATTCGAGAATAAAGTTTGCTTGGTCAACGATTTAATATTTCTCTCAGTATTTGTTTAAGTCAAAGAATATCAGATTTATACAAATGGCTTAATACAGAAAGTATTGTATTTGGTGGACCGTACCCATTCTCATGAATGTGCCAAACTTCTAACTGGAGATACTCAAACTTTCCATCGCAACAGTGATAAGTAAACTAAGCATGTCCTAACTGTAAATTATTTCCTTAAAGAACTGGAATTTACCATTCATTTTGTCAAATTACCCGACTCTTTTTAACAACTAATACTAATATTTGGAGTGATAATAATAACTACGAATCCTACGATTGAACTTAGCGGAGACGGTAACCGCAACCATTTTGTTACTTACAAAGACAGTGTAGCGTGGGCACATACATGCGCTGTGTCTACCGAGCAAAGCAAATAGCAGCGACCCGAGCACAAAGCTGGAGTGCATTTCTTCTTCCTTAAAGTTTTATCAAAACAAGTAACAGAAGAATTCGCCAACATATCTCGGAATTTCCCCACGCCTGCCGCCGTTTGCCCCGGGGCAATTGTCCCTTGGCAGATCCTTGGTATCGACTGACGCACAGATGGCATGGCGAATTCTATTAATATTCCAAATGGATTCAGAGCTTAAAAGCAGCTATTAGTTGCCGTGTTTTTCGAGTTCTCCAAGTAATATTTCGCCGTAGATTTACATTTTTATTCACGGTGGTGTGGCTCAATATATTATTCTTGGTCTACAATAAATTAAAGTCGCAACGCAACGACTATTTTTATCTACAATAAGATATTTTGCAGAATGTCATTTTTATTGAAGTCTCTTTATTTGCAGTATAGTTTAGTCGTTACAAAGGCAATTACGGGGTAAAAAATATATTACAAAATAAAAAGGTTTTTTTACTTATTATTTTTCATTTAGCTTATCTGAATATCATTTTACCACTGTAAATACTTGGCAGTTTAAATATAATTTATCATAAATTGCTTATACAACTCGCGCTACTTTACCCATTACGGGGACTAAGTAAGTACAAGTTATTTATTGCTATCGTACCGTACCACAGACGGTAACAATAATAGAACAAGGTGTAAATTGTGTTTGAAAAATTTATAACTTAAAAGTTTTATCATTATAAATCTAATATATAAAATTCTCGTGTCACAGTTTTCGTTGCCATACTCCTCCGAAACGGCTTGACCGATTTTGATGAAATTTTTTGTGCTTATCCGGTATCTATGAGAATCGGCCAACATCTATTTTTCATCGCCCTAAATGTTAGGGGTAGGGGTAGGGGTAGGGGTAGGGGTAGGGTTAGGGGTAGGGGTAGGGGTAGGGGTAGTGGTAAGGGTAGGGGTAGGGGTAGGGGTAGGGGTAGGGGTAGGGGTAGGGGTAGGGGTAGGGGTAGGGGTAGGGGTAGGGGTAGTGGTAGGGGTAGGGGTAGGGGTAAGGGTAAGGGTAGGGGTAGGGGTAGGGGTAGGGGTAGGGGTAGGGGTAGGGGTAGAGTAGTGGTAGGGTAGAGGTAGGGTAGGGGTAGAGTAGGGGTAGCGTGCAGTAGGGGGTAGGGCCACGCGAACGAAGTCGCGCCGGGTCAGCTAGTAAGATATATATATTCGCGATGATTGCTCATACTGCTTTCCTACTTTCGTCGATACAATGTTATAAAGAAACTCATGTCTAATATTACCTAAAGAAAGTAGTATTGTACGGTAAAATACTACTTTCTTTAGGTAATATTAGACATATTCTACCTATCTCGGGCAAAACATAGGCAGACAACCGTTTAACGCAATAGCCCTCTTTCTGTCGGAGTCGGGTACAACAAATACAAAACGAATTTTATCAATTACTAGTTGACCCGGTAAACTTCGAATCACCTCTGTAGTTTTTAGTATTTTCCGTTACTTATCCTAGTTTGTGAGTATGGATGTATATTTGTTACTCTTTCACGCAAAAACTACTTAACGGATCTGGATGAATTTTTCAGCAGAGATAGATTATTATAGGCTGGAATAACAAATAGGATACTTTTGTTCCCGATAATCCCACGGAAACAGGAACCACGCGGGTGAAACCGCGGGCGGGCGCTAGTTATTTATGTTCGCTCCGTTCAAACTTTCCCTGAGATCAAAATTAGCCAAATCGGTCAAGCCGTTTCTGAGTTTTAGAAGATTAACTAACAACAATTTATTTTTACAAGCTTTTTATTAACTTGCCATAATTTGTTAGTTAGTTTGTTATTTAGTTAGTTCTTGCAAGCTTAATTTGAACCACTTCCCACTGTCCGATGGAGCTGAAATTATGCATACAGGTTTGGTTTAGATGACAAAACAATATTAAAGTACAGTCAGCAAAAAAGCTTGTCATAAAAATGAAATATTACTAAAAACTTATTATATAAGTAAGTAGGTATAATATATAGATTCGACTAAAGTGAATGAAAAATCGTAACACACAAAAACGAAACAAGAACGAACTGAAAAGGTTGACGACTCTGTAGCTGAGTATATAGTATATAGCTGAGTTATCTCTGAGGTCCCGGGCTCGAAAAAAAACTAACTTTACGATATATTTTCGTTACTGAGTGTTATTTCCGATTTTCCATAATACAAGTGATTTCGCTACAAATTTGATATTGGAACATATGGAATGGGGTCATATATTTATACCTATAATTAAAACACACAGTAATATAGTAAATCTGTAAGTGACGAAGATGACTAGCATTCTCGGCGAACGTTCGTGCGGCGTCAGCTCGTAGGATGCATCTCATTAAGTAACTGGATGCAGGCAAGTCCTTAACTAGTACTATTATATATTCCGGGCCTTTACTATATTGATGGTACTAGAAGCCTGGAATGAGGTTTAGTAGGCTTAAGAAAATTCATCAAAATGTAGGGCAGCGAGTTTGTTGTTGACTAAGGGCCGAATTTCAATCATCAGATAGAATTTATTAGAAGCATATTAATTTATAACACTATTATATTATAACCAATAAAATAAATGTAAATGATAAAACAAGATAGGTTTGTGAATCTCAATGAGTCTTCACATTGACTTTTGCTCAAGGTAATCGTACTATACACACAGCCTTTGGCAGTTAAAATCCAATTTCGTTTCCTTTTAGTCAAGCAAGGCAGTTAATATTAATGTAGTTAAACGACCTCTCTGTAAGTGACGAAGATGACTAGTATTCTCAGAACGAACATCGTGCGGCGCCAGCTCGTTGTAGATGCATCTCATTAGCATGCAGGCGAGTCCTTAACTATATCGTTGGTATTATAAGCCTGGAACGAGGCTTAAACTGACTTGGGAGAATTCATCAAAATCAGGAAAGAGAGTATCTTGTTCGCTTAAGTACGGAATTGGTATAGGTACGGGTTTAAATAATAAATTAAACAATAATATAAAATACCCAGATAAAAAAAACGTGTTCATGCAAACAAATACTTGTTTTGTCCTGATATCGAACCCGAGACCGGTATCTGTACTTCTGCGCAAAATCGGTCGTCAGATATGTTTCCACAATTGTTTGCAATTGATTGATTAATGTCATTTGATAAACTTGTTAGAACCATAAAGTTAATTATATTAACTTTATGGTTAGAACCGTTAGAACATACAAATATTTGTAAAAAAAAACGATTGACAGTTTTTCGAAGTATGACAAACAAGCGGTACGAGAAAATTCGATAAAGAGAAAGAAGGCAAGTTTCACCTAGGCGTTAAACAAGTTAAAATGTTAAAACATTTGTGGCATTTAACTACGAAACTTTGGCACTGATTATCTTTGTCCATAGCTATTCTCGGCCAATATCATCTTGAGAAGTAAGTAACATCATTAATTATTGTGAGGAAGACGCGGAACAACCGCGGGCAGTACCTAAACTTTTCTCGGATACCGGTACCTCGTTAGTGAACAAACGGGCTGCTTACGAGTTACCTACTCTCTCTGGAAAGTATTAATTAACTGACGGAGGTACGGTTTCCACACCGGGAAAATACAACTAACGTGACAACTGATGTTTAAAATATTCTTGCTGCCACGGGACGGAGCTTACAAAGTCCTGATAAAAGATAAAAAAGTTCTAGATCAAAATCATATTATTGTTATCAGTTTTATGGCTTTGTCCTTTGATCTTCAATTCACATAAATTGAGGAATGAATATGGTAAGCCATATATGGAGGGCTACCGCCTAAGCACCGTCGGCTTGATTACGACTACGCATCGTGACATCCTTAACATATCGTAACACATTTGGTATGAATAACCTCATCGTCCTCTGAATATTGTGAGAAAATAAAGCTTATCAGTAGTTCCAGAGATTACATTTTACATTCAAACTTACAAAATGGTCTTGTTTATAATATAAGTTTAACTAACATCTATTTAGCTAATAAGGAGGAAATTATTATCAAAGCTTGATTGGAGCGTAGGTTCCTTTATGATGTCAGTTGCTTAACTCCGAAGTTCAGCAACTGCCACAGGGCGGGGAGCAAAGTTGTGGGCGACGATAAATGGGTACATGTCCGTTGTAATAACCTTTTCTTTGTATTTATGAAAACATAATTACTTTCAATAAAGCGACAGACCAGTAGCCCGATTCTGCTAACGTTTAGTCATAATCGTGTCTCAATCGTGTTTCAATTGTTGTGCTTTTTTACACACTAGTTACAAGAAGTGTGAACTTTTTTCACAATACTACTGATTGTCACACCACACACTACATTCACATCATATCATACTGTCATAATTCTTGTAACTAGTGTGTAAAAAAGCACAACAATTGAAACACGATTGAGACACGATTATGACTAAACGTTAGCAGAATCGGGCCACTAATTGTTTGTAATATAAAATAATAATAATCCTGATAACTTCTAAAAGTAAGTTTGTAAACGTTGTAAACTCGAGGAGCCCGTGGCGCAGTAATTAGCGCGATCGATCTGCGATCGTTGAGGTTAAGCAACTTTCACAATGATCGGTAACGGGATGGGTGACCAAAAACTTTCATCTCGAGCTTCTCCGTGCTTCGGAAGGCAAGTCAAGCCGTTGGTCCAAGCTGCATTTGCAGTCGTTAATACTCACCAATCCGCACTGGGCCCGCATGCTGGCCCATTCTTCTTATCCATCCATAAGGAAGGCCAGTGCCCCAGCAGTGGGGACATTATATGGCTGATAATGATGATGGATGATGAATTTGTAAAGGTGAGCTATCGTTGTAGGCTGTTGTATTATGTTAAGGAAGGTATTGTTTAAAAGTTGTTAATAGATAATATTTATCTACACTCATGTTATAATATTCGAATTATGAACTCATGCCTGAACGTATAATGATACACTTTATGCCATAGTCAACTTTAAAAAATAAAACTGTTTCATAATGGTCATTATTATATATTATCGTAGGATTTACCGGCCCTGGCTTCAAACTCTTTCAAGCCCTTCTTTAGCCGGCAACAATCAGAAACTTTTTTAAAATTAGAATTTTTAATTTAGAAGGAATATACCGTATAGACTCATAAGTGGGGTTTGGCACCAATTCACATTTTATAACTAACATTGATTTGCTTAATTTTTGAAATGTATAATAAATGTAATGATTGTAGATAAAGTAGTGTATGAGACTGCACATAACCACAGATTACTAAATAGTTACTATGTAACAGATAGTTCACTCCGCTAAGTAATTTAAATAAATAGCAACTCTAACTATAACGCATACGCATTATAGTAGAATTCAGCTTGTACGGCGCAGGCAAATTACGAACGGCCACTCGTTATCGTTGCATCTCTTTCATCGCATATATTCTAGCTCCTTTGCGGACCTAATTTCTATGGATTTACAACGCCGGCGGCGTTGCCGCTGCGTTTTCGAGCCGACACGGGGAGTGAAATAGGCCTGACATAACTCGGTATTATGCGACAGTCACATAAACTACTATTGTTACATAGTACGTATAGCATAGCAATACTCTAAGTATAATTTGTAGCCAAGCGTTAAATTATTTATTACTACAACACCTAAATAACTTCTTCCTTATAGATTCTAGATTATTATATATTATGTATACGTGAGTACAACATTATAGGTTACCAAGTTACTATGTTGATTTATACTTATTAGTTTTTATTTTTAAAAGTGTTGTACTTATTTGAAAAATCGACCGTCTCACAACAAGCTCCGATTTATTCTAATACTTCATTTTCAATCATAAAAATTGCATTTTGAAAGCAAAAAAGTAAAAATATTTCTTTTAATTTATTAAGAGAAATAATTAATTGAGCCACAAAAAAATAATGAGTAAAGCATCTAAAATACTGAAATGGACGCAAAGTGGTGGATTTTGCGTCCATTTCAGTATTTTAGATGCTAAGTTAGTATTTTGGTGGGTTAGGTTAGGTTAGTTTGGTGATCGATTAATTACAACCCATTTATTAATTACTTACTAAACATCTTAAAAAACTAGTCAAGTATGTCAATATTTTTAATGCTCTGTATTTGTACTTACGTTTAGCTATAGCATTGCTGACGCTTTGTAGCTTCTGATTATTCGATTTCATCTTAGAATGGCACTGTATTGTGAAGTAGTGACTAAGCATAAAGATTTGTTTCTTGTATTGTGCCCGTCACGCCCGACAGATACGACAACGGAGCGATTCGCTATCACAAAACAGAATAGCTTAACAATAAAGCAAATGGAATGGCCCATTAAAAAGTTATTGTCAATGAAACGTTTAATTTCAAGCGCTAGTTGGGTAACTTGTTTTTTTATATTAAAGTTAATAAGTACTAGAGGAAGGTAATTAATTATTTAGTCAACTCGATGGTTGCGAAACATTTTAGGTTTAATAAAACGCACCTATAAAAGGTTTTCAATTAAAACGTTCGTTAAAAATACAAATATACATTGCACCATCGCAGAATAAAACACCAACGCGAAAGCAATTAAATTACCTCCGAAATGAAAAAGAATAAAAGAATAGGCTATTTCAATTCCAATTCTGCGCTGACTCTCTGCGTCATCGTAGCGCGTGTGCTACGAATAGCTACGAGTTGGGTACGACTTACGTAGCGACGATATACTGGGCTACGGTGCATACTCAATGAAATCCTCATTAGTGATGTGCGACGCCTGATTGAGTGGATCATCTACGCGTTATCCAGTTAGATTAATAACCTGGCCACGAGGTTAATCATACTAATTGCCAATTGCTTCATATGTATCTTGAGGTGCAGTCAGCCTTATAAATAGCAAAATATAAACATCTTTACTAGTATTATATACATACGGATGTATGGTTAAAATTGATTGATAGATTAGCATTTTTAGATAATTATATTACGTAATTAGAGACAAATCGGGAAGAAGCCTTTAGTGTTTTCGCCCGCGCCGAACAAAGGCCTAATTTTACTTTTAATACGAGTATAAGGATAACATTTTCTAAACCTGTACTATAGAATGTGAATTGCAATTGCTTGCAATAAAGTGAATGAATAACATTATTAAGAATCAAAACTTTATGTTACTGTATTTCGGATCTTAAACGAGTATTAAAAGAAATGGTAAATCAATCACATAAAAAACTATGACTGCGTTCGTTAAAAAATATTGTAGGTACAAGAGTTTTTTATGTACGTAGGATACTAGAGGTCAATTGCTGGTATTGTTGTTATAATACTGGTATATTTTGGAAAAAAAGGAAAATCGATAAAGAAACCGATATTTCAAACACGAGGAGGAATCCCTTCGGGTCTCCCGTAATTGATTACGTTCAACACTATGTGTAGGCGACATTACACATATACATTTCCGTATAGGAAGCTTTACCGAATACAATTCTCGCTCGCTTCAATTCGTTATATGTAATCCTGTTTTTTGACGTTGCTTGGTGGCAGGGTGATAATAAGTGGACTGAGGCTGTGATGGATTGTGTTTGTGCCAAATAGTGGGTATCAGCCGAACGTTTCGTTTTTTTTTGTAGGTAGTTTTAATTAAGAATAGTTGCAAGGGAAAACATGGTTTGTATACTTACTGCTTCTAGAAATTATTTTGTATTTTAGGCTGTAATCAAATTATAATGTATATTTTGGTTGGCAGCCTGCATAGCGCAGAGAAATATCTTTTGCTCATAGGTCACGATCGCGAGTCCAACTGCCGCACAAGACAAATATTTGTGTGTTATAAATATTTAAATCTATAACACAAGTTAATAGTTAATTTGCTGTTTGAGATATTTGTGAATTTTTCAGTGTGAGATATTTGGTGTAAAAATCCAAATCAATTTCTTTTTATTAAGCCCTATTTGAAAGTGGTCCATCATGTATTTCAATCGAAAATTCAAGCCATGTTTATTTGCTTCTTAATAGTCACCGTAATTCGTAAAGCGATTTAGGGCATTCCCCTCTCGGTTGTCGAATTGGCATAATACGTACTTATATCGGCCGTCCGGGATACGTTCCTGTAAGTGCTTACCGAGTTAATCAACGGCGAACCATAGAGTTTAATTCCAATACGGCAAAGCAATTATATATTTTTTTATTAACATAAAGTACAATCATTGGTAGAGCTGTTTTTAACATTTCATTTTAAAGCTTGCCTTATTATAAATTATTATTTAAGACAGAGCCTGATTTACATTTGCTTTTTTGGATGTATTTTTGGTCGCCTTGCCTTGCTTTGCCTGCCTTGTAGCATACTAAAAATAGCACATAGAAGGCATGCAAAAATATAAATGTAAATTTTAACTTTATACTGAGGGTTAAAAAAATGGGTATTTCTATCGATAATTCTGTGACCATTTACAATTCTTGTATTCTGTGAAACCCATGAATGCCATGATTTCCAGTATTTAAATACCATCAAACCATCAGACCAAAATAGTCTTAATTGGCACTAAGTACAAAATACGTCGACAGCTCTCGGCGAGGCTTCCGTGAGGTATACCTATCAACTGTGCTAATCAACGCCACTCAATATCCTTGTTTCTGTTAATTGACGACGCTCTTATACCTATTCTGATCTAACCACTTGCGTGTTTTTTAGATCTTTCGCTGTAATTAATTAAATAATTAGCCATGTCAATGATAATAATAATAGAATCAGTTCAGTTATATGCGCGTATGTAATCTGTCGTTTATAGTATTTCATGTATATATTACTAGCTGTTGCCCGCGACTTCGTACGCACGGTAAAGTGACTTTTGTATTTGTTTATTTTATGTGTAATCTACACTTCCTTCCAGTGACCGTAAGGTTTATGTGTGTGTATAGGTGTAGGCATGTAGGTCTCGGAAGCGCGGGATTCAGTGTTGCGCTCGCGATTGCTTGTTAACCGAGCTTCACGTTCCTCATCGGTTTTAAGAGCACGAAGTAACCTCATCCTCTTAGCTGACCTAGGGCCTTGCAAAAAATAACAATAATCGTAATCAAATCACAATAATCAATGTCCGTTTTCCAACAATTCAAATTGAACTACAAATCAATAAATCGAAATCTAATTCAAGTATAGTTTATTTATCGTATTTTTAACTCATTAAAATCACAATAACTGAGTTTTCTCAGGGTGTCAGCCGTCAATAGTAAGCAATATAATATAGTCCCACACTTCTGTCTGTTCCGGTGACAGCCGTGGCAGAGGAGCCACTTGCAATACGAAATTAGCGGTCAAAATGGACTGTCGTATGAAAACTGTTTTAGTTCCAAAGATTATCACCGGAACAGAAAAGCACGTAAGAAGCCATTATGTTATTGGCTTTGTAGTGAATACAAACTGTAAAGTATTTTATTTTTAACTAGCGACCCGCCCTCGCTTCGCTTCGGTGTAGTGTGGTATTTAACACCATGTATTATACATATAAACCTTCGTCTTAAATCACTCTATCTATTAAAAAAAACGCATCAAAATCCGTTGCGTAGTTTCAAAGATTTAAGCATGCAAAGGGACATAGGGACAGAGAAAGCGACTTTGTTTTATACTATGTAGTGATTGAATGATAGGCAAGCGCTTGTCCGTTATCACGCCCCTAAGCGTTGATGCGATCTACGATGAATCGCGCTTGCCTAATGCTGCGTACGCACTGGACCAACGAAGGCCAACGAACGCCATCCAAGCGGTTTTGTTTTCCCCTCTCAATCAGATGATCAGAAACTCCGAATGTGAACTGGAATCGCTCCCAGTGATCCTTTACCTAGCATTAGATTGATCTTCGAAGGCCAGAAACGTGAAGCGAGCAATGCCTGATGTCACAGAACACGGAAAGATTTTTTTCTCTTGTAGATGTTCTGTGCCTGATGTCGTTCGTTGGCGTTCGTGGGGCCGGTCTGTACGCAATCTAAAAGGTACGGTATAAAATATACTAAGAAAAAATCATCATTATGATTAATGCATAATTTGTCTTAAACATGGTATTAGGTACAATATTGAATAATACAAATAATGAAAAATATCCTGAAATTGGATAAGTGTCTAAGTATTATCACAGAAAAAAGCTTTGACAAACTTTTGACCTAGAATCATAAGATTTGGCAAAACTGCAGATCTTAAAGTATAAATAAGGGTTTAAAAAAATAATGCTCATTTATAGTTTAATCACTAAAAAAACTAATTCAAACTTCTATTTGTAGTTAATTTCATACAAAATGTGTACATAGGTCTTCAAATACAAGTTTCTCTACGTTTTATAAGATGTCAAGAAATCTTCCCGCAATAAAAAGTACCCTATATGTTGACCCTGCACGGGTAGCATGACGAACTCGAGAAAGGTTTTGTCTATATCGAAACGTCAAAAATGACATTTCATCGTAGACAAAGCTATTGTTCTGCTGTCAATTATAGACTTCCGAGGTAGACAAAACTCTTCTCGGGTTTGTCATGCTACGCGTGCAGGTTATAAGTTATTACTAAACAAAATTTGGTAAAAATCCGTCCAGTAGTTTTTGCGTGAAAAGTGAACATACAAACAGACAACCGCAAATATAAGTTTGTCAACTTTTTTTTAAATATAAAAAATATTTCCGCAATAAAATGTTGGACCAAGGTTATAAGTTATTACTACACAAAATTTGGTAAAAATCTGTCCAGTAGTTTTTACGTGAAAAGCAAACATACAAACAGACAGCCGCAAATATAAGTTTGTTAACGTTTTTTTAAATATAAAGAAATTTTCCCACAATAAATGGTACCCTTTATGTTGACCCAGGTTATAAGTTATTACTACACAAAATTTGGTAAAAAAACCGTCCAGTAGTTTTTGCGTGAAAAGCGAACATACAAACAGATAAACAGACAAACAGACAAAAATTTTAATATCTATTGTTTTGTGGTCTATATCCTGTACACATCACATAGCAGTTTTTTTTTTTTAATATTTCATGTACAGACTTTTTTTCCGTTTCTGTTTTATTATATGTATAGATTACACCGATTATGTTTTTACTTAAAAAATAACCACATTCCATCTGGCAATTTATCCTAGAAAAAGGCATTATAAATTATATAGGTACCTTCTTATTGTTTTCAACATCCAACCTCCCGAACAAGCCGGGTTCCGAAAAGGCTATAGTACCATACGGACTGGCCACAGCCAGCGCGGCGGCGGTGGCGGCGGGCGGCGGCGGCGACGAGCGGAT
This sequence comes from Crambus lathoniellus, assembly GCA_949710035.1. Taxonomy (NCBI): domain Eukaryota; kingdom Metazoa; phylum Arthropoda; class Insecta; order Lepidoptera; family Crambidae; genus Crambus; species Crambus lathoniellus. The sequence continues at coordinate 18,326,184 of OX453302.1, read as the reverse complement.
TGCGCAATCATTGCGCGCTCGCGGCAGACGTCTAATCAAATAAGCCAATGAAACGTACCAACTGATGCGCAATTCGCCCGTCGCCGCCGCCGGCCGCCCCCGTCGCCGCCGCCGGCCGCCGCCGCCACCGCCGCCACCGCACTGGCTGTGGCCAGTCCGATAGACCACATTCATACGCTGCCGCAAGTTATACAGAAGACCGAAGAGTACTAATTGCCACTTTGCTTGGCGTTCGTGGACTATGAGAAAGCCTTTGATTCGATTGAGACCTGGGCGGTGCTGCAGTCTCTCCAAAGGCGCCAAATAGACTACAGGTACATCGAGCTGCTGAGGTACTTACATCAAAACGCCATCATGTCATTCCGATAACAGAACCAGAGCTCTGATCTTATCTAACTACAGCGAGGTGTGAGACAGGGAGACGTTATCTCTCCGAAACTGTTCACAGCTACGTTGGAGGATATTTTCAAGCTACTGGACTGGAAAGGATGCGGCATCGTCATCAATGGCGAGTACTAACACACCTAGTTACGGTTTGCCGATGATGTAGTTCATATGGCTGAGACCTTGGAAGACCTGAAAACGATGCTCAAAGTAATGCTTCTCAAAGAGTGGGTCTTATGATGAACATGGATAAGATGAAAATCATGTTCGAGGCCAACGTTTCACCTGCTCCAGTTAATGTTGGGAACATTACACTCGAAGTTGTTGACCACTATGTTTACCTGGGACAGACGGTCCAGTTTGGTAGGTCCAACTTCGAGAAAGAGATCTCTCGTCAAATCCTGCTCGGATGGGCAGTGTTCGGGAAGTTTCGGCATATATTCGCGTCCGAAGTACCTCAATGTCTCAAGACGAAAGTCTTTGACCAGTGTGTGTTGCCAGTAATGTCCTATGGAAGTATTGGAAGTGTGACGTGGTCTTTTACTATGGGCAAAGAATACTAATGCTATGGGTCTCATAAAAAGGCCCAAAGTCACCCAGCGAGCAATGGAGAGAGCGATGCTTGGTATTTACCTGCTCGATCGAATCAGAAATGATGAATGAAGCAGCAGAACTAGAAACAACCGACATCGCTCGAAAGATTGCATCGTTGAAGTGACAGTGGGCGGAACGCGCGGAGAACGGATGGCCGTTGGGGCGGAAAGGTTCTCGAATGGCGATCGCTTACCAGACGACGTTCCGTGGGTAGGCCCCTTTACAAGGTGGACCGACGATCTGGTCAAGGTCGCGGAAAGCCGCTGGATGCGGACAGCTCAGGACCGATCGTTGTGGAGATCCTAGGGGGAGGCCTATGCCCAGCAGTGGGCGTCGTTCCGCCGACATGATGATGATGATTTCAAATGGTTATCAGGCTACTAAAAAACAGAAATCCAAGAAATTAATGGGCTACAGTCTGTCCACAACAATTTGTAAAGATATGCATACTTCAATTAATTATACCTAGCATCGATACTCATAATTTATTTAATTAATAGACTAGCATCATTCATTTCACACTCATTGGTCGTTAAATTGAATTAATATTGGAATTGTCTGGCCCGACCGGATCAGTAGGGGAATGGGGAACAAAATTATTTGCGTGTTTTATCTTACCGTGGCCAGGTTCATTAACGTCGAGGCTAATTCATTAAAACAAATCGAATTTATGGAAATGAAATCGACGTTATCGAGTTTGTTTACCTGCCCGCTATCTGAATAATGAACGGTATCGTTATAAAACGAATTTGCCTCAGGTAAACGGGGCGAAAAATGTTGGGCGCATGATTTACCTGTACCATTCGTCAACATTAGGGGACGAGGAACACTAGTGATGTACGCCTGGGAATATTGCCACTGCCGGGAACTTTCCACTCCCAATGTGCCCGGGAAATTTCCGGGCACATTGGGAAAATTGCCCAAAATTTCCAGTAGAGTTTTTGTCGTTTTATACAGATGATAATGCAAATTACTAAGTCGCTGCCTTGTCGTGCAGCGATCCCAAATTCAAAAGGTCAATCACGATCCCAAATTTAAATTTAGGTCAGTCACAGAAATCTTTTAAAGTCCTCTTTTGAAAGTTTTGGAATTAATAATGATACTGATCCTCTTAATTTAAAGTATTTATTATATTAGTGCCAAGGAAAATGAATCAGATGTGATTTTATTTGATTTAATTACAATTATTTACCTATATGCAGACTGAAGACTACTAAAAATATTGATTTTCTTTTGTGTCTTACAACTTTATAATTTGTTGATAATCATATAATAGACAGGAAGCGACCACCGCATGGTCAGAGGTATATTGAATATCAACATCAAGCTTGAAAGATTGCGACTAATAAAATCCACGAACCACGAAACAATACCAGCTCAAATTCAAAACCCCAAGTGCTTTCAGCTCGAACTTCAAAACCGCTTCAAAGCCCTTGAGAATAGCATAGATGTGGACGGATATTACAACATGGTGGTGGATACTGTCCGCACGGTAGGGTCTAAGTACTATAAACCCGCCGTCCCAAATTGAAGAAACTCTTTAGGCAGACTCTCCTACTCATGGATCAGAGACAAGAAATGAAACTACAGAACTCAGCAGATGCCCATCGCTATCGGCTGCTTAATAGACAGATATCTAAGTCTTTGACTAGCGACCTTCGCCAATTTAATACCGATCGTATTAAAGAAGCCATTGAGCGGAACAAAGGCTCCTAAGTGTTTGTGAGAGATTTGTCTATCGGGCAAAGTTAATTGACGGCTGAAAACTGAGGAAGGTATTATCATTTCGTCAACATCTGAAATCTTGAGGAGATTGAGAGTTTCGATGGACAACTATATTCCACGCAAACACCTGTTGAAAGTAAGTCTACAGACCCTAGAGCCAAGCTTACCCGACACTATACAGAAGATATCCCGGACGTCAGCCTGTACGAGATTAAAATGGCTCTCAAGCAGCCTAAAAATAACAAGGCGGCGGGCGATGCCGGAATCACAACAGAGCTTTTGAGAGCGGGCGGAAAGCCAATACTTAAGGTCCTCCAGAAGCTTTTAAATTTAGTCATCCTTAAGGGCAAAACGCCAAAGGCAAGGCAGAAGCGATGTGATGCTGATTTTCAAGGGTGATAAGACTCTCTTGAAGAACTACAGACCCATCTCGTTTCTGAGCCATATCTATATGTTGTTTTCGAGAGTCATTACGAATCGTATCGCTCGCAGGTTTGATGACTTCCAACCTCCAGAACAAGCCAGGTTCCAAAAAGGCTATAGTACCATAGACCAAATTCATATGCTGTGACAAGTTATAGAGAAGACCGAGGAGTATAACTTGCCACTTTGCCTGGCGTTCCTGGACTATGAGAAAGCCTTTTAATTCGATTGAGACCTGGGCGGTGCTGCAGTCTCTCCAGAGATGCCAAATAGACTACAGGTACATTGAGGTGCTGAGGTACTCATACCAAAACGCCACCATGTCAGTCTAATTACATAACCAGAGCTCTAATCCTCCTATCCAACTACAGCGAGGTGTAAGACAGGGAGACGTCAGCTCTCCGAAACTGTACACAGATGCGTTGAAGGATATTTTTAAGCTTTTGGACTGGAAAGGATGCGGCATCAACAACAATGGCGAGTACCTAACACACCTACGGTTTGCCAATGATGTAGTTTTTATGGCTGAGACCTTGGAAGACCTGAACACAATGCTCGAAGATCTCAGTAATGCTTCTCAAAGAGTGGGTCTTAAGATGAACATGGTTAAGACGAAAATCATGTCCAATGCCCATGTTGCACTCGCTCCAGTTAATGTTGGGAATATTACACTCGAAATTGTTGACCACTATGTTTACCTAGGACAAACGGTCCAGTTAGGTAAGTACAACATCGAGAAAAAGATCTCTCGCCGAATCCACCTCGGATGGGCAGTCTTCGGGAAGCTCCGGCATATATATTTACGTCCGAAATACCTCAATGTCTCAAGACGAAAATTTTTGACTAGTGCGTGTGTTGCCAGTTATGACACATGGAAGCGAGACATGGTCCTTTACTATGGGTCTCATAAGAAGGCTCAAAGTCACCCAGCGGGCAATGGAGAGAGCGATGCTTGTTATTTCCTTGCTCGATCGAATTATAAATAATGAGATCCGAAGGAAAACTAAAACAACCGACATCGTTCAAAGGATTGCGTCGTTGAATTGAAGTGGCAGTAGGGAGGAAACATAGTGCGGAGAACTGATGGCCATTGGGGCGGAAAGGTTCTCGAATGGCGACCGCGTGCCGGACGACATTCCGTAGGCAGGCCCTCTAAAAGGTGGACTGACGATCAAGTCGAGGTCGAGGGAACCAGCTAGATGCGGGCAGCACAGGACCGATCGTTGTGGATATCCTTGGGGAAAGCATATGCCCAGCAGTGGGCGTCGTTTGGCTGACATGATGATGATGATGATAATCATGGCAAGATTATTTTGTTTGATTTTTTGTTTATTGATTAAGTATAAAAAATAAACCATCTTGTTTAAAACTGTTTTTCATATCGTATGTTCTTACCTTTGATGTTGATGGCTATTTATTACCTAATTCAATATAATCAAACACTTTTAATCTTAATTTAAATTTTGTTGCATGATAAAATAATTTTTATATACATCTTAAAATGGTCCTTGGGAATATTGCTGGGAATGAACTGGGCATATTGCCGGGAATATTGCCAACGTACTGGGAATTTCCGTCATTATGACATTTAAATGTCAGCTGACGTTTCTATTACTTAGTTCATCATAAAATAATTGGAATTCCATTAAAACATCTTAAAAAATTTAAGAATATAACCAAAATTCCCAGTTAATTCCCACTTTGGGAACATTGCCGGCAACGCTGCCGGCAAAATTTCCAGTCCTTGGGAACGTGCCCGGGCACGGTACATCACTAGGAACACCCCCCCTACATCTTAATATTTATTAGCACCTTTAAACATCGCTAATATGGTTATTAGGTATTTGTCCGATTATTTTCAATGGATGGTTTTTGCTTTTGGCACGTTTACAACAGAAAAACGTTTTTGTGTTTTATTCCTCCCACTAACTTCCATATGCTTATTATAAATTGGAATCACCGGAATAACTTCTTCAATGAGAAGTAAAATTAAGTACTTACCTAAGTTGTTTTTTTTTTACATTAAATATAAAGGAGATCAGTCAAATTGGACCAAAAAGGTAAAAGTATCGGCCAACGAAAACAAATTGCACATTACTATTGTAAACAGTGTAACGATCATTTTTTGTTACGACGTCAACAGAGTACGATTAGTGGCCAAGCAGTTATTTAAGTTAAAAAATGTAATTTTTTCTTCATTTTCAAACTTGAATACAGCTTAGCCAAAGTGCGGCCAACGAAAATAAATTGCAGATTACTATTGTAAATAGTGTACTTAACGCTATTTTTTTGTTATGACGTCAACAGTGTACGATTAGTGGCCAAGCAGTTATTCAAGTTTGAAAATGACATTTTTTTCTCTTCATTTTCAAACTTGAAAACAGCTTGGTCAAAGTGCGGCCAACAAAAATAAATTGCTCGATACTATTGTAAACCGTGTAACAATCATTTTTTGTTATGACGTCAATATTGTACGATTAGTGGCCAAGCAGTTAGTCAAGTTTGAAAATCTAATTTTTTTCTTCATTTTCAAACTTGAATAAAGCTTGGCCACTAATCGTACACTGTTGACGTCATAAAAAAAACGATCGTTACACTGTTTACAATAGTAATGTGCAATTTATTTTTGTTGGCCGCACTTTGGTCAAGCTGTATACAAGTTTGAAAATGAAGAAAAAAATTACATTTTAAAACTTGTACAAACTGTTTGGCCACTAATAGTACACTGTAGAAGTCATACCAAAAAATGATCGTTACACTGTTTATAACAATATTATGCAATTTATTTTCGTTGGCCACACTTTGGCCAAGCTTTATTCAAGTTTAAAAATGAAGAGAAAATGCCATTTTTAAACTTGAATAACTGCTTGCCCATTAATCGTACACTGTTGAAGTCATAACAAATAATGATCGTTACACTGTTTACAATAGTAATGTGTAATTTGTTTTTGTCACTTTCACTTTAAAGTTATATAAATAGGAATTTAATAATTATTGCTTATATTTATTAATGGCGAATAAAAGATTGGACTTTTAGTTAATAATTACAGCACTTAGCTTTTTTTATGTAGTACGATATTTTAGAAATAAAAACGTGTTATGTTTCAAAGTTAACATTTTGTAAAATTCTTGGCAGGTTTCTCGAGGGCTATGGATTCGATACTAGAAGGGGTGCGCGAGTTTTGTATAAATTATATAGATGACATAGTAGTGTTCACTAAGGGGGACCTAAAGTTACACCTAAAACACCTAGATCAAGTACTGAGCAGGTTAGAGGCGGCTAGACTAACGAGTAGGAAGGAAAAGTGTAAATTCTTATGTGTGGAGGTAAAGTTATTAGGACACATTGTAAATACCAAAGGGGTACAAATGGATCCGGATAGGGTAAGGGCGATATTGGATTTCCCCGCACCTCGAACCATAAAACAATTAAGAGGATTTCTGGGATTAATAAACTATTTTCGTAGATTTGTATCAAAGTATAGTGAGGAGGTTAGGCCTCTGTGTGACCTATTGAAACAAAACAAAAGATGGTCATGGACACAGGAAGTAGACGGTTGTTTTAAAAGGGTGAAAACTTTATTTGTAGATACCGTGCTTCTTGCACATCCAAACCCGAAGGATATATATTATTTACAAACGGACAGCTCGAATATAGGTGTCGCAGGATACATCTACCAACTAACAAGTGAGGGGGAAGAGAGAGTTATAGGGTTTTGTAGTAAATCATTATCAGAAACGGAACGCAGATGGACAGTCACTGAACAAGAGCTGTGGGCCATAATTTATAGCCTATCAAAGTTTGAAACGTATTTAAGGGGTGCTCGGTTAGTAATTAGGACCGATCATAAGAGTTTGACGTTTCTACAATCGTGTAAATTACTAAGCGCTCGCATGATACGGTGGGTAAGTTATATAGGACAGTTCAATTATACGATTGAACATGTCAAGGGTAGTCTGAACACTGTAGCTGACGTGTTATCACGACATATAAGTGGAGTCACCGATATCTTGACTAATAAAACTGTGGGACCGGAAATGAATTTGTTTGAAATACCAACTGGACGACTCATAAAGAATAATTGGGAAGAGATAAGAGAACATCAGGGGCGCGATCGTGTTGTTAGCGAAATAACTAAGCGTATAAAAGTTGGGAGCGAGTCTGAGGCTAGACATTACAGACTAATAGACGGGATTCTCTATAGGATAGAGATAGGTTCGGGTAGGTCGCGATTATATGTTCCCGAGAACTTACAAACGGAATTGATTATTAGTATACACGAGGAAGTAGGACATTTTGGGCGATACAAGGTTCTTGCGTTAATGAAGCGACGTTACTACTTCACTGAGATGGCACGCAAAATAGGACAGGTAGTTAGGGCTTGCGACGTGTGTCAAAAATCGAAACATGCGTTGGAGACACACTCAGGACCAATTAAGACGGTGATAGCTAGGGAGATAGGGGAACGAGTATTTTGTGACATTTATGGACCAATACCGGCAGGACGCTTTGGTCATAAGTACGTGTTTGTTATGCAGGACGCCTTCAGCAAATTAATTAGATTATACTCATTACGACAGGCGAGTGGCAGGGCCTCATTAACTTGTGTTAGAAAATTTCACGAACAGGTCAAAATAAAGGTTTTATGTTCGGATAGAGGTGCAAATTTCACATCAAGGATTTTTGAGTCAGGTGTTAGACAGTTAGGTATCGTACTAACGCACACCTCAATCAGAAACCCGCGACCTAATTCTACGGAGAGGGTCAATAGAGAGCTAGGAAGAATGTTTAGGACGTATTGTGATAAATCACATTGTTCTTGGGTTGACGTATTGCCGAAAATAGAGGATTGTTACAATCAAGTTATACACACCACGACGGGTTACACACCTAACGAAATAGTATGGGGTACAGGAACTCGTTTATCTACGGATAACGACAAAATTATTGGAGGGGGGTTAGGCCTACAACAAGAGCCATTAGAATTAGTTCGGGAACGAGCGAGACAGAACATGTTGAAGTCAGCCGAGAGTAGAGAATTTCATTATAACAAAAATCATAAACTAGTGTGTTTTGACATAGGTGATCTAGTGAAGTTGAAAAAGTTTGCGAAATCGGATGCATCTAAAAAAGTGACTAAGAAGTTTGCACGTTTGAAGTGTTTGAAGGACCATACGTCATTGGTGCTATTCCCAGTAGCAACGTGTACACTCTAATAGATAAACAAACAAACAAGATAAAAGGGAATTACAATGCGATACACCTGTTTCGCTATTATGTGAATAGATAAAAATAATAAAAGAAAAAAAAAAAAAATAGGGACAATGGTTTGTGAGGCGCCATGTAACAAAGGAGGCGGAGTATCGGGGTTTATTGCCTACTTGGGTATACAATGGACAGATAAGAGCTATAGAAAGGGAACGTGAGAACTGAACGAATACCGTGGGAGAGTTTGGAAATGTGGCCAGATAGGAAATATAATTTAAAACGACCTTACATTCGGATGTAGGTGTTTAAGATTCTATTTAGGGGAATGTGTGATGGCATTCGTATTATTAGCAGATGTGCGGGCCGGGCTCGTAAAACAAAACTAGGAATAAAAAAAAAAAATTCAAAAAAATGTTTCGAATATTTCTTCTAATAGATTAAGAGCGACAAGTTTTATTAGCGCACGGCGGGGACTAAGACAAATGAAGTCTTGGGTAGGCCGTAAATTACGCTCAACTGTCAGACAAACTATTCAAACTGGTGAATGATGGGCAATTTTAGTTTAAATGCACAGATTTCTAAGAGTTTGGTAGATATTAAATGTGTTGCAGATGGGTGAAGTAGACGAAGGAAGGAAAAAACTTGAGTTCTCAGAATTGTTAGGGCGGATCGTGAGAAGTTGTGCGTAGGCGTCACCATGGAGATTGCAAGCATCAAGCTGACCAATGAGGGATCGAGATGGGCGTAGAGCGGGAGGAGATAACTTCAGTAGAGATGGAAGATAGAAAACGGGGATGCAACTGGCATTGGGGAGACGCTATTTGATATTTTAGGACAGTGATAGATTGGGAGTTTCGTGACTCCATTGTAACTAACTGTGTGAGAAATAAAGATTAAAGAGTTAACTATTAATTAAATACTAACTTTGTTAAGTAAATTGTAGATTTGAATATTAAAACAAGTGTAACTATTTTACAAAGTGAATTTAAACAACGTCGAGAGGGGTATGTAATTGTGTACATTGTGGCTTATTCCGTGTGTCAATAAAGGTACAATCTCTAGAATAACGAGCGGTATATCACATACAACGTAGAAATGTATCAATACGAAGAACAACACCATTCTGGGGGTTTCGCTTTAATAACCGAATGGAACCCGATAGAACATCTCATTTTTGTGTTGGCTTTAATATGCGCAATAGTTGTGTTAGGGTGTTGTGGATATAAGATATTCAGTTATTGCAATCGTCGAATATTAAATAGACGGAGGTATTTGCAAGATGGTCTACCGAATGAGATAGAAATGCAAAGAGCCGGGTTAGACCTCAATCGAGGCTGAATTGGATTGCGTCTTTTCTCGATGCATAGTTAATCTCAGAGATAGGGATGGTTAACGTGAAAGTATTAATTAAAGCTCTAGAGACTGTAACTTTATGTAGCCTGGTGGAATACGAAACACTAATATCTACCATGAATGTTAATAATCAAGTCTAAATTAGACTAATATGTGAAATAGTTTTCCTTTCCATTTTTCAATCAATAGAACAGGTTTGTTCTATAAATGTGTTCGTATCTCACTTTAGACTTAAGTTGTAAAATAACTATTGAAACTTTAGTGTGTGTTTAATTAAATTTAAGTGTGAATCTAGATGACCTTAGAGAGTTTTTTCTTTGGATTTTCGCTTTCTCTCTATGTAGTATGGTCTTAAGATAGGAGCTGAAAATCTAGCTGTCATTATATAGCAACCTATAGGTGACAGCTTAAATAATCAAACCAGTTTCTTTTTGCTATTTCGAAGATAAACAAAACACATTTAAGTTAAATAAATAATATTTTTTTTCCATAATTATATGTTTTACTGCTTAGATATAAGATTCCTAAGAGGAAGCACAGTGTGAGGCATAGTCAAATCCGTGTTAAATACTAAGAAATACTTAGGAGAACCATTGAGCTAGTTTGTTTGACTTCGCTTAACACCTTGCGTTCTCACATGTACACCTTTCAGTTGAATCACGATTTCTATGAGCTAAATTCGTTAGATTTCAGTCTAGGTCTAGGTAGATTTCTATACATATACCTAAATAAATAAACATGGGATAGTAGGGAGTGATTAAAGACTTTAAGGGAGAGACTACATTCAAACCGTTGAGGTTACCTGTGTATAGGTAGTTTATTTAAACGTGTTAGTACCTTTACTAATCCTCGCTCCTGTTGTCTCTCTCGTCCAAATTCAGCAGCTAGACCCCTTGTTCTAGCTGCTGAATTTGGACGAGAGAGACAACAGGAGCAGAGCAGAAGGAAGTATAATGTATTAGTGTTGAATAGGTATAATGTGTAAGTTCATTTTGCCTCTACACAGGACATAGACGCTGTTAGGTGCACTTATAGACTTGTATTTAGGATAGGAAATAGAGATAGGTATACTAGGTGATCTGTGATGAAATAGGACTTGCACAGGGTGTTTAAATCCTGGGGTGTTTGACCGCTTGAGGCTGCGAGCTAGTCATTCCACCCACTGACTTTAATCGAATGAGGGCCCTTGACTATAAGAGATTATTCTCTTAGACTACTGAACGGGATGCTCTGGCCGGCACTCGCGAGCTCAGCCTTATTGAGCCTAAAGGCTATCTGCGTGTGGGTTTCAGTGAACGGGTAGCAGCATTTCTGGGTCGTCGTCACATTTGCACTTCCATAGCGTTCAGCCATCGCCCGATTTGGCCAAATCGAACTTTCTCAATTAATACAAATATGAATAAATAAAGTATACCATGGTATTATGGGGAAAGGTGTCTAGCGAACACCTTATAAAATAAAGTAAATAAATGTCCACATCCTGGAGATGTCTGACATACGCTTCGCAGCGTAACAAAGATGGCTGACGTTCCCCAAATAATAAACCTCAGAAGGGTTTTTCCTAGAAGGTTTTGTAGGCGCTACTAAACGACCAGAGTGTAATCCACTACGTGAGCAGACATCTATTGGTTATAGCTTAGGAATTAGAGTAGAAGAGAGGCGAAGGTCGCGATCAGATTAAAACAATTTGCATTTTAATATTAACAAGCTTCGCAATGTTATTTAAAACCATAGGCCTGCGGAATGATGGATTTATCTCGATGAGCTTCCGTTCTATTCACACGCAGCTACTAAATAGTACAAACATAAACACGATTCGCAGATCACTTAGATGCCAGTAACATCGACTTTCACCAAGACCACCAAATACATAGAAAAACATTATAACTAGACGATCACATATACAAATCAGGGTTAGAGCCACTACAACGTATACTAGAAAATAAGCGGATTGAGGCTAGTGTAGGCACTAGCCTACACTAGACTCAATCCGCTAATTTTCTTTTAATCAAGTGATAAAGGTATACTTATAAAATTGTAGTAAGGAGCTAGCTGTGATTGAAATACTATTTCATGTAGTGTTTTAGTCCAGAACTCTAATAAGACATCAATTAAGCATAAACTCAACTTATAAATATAGTAATTTTATGAAAGTGGCCAAAACCAATGCAAACGGTGTATTTGGCCCCCTCCGCAGAATTTGTTCTAAATAAAAAAAACTATTGTTTTTTTTTTATTTTGTAGATTGTACCCTTAAAGGTCGATAAATTATCTATAACTCTACATTATAAAATTTCTCTAAAATACTTAAGATCATTAAGCACTAAGCGGTTAAAAGTGAAAAAATCCTTAAAGTGGCCAAAACCGGTACGCGCTCAGTGTCCTAACGCAATCAACGCAATGTTTTTCTAATTCCGTCTGCGCCTTATAGCATCTACACACGTTCCGATCCGACCGTCGATTTGGTCTGCTCCAGACCAAATCTGAACGTGTGTAGCGTAGTCGTCCGACCATAATTATTATTATTCGTGTTTGACGCGGTCGGCCGGATTTGGTTCGCACGAACTTCACTTTCTACCAAATCGGAACGTGTGTAGGCTTCCGACCAGACCAACTTGGCAGTGTTGGCAATTTTGGAGGTTTTCCCCTAGATTTAGGGAGAAAATATGTAAAAGCGGAAATATTTAAAGCAGATTCAATTTAATGCTCGTTCGTGAGTTTTACGTAGAACTGAACAAACGAAAGGTCTAAATATGGCCATTTAAGCAAAGATTCCTTAATCTATTAGTTTTTTTTTCGTTGTTTTTATTTAAAAACTCACAATTTGTCGTAAAACTAAATATTAACACACCTTATCAATTAGTGCTGCTTTTAGTAAATATTTAGCATGTTTTAGTATTTTTATGAAAAATACAGAAAATAAAAAATAGGTAGGTATTGAAATTGAATTCTTTAGACGTAATAAAACATTAAAAACAGAAAAGGCTTTTTAAACTAGGTATCTATTGCAAGCAAATCGATGTTTTCAGTATTTATAAATAATATTAATATTGGGAGATTAGCAGTGGCTGACAACACTGCAACAACAGCTAGGTGCGGCCAGACCAAATCGGAACGTGTGTAGCGCCGACCGATTTGGTGCGGCAGATTTGGTTTGTGTAGGCGCGGATCAGATCTGCAGTGAAGTTCGCCCGCACCAAATCGGCGGTCGGATAGGAGCGTGTGTAGTGGCTATTATAAGTCACGGGGGGTCATATGTATCTTCGCCGACGACCGAGACGACGCACAATGCATGTTATTAGCATAATCAGAACATGCTTGTGCGTCGCGACGCGACACATTTGGCATAATACCTACACCATATTTTTTTATCACCCCTAAAAATTTGAGAGATTATTCTACTCATGAAAACAAACAACTTTTATTATGTGACCAAACTGAAATCGCGAAAAAAATTAGCTGTTCCATACAAAAGTGCAAAAATATTTAATCAAAATGTAGGTACCTATGGTGCAGCTGATTTTTTTTTCGCTATTTCAGTTTTTTTCCCATACTTAATAAAAATTGTTTGGTTTCATGAGTAGAATAATCAATAAAAGTATCCGGGGTGATAAAAAAACGTGTTTAGTCATCACCTAAAACAATTACTTACCTGAATAGTAGGTCTTAATGGCATTTAATTCCCATTTTCTTGGCAAGGTCAAAGTTAAAAATCTATTTACATCTCTGAGCACCTAAGATTAAATGTGGGTGTTATAAGTGGCGTATAATTTTATTCCATCAGTGCGTTGTACAGTCACAAGGGGTCATGGAGATGTGACGTCACCCGCCGGCCGCCCCGGCAGCGCTTTGTGGCGAAGTAAATGTGTCCCTGCATGTCCCGATTAGCATAATGTCGAGCTCGGATGATCGCGAGACAAACGGCATAATATAGTCACCACTCAATGTAATTACTTACCTAAATAGTAGTAGGTCCTAATGACCTTTAATTATAATTTTCAACTAAAGTCAAGGTTAAAAATCTATTCTCAACTCTAGCCGCCTAAATGCAGGTGCTCAGCTCACAGTCATAAAGCAATCAACACAATGTTTTAATAAATTCTATCTGCGCCTTTTAAATAAAGTCACGTGGGGTCATGAAGAATGTGACGTCTCGCCGTCCGCGTCGGCGGCGGCGGCGGCGGCGGCGGCGAGGCGACTCTTTGTAGCGAGGCAAGACGTAAATTTATGTGACCCTGCATGTCCCGATTAGCATAAAGCCTGAAATACACATGCTACTAAGAAAGCATGCTCGTATACATAGGTGCATTTGTATGCTACTCTAAATTAGCATGCTTTTGTGCTACTACTTAGCATGGTGTAGAGGTATTCCAGGCTTATATCGAGCTCGGACTGTCGCGACGACGATGACGCAAACGGCATAATATAGTCACTACCCAATATAATTACGGCAAACGAGAACGCATTAATCCAAGCAACGCGGTAATTAGTTTTTGATTGCGTATTCTGAATGACTGAGCTATAAAATTAATTGAAAAACTTAGTAAGCGAAAGCTTTTTGCTCTGAACTTTTTTGACGGACCACACCACGGCTGTTTCAAGTGAATCTGATTTACTCAAACATTGATGTCTAGAAAACTTTGCCAAAATTTATTTATTTATTGTTTTAGCTCTAGAGATAGATAATGAGATAAATTATCACCAGCGGGTACGACGACATAAGTAATTAATACGTTCAAATGATTTATTGACGCCAATAAACTCTTTGGGGCGGAAAGGTTCTCGAATGGCGACCGCGTACCGGACGACGTTCCGTGGGCAGGCCCCCTACAAGGTGGACCGACGATCTGGTCAAGATCGCGGGAAGCCGTTGGATGCGGGCAGCGCAGGACCGATCGTTGTGGAGATCCTTGGGGGAGGCCTATGCCCAGCAGTGGGCGTCGTTCGGCTGACATGATGATGATGATGAATAAACTCATTTCTCGTACTCTTTACGAGCAACTCGTAAATATCTTGTTAGCTAACGCTTCCAAACTTGGGGGAAATGCTTATACTTACAAGAATATTATACCGCAAACATTATACGTGGAGTGCGCGTGAATGAACAAAGTGTCGCGACGGCGTTAATGCCCCACTGAATATGTATCGAGATGTCTCACTTACCATAATGACGCGTCCGATCCACGGCTACGTGCAAAACAACATCGAGTAACTATAAATATTTAATTTTATGTAGGTACACTCAAACTGCAGTTTATTTAAGATAGCTGTGCCCGCGACTTCGTCCGCGTGGAATGGTGACTTTCGGCAGCATTTTTTATTTTTCAGGCCCCCACCTACGCCGCGCTGCAGCGCCGCCGCCGCTCATTATGTATGGCGCGCGGCGTTGCAAGTTTCTTACTTGCGTCAAGGCGCTACTCGGAAAAAGTATGGACTTTTTTATTTAAAACGGACGGTTAGTTTTTACAAATCTGGTAATAAGATACATATTTCTTGATACCTTTATCTAGATTCGTATAGTTACAAAAACACGATTTTATGATTTTGCCTCGACACTTTTTATTTTCGAAAAGACCTCTAAAAAATACGAAAATTCAAGATTATTCTTAAATGGGGTTACTTACACTATTGGAACTTGGTTTAATTAGTGGACACCAATAATATTTAAGATCGTATAGAACTATTTTTTTTAAATCGATGTAGTTTTTTGATACGAAGTGATTTTGTGTTTTTTTTTTTTGCCTAATCTGCAAAATCGGTCTCGCTCCCGCGCGTGAGAGATGTAGGGCGGATAACATGGAAATATAACTATTCTGATAAAATCATTAAACTGTTCAATTAACTAGAAACAAAGCTAAAAAGCTTATATTTCAATAAGGTCAGGATTAATAAAAATCTCAAATTAACTATTTTATTCTTTTAAATCGCTCTAATAAATTTTAATCTTTTAGCTGACAAGAAAAACGGGCGAAAAAAAACTCACCAGCTTTAACAGAAACAACGACATTTACAAGTAATTATGTCGTTGTTGGACATACAACACATTTTACAACATTTACAACAACATTACTTTTCATAATAAAAGATGAAAGCATTTTCTATAAACTGTTACTTTATATTACTTACTTCAGTACCTACTCACATGATTTATTGGAAACCAATAAGGACACTTTAATTCAATATTATCAACAAATAAGCATTTACATTTAACCTGGTACCGAATATCCTTTGAACAAAGGCAAATCTTCAGCAATATTTACTAGATTTATCAGCATTAAATAGCAAGAAAAACAAGGAACGAGAAATATAAAATAACGGGTTGGTTACTTAACTTATACAGCGCTGACGACTCGAACAAGACTAACCCGCTAAAATGGCTGCCTCGCCTTATAAATGTTAGCGTCTACCGCCAATTCAACTGATAATTTCCGTATCAAAAAATTACAGAAAATACCATAATATAAACATAACAATTATGAAAAAGTAGTCCAAAATCAAAGAATGATTTTACATATTATTTTATCATAAATCTTAACCTACAATAATTATTATCTATTTGTTTTCCTTTCAACCGGAAGTAACGTGTACTAACTAAAAGTACACGTTACTTATGCTGCGTACACACCGCGCCAACGAACGCCAACGAAGGATATTCAGCGTTGGCTACTGCACGCTCGTTGGCCTTCGAAGGACAAAGCAAAAACAACAAATGTTGAGCAAACGATCGTTGGCTTTTGATTCCGGCTCCAGCGTTGCCAGGTTACTTTTGATTCCATTTTTTGATTTTTAGCTCCGTGGTTCCTTCTAGTTTAAGTTACATTTAGGCGGTTCTCACACTGCACCGCACACCGTTCGGGCGTTTTTGCACTACAACTGAATTTTACCGATCCGTCGGTCCGTGTTTTTACGGACCGGCGTGGCATGAAAAACACGGATGATAGGCTTGTGCACTTGTCCGGTTTTTTACTGGCCGGGGCAGCGCAGTGATCTCTTTGAAACTACACTCTACGGACGCGTTTTAAACGAGAGGAATAATGAGTTCCTTGGAACGTCAGCAATTACTTGCTTTATTGCTTTATGTACAAATTATTTTTTAACTACTATCGAATGTCTACAGCTAGCTATATAACAAAAAAAGTTTCATCAAAATCCGCTTAGTAGTTTTTGCGTGAAACACGGACAACAGACAGACAAACAAAAATTTCAAATCCATATTTTTGGTGCTAGATATATTACGTGTTATTGGTGAGAAATAATAATAATAATAAAAAATAAATAACTTCTTACGTTCAAACCAATTATCTAAGCCCATACTGTATCATGGAAAACTTGATAACGGATAAATACCTATATACTTAAATACTTTTTGTTTGTAAATACATACATATTATACATAGTTAACACCCAGACCAAGACAAATAGACATGTTCATGCACACTAATATTTTTCTTGTTCGGGAATCGAACCCGAGACCACTGGCGCAGAAGGTGGGTAGCCTACTCCAGCACGGGTAGCATGACGAACTCGAGAAAGGTTTTGTCTACATCGAAACGTCAAAAATGACATTTCATCGTAGACAAACCTATTGTTCGGCTGTCAATTATAGACTTTCGAGGTAGACAAAACTCTTCTCGGGTTTGTCATGCTACGCGTGCTGCGCCAAATCGGTCGTCAATCGAGAAAGGCGCTTGAATTTATTTTGGCGTGCGTTCATTTATTTGCGATAACTCCTAAGATATTAATTTAAATTATATGGTGTAAAAGAGTAAAATAATGTGCATGAAATGCTTAAAGCAACTAACATATTTAGATTGATAAGGGTTAATACTGTATCCGTTTAAATAGCTTTCCAAATTACCGCATTGTTCATAACCATTTTTTAAGGGATAATATGGCTATAATATGCTATCCTTAAAAGATAGACATATGCTATCGCGGACTTTTTTGTAGATCTATAGAAGAGGAATATCCCAACATGCATTATTTTTTTAAACCTCGAAAGGATTAGGCAGCGTTTTTGCTGAAAGCTACTGGGCGGCTTGCCGTTTGCCGGCACTTTCGACAATTATCGTTATATTTCTACCAATTTACACAAAAATTTCATAAATTATATATTAAAACCTTCCTGAAGAACTACGCTACCTATTAGTGAAAACCGCATGAAAATCTGTTTCGTAGTTATAAAGATTTAAGCATATATAGGGACAGACAGACGGGAAGCGACTTTGTTTTATACTATGTAGTGATTTATGATTAAAATAGAACCATCCGTTTTTTTCCGGACGGTAAAATTCAGTGTAGTGCACAAGCGTGCAAATGTTTTTCATTGCCGTCATCTCGGAACGGAAAAAAACGGTCCGGAATGGGGAAAAGTAAAATGACGGACGGTAAAATTCAGTGTGGTGCACAAGCGCCCATATGTTTTTCATGGCTGCCATATCGGTCCGGAAAAAAACGGATCGCCGGATCGGTAAAATTCAGTGTAGTGCACAAACGCCCTTCCGGTTTGTGGTAGTGCGCTTCTTAATTATGGCTGTAGAATCTTGATGCGCATAAAAAATCCGCATTGTATAACAAACTTGCGCTGCATCTCCGTCCACCGGAACGGAAATCGCAGCAGTGTGATAATCACCTTAGGTGATTTTACAGAATGTTCATGAAACAGAGTGTGCAACTCCCAAGAAATTTTTGGGGCAACTCCTCAATCTTACATCTGTTTCTCTTTTTCACACCAATGCTTAAAGTCATCCGTTCGTTGTTATTATTGTGTTTTTTTATAAAATTTTGTAGGAGTTGATTTTGTAAAAAAATAAAAAATACCTAACTTATAAAATATTCCTGACTCTAATTAAAAAAATATATAAAGAAAATGTTACTTTTTTGTTCATTTCAGGTATCTTTTGACAAGACCTCGCTGGCAACACTTGGTAGAAACTTTTTTTATTTTATTTATTTATCCACAACGAGGTAGCACTTAGCCTTCATCACACCTGATGTTAAGTGGTGATAAGGCTGAAGATGGAAGCGCACTACTCCCGGAATCCTCAATCACTGAGGAACTGGCTATCTTATCTCTAACTGCCGGAACACAATAATGCTGAAAACATCATTGTTATGGCGTCAGACTCAGATAAGATGGTGGTAGCTAGCCAGGCGGACTAAGAACAAGTCCTACCACCAACCAAACCGAATACAATATGTACCCCCACTGGGAATCGAACCCGGGACCTCTTGGTCTGAAATGGGTGGTGTGAACCACTAGACCACAGAGGCGGTTGAAACTAAGCTTCAACTGAGCGTTCGTTCGTTGGTCTTTGGCCACCGTCCACACCGAGTTTGATCTAATGGCTCAATTCCTTTGATGTTACCGACACGCTCCGGATCGCCGCCGGCACACGCCAACGAACGATCGTTGGCGTTCGCCAAACCGTCCAAACAGGACCAACGAAGGCCAGCGAAACCCATTCGTTGGCATTCGTTGGCGCGGTGTGTACGCAGCATTAGGCTAAGGCCGCACAGCGATTTTTTAATCGCGCGATTAAAAATACGCGCGATTTTTTAATCGTGAATTTTTTGCTACCACGCACTGCGATAAAAAAATGGCGAAATACACGAACACGACAGTGTTGCCAGATTATGAACGTCTGGCTTTCCCCCAGATCCACTGATCTCTATTATACCACTGGTGATTGTAAAACTCGGTACGAAAAAGGGAGTAAAACGTCATTTCACAGGTGAGTGAATTAAATTGTTGTTTTAGTCAAAATTGACCTAAAATTGTGTGTAAAGCATTTGA
Organism: Crambus lathoniellus; assembly: GCA_949710035.1. Lineage (NCBI taxonomy): Eukaryota > Metazoa > Arthropoda > Insecta > Lepidoptera > Crambidae > Crambus > Crambus lathoniellus. The sequence continues at coordinate 18,306,700 of OX453302.1, read as the reverse complement.
TTACTATCTGAAAATTGTTTGCAATGATATCTTATCAATATCTAGGCATAATAATGATGAAGTTTTGAGAGAATTATGTAAAAAATGTTTTGTTTATAATTCACTAGTGATTGACAAATTCTTATCGATAAAATGTCGATATTCAATACCAAAAGTTGATAGAGCTCAGGCTGATTCAGTAGCTGTTGTACACCCGTCTTTCGGCATTGGGCGTTTTCACATTGGACGATAACGGTAACGACACAATATTACACCGATATCGTCCGCCGATATCGGCACGATATCGGCACGATATCGTCACGATATCGTCACGATATCGGAACGATATCGGTGTGTGAAACGATAACCAGCAGCTTGCTATGCGGTTAGTCGCATTACGCCAGCTAAAGTAACCGCGCGGCTCCAAGTTTTATATTAGTTATTATACTAGTATAGGTATTCGAGGTAATAATGGCAGCAGTAAACAAATTACGTTTGCTTTATCTTTTATATTTACGGCGAAAAAAACGATATCGTCAAAGAACATTTTGGGTTGATCCTATTCTTCAAGTGCGATATTTAGAGGGAACATTTTACCTTCTCTTCGATAAACTGTGTGCGCGAAGTAAAATGTTTTATAAATTTTTTCGAATGAGCCAGGACACTTTCGAGGACATTTTATTTATTTGGTGGATCAACAGTTAAAATACCAATTATGAAACTATTAATAGCTACAGTAAACCAATTATAGATCCACACCAATAAGGCACATTATTTTTTACATGCACATATTACTTACCTATATAAAAAGCGCCTTTAAAAAAATGCTACCAAAATGAAAAAAAAAAAAAATACCTCTATACTGAATTAACACAAAATAACGTAAGTAAGTACTTTCAAGACGTCGGGCACTTCAAAGTACTTACCTACTTAAGTTATTTGTTGTGAATACAGTATTAGAGTTAGAGGTATTATTTCTGACTTTTTGGCGGCATTTTTTTGAAGGCACTTTTATTTTTTATAAAAATATTTTTTGTCATTCTTTTTAGTGCATCATGCAGGCAATTTTCGTGTACCTACCTACTATCTTGGTAAATAGTACCTATAGTATAAACACATCTTAGATTTCTGCGCGAACTGTCCATATAAATAAAACACTTTCACGGATTTTTTCACGCAATTTATTTAACAACAACCAAGTTGTTAAATAAATTGCGTGAAAAAATCCGTGATAGTGTTTTATTTATACCTATAGCACAGAATAAGCAACTTTTCATACAGTAGGCCGACGGAGACGTCTAGACAGGTCAATCGTGCGGGGCTTGCGGGGTGAGACGGGGGAGTGGTTGTCCCGAGTTACATACAACGCCGTTCATAGTAACTCGGGACAAGTCTTTCAGGGCTATCACGACTTTATCGTTATAATTTATTTTTAAATTAATATTATGTTGCATACGACATGTAGTGTGAGTGAGTGCGAATCTTCATCTCACTTATTAAAAAAAAGGCAAATTTCCAAAATCCAAGATGGCGGCCAAAATAGTTGGCTCAAACTCAGTTTCTGGTACTATTTTGACAAGAAAACAGCAACGCAATGTTAAAAATATAAAATCCAAGATGGCGGACAAATTTTTTGTTTGCTGGCCGATTTCGATTAAATTCAGTTTCTGGTACTATTTTAAACAAAAAATTTGGCCGCCATCTTGTATTTTTATATTTTTAACATTGCGTTGCTATTTTCTTGTCAAAATAGTACCAAAAACCGAGTTTCATCGAAATCGGCCCACAATCAAAAAAGTTGGCCGCCATCTTGGATTTTTTTATATTTTTTACATTGCGTTAGGTACAGTTTTCTTGTCAAAATAGTACTAGAAATCGAGTTTCATCGAAATCTGCCAACAGACAAAAAAGTTGGCCGCTATCTTGGATTTTTTTTACATTTTTGATATTGCGTCGCTGTTTTCTATTAAAATAGTACCAAAAAAATATAATTATAAAAATAAAATGTATAAAGAGAAACATTAGAGTAAGTAATTTGTAAATAAATATTTCATAATAGGTTTAATTTTAATTTTAACTTCTTGTAACAACCCTACCAAAATTTTGCACGCTCTATGAAGTCAACACTCTGATAGTACTCATGTGCCTATACACCGTTTTGAAGGTCAACATCCCATTTGGATAATTCAGTCATTTACGCCATGGGTTCGCAAACCCTAGAACAGGAGACCTTGAAGAAGTACCGGCAAGAAACTCGTCAAGGTTAATTTTTTTCCTCCTGATTTACTTCATACAGAGTCGTCAAATTAAAAAATGACCTTACAAATTACTATTTGTTAGATCATTTTCAGGGTCAGTTTCTATTACAAATACGTATTCAATTATGATAAATACAATTAGGTGTGTGAGTGAACTAATGATCATAGAAGTCAACAATTTTCAATTACCTATCTAATGAGTGTACTAAGACGAAAGTTCTAAGACGTGTCGGTTGCACTATAAACTATACCACACCACGCAGCACACTGCAAAGGTCAGCGAACGGCAGACGGCAGAGCACCGAGCGATACGTCCTCCCTCTGAAGAGCCTAGCGGCGGACTAATTTGAAATGTTTTGCGCAGAGTGTTTTATAGCACTTTAAAAAAAAATATGTAAAATAAATTATGCATCATTATATAGGTTTTTTGTATTCAAACTTTAGATAATATGTTCTTATTTTACGTTAGACTATAACTTTTTGTAAAATAAAGTAATTTATTGATAAATGTTGCATGTTTACCACCAGTGAATTCTTTATAATTTCACTTTGTTTGGATTTTAATTTCGTATGAAAATAATCACAAATTAAACTAATTTCCTTACTAACTATTTGCGTAATGATATGTAGATATACATAGAAATTTTTGTTTCCTATTTTTTTCTATGGTATTAAAAAAATAGAGCTTCAAAATTGATGTTAAAAGTGAAGTTTATAAAACACTGTTCGGGAAAATTGTCAGTATTCACAAATACTCTATAAAAAGAAAAATGTTTTTTACTAACTTTTTAGGCAAAGATACTGTTAACAATAATTTGAAATTAGCATGTTTCTAAGATTACGTTTTCATAGAAAATATCTCGTTCAAAACTGCCTATTTTGAGGCAAAACGGCGTTCGACCGCGTCAATGCTCTTAACATTGCGTTGCTGTTTTCTTGTCAAAATAGAACCAGAAACTGAGTTTTATCAAAATCGGCCCACAAACAAAAAAGTCGGTTGCCATCTTGGATTTTTATCATGTTTAACATTTCGTTGCTGTTTTCTTGTCAAAATAGTACCAGAAACTGAATTTCACCGAAATCAGCCAGCAAACAAAAAAGTTGGCCGCCATCTTGAATTTTTATATTTTTAACATTGCGTTGCTGTTTTCTTGTCAAAATAGTACCAGAAACTGCGTTTCATTGAAATCGGCGTGCTAACAAAAAAGTTGGCCGCCATCTTGGATTTTTATATACTTTTAACATTGCGTTGCTGTTTTCTTGTCAAAATATTCATCGAAATCAGCCTACAAACAAAAAAGTCGGCCGCCGTCTTGGATTTTTATATACTTTTAACATTGCGTTGCTGTTTTCTTGTCAAAATAGTATCATAAATCGAGTTTAATCGAAATCAGCCTACAAACAAAAAAGTCGGCCGCCGTCTTGAATTTTTTAATAATTTTGACATTGCATTTGCATTATTAAATTATATTATTAATTTAATATCGCAATACCAATGTATCCACCCGGGGTCGTAAAAGGTCCACGGTCACATTTTAAAGTGACAACCCTTACGTACTTACGTAAATACCTACAGGCGTCGGCATCGCCCAACTTCAAGGGCGTCGTCCAACTGTATAGAAAGATTGCTTAAACTGTGCCTATAGTATGTTAGGAATGTACACATAAGCCGCATCAATCACAAATACTCATCTGTTGTAAAACGTATCAAAATCGATTCAGCCAAACGTGAGATATTCACGGACAAACATACATAATGTACATAAAGGGTCAAACTGAGAACCTCCTTTTTCAAAGTCGGTTGTAATACCAAAACCTTCTCCTAAATGTAACAAATACTTTTCTGAAAACCGCATCTCGCGGACAAACCTTCATACATACATACGGGTCAAACTGAGAACCTCCTTTTCTGAAGTCGGTTAAAATACTAAAACCTTATCCTAAATGTAACAAATACTTTCCTGAAAACCGCATTTAAATCAGTTCAGCCAAAAGCGAGATAATCGCGGACAAACATACATACAAAAAAATACAGGTCAAACTGAGAAGCTTCTTTTTTTTGAAGTCACTTAAAAATTATTACTATCGTTCGGTCATTGTCGATATTACATACTCGAAATAGAAGGGAGAGGTGAGGCGGGAGGAGATCCACCTCCTCTCTCCTCTCCACCAATCAACAAGCAGGCATAATCGTCGCGGAACTCACTCCTAGCAAATCAAGAAACAAGCGTTACCTGGCGGTGGCTTTTAGCGTAAAAACCCAAAAATGCAGTAAATAACAGATAAACTGTTAATTACCCTTGGTTACTTTCGTTAATAACCGGCTTCGCATCTTCCGCACTTGTGTCGTCACCGATATCGGCACGACAGACGATATCGTTGACGGTAACGACACAGTGTGAAAGCATTTAGTAGTGATTGTATGAAACTGCCAGTCCGACGATATCGTGCCGATATCGTGTCGTTACCGTTATCGTCCAATGTGAAAACGCCCATTATGGTAGTACCCTAGCTCTCCGCCCGCGGCTTCGCCCGTGTGAACTACACGACGTTATCCCGTGGGAATGTGATATTTTTGCGGAATAAAAAGTAATAAGTAGCCTATGTTCCTCTCCAGGCAACAAAATATCTGTGTCTCAAATTTCAGCCAAATCTATTCAACCGTTATGGCGTGATTGAGTAACACATACTTCCTACTTTTATAATAAATCGACCTTGCATAGCATATTGTAGGGTCGACCCAGGTTTTTTTTTTATGCTACTAATATTTTTTTTAAAGAAGTAGTTTAGTTTTAGGTTTAATTATTAATCCTAAAACTAAACTAATTAATTATTAATCCTAAAACTAAACTACCTCTTTTAAAAAATATGGGTAGCATAAAAAATAAAACCTGGGTCGACCCCACATACCATGCGAGGTCGATTTATTAGACAATTGAAATTCGAGTCTTATAATACGTATACAGAAAATAGTCGTGGTTTTAGTAATAAATCTTTTTTATTTAAATTTTTGCTTTTTTGCATTCACAATGCAATTTTTATCATAACCAGCTCCGATAGGACGCTGGCTGTGAGACGAGTCGTTTTTTTTCTAAATACTTTATTTTCCATTTTTCTATGATAATTTTTTTTTTTGTTTTAAATTACACTTGTAGATCGTAATTAAAATTTGATCAATTATTTTTGCAGATTTCCTACCGAATTGAGTCTAAGAAACAGGTGGCTAGAAAATATGAAAGCCCTAAACTGGACCCCGAAGGAAACAGATTCACTTTCTTCAAAACATTTTGACACCTAGTGTTTCTTCACACATAACACCTTTTTTTTTAAATAAACTTTGAACAGTACTTATTTCTGTTTTTTATTTTGTTAAGCTACCCCTTTTTAACATGAATTAAGTAATATAACAATTAAGGCTGTAGTTGTGTGTGTCAGTAAACGGTACGGATACGTACCATGTAGTACCTCGATGGAAAAAAAGAGTACCACAGTATTTCAACAGTTAGGTATAACACATCTTTGGTGGCTGGGCTGCAACGCATAGGACCCAACCCGGCCACGCTTCTATCGAAATAAATAGTAAGTTTATGATGCAATTTTGGTACGGGGTGATGGCTGGTACCTATCCTGTACCAACAAAAATGTGTCCGTTTTTCCGTTAAAATCGCAATTAAATAAATTTTTTGGGCATCGAAATTTCTGACAAAAAACGCCTGACATTATTGATTGATCGACACAAGACGTCGAGTTACGTATATTGCTCAGCCCGGCCACCAAAAATGTGTTTCACTGATGAAATACTGTGGTACTCCTTTTTTCCATCGAGGTACTACGAGGTACGTATCCGTACCGTTTACAGCCTTAATTGACGCCGCCGCCCGGCGCCGTGGCCGGGCCAGAACGTAACACACGTATTTACAAACAAAAAAGTATTTAAGTATATATTATCCGTTATCAAGTTCATGTAGAAAGTTTCTTAAGAAATTTACTATGGGCTTAGATTGTAACAAAAAATTATTTATTACGTTTATACATCGATATATTATCATTACCACAGTCGACCTAAGAACATCACTAATGTTAGTTCCAAGTACTTTCGTATCTGCCTACAGCGCCAAAATGGCGATACTCAAATGATCACAAAAATATTTTACGTCACCCAGTCCAGTGTGGTAATAAATAGAGGTCAGTGCCCAGATCTCTCTGAAATCCCCCAAAATACTAATATAAAAAGGTATTGTCTTGTTTTTTATAATATTCCTTGCAATACCTAATTTCATTTGCCATAATGAACCTTGGTCATAATATTCGTTAGTAGTATTCTTATTTTTACTAATAACTCTTTGTATAATATTTTAGTAGCATCATTAACTCTCATGTGCATACACAGTGTTTATACCTAAGAACAAATATGAAATATTCATGTGTGACGATTTCTGGCCTGAAGGGATTTCCTATCGAAGGTATATTAATTTTAGGCCTAGAATGGCAGGCAGATACTATTACAATGACAACATAAATGGATAGCACGACTAAGATGATAAGTTTTAATTGTAAAGGCGTCATAAGATCGATGGAATGTATAAGGAGACTTTGTTCGGAAGCGGATGTCATCGCTTTACAAGAAACCTGGTTGCTGCCACACGACCTCGCAGTACTGAACAGCATAGACGAAGATTTTAGCTACACGGGTTCATCGGCGGTCGACACCTCGGCAGGCATCCTGCGTGGGCGGCCCCACGGTGGGGTTGCTTTGCTGTGGCGTAAACACTTGTTTCCATTAGTTCGAGTCATACAGTGTAACAGTGCGCGGCTTGCGGCCATTAAAGTGGAACTCGGCAGTCGAGTTTTGTTAATATTTTCTGTGTATATGCCGACGGATGCGGCGGTCAACTTAGTGGATTTCACGGAATGCATGTGTGAAATGAACGCAATAATAGATCATAATAACGTGGACTGCGTTTACATGCTAGGTGACTTTAACGCGCATCCCGGTGAGTTATTTTTCTCTGAAATGTCTAACTTTTGTCTTGAACAGTCATGGTCGTGTGTTGATATAAACTTGTTACCGCAGGATTCGTATACATTTGTCAGTGATGCACACGGGTGTAAAAGATGGCTAGATCATTGCATAGTATCAGAAGCAGCTCTTTGGACCGTTGTTGGTTGTAAGATTTTATATGATACCTACTGGTTTGATCACATGCCACTGCAAATATTATGTAATATTAATTTAATTCGCTCTAAGTGTAATAAATCCACAAATTCTTTTAATCGAGTTGTGTGGGGTGAAAGAGATTCTAGGCAAATTAGAATGTATAATAGTTATTGCCATAGTAGGTTAAGATATATAGATTTTCCCCGGGAATTAAATAAATGTGCAGATAGAAAATGTATGAATTTAAGTCATAGACTCATTTTGGATGACATGTATAACAAGGTAGTAACTGTACTTTGTGAGGCTGCAATATATAGTAGTAACTTAAGAAAACAATTGTGTGGTTGGAATAAACATGTGAAAGAAGCCCATGGGAGGGCTCGGCTTGATCTTAATTTATGGATTTTATTTGATAAACCATCTTCTGGCTTTTACTTTAATAATATGCAGGAGTCTCGAAAGTTATTTAAATCTAATTTAAAATGGTGCCAGCAAAATCAGGATAAAATTAAAATGGGCATAATCGCAAGCAATCACAGTAGAAAAGACTTTAAAACTTTTTGGAAAAACACCAACAAATTGAATCCAAGGCAGGGCCTTCCCATAAGCGTTGATGGTGTGCAGGGTGCGGAAAATATAGCCAATTTGTTTATAAAACAATTCAATGTACAATCATCACTAGGCACAGTCACAGATAACTGTGATGTTGAGGTGCTCGGTTCTGGGGAGACCTTGGAACGAAATTTAACTGTCTCGGCCAAGGAAGTCAGATCAGTGATCAGGAAAATGGTCAGAGGGAAGTCTCCAGGTCACGACGGCCTTAGTATTGAGCACTTTCAGCACGCTGGGGAGCACTTACCTAGAATATTGGCTATGTTTTATGCACTCTGTTTAGGCCACTCGCACCTACCACAAGATGTCATACGCACTGTAGTTACGCCTATTGTTAAAAACAAGACCGGTGACGCATCGGACTTGTCTAATTATAGGCCGATTTCGTTAGCGACAATCACTGCCAAGGTACTGGACGGTCTGATTGATAGACATCTAGAACAACATATCGAACTGCACGATGCCCAGTTCGGTTTTCGACCTGGGTTATCTATAGATAACCCAGGTACTGAAAGTGCTATTATGTCTCTCAAACATACCGTTCAGTATTACACAGCAAGGAAAACTCCAGTCTATGCCTGTTTCTTAGACTTGTCGAATGCTTTCGACCTCGTGTCGTATAACATACTTTGGCGTAAGCTTAGACAGGAGACCTTGGTAGCGAGTGAAGTCACAGATTTATTGCAGTACTGGTACAGTAATCAAGACAACTCGGTAAAATGGTCAGGAGCATTCTCTGAGCCTTACAGATTAGGATGTGGAGTTAGACAGGGGGGGCTAACATCGCCTCGTCTGTTTAACTTGTACATTAACAATCTTATTGATCTGGGTGCCTACCATCAACTTTATGACAGCGATTCAAAAATAGCGCGATTCAGAATAGGTTCCTAAAATGAATCGCTTTCTTTCGTACTCTGACCTTCTAAAAACTGGATCGCAAATGAATTGCTAAATGTTAATGACCGAACGATTTGTGTCCTTTTTCTTCTACCCGTCTCTTTCACTCGATTCTGTCATGCCCGGAGAGTGAGAGGGACGGGTATAACCTGCAGGTGACATGTTAAATCGACCGGGTTATAAGTCAAATAAGAGTTTCTGACAGCTTAGCGGCTGTGAAATGTCATTGATCGATCACTGAATCGCTGTCATTGATATTAAGCTGTCGTGGTACGAATAAGCGAAGCAGATCAGTTTAGGTTCCTAAACAAAACCGTAATAAGAGTTGATGGTAAGCACCCAGCTCTGTAAAACCGAAGTTGGCTGTCACATTAACGGGGTTTGCATTAATAATATAAACTACGCTGATGATATGGTTTTACTGAGCCCATCAATAAATGCTCTAAGAAGATTGCTTTTAATATGTGAACAGTTTGCGGAGGCCCATGGACTGAGATATAATACCAAGAAAAGTGAGCTAATGGTGTTCAAAGCAGGCACTAAAAAGTATGAAAATGTACCACCTATACGATTGTCAGGCGCTCCTTTAAATATAGTATCGCAGTTTAAATATCTCGGTCACTGGATCTCCGACAGTCTCAATGACGACCTGGACATTGAAAGGGAACGTAGGGCGATGGCTGTCCGCTGTAATATGCTGGCTCGTAGATTTGCACGTTGTACAGCTGAGGTCAGAGCGACGCTTTTTAGAGCATATTGCCAATCGTTCTACACGTGCAATCTATGGGTTAGCTATACGCAGCGGGCATACAACGCACTACGGGTCCAGTATAACAACAGTTTCAGAGTGCTATTCGGACTGCCACGGTTCTGCAGTGCTTCAGCTATGTTTGCTGAAGCCAGGGTCGATGATTTTTACGGCATCATACGCAAGCGTTCTGCATCACTGTTACGAAGGCTACGTACCAGTTCGAATGGCATTCTGGCAGTAGTTGCTGAGGGATGGGATAGCCCAATGATGCGAAGATGGGTGCAGATGCACACCAGTATCTAAATATGATGTGTTGTTTATAAATTACTAACATTAATATAAGTTTTTCATTGTACTAACACCAAATATGGAGACTGTATGTGTATACTATGTTGTGTGTACTTTCTCTGAAATAAATGGCTTAATAAAATAATAATAATAAAATGAAATGAGAAGCCCTAATAACAAATATCTGGAAAGGTATTGCTTTCGCGTGTGGGGGTAGTAATATCTTCACATTGATGAAATTAACGCTGGCTATACAGCGTGTAAGAAGTAGGGCAGGCGTACCGGTTTTGGCCACTGTACCGGTTTTGGTCACTTTTAACTTTAAAGTTATATAAATAGGAATTAAATAATTATTGCTTATATTTGTTAATGGCGAATAAAAGATTGGACTTTTAGTTAATAATTACAGCACTTAGCTTTTTTTATGTAGTACGATATTTTAGAAATAAACACGTGTTATGTTTCAAAGTTAACATTTTGTAAAATTCTTAATCAAAATGTTAAGGGTAAAGGTTTTGTAAAATCATTTTTTTTCTACAATAAAATTATTTTATGGTTATTTAATATTTTATATCATATTGGAATATGTTTCTTCTAGATGGATTAAGTGTTGTTTTTTCACTGTCCTTACAAAAAGTTGGGAAACAATAAGTGGCCAAAAGTGGGGCTAGAAATTTTAGCATTGTGCCACCTTTGGCCACTTTGGCATTAGTAGAAAGTTTCCAACCTATCATAAAGTTCATTTATTTTAAAAGACTCACAACTCACTTTTGTTAGCTAACGTACTAGAAAATAAGCGGATTGAGGCTAGTGTAGGCACTAGCCTACACTAGCCTCAATCCGCTAATTTTCTTTTAATCAAGTGATAAAGGTATACTTATAAAATTGTAGTAAGGAGCTAGCTGTGATTGAAATACTATTTCATGTAGTGTTTTAGTCCAGAACTCTAATAAGACATCAATTAAGCATAAACTCAACTTATAAATATAGTAATTTTATGAAAGTGGCCAAAACCAATGCAAACGGTGTATTTGGCCCTCTCCGCAGAATTTGTTCTAAATAAAAAAAACTATTGATTTTTTTTTACTTTGTAGATTGTACCCTTAAAGGTCGATAAATTATCTATAACTCTACATTATAAATTTTCTCTAAACTACTTAAGATCATTAAGCACTAAGCGGTTAAAAGTGAAAAAATCCTTAAAGTGGCCAAAACCGGTACGCCTGCCCTATTTGATAAATTCGACCCATCTCGTAACGACTCCGTAGCTCAGTGGTTAGAGCAGTCGCTCGGATAGCGAAAGGTCGTGGGTTTGAGTCCCATCGGAGCTGGTTGTGAGACGGGTCGACTTTTTCTAAATACTTCATTGCATTAGTTAGAAACATGAAACTTTTGAGTTTTTGTTGACAATTTTGACAGTTTTATGCAGCATTTAGTATCTATTTATATGTATATACCACGAGTTTAAAACATTAAGAGAGTGGTTTGTAGAATTTGACAATTAAAATAAATAAATAAATTAATAAATAACTTCTTACATTCACACCAATTATCTAAGCCCATTTTAATTTCATTAAGAAACTGTATCATGGAAAACTTGATAACGGATAAATATATACCTAAATACTTTTTTGTTTGTAAATACATACTTAATATACATAGTAAACATCCAGACCAAGACAAATAGACATGTTCATGCACACAAATATTTGTCTTGTTCGGGAATCGAATCCGAGACCACTGGCGCAGAAGGTGGGTAGCCTACCCCTGCGCCAAATCGGTCGTCAAAAATTGTTTAATTGATTAACGTTTTGAATAGTTCTGATTTTTATAAATAAATATTTGTTGCGATTGGGATACTAGGTCTACTTACATATACTTAAATATAATTCCTAAAGCAGTAAAAAGGTGTTTTATAACGTGTTCTTAATATTTTCTAAATATTCGAATAATTCGAATAGTACTGGAAAAATATTCGAATATTCGAAAACCAAAATTATCGAATTTTTGCAACCTCTTGCGATGTGACGTCACACGGAAAAAAATAAAAACAGATTTTTTTTCTCGAGTTTATATTTTTTAGATATGCTAATAACAAAATTCATTGGTGTGACTCAGAAATGTATCAGGTATCAATTAAACTATAAACAACAATGCCAAAGAGCTACTTAAAATTAAAAATTATAAAATCAGCTCTCTTAATGAAATACATTCAAATTTTTCAAGCAACTACTAAGGCTGCATTCGACCAAACTTTTATTCCAAGAACAACGCTTACTTTCGGATAGTAATGTCTAAACCCCATACTAGTTTGACATTAGTATACGACAGTAAGCGATATTCTCGGAATAAAAGTTTGGTCGAATGCAGCTACAAGGACAAGTTTAGTGCCTATTCTTGTACACCTCTTCAATGGTTGTATGTCTAGTGGCATGTTTTCCATAGTACTTAAAAAGGCAATCGTCGTACCTATTTATAAGGGAGGGCATAGAGACGGTGTCGAAAACTATCGCCCCATTTCACTCCTTTCGACAATTGCTAAATTACTGGAAAAAATAATTAATTATCAGCTAGTGAAGTTCTTAGAAACGGCCAAATTACTATCCGACGCCCAATTTGGCTTTAGAAGTCAACATCTGATGCTGTCCATAAACTTACTGAATTCATAGCAAAAAAAGTAGATGCTGGCGAAAAATGCTTAACTATTCTATTCGATTTGGCAAAAGCTTTTGACACCGTAGTATCGCATCCTCTATTATTGAAAAAACTGGAGGCCATGGGTATTAGGGGAGTTCCGCTTGCTATTTTAAAGATTATCTTTCTAATCGAACCCAGTGCATTAAAATCTGTGGACACAGAAGTGGAGAGGCTCCCATTACTTCTGGAGTACCGCAGGGGACCATCCTGGGTTTTACACTGTTTTTATGCTACATTAACACTAGAGGGCTCGCGTCCAAAACTTTCCTAGAAAGCTCGCGTGGGGGATATATGCCACCCATCAAATATGGGATTTTTTCTTACCACTCTAATTTGATAAAAGCAAATAAATTATAATATGACCAATCAACTTTATTTCTTACTAGCTGTGCCCGCGACTTCGTTCGCGTGGAATAGTGACTTTCGGCAGCATTTTTAATTTTTTTAGCTAATAAGGTTTTTCGTTTTTTTGTGTATTTATTTTATATATATTAGTTTAGCGCTATGATACATACTAACACATTAAAAAAATATTTCACATAGCCTTCCGCCCGCGGTTCGCCAGCCTGTACTACACGACGTTATCTCGAGGGAAAGTTATATTTTCCCGGGATACCAATTAGTCTTTGTCACTCTCTAGCTCCTAAAATATCCACATACTAAAAAAACACGCCGATCCGTTGCTCCGTTTTGACGTGAAAGACGGATATACAAACAATACAAACAGTATGTCAAAAGAAAGAACTTATCACGCTGAACAACTTCTCTTAAGATGCTATCTCATATAGTTTAACCTGGCTGCTAGGGTCTCACATCAGCTGGCCTAGCATGAACGGCTTTTATCATGCGATATGATATAGCACGTCATGCTGTCTTGCTTACCTACCCCACTAAGGTGGAAGCAAGACAGCAAGACGTGCTATATCATATCGCGTGATATAATAATGATAATGCTAGCCAGGCAGCTGGTGTACCAAGACCTTCAAACTTTGTACGTCAATAGAAAATGCTCATCACATTTAACAATTTTCCATAAGACGGTATTTTTATATCTCTCATAGTTTGGCTGGACTGCTATGGTTCCACATCGGCCATTTCGATCTTCTAAATAAATTATAGCCTACCTATAAGTTGGCGACAACTAATAGCTATATAACAAAAAAGTTTCATTAAAATCCGTTCAGTAGTTTTTGCCTGAAACGTGGACAACAGACAGACAGACAAAAAATTCAAAAACAAAATCAAAATATTTATTTATTCACATAGACATAATAAGCATGTACTTATGAATCGTCAATATTTTAATATTATTAACTATATTTTAAATTATAAACTATATTTTTGGTATGAAAAAAATACCACCAAGGGTCTTCTTAAACGGAACATTAAGAAGACCCTTGGTGGTATTTTTTTTATTTCTTTTCAATGTATACAGCCCCTGTACCGGCAAAAAAATATGGATATGGACATGGGCTTCATTTGACATTTGATGCCCATATTTTGTGCTTTTAAGGGCATAATATGGGCTTCAAATGTCAAATCAAGCCCATGTCCATACCCATAATTTTTAGCCGGTAGCCCCCTGAATAGAATCGCATACAGTTTTATAATAAGTATGAATTATTTTATTTATTTACTTAATATACACGGTAATTTTTTTATCACCCCGGATAAAATTAAAAGGATTATTCTGCTCATGAAAACAAACAATTTTTATTATGGGACCAACACGAAAATCGCAAAAAAACAGCTATTCCACACCAAAGTGCAAAAATATTTTAATCAAAATGTATGGAACAGCTGATATTTTTTCGCGATTTCAGTGTTGGTCCTATAATAAAAGTTGTTTGTTTTCATGAGTAACTAAAATCATCCCTAAAAATATCCGGGGTGATAAAAAAATACCGTGTATATTACATAAACAGTACATACGTATTAACACATTAAAAGTTTATATCACATAGCCTTCCGCCCGCGGTTTTGCCGCGTGTACTACACGACGTTTTTCCGAGGGAATGTGATATTTTTCCGGGATAAAATTAGCCTATGGGACTCTCTAGCTCCTAAACTATCAACATACTAAAAAAAACAGGTCGATCCGTTGCTCCGTTTTGGCGTGAAAGACGGACATACAAACAAACACACTTTCACATTTATAATAGTAGTATATATTGTATGTCAAAAGAAAATACTTATCACGCTGAACAACTTCTCTTAAGATGCTGTATTTGTATCTCTTATAGTTGAGCTGGGCTGCAAGGGTTCCAAATCAGGAGTACCAGACCTTCGATATTTTTCCGTCAATAGAAAATGTCCATGACGCTAAACAACTTTTCTATGTTTGTATCTCATATAGTTTAATCTGGCTGCTAGGGTTCCACATCAGGTGTACCAGACCTTCAAACTTTGTACGTCAATAGAAAGTGCTCATCACGTTTAACAATTTTCCTTAAAACGGTATTTTTATATATCTCATAGTTTGGCTGGACTGCTATGGTTCCACATCAGAAATTGCGATCTTCAAAATAAATTATAGCTAGATGTTGGCAAGGACCAATAGCTGTATAACAAAAAAACTTTCATCAAAATCCGTTCCGTAAACTTTTTTGCCGACGTCATCACACGAAAAAATTCATCCCCTGTTTTCACCCTCTTTAGGGTGGTTTTTTTACAAACTTTGAATGTCGTATTTATTTATCTAATCAAAAGCCTTTAAAATAATTTTGAAGCTTCTAGCTTTAAAAATGACGTAATTTCCATACAAACTTTCATCCCCTATTTCAACCCCTTACAGCCCTTTGTTCACATAAAAAAGTAGCCTATGTCCTTTCTCAGGCTCTAGACTATCTCTGTACCACTTTTTATTCAAATCGGTTCCGTAGTTTAGGCGTGATTGTGTAACACACAGACAGACAGATTCGCATTTTCGCATTTATAATATAACAAGTAAGGAAAGTAAGGATTAAATACTTTCACAAAACAACACAGTTGCTTAAGTTGAATGAACTATAAACAAAAATCAAACTCTTGCAAAAATTAACAAAATTGTACTTATTGTGTTTAAACCATAAAGTTAATATACCTATCGTAATAGAGAAACAACCACGAGCTGTCAAACGAAACCGAAATTGGATCGCATTTGTGTGTGTAAAATTGTTTATGTATGCGTGTCAGTGATGTACGTCATGTCGTTTTTCAGATTAATATCGATATCGACAATATTAAATAGTTACAGTAATAAATAAATATATATTGGACACGATCACATTCATTGTTCCAATACCAAGGTATAGTAGCTTAAGCACTAGTATTATGGAAATTAGAAACAACGACAGGTAATTACCACATACACCCAGACCCGAGGAAATATTGAAAAATTAGTTTTCAACATTTACCCGACCTGGGGGGCCTACCGGCTAAAAAATATGGGTATGGGTATCGGCTTCAACTGTCACTTGAACTCCTTATTTTGATAGATTTTTGCTGCTTTGTTCTGTTGCACGTTGCTAGCTAGCTATCATTATACCCGAAGTCACAAAACAAATAACTTATAGTAGCTATTTTTTATAAAATTGACTTAAAGTTCAACGTATGAAGTTCATATCCATAAAGTTATGCGGTAGCCCCCCAGGGATCGAACCCGGGACCTCTAGAGATAGCGGCACCTTGAAACCGCCGTACACCACTCGGCCACGGAGGTCGTCTAATAATAATATATTAATACTAGCTGACCCGGCGCGACTTCGTTCGCGTGGCCCTACCCCCTACTCCACACTACCCCTACCGTATCACTACTCTATCCCTACCCTACCCCTACCCTACCCCTACCCTACTCCTACCGTACCCCTACCCTACCCCTACCCTACCCCTACCCTACCCCTACCCTACCCCTACCCTACCCCTACCCTACCCCTTCCCTACCCCTACCCTACTTTCTTTTATATATATTTATTTAAATAATATATATATATATATATATATATATATATATATATAATATAAAATAAGATAGATATAGATATAGTAATATTATTAATATAACTAAAATTCCCATCTTGGGAAGGGATTTTGCATGGCTAAAACTACGATTCTGCGGTGAAGTATACATATTTAAGAAAAACTCCGAAGAGATTTTAAATCATTTATTATAACACTAGCGACCCGGCCATGCTTCGCACAATCCTTTGAACAATTTGTTGGTGCTTCCACAGTGATAGTACGTTTCACTTCTCGCGTTTGGAAATATTTTTCATCAAAATGCTTACTGCATAATAATCAATTTAGTCCAGTTAGTTTCTCGTATCCAAGTTAGTATGTAATCTGAAAGATAATTATATTACTAATGATAGTATAATATGTAGGTACCTTGTTCCGGACGACAGATAAATTCCGTCTATAAAGTTTGTACAGTTATAATCGTGTTAGTATTTAGTATAATAAATAAGTCAAATTGTTTCGTTTCTAAGTTTTAAAATGTATACTTGTAGAAAAATGGTAAATAAAGTATTTAGAAAAAATCGACCCGACTCACAACCAGCTCCGATGGGACTCGAACCCACGACCTTTCGCTATCCGGGCGACTGCTCTAACCACTGAGCTACGGAGTCGTTACGAGAAGCGTCGAATTTATCAAATACTACTTACACGCTGTATAGCCAGCGTTAATTTCATCAATGTGAGGATATTACTACCCCCACACGCGAAAGAAATACCTTTCCAGATATTTGACAATCGCTAAAGAAGAAATTACTATGGCAAGTTATTTAAATTGTTACTTTTTTGCATTCACAATGCAATTTTTATCATAGAAAAATGGTAAATAAAGTATTTAGAAAAAATCGACCCGGCTCACAACCAGCTCCTATGGGACTCGAACCCACGACCTTTCGCTATCCGGGCGACTGCGTATATACCTACCTATTCTAACAGTCAAAAACTGATACCTATGGATGTATCTTAAATGGAATTACATTCCCAGGTAATTCATATCTAAACGTCTTACAGGTACTTTAATTACAGTAAGTACCTAATACATATTCATTTTTTACCGCGTGATAGACAGTGGACACGAAATATCGATAACTTGATGCAGCCCTAGTGTAAAACGAAAATTATTTCTTTACACAAAATATTCGTAAATTCTGCATTATGTGTAATCAATATTGGCTTGTTACATAAATAAATGTTTGTTGAAGAGCATTATCACACTTCGTGCTTTAAATTCGAAGCGCATTGGCAAAAATAAACCTTAGGAAGGGAGGTGTCGGTTTGGAATAATTTACCTGTGAACTGAACATTTTGAGGGATTATTTCATTGTGATGTACAACAATCAATAACTGAGCAAGTCACCATGTTTCCATACCAATATTGGCTAAAAATATCTAAGATTGCACGTAAAATCCGAAAAAAATAATATACCTAAATTCTCAGCGTGCTGATAAGTGCTGACGAACTGTCAAACAGTAGCCAAAAACGGTTCTGTTACGTTGCATCACGCATCTCCTTTTATCTCACAGTGTTGTTGCTAGTGACATCCCGCTCGCTCAGCCCTTTGTTTCTCTATTCCGCTAAGGTATATTAACTTTATGGTTTAAACAGTCTATTTTTTTTTCAAACCCATAATTTGGTAAGTGAACCTTATTAATGTAAGGTTTACAAATGGGTTATTCCAATTCAGTAGCGTCTCACATTCAGGGCATCACAGTTAGGGCAAACTATGATTTGGTCACCCACGTTCATGCGTCACCCACGTACTTTAAAAGCGCACTGCGCACAGGCCGATGCACCTAGAGTGATGGCGCATTACTGACGCGTGGGATGATTCTTATTAGAGGAATACCTGAGAGAGCAGCACTGAAGCACGTTACGTTCAAAAGTTATTAAACAATATTACACCCTGGGTGACATATGTCACCCACGCGAGCCCTCTAGCAGGGGTTACTAGCCTACTCTCGCCTTCACCGTCGGGCGGTGAGAATTCAGTGGGCTGCCAACAACCGTCAGACGCGCGCACGCACTGTACCTATTCGTGTTACGCTAGGTCAATTACTTTTCATACGAAGCAAATAAGTGATCTGTGCTTGTTAAACGTTAGTTTTATTTAAGAAAAATGAATTCTGGTGGTGGAAATTTATGTGCTGTTGATGGGTGTACGTCGAATAATAAGAGAAATAAAACGATTTCTTTTTTTAGTCTACCAGCTTATGTAGAAAAGTGAGGATGTATTAGTTTTTTTGATAAAATAATGTAAATATTACCTGGGAAGTTAGTAATTTATTTACAAAATATATAAACAAACAAATTAGTAGGTACTTAGGTAGGTACGTTATTTGGTTAAATTATGGTTCGGCTTTATTCTGGGTAGGTACAAAATGAAATACTTATAGTAAAATATAGTTCAGGAAGTTATCGAAATAATACCTAAGTATTAAATTAGTCTACTTTTTATGGGCTGTGTACCACCTATGAGCTGTGCGTATCGACTAATGACCAATTCGCGAAATAACTAGGTACCTTCGTAGTCGACAATGCGTGTCTAAATATGCTTATTTTCCTAAAACACAATGAGAAACAAATGATGGAAATATTTTTACCGAAACAATCAACCCTAGTCCGATTGTTATTTCATATCATCGTGTATCATATCATATATATTCACATCATCATTCAGAGTTATTTCTTATACAGACGACACAAGTTTACCGTTTCATGGTAAAACTTGGGATAAAGTTTACTCAAGGGCTCAAGAGGGTTTCAATAGGGTTTGTCACTGGCTGGCTGCTAACTCACTTTCTCTGAATACCACAAAAACGAACTTTATGACATACAGTTTGAGAGGGACGAAGAATATTGATGAAGTACCCAAAATCAAGGCGACCTTCGCCAATTTAATACCGAGCGTATAAAAGAGAACATTGAGCGGAACAAGGGCTCCAAAGTGTTCGCTAGAGATCTGGCTATAGGGCAAAGTCAACTGACGAGGCTGCAAGCTGAGGACGGTAGTATCAGTTCATCAACACCTGAAATCCTGAGGGAGATTGAGAGTTTCCATGGACAAGTGTACTCCACGCAAACACCTGTTGAAAGTAAGGCTACAGAACCTAGAGCCAAGCTTACCCGACACTATACCGAAGATATCCCGGACGTCAGCCTGTACGAGATTAGAATGACTCTCAAGCAGCTCAAAAACAACAAGGCGGCGGGTGGTGACGGAGTCACAACAGAACTTCTGAGAGCGGGCGGTAGGCCGATACTTAAGGTCCTCCAGAAGCTCTTCAACTCTGTCATCCTCGAGGGCAAAACGCAAAAGGCATGGGGCAGAAGTGATGTGATGCTGTTCTTCAAGAAGGGTGATAAGACTCTCTTGAAGAACTACCGACCCATCTCGCTTCTGAGCCATATCTACAAGTAGTTTTCGAGAGTCATTACGAATCGTCTCGCTCGCAGGTTTGACGACTTCCAACCTCCCGAACAAGCCGGGTTCCGAAAAGGTTATAGTACCATAGACCACATTCATACGCTGCGGCAAGTTATACAGAAGACCGAAGAGTATAACTTGCCACTATGCTTGGCGTGCGTGGACTATGAGAAAGCCTTTGATTCGATCGAGACCTGGGCAGTGCTGCAGTCTCTCCAGAGGTGCCAAATAGACTACAGGTACATCGAGGTGCTGAGGTACTTATACCAAAACGCCACCATGTCGGTCCGATTACAGAACCAGAGCTCTAATCCTATCCAACTACAGCGAGGTGTGAGACAGGGAGACGTCATTTCTCAGAAACTGTTCACAGCTGCGTTGGAGGATATTTTTAAGCTACTTGACTGGAAAGGATTCGGCATTAACATCAATGGCGAGTACCTAACACACCTGCGGTTTGCCAATGAAGTTCTCATGGCTGAGACCTTGGAAGACCTGAACACAATGCTCGAAGATCTCAGCAATGCTTCCCAAAGAGTGGGTCTGAAAATTAACATGGATAAGACGAAAATCATGTCCAATGCCCATGTTGCATCCGCTCCAGTTAATGTTGGGAACATTACACTCGAAGTTGTTGACCACTATGTCTAACTAGGACAGACAATCCAATTAGGTAAGTCCAACTTTGAGAAAGAGAGCTCTCGTCGAATCCAGCTCGGATGGGCAGCGTTTGGGAAGCTCCGGCATGTATTTGCGTCCAAAATTCCTCAATGTCTCAAGACTAAGGTCTTTGACCAGTGTGTGTTGCCAGTTATGACTTATGAAAGCGAGACGTGGTCTTTTACTATGGGTCTCATAAGAAGGCTCAAGGTCACCCAGCGAGCAATGGAGAGAGCGATGCTTGGTATTGCTCTGCTCGATCGAATCAGAAATGATGAGATCCGCAGGAGAACTATAACGACCGACATCGCTCGAAGGATTGCTCAGTTGAAGTGGCAGTGGGCGGGACACATAGCGCGGAGAACCGATGGCCGTTGGGGCGGAAAGGTTCTCGAATGGCGACCGCGAACCTGACGACGTTCCGTGGGCAGACCTCCTACAAGGTGGACCGACGATCTGGTCAAGGTCGCGGGAAGCCGCTGGACGCGGGCAGCGCAGGACTGATCGTTGTGGAGATCCTTGGGGGAGGCCTATGCTCAGCAGTGGGCGTCGTACGGCTGAAATGATGAAAATGATGATGACCCAAAATCAGAGTACACAACTGTTATTTTTCACCGAACAACACATTGTGATTGCGTAGCCATAAATAAAGTAGTTTCAGTACAAATCGATCAAAATTTAAATTTTAAAGAACATATTTCAAATTAAGCCTCAAAAATTCGTAAATTAACGTTTGTTTTTCGAAATCTCAGAACTGTTGCAAACATGCCGCTCATATTAAATACCTATAATTATATAGATCCCTATGCCAATCTCTTCTCACTTATTGCATTTCTACCTGGGGTGGAGCAGCCAAAACTTCTCTTATTGAACTTGAAAGGGCTCAGCGATTTGTACTCAAAGTTAGTCTCTTTAAACCTAGGCTATATCCAACCGTATCTCTTCATAAATAATCTGGCATGCTAACTGTAAGACAACTTTATATTCATACTCTTGTAAAGCCAGGGTCTTTTTTAATGGCCCATTTTTTATGTAAACAAAGCACTTGAGTGCGCGGCTATCGCTATCCCGAACATCTGGTTATACTTAGGCCGTCTTTGGTTACATTTATGATAAGCTGAATAACTAGGCGATAAACTAAAACCTTTCAACAGTTTTACGATATGTTTTGTCTTTATAATGGTCGTTCGAACTTGTCCTTGACCTTGACAAAGAACAATGGGCGTTTTCACATTGGACGATAACGGTAACGCAGTTTCATACAATCACTACTAAATGCTTTCACACTGTGTCGTTACCGTCAACGATATCGTCTGTCGTGCCGATATCGGTGACGACACAAGTGCGGAAGATGCGAAGCCGGTTATTAACGAAAGTAACCAAGGGTAATTAACAGTTTATCTGTTATTTACTGCATTTTTGGGTTTTTTCGCTAAAAGCCACCGCTAGGTATCGCTTGTTTCCTGATTTGCTAGGTGTGAGTTCCGCGACGATTATGCCTGCTTGTTGATTGGTGGAGAGGAGAGAGGATGTGGATCTCCTCCCGCCTCACCTCTCCCTTCTATTTCGAGTATGTAATATCGACAATGACCGAACGATAGTAATAATTTTTAAGTGACTTCAAAAAAAAGAAGCTTCTCAATTTGACCTGTATTTTTTTGTATGTATGTTTGTCCGCGATTATCTCGCTTTTGGCTGAACTGATTTTAATGCGGTTTTCAGGAAAGTATTTGTTACATTTAGGATAAGGTTTTAGTATTTTAACCGACTTCAAAAAAGGAGGTTCTCAGTTTGACCCGTATGTATGTATGAAGGTTTGTCCGCGAGATGCGGTTTTCAGAAAAGTATTTGTTACATTTAGGAGAAGGTTTTGGTATTACAACCGACTTTGAAAAAGGAAGTTCTCAGTTTGACCCTTTATGTACATTATGTATGTTTGTCCGTGAATATCTCACGTTTGGCTGAATCGATTTTGATACGTTTTCATCAGATGAGTATTTGTGATTGATGCGGTTTATGTGTACATCCTAACATACTATAGGCACAGAATAAGCAACTTTTTATACGGTAGGCCGACGGAGACGTCTAGACAGGTCAAACGTGCGGGGCTTGCGGGGTGAGACGGGGGAGTGGTTGTCCGGAGTTACATACAACGCTGTTCATAGTAACTCGGGACAAGTCTTCCAGGGCTATCACGTCTTTATCGTTATAATTTATTTTTAAATTAATATTATGGTGCATACGACATGAGTAGTGTGAGTGCGTGCAAATCTTCATCTCGATTATTAAAAAAAAGGCAATTTCCAAAATCCAAGATGGCGGCCAACTTTTTTGTTTGCGGGGCCGACTTTGATGAAACTTGGTTTTTGGTACAATTTTGACAAGAAAACAACAACACAATGTCAAAAATAAAAAAAAACAAGATGGCGGCCAACTTTTTTTTGTAAGCCGATTTTGATGAAATTTAGTTTCTGGTACTATTTTGACACGAAAACAACAACGCAATGTTAAAAGTATAAAAAAATCCAAGATGGCGGTAAACTTTTTTGTTTGCAGGCCGATTTCAATGAAACTCAGTTTCTGGTTCTATTTTGACAAGAAAACAGCAACGCAATGTATAAAATATAAAAATCCAATATGGCGGCCAACTTTTTTGTTTGTGAGCCGATTTTGATGAAACTTGGTTTTTAGTACAATTTTGACAAGAAAACAACAACACAATGTCAAAAATAAAATAAAAAACAAGATGGCGACCAACTTTTTTTTGGTTATCCGATTTTGATGAAACTTAGTTTCTGGTACTATTTTGACAAGAAAACAACAACGCAATGTTAAAAGTATTAAAAAATCCAAGATGGCGGCTAACTTTTTTGTTTGCAGGCTGATTTCGATGAAACTCAGTTTCTAGTACTAATTTGACAAGAAAACAGCAACGCAATGTTAAAAATATTAAAAATCCAAGATGGCGGCCAAATTTTTTGTTTGTGACCCGATTTAGATGAAACTTGGTTTTTAGTACAATTTTGACAAGAAAACAACAACACAATGTCAGAAATAAAAAAAAACAAGATGGCGGCCAACTTTTTTTTGTAAGCCGATTTTGATGAAACTTAGTTTCTTGTACTATTTTGACAAGAAAACAGCAACGCAATGTTAAAAGTATTAAAAAATCCAAGATGGCGGCCAACTTTTTTGTTTGCAGGCCGATTTCAATGAAACTCAGTTTCTGGTACTATTTTGACAAGAAAACAGCAACGCAATGTTAAAAGTATAAGAAAATCCAAGATGGCGGCCAACTTTTTTGTTTGTGAGCCGATTTTGATGAAACTTGGTTTTTAGTACAATTTTGACAAGAAAACAACAACACAATGTCAAAAATAAAATAAAAAACAAGATGGCGACCAACTTTTTTTTTTGTTATCCGATTTTGATGAATCTTAGTTTCTGGTACTATTTTGACAAGAAAACAACAACGCAATGTTAAAAGTATTAAAAAATCCAAGATGGCGGCTAACTTTTTTGTTTGCAGGCTGATTTCGATAAAACTCAGTTTCTAGTACTAATTTGACAAGAAAACAGCAACGCAATGTTAAAAATATTAAAAATCCAAGATGGCGGCCAAATTTTTTGTTTGTGAGCCGATTTTGATGAAACTTGGTTTTTAGTACAATTTTGACAAGAAAACAACAACACAATGTCAAAAATAAAATAAAAAACAAGATGGCGACCAACTTTTTTTTTTGTTATCCGATTTTGATGAAACTTAGTTTCTGGTACTATTTTGACAAGAAAACAACAACGCAATGTTAAAAGTATTAAAAAATCCAAGATGGCGGCTAACTTTTTTGTTTGCAGGCTGATTTCGATGAAACTCAGTTTCTAGTACTAATTTGACAAGAAAACAGCAACGCAATGTTAAAAATATTAAAATCCAAGATGGCGGCCAAATTTTTTGTTTGTGACCCGATTTAGATGAAACTTGGTTTTTAGTACAATTTTGACAAGAAAACAACAACACAATGTCAAAAATAAAAAAAACCAAGATGGCGGCCAACTTTTTTTTGTAAGCCGATTTTGATGAAACTTAGTTTCTTGTACTATTTTGACAAGAAAACAGCAACGCAATGTTAAAAGTATTAAAAAATCCAAGATGGCGGCCAACTTTTTTGTTTGCAGGCCGATTTCAATGAAACTCAGTTTCTGGTACTATTTTGACAAGAAAACAGCAACGCAATGTTAAAAGTATAAGAAAATCCAAGATGGCGGCCAACTTTTTTGTTTGCAGGCCGATTTCAATGAAACTCAGTTTCTGGTTCTATTTTGACAAGAAAACAGCAACGCAATGTATAAAATATAAAAATCCAATATGGCGGCCAACTTTTTTGTTTGTGAGCCGATTTTGATGAAACTTGGTTTTTAGTACAATTTTGACAAGAAAACAACAACACAATGTCAAAAATAAAATAAAAAACAAGATGGCGACCAACTTTTTTTTTTGTTATCCGATTTTGATGAAACTTAGTTTCTGGTACTATTTTGACAAGAAAACAACAACGCAATGTTAAAAGTATTAAAAAATCCAAGATGGCGGCTAACTTTTTTGTTTGCAGGCTGATTTCGATGAAACTCAGTTTCTAGTACTAATTTGACAAGAAAACAGCAACGCAATGTTAAAAATATTAAAAATCCAAGATGGCGGCCAAAGTTTTTGTTTGTGACCCGATTTAGATGAAACTTGGTTTTTAGTACAATTTTGACAAGAAAACAACAACACAATGTCAAAAATAAAAAAAACCAAGATGGCGGCCAACTTTTTTTTGTAAGCCGATTTTGATGAAACTTAGTTTCTTGTACTATTTTGACAAGAAAACAGCAACGCAATGTTAAAAGTATAAGAAAATCCAAGATGGCGGCCAACTTTTTTGTTTGCAGGCCGATTTCAATGAAACTCAGTTTCTGGTACTATTTTGACAAGAAAACAGCAACGCAATGTTAAAAGTATAAGAAAATCCAAGATGGCGGCCAACTTTTTTGTTTGTGAGCCGATTTTGATGAAACTTGGTTTTTAGTACAATTTTGACAAGAAAACAACAACACAATGTCAAAAATAAAATAAAATCAAGAAAGCGGCCAACTTTTTTGTTTGTAAGGCGAGTTTGATGAAACTTAGTTTCTGGTACTATTTTGACAAGAAAACAGCAACGCAATGTTAAAAATTTAAAAATCCAAGATGGCAGCCAACTTTTTTGTTTGCAGGCTGATTTCGATGAAACTCAGTTTCTAGTACTAATTTGACAAGAAAACAGCAACGCAATGTTAAAAATATTAAAAATCCAAGATGGCGGCCAAATTTTTTGTTTGTGACCCGATTTAGATGAAACTTGGTTTTTAGTACAATTTTGACAAGAAAACAACAACACAATGTCAAAAATAAAAAAAAACAAGATGGCGGCCAACTTTTTTTTGTAAGCCGATTTTGATGAAACTTAGTTTCTTGTACTATTTTGACAAGAAAACAGCAACGCAATGTTAAAAGTATTAAAAAATCCAAGATGGCGGCCAACTTTTTTGTTTGCAGGCCGATTTCAATGAAACTCAGTTTCTGGTACTATTTTGACAAGAAAACAGCAACGCAATGTTAAAAGTATAAGAAAATCCAAGATGGCGGCCAACTTTTTTGTTTGTGAGCCGATTTTGATGAAACTTGGTTTTTAGTACAATTTTGACAAGAAAACAACAACACAATGTCAAAAATAAAATAAAAAACAAGATGGCGACCAACTTTTTTTTTTGTTATCCGATTTTGATGAATCTTAGTTTCTGGTACTATTTTGACAAGAAAACAACAACGCAATGTTAAAAGTATTAAAAAATCCAAGATGGCGGCTAACTTTTTTGTTTGCAGGCTGATTTCGATGAAACTCAGTTTCTAGTACTAATTTGACAAGAAAACAGCAACGCAATGTTAAAAATATTAAAAATCCAAGATGGCGGCCAAATTTTTTGTTTGTGAGCCGATTTTGATGAAACTTGGTTTTTAGTACAATTTTGACAAGAAAACAACAACACAATGTCAAAAATAAAATAAAAAACAAGATGGCGACCAACTTTTTTTTTTGTTATCCGATTTTGATGAAACTTTGTTTCTGGTACTATTTTGACAAGAAAACAACAACGCAATGTTAAAAGTATTAAAAAATCCAAGATGGCGGCTAACTTTTTTGTTTGCAGGCTGATTTCGATGAAACTCAGTTTCTAGTACTAATTTGACAAGAAAACAGCAACGCAATGTTAAAAATATTAAAAATCCAAGATGGCGGCCAAATTTTTTGTTTGTGACCCGATTTAGATGAAACTTGGTTTTTAGTACAATTTTGACAAGAAAACAACAACACAATGTCAAAAATAAAAAAAACCAAGATGGCGGCCAACTTTTTTTTGTAAGCCGATTTTGATGAAACTTAGTTTCTTGTACTATTTTGACAAGAAAACAGCAACGCAATGTTAAAAGTATTAAAAAATCCAAGATGGCGGCCAACTTTTTTGTTTGCAGGCCGATTTCAATGAAACTCAGTTTCTGGTACTATTTTGACAAGAAAACAGCAACGCAATGTTAAAAGTATAAGAAAATCCAAGATGGCGGCCAACTTTTTTGTTTGCAGGCCGATTTCAATGAAACTCAGTTTCTGGTTCTATTTTGACAAGAAAACAGCAACGCAATGTATAAAATATAAAAATCCAATATGGCGGCCAACTTTTTTGTTTGTGAGCCGATTTTGATGAAACTTGGTTTTTAGTACAATTTTGACAAGAAAACAACAACACAATGTCAAAAATAAAATAAAAAACAAGATGGCGACCAACTTTTTTTTTTGTTATCCGATTTTGATGAAACTTAGTTTCTGGTACTATTTTGACAAGAAAACAACAACGCAATGTTAAAAGTATTAAAAAATCCAAGATGGCGGCTAACTTTTTTGTTTGCAGGCTGATTTCGATGAAACTCAGTTTCTAGTACTAATTTGACAAGAAAACAGCAACGCAATGTTAAAAATATTAAAAATCCAAGATGGCGGCCAAAGTTTTTGTTTGTGACCCGATTTAGATGAAACTTGGTTTTTAGTACAATTTTGACAAGAAAACAACAACACAATGTCAAAAATAAAAAAAACCAAGATGGCGGCCAACTTTTTTTTGTAAGCCGATTTTGATGAAACTTAGTTTCTTGTACTATTTTGACAAGAAAACAGCAACGCAATGTTAAAAGTATAAGAAAATCCAAGATGGCGGCCAACTTTTTTGTTTGCAGGCCGATTTCAATGAAACTCAGTTTCTGGTACTATTTTGACAAGAAAACAGCAACGCAATGTTAAAAGTATAAGAAAATCCAAGATGGCGGCCAACTTTTTTGTTTGTGAGCCGATTTTGATGAAACTTGGTTTTTAGTACAATTTTGACAAGAAAACAACAACACAATGTCAAAAATAAAATAAAATCAAGAAAGCGGCCAACTTTTTTGTTTGTAAGGCGAGTTTGATGAAACTTAGTTTCTGGTACTATTTTGACAAGAAAACAGCAACGCAATGTTAAAAATTTAAAAATCCAAGATGGCAGCCAACTTTTTTGTTTGCAGGCCGATTTCAATGAAACTCAGTTTGTGGTTCTATTTTGACCAGAAAACAACAACGCAATGTCAACAATAAAAAAAAACAAGGCGGCGCCTAACTTTTTTTTTGAAAGCCGATTTGATGAAACTTAGTTTCTGGTACTATTTTACACAAAAACAGCAACGCAATGGTAAAAGTATTAAAAAATCCAAGATGGCTGCCAATTTTTTTGTTTACAGGCCGATTTCGATGAAACTCAGTTTCTGGTACTATTTTGACAAGAAAACCGTTCTTAACACAATGTAAAAAAATACAAATGGTCAAGATGGTGGCCGTTTTTTGTTTTTGTTTCTTTCTTTGGTAGGCCAACGCCCTTGAAGTTAGGCGATACCGACGTCTGTATAGGTATTTCGTTACTACGGAAGGGTTGTAACAAAATTAAAATGTGGCAGGTACATTTCGGTGTATTGCGAAATAAAATAAAATAAATAATTATGGTTGGCATTTTAGAAGTATCAAAATAAAATATATTACAAGTTTTATTTAGTTTCACCTATAATTGTAACTGTCTGCCTGTCTGCCATGAAATTTTGCAAGGTAAATTTAATAACCTAAATCTACTTAAATCTAATATCAAAATCAATATTAAAGAAAATATATATAAAAAAAAAAAAAATTAAATATATAATTAAGTACATAATAAAAATAAAATAAAAAAATTAACTAAGTACGCAATATTTACATTTATTATAATATGTTTCTGAACGCAAGAAATTCAAACAGCTGAGCTGACAGCGACGCACGCGCAGGTAGCCCCTCACCCCTCGCCACTTTAATAAAGCTGTAAGCTGGTACGGCCCGACAACACTCCGACCGAGGCGACCGGCCGCGCGTCGGTCGCTCGGCAGACAAATCGTGTCTGTACTGCGCTCGCCATTGTCTCGCGACGTTCACACCGCGGATGATACGATATTTTTATTTTAAAATCATGCATTAGTTTATTCGTGCCTAAGTGCCAAGTTTTAAATATTTTTGTGAAACCCACGTATTGGTAAGTTTTGAACAAGTGTTTCTAAAACTAGCTTAGTAGTACAGTTATATTTTAAATATATTTTTAGCCACCTTCATATTTTGCATATTTATATTTTAATAATATTTTAACTTATTCTAATAAAAAAAAATAAAAATAAAATAAAAATTTATTCTATAAAACATACAATACAAAATATAAAAGTAAAGGCTAAAACTAGGTACACATCAAATCAATAATAATAATGAGCCTGAACTAGGATTCCCTGTGTTTCAGGCAAAAAAGAACTTACATAAATACTTTAATCATTAAACAATCTGTATAAGTATCAATGAGTAAAATTTAAAAAAAAATAACGGTAATAACAACGTGAGTAAATTTTATAAATTTAATTTAATTCTAAACATTTATTTTGTCACCAACAGTAATTTCTCTGTGTCCTCGTAGGACATTTTTTGGAGGGCTTCTTGTAGAATACTTTTCGTGCCATGATAGTTGATTGCATAAATACCATATTTGGCATTTAATCTATTATATAACATAGGCCCAAGAAACATGTAGAAGCTAGAAGAAAACGCATGTTTCATTCCAGTGTTTTGCGGGCAAACTATATCTTTTCGTCTTTTGTTAGTAATGTCAGTGCTATAGGGAAGTGCAGTGTGCTGTTTGAGGACTGTGTTAAGTATAAACAATTGTCTAACGGTTAATGTATTACATGCCTTATAAAGAAGCTCTGTTGGGTAGAGGAAGGGACGAAAGGTAGCAACTTTTAGAACCGCTCTTTGAGCTCTTTCAATTGATAACAATAAAGTTTTAGAAGTGCCACCCCATGTCGTAATACAGTAACTTAATATTGATTGACACAAGGCGAAATAAACCTGCCGTATCAGTGCGTAATCAGTCAAAGTGCGTAGTTTTTTGAATATGTATATTAATTTACGTATTCTTCCACACAAAGCTTCAATATGAGGCTTAAATGAGAGTGTTTCGTCAATGATAATACCCAAATATTTCAAATTGTTAGTAACACCTATTTCTGGGCAAATGCAACTGTGATTAGTAGGGTCATTACAATGGTGGGCATACAACTTAGTGTTAATTAAGGTTGTCTTAGTTTTACGCATTGAAAAATATATATACTTAGTTTTGTCAGGGTTTAGCGTGAGTAGATGCTGATTTAACCAATTATTTACTACATTGAAGCCTTGTTGTGCATATTTATATACTTCATCTATCGAGTTTGCGGAAAAAAGTAGGGCAGTGTCATCGGCATATGAGATGATTGTTCCACAATGCATTTTTAGGTTACAAAGGTCATTAATGTAGACCAAAAATAGCGTGGGGCCTAATATGCTCCCCTGGGGAACTCCATAGGGGGTATTTGACAGATCACAGCTGACAACATTGCCTATTTTTACACATTGTGACCGCTCGTCTAGATAATTTGTGAATAGTTTAAGCTGAGTACCCCTTATACCTAGTGACTCAAGCTTTTGCAATAGGATGGGTATAGAAACGGTGTCAAATGCTTTTGCAAGGTCAAGGAATATTCCCAAAGTCTTGTTACCCTTTTCAAGTTCCTGTACAAGATAGTTAGTAAGTTGGTGCACTGCATCGGCAGTTGATAATTTGGATCTAAAACCAAACTGGTTCTTAGAAAAAACTGAATGTTTTTCCAAGTATTGGACAAGCCTGTTATTAAGAATCTTTTCTAATATTTTTGATATGGCGGGTAGTATTGAAATAGGTCTATAGTTTGATATTTGATCCTTGCTGCCGGATTTATGCACAGGAACAATAACGGCTTTTTTCAGGCATTTAGGGAAAACTCCTTGGGCTAGACACTTATGAAAAATGTGTGTAAGGGGTGAGACCAAGATATGCTTGTAACGTTTTAGTATTTTATTTGAGATGTTATCCCAACCAACTGCCGAATCGTCCTTTAAACACATAATTATTCTTTCTACTTCAGCTTCATCAGTGTTTAACAGCACAAATGATCTTGATGCATTGACGGATCTATTTTGCAAGCTTGGGTGTGATTTAAATGAGCTAGTTTGAATTTTTCTTGCCAGACATTTTCCGATATTGACGAAGTAATCATTTGCGCTATTTGCTGATGACATTTGCGACGAGTGTTTTTTAAATAAGCTTGAAGATGACTCATGTTGCTTAGAGATATGTGTAACATTTTTTATTACCTTCCATACTTTTTTACTGTCAGTTCCAGCTTTTTGCAATTCTTTTTTGTCGTAACTACTTTTAAGTTTTTTCAAAAGATTGTTACAGAAGTTGCGATATCTTTTGTATGAAACTTGTAATATTAAATTGTCTGGGTTAGATTTGGCTTTCATGTGTAGTTTGTCTCTGTGCCTCATACAGCGGATAAGCCCCGGAGTGATCCAGGGCTTAATGTTATAATTTTTATTACTTAAACGTGTGTATATCGTGCTTTGCAATATGGCTTGCCGAATAATATTAACGAAGTTTGACATACACTCATCCGCGTCGGCAATATTGTAAAGTAGGTCAAAGTCAATGCTACATAGTGTCTCTTCAAGTTTATTTTCATTTATTCGTGATTTATGATTTTGCGTGCGTGTTAGATTAGGTAATTTACGATTTAAGGTTAGTAGTGCGGCACTGTGATCGGTTAATGATGAGTCTGTGATTAATGTTACTGATGGGTAATGAGATTTAAGAAATATGTGATCTAAACAAGAACCACTTTGGTGCGTTGGAAGCGTGTGCGCGGGAAGTAAACCATAAAAGGAGCATACATTTAAATACTTATGAGCTATGGAATCACAGTTGTTTGGCCGAATGTCGATGTTTATATCTCCTATTAAAATAACATTTTTATAAGGTGTTAATTTTTGTAGTGTGCAGTTCAAAGAGTCAATAAAGGTGTTTATATTTTTAAAGGAGGGTGGCCTATACATAGCTAATATTGCAAAATCTTTATTTATAGTTAATAGCAATCTATTGCATTCATCAATTATTGGCTCTTCCAAAGAAACATTTAAACTACTTTTAACATAAATTACGATACCATCGTTTTGGTTATAATTTACCTGACTGCTGTATGTTGTGTAACCCGGTAAATATGGCAAATTGCAATTGGTTCTTAACCAACACTCAGTTAAAACAATAATGTCACATTTAATGTTTAACCTTTGCTGAAATACACTAAAATTATCAAAGTTCTTAGAAATACTGCGGATGTTTTGTGTTAGTATCGTTATTGTGTCATTGCAAGACGTAAGATATTGTTTGCAACTTTCTACCTCACAAGCCCTTGACTCGGACACAGAGAAGTTATCTAAATCGGAAGTAATAGAATCAGACATAATAAAAAAAAAATAACAATTAACAAGTAGCTCCCAAACTAAAAAAAGAAGAAACGGCGCTCTTAGGCGCCAACATAATCAATTGAGTTAATATACCTCTTTTCTGCAACTAGTTTAGCGGGGCATTCAGCATCTCCCGTCTTGTGATTACTGGGCTTTTTGAAGCGCAAGCATGTAGCGCATTTTGCTTCGTCACTTTTCTTAGTGCACTCCTTTATGGAATGCCCGACATCACCACAGTGCGCGCAGGTGTTCACCACTTCACGACAAGTTTTGGCTGCATGACCGTATTGCTGACACTTGTAGCACCTAGTTACTAAGGTGAAATCTCTCACAGGGCATGACGACCAGTTCACAAAAACTCGGTCGTTAGTAATTAAGGCCTTCCGTATGTCCGGGGAGACTTCGATCACATAATTGCAGGTCTCGGCATCCCTTTTTCCAGACTTATGGCTTAGTCTAACTGTGGTCAAAAAGCTCTCAAATGTCCCTTGGGTCTTACCGGCTAGATTTTGATGGTATATGCAGTTCATAACGTCTGTTTCCTCCATACAGTTAGGAACGCCAATTATTACGATTCGCGGCTTTCGTTTCTGCGGTTCATCTACCGTAAGGCCCGAAGACAATAATTGAGCCGTCTGCTTCAACTTTTGGATGTCATCCTTGCTGTCAGTGCTTATGATGACCCCTCCGTTTCTTGTTTTGCGTAGGGCTCTTACATGTAATTGCATCTGGTCTGGTCTGATAATTTTTTGCACAAGGGTCTTCGTCTCGTCGCTGGACTTATTCTTGTCCGTAGGGTAAATAGCCACGGAGTTCATGTTGTTGGGCTTTATAAAGTTATTAGAACTTTTTTTTACCATGTCGGCGAAAGAGGTGGTTTCCGCGGTCGGCTTGGCTGACTCCTTTACAGTTTGTTGTAATTCGTAAAGTCTTTGCGAAAGGTCGTTCTTTTCTTTAAGGGCTCTAAGTGAATGATGGTCATGGATTGCTCTTTGTTTCAGCGATTGATACTGGATGGCCAAAGACGAAACACCACCTGCAATTTTTCGGCACAGGTTACTAATTCGCAGTTTCTGGTCCGAATTAAGCTTGCTCTCGGATGAAATACTGCACACTTCATTCAGATATTGTTCGATACCCGAAGTAAACCCATGGATTTCCGGTGTGGACACAACATCCGGGGGCTGATTTTCCTGCTGGGTGGGCTCCTGGGGCATGGGCGTGGGCGGCGGGCTTCGAGGCGTAAGCGCACTCCGATTAAACGGGCTTTCCATATTTAAAAATTACTAACTAACACTTAAACATTATAAATAAAATAATTCAACAAACTAACACGAATTACGAACTGACACAGATAGATTCACTTCCGTACAGTGTATAACTAGGTCACAGATTTACAACAGATTGTTTTATTTATTGCATTTAAATAATCGACACGTCCGATCTCATCTACGACAGTGCAGTAATGATACCTATTCCACTGTACTATTGTTGCTAATTTGCTTAAGCAGATTATTTTCTAGCATCTGATTATTATTTATTTGAAAATGATAGTGCTTTAAATTATTTGTGTAACTCCGATCTGATTGTGACCAACACTCATCACCGCATACTGCTTCGGTACTTTCCTACCAGTCTTCTGCCGCGGTCACAATCAGAGGAGGATTTCTTGACTCTTTTTTGACCCGTGATTACGGTCAATTCCAGGTTCCGAGATTCCTGGTGAACCCAGTTGCAGCTTCGCCGGTGCGTGCGTGCGTGACCCTAAATTTTACGTTTCCCGCCGAGCATCTTCGCCGTTTTACCCGGGACCTTCGGGAACGTTCTTCCCGTCCCAGCTGGAAACCCCCATCTTCGGAGCTGCCAGGAGAGTACCACTCTGGGCATGGAAAGGCAACGTTAAATAATTTTACCGGGCATTTCGGATCACGCCCAAATAAAATTTTGTGTACGTACATAGGGTATTCTTTTATTTAACACCGGTGTCTCTCGGACACCCGGCCCTTACTGGACCTAAACCCTAAGTGCGACACCATGTCACAATCATTATTTTCAAATTCTGTAACTTAATATCAATTATTATTTTATTTACTTATTTTTTATTTTTTTAAATAGGGTTTACAGCTGTCAAAAACACAGTAAATTACGAAGGATGTTACGTCGTCGTAATTTACTGTGCTTGTGTTAAAGCAAATTAATAATACCGTTTAAGGATTATTTGAGTCACCGGGGAGTCACGCTATTTAATAGAAATTCTCTATAGGATCATATGACCCACCGGTCAACATGCTTCGCGCGCGTACAAAGACCTCTTTATACTCTTATTTATCCTAATCTATAGTATTCGTGTATGGACACCTTTAGCTCATAGACAATAAGGTTAAAATTTGCAGTGGTACCAACAAACAGAAAATAAAAAATCTTATAAGATGTTTTGTGGTGGGTCGTAAAATTTTTGTTTATCTTATCGGCCGCCATTACTCAAATGTCAACTGGCACTTGTAATTTGACACCCATTGAAATTGTATCCTAGACCGGTTAATTAAATCTTTTAATTGACATGATGATGATGATGATGATACTTATTGACTATGTCTCAAGCTTGTACATTTTAATAAGCGAAAAGAAAGAAACAACAACAAAAAACGGCCACCATCTTGGCCATTTGTATTTTTTTACATTGTGTTAAGAACGGTTTTCTTGTCAAAATAGTACAAAAAACCGAGTTTTATCGAAATCGGCCTACAAACAAAAAAGTCGGCCAGCATCTCGGATTTTTAATATGTTTAACATTTCGTTGCTGTTTTCTTGTCAAAATAGTACCAGAAACTGAATTTCATCGAAATCAGCCAGCAAACAAAAAATTTGGCCGCCATCTTGAATTTTTATATTTTTAACATTGCGTTGCTGTTTTCTTGTCAAAATAGAACCAGAAACTGAGTTTCATTGAAATCGGCCTGCAAACAAAAAAGTTGGCTGCCATCTTGGATTTTTTAATCCTTTTAACATTGCGTTGCTGTTTTCTTGTCAAAATAGTACCAAAAACCGTGTTTCATAGAAATCAGCCTACAAACAAAAAAGTAGGCCGCCATCTTGAATTTTTATATTTTTAACATTGTGTTGCTGTTTTCTAATCAAAATAGGTACCAGAAACTAAGTTTCATCAAAATCGGCTTACAAACAAAAAAGTGGGCCACCATCTTGGATTTCTTTTTATTTTTAACATTGCGTTGCTGTTTTCTTGTCAAAATAGAACCAGAAACTGAGTTTCATCGAAATCGGCCTGCAAACAAAAAAGTTGGCCGCCATCTTGGATTTTAATATTTTTAACATTGCGTTGCTGTTTTCTTGTCAAATTAGTACTAGAAACTGAGTTTCATCGAAATCAGCCTGCAAACAAAAAAGTTAGCCGCCATCTTGGATTTTTTAATACTTTTAACATTGCGTTGTTGTTTTCTTGTCAAAATAGTACCAGAAACTAAGTTTCATCAAAATCGGCTTACAAACAAAAAAGTGGGCCACTATCTTGGATTTCTTTTTATTTTTAACATTGCGTTGCTGTTTTCTTGTCAAAATAGAACCAGAAACTGAGTTTCATCGAAATCGGCCTGCAAACAAAAAAGTTGGCCGCCATCTTGGATTTTAATATTTTTGACATTGCGTAGCTGTTTTCTTGTCAAAATAGTACCAAAAACCGTGTTTCATAGAAATCAGCCTACAAACAAAAAAAGTAGGCCGCCATCTTGAATTTTTATATTTTTAACATTGTGTTGCTGTTTTCTAGTCAAAATAGGTACCAGAAACTAAGTTTCATCAAAATCGGCTTACAAACAAAAAAGTGGGCCACCATCTTGGATTTCTTTTTATTTTTAACATTGCGTTGCTGTTTTCTTGTCAAAATAGAACCAGAAACTGAGTTTCTTCGAAATCGGCCTGCAAACAAAAAAGTTGGCCGCCTTCTTGGATTTTAATATTTTTGACATTGCGTTGCTGTTTTCTTGTCAAAATAGTACCAAAAACCGTGTTTCAACGAAATCAGCCTACAAACAAAAAAGTCGGCCGCCATCTTGAATTTTTTAATAATTTTGACATTGCATTTGCATTATTAAATTATTTTATTAATTTAATATCGCTATACCAATGTACCCACCCAGGGTTGTAAAAGGTCCACCGACACATTTTAAAGAGACAACCCTTACGTACTTACGTAAATACCTATACAGGCGTCGGCATCGCCCAACTTCAAGGGCGTCGCCCAACTGTATAGAAAGATTGCTTAAACTGTACTATAGGTATAAATAAAACACTTTCACGAATTATTTTTTCACGCAATTTATTTAACAACGTGGTTGTTGTTAAATAAATTGCGTGAAAATTGGACAGTTCGCGCAGGAATCTAAGATGAGTTTATACTATAGGTACAATTTACCAAGATAATAGGTAGGTACACGAAAACTGCCTGCATGATGCACTCAAAAGAATGACATAAAAAATATTTTTATAAAAAATAAAAGTCCCTTAAAAAAAATGCCGCCAAAAAGTCAGAAATAATACCTCTAACTCTAATACTGTATTCACAACAAATGTACTTTGAAGTGCCCGACATCTTGAAAGTACTTACTTACCTTATTTGGTGTTAATTCAGTATAGAGGTATTATTTATTTCTTACTTTTTGGTGGAATTTTTAAAGGCGCTTTTTTTTATAGAGGTAAGTAATATGTGCATGTAAAAATAATGCGCCTTATTGGTGTGGATCTATAATTGGTTTACTGTAGCTATTAATAGTTTCATAATTGGTATTTTAACTGTTGATCCACCAAATAAATAAAATGTCCTCGAAAGTGTCCTGGCTCATTCGAAAAAATTTATAAAACATTTTACTTCGCGCACACAGTTTATCGAAGAGAAGGTAATATGTTCCCTCTAAATATCGCACTTGAAGAATAGGATCAACCCAAAATGTTCTTTGACGATATCGTTTTTTTCGCCGTAAATATAAAAGATAAAGCAAACGTTATTTGTTTACTAAGCCTGATTCCCATTCCACAGGGAAACCTTTTATGGGAGCAGCCAGCACATACATTTGTAAAATGCTTATCTAATAAACTACTTTTTACTTTTTTTTTTTTTTTTTTTTACTGCTGCCATTATTACCTCGAATACCTATACTAGTATAATAACTAATATAAAACTTGGAGCCGCGCGGTTACTTTAGCTGGCGTAATGCAACTAACCGCATAGCAAGCTGCTGGTTATCGTTTCACATACCGATATCGTTCCGATATCGTGACGATATCGTGCCGATATCGTGCCGATATCGGCGGACGATATCGGGACGATATCGGTGTAATATCGTGTCGTTACCGTTATCGTCCAATGTGAAAACGCCCAATAGTGCGGACCATGCGATATATTTTTTTTTTAAATAACATATAAGAAGTATATATATTTAGAATCTACATGAAAAAACCTATCCGATAAAAATATAATATACAGAAAATAATTATTACTTTATTTTTTGAAATTTTCAAAAAACTAATTACTTCCGGTTTCAAAAAAAATCTAAATTAAATGTTTTTTATTATTTTTTTCTTCTGGATCACATATTATAGTGTATTTTTATGATACGACGAGTTTTTCTCTCTTTTGAACATCGAAAACCGCATACAAAACATATGAAAATTGCTATACTAACAAAAAAACAATTGGGGGTAGTTGCATGCGCGTGTATACACGCGCCTGGTCGTTGAGAGGTAGCAACATGAATAAATTAAAATGAACAATAGGGACATGTCAATAAAAGAAAATCAAAACAGCACGCCGTTTTTACAAAAAAATATTAGAACACAAAATTTATTGAACGGTTCTTTTGTTATCAAGGTGCACGTTTATAAATATACAATCAAATAAATAAAATCATATCTATAAGTACAAAAAATAGTATTGAATGTAAAATAATTGTAGTGGAGTGGTTAAACTCACTCAACTACGATGAGACCGAAATTTTACTAAAAGGATAAAGTAGAATAAAACGTTTTAAAAAAAATGTAACCGCCTTCAAAAAGGATCTTCAAAAAAAAACTAACAAACACAAAAAAAATGAAAAATAAGATTTTTTTATTCAAATGACGATGATGCGTGACTTTTTCTAATTTATCTTGGGACTTACCTCAGATCATATAATACTATTATATGATCTGAAGTACTTACTGGACTGTTTGAAGTCGGTGCCGTCTAATAGGTATTAAGGTAAATAAGTCCTACACCTCACGCTTGGGACCGGGTTTTTTTTAATATGTTTGTTATTTCACTCAGTATATTTCGTTCTTATTCTTTTTGGCTTGGCACCGACTTCAAGCAGTTCAGTAAGTACCAAGATAAATTAGAAAAAGTCACGCATCATCGTCCTTTGAATTAAAAAAAAATTTTTTTTTTTTTTAGTGTTTGTTAATTTTTGTTTGAAGATCCTTTTTGAAGGCGGTAAATTTTTTTTAAAACATTTAATTTATTGATTTTTACGTGTAAATAATCGTAGCTTAAGAAACTAAATGGTGATTATGATAAATTTCCATCTTTAGCTACTTAGATAACTTGAAGGAATACAACTGAAGGTCCATTCGTGCAACTCCTAACTGTTGAGGAGTTTCACCTCTCATCATCAGCTCACCCTAATAACCTGAAAGAATATAACTATTGGTCCATACGTACGATTAAAACTTAAAGAAATATTCTCCAGCTCCTAACCGCTAAGGAGTTGTAGCTGCCATCACCAGCTCATCACTATGAGATGATGGCTACCGGATGCAAATACTTGACTAACTTCAAAAATAAATGGGACGCATAAGGCTTGCCTATATTTGAGAATTTCTCTCAATTTTCCTGGGATTTTATCTCCTGGTCCTGACTTGGTGAATAAAAGATCAGACCAGAAGGTGTGATGATTCCTGGCATGACCACGGAGGATTTTCTTAATATTTTTGTGGTACATATTCATGAAAAAATGTGTACTTTAATGTACTCTTGAACAAAAAAAATGTACTCTTCTGGTTTCGACGTTCTGGCATACCTAAAGTGGTCGTGCCCAGGACGAGTTTTCTGGCACGACCACGCTAGATTTTAGGATATTGTGATCTATTTAAGGATATTAAGAGGTACAAATTGTAGAAAATATATGTCCTTAACTTTACAAGTCAAATTACAGGTGAATTGAGTGGTTTTAGCAGTTTTAAAGTCCTATAGTTTTAAGGCGCTACTCGGAAAAAGTATGGACTCTTTGATATAAAACTATAGGACGGTTAGAGTTGTTATAAATCTGGTAATAAGATATATATTTCTTCATACCTTTATCTAGAATCGTATAGTTTCAGAAACACGATTTTATGATTTTGGCTCGACACTTTTTATTTTCGAAAATACCTCTAAAAAATAAGAAATATCAAGATTATTTATTTATTTATTTATTTACATATTTAGTACACACACATAAGAGTAAAACAGAAAAGAAAGAAATAGAAAAGTATTGTACAGGGGCACGGCTTATTTCAAATTGAAATTTCTACCAGCCGGCCCGTTATAGGAAAGAACATAGAAAGGGGCAGTCTGTGTGTCTCCAGATACAAATACCATACATACAATACATATAATTATATATATATATATATTATAATATAAAATATATATATATATATATATATATATATATATATATATATATATAATATTATAATTCTAGTACATACAAATAAACATAAATGAAATAACTATAAATAAGATAAACCATATATGATAATGCTATATATACTAATACATAAAAATAAACTATATATAATAGATAGATAATATATAATATATCAGATGAGAACTGTAAATAATACAACAACAGAAGAGAGGATAGTGCTAAAGACATGAGGATAAATAATAATCTTTTAGATGCTTTTTAAACATAGATATCGTGCGACAATCTCGTATGTCGGCCGGCAGTGAATTCCAAAGACGCACAGCATGAACGGAAAAGGAATAGGAAGCAAAGTCAAAATGATGGGGGAGGAACTTCAGAAGGGATTTGAGATGGGACCTGCATGGAGAATTGGGTGAATGAGAAAAGGAGAATCGATCCCGGAGGTATGAAGGATAGGTAGGATTGAAAAGGATGTTATAAAGGAGACAAAGAATTCTAAGACTCCTGCGCAGACGTATGGGGAGCCACTTGAGTTCCTTCCGAAAGTTGGAGACGTGGTCGTACTTGCGTAGACCGAAAATGAATCGAATGGCAAGGTTTTGAAGGCGCTCAAGTTTATTCAGAAGTTGTTCAGTGGCGTCCAAGTAGCAGACATCGGCGTAATCAAGAAGAGGTAGAATGAGAGACTGGGCAATTGAGATTTTGGTAGGCAAAGGGAGAAAACTTTGAAGGGATTTTAAAGAGTGAAGGGAAAAGTAAATTTTGCGGCTGACGTCAGCGATATGGGTCGTCCAAGAGAGATTAGAGTCAAGGATCAAACCCAGATTCTTGACGGTGTCGCTATAGGGAATGGATATGCCATCCAGCAATACCGGAGGTATTTGAAGTTGGCCAGCTAAGTTGATCCTATGTCTGCTAGCGATGATGATGGCTTGTGATTTGCTTGGGTTAACCAAAAGTCCGTAACGCCTAGCCCAAGTAGAAATACGGCTGAGGTCATCATTGATTGACGCTATCGCTTGGTACGTTTCGTCAATTTTAAAGTGACGGTAGAGCTGCAAGTCGTCTGCATAGAGATGGAAGTTGGAGCAGATGACTGGAGTAACTGAATTGATGAAAATAGAGAAGAGAAGTGGAGAAAGAACACCTCCCTGCGGTACGCCCGCAGTGAGCTCACTCCAATCGGAAATAGAGTCTTCATGGCGAACACACTGCGCACGTCCACGAAGATAAGAGTCAAACCAAGAGAGCGAAGAAGTAGATACGTTTATAGAGGAAAGTAAAGCAAGAAGAATATCGAAATCGACAGAGTTAAAAGCGTTGCTGAAGTCCAACAAAACCAACACTGAGAGTTCTTTTCGTTCCATGGCCCAGCGTAAGTCATCCGAGACATTTAGTAAGGCAGTGGCGGTGCTGTGACCAGGACGGAAACCAGATTGATATTTATTCAAGAGCCTGTTTGCAAGAAGGAAAGAGGAAAGCTGTTTATGAACGATATGCTCGAGAACTTTGGATAAAAATGGTAGGATGGAGATGGGACGAAAATGGCAAGGTAGAGTTGGATTAGGAATTTTGGGTAACGGAATTATGTGAGCCAATTTCCAGATCTTAGGGAAAGACTTTGTAGTGAGTGATGCATTAAATATTGCGGTGATGAAAGGAAGAAGAATGGACAAAATGGGAATAAACATTCTCGAGCATACGTTATCCTCACCAATGGATTCAGACGAGATAGCTAGAATGGCACTTTTGACGTCTTTCTCTGAGACAGGAGAAAGGTCAAAGGAGGTGCAGTCAGGACGGGAAAGGGAGGACAGTTGCTCTAATGTGGCTGCTTTGATATTAAGATCTAAACTGACTGGGGGGAGAGAGAGATGTCTATTTAAGGCGTTTAGGTCAGTAGTAATAGGAAGGGAAGAGGAGGATTTAGCTACGCCGACAGAGCGCAGAAATCTCCACACATCCGCCGGGTTACGATTTGTCAGGGAATCGTGAAAGAAGCGTCTCTTGGCATCCCTACACAAACGACTGCAGCGGTTTCGAAAATGTTTAAAGCTAATCAAATTGTCATCAGTAGGGAATTTTTTGTACCTGCTCTTCGCTTTATCCCTAAGTGACATGAGCTGTTTTATTTCGGCGTTGATCCAAGGAGCAGGATTGTGTTTAATCCTGATGCGTCGTGATGGTGCGTGTTTGTCTTATAAAGAAATAAGTAGGCAGTTGAACCTCGAGATCGTGTCATCTAAACTGGAAGTATCAAACACGGTTGACCAATCCACGTTGCTGGCGTCTTCTCGCAAGGACTCCAAGTTAATGTTATTGAAATTTCGGCGAAGAATATATCGAGGCTTACGTTTAGGGGGACGAATTAGGTAGGACAGGTAGGTCATATCATGATAAGAAAAGCTAGCTGGGACTTGGCCGTGAGAAACAACTTTCTCAGGATTAGAAACGATCATGAGATCGAGGAGAGAGGGCGCACAATTCGGAAAATGATGAGTGGGTGATAAGGGGAGAATACTTAAGTTGTATGAGGAAATTATAGTTTGGAGTTTGGAAGAACGGGTGTTTGACTTCAGTAGACATGTATTAAAGTCACCCATTA
Source organism: Crambus lathoniellus (assembly GCA_949710035.1). NCBI lineage: Eukaryota > Metazoa > Arthropoda > Insecta > Lepidoptera > Crambidae > Crambus > Crambus lathoniellus. The sequence goes on along the minus strand of OX453302.1, from coordinate 18,263,708 downwards.
TGATGACTTGGTCGTAGGTTGGCTCATTATTCTTAAATGGGGATACATATACTATTGAAAATTGGTTTAATTAGTGGACACCAATAATATTTAGGATCGTAAAGAAGCATTTTTTAAAAATCGCTATAGTTTTTGAATACGAAGTGATTTTGTGTTTTTTTTGCGTAATCGGCAAAATCGGTCTCGCTCCCGCGCGCGTCGTTTTCTCATTGCTATCTCGCTTTAGCATAATTTTTCCGAGTATCGCCTTAAATCAAAAGTCCATACTTTTTCCGAGTAGCGCCTTAAGTGGTGATAAGGCTGAAGGTGGAAGCGCACTACTCCCGGAATCCTCAATCACTGAGGAACTGGCTATCTTATCTGATTCTCTAACTGCCGGAACACTATAATGCTGAAAAAATCATTGTTGGTGGTAGCTAGCCAGGCGGGCAAAGAACAAGTCTAACACCAACCACGATTGGACGATTCATTCGCATTAATTTTATTTAATCTATATATGAATAAAAAATTATTGACTTTGACCAAACCGAATACAATATGTACCCCCACTGGGAATCGAATCCGGGACCTCTGGGTCTGAAATCGGTGGTGTGAACCACTAGACCACAGAGGCGGTTAAAGTAGTAGGTATCTACATAACCACAATGTTTAGTCAGGGCTTTTTTTTAGATGTGGATGTGATAAGAAGCTAGGTAAGTAATTAGACCTATTAAAAGAACTGAGATGAAACTGCTAAAACTACTCGATTCACCTGTAATTTGACTTGTAAAGTTGAGTAGATATATTTTCTACAATTTGTACCTCTTAATATCCTTAAATAGATCACAATATCCTAAAATCTAGCGTGGTCGTGCCAGAAAACTCGTCCCGCGCTCGACCACTTTAGGTATACCAGAACGTCGAAACCAGAAGAGTATTTTTTTTTGTTCAAGAGTACATTAAAGTACACTTTTTTTCATGAATGTGTACCACAAAAATATTAAGAAAATCCACTGTGGTCATGCCAGGAATCATCACACGACCAGAAGTACCCATTTTCCAAAAAAAAAATATTTTGAAAATGATCCCCAATTTGATGAAAATATGAAATCGTCCATATACCCAAATAAAGTCTAAATACACATTATTCAGGTAAGGGCGAAAACACATGTCAGCGGTGCGGCGCCGCACCGCAAATTTTACAACGCTGGTTTCAGCGTTGCACAACGCTGAATTCGGCGGCGCGGCGCGTGAGGGCGAAAACACATGCAAGCGTTGCGGCGCCGCAACGCTAAAATCAGCGTTGTGCAACGCTGATACCAGCGTTGTAAAATTTGCGGTGCGGCGCCGCACCGCCGATTTCGGCGGCACACTGCCAAAATCAGCTCAAATGTTGACCACACGTTCCGAAATTTGAAGTTTCTACAACAATATCTGACCCGACGGTTGAGGCGCTACTAGCAATAAAAGAAATATCGAAGTCTGTCACCCATATTGAAAACAAAAGCTTTCAAATTTGACCACCGCGCTAGATAAGTTTGCGGCCTTTTGTACGGAGACTATCCGGAGTAAAATGATTGATACTTTAATTTAATATTTATACAAGTAGGTACTGGATGACCCGTTGAACTAAATTTCAGTTACTTTGCTACTTTATTTGCATCTTGTTTTCTAATTTTCGAAACATCCCTACTATTAATATTATAACATAGTACTTAACAATCCTAGTAATATTATAAATGTGAAAGTTAAGATGTTTCGGATATTTAGATGTTTGGATGTTTGTTGCTCAATTACGCCAAAATGGCTGCACGGATTTAGCTGATATTTGGGATACATATATCTTGTAGCCTGGAGAGGAACATAGACTACTTTGTATCCCGGAAAAATATCACATTCCCGAGGAATAACTTCGTGTAGTCCACGTGGACGAAGCCACGGGCGGAAATCTAGTATTAAATAAAAAAACAATTATTTTGTATAATGGTAAAGGGATAGGAAATTAAATTATATTTATTTGCAGTAATCATGATTATAAATATGGAAAATTGAATAGTTAAGTCAACAAATTTCATTTAAAATTCTTAGACTTTCATCAACATTACATAAAAGAACATGATTTTCTATGAATTATAAAATATGTGCAAAAAGTATGGTCAAAACAATACATTATGGCCAATACAATAACTGTTGTAGTAAAAATTGTTATGTCATATTAAATTGGGATTAAAAATGGTCACTTGAACTTAAGTATATGCATATATCAAAATAGCCAGCTACGGCAAAATAGCTACTATATTAAACACGTTTGATTAGTAATTTGTAGGTACCTACTTTAGTATGACCCCTACCCAACTTTTAGCCATCAATTTCGATGATGCCGCTGTGCAGCAATTATATTTACTCATATAGGAAAGATTGTATTACCTATTGCCGATTTTGTCTTTGGTTTATATTTGTTTTAAGGCTTTGTATTTTATTTCATATACATCAGTTGCACCAGAATCGCCGTTTTATATTAGAAAGAAAGAAAGAAATAGATTTATTGACACACACACACACACATATAAAAAATAATAATTTAAAGACAGGACAACAAGGTACGCAGACAAAGACAGGTGTGGAATAGAAAAAGAATAATAGAAAAGTTGGTGTAAGGAGGTGTGTGTGGCCAAAAACCCTGTCTCAGCGAGATGCTTCTTAGTCACACACAGGTGGGCGGAGTGACGAAGAAGCGCTGTTCATTCTGACAGGGTCGATTATTTAGAACTAATCAGTGAGCCAGCGAGATACAAATGAATAAATAAATAAAAGATATTAAATATATATATTATACTAGCGACCGCCCGCGGTTTCACCCGCGTGGTTCCCGTTCCCGTGGGAATATCGGGATAAAAAGTACATATAAACCTTCCTCTTGAATCACTCTATCTATTAAAAAAAATTGCATCAAAATCCGTTGCGTAGTTTCAAAGATTTAAGCATACAAAGGGACATAGGGACAGAGAAAGCGACTTTGTTTTATACTATGTAGTGATGAATAAGGCAGTATAGTTGTAGGTTGTTTGCCTAGTGTCACTTTGAATACGAAGTATATGTCATCCGGGTCCTTGTCAATGTCAGCAGCTGTCAGTGCAGTGAGAGTGAAGTGAGGCGCAAGCCGCGCAAGCAAAAAAAACGCAAAACAAACAAAGCAATCTCGCAGAGCACAATGAAAAAGTTCGATCATAATAATTATAAGTAAAAATACCTATACATACATACATTGGTCAATCAGAGCGACCCAGTATGGGGCCCAAATGTTGGCGAGATACATAAAAGACCACCAAACATCATTACATCTAAGAAGAAGGACAAACCATTTCGGAGTAAATCTAAACAACAATAAAGAATTAGAATATATAAAGGAATAAAAGATCCGTCCGAAAATCAAAGCTTGCCATCCCAGTTGTTGGACGCGGTCGCCATTTCGTGTGAGCGTGTTGTGAAAAAACTTAAGGTTAGTACTTTTAACAATCATGTGAGGCGTTGCGTGTTTAGTAGATAGTTTTTAAAGTGATTTTTAAATGTGCGCCTTGTCCTCAGCACACGCAGGGGAGGGTCAAGAGCGTTCCAACACTGAGTGGCAGCAAATCTGAAAGACCCGCGGAAGGCCACAGTCCGGTGTTTGGGGGTGGAGAAGATGTGAGTGCAGGCCCTCTTCAGGTAAAGTTGTCGCTCTCCAGCCCAAACCAGCTTGTCGTAAAGATATTGTGGTTTTTTTGTGTGGATAATTTCAAACAATAAACAAGCAAGGTGTAATTTTCTGCGAGCCTCCATCTTGAGCAAGCTGGCTGAGTTAAGGAATGGTGTGACGTGTGCGCGTGGTGGAACACTAAAGCAAAACCGGGCACATGAGTTTTGCACCCGCTGAATCAGATGTTTGGACCTAGCCAGAAGCCGTGGGCCATTCACTGTGTCACAGTAGTTGAGCCCAGAAAGTACCAATGATTCACACAGTCTGATCCTGAGCTCTTCACACAGATAGGGTCTGATTCTGTATAGCAATTTAAGACGGTAAAAGCTGTTACGTGCACATTCGGCTACATGAGTCTCAAAAGTGAGCCCGCTTTCCATGACAAGCCCCAGGTTTCTGACCTTGTCCACACGCTCAATTGATTCACCATTGAGTGTTATATTGAAAGGGTAATTTTTAAAATTTGCTATATTCTTCCTACTTCCAAACACTATTAACTTTGACTTTTTGGGGTTCAGGGTCAAGCAGTTAGACTCGGACCATGCAGCTACCCGGGACAGATCTTCATTTAGTTTACCCTCAGCCGTGGCATAGTCAGATGGTGGAAAAGAAATATAAATTTGCAAATCATCTGCATAGAGGTGGTGATGGCAGTTTTTTATTTTTACAGTGACATCAGCAGAGTAGAGAATGTAGAGGATCGGCCCTAAAATAGATCCCTGCGGGACGCCTCGTGACACTGGAAGTTTTGTTGACCGGGTTTTGACACCGTCTACTTTAGAAGTCTCAACATATTGAAACCTATCTGACAGGTAACTATGAAACCATCTAACTGACTTGGCATCAACACCATAATAAGCCAGCTTGGATAAAAGTAAACTTGTGTTTATTGCGTCAAAGGCGCGTGAGTAGTCCAGTAAGAGCATGGCACAGATCCTACCCTATATTACTTATAATATCATCTTTTATAGCTATTAAAGAGTCCACAGTTCGTGCTTAACATTCATGGTGTTAACGCCATAAAGAAAAACAAACAATTTTTTCATAGAAAACTTAAAGGAGGTTGATATCACAAGCAGTCTTCAACCAAACGCAAGACGTGCGCATTGCGCATGCGTGAAGACCGCGTCGGGCACCGTCGCTCGTCACCGGGAGCACTCGCCTTTGAACAGCACTTGAAAAATTACACATGCATTTTGCCGCGCAATATTGTAAAATGAAAAATATATTTGTTAACTTTGAAAACCACAGTTTTTATTGATTGCCGAAGAAGATTCCCGCCCACATGGTCACCCTCACCTTTCGGGACACCGCTCGCCGCCGGTTTCGGCGGCGCGTCAACGCAACGCAGGAATCAGCGTTGTATTTTTTGCGGTGCGGCGCCGCAACGCTGGTACCAGCGTTGTAAAATTTGCGTTGCGTCGCCGCACCGCTTGCATGTGTTTTCGCCCTGACGCCAAATTCAGCGTTGCGCGGCGCACCGCCGATTTCTGATTTTGACAGTGTGCCGCGCACACTGTCAAAATCAGCTCAAATGTTGACCACACGTTCCAAAATTTTAAATTCTCACAACAATATTTGACCCGATGGTTGAGGCGCCACTAGCAATAAAAAAATATCGTAATGTCTGGCAGCTATTATTGAAAGCTTAAACTTTCAAATTTGACCACCGCACCAGATAAGTTTGCGTCGGTCTGTGCGGAGACTAGCCGGAGTAAAATTATTGATACTTTAATTAAATATTTATATAAATAGGTACTAGATTACCCGTAGAACTTTTCTATGATCCAAAGACAAAATATAACGTAAATAACTGAAGTTTGAACCGTGAGGTTACTTTTAGCAGGTAAAATAAAAGAAATAAAAAAAACTTTGTATTTTATTATTGTATCATGTGATGTGGCCTTTCAAAGAAAGGTCTTGTTGTACGGATTTCAAAGATATATTTTTTTATAGTTCTTAGATCGTTTTTATTAGGGTTCCGTAGTCAACAAGACTCAAACCCTTATAGTTTCGCCATGTCCGTCTGTCCGTCAGTCCCCAGCCTAGCTCATAGACTCTTAGAGCTAGAAAGCTATAATTTGGTATGAATATATAATAAATCACGCCGACAAAGTGGTAAAGTAGAATTTTAAAAATATTTTTTTTTCTGATACCTTTCCTACACGTGAAGTGGGGATAAATATATTTTTTTCTTGTCTACCCCATAGTGTTGGGTGTCGTTGGATAGCAATTTTAAAAATAAAATAAATAATAAATAATAATAGCCATTTAAATAAATAGCAACTCTAACTATAACGCAATAAAGTGGAATTCAGCTTGTACGGCGCAAATTACGAACGGCCACTCGTTGCATCTCTTTCTATCGCATACATTCTATCGCGCTCGAGCGAGCCCGCTGTAAATTGTATTGAATTGGTATCCCGAGATATACCTGAAGCGGTAGGCACTTATCTCGGGTTCTTGAGCGAGTGACGGATGCCTGTCCACATGGTGGTGGATATTGTCTGCACGGTAGTAGGGTCTATGAAAGTATTATGAAGTCGGTAGTCGGTATTATGAAACCCGCCGCCCCAAATTGAAGAAACTTTCCAGCCAAACTCTCCTACTCATAGATCAGAGACACGAAATGAAGCCATAGAACTCAGCGAATGCACATCGTCATCGGCAGCTAAGTAGACAGATATCTAATAATTATCTAATAATCTTTTATACTTAGTTATATTATAACACTATCCACAGTTTGTGCTTAACATTCATGGTCACCCTCGCCTCTCGGGACACCGCCCGCCGCCGATTTTGGCGGCGCGTTGACGCAACGCAGAAATCAGCGTTGTAATTTTCGCGGTGCGGCGCCGCGACGCGGATATCAGCGTTGTAATTTTTACGGTGCGTCGCCGCACCGCCGATTTCTGCGGCGCGCCGCGCGACGCTGATTTTAGCGTTGCGGCGCCGCAACGCTTGCTTGTGTTTTCGCCCTAACTCCTGAACTTCTTGTTAGTTCTTGATGAAATTTGAATGGGACCACACGAGAAGCGTCACCTTTTAAATAAAAAAAGAATTATCCAAATCGGTTCATTAACTAAAAAGTTCAGAGGTAACACACATAAAAAATAAAAAAAATATATACAGTCTAATTGATTACTTCCTCCTTTTTTGAAGTCGGTAAAAAAATTAAAACTATTATATACACATTTACTGAAAAATATATATTTTTTTCTTTTCTTTAGAATAAAGAGAAAAATGTCCTTAATTATTATCTACAAATTTAATTTAAGTTTAATTACACAATTTAAGTTAATGCTCAAGATATAGATATAAGTGGAACAGTGGAACAGTGGAACAGTGGAATTAAATAAATACTGCACATTAGCTAGGAGTTCTGGTAATGCGTATATTCAGGTATTACCCACTAATAAGAGTAATAGTACTTATACTGCAGTTTAGTTGGTACCCATTTACAAACAAAGCAAATCAACCTCCCCCAAGTTAAACTGCAGTAAGTGAAGATTATACTGCACTTTAATTTGTTTCTTAAATTAAAACAATGAATCTGCTGAAAAGCAGTAAAAACATTTTGTATGGGCCTGCATTATACTGCTGTTTAGTTGGTTTTTGTTGAAATTTACGGACCGTAGTAACTGACTAAAGTGAAGTAAAATTGCCGAGTTACTGCTATTTAGCTGGGAGAAAGTATAATAAAATGACGTTTTAAACGGCAGTATGGTTTTTACTGCACATTAGCTGGGAAATCGATGACGTTTTCATCAATTTTGATATTTTTTTTAATTTCTTATATCAGAGAAAAAATCGTAAATAAATAAATATTTGTCGTAGAAAAATAATTAAAAACATGGCCGGTAGGTCTTGAATTGGGCTTTCATGGTATGTATTTAACTCAAAAACGCAATTTTGGTCATTACTGCGGTTTGGGCTCGGGACGGCAGAATTATATGCACAACCTTTTTTGTATATTTTAATTTTTTGTTTTAATTTCTTTAGTGATAAGTAATGTACTTTTTCAAACTTTTATTTATAGATTTTTGTTACTTTGTTATCGTTAGTGCCTTGTCGGATATTCTAGTAGCTATACAATAACATTAATTTAGGAAGAGCGGGGTCCCCTGGTACAAGTATTACTGATACCACAGCCGTCTCTATCGTCTTCTACAAGCCATGCTATGATACGGAACGGCAACAAGCTGTGAACCGGTTTACTCCTCTGAGTACTAAATCCTATGGAGGTGGCATACTTATGAAAAAGTGAGGCATACCTACACCATAAACTTATTTATACTAGGGGTAATAGACGGACAATGGTGCGAGTGAGAAACAAATCCATACATCATAACCTATGTGCGAGAAAGAGTTGGAAGAAAATGACAGCAGAACCCGATTTGATTCATTTAGCGTCTTTTATCACGTAGATGAAAAGCGTCCACTCGATTATTTTGTGATTTTTATCGCGATCGGGTCGATTTGGCTGTTATAACTATATAAATCAATAATGGGGTAGTGTTCTGTGTTGAATTGTAATGTTACTTACGACAATAAACCAAATAAACTTATTATCGCGATACTTAGCGCGACAACGCAACACGAAGCTTCGCCCGCTAATGTAGACAAGAACATCGCGTATGCCCGACAACGATAATTTTAGCGCGACAACTCGCACGAATTATCGGCCGCTAATGTAGCCGCAGCATTATGAATACAAGTTTCACTATATTTTTCTGTCACTAGATGTCTGTCGCTAAGCTATGTTATAAAAATATCAAAAATAAATTCGACGCGGACGTCTGAACAATAAAACAGGGGGCCATGTCTGCTAACGTTAAGTCACAATCGTGTCTCAATAGTGTTTCAATTGTAGTTCAGTTGTAGTGCTTTTTACCACACTTTTATTGGCGTCACCTGTAACTAAGTCACAATGTAAGAAAATCTTAGAATTCAATTTTAAACTACTTCTAATTGTCGTATTAATCGGTTCGTCAAAATCGGTCCAGCCGTTTCAGAGATTAGCCGGAACAAACAGACAGACAGACAAAAATTGAAAAACATGTCATTTTGGTATATGTATCGTATATTTAGTCATATGCACGTGGTAAAAAGCGGTTATTTAATGTTACAAACATAAGTTACATTTTATTTATTTGTATAGATGTATAGAAGATATGCCATCTCCATAGGATTCATTACTCGAGGTTTACTCGCTGTTTACCTGTCAAATGGTGCAAACGGTGTCAAATCGGTTCACTTAAAAAGACGTTGCCAACTTTATGCGCATGGCTTGTAGAAGACGATAGAGATGGCTGTGCTGATACTCAAAAGGAGATCCTGAGCACTAGCTAAGATAATCATGTATATAGTTACTGAATAAATATTTTGTATTTGTATTTTGTATTTGTAAGTGCTTAATAGAAACCATGTGATATCTAGGGGGTGGCCTGGAGACCAGAAAACATCTCAAGCCTAGCTTTAGGCTTAGTTTCAGGCTCCAGTCTCCCACAAAACTTAAGTATAAGTTAGCACTTTTTTGTAAATTTATTACACCCGTTTGCACTAAACTTAAAAATCCCCTAAGTCTTTTCCTAGCTAACTTAAGACATTCTTAACAAAAAATTGCTTTGCACTAACCTTAGGACATTCTTAAATGCACTTTTGGCTATTCTTAACTTACGGGCCCAATATCGAGCGCCTAAGGCTTAAGAAATACCTATATCAGTGATTATTGTCTGTGGCATTGTGAGCAAAGAGTAGTGCGACAAGGTTTTCTGTTCCGGTGATTATCTTTGGAACTAAAACAGTTTTCATACGACAGTCCATTTTGACAGCTAATTTCGTATTGCAAGTGACTCCTGTGTCACGGCTGTCACCGGAACAGAAAAGCTTGTGGCTTTTGTATTCTTGTTTGCTAGATAGAGACACAACACAGTCATGTGACATACGTCATTCATCATTTATTTCAAAAAAACATTACAGATCGACAATCTTTTCTGTTCCCATGACAACGGCGCTTATGTTTAGCAGCAAAACATGAAAGTATTAGCAAAATGACATTAAAAACAAAACTCGTTAGTTCTAGTTTTAGCCACCGGAACAGAAAAGGTTGCGCACTGTATTTATGTTTTTCCTGACCATGAAGTTCGACTTAATACTGAGGTAACTGGAGCGTGCAGTACGAACAATTTTTTGAATACCACAAATAACACAGTGGCTGTCTTCCGTCTCACCTACACTTTAAAAAAATACGTATGGTCATATGAGACAGCTGACAGCCACTACATACATAAATGTCAAATTTGGTGGCGACACTTTTTTATTCAGGGTGAGAGCTCCAGTTACCTCAGAGTATTAAGTCAAACTTCATGTTCCTGACAGTTGAGCTCAGTTGACTTTTTCTTTTCTCGGTGAATTACTCCTACCAAATAAAATAGACAACGCCTTAGCTTTTGTCTCCTTTTAACTTACGAAGGAATCAATGAGAAGTTTCAACCAAAAAAATATCCAGTGACCTACTTTACCTCGCCAGGTTTAAAATCCATAAACAATTAATATTTGAATTCATTCATTCATTCTTTTAGCAAGGTGATGACTAATTTACGACGTAGTCTGTCAGTGCAAACAAAATTTTTAGCTCGGCTGTTTTAGGCTGTTTCTAAGCTAAAATGTATCTTATCTATGACAAGCTCAACCCGAGTTTAATGCAAACGGGCATTAGATTCTAAGGCAAGTTTTTGTGGAAGAAAAAAAAACTTTATTTTATAAATCTACTTATGGTCACGTATTCTAGGTCTATTTTATAAACTATGAAATTTCTATGAGCTGCTGAGACTTACTGTTTAAGTTAATGTTAGTTTTCTATTTATTTTTACCCAACTACGGCAAAGCAAAAAAGGAGGGTTATGATTTTGACCGGTATGTATGTATGTATGAATGTGTATCGTTGGAAGCGTCTCGATGGTCCGCTGGTTATAGGCTATGTTACGTTACATGAAATTGAATATGGCGCCCTCTAGACGACATAAAAATGTGAAAAAAAACTTTTTTTTTAAGATAATCGTGTTTGGTATCAATTGAAAGCTCTTGGTGAGCACGTTTCAAAAATATATATTGAATTGGTTGTTGCTCGCGGCTTTGCTTGCATAAATCGAATTTTGACTTTATCACGAAATTCATCATTATCATATCAGCCGAACGACGCCTACTGCTGGGCATAGGCCTCCCCCAAAGATCTCCACAACGATCGACCCTGCGCTGCCCGCATCCAGCGGCTTCCCGCGAACTTGCCGTCATTGAACGTATCGTCCGGTACGCGGTCGCCATTCGAGAACCTTTCCACCCCAACGGGCATCGATTCTCCACGCTATGTGTCCCGCCCACTGCCACTTTAACGATGCAATCCTTCGAGCGAAGTCGATTTTTTTACTTCTTGAAAAACAGCATCACATCGCTTTTGCCCCATGCCTTTGGCGTTTTGCCCTCGAGGATGACTGAATTGAAAAGCTTCTGGAGGACTTTAAGTATCGGCTTTCCGCCCGCTCTCAGAAGCTCTGTTGTGATTCCGTCATCGCCCGCCGCCTTGTTGTTTTTATGAGTAAGAGAGTCTTGCTGTAGAGTTTCTTCAATTTGGGACGGCGGGTTTTACAGTTCTTGGACCCTGCCGTGCGGACAGTATCCACCACCATGTTGTATAGAACGTCCACATCTATGCTGTTCTCAAGAGCTTCGAAGCGTTTTGGGAGCTCGAGCTGAAAGCACGCGGTATTTTGTATTTGAACCGGTAAGTACTCACGGAGCGAAAATCTGACAAAAAAACATTAATTTTTACTAAAATAGTCATAAACCCGAGGACAACAAATGTCTTGTAATAATTGTAAATCGATTTTTGTAAATGCAGTTAGTAAATATTACATGTAACGTTTTTGTAATTTCAAGAGTGGTTTAGTATATACGAATTGATGACGTCATAGACAAATACTAAACAGTTTTGTAATTTTAAGAGTTCAATAGTAATATCGGGAATGATGACGACATTGACAAATACTAAACTGTTTTGTAATTTTAAGAGTTCAGTATTAATATCGGGGATTATGACGTCATTAATATTACTAACCGTATTGTAATTTTAAGAGTTCAATAGTAATATCCTGAATGATGACGTCATAGATAAATACTGATTTTTAGTTTATTTAGTTTTAGTAATTTTTGTAGTTTAGCAATTAAAAGTAAAGACCCATACAAGCTGCTGTTTGTAACAGAGGCATCAAAAGAGATTTATAAACCTCTTTCGATGAATCTGTTACAACAGTATGTATGGGTCTTTACTTATAACTGCTAAACTACATAAACTACTAGAACTAAATAAACTAAAAATCACTATTTACCTATTTATAGATAATTTATAGATATGTCATAAATCTCTTAAAATGTGAACTTATAATTACTTTATATTAACCTACTGTGTTCGTGCAATGAAATACTCTGTTAATTTTCCTATTTTATTTATTAAAAAATAACCATGCAAATTAAAAGGGACGACGCTACCGTTTTTTGCATCAGTAACAGATGATCATCTGGGTAAAATTTTTCTTCTTTCTAAATCTTGTTTGGGATGAAGTTGATGAAGATGGATGGAGTCATTCAATTCGCCTTTTTTAGGCCTTCGTTTAGTATTGAATTGCCGTCATGTGTGCATTTCAGTGTTTGAAGAACCTTAAACATAAAAATGTTTTATAAGTACAATAAGCTACACAACACAAAGAACAACTAGAGCTAGTAAAAATAAATACTAATACCCACATAATATGACTGATACGGGCTGGCTTGAATCGGAATTGGAGTAGTGCGATGCTGGATGAAGTTTGTGGCCTCTGATTTGACTGTGGAACTGTAACTGTTTGCTATAGTGGATTCTTTGGTTCTTGTATTAGAAGCGATGCCAATAATGGGTCTTCCTCAAACAGATTACTGTACTGACTGATAGGGTAGGCGCCTGGAAGTAAAAAATGAGTTTCATGAACAAATTTTTACACCTCTCATACAGTTTACTCTCTACAAACTCTTACATACAGTAACCAGGGTTGTTAAGTTCCAAAGTAAATGACTTGTCAATAAGCTTACCACAGAATGCACCAACGTATTCAATGAGACGCCAATTTCCTTAAGGTCCCAGATGAGATTGTCCATTTGTAGGGTTTTTTCACTGATTATTGAAGATGTTGATTTTTGAAACACTAAAACTTGGACCACCATTTCACTTGACACAAGCGACAATTTGATCGTTTTGGCACATCCATAAATAGCGACGAATTTTCTTTGATTTTATTATGACCGCAACGTGTCACTTTCGAATCGCGTGCGCGTGCAAACTAGAAAAGAAACGAAATGGCGAACAGCCGGACAAGTAGGTACAGACAATTACTAAAATGGAACTTGGAATTACAAAACGTGTTTGTTTTATTGTTTTAAGAAATACGGTAGTAATTTCAAGAAAATCGTTTGTAAATTTAAAAATGTTGTTATTAAATATCACAAAAGTTTGTAATATTGCCATGTACTAAACACATTTCTTGAAACTACAAATGACCTTTTTTAAATACACTAAATCAGTTTGCAAAAATTACAAAACTTTAGTTATATTTACCACAATTTGCAATAACCATGAAAATATGTAATATCTTACATTTACTAAAACTGACTTTTAGGAATTACAATTACAAATACTAAGGTTTTGCTTAAAAGTAATAATGGTTGTTAAAATAGCAAAACTTTTGTAAGTAATATAAAAACTTAGTTTTTTCGTCAAATACAAAACAGTTTCTTAATTTTTGGTGGTCTTTTTTTTCTCCGTGCTGGTCGGAGCGTGGAATTATCAGCCGCGATCTTACAAGCTAACGACGTGAATGAATGACGTTGATATTCAATGTGCCTCTGACCATGCGGTGATCGCTTCCTGTCTTAACAGCGTTGATCACACTGACATCATTGAATATGTGCTTCTTGGTCGAGATGATAAAATCAATCTCGTTTTTGACTTTACTGGTCGTCTGGACTGATCCAGGTCCATTTGCGGCTTACAGGCTTCCTGAAGAAGGAGTTCATCATAAAGAGGTTCTCCCTCCCCATGAAGTCTGCCAACATCTGGCCTCTATCGTTCCGTTGCCCAAATCCAAATTGCCCCATTCTCAACACATCACCGCAACGTTGCTCCAACTTAGCATTGAAATCTCCCATCACAACCGTGTAGTGGGTTTTATAGCTATGCATGGCTTTCGAAATCTCCTCATAAATAGCCTCCACTTCGTCATCGTCATGTGTCGAGGTCGGAGCTTATAATACCTGTAGGTATGACATTCAGCGTATACTGTTTCGAATTCGATATTCTGAGTATCAGGTACGCAACCCTGCTGTGACACACTTACGATGGTGATTACGTTGTTGACTAGGGACTTGTGGACGATGAACCCGACACCACCTAGGGACTGTTGTTCGTGCTCCCGGTGGTAAAGTAAGTTACCGGATTGCAGGATAATCGAGTCCCCCTCTCTCTTCGGACTTCAAATAATCCAAAGATGTCTCACTGTAACTTACTAACAGCCTCTTCGAACTCTATGAGCTTCGAGTCAGTCCGCAATATGCGCGTGTTGTAGGTTGCCAGGTTGTGACGGGACGTCCTCGTCGGCCAGCGGTACACTAGCCGGAACGTCGGAAATCGCCGCCCAGTATTTAGTTAGATAGATATGAATAAAAAAGATGTTTATAGGGGCTTGATTTTTTTTATTGTAAGGGTAGAATTAAGAACTGTAACAACAAGATAAAAAATACATGAAGAACAAAAAGTAGGTAGGTAGGTAGGTAGTAGTGGGTATGATTATGAAAACTTACCCCTTTCCAAGGGTCAAGGGTTCCACTTTAATATTAATATAATCAACCAATTTAAACTGATATAATAACTGGTATAATAATTTCAATATAATAACTGGTAATGCTCCGCGAGCTCTGTACGGCTTGGTGGTTTTGGTATAACTGAATCAAAAATGCTGAACAGGGCACGTGAAACGGAGATTTTGTATTTGAATTGAAAGAACAGGATAGGATTCGATAAAATTAATGGCCAGTATGTAGAACTTGATGGAGTTTCCAGCCATCATGGAATTTTTTAACCATCCATAATGACTGGTACGAATCGACATCGTTACAAGGTCAAGTCGTGTGTGTTAGTGGCTGGGTTTTACCCGGAGATTCTTAGCACCCCCTGCCCCACCGTTACCATAGCCGCTACCATAGCTAAGAATAGCGGGGTCGCCGGGGACTGGGGGCCGATTTTTTTGGTGTAAAGCCATTTTGGCGGGGGAGGGCACGCTTGCCCTGCCAAGTGTTGGCGATCGCAGTATGGCCTGCTGTTACATGGAGGCGCTGCTGCCCAGCTCCTTGTGGCAGTTTTCCCTCTGTCGCCTCTTACGACACCCACGAGAAAAGAGGGGGTAGTGCTATTCTTTTAATGTGGTGGCACTATATACTATTGCTAAATTTCATACATTGCCCGTAACATATTTATAACTCTACCGTTACTGACTGACAGACAACGCAGAGCAGAAAGTATTCGACGAAAGAAGCTGAAAATTTGTCATGAGAGGATTGCTGGAATTCTCCCCCTATGGAAGTAAAACACGGGTTCAGAGTTTGTATGAATCATTTGTCAACATCTCAATTGCACGGGGACAAAGTCGCGGGCGGAGCGCTAGTTTATTATAATTATAAACTGAGCTAATCCTGCTAATATTATAATAGTAGATAGCCTGGATAAAAACATAGGATACTTTTTATTCCAATATTCCCACGGGAATGGAAACCACGCGGGTGAAACCGCGGGCGGCCGCTAGTATACTTTAATAATACCTATATATCAACAAATAAAATTAAATATTAAGGCACTACTTGCCGTCCACTAGCGCCGCCAATTCATTTATTTTATTATACGTTAACCAAATCAATATTTAAAAAATAAAACGTTACCAAAAAAAGATACCGCTTTCAAAAAGAATCTTCAAACAAAAATTAAGAAACACCAAATAACGAAAAAAATAATTAGAATTTTAAATTCAAAGGACGAAAATGCGTCTAACTTATCTTGGTACTACTGAACTGTTTGAAGTCGGTGCCAAGTCTAATATGTAAATACCTCACGCTTGGGACCGGTTTTTTTTATGTTTGTTATTTCACTTAGGCTGCATTTGACCTAAGTTTTATTCCAAGAATAACGCTTAATTTCGGATAGTAATGTCAAAATCATAACCCCATACTAGTTTGACATTAGTGTCCGATTGTATTCTCGGAATAAAAGTTTGGTCGAATGCGGCCTTAGTATAATTAGTTCTTATTCTTTTTGGCTCGGCACTGACTTCTAACAGTTCAGTAAGTACCAAGATAAGTTAGAAAAAGTCACGCATTTTCGTCCTTTGAATTAAAATTTCAATTTTTTTTCGTATTCTAGTGTTTGTTAATTTCTGTTTGAAGATTCTTTTTGAAGGCGGTAAAATATTTTTTATAAACGTTTTATTTTTCGATTTTTAGTTTAAATAATCGTAGCTTAAGAAACTAAATGGCGATTATGATAAATTGTTGTACCTAAATATTCTAACTGTTACGAAGTTCAGCTTTCCATCTTTAGCTACCTAAATAACGTGAAGGAATACAACTGAAGGTCCATTCGTGCATATGGTATTTATAAAACATCAAATAACTCCTAACTGTTGAGGAGTTTCACCTCTCATCATCAGCTCACCCTAATAACCTGAAAGAATATAACTATCGGTCCATACGTACGATTAAAGGTAATAGCCCACTTATACCGCACCGCTCCGACTCAACCAAAGTATGAGCAGCCAAATATGGACTTAATATCGATCACTGTAGATGCACTTTACAGTAACAATATACCATAGCAGACAGCGCGCGGACAGCGCGGTAAGCGAGCCTGCCGCAAGCTAAAGTGCATCTACAGAGCACGCCATTCAGTCCATATTTGACTGCCCATACATTGGTTGGGTAGGAGCGAGCGGTGCGGTATAAATGGGCTATGACCTACTAAAAAATAAAGAATAAAGAAAGAAAGAAAAGAACCTACTTAAAGAATTATTCTCCAGCTCCTAACCGATAAAGAGTTGTAGCTTTCATCACTACCAGATGCAAATACTTGACTAACTTCAAAAATAAATGGAACCCATAAGGCTTGCCTATATTTGAGAATTTCTCTCTATTTTCCTGGGATTTCATCTCTTGATCCTGACTTGGTGAAAATAAGATCACGTCAAAAGTAAGTATAAACTTTCGAAAGAAAAAAATAATTTTGAAAATAACTTTGATGAAAAACTCCTGAACTTCTCGTCAGTTCTTGATGAAATTTGAATGGGACCAAACGAGAAGCGTCACATTTCAGATAAAAAAAGAAATTATCCAAAACGTCAAACGTCATTAATTAAAAAATTCTGAGGTAACACACATAAAAAAACATACAGTCGAATTAATAGCCTCCGCCTATTTTGGCAGTCGGTTAAAAAAGGAAACAACCATGCTATAACTTTTGCTTCGGAAAGAACTGCACATTCCAATTGGGGACGCGTGGTGGGTTATGGTCGGTTCTCCTTATCCATCCATTGGCTGACGATGATGCTTGTTAAACCTATTAACACTGTAAGTTAAATCATAATCAACTGAGAAAGTGATAAATTAAATTAAATATTTTTATTGTCTCTTTAGGGATTGAATATCTGGGAGGGGAGAGTATCGATAGTCACTAATGAAGCTAAGGTAAACGGTATTTAAATCGAAAGTAATAATCGTTCCACTCCTCTAAGGTTTAACGATCGCTCGGCACTTTAATAAAAAAGAGCTAAACGAAAAAATGTCTTTCAGAGCCTCGTCTCTTCGAATCTCATTTAAGCCCAATGAATTAATGCCCGAATACTCGAACGCTACTTAACTTTGGGAGCGTCTCAAGCATGGCCCTGTCGCTTTAAATGTCAAACGTATGAAAGAGATGCTATGATGTTTGAGACGCTCCCAAATTTGATTTGCGTTCGAGAATTCGGGCGTAAGACTATAAAACTAAACGAGAAAATCAGTACTGTTAAAGAGTTAATCAGTAAATCTTATATTCATTTAAAGAAAACTGCGCTGATTGGTTTTGTTCAATTGTATCCTCATTACGTTACTTCTGCGTTACTTATTACCATAATACCTACCTATTATTACCACACTTTTATTAGCTTCACATGTAACTATTGTAAGTCACAATGTAAGAAAATCTTGGAATTCAATTTTAACCTACTTCTAATTGTCGTATTGATTTGAAACTTTGCAAGTCTATATGAATCCGATGACAATACAATAATTTGCTACCATCGAGCTGATCTGATGATGGAGTCAAGAGGTGGGCAATAGAACTCTTCAATAACCACTAGGAAACCCCTCGAGTTTGGGTTCCGTTGTTTCGTTCTGATGAGACTTATTTGCTACACTTGGTGGTGAGGGTCTGATGATGGATCAGGGAGGAAGGCAGTGGCACTGCTTAATGACCAATAGGAAACACCTAGAGTTCTGGCTCATTTGTTTCGTTCTGATGAGACCTATTCACTACACTTGGTGGTGAGGGTCTGATGATGGAGCAGGAAACAAGCCAGTGACACTTCTTAATGACCAATAGGAAACCCCTCGAGTTTGGGCTCATTTGTTTTGTTGTGATAAAGACCTATTCGTTACACTTGGTGGTGAGGGTCTGATGATGGAGCTGGGAGAAGCCAGTGAAACTCCTTAATGCCCACAAGAAAACCCCTCGAGTTTGGGCTCATTTGTTTCGTTCTGATGAGACCTATTCGCTACACTTGTTAATGAGGGTCTAATGATGTAGCAAGAAGGAAGCCAGTGACACTCCTTAATGACCAATAGGAAACCCCTCGAGTTTGTGCTCATAGGGATTTGTTTCGTTTTGATAAGACCTATTCGCTACACTTGGTGGTGAGGGTCTGATGATGGAGTAGGGAGGAAGCCAGTGGCACTTCTTAATGACCACTAGGAAACCCCACGTGTTTGGGCTCATTCGTTTCGTTCTGATGAGACCCATTCGCTACACTTGGTGGTGAGGGACTGATGATGGAGCAGGGAGGAAGCCAGTGACACTCCTTAATGACCACTAGGAAACCCCTCGAGTTTGGGCTCATTTGTTTCATTCGGATGAGACCTATTTGCTACACTTGGTGGTGAGTGTCTGATGATGGAGCAGGGAGGAAGCCAGTGGCACTCCTTAATGACCACTAGGAAGCTCCTCGAGTTTGGGTTCATTTGTTTCATTCAGATAAGACCTATTCGCTACACTGGTGGTGAGGGTCTGATGATGGAGCAGGGAGGAAATAAGGGTTCGGCCCGCGCATCCGGTTACTAATAGACTCCACATACAATCACGCCATTGACTTATAATGTTTACGGGGTGGGCAGACACATAAATGGACTGTGAAATCCATTACCATCTATCCATGCCATGGCTTGCCATTTATTAAACTAAACTAAAAAGTAAAAAATAAATAAGTAGTTTAAAAAACTAAAAAAACACACTTTTACAGGAACAGACTAAAGAGTACCAAATAACCGTCTATTCAGTAACTGAAATCAAAAAGCGTGGTGCGCCCTTTGCAAAGCATGCATTTCAAGTATAGGTACTTAGTGTTAATGCGCACTACGCTTTTTAATTTCAGTTACTGAATAGACGTTTATTTGGTACTCTTTAGTCTGTTCCTGTAAAAGTGTGTTTTTTTAGTTTTTTAAACTACTTATTTTTATTACTACCTACATGTGTAACTTTTTAGAACAAAACTTGTCAATCATTGTTTTGCAAGTGGATTTTCTGACGGGAAATCTTTTGCATGGCTAGTGGAAGTTTCTATTCATCATCATCATCATGTCAACCGAACGACGACGCCCACTTTACATATTACTATTACTTACATATTATCATAATTTTCGAATACTTTCATACATACATAAATTGGGTGAAATGGTCCCGACCTAGGTGACTGATCACCCGTCCGGCTTCGCTTAATTTTAATAATAGTTACATACATAAATTGTGAATGCATAAAAATAACTCTAAATCATTATCATTGCTTTAAAATAAAAAGTTTTGCATAGATTTTAATCGGTAAATTACTAAGGGTAACTATATTTCTTTATACAGGGGTCATTTTAAAAACAGTAAGTATCCAAATTTATATATTATACTAGCTTCCGCCCGCGACTTTATCCGCGTGAACATTCGAGAAAATCCTTAGGGGACCAATAACCGTATTCTATGTTTTAATTTCATCAAAATCCGATCAGCCGTTTTCAGGTGATTAGGCAGGTCCTCCATCACCAAGCGCGCTGCCTCGCGTTTGCTACGTGCGGCGGGCCTCGCACGAGGCTGCTCCTTTGGTGAGGACCCGCCTAATCATGTAAAAACGGCTGATCGGATTTTGATGAAATTAAAACATAGAATACTTTTTATCCTGGTTATTGGTCCCCTTAGCATTTTCTCGAATGTCCACGCGGACGAAGTCGCGGTGTAACGTAAATCTTTACGTGCTTACGTTTTCTTACTTTCCTATTAAGGAAGCTTAGTATTTTTCCAGCGATCCTAGATATTGCTGCGAAACTTTCTTTATTTCACTTATAATACATTTTATTTACTATTTTATTTATTATATAGTAGGGAACAAGCGGCATAGTAGGGAACCGCCCCGCAGGTCACAGCACTCACTGCGCTCTTCAGTGGAGGCGGCGCGTGGCAGGAGAGACATCAGTAGCGGGCGATTCCGGAGACGCGTGGTAGAAGAAACGTCCCATCTCAGTGGATATGACGTCAACAACTTCTTCGAGAATGATAGACTTGAATGGAGATCACTTGTAGGCAGTTCACTTGGTAGACCATTTGTAGATTTAGTAGTAGTTGTAGACTGTATGAAGGCTAAGTATGGAATGATCAGCCATCTAGACTGTGGCTGTATTTATATCCGAGCACGATTTGTTCCAGAGCAATTTAAAATTTGTATTAGAATTTGAATATAGAAGTTAGTTTACAGAGTTTTTATTAGAAAAACTAAATATCCGAAGAGTATGTTTGACAGAAATATCAAAAGAAAATAACAAAGTGACAGCTATAGTGTTTTGACATTGTCAATTGAATAATAAATAAAATAGTAAATAAAAATGTATTATAAGTGAAATAAAGAAAGTTTCGCAGCAATATCTAGGATCGCTGGAAAAATACTAAGCTTCCATAACAGGAAAGTAAGAAAACGTAAGTACGTAAAGATTTACGTTACAGCGGGCCGAAGCTAGTAAATAAAAAGTGTCTGGTTTACAATTAAAAAGTCAGTTCTGAGTAGCTTAGGTACCAAGAACTTGTTAGGTAGGGTAGGCGTACCGGTTTTGGCCACTGTACCGGTTTTGGCCACCTTTTGTTCTAAAAGTTTTCTAAATAACTTTTAGCCATTTTTGATAAAGACAATTAAAATAAGGTATATTAAGGTAATAATAACAAGCGTTAGAATTCCTTATGTCATAAGATTTTTTTTCAATAAATTCCATTTTCTGTTTGAAAAAATGTTTTGTATGAAAATTTTAAGAAATTAGTTTTGGATGAAATACTTTATAAACCTTTGTTTTGTACAATTAGAGATTAAACGAACTTACCTGAAGTGAAGTTCTATCTTAATTATACGAAGGCTACGTCCGAAGAGATTAGCTTGATAAACACTTGTAGTACGCCCTAGTAATCGCCAATTTCACACTATATTGAGAATATACCTATTTATAAATTAAAAAAGTAATAAAAGACAATTTTTTTTTTTTTTAATTTCAAATGCGGGTATTCAAGAGCGACCTGGCTCAAGCGCCCGTCATAGCTGTCATTTAGTTTGGAGTATTATATTTTTCGAATAATATAGGGGAGTAGGTAATAACTTTTGGGAGGGAGGGATGCTAATCTCTTCGGACGAAGCCTTCGTATAATTAAGATAGAACTTCACTTCAGGTAAGTTCGTTTAATCTCTAATTATACTTCATGCTTCGTCCTCAAGATTAGCTTGATAAACACTTGTAGACGTTTAGAGACTAAGTGTTCAAAAAATATGCAAAAATTGTAATAGGTTACTGAATAATATAGATTGAAATTATAACACAGCTTGCTTCTTTATTTTCTCAACTTAGAAACAAAAAGCAATAAAAAAGTATTATTTGTTACATAAAAAATCAACATCGCTTATGAAATAAACGAAAAATATTTTGATTAAGCACTCAAAACAGTGGTGCCTTTTCTGTTATAAAATTTGACAAACGACCTGCAGTTTTATAATCTGGGTGCCTACCATCAACTTTATGACAGCGATTCAAAAATAGCGCGATTCAGAATAGGTTCCTAAAATGAATCGCTTTCTTTCGTACTCTGACCTTCTAAAAACTGGATCGCAAATGAATTGCTAAATGTTAATGACCGAACGATTTGTGTCCTTTTTCTTCTACCCGTCTCTTTCACTCGATTCTGTCATGCCCGGAGAGTGAGAGGGACGGGTATAACCTGCAGGTGACATGTTAAATCGACCGGGTTATAAGTCAAATAAGAGTTTCTGACAGCTTAGCGGCTGTGAAATGTCATTGATCGATCACTGAATCGCTGTCATTGATATTAAGCTGTCGTGGTACGAATAAGCGAAGCAGATCAGTTTAGGTTCCTAAACAAAACCGTAATAAGAGTTGATGGTAAGCACCCTGGTCTATGCTTAAACCTAAATTTTGCGCAGCTGACGTAGCAGCATACCGGGTATTATGCGCAGTGAACGTAGAAATATCAATTCCATTTAAATGTAACGTATTTTTTATCCATTTGAATAAGGTTTGTGATGTAACAGGCTCATATGGCTTTCGGTAACTAATAAATAAATTGTTGGAATCAGGACAGAGAGACATTGTCATTTCAAGGTAAGTAATCAAAACTCTTGCAGGACAAATACTTGGCTTTTCGTTATAGAATGGTATAACGAGCAATGGTTGAGCTGCGCTACCACTAGATGTCTTTATGAGAATGGGAATTTTTGATTTTAATTGCTAAAGAAGACTTTTTAATATTACAAATATTATTTTTGAAAGGGTTCGTCATACCCTATGGGCTGTGACAATGGCTAATAAAGTTATTTTTTTTATTTTTTTTATTTTTTATACATATTTTTTCCAGATTCACCACTTTTCAAGACAATTTAAAACCTGTGCTATATTCCAGACTTCATTAAATTTAGGGGGTGGAGGTCTGGTACGAAAACTCCTTTAATAAATCTTTTTATTTTTTGATTTTGTGACATATTAATTTTAGTTATTAAAGCCAAAGCAGAATGATAACAGTTAATTGTGCCATACTGAGCGCCACTGTTAAAATCAGATGCAAAAAAATGTTGTATATCGGGAATTGATACTTTCGTATAAGTTTAGTTTATTTAGATGACAATAAATAAACCACTTTTAATAGCAAACTTCGTATTGTTTATACGAGTTATCTATAAGGGAGTTAAGCATGATGCCCAGAGAAAATTGTTTGACGCCTCTTCGTATCATCACCATCACCAGGGTAATGGAGTTGCGCATTTGTTTGCGGCTGGAATTTGTAGATAAAATTAGGTTTGAATCTGCTTTGAAAACGAATTGTTTAATTATTAAAAGACTCTTAAATAGTGGATACCACTGTTATGTGAACCAAAATGCAACAACTATTAAGTATATCTGAGGCATTGTCAGAGATAATCTTTCTTAAACATTTAATAATCATTGTGAAAGGAGCAAAAACATAAAAATTGAATTTCGACCACGACACTGAAAAAAAACATTTACGGCGTATGCATCCGGATCCTTATGCCATGATATAATATATCTTGGACATTTATTATTTCAACGACTAGCGTATCAATGTCAGGCCTATGAAAGTTTTCAACAATTTGTTGAATGGCATAATCAGCTAGCTGCCATTCTTGGTCTGCCTGCATAGTATTATCTGAAGATTGAATATGAGATGCAAAAACGTAAAGATTTTTACGTTTACGCCATTGCCAGAGGTCTTTTGCGATCTCTGTCAGGTGTGGGGAGTGTATATCACCCATACGGTTTACGTAGGAAATTACCGTGGTATTGTCAGTTCGTAGAAGTACTTGACAGTTAATATCTTAAACCAATAAACGCAGCAAGAATTCCTAAATAATTTATTGTCTGCTACTTTCTTTTACACTCCATAAACCACTAGCTCTGTCGTCTCCACATGCAATTCCCCACCCCGTAGTTGAGGCACCTGAAAAACCTCCAGGTCATACTTGTCTATTTTTATTTTGGTGCGGCTCCACCAATAGAAATCCTGTTCCAAATAACAAGGTATATCCATGTACTTATTATACATATTTCAAATAATTTAGTATACAACCAGCTGCATTTCACGGCGGGACAGGCGGATATTAACAGTACACTTTTTAAGTAAGAAAACTTTTGTATTGCAAATTCAATTTTGGCAAAGTGACCTAGAATTTCTTTTAGTCTAAACTACATCCTAAGAACTTACAAGACTGAGAAGGTATAAAATTACTTTTATCGGTATTTATAATGAAACCTAAGCTTGTAAGCCACTTTACGGTATCTTGTAAGTTTTAAGACCCTTATATTAGACAGAGGTCATCCAAATATATTGTTAACAGGTAACCACATAATCTTAAGAATTTCATGACCGGTTTCATGATGACTTTAGTGAATACCAAAGGAGCTGTGTTTAAGCCAAATAATAAGACATTAAATTCATATATTTTTTGATCAAATTGGTATCTTAGATATTTTCGGTCTCCCTTGTGAATTTTTAACAAAAAGTATGCGTCTTTCATTTCTACTGTGCACGGTTACAATCTCTCGATATCAATTTTATAACTGCTCTTAAATCCTCCAGTTTAAAATGACTTTTGTCAAAAAATTTATTTAGTGATAAGTTTAAGATGAAGCGCATCTTCCCATTTGGCTTGGGTACAAAAAATATTTGATAGATTGATCAGATCTGTTATCTCTGAAATTGCAGAGACAGCACATTTTTAATTTCGTGTATGAAAAGAGCCTTTTCCTTTTCACTACATTTTCGGGTTGACGGTGATACAGGTTGCATCGGTTTTCGATTGAAGGGAATCTTGCATCCTTTTATATGAAAAAAAAACCAGTGGGTCCTTGGTAATCATTAAAAATTCTTTATAGAATAATGATAAACGACCTTAATGCATTAACGTATTTAGCGTCGGCTGTTGTTCTGTCTCTGCCACGGATACTGCGACTGCTTCGATAAGTTGATGAGCCGTCTACGCGTCGAAGTCGTTGCAGGCTCCTTCGTCCTGGGAGGGCCCGTCGGCCTGCGACTAGGACCCGGACCCTTCCAGTTTAAATTTCGCGAAGAACTGTATGGATTAGAGCTTGGCTTCTTATTAGGAAACTTTTGTGTCATTGATTGCTTTGGGTCTGTGCCAGACTTGTTAATCTGATTTTATGGTTTCCCTTAACTTTTCGCCGAATAATTGTTTATCAATTTTAATATTTTGAAGAGAATCCCTTAGATCCATCTTCACGGCATTCAGAAAAAAAATTGTAAATTGAATTAGAATGTTGACAATCACACATGTTTTTTGCCAAATCAATAAGTGTTTTTAGCAAGGCTGTATTTTTCTCATTTGCAGACAATGTAATAGTATATATTTTACCAGACAAGTGTTTCCAGCAGTCGATTCCTTCTGTTTCAGTTGAATGGCCTTATTGCGTTTAGCAATAATATCTGAAACAGCTGCTTTAATCTTAGGATCAAGCTCAGGTGATTCAATCAATTTGCAATTTTCTGGGATACGTCATGATCCTTATGAGTTCTTAACGCAATTCTTTGTTAATACCTGTTGTAACCCAGTGCTGGAAAACTCCAGCACTCCTGACTGAAGTAGGGTCAGTGCCTAATATTTCTAACTAGCTTTCCGCCCGCGGCTTCGCCCGCGTGGACTACACAACGTTATCCCGCGGGAATGTGATGTTTTTCCGGGATAAAAAGTAGCCTATGTTCCTCTCCAGGGTACAAAGTATCTGTGTCCCAAATTTCAGCCAAATCCATTCAGCCGTTTCGGCGTGATTGAGTAACAAACATCCAAACATCCAAACATCTAAACATTCACATTTATAATATTAGTAGGATACTTCAATATCTAACTGTAAGTTTTCTATTTCAAGAGCAGACGTTTGATCTGAAGGTAGATCACGCTTCGGAGCCTCAGTCGACGAATGACCATCCTGTATATTTGTAATGTTTTCAGACTGGAATGTACTGGGTTGGTTCCAAAAGTGGCTCCAGCATTTGTTCTAATTGTCCTTCAGGTTAACCCTTAGAACATGGTCAACTATGACCTCTTGGTCGTATGTAAGGGACAGAGCAAGCCTCAGGTTCATACAATTTTAGCATGTCAGTATAATATTGTAAGAGACAGTCCCTAGTTATAACAACACGTACTGTCCGCAAACAACACTTAAAAGTACCTTATAACAGTCCCGTTGTACTGTTTGTAGGACCCAGTGACTGCAGTGTATATAATGATGATTATGTTATCATTATTTGAGATTATGTATTGCTTAACCTTAGGTATGCAATTAAATTTCGTAAGAGACAGTCCCAGTTCGAAAAAAAAGTACTGTCCGCAAACTATTGAAAATCGACACATCATAATAAGTATAATACTTTAGAGTACATAGCTGTTTTTAGCTTAGTCACTTATGTAAATTATTTTCAGTAAGAAGCAGTCCCAGTTCATAGAAAGTACTGCCCGCAAACTGTTTGAAATTTACTTATACGAGAAGTTGTAAAAGTCTGTGCCGAACTAATGCATTTATGTTCAATTATAACTTTAAAATTATATAATAATTTTGTTATACTTTATCAAAAAGTATTTATTTTACAAACTTAGTAATAAGTAGTTAAATAGTCAAAACGTTTTATCGTTGAACGTAAGTATCGTTTGCATTTTTTTGCGAAACGTTAGAAAACCAGGTTACTGAACTTCAATTTGCAATATAATATGTCAAGGCCAGTGACTTATGAATGTATAAAAATACATAACGTAACTTTAGATAAGGACGACGAGCGATAGGATTGTTCCGATAACTCAGAACAAGATGAATCTTACCGGTGTGGTGGTGCTTCTTTTTTCGCTCCAACTTCCTCCCCAATCTTATAATTTTTCGTTTAATGTGTTCACAATTATCTTTTTTGCGTTTGGGCATCCTAAATAATCACTTTTAACAACAACTAACCACTTTTTTAACACAATTTAAAAACTAGATGTGAAACGGCGACGCACTAGAAAGCGAAATGACAGCTATGACGGGCGCTTGAGCCAGGTCGCTCTTGAATACCCGCGTTTGAAATTTAAAAAAAATAATAATTGTCTTTTATTACTTTTTTAATTTATAAATAGGTATATTCTCAATATAGTGTGAAATTGGCGATTACTAGGGCGTACTACAAGTGTTTATCAAGCTAATCTTGAGGACGAAGCATGAAGTATAATTAAATTGTTGTTTTGCAATTGACTGGTTTCTAGAGCATAAGAATATATTGACTTTACCTGGGTTTGGTTTTGATTTTTCGCAATACTTACAAAAGTTTAACTATCAGTAAGTGGCCAAAACCGGTACATTTGGCTCCTCTCACACATTGTGTGTAATATAAAAAAAACGATTTCACTTTTATAAATTTGAAAAATGTACCTTTAAAGGTAGATAAATTATCTATAATTTAAGATATAATTTGTGTCTTAAATACATAAGACCTTTTAGTACTTACTGCTTAAAAGTCAAAAATTCCTTAAAGTGGCCACAAAGGGTACCTCTGCCTTAAGATGATTTAGGTTTATTACCCTATTTACCCCCTCGGTTTGATTTTCTGAAAATTACGAAATGGGTTGCCTATTTGGTTTTAGAAGCACGCCTACAAAGTTTCAAGTTGAAATGTCTATTTTAGCCCCTGATTTTTCATTCAAAATGTCACCCCTATATCAACCTTTTAGGTTGAATCATGTTCAGCGTGTTAAACATCAAGATAATTTTAGGTTTATTTATCCCATTTAACCTCTAAGGGGTGGTTTTTCGAAAAAATGCGAAATATGTGTTTCTTTATTTTTTTTACTTTCCAACCCTAAGCCTAAATAATAAACTTAATGAAGGACTTTCCAGATACAACATTTCATCTCCGTTTTTACCCCTGCGGGGGTGGAATTGTCAAAAACGCTGACACCCGTAAATATTAATTTTTAACCGTCAGCCTAAATCCAAAATTTGAAGATCCTAACTTCAAAACTGACGGACTTTCATACAAACATTCATCCCCTATTTTACCCCCTTAGGGGTGGAATTTCCAAAAATCCTTTCTTAGTGGATGCCTACAGGTATCTATGTGCAAAATTTCAAGTCTCTAGGTTCAGCGGTTTGGGCTGTGCGTTGATATCTCAGTCAGTCAGTCAGTCAGGACTTTGAATTTTATATACCTATATAGATTATTTAAAGAAAATAACGAATGCAGTAGGTATTTTTTCTTTTAATATCACCTTGTACTAAAATATTAAGTTAAGGCGATACTCGAAAAAATTATGCTGAAGCGAGATAGCAATGAAAAAACGACGCGCGCGGGAGCGAGACCGATTTTGCAGATCAGGCAACAAAAACACAATATCACTTCGTATTAA
The DNA here is from genome assembly GCA_949710035.1 of Crambus lathoniellus. Lineage (NCBI taxonomy): Eukaryota > Metazoa > Arthropoda > Insecta > Lepidoptera > Crambidae > Crambus > Crambus lathoniellus. The sequence continues at coordinate 18,235,184 of OX453302.1, read as the reverse complement.
AAAACTAAAGCGATTTTTAAAATAATGCTCCTATACGATCCTATATATTATTGGTGTCGACTAATTAAACCAATTTCCAATAGTGTAAGTAACCCCATCCATACTAATATTATAAATGCGAAAGTGTGTTTGTTTGTTTGTTTGTTTGTTTGTCCTTCTTTCACGTCAAAACGGAGCAACGGATCGACGTGATATTTGGTATGGGGATAGCTTGGGAGCTGGAGAGTAACATAGGCTACTTATTATTCTGGAAAATTGAGTAAAAATTGTAATTTTCTATGAAAAATCGTTTAACTATCGTACCTTCGATACAAAACTGTCATTTCTTCCATTGCCGTTTCCAAAGAGTATGTAATCTCTGACGTCTGCGCGGTCAAAACCGAATACTAATCTTTTCCATAAGCTTAGAATAAAAAAATGTACTGTAGCTAGCGCTAAAAATGCCCCAGTCGCGCATGTGCGCAGAGTTATCTGACACTTACTCCACTTCTCAGAGTAATTTTTTATAGTAAGAAATAGAGACCAAGTTTGGGCCCCTTTATTGGTAGTGTGTAACGAGCGCTATCTGTTGTCTGGTGTAAGCAACTTTTGGTGTATAAACACACACACAAGATGTTGGTGACCGGGTCCACTATTATATGGCAAAACAACGTTTCTTGAATTTTTGTATTTTTTAAAGGTCTTTTCGAATAGAAAAAGTGTCGAGGCAAAAGCATAAAATCGTGATTTTGAAACTATACGAATCTAGATAAAGGTATGAAGAAATATATATCTTACTACCAGATTTGTAACAACTATAACCGTCCTATAGTTTTAAATAAAAAAAAGTCCATACTTTTTCCGAGTAGCGCCTTAAGGCTAAATTCAAAATTCAAAATCATTTATTCATTTTAGGCTGATACAGCACTTGTGAACGTCAATGAAGCTACGCTATCGATTCGCAAATCCTACGGCGGGAGGCCTTGTAACGAGAAGAACCGGCAAGAAACTCGCCAAGGGCTATTTTTTTCTCCCTGTCATATTTCATACAGAGTATATACTGCTATGCAAAGTTATCCAAAATAAAACTACTTTTGCTGACATGTATTGCGTAGCAGATGATAACGCGCCCCCCGCCCCGCCCTCGTCGGACGATAGTATTTGATCAGAATTCAGAAAAGTTTAATGGACGATAGTTTAAGGACGATAGTATTTGATCAGAATTCAGACGGCCATGCCGTTGTCATAATTTGCTAGGATAATAATTTTTTCGTGAAAAATTTACATAGGTACCTACGTATTTTTTATCAAAAATGTAGTGTTTGTATGATACCTAATGCGTAGAAAAAATGACATACATTTCAGTCGAGAGAGAATGCATGATCAGATCAGAACGAGGGGTAAATTCAACAACTTCTCAATAGTCAGCGCCTACCCCCTACTGGAGCAGCAGACGATTATGAAAAAGACCGCTTCTATGAACAGCTAGAGGCCGTGTACGACTATATCGCCCTGTACGACGTTAAAATATTAATAGGCGATTTTAATGCTAAAGTAGGGCGGGAGGAAGTATATTTTCCAACCATCGGACGACACAGTAAACACCAAATATCGAACGATAATTGTATGAGACCTATATCCTTTGCTTCGGTGAAGGCTATGTCGATCAAAAGTACAATGTTTGCGCACAAGGAAATATATAAAGGTACCTGGAAATCGCATGATGGTACGACCGTAAACCAAATAGACCGTGTACTTATGACACAAAAGTATAATTAAGGAAGTAAGGGCCTACCGGGGTGCAGATTGCGATAGTGACCATTATTTAGTAGGTGTTAAACTGAAGGCAAAAATTAAATCAACACCCATCAGTCAAAGTTCAATTACAGAGCCAGCTATAGACACAGATAGCTTGAAGGATAAGGGCAGAGAGTACAAGAATTTAACTTGGAGTTGATCAATAGATTCAAGGTTATTGGAAAACACTCTGGATGTAGATGACAGTTGGGCAAAAACTAAATGCATAGTAAAAGATGTGGGACTCAGAGTACTAGGAAAAAAGAAATGCAAGAAAAAGAGGAAATGGTGGACGGGAGAATGTGAAACAGCTATGAAAATGAAGAATGAGCTTAAAAAGTTGGCTGAACTAGATAAGGACTGGGAAGAGAGATATAAGGATGCTCTAAAAAGTTTAAGCACATATAGTAAGAAAAGCAAAGATAGAACACCTAACAGGAATCCTCAAATCTATGTAAACTATGATAAGAGCTAACGAATCCAGAAAGTTTTATCAAGAAGTCAGAACTGCCAAAAAAGCATATCAACTAGCCGCTCAGCTCGTATAAAATGACGAAGGCAACCAGACTTGGAAGAGCAGAAGACTATGTGGCGCAATATTTTCAAGACCTTCTCAATTGCCCACCAGTAGAAGCGCAAATGACCGGGTGCCGATGCCGTAGACTCGTGTGAGGAACCCCTGACTTTTGAGGAAGTACGCGAACTTCCTATAATCTCTAGGAATAGACAAAATAGCAGGAGTAATTTGGAAGTATGGCGGCGGAGCAGTGCAGTCCCAGCTGTATACGCTAATAAGAAAGGTCTGGAAAGAAGAACGACAACCCGAGGAGTGGAACATGGGAATTATATGCCTAATCCATAAGAAAGGAAGCAGAAAGAAGTGCGGCAATTACAGAGGAATTGCATTGCTCCCCGCTACATAAATAAAGGCCTATCATATTCATATGTGATCCTCGGGCGAATAGAACCTTACACTGAGAAAATCTTGAGAGATTATCAGTGCGGTTTCCGTAGAAACCGGAGTACGGTAGACCAAATGTTTCTTCTCAAGCAGATCATGGAGAAGAAGTGGGAGTTCGCACAAAGTGTATTGCCTGTTTGTGGACTTTACCAAAGCCTATGAAAGCGTAGATAGAGAAGTGCTCTACCGGATACTCGCGTCTCTCCACATACCCAAGAGATAAGTGAAAGATAAGAGTAGGTAGTACCTAAAGTGTAGGTATATGCAAAAGCCTAACTTAAAATAATTAGCCTTAATAATTTAAAATGCTGCCGAAAGTCACTATTCCACACGGACGAAGTCGGGGCACAGCTAGTAGGTATTCAATAAGTACTTATAATCTTTATTTTTTATTCCATCTTTGAACTCAGCAGTTCTGGTGCCTCGCCACGCAGTCTTGTTCGATTGACACCATGCGTCTACACTTGTAACATTTTGGCGTGTCAGAACACCGTGTCTTTAAACTACATTGTCTCTTTGATGCAGTATTACCACAGCGCATGCCTAACAAAACTAGCGATGCATGATAAAGACACGGTGTTCGGACACGCCAAAATGTTACAAGTGTTTAACATTTCATCGTACATGGTTTGTGACCGTGTGAGCACAACCTAGACCATCCACATTGAGCGTAACAAGTCCTGTGGCCCGATTCTGCTACCGTTTAGTCATAATCGTGTCTCAATCGTGTTTCAATTGTTGTGCTTTCTTACACACTAGTTACAACAAATGTGAACTTTTTCACAATACTACTGATTGTCACACCACACACTACATTCACATCACATCATACTGTCATAATTCTTGTAATTAGTGTGTAAAAAAGCACAACAATTGAAACACGATTGAGACACGATTACGACTTAACGTTAGCAGAATCGGGCCACTGTACGATGACACGTAGTCCGGTCCGATATCATGACACAAGTCTGGACGCACCGTTAGAGTCGCCACGGGAATCATCAAAATGAAAGTTATAATTATGAAAACTATTATGAAAGCTATTATGAAAACGGGATTTTTACAAATTTAAACATGGTAAAAATCCCGTTTTTTCATAATAATTATAGGTGTACTCAAATTGGCACGGCGGGCAAGAATGGGTAAAGAATAAGTACTTACTATTTCTGTTGATTAATTTTAGTTTACTTCTAATATTTATCTAAAAAGACTACCACTACTCCCAATTACTTACTTTTACTACTCAAATGTACCATAAATATTGTAAATTTGTTTCATGTGGATTTTGATATTTTTGATGAATATAACTGATTTTAGATGCGTAATTTATGCATTACTAGCGGCCGCCCGCGGTTTCACCCGCGTGGTTCCCGTTCCCGTAGGAATATCGGGATAAAAAGTACATATAAACCTTCCTCTTGAATCACTCTATCTTTAAAAAAAAACGCATCAAAATCCGTTGCGTAGTTTTAAAGATTTAAGCATACAAAGGGACATAGGGACAGAGAAAGCGACTTTGTTTTATACTATGTAATGATTTTTAAGTGTTACAACTGACCCCCATGGGTGTTACAACCGGCCCTGGCATGGGGTCGGTTGTAACAATCACACACACTCATTAAAGTAATATATTTCTGCCTTTGTGCCGTGTAGTGCCGGCACATAAATAGAATAACAATACCCCCTCTCTTCCCGTGGGTGTCGTAAGAGGCGACTAAGGGAAAACTGCCATCAGGAGATGGGCAGCAGCGTCTCCAGTTACAAAAGGCCAATACTGCGATCGCCAACCCGCCTGCCAAGCGTGGCGATTATGGCACAACCCCCCCTTAAAATGACAACACAACCAACAAATCGGCCCCCAGTCCCTGGCGGCCCCGCTATTCCTAGCTACGGTAGCGGCTATGGTAACGGCGGGGCAGGGGGTGCTAAGAATCTCCGGGTAGGCTCCGGCTACCAACACCGACCACTCGACCTGGCAACCTACAACACGCGCACATTGAGGCTCGACGCGAAGCTCGTAGAGTTGGAAGAGGCAATAAGTAAGTTACATTGGGATATCATTGGGTTATCTAAAGTCCGAAGAGAGGGGAAGGACTCGATAACCCTGCAATCCGGTAACTAACTTTACCACCGGGAGGGCGACCAACAGTCCATTGGTGGTGTCGGGTTCATCGTCCACAAGTCACTTGTGAACAACGTGATCACCATCGGAAGTGTGTCGAGCAGGGTAGCGTAAATGATACTCAGATTATCGAAACGATATTCGCTGAATGTTATCCAGGTCTACGCTCCGACCTCGACAAACGACGATGACAAAGTGGAGGCTATGTATGAGGAGATCTCAACCCACTACACGGTTGTGATGGGGGATTTCAATGCAAAGTTGGGGCAACGTTGCGGTGATGAGCTGAGAGTGGGGCAATTTGGATTTGGGCAACGGAACGATAGAGGCCAGATGCTGGCAGACTTCATGGAGAGGGAGAACCTCTATATGATGAACTCCTTCTTTAGGAAGCCCGTAAGCCGCAAATGGACCTGGATCAGTCCGGACGGTAAAGTCAAAAACGAGATCGATTTTATCATGTCGACGAAGAAGCACATATTCAATGATGTCAGTGTGATCAACGCTGTTAAGACAGGAAGCGATCACCGTATGGTAAGAGGCACATTGAATATCGATGTCAAGCTCGAAAGATCGCGACTGATAAAATCCACGCTCCGACCAATACCAGCTCAAATTCAAAACCCCGAGTGCTTTCAGCTCGAGCTTCAAAACCGCTTCGAAGCCCTTGAGAACAGCATAGACGTGGACGATCTATACAACATGGTGGTGGATACGGTCTGCACGGTAGGGTCTAAGTACTATAAAACCCGCCGTCCCAAATTGAAGAAACTCTCCAGTCAGACTCTCCTACTCATGGATCAGAGACACGAAATGAAGCTGCAGAACTCAGCGGATGCCCATCGTTATCGGCAGCTCAATAGACAGATATCTAAGTCCTAGACGCGCGACCTTCGCCAATTTAATACCGAGCGTATTAAAGAAGCCATTGAGCGGAACAAAGGCTCCAAAGTGTTCGCGAGAGATCTGTCTATCGGGCAAAGTCGATTGACGAGGCTGAAAACTGAGGAAGGTAGCATCGTTTCCTCAACACCTGAAATCCTGAGGGAGATTGAGAGTTTCTATGGACAGCTATATTCCTCGCAAACACCTGTTGAAAGCAAGGCTAAAGACCCTAGAGCCAAGCTTACCCGACACTATACCGAAGATATCCCGGACGTAAGCCTGTACGAGATTAGAATGGCTCTCAAGCAGCTCAAGAACAACAAGGCGGCGGGTGATGACGGAATCACAACAGAACTTCTGAGAGCGGGCGGTAAGCCGATACTTAAGGTCCTCCAGAAGCTCTTCAGCTCTGTCATCCTCGAGGGCAAAACACCAAAGACATGGGGCAGAAGCGATGTGATGAGAAGGGTGATAAAACTCTCTTGAAGAATTATAGACCCATCTCGCTTCTGAGCCATATCTATAAGTTGTTTTCGAGAGTCATTACGAATCGTCTCGCTCGCAGGTTCGACGACTACCAAACTCCCGAACAAGCCGGGTTCCGGAAAGGCTACAGTACCATAGACCACATTCATACGCTGCGGCAAGTTATACAGAAGACCGAAGAGTATAACTTGCCACTTTGCTTGGCGTTCGTGGACTATGAGAAAGCCTTTGATTCGATCGAGACCTGGGCCGTGCTGCAGTCTCTCCAGAGGTGACAAATAGACTACAGGTATATCGAGGTGCTGAGATACCTATATCAAAACGCCACCATGTCGGTCCGATTACAGAACCAGAGCTCTAATCCTATCCAACTACAGCGAGGTGTGAGACAGCGAGATGTCATCTCTCCCAAACTGTTCACAGCTGCGTTGGAGGATATTTTTAAGCTGCTGGACTGGAAAGGATGCGGCATCAACATCAATGGCGAGTACCTAACACACCTACGGTTTGCCGATGATGTAGTTCTTATGGCCGAGACCTTGGAAGACCTGAACACAATGCTCGAAGATCTCGGTAATGCTTCGCAAAGAGTGGGTCTTAAGATGAACATGGACAAGACGAAAATCATGTTCAATGCCCATGTTGCACCCGCTCCAGTTAATGTTGGGAACATTACACTCGAAGTTGTTGACCACTATGTTTACCTAGGACAGACGGTCCAGTTAGGTAAGTCCAATTTTGAGAAAGAGATCTCTCGTCGAATCCAGCTCGGATGGGCAGCGTTTGGGAAGCTCCGACATATATTCGCGTCCGAAATACCTCAATGTCTCAAGACGAAAGTCTTTGACCAGTGTGTGTTGCCAGTAATGACCTATGGAAGTGAGACGTGGTCTTTTACTATGGGTCTCATAAGAAGGCTCAAAGTCACCCAGCGAGCAATGGAAAAAGCGATGCTTGGTATTTCCCTGCTCGATCGAATCAGTAATGATGAAATCCGCAGGAGAACTAAAACAACCGACATCGCTCGAAGGATTGCATCATTGAAGTGGCAGTGGGCGGGACACATAGCGCGGAGAACCGATGGCCGTTGGGGCGGAAAGGTTCTTAAATGGCGACCGCGTGCCGGACAACGTTCCGTGGGCAGGCCCCCTACAAGGTGGACCGACGATCTGGTCAAGGTCGCGGGAAGCCGCTGGATGCGGGCAGCGCAGGACCGATCGTTGTGGAGATCCTTGGGGGAGGCCTATGCCCAGCAGTGGGCGTCGTTCGGCTGACATGATGATGATGATGATGATGATTTCTGCCAAACAGTTTGACCTGGGCTACTGGTTTCGATATTAATTTAAAGACAAATGACTATGCTTTCATCTCAAAGGCTTGGATCGTTGCTTACAGCTCTAGTAGCTGTGCTGGGGGCAATTAAAGGAAAATTGTTACAACCGTACCCAGTCTACCCTACGGCAGCACTTCACAGAGTACTAGACTAGTGTCTAAGTTACTAAGCAGAGCTACAAAGATTCGTATCTACGAAACAGTTATTATTATTAGAGCAATCCTAATGTATGGGTGTGAAACTTGGACACTAACAATGAAGGAGGAGAATAAACTCTTAGTGGCGGAACGAAAGATATTTCGAAAGATTCACCAACCAAAGGTGATGATGGAAACTGGAGGGCAAGGTTCAACTTAGAAATAGAAGAGCTATAGTGTCCGAGCCGAACGTTATAGGAGAAATAAAATCGTCCCGACTTCGCTGGCTAGGACATGTTGAAAGAATGGGAGAGGATCGAGCTGCCAAAAGAGCGTATCTGGGGCAACCAACTGGGCGTCGCCCGCTGGGCCGTCCGAGATATCGCTGGAAGGATGAAGCTGCCAAAGACCTAAGCCAAATCAACGTAGCTGAGTGGTCAGAACGGGCGCACGACCGAACAAAATGGCGTGTTTTAACATCGAAGGCCAAGATCCACTTCAGGTCGCTGATCCAGCGAAGTAAGTAAGTATTTCAGTCGAGTCGATGTAGTACTTTTGTATGTAACAGCTGATTTTTTTCGCGATTCCGTGGTTGGCCTCATAGTAAAAATTGTTTGTATTGATAGACACTATCATCCCCTAAAATCTTTGTATTAAGATTTTAAATTATTTTTATGCATTCACAATCCAATTTTGTAAGTACCTATCGGAAAAATGTGATAGTAAAAAACCACGAGCCCGCTGAAATCCCGCCTGAAAGCTACTTATAGGGCTCGTGGTTTTTTACTGTCACATTTTTCCGAAATCTTTGTATTAATTAAAATTTAGTGGTATATTAGGTTACTACCTGACGATCTTGTTCTAGCGGCAGTAGAAGTAAGTACATCATCTGTGAAAATTTTAACTCTCTAGCTATCACGGTTCATGAGATACAGCCTGGTGACAGACAGACAGACAGACAGACAGACAGACAGACGGACAGCGAAGTCTCAGTAATAGGGTCCCGTTTTTACCCTTTGGGTACGGAACCCACCCAAAACGAGACAAAACAGAAAAAAATAAATATTTAAGGGGGGATCTCATACAACAAACGTGGTAATTTTGAAGGAATCGACATTCCTTATAGTACGGACAGTACTTTAAGTTGGGTGCCGCAGCTCCAAACAGTTAGTCGTAAGTTGTACGCGTCAGCGGCCTCTCTGAGAAGACTGCGCAATTTCCTCCCTACTGCCACTAAAATTGCGCTAGCGCAATCTCTCTTACTTCCCATACTTGATTATGCCGACGTCTGTTATCCTGATCTCACGGAGGACCAGCTAAATAAACTTGAGCGACTCCAAAACTTCTGTATTAGATTTATATTTGGCTTACGCAAATGAAGGGTACAGGGGCAAAACAAGAAATGTCACAAACAGGTTTTTGTTTTTTATTTTTATTTTTGTCTTGCATAATAATTTTTTATTAATTTACTGATAGAAACCTAAGTTTCCTGTACAAAGATCAGCTGTAAATACAAATAATTTTTTGACAAATGTTCACAAATATACTTACATTAAAATGTAAATTATACAAAAATCTGTTTTGTGACATTCCTTCTTTTGCCCCTGTACCCTTCAAATATGATCATGTTTCCTTCTTTCGTTTAAAGCTCAAGTGGCTGCCCATTAGACTTCGCCGGAATACCCACATACTATCTCTTCTTTACAACATATTGTTTAACCCATGTTATCCGCACTATCTCAAAGAACGATTTAATTTCCGTTATTGTTCCACCTCCCTTGCTCTTAGGTCATCGGAAAATCTGAGTCTCATTACACCTATGCATGAGACTTCCTTCTATGGCTGTTCCTTCACCGTTCAGGCCATTCGTCTTTGGAACTCACTTCCAGTTCCCATTAGACGGGCTCAGTCTTTGAACGTGTTTAAGAAGGAACTAAAAAAAACATTACCTATCTATTTAAATTCCTTCTTCTCCTTAAAACTCTGTGCTTGCTCTTCATCGGTTTGCAGACATTGATATATTTATATATTGTTTATTGGTATATATATATTTTTATGTAATTTGTGTATGTTTATCATTATAGGTATTTATGTATGTTTATAACTTCACATTTATAATTTCTTCAACTGTGCCACTACACCCCGCTTCTTGTCCTGGCAATATCTCCATACCATCGTGTTGTCTGGAAGAGATCGCTTTGAGCGATAAGACCGCCCTTTTAATGCTGTTAAAGTTAATTAAAATTGTTTTCTTTTTCTTTTTTTTATGAACTGTGGTGTTAAAATAAAGTGTTAAATAAATAAATAATAAACGTGATTTTTTTTGCCGTTTATTGCTCAATATTAATAACGGCAACAGGTAGACGCTTCAAATGTTCACAGAATATGTAGTTGTATATTTAATTTAAAAATAAATAATTAAATTAAAATAAAATAACTATTTAAGGGGGGCTCCCATACAACAAACGTGACTTTTTGCCGTTTTTTTCTCGATCTTAAATATAGTGTCTAATGTTGTATAGATTAATATTGTACGTTATAAATAGTGTCTAATGTTGTAGTATAGATAATGGTATAGAACACTTCGTGCGTGAGTCCGACTCGCACTTGGCCGATTTTTTATTCTTGACCTCCATCTGGCCCAAAGGCAAAAACGAGGTCTAATGCGGCCTCCAGACTCACGCGAGAAGTCTCGGCGATTGTATTGTAAGTTACAATATCACTTAGTCAAAAATGGATGAGACTGGCCCACAAGATCTAGGTACTGGCAGCGTTCCAAGATTCTGCAGGCTGAACCAAGACAGTGATGGAAGCAAGTGATTTATTCAGAAATCCGATATAGAAATGATATAAATATTCGAAGCCTGCCCCAACTCTTACGTCGTCGCTACGAGAAACTCGAAAATATTTCATAATATCAAAGGAACCCGATAATAGTAGTTTATCTACACTCATGTTATAATATTCGAATTATGAACTCAAGCCTGAACGTATATTGATACACTTTATGCCATAGTCAACTTTAAAAAATAAAAGTGTTTAATAATGGTCATTATGATACAACAGGATACAGCTTTCACTCATTATAAAACACTTATTTTTCTTAATTTTACAATCTCCATGGCAACCGTAGGATTTACCGGCCCTGACTTCCAACTCTTTCAAGCCCTTCTCTAGCCGGCAACAATAAGAAACTTTTTAAAATTAGAAGTCGGCACTACTTGTTTGTACTACGACCTCGAAACACGACGATGTCGAAGTGGAGGCTATGTATGAGGAGATCGCTAAAGCCATGCATAGCTATAAAACCCACTACACGGTTGTGATGGGGGATTTCAATGCAAAGTTGGGGCAACGTTGCGGTGATGAGCTGAGAGTGGGGCAATTTGGATTTGGGCAACGGAACGATAGAGGCCAGATGCTGGCAGACTTCATGGAGAGGGAGAACCTCTATATGATGAACTCCTTCTTTAGGAAGCCCGTAAGCCGCAAATGGACCTGGATCAGTCCGGACGGTAAAGTCAAAAACGAGATCGATTTTATCATGTCGACGAAGAAGCACATATTCAATGATGTCAGTGTGATCAACGCTGTTAAGACAGGAAGCGATCACCGTATGGTCAGAGGCACATTGAATATCGATGTCAAGCTCGAAAGATCGCGACTGATAAAATCCACGCTCCGACCAATACCAGCTCAAATTCAAAACCCCGAGTGCTTTCAGCTCGAGCTTCAAAACCGCTTCGAAGCCTTGAGAACAGCATAGACGTGGACGATCTATACAACATGGTGGTGGATACTGTCTGCACGGTAGGGTCTAAGTACTATAAAACCCGCCGTCCCAAATTGAAGAAACTCTCCAGACAGACTCTCCTAGTCATGGATCAGAGACACGAAATGAAGCTGCAGAACTCAGCGGATGCCCATCGTTATCGACAGCTTGATAGACAGATATCTAAATCTTTGACGCGCGACCTCCGCCAATTTAATACTGAGCGTATTAAAGAAGCCATTGAGCGGAACAAAGGCTCTAAAGTGTTCGCGAGAGATCTGTCTATCGGGCAAAGTCAATTGACGAGGCTGAAAACTGAGGAAGGTAGCATCATTTCGTCAACACCTGAAATCCTGAGGGAGATTGAGAGTTTCTATGGACAGCTATATTCCTCGCAAACACCTGTTGAAAGCAAGGCTAAAGACCCTAGAGCCAAGCTTAAGCCTAATAACACACAATATAAAGAGCGAAAGGATATAGTATCCCTCTCTGTTGAACGAATTTGTGAGATATCATGCGTGGAACTTGAACAAATAATTATAATCTGTGTATATAGCCCCCCTGGAGCAAATTACACAGTCTTTGAGTCCACTATGGAGGATGTTTTGAAAATATGCTGTCGTAAGAATAAAAAAATTGTAGTTTGTGGAGATTTTAATATAGACATCTTAGATATTAAATTAGCACAACTCTCCAGTAAATTCCTTAATCTTTTTAAATCATTTAATTTGCTTCACACTTTTAATGAACCGACGCGAATTACGCCAACATCGGCTACTTGCTTAGATAACATCTTTTCCAACTGTAACTTAATTGAGAAATCGGTAATTAATATTATTAAATCCGACCACAGTGGACAACTAGCTTCTTTTGAGCACTATAATGTTATTCCTAAACGCGAAGTAATTTGCAGGCCAATACCGCAACGTGGTATTAATAAATTTAGAAATAATGTACAAGATAAAATTCAATGTTTGCCAGCTTCTGCTGACGCTAATAACTCTTATCAATCATTATTTGATATTGTTGAAAAAGAATTTAGTAACAATTTTAAACAAAAAGTTATAAAGTGTAATGATCGTAAGAAGTTTAGTGACTGGGCCACACCTGGTATTTATAATAGCAGAAGAAAGTTATTTGAACTCTATGCACAAAAAACGACTTCCTGTGATCCTAGCTTCATTGAATATGTCAAGAAATATTCAATAACATTTAGGAAAGTATGTGCTTTGGCAAAATCTAGGTATATTTCAAATAAAATTAAATCATCTGAAAATAAAATAAAAGCTACCTGGAGTATTATAAACCAAGAAACTGGCAAAACAAAAAGCAAAATTAATTCATTTAACTTAAAAATTAGTGATCAGACTTTTGAATCAGATATTGAGGTGGCTAGTGCTTTTGAAGGTTTCTTTGCTCGAATACCGTTAGAAACTACTAGCAGACTTAATTCTTGCCCCAACACCGCTGTCTCTCTTATGGAATCTAGTGTGAACAAGTGCCAGGAAACATTTAGTTTTAGCTATTACCTACTACCGAAGATATTATTAAAGCATTCAAAGCAATAAATATTAAGAAAACAGAAGATCTCTGGGGCATATCTACAAGTATCATCAAATCAATAATTGATGTGATAGCTCCATCATTAGCAATAATTTTTAACCAATGTATAAGTGAAGGGGTCTTTCCTAATTTAATGAAGAATAGTAAAATTATTCCTCTGTTTAAAGCTGGTGACAAAAGTGACCCAGCAAATTTTAGACCTATATCCATACTACCAGCAATAAGTAAAATATTTGAGAAATTAATTTATGCTCAACTTTTAGAATATTTTAAATTAAATAGTATACTGCATGAGAAACAGTTTGGTTTTTCAAAAGGTAAAAGTACAACTGATGCTGGGGTTGCATTTCTAAAACATGTACTTGATGCCTGGGAGGACAAGCAGGATGTAATCGCTATTTTTTGTGACCTTTCCAAGGCATTCGATTGTGTTGATCATCAAACACTATTAAGGAAGTTAAAACATTATGGTGTTTCTGAAATGTCAGTAAGCCTTATGCATTCATATCTGTATGAAAGAACTCAGAAGGTAGTTATTAATAAAACTGAGTCTACCGGAGCTCCCATTACTATGGGCGTACCCCAAGGATCAATATTGGGCCCGCTGTTGTTTTTAATATACATAAATGACCTTCCTTACTACGCGAAGAATTTATGTGAGACGGTGCTATTTGCCGATGATACATCTCTAGTCTTTAAAGTAGATAGAGGTGATGACTGTTCTGACGAAGTAAATAGTGCTCTTTCAAAAGTGTCACATTGGTTTAATAGTAATAATTTATCATTAAACTCAAAGAAAAGTAAGTGTTTAAAATTTTCGTTACCTAATGTAAGACAAGTTGATTTTCATATTAGACTAGACGGCGATACGGTCGAATTCATTAACAATACACAATTTCTAGGTATTATATTAGACTCGCGACTACAATGGGATCCTCATATCGAAGCCTTGGCGAGTAGACTCAGTTCGGCTGCATTCGCAGTTAAGAAAATAAGGCTCTTAACCGATATTGAAACGGCTAGAATAGTCTATTTTAGTTATTTTCATAGTGTTATGTCCTACGGCCTTTTGTTGTGGGGCTCAGCCGCTAACATCCAAAGTATATTCGTGCTCCAAAAAAGGGCTATTCGCGCCATTTACAACCTCCGATCGAGAGATTCTTTAAGAGATCTATTTAAGGAAATAAACATTTTAACTGTTGCAGGACATTACATCTATGAAAATATAATTTATGTGAAAAAGTATTATAATACATTTGTAAAGCAGAGCGATATTCATCGCTTTAACACAAGAAATAAAGATAAACTTGTCGTTCCCAAGTTTAGGCTAGAAAAATCCAGAGCCTCATTTCTGGGGAAAAGCATAGCCTTTTTTAATAAAGTTCCACAGCATATAATTGAACTTCCATTGCATAAATTTAAATGTTACATTAAAGAGTCGCTGATGAGCAAAGGATACTATAAAGTAGACGATTATTTGAATGACCGCAATGCATGGTCATGATGTAACACATAACATAATCACTGTTAAATATGATGTATTTTTATACTAAGCAATTGTTGTATTAGTAACGATATGTTTTTTTTTTGTAAATTTCGTTACCTAACTAAGAAACGCTGGCAAGTTTCTTGCGCCCATTCTTCTTGTCAGTTAAAAAAGTCTTGAATGGGTGGTAGGAAAATATTGACGATTCATAAATACATATTTATTATGTCTAAGTGAATAAAGAATATTTTTATCTTATCTTATCTTATCTTACCCGACACTATACCGAAGATATCCCGGACGTCAGCCTGTACGAGATTAGAATGGCTCTCAAGCAGCTTAAAAACAACAAGGCGGCGGGCGATGACGGAATCACAACAGAGCTTCTGAGAGCGGGCGGTAAGCCGATACTTAAAGTCCTCCAGAAGCTTTTCAATTCAGTCATCCTTGAGGGCAAAACGCCAAAGGCATGGGGCAGAAGCGATGTGATGCTATTTTTCAAGAAGGGTGATGAAACTCTCTTGAAGAACTATAGACCCATCTCGCTTCTGAGCCATATCTATAAGTTGTTTTCGAGAGTCATTACGAATCGTCTCGTTCGACGACTTCCAACCTCCCGAACAAGCCGGGTTCCGGAAAGGCTACAGTACCATAGACCACATTCATACGCTGCGGCAAGTTATACAGAAGACCGAAGAGTATAACTTGCCACTTTGCTTGGCGTTCGTGGACTATGAGAAAGCCGTTGATTCGATCGAGACCTGGGCCGTGCTGCAGTCTCTCCAGAGGTGACAAATAGACTACAGGTATATCGAGGTGTTGAGGTACCTATATCAAAACGCCACCATGTCGGTCCGATTACAGAACCAGAGCTCTAATCCTATCCAACTACAGCGAGGTGTGAGACAGCGAGATGTCATCTCTCCCAAACTGTTCACAGCTGCGTTGGAGGATATTTTTAAGCTGCTGGACTGGAAAGGATGCGGCATCAACATCAATGGCGAGTACCTAACACACCTACGGTTTGCCGATGATGTAGTTCTTATGGCCGAGACCTTGGAAGACCTGAACACAATGCTCGAAGATCTCGGTAATGCTTCGCAAAGAGTGGGTCTTAAGATGAACATGGACAAGACGAAAATCATGTTCAATGCCCATGTTGCACCCGCTCCAGTTAATGTTGGGAACATTACACTCGAAGTTGTTGACCACTATGTTTACCTAGGACAAACGGTCCAGTTAGGTAAGTCCAACTTTGAGAAAGAGATCTCTCGTCGAATCCAGCTCGGATGGGCAGCGTTTGGGAAGCTCCGACATATATTCGCGTCCGAAATACCTCAATGTCTCAAGACGAAAGTCTTTGACCAGTGTGTGTTGCCAGTAATGACCTATGGAAGTGAGACGTGGTCTTTTACTATGGGTCTCATAAGAAGGCTCAAAGTCACCCAGCGAGCAATGGAGAGAGCGATGCTTGGTATTTCCCTGCTCGATCGAATCAGAAATGATGAGATCCGCAGGAGAACTAAAACAACCGACATAGCTCGAAGGATTGCATCATTGAAGTGGCAGTAGGCGGGACACATAGCGCGGAGAACCGATGGCCGTTGGGGCGGAAAGGTTCTCGAATGACGAACGCGTACCGGACGACGTTCCGTGGGCAGGCCCCCTACAAGGTGGACCGACGATCTGGTCAAGATCGCGGGAAGCCGCTGGATGCGGGCAGCGCAGGACCGATCTTTGTGGAGATCCTTGGGGGAGGCCTATGCCCAGCAGTGGGCGTCGTTCGGCTGACATGATGATGATGATGATGACTCTGTTGTGTTGTGATGTTTATCTGCTGGAAAGAGGTAATATCCCTCGGTTAAAAGTTATGTTACCCGTTTAATGTGTGAAGTGCAACGACAATTTTGTGTCATGTCTACAGTTGCAGTCGGGAATAATTCCGAATCTTTCCCGTGGAATACTTACGAAATATTCCGAAGTATTACGAAACATTCGGAATATTTCGATCGTCGAAAAATACGGGAGTAGGTAACGATAAAAAAGCAGCAATCGGTAAAAAAGCAGTAGAAAGCAGTTTTGACACTTATTTTTAAATACCTACCTAAGCAAGAAAAATAGTCAATCATAGTAAAAGAAGTATGGATGAATATCTTACTATCTAGGTACCTCTTAAATAAAATGTCTGTGGAAGTTTTAAGTGTAGAAGTAGGTACTTAAGTAGGCACATATACCCTACCTAAGTACCTATTATTTTAGCGAATTTTTAATGTTTTCGAATTGCTTGAAACGGATGAAAACATATTTTTAAACTATGATAAAAGGTTTTAAACTATAATAAGGTAAGCCGATTAGAATCGGCTTGTAGGTATGTACCCTTTCGTTTTGCCACTGCTAGGTAGGTACAAAACTCGGCACGGAGTCACGGAGTATAGCCGTCATCGGCATAGCCGTCGAACCACAATATAAGTGGTCGTACCTAGCAATACAAGTGCCGTGCCGAGGCTTAGGTCATCACTTCATAGCTTCACTATCACTAGGTAGGTAAGTAGGTAGGTACAGTCGCCAGCACGTCAGGTTACTACAAACTGTCAAATTTCTTTAAATAAAATTCAACCTTACGCTCAACAGATAGAGTTCACTTTCAATTAATAAATTTTGACATTTTGTAGTAACCCGACGTGCTGGCGACCGTACATAGTATAAAATAAAGTCACTCTCCGCCTCTGTCTGTCTGTTTCTAACCTTTCTTCTTTTAAACCACGCATCGGATTTCGATGCAGCTGTCACTGTTATTTAGAAAATTTATTCTCGAAGGTTTATAAATAAATACCTACATACAAAACATTCTAATTACGTATTTATATAATAGAGAAAAATTACATGTTTTTTGATGAAGCCGTCAAAAAACGATTTTTCGAGCGCTTAGGTACATTGCGAACGCTGCTGGCTAAGGGTGGTGGTATTCCATTCATCAAAGATCTTTGTCCAGTATGCATTGGATCCAAGAAATTGGACGCATATTGGACGACTTTGACGTCCAATTTCATACATTCGACGTCCAATTTCTTGGACAAAGATCTTTGATAAGTGGAATACCACCCTTAACCGATTGAGATACCTACCTACATAAAAATAATTTACTACGGCATTGTATATCATAGAGGCCTACAAAAAAGACCCGAAGTCGCCTTATTTCTATAGGTTGACTCACAGTAATTTTTATATTTATTAAGTTATTTAAAAATATTACACTATTTGCAAAGCTAATGTCTCCTAATCAGTATTAATCCTTATCCAAATAAGTACCTATATAAGTTACCTTGGCCATTTAATGTAGGTAAAACGATATCATTGAGGTAGATCAAAATTATCCTTTACCGTATTTCATTTAAGGCGGGCATTCCCCAAAATAGGGTAGGTATTTTAAACTATGGATTACTCGCAAATCACAAGTACTTAAAACTTGGAAAAAATATATGTTATTTTACAGTTATTTATCTATATAGTGCTTCCAGCCGTTTTCTTTCGATTGTTGATATTTTACTGTGTCAAATAAAATCCCAAACATCCGTCTAATCGTAATCCAAATATAGTATTACTTGCACGATACTTGGTTTTAGTTAATGAAAAATATACGAAAATAATTGTCTTTGATTAGCCGAGGGATTCCGGCCGTCATAAGTGTAAAAATTTTATTATTTAATCTTGAATTGAATTTTAAGTGATTTTCGATTCGCGGGGCGCGCGCGATTTCACAGTTCACTGCCGGCTGCCGCTGCGTCCGCGTGAAGTGTATCGCGCGCGGCCGAGCAAGCGTTAGCGTGCCTATTTCGGTCGGGATTCATCGCCTTAAATGAACACTTTAGAAGTTATCACAGATTCGAAGCACCCACAAATTGTTCAAACGAAGCCGGGCTGGGCCGCTAGTACCTACCTATAAAAATTAGTGTTTTGCTGTAAGTAGGTACCTACCTACTTTTGTTGTTAATGTCGCCTTACATAGGTAAGGAATAAAATAAACATTCAAATTTTACTTACGCTAATTACGCTACAATAATAATAACAACCAATTCACCATCAATCCATCACTGAGCAAATAGGTAAGCACTTCGTTTTTAAAAACAACGCTCACGTTTATTTTTATCGAAATTGAAATATTTTCTTAGACCGCGAATTATTGCGAAACATTATGAATCCTTCTCTGCGGGGAAGGGGAGCGGTCGAATAATTCCCCGGGGGGCATCGCCTCCCACTCCCCGCCCCGCTAATCTCGCCCGCCCGCCCTGCGCGCCGCGCGCGCCGCCTGCCATGCGCCACTAGAATAGAATTTGTTTGTTCTGCGGCGGGCGCCGCGCGCCGCGCACGAGTTGTTTGTTCATGCGTCGTCGTCGTCGCCCGCCGGACTCGGGCACGATATTTTCTAGCAAGATTGACCTAAGATAAAAAAATGCCAATATTTTCAAACGAATTTATTTTGAAAAATTCTGATGGAAAGAAACTTTATGAGAAGTATTACGTAATTATTCCGAATACTTCAGAAGTTTTGCAACTGTAGTCATGTCACGGTTATTTAGAGATTAAACGAACTTACCTGAAGTGAAGTTCTATCTTAATTATACGAAGGCTTCGTCCGAAGAGATTAGCTTGATTTAACACTTGTAGTACGCCCTAGTAATCGCCAATTTCACACTATTTTGAGAATATACCTATTTATAAATTAAAAAAGTAATAAAAGACAATTATTATTTTTTAAATTTCTAATGCGGGTATTCAAGAGCGACCTGGCTCAAGCGCACGTCATAGCTGTCATTTAGTTTGGAGTATTATATTTTTCGAATAATATAGGGGAGTAGGTAATAACTTTTGGGAGGGAGGGATGCTAATCTCTTCGGACGAAGCCTTCGTATAATTAAGATAGAACTTCACTTCAGGTAAGTTCGTTTAATCTCTAATTATACTTCATGCTTCGTCCTCAAGATTAGCTTGATTTAACACTTGTAGACGTTTAGAGACTAGTGTTCGAAAAATATGCAAAACTTGTAAGAGGCTACTGAATAATATAGATTGAAATTATAACATAGCTTGCTTCTTTATTTTTTCAACATAGAGCCAAAAAGCAATAAAAAAGTATTATTTGTTACATAAAAATCAACATCGCTTATGAAATAAACGAAAAATATTTTGATGTAAGCACTCAAAACAGTGCTGCCAAATTTTTTATCACAATTGCTGTTTACTGGCCTGTTATAAAATTTGGCAAACGTATGTGATTCTGAAAACCAACCTGCAGTTTTATAATCTGGTCTATGCTAAAACCTAAATTTTGCGCAGCTGACGTAGCAGCATACCGGGTATTATGCGCAGTGAACGTAAAAATATCAATTCCACTTAAATGTAACGTATTTTTTATCCATTTGAATAAGGCTTGTGACGTAACAGGCTTATATGGCTTTCGGTAACTAATAAATAAATTGTCGGAATCTGTGCCCGTAGTGTAAGTTTTTATGTCAAAAAACGCAAACTATTTCGAATGCGTATTAATGTCAATTTGTATGAAAACTGTATTAGCGCCTCTAGCGGCGAGTAGCGCGCTTATATAGTTTTCATACAAATTGACATTAATACGCATTCGAAATAGTTTGCGTTTGCTTGACATACAAACTTACACTCGGGGTACAGGACAGAGAGACATTGTCATTTCAAGGTAAGTAATCAAAACTCTTGCAGGACAAATACTTGGCTTTTCGTTATAGAATGGTATAACGAGCAATGGTTGAGCTGCGCCAACACTAGATGTCTTTATGAGAATGGGGAATTTTTGATTTAATTGATAAAGAAGACTTTTCAATATTACAAATATTAATTCTTGAAAGGGTTCGTTGTAGCCTTTTTTTTTATATATATTTTTCCCAGATTCTAACTTTCGTTAGCAAACCACTTTTCAAGACAATTTTAAACCTGTGCTATATTCCAGACTTCATTAAATTTAGGGGGTGGAGGTCTGGTACGAAAAACTCCTTTAATAAATCTTTTTATTTCTTGATTTTGTGAGATATTAATTTTAGTTATTAAAGCCAAAGCAGAATGATAACAGTTAATTGTGCCATACTGAGCGCCACTGTTAAAAGCAGTTGCAAAAAATGGTGTATATCGGGAATTGATACTTTCGTATAAGTTTAGTTTATTTTGTTGACAATAAATAAACCACTTTTAATAGCAAACTTCGTATTGTTTATACGAGTTATCCAAAAGGGAGTTAAGCATGACGTCCAGAGAAAATTGTTTGACGCCTCTTCGTATCATCACCATCACCAGGGTAATGGAGTTGCGCATTTGTTTGCGGCTGGAATTTGTAGATAAAATTAGGTTTGAATCTGCTTTGAAAACGAATTGTTTTCTTATTAAAGGACTCTTAAATAGTGGATACCACGGTTATGTGGACCAAAATGGAACAACTATTGAGTATATCTGTGGCATTGTCAGAGATAATCTTACTTAAACATTTAAGAATCATTGTGAAAGGACGAAAAACATAAATAGACATAATAGACATTTATTATTTCAACGACTAGCGTATCAATGTCAGGCCTATGAAAGTTTTCAACAATTTGTTGAAAGGCATAATAAGCTAGCTGCCATTCTTGGTCTGCCTGCATAGTATTATCTGAAGATCGAATATGAGATGCAAAAACGTAAAGATTTTTACGTTTACGCCATTGCCAGAGGTCTTTTGCGATCTCTGTCAAGTGTGGGGAGTGTATATCACCCATACGGTTTACGTAGGAAATTACCGTGGTATTGTCAATTCGTAGAAGTACTTGCCAGTTAATATCTTAAACCAATAAACGCAGCAAGAATTCCTAAATAATTTATTGCCTGCTACTTTCTTTTACACTCCATAAACCACTAGCTCTGTCGTCTCCACGTACAAATCCCCACCCCGTAGTTGAGGCACCTGAAAAAACTTCCAGGTCATACTTGTCTATTTTTATTTTGGTGCGGCTCCACCAATAGAAATCCTGTTCCAAGTAACAAGGTATATCCATGTACTTATTATATATATTTCAAATAATTTTGTATACAACCAGCTGCATTTCACGGCGGGACAGGCGGATATTAACAGTCCAATAAAACTAACAAATTCTCTAATTTTACACCTTTTTAAGTTAGAAAACGGTGTCGCCGCGGTAACCGTGCGAGTTAGACGTGCCCGTGACGCATAGTTGTTTACGCCAATAATTGAGTGTGCGATAACTGATATTGCTACCTGCGGCCAACCGGTTGCTTATCAGGCGATCTATTGTCCGCGCGGCACAGCTGTTTCGCTAATATGAATAACGAAGGATTCATAATATAATTAACGAAAAATGAGTATTTGTAGCGAAGATAATATAAAAAATGCAGAGGACGTGTGCAGTGAGGAAAATATGCGAACTCCGAGCCCATCTAAGTACTTGAAAGGGGATGAGGTATCATTTCAAAAGGAAGAATATACACAAATAAATGAGGAAAATGTCGGACCCACGAAAAGAATAAGGGATGAGGATGAGGAAGAAGGGTGGAATTTAGTGTCAAGGGAGAAAAAACAAAAAATTCAAGAGAATTTGGAAGTTTACATAACAAGTAAAGAGAAATTACCAAAACAATTTGCAATTGCGAAACTATTTAAAAGTCTCGATTTAATTGACATAAACAAAATTAAATATCTTAATCCTTACAAAATTCGAGTTGACTTTTTAAACGAAAAATGTATGGAAACATTAATCAACTGCAAAGACTTAATCAATAAAGGTTGGAATTTTCAAAAAGCCTTTCAAGTCAGTTACTCGTACGGCACTATCAAGGACGTTGACATGGACCTAACCGAAGAGGATATACTAAAAAATATAACGTGCGTAAATGATGTAGTGCCATCATCTGCCATGCGTTTGAAGCGAAGGTCAGCGACTGGTGAGTGGGTCCCGAGCGAGACTGTACGTATTAGTTTTAAAAGTACTAGTTTACCACCTTTCATCTATGTGGATAAACTGCGGATTAAGGTGGATCCATATGTGTTTCCGGTATCTCAATGCTCCAAGTGCTGGAAATTAGGACACACACACTCAAGGTGCCCCTTCGACAAAGTTGTATGCCCAAAATGCTGTAGTCATCACGAAAATTGCGATACACTTGTATATCGATGTGTAAATTGCCAAGGTAATCATATGGCGTTGGACAAGTCATGCCCGGCTTTTCTAAAGGAAAAAAGGATTCGTGAATTAATGTCTGAATTTAACTGCACCTACCGAAAAGCCTGTACTATGTATGTACCGAAATCACCACAAATACATGAAAACAATTTTTCTAGTCGTTCCAAGCTGAATGAAACAGCAAAGCGTTTACATGAAGAATATCATAATAATTTTTTCTCCCCTTTGTCGGATTCTATTGACAACGAAACACAAGCACGAAATACGTACGCTAATGTGACTAAGTTCCGCGCAGAGATTCACAGGGATGCGGATTCTATAAGGACCGAAAATACCTCAGTATTGAAGAAGCCACGAAACTACAGTAAATCTAGACCATCGTCAGAACCAAATCAGAAATTTAATGAACTTATATAATTTTAATTTAATATTTTTGATTCAATGTTGTGTAAATTTCTTAAATCCTATGTTGTGTCTTGTGTGTTTATGGGTCGATCGGCCTGAAATAAATGATTTTTATTTTTATTTTATTTTTATTTATTTTTTATTTAGAACCGGTTTTAGAACAAACACATTCTGAGAACCCTCAAGACAGTGGTGTCACTTTTGGAAAAAGCAAAGACGTTTCTTTTTCGGAATTATTTAACAGATTAAGAGAAATTGTATTTTTAAAAAATATATCTTTTAGCCAAAAAGTAAAATTAACAATTAAAAGTTGCTTAGAATGGATAATTTTAATTATAGTTGAGAATGTTTCAGATTGGCCTATGTTGAAATATATCCTACTAATATTATAAATGTGAAAGTTTAGATGTTTGGATGTTTGGATGTTTGTTACTCAATCACGCCAAAACGGCTGAACGGATTTGGCTGAAATTCGGGACACAGATACTTTGTAGCCTGGAGAGGAACATAGGCTACTTTTTATCCCGGAAAAATACCACATTCCGGCGGGATAACGTCCTGTATTCCACGCGGGCGAAGCCGCGGGCGGAAAGCTAGTTTTAGACTATATAAATGGCTGATACTACTAAAACTGTAAATTTAAATATTTTACATTGGAATGCTCAAAGTTTACGTCCAAAATTAATAGATTTCGAGAATTTAATATTGCAAGAAAAGATTCATATTGCTTCAATTTGTGAAACATGGTTACATCCAGAGAGTTTGCTCAAAATTAAAGACTATAATGTTCATCGACTTGATCGTGAGGATTCCTATGGAGGCATTGCGATATTAGTGCATAAATCTATAAAATCCTTCAAATGTGATACGATACATAAAAATTCAGGCATTCAAATGCTACATATTAAGGTTCTAAACTGTGACTACATTGAGAACGTTATATCGGTATACTGTCCCTCAGATGTACGTACAAATACGGCGGACTGGGATGCAATTTTGTCACTTACAAATAATAAATCAGTGGTTCTCAGTGATATCAATGGGCATCATAAAACTTGGTCACGTAAAATTGATCATAGAGGTGAGCAAATAGTGAAAGTTCTATCTGAGAGTTGCTATGTCTCTCTCAACGATGATACACCGACCAGGGTCAAATTAGTTAACGGAGTTTTACAGCAATATTCTCCGGACTTAATTCTGGCCACTACAGATATAGCTTTGAGACTTACTTACAAAGTGTTAAATGAAACCTTAGGAAGTGATCATAGCATGGTAAAACTAACTACAACGGTTAACACACCTGTTATAAACAGGAAAAAGAGAAATTTTAAAAGAGCTGATTGGACTAAATATAATGAAATTCTCTCTAAGTCTCTTGAAGGTTTTTGCTTTAGTTATGATATACAACAGGACTATGATTGCTTAGTAGACCACATCAATAAGGCCGCAGATGCGTCTATTCCCTACGTTAAATACTGCAGCAGTCTTAATGATAAATTCATCCCTAAACAATATTGGAATGCAACACTGTCTAAAGCGGTAGCCGAGCGACGACTGGCTCTCGCTAGTTTCCGCCGCAATCCGACACCTTGTAATTCAGTATTGTTAAAGGAAAAGATTAACCAGGCCAGAAATTTATTATATAAGGCTAAAACGAATAATTTTCAAACATTTTGCTCATCTTGTGATCAGTCTACTACAAGTTCTGAATTATACCGTAAAATGAAATGGCTAAAGGGTTATCGAACTTCTAGTACTTGTGTGGATGAAGATAGAGCGTCTCAACTACTTAATAGTTTAACTCCAGATTTTGCAATACCTGATAAACCCTTTTTCTCCTCATGTAATCGTAAATTAGAATCTAACATTGCTCTCATAGAATTAAGGAATAGTATCTCTGATAAAAAATACTACACCGGGATGTGATGGAATCTCTCACTTAATGATAAGAAATCTCCCTGAAAACGCAAAAGTAATCTTAACTCGTATATACAATATGATTCTCTCCTCTGCTTTTGTCCCACGACAATGGCGAGATATTCAAGTGATACCAATTCCAAAAGCAGGACAAGAACAAAATAATTCTAAGCCATTAAGACCTATTTCACTAATGTCCTGCCTGTGTAAACTCTTTCATAATATTATCAATAAACGATTAGAGTGGTATTGTGAGAAAAAACATATACTATCCCCCAGCGTTACAGGCTTTAGAAAAACAAAATCATGTCTTGACAGTTTAAGTAGTTTAGTATCCCGTATTTTAATAGGTTTCACACATAACAGACATACCGTTGCTTGCTTTGTCGACATAAATAACGCTTACAATAATGTCCATATTCCATTCCTTCTTTCAGTGTTGGACCGTATCGGGGCCGGGTCAAAAATTTGTAACTACCTCTGGAATTTCCTTAAAGACCGCAACCTCAAAATGTTTATTGATAATAAAAAAATAGAAAGGAAAACTAGCACTGGCTTAGCTCAAGGGGACCCTCTATCTCCTTTACTTTTTAATTTAGCTACGATAGAAATTTGTTTTAATATTAAAAATGTTTACATATCACAATACGCAGATGATCTAGTCCTGTATGCGTCATGCGATAACCTTGCTGTTAGTACAATGGAGCTTCAGTCAGCACTAAATGTATTAGTAACATGTTTAGAGCCTATTGGTTTGGAAATATCTACACCCAAGACCAAAGTTTGTGTCTTTCAAAGAGGTTTCAGAAAAGACTCAGTAATATTACACCTAAATAATAATAGATTAGCTTTAGTAGATAATGTAAAATATTTAGGTTTTTGCTTGACAAAGCATTAAGATGGACCAAACAAATAAATGAATTAAAGGAGCGAATCACAAAGCTCATAAATATTATAAAAATATTACGCGGTTCAGGATGGGGGGTACATCCTATTCACTTGAGGAGAATTTACATTAGCCTGATCCGTAGCAGACTTGATTATGGTAGTTTTTTGTATGCAATAGTAGCAAAACTCAGCTCGAGAAGCTTAATAAATTACAGAATCAATGCTTAAGATTAGTTGGCAGCTTTATTAAGTCTACTCCAACTCATGTAATGGAAAATGAACTCGCCATCCTCCCATTACATTTAAGAAGGATATATTTAGCAAGTAAATTTTGGTTCAAATGTAAGTCTTTTGAAGAAAATGACAACATTAAGCTTCTTAATGATCTTCAAACTTTAAAAAATAAGCCCTTCTGGCGACATAAAAAAATACCTGAACTTTTACAAGTACATGAGAAGTTTAATGACGTACCTATACACCAGGAAAAACAAATGGGTATGTTTTCTTTAGATACATGGGTAAGCAATATGGATCTTTCTGAATGCTTAAAAACTAATGTGGACGGTGTAATTAAACCAAAAAATAAGTATTTGAAAGAAGATCTAAATCAACTATGTGAGCATTCCATATTAGATAAGTACCCTGAATACTACAGAATTTATACTGATGCATCCAAAGACAGTTGTAATATTGGGGTTGCATTTGTGGATCCACAAAATAATAGTTGCTGTAGAATAAAGATAGATTACAGAATTTCCATAATGCACGCGGAACTTATAACCATATATGAAGCGTTATCATATGCAAGTTCATGCAGCCACGAGAAGATTGTCATTCTGACTGACTCCAAGAGTGCCGTGCAACACCTGGCTCGCTGTACCTCGAGCTGTCGAGGAATGCCGATTGCCTATTCAATTCTGCAGTCTATCTTTGATTTATCCCGAAAACACAAGTCTGTATCGATCCAGTGGATCCCAGCTCATGTTGGTATCATAGGTAACGAACGTGCGGATTCATTAGCAAAAGAAGCAGCCTCCATTGGTGTTACTAATACCAGCTGCGTACCGTATTTTACAGATCTTTTGAGATTACCAAAAGAAGGATGCCAAGAGAAATGGAAAGAGTACTTTCATGAAAGATCTCTCTCAAAAGGAATATGGTACAAAACAATTCAACCAAGTTTAACGAGAATCCCGTGGTTTGCAGATGCCAACATGACTAGGGAAAACACTATAACTGCACTCAGACTGCGTTCCGGTCACATGCCGTTAAACAGTTTTGCTTTTTTAATGAAAAAAAATGAATCACCAAGATGTAGTGAGTGTGGCATCATCGAAGACGCCCATCATATCATGATGGAGTGTGAACGAAACGCATCTGAGAGATTACAATTGTTTATAAGTAAAAATTATTATTGTCAGATTGGCTTTTGTAACAGTATATTAGCAAACCCTTTGTCAAAAACAGCCAAATTTTTGTATTATGTGGTACAGTGTGGTCTAAATCGTAGATAAATAAGTTTTTGTTATATTGTGCTACCTATGAGGGTGGCATTTCCTAAGGAAAAACCCTCGTTAAAAAATAAAGATTAAAAAAAAAAAAAAAAAAGTTAGAAAACTTTTGTATTGCAAATTTAATTTTGGCAAAGTGACCTAAAATTACTTTTAGTCTAAACTATATCCTAAGAAGTTACAAGACTGAGAAGGTACAAAATTACTTTTATCGGTAGTTAAAATGAAACCTAAGCTTGTAAGCAACTTTACGGTATCTTGTAAGTTTTAAGACCCTTATATTAGACAGAGGTCATCCAAATATATTGTTAACAGGTAACCACATAATCTTAAGAATTTCATGACCGGTTTCATGATGACTTTAGTGAAAAACCAAAGGAGCTGTGTCAAAGCCAAAAATAATAAGACATTAAATTTATATGTTTTTTGATCAAATTGGTATCTTAGATATTTTCGGTCTTCCTTGTGAATTTTTAACAAAAGTATGCGTCTTTCAGGTCTACTGTGCACGGTTACAATCTCTAGATATCAATTTTATAACTGTTCTTAAATCCTCCAGTTTAAAACGACTTGTGTCAATAAATTTATTTAGTGATAAGTTTAAGATGAAACGCATCTTCCCATTTGGCTTGGGTACTAAAAAATAGTTGATAGATATTGATAAGATCTGTTATCTCTGAAATTGCAGAGACAGCAAATTTTTAATTTTGTGTATGAAAAGAGCCTTTTCCTTTTCACTACATTTTCGGGTTGACGGTGATACAGGTTGCATCGGTTTTCGATTGAAGGGAATCTTATATCCTTTTATATGAAAAAGAACCAGTGGGTCCTTGGTAATCATTAAAAATTCTTTAAAGAATAATGATAAACGACCTGAATGCGTTAACGTATTTAGCGTCGGCTGTTGTTCTGTCTCTGCCACGGATACTGCGACTGCTTCTTCGTCCTGGGAGGGCCCGTCGGCATGCGACTAGGACCCGGACCCTTCCAGTTTAAATTTCGCGAAGAACTGTATGGATTAGAGCTTGGCTTCTTATTAGGAAACTTTTGTGTCGTTGATTGTTTTGGGTCTGTGCCAGACTTGTTAATAGCTTTAGCTGATTTTATGGTTTCCATTAAGTTTTCGCCGAATAATTGTTTATCAATTTTAATATTTTGAAGAGAATCCCTTAGATTCATCTTCACGGCATTCAGAAACAAAATTGTAAATTGAATTAGAATGTTTACAATCACACATAATTTTTGCCAAATCCATAAGTGTTTTTAGCAAGGCTGTAATATAATAGTATAGATTTTACCAGACAAGTGTTTCCAGCAGTCGATTCCTTCTGTTTCAGTTGAATGGCCTTATTGCGTTTAGCAATAATATCTGAAACAGCAGCTTTAATCTTAGGATCAAGCTCAGGTGGGTCAATCAATTTGCAATTTTCTAGGATCATGTACTTATGAGTTTTTTACGCAATTCTTTGTTAGTACCTGTTGTGTCCCAGTGCTGGAAAACTCCAGCACTTCTGACTGAAGTAGGGTCAGTACCTAATATTTCTAATACTTCACTATCTAACTGTATGTTTTCTATTTCAAAAGCAGACGTTTGATCTGAAGGTCTATCACGCTTCGGAGCCTCAGTCGACGAATGACCATGCTGTATATTTGTAATGTTTTCAGACTGGGATGTACTGGGGATTGGTTCCAGAAGTGGCTCCAGCACTTGTTCTCATTATCCTTCAGGTTAACCCTTAGAACATGGTGCGTCGAGGCCAACTATGACCTCTTGGTCGTATGTAAGGGACAGAGTAAGCCTCATGTTCATACAATTTTAGCATGTCAGTATAATATTGTAAGAGACAGTCCCCAGTTATAACAACACGTACTGTCCGCAAACAACACTTAGTAGTACCTTATAACAGTCCCGTTGTACTGTTTGTAGGACCCAGTGACTGCAGTGTATATAATGATGATTATGTTATCATTATTTGAGATTATGTATTTGCTTAACCTTAGGTATGCAATTAAATTTCGTAAGAGACAGTCCCAGTTCGGAAAAAAAGTACTGTCCGCAAACTATTGAAAATCGACACATCATAATAAGCATAATACTTTAGAGTACATAGCTGTTTTTTAGCTTAGCCACTTATGTGAATTATTTTCAGTAAGAAGCAGTCCCAGTTCAATGAACGTACTGCCCGCAAACTGTTTAACAGTACCAGTTCTAAAGAAAAGTACTGTCCGCAAACTATTGAAAATCGACACATCATAATAAGCATAATACTTTAGAGTACAAAGCTGTTTTTTAGCTTAGTCACTTATGTGAATTATTTTCAGTAAGAAGCAGTCCCAGTTCATAGAAAGTACTGCCCGCAAACTGTTTGAAATCTACTTATACGAGAACTTGTAAAAGTCTGTGACGAACTAATGCATTTATGTTCAATTATAACTTTAAAATTAATTAATAATTTTGTTATACTTTATCAAAAAGTATTTATTTTACAAACTTAGTAATAAGTAGTTAAATAGTCAAAACGTTTTATCGTTGAACGTAATTATCGTTTGCATTTTTTGCGAAACGTTAGAAAACCAGGTCACTGAACTTCAATATGCAATATAATATGTCAAGGCCAGTGACTTATGAATGTATAAAAATACATAACGTACCTTTAGATAAGGACGACGAGCGATAGAATTGTTCCGATAACTCAGAACAAGATGAATCTTAGCGGTGGTGGTGCTTCTTTTTTCGCTCCAACTTCCTCTCCAATCTTATAATTTTTCGTTTAATGTGTTCACAATTATCTTTTTTGCGTTTGGGCATCCTAAATAATCACTTTTAACAACAACTAATAAGTTTTTTAACACAATTTAAAAACTAGATGTGAAACGGCGACGCACTAGAAAGCGAATGACAGCTATGACGGGCGCTTGAGCCAGGTCGCTCTTGAATACCCGCATTTGAAATTTAAAAAATAATAATTGTCTTTTATTACTTTTTTAATTTATAAATAGGTATATTCTCAATATAGTGTGAAATTGGCGATTACTAGGGCGTACTACAAGTGTTAAATCAAGCTAATCTTGAGGACGAAGCATGAAGTATAAGTAGATATAATCTATCTTATTATTATTAATACTATTATACTGGTTTTGTGTTAAATTGTATCCGCATTAAATGTTTACCAATGCATCAAATATGTGGTTTTCATTGAATTCACTTTGATTCAATCTGGGGTTTTTTAAATAAATTATTAGACATTTTAGTACTTTTGTTTATAAGTTTAATACTATTTTTTAAACTTACATGGTCATTATCACTATAACTATTATGAACAAAAAAGTGTTCCGCGGAGTGATACTGTGAGTATTGTGTGTCGCGAACAAGTTCGAGTTGAGTGCGAGAACGAAAACAGTGGTACTGGTATCGAGCGCAATAAACGGACAAGAAAGAGGGTAGACAGATTCGTCTGCTCCTAATACCATCCACCCGCATTAACTTTAAATAAACATGGTAAAAATCCCGTTTTTCATAATAGTTAAAGTTTAATACTTTTAGTAACTTGCATTTGTGACTAATGTCAACGGCGGGCGCCCACATTAATTATTGCCCCAGATATTATTATTATTGCCCTATTATAATAAGGGTCGTAGATAGGCGTAGCTCAGACATATGTCTGAGCTACGCTATCGCTATCTACGACCCTAATTGCAATTTGAGCTAGCCGAGTCGAAAATAACTTTCTAGGGTTGATTCCGGTGGGATCTCGACTAGTCCCCGAAATTCTCTGACTAGTACCCCAATTTCTCTATACCACCAAAAATTCATATTACATGCGGATTGCTTTGCTTCCATGCGTTGGTGTTGGTGGTGTTTTGTGAGCGTATTCGTTTGTCTTGATAATTTGATTGAAACCTGGCTTGGACTGGTACTGAATACTGGACCCCGATTGGATAGCTTACATTTTGGCCTGGCACTGAATACTTGACACAGATATTGCCTAACGTTTTGGACTTGGCTAATCACCGCACTGGTGAACGAACTTCAATCATATCGAAAGACTATGGATCGTGTCGTCTTGATCAGCCCCTGGTACCGGCTAAAAAATATGGATATGGACATGGGCTTTATTTGACATTTGAAGCCCATATTTTGTCTTTTTATGGGCATAATATGGTATTCAAATGTCAAATGAAGCCCATGTCCATACCCAGATGTTTATCCGGTATAGGGGCTGGTTAATAACCCAGACACATCGTATAAGACACGCGTCCCGGATCAAAGAAGCTTTTTTGATATCACGAGTGTGATACAATAGCGCCATCGATTACTGAAGAAGATCTAATGAGGTATTCTGTATTGGCTGAAAGAGAAAATGTTGACACTTCTGCCAATATGTATCGAGAGGGGTTTTTAATTACTAGCCGATTAACCTATGATAATACTGAAGGTGTTTATTTTGTGGCTGGTATAATGTGCATCAGAAATGCGAAAAAACATTAATTATAATGTCATTCGAAAAGTTGTCAATCACATAATGTTAGAAGCTCAATGTGAGTGTGCGGCAGGGATAGGCCCCCATCCATGGTCAGTGCAAACATATTTTGGTTGTAATAAATGGACTAACAACAAAAAAAAAACAACAAAACCTATCTGCACAGAGGGTGACACTCCAAAGCTTTCATAGGCCAACACAATGCATATCTATATATACAGGATATTTTTTTTATCAGTGCACAAATTTTTAGGATCGACTCAGAATCGATAAGTGAACAACTTTCTCCTAGAAACATGGGTCGAAATACGACAAAAATTTTTGGACTTCCCATACTAATTTGATCACGTGATCAGTTCGATTTGTATGAAAGGTCAAAAAATTTTTGTCATATTTCGACCTATGTTTATAGGAGAAAGTTGTTCACTTACCGATTCTGAGTCGATCCTAAAAATTTGTGCACTGATAAAAAAATTATCCTGTATAAAAATGAATCCCTATTTCCCTTGGTCACGACATCACGCGTGAACGGCTGGACCGACTAGGCTAATTTTGGTCTTGAAATGTTCGTGGAAGTCCAAGGAAGGATATAGGGGTAGGGTAGGGGTAGGGTAGGGGTAGGGTAGGGGTAGGGTAGGGGTAGGGTAGGGGTAGGGTAGGGGTAGGGTAGGGGTAGGGTAGGGGTAGGGTAGGGGTAGGGTAGGGGTAGGGTAGGGGTAGGGTAGGGGTAGGGTAGGGGTAGGGTAGGGGTAGGGTAGGGGTAGGGTAGGGGTAGGGTAGGGGTAGGGTAGGGGTAGGGTAGGGGTAGGGTAGGGGTAGGGTAGGGGTAGGGTAGGGGTAGGGTAGGGGTAGGGTAGGGGTAGGGTAGGGGTAGGGTAGGGGTAGGGTAGGGGTAGGGTAGGGGTAGGGTAGGGGTAGGGTAGGGGTAGGGTAGGGGTAGGGTAGGGGTAGGGTAGGGGTAGGGTAGGGGTAGGGTAGAGGTAGGGTAGGGGTAGGGTAGGGGTAGGGTAGGGGTAGGGTAGGGGTAGGGTAGGGGTAGGGTAGGGGTAGGGTAGGGGTAGGGTAGGGGTAGGGTAGGGGTAGGGTAGGGGTAGGGTAGGGGTAGGGTAGGAGTAGGGTAGGGGTAGGGGTAGGGTAGGGGTAGGGTAGGGGTAGGGTAGGGGTAGGGTAGGGGTAGGGTAGGGGTAGGGTAGGGGTAGGGTAGGGGTAGGGTAGGGGTAGGGTAGGGGTAGGGTAGGGGTAGGGTAGGGGTAGGGTAGGGGTAGGGTAGGGGTAGGGTAGGGTAGGGGTAGGGTAGGGGTAGGGTAGGGGTAAATAAACACAAAGACTTTTCGTACATTACTCAGACAGACTATTTTCTTTGCTATTTTCTATTAGGTAAATACTTTTCGTTTACTTCTTCAGAAAAAGGTCGCTATAGTGGGGTAGCGCCATCTAGTACAAATTTTTGAACTGAACGATGAAACGTCAAAAGAAACTCTCTCATTTGACATTTTGTATGTAGTGGCTGTCAGTTGTCTCATATGACCATACGTATTTTTTTAAAGTGTAGGTGAGACGTAAGACAGCCACTGTGTAATTTGTGGTCACAAAAAATTGTTCGTACTGCACTCTCCAGTTACCTCAGTATTAAGTCGAGCTTCATGATAATAAGTGACAAACTATATCCGGTTGTATCAAATCTAAAGCCCCCAGTACAGGTTGGCCGACCATGGTCGGCGACCATGACCAATACATCGTACATTAACACTTTTGAACGAACAAGTTTAAAAAGGTTCTTTCAAAAGTGTCAATGTACGATGTATTGGTCATGGTCGCCGACCATGATCGGCCAACGTGTACTGGGGGCTTTATTGACCATTATGAAACAGTTTAATTTTTTAAAGTTGCCTATGGCATAAAGTGTATCATTATACGTTCAGGCATGATTCGAATATTATAACATGAGTGTAGATAAAATACAATGTGACTGGCTGGACGTTTTAAAATACTCTGCCAAAATGGTTCTTCATGTTCTCGGTAAAAAAATAGGAACATTAGCTTTTTTTACCACACTTTTATTAGCTTCACTTGTAACTAAGTCACAATGTAAGAAAATCTTGGAATTCAATTTTAACCTACTTCTAATTGTCGTATTGATCTGAAACTTTGCAAGTCTATATGAATCTGATGACAATACAAAAATTTGCTACTATCGAGCTGATCTGATGATGGAGTCAAGAGGGGGGCAATAGAACTCTTCAATGGCTGCTAGGAAACCCCTCGAGTTTAGGCTCATTTGTTTTATTCTGATGAGACCTATTCGGTACATTTGGTGGTGAGGGTCTGATAATGGAGCAGGGAGGAAGCCAGTGGCACTCCTTAATGAGCACTAGGAAACCCCTCGAGTTTGAGCTCATTTGTTTCGTTTTAATAAGACCTATTCGTTACACTTGGTGGTGAAGGTCTGATGATGGAGCTGGGAGGAAGCCAGTGAAACTCCTTAATGACCACAAGAAAACCCCTCCAGTTTTGACTCATTTGTTTCGTTCTGATGAGACCTATTCGCTACACTTGGTGGTAAGGGTCTGATGATGGAGCAGGGAGGAAGCAAGTGGCACTCCTTTATCACCAATAGGAAACACCTCGAGTTCTGGCTTATTTGTTTTGTTCTGATTAGACCTATTCGCTACACTTGGTGGTGGGGGTCTGATGATGGAGCAGGGAGGAAGTCAGTGGCACTCCTTAAAAACCACTAGGAAACCCCTCGAGTTTGGGCTCATTTGTTTTCTTCTGATGAGACCTATTCGCTACACTTGGTGATGAGGGTCTGATGATGGAGTAGGGAGGAAGCCAGTGGCTCTTCTTAATGACCACTAGGAAACCCCCTCGAGTTTGGGTTCATTCGTTTCGTTCTGATGAGACCCATTCGCTACACTCGGTGGTGAGGGTCTGATGATGGAGCAGGGAGGAAGCCAGTAGCACTCCTTAATGACCACTAGGAAACCCCTCGAGTTTGGGCTCATTTGTTTCATTCAGATGAGACCTATTCGCTACACTTGGTGGTGAAGGTCTGATGATGGAGCAGGGAGGAAGCCAGTAGCACTCCTTAATGACCACTAGGAAACCCCTCGAGTTTGAGCTCATTTGTTTCATTCAGATGAGACCTATTCGCTACACTTGGTGGTGAGGATCTTATGCTGGAACAGGGTGGAATAAATTAGTCTTATACTTTATTATATGTACAGTCAGCATCAAAAGTAGCTGAACAAAAACAAGGTGGCAAAAGTAATAGTCACGTGTAAGTGTCTAAACATACTCATCATTTAACATTTCAGAATTATATGACATTTTTTGTGTTCATATTAGATGGTTAAGGCAATAATGCAAAAGTATATTCATGTACTTTTGACTCAAAAGCTATGTCAGACAACTCTGGTCATTTCAACCGTAACAATAATTTGAAAATTTCTTATGCTAAGCTACTATTGATGCTGACTGTACCTAATTATGTAATTTATTACATCTTATTAAGGAAGCCAGTGGCATTAATTATTGTTAATTTGGTTTGCCATTTATTAAACTAAAAAGAAAGAAATAAATATATAGTTTAAAAAACTAAACAAACATACTTTTAATAGTAACAGACTAAAAAGTACAAAATAACCGTCTATTCAGTAACTGAAATTAAAAAGCGTGGTGCGCCCTTTGCAAAGCATGAATTTCAAGAACTTAATATTGACAACGCGCACCACGCTTTTTAATATCAGTTACTGAATAGACGGTTATTTTGTACTTTTTAGTCTGTTACTATTAAAAGTGTGTTTGTTTAGTTTTTTAAACTATATATTTTTTGCGGTAGGTTTAACTTCCAGTTTTTTTTTAGTAGATACCCAAAATGCCCAACTCATTACTTACCTAAATTCGCATAAAATCGTTCAGCGTCTCTAGCGACGCCTCGGATTTTTTTTTTGTTTTTAATAGGCAGTTAAACTGTATCCACATCACAATTTCAGACGTCCACACGTACATACGTGTTGGGGGACCGACGGAACTCTCATCCATGAATAAAATAAACCCCTCCCTAGAGCCTTGGTCCCAGAACAATGTTTTTTCTTACACGGTACGTAAATCTACGGCCGCATCTTTTATTTACAAATACTTGCCATTGACCGGCACTTCGTTATTTGCTAAAACTGATCAATTTACAAAATGCCGATAGATATCAGAATACTTACCTACCTAAAAATTATAGATATTAGCTAAAGACGTAATTCGAGAGTTCCTAGGTAACTCGGTAACTAACCGAACGAGTAAGTACTCAAGTTTTATAATAACCCAAAATTAAAAAGCTCACCCAAAGGTTGCAAGGTTGAGTGCCACGTGAGCGATAGAGATAAATTATTGCTGTTGCCTGTTAGTTAGTTACAAGCTTTTTATTAACTTGCCATGTTAGTTAGTATGTTAGTTAGTGGGGGGATAAATCTTGCAAGCTTAATTTGACCCACATCCCAATGTCCGATGGAGCTGAAATTTTGTACACAGATTTGGTTCAGATGACAATACAATATTAAAGTCAGTCAAAAAGCTTGTCATAAAAATGAATTTTATACTAAAAACTTATTAGTTAGTTTGTGGGGGACAAATCTTGCAAGCTTTATTTGACCCACTTCCCAGTGTCCGATGGAGCTGAAATTTTGAAGGTTTGGTTTAGATGACAATACAGTTAAAAAAGCTTGTCATGATAATGAAAGTTTTACTAAAAACTTATTCTTTTGAGTAGTATATTTCGCACTCTCCCAGTCTTTTTATGTTTTTTTCACTCTAGTCCGTTATTATACTATACTATTTAATTTTTTTAATACTCAAAAAGAAAATCCCTCATTGCACCCTGTGATGAATTTCTTGCCGGTTCTTCTAGTTACAAGGTCTTCCCGGGAAGTTTTCTGAACCGATAGCGTAGTATTCTTGACATTCACAAAGGCTTAATAATTAGAGATTAAATGAACTTACCTGAAGTGAAGTTCTATCTTAATTATCATGTAGGTAAGTTATAATAACTGTTCTGTTAAATAAGTGGACGGTTGTTTTAATTAAACATTGAACAGTGAATTCTCCCTGATCCATGAGTCAGAGCGTGTGGCCGGAGCGTTTCTTTGATTTGTTACGGCGAGTTTTATAATAACTGGATGCTTGGATGGAAGGGCTTAGAAGCGGTTTTGAATCTCGAGCGAAAAGCACTCGCGTTTTTTTAATTTGAGCTGGTTTTGGTCGGAGCGTAGATTTTTTTAGTCGAGATCTGTCCAGCTTGACGTTGTTACTCAACTCAATGTGCTCTAACTGTGCGGTGATCGCTTCCTGTCTTTACGAGGTTGAATACAATGACATCATTAAATATTTGCTTCCTCGTCGACATATAAAATCTATCTTGTTTTTAACTTTACCCTCCGGCTTAATCCAGGTCCATTTGCGGCTTACGGGCTTTTTAAAGGAGTTTATCAGTAGGAAGAGGTTTTTCCCCGCTCCATAAAGTCTGCCAGCATCAGGCCTCTTTCGTTTCGTTGCCAAAATCCAAATTGCCCCACTCTCAACTCATCACCGTAACGATGCCCCAATTTTGCATTGAAATCCCCTGTCACAAACGTGTAGTGGGTTTTGTATAGCTTTGAATGGCTTTAGAGATCTCCCCATACATAGCCTCCACTTCAACATCGTTGTGTTTCGAGGTCGGAGCGAAGACCTGTATGATATGTACCATATACCGTTTCTATATTTTGAGTAGGTGGGTAGCGTATCTAACTACCTTGCTCGACACACTCCCTATGGTGACGACGTTGTTAAGGCGATACTCGGAAAAATTATGCTAAAGCGAGATAGCAACGAGAAAACGGCGCGTACGGGAGCGAGACCGATTTTGCCGATTACGCAAAAATAACACAAAATCACTTCGTATTAAAAAACTATAGCGATTTTTGAAAAATGCTTCTATACAATTCTAAATATTATTGGTGTCCACTAATTAAACCAATTTTCAATAGTATATGTAACCCCATTTAAGAATAATCTTGATATTTCGTACTTTTTAGAGGTATTTTCGAAAAGAAAAAGTGTCGAGCCAAAATCATAAAATCGTGTTTTTGAAACTATACGATTTTAGATAAAGGTATGAAGAAATATATATATTATTACCAGATTTATAACAACTCTAACCGTCCGAGTAGCGCCTTAAGGCGATAATGAAAAAATAACTCGAAAAAATTTATATTATTTTCAATTTATAAGCTATCCTGTTAAACTGCTCACCTGGTAACCTAAAGCACGCGCACATTAAGGGCCGACGCGAAGCTTTCAAGTTGGAAGAGGCGATTAGCAAGTTACAATGGGATGTCATTGACATAACTGAGGTCCGAAGAGAGGAAGAGGACTTGATTATCCTACTATTCAGGTTATACCTTGCTATACCACCGGGTGGGTAACCAGCAGTCCATTGGTGGTGTTGCGTTCATTGTCCACAAATCCCTCGTTAACAACGTCGTCACCATAGGGAGTGTGTCGAGCAAGGTAGTTAGATACGCTAACCCACCTACTCCCGCGGCTCATGTGAGTCTACATGCACGCACACTTATGATTTAGATTTTAATTAGTATTATATTCATATTTATTAAGTTATTATTTTTCAAAGCCTACAATTTTGTCATTTTGTGGGTGGGGCCCCTGTTGCCTGTAACACAGGTTGTCCTACTACGGGCAACAGCAGTTCACAAAATTCAATATTTTAGTGGTGTTCCGGACGACAGATAAATTCCGTCTATAAAGTTTGTACAGTTATAATCGTGTTAGTATTTAGTATAATAGTTAAGTAATAATTGTTTCGTTTGTAAGTTTTGAAATGTATACTTGTGTTCGTATTTAATAAAGATACTTTCTGATTGCCTTTTCATTAAAGCCCTGTGGAAACTTAGGTAGGTAGGCTAGTTAGGTCATAGACATTCAGATAAGTAAACAAATAGTATAGAGACCTAGACACTAAATAAAGCTAGATAAAAGATAAAGTTAGGTAGTTAGGCACCAAACTTAAGACCTAGGTCATATGTCTATGACCTAAACTTAGATCCTAACGCCACGACGTCCGCACACGACTGA
Source organism: Crambus lathoniellus (assembly GCA_949710035.1). NCBI lineage: Eukaryota > Metazoa > Arthropoda > Insecta > Lepidoptera > Crambidae > Crambus > Crambus lathoniellus. Next base: position 18,196,147 of record OX453302.1, on the reverse strand, counting down.
GCGGCGCGCGTCCCGTGTGCCCGAGTTTTGTACGGAGGAAGCGGGGGGCGAGGTATATTTATACCGAAAACCTGTTTTCCACTTTTTCTCACAAAATGAATATTCCACAGGCACAATAACGTTACTATTGTATTATTTAGACATAAGCTAATTGTGTAACAGTTTAAAAACATAACAATTAAGAAATTCATAACAATTGTAATAAAATTGTAAGAGAGAGAAATAAAAATGTAAGAGTGAGAGGGCGATAGCCGCGAGAGTATAAATAACGAGCCGGATTTGTATGGAGCATGCACTCTTCAGCAAGCGCTCGGACAAGCAACAACCAACTCGAAGCTATCTCCCTCAAGAACTCTGGCTGATTCAACCAAAGGCAGCGTTTCATTTTGACGACAATCCCAGCAACAAATGTACGGCCGTCCCGTATATTAATGGTCCTTCTCAGCCGGATAAATCGTCACTAAGGAAAAAAGAAGATGCGAGTCACCAGATCAACGAAGGGACGTTCTCCAGCCCCAACTCCGGCCCCAGATACGGCCACGGCCCCGGCCCCGGCCCCGGGCCCATCAACCGAAACCGTACCTACGACCGCGCCGCCGAACGAAGAAGCGGCGTCCGAAGCTACCGCGACAGAATCCACTGCAAGAACTACGTCAACGGAAGCAACCACAGAAAACTCTACGGAAGAAGGCTCGGAGACCACACAGAAAACGAAGAAACCAGCGCCATCGAAGAGTGCCTCAAAGCCACGGCGCGCTGCCCGCCTCACTCGCGCCAAAGAAGAATTACTGAAACTGAAGATAGAACTCGCCGCCGCCCGCGTCGCAAGCCTCGAAGCCGAATCTGATAATGAAAGCGACGCAGGGACGGCCATCTCCGAACACGACACAACGAAGAAGGTCGACGACTGGCTAAACGAAAGCCAGCCCCGCCCCGCCGAAACGGCTGAAGAGCCCGCTGAGAGAATAGAAAAGCCGCCGCCGCCGCCGCCGCCGGCGACATTACCGCCGCCGCCGACACAGTCACTGCTGCTACCGCCGCCGCCGCTGCCGTCACTGCGACCACCGCCGCTGTCGCAGCCGACGCCAGTACAGAAAGAAGACAACCAAGAAAAGAAAGACTCCGTTACACCGAAGATGATAGGAGACATCGCGCCGTGCCCACAACAAATAGATTTGAAGGATTTGGCCTCCGCGATCGCCCTCGCTGCTAGAGGGACACCGCACACTCCTCGCTTCGCTACTGAACTACCGCCGTACGGAGGCTCGCATCAAGAATGGTTGTCGTTCAAAGCAGCATACATCGAAACCGCGCCGCTATTCTCAGAACTAGAAAACGTGTCAAGACTACGACGCAGCCTGAAAGGAAGAGCAAAAGAAGCAGTTGAGAACCTACTCATCTACAATGCGAAAACTGAAGAAATATTCAAAACACTAGAAGCCCGCTTCGGCCGTCCAGATAGCATCGCCATAGCCGAACTGGAACGACTGCGCGCCCTCCCGCGCCTCACCGATAACCCGAAGGAAATCTGCATATTCGCAAGCCGCATAATGAACATCGTCGCTACGCTACGCGCACTCAACCGTCAACATTACCTATATAGTCCAGAAGCAATCAGATCAACGGTAGACAAGCTGACGCCGGTACTCAAATACAAGTGGTACGACTTCGCCGCCGAACAATCTCAAGAGGAACCCGACCTACTCAAGCTATCAAGATTCCTCGAACGAGAAGCCGAACGCTGCGGCCCATACGCAGCGCCTGAAAACATATACAGCGAACACGCACCGCTACGAAGACCACAACGCGCCTTCACTACAACAGACAGACATACCGGCGCCACTCAACAGAAATGCGCCGCCTGCGACGAAAATGGCCACAACATAACGCAATGCAGCAAGTTTAAGGCCGCGACTACAGATGAACGATGGGATATGGCCAAGAAGCAACGACTCTGCTTCGTGTGTCTACGATACCGCACGAAAACTCACCACTGCAGACGAAAAAGATGCGAAATAGACGACTGCAATAAAACACATCATCAACTACTTCACTATGCGAAGAAACAAGAAACAGAGCGAGATAGCGCTATACAGAAGAGCGAGACAGTCGCGTCAACATGGACTGCGAGAGGCGTATCTTATTTGAAGATTCTACCTGTACACGTTTCCGGACCGGCGGGAGGAGTAGATACCTACGCACTACTGGACGACGGCTCGACGGTCACACTCGTCGACAACGACTTAGCAACAGCAACCGGCGCCAGGGGCCCATTCGACCCGCTACGCATCGAATCTATCGGCGACCAGCAAACAACGTCGGCGCGCTCACGCCGCGTCACACTATCGCTACGCGGCTCGTCCAACAAAGAATTCGAGATCCGCGCACGCACCATTTCGAACATGCAACTATCGCCACAAGCCATCACCGATGAAGAGCTACACGGCTGCGGTCACCTCAGCGACATAGAAAATCTTCTCAAATACGTCGAAGCGAAGCCACAAGTACTCATCGGTCAAGACAATTGGCACCTACTGTTGACTGAAGAAATGCGTCAAGGGCAGCACAATCAACCCGTCGCATCGCTAACGCCGCTTGGGTGGGTGCTACACGGGACACAGTCACGCACACTGGGGCAACAAACGCATCGAGTTAATTTCATCAACAACATCGAAGACAGCATGGATGAACAACTGAAGAACTACTTCGCACTCGAGTCGCTCATCGTCAACCCCAGCATGCCGCAAAACAACCCGGACGCACGCGCCTTAGCTACGCTAGAAAGAGAGGTCCGACTAAACAAAGAGGGAAGATACGAAGCACCGCTACTATGGCGGTCGGATGACGTCAACATGCCAAACAACTACGAAAACACGTTAAAGCGACTGCTCACCGTTGAAAAGAAAATCGACCGCGATCCGAAAATGAAGAAACGATATGAAGAAAATATGAACGCGCTAATAGAAAAAGGCTACGCCGAACCCGCTCCGAAAACGAAGAACGAACAACGAACATGGTACTTACCGCACTTCGCCGTGGTGAACCCGATGAAGCCCGACAAGATAAGGATCGTACATGACGCCGCAGCGAAAACAAGAGGAGTTTCGCTCAACGATCACTTGCTGCGAGGGCCCGATCTACTGCAATCACTACCGGGAGTACTCATGCGATTTCGTCAGCACCGAGTGGCCGTGTCGGCCGACATCAAAGAAATGTTTATGCAAGTGAAAGTCAGACAAGAAGACAGAGACGCGCTACGTTACCTATGGAGAGGCAGCCGCCGTGATGATCAGCCACCAGAAGAGTACCGAATGACGTCGCTAATATTCGGCGCTACGTGTTCACCTGCCATCCGAACAATGGCAAGCCGACGCCCGATCAGCTGTCATCAAAAGTCACTACGTCGACGATTTCATACACAGCGAACGAACTGAAGACGCCGCCGTTGCCATAGCGACCGAAGTACACAAGATACACAACGCCGCACACTACGAGCTACGCCAATGGTCATCGAACTCGCAGCAGGTGATCGACGCCCTCGACCCGGGCGCTACAACGAAGACCGAAGTCGAACTTGACGCCGAACAGACTGAACGAATATTGGGACTCATATGGAAACCACGCACCGACGAACTTGGCTTCAACCTCAACTTGGCGCGACTACCACCGGGCATACTCGAAAAAACGCACCCCACGAAGAGAGAAACACTGAAAATACTGATGTCGCTGTTCGACCCGCTCGGCCTCGCATCGCCTGTAACAGTACGAGCGAAACAAATACTACAAGAAATATGGAGAAGAGGAACCGCCTGGGACCAACCCATAGACGCCGACCTGGCCCAACAGTGGGCCGATTGGACGCGCCACCTGAAAAGCTTGCAACACACCGCAGTACCAAGATGTTACAACGGCTACAGCGACGCCGACAAAATACAGCTACATATCTTCGTAGACGCCAGTGAACTCGCATACGCCGCCGCTATATATTGGCGCGCCGAAACAGCTGACGGACAAGTACATACGTCACTGATCGCCGCGAAAGCAAAAGTCGCACCGCTCAAGCTAACGTCGATACCACGGCTCGAACTACAGGCAGCCGTACTGGGAAGTCGCATGGCCGCGACTATTATAGAAGAGCACGATAAGAAGCCCAGCAGCAAGACGTTTTGGACAGACAGCAAAACAGTACTCACCTGGCTGAAAACCGGCGGGAGAGCTTATCGCCCGTTCGTCGCTCACCGCATCGCCGCCATAGAAGAAAATAGTACATTACAAGAATGGAGATGGGTGCCGACCAAACTCAACGTCGCCGACGATGCAACACGCGACGTGCCCACGGACTTCAACTCAGCCCACCGCTGGTACCACGGCCCGAACTTCCTATACGAGCCGTCATCAACATGGCCGTCCGAGTTACCTACGTTGCCCACGCCGACCGGAGAAGAAAAGGTCAACAACATCACCGTCAAAAACACCTGCAACATAAAAGAAGCCGTGCCAAAAATAGAACGCTTTTCCAAGTGGGAGCGGCTGATCGGAGCGACGGCGCGAGTACTACAGTTCATCGAACTCTGTCGAACGAAAACGACGAAAATCAACTATAAAAGAAATAAGAAAAATGAAGTTCGCGATCCCGACTGGAAAACAAAGAAAAATGACCCCAAGCCCCTAGAGAAGAAGGGTGAAAATAGAATACGAAAATTTCTACCACTCAACGGCGACTTAGTTAGAAAAGCTGAAAATTTGATAGTACGAGTCTGCCAACAAGAGAGCTTCGGGGAAGAGCTCAACCACGTCGGAAACAAAGGAAAAATGATTAAAAGCGACAAGTTGCGCTTATTATCGCTAGAATCGATAAATGGAATATTATCGATTAAAACCAGAATCAACGCTGCGTACGACGTAACAAAAGAGCAAAAACGGCCTCCGGTACTCGACGGCGATCACCACGCTACAAAGTTATACATAGAATATGTACATAGAAGATTGCATCACGCCGGAGTCGAATGTACTATCAACGAGTGTCGAGCCCACTACTGGGTCGTACGCCTGCGCCCCGTCACACGCATGATTATTCATCGATGCCTGCCCTGTAAGAAAAGGAAAATCGCGCCGCCGGAGCCGCCGACTGGTGACCTGCCGCACTGCCGCCTCGCTCATCACCAACGGCCCTTCACCTACACGGGGGTCGACTACTTTGGCCCACTGACCGTCACCGTCGGACGAAGCCACCACAAAAGATACGTCGCGCTCTTCACGTGTCTCACAACGCGCGCCGTGCACCTGGAGGTAGCCCCGTCTCTCACCACCGACTCGGCTGTGATGGCGCTGCGCCGCATGATCGCGCGCCGCGGCTGCCCGAGCGAGATATGGTCAGACAACGGCACCAACCTACGTGGCGCCGACAAGGAGCTGCGGCGGGCCATCGACGCGGCAACGCAAGACGAGGCGAGCCGAAGATCGATCAGCTGGCGCTTCATTCCGCCGGGCGCGCCGTTCATGGGCGGTGCCTGGGAACGACTGGTGCGGAGCGTTAAGTCCGCCTTGAACGCCGTGCTACACGAGAGAAGTCCGTCCGACGAAGTCCTAAGCACACTGCTCGCGGAAGCCGAACTCACCGTCAACAGCCGACCGCTGACACACGTGTCTGTGAACCCCGAGGATCCCGAGGCGCTGACTCCAAACCATTTTCTGCTGCACGGGCCGGCCAACATCACGTCGCCGGGCGCTTTCGACGACCACGACCTCATAGGCCGCACCCACTGGCGCGCCTCGCAACGCCTCGCCGACATGTTCTGGGCGAGATGGCTGAAGGAGTACCTACCAGACCTTCAAAACCGGCGGGAGCCCCATGGCCGTGGACCCGCACTGAAGACAGGAGACGTCGTGCTCGTGGTAGACAACACACTGCCACGCAACACGTGGCCAATGGGAGTAGTGACGGCAACTTACCCCGGCGCAGACGGCATCGTGCGAACAGCTGATATACACACCAAGGGCGGTACCCTGCGACGACCGACAAAGAAGCTCGTAATGTTCCTGTCAGCTGATCGTCCTACACCGGGTTGAAGTATGAATCGGGCTCAACGCCGATTCACGGCGGGAGAATGTTCCGGACGACAGATAAATTCCGTCTATAAAGTTTGTACAGTTATAATCGTGTTAGTATTTAGTATAATAGTTAAGTAATAATTGTTTCGTTTGTAAGTTTTGAAATGTATACTTGTGTTCGTATTTAATAAAGATACTTTCTGATTGCCTTTTCATTAAAGCCCTGTGGAAACTTAGGTAGGTAGGCTAGTTAGGTCATAGACATTCAGATAAGTAAACAAATAGTATAGAGACCTAGACACTAAATAAAGCTAGATAAAAGATAAAGTTAGGTAGTTAGGCACCAAACTTAAGACCTAGGTCATATGTCTATGACCTAAACTTAGATCCTAACGCCACGACGTCCGCACACGACTGAGCGGCGCGCGTCCCGTGTGCCCGAGTTTTGTACGGAGGAAGCGGGGGGCGAGGTATATTTATACCGAAAACCTGTTTTCCACTTTTTCTCACAAAATGAATATTCCACAGGCACAATAACGTTACTATTGTATTATTTAGACATAAGCTAATTGTGTAACAGTTTAAAAACATAACAATTAAGAAATTCATAACAATTGTAATAAAATTGTAAGAGAGAGAAATAAAAATGTAAGAGTGAGAGGGCGATAGCCGCGAGAGTATAAATAACGAGCCGGATTTGTATGGAGCATGCACTCTTCAGCAAGCGCTCGGACAAGCAACAACCAACTCGAAGCTATCTCCCTCAAGAACTCTGGCTGATTCAACCAAAGGCAGCGTTTCATTTTGACGACAATCCCAGCAACAAATGTACGGCCGTCCCGTATAAGTGGCTTTTGCTTATTTTTATGTTTATGGATATTGAAACTGTTTTTGTAATTTTATGTCAATAAACATTTTGATGATTTTTTTTTGATGATACTCAAAATATAGAAACGGTATATGGTGCATATCATGCAGGTCTTCGCTCCGACCTCGAAACACAACGATGTTGAAGTGGAGGCTATGTATGGGGAGATCTCTAAAGCCATTCAAAGCTATACAAAACCCACTACACGTTTGTGACAGGGGATTTCAATGCTAAATTGGGGCATCGTTACGGTGACGAGTTGAGAGTGGGGCAATTTGGATTTTGGCAACGAAACGAAAGAGGCCTGATGCCGGCAGACTTTATGGAGCGGGGAAAAACCTCTTCCTACTGATGAACTCCTTTAAAAAGCCCGTAAGCCGCAAATGGACCTGGATTAAGCCGGAGGGTAAAGTTAAAAACAAGATAGATTTTATATGTCGACGAGGAAGCAAATATTTAATGATGTCATTGTATTCAACCTCGTAAAGACAGGAAGCGATCACCGCACAGTTAGAGCACATTGAGTTGAGTAACAACGTCAAGCTGGACAGATCTCGACTAAAAAAATCTACGCTCCGACCAAAACCAGCTCAAATTAAAAAAACGCGAGTGCTTTTCGCTCCAGATTCAAAACCGCTTCTAAGCCCTTTCATCCAAGCATCCAGTTATTATAAAACTCGCCGTAACAAATCAAAGAAACTCTCCGGCCACACGCTCTGACTCATGGATCAGGGAGAATTCACTGTTCAATGTTTAATTAAAACAACCGTCCACTTATTTAACAGAACAGTTATTATAACTTATTTTTTGTTGTTCCATATTTGCACAAGTTCACAGACACGTGTCTCAAGCGGATAGCACTCGCGCTCGTACACGACCGAGACAGACCGAGATAATATATCATGTCCGTGAGCGGTATCTATGTGTGCGTTGCTCGAGCGAATTTTGTATGTAGATTGTCTTCTGTACCTATTTATTTTGTGCCTCTATCATGCTTCGAAAATTAAGCCATTTAATGATCATGAATGAATGAATGTAATTTTTATTATTCTTTGAATGTAATGTATATTTTTTTTCCTTTAAGTACATCAAACAATATTTTTTTATTTTATTTGAACTTCAGATTTTACGCAGTAAAACTGAAAAATATACACACAATCGTTAATTGTCTTTCAATTTCAATTTCAATCGCCAAACGTTGGCGAAGAAAAGCACTAATATCCATTATTATTGTGTTTAATGTAGACGTACGTGTACGTCTACATTATGGGTATAACAAGTTCATTATTGTAGAAGCAACAAAAGAATCACAATACTTATTATAACATATACATAACCTGACATAATAATATATTAATACAATAAAAACAATTAAAGGCAAATTTAACATTCTGAGGCTAATATCTCTAAAAGGGTAATCTTTTAACTTTGTTTTATTAACAGTCTTACACAATTTATCCTCTTCTTTTTATAAACTTATTTCGTTACATATTTATATTTTCTATATGTCACTGCTTTCTCTGTCAAAACGTCTTTAGTTTAGCTACTTTACCTAGAGTGTTATACCTATTTGTTTTTTTTTATCCACAACGGGGTAGCTAGCACTTAGCCTTCATCACACCTGATGATAAGTGGTGATAAGGCTGGAGGTGGAAGCGCACTACTCCCGGAGTGTGTAGTGTACTAGTGTAGTGTTTCGATAAAAAAACTGTTCACGCCGCGCGTGATTCATTCATTCACGTTCATTCGTGGGGTCGGCGCCAACCGCCGTCCGCGCGACTTCGCGACCAGTACGCCGTATGCAGCCGTGAGGCGAGTTTGTGTGTTTCGGTAGCGACGTGCCGCGCCAGTTACCTACCCGTATTGTGACCGAGATCCCGAGCGTTTGCACCTAGGAGCGCCCGGTCCGGGTACGGACTTGTGACCCGTGTGTGTTCGCTTTGAAAAGCGCCGGGAAAGTTTTAGCTGCCTATTAGGGCATTGTGTAGTTATAAGGTGTTAGCTATAAGAGTTTCCCATCGGGGGTTGCGTGAAGATCGTTTTGCCAGGCGCGCGCCGGCGAGACAGACATCAGCCCCCTGGATTACGGACACTATCTGCTAGTAAGGTAGGACTAGCTTAATTTACTTAATTTTGCATGAGAAACCTTCGTTTCAATAAACTGTGGAACACAGTCAATGGTCACCACAATTGTGCGGGATCAAAACTAAAAGTTAAATATTTCTGAAATGGTTAACTTTTGGATATAGTACATGAGTAATAACCTAAATAGTGGTGTCGTTTAATATTAAGGTCGAATTTCCCTGTTACCCTGTATATTCATATTATTGATGTAAGTAACAATACAAACATAAAATTGCTCGGGCACAAAAGACGGCCAGGCTGCGGGTCGGCAGACCAGTATTTTTTGTAGTAGGTTGGCCTAAGTTACAGTAAGGGCGTTTGTGCACTACACTGAATTTTACCGATCCGGCGGTCCGTTTTTTTCCGGACCGATATGGCAGCTATGAAAAACATATGGGCGCTTGTGCACCACACTGAATTTTACCGTCCGTCATTTTACTTTTCCCCATTCCGGACCGTTTTTTCCGTTCCGAGATGACGGCAATGAAAAACATATGTACGCTTGTGCACTACACTGAATTTTACCGTCCGGAAAAAAACGGATGGTTGTATTTTAATCATAAATCACTACATAGTATAAAACAAAGTCGCTTCTCGTCTGTCTGTCCCTATATATGCTTAAATCTTTAAAACTACGAAACAGATTTTCATGCGGTTTTCACTAATAGGTAGCGTGGTTCTTCAGCAAGGTTTTAATATATAATTTATGAAAGTTTTGTGTAAATTGGTTGAAATATAACGATAATTGTCGAAAGTGCCGGCAAACGGCAAGCCGCCCGGGAGCTTTCAGCAAAAACGCTGCCTAATCCTTTCATGGTTTAAAAAAATAATGCATGTTGGGATATTCCTCTTCTATAGATCTACAAAAAAGTCCGCGATAGCATATGTCTATCTTTTAAGGATAGCATATTATAGCCATTATTATCTCTTAAAAATGGTTACGAACAATGCGGTAATTTGGAAAGCTATTTAAACGGATACAGTATTAACCCTTATCAATCTAAATACCTTAGTTGCTTTAAGCATTTCATGCACATTATTTTACTCTTTTACACCATATAATTTAAATGAATATCTTAGGAGTTATCGCAAATAAATAAACGCAAGCAATTGCCGACGTTCCAAGGAACTCATTATTCCTCTCGTTTAAAACGCGTCCGTAGAGTGTAGTTTCAAAGAGATCACTGCGCTGCCCCGGCCAGTAAAAAACCGGACAAGTGCACAAGCCAATCATCCGTGTTTTTCATGCCACGCCGGTACGTAAAAAAACGGACCGCCGCCGCGCCGGATCGGTAAAATTCAGTGTAGTGCACAAACGCCCTTAGACGTTAGTTTGATACTGGTACCCCATGACATGAAAACCACCCCGCAAGCTGCCGCTAAAATCGCTCGAACTGACAAAGTGGCCAAGACGGCGCGTGGCAGACCACATTTTTCTAGTCTATCTATCAAGCCTGATCGCATGAACAGCGTATCATGCTGGTACCTGATGACATATTTTCTCATCATTTTAGCCGCACTTTTTTCATGAATATACTAAGAGGGCCAGGTTGCGGCTTGCCTAGCCGCCAACCTAACCAGCACCAACAACTAAACTTTTTTAACGTAACTTTTTGCCTTCTAACAATGAGTGAGTCATTGTGGTACTCTATAGTAGGTAGAATTACCGACGGTCGCCTCTCGGTCTACCATTTATACAACTATTTGGTAAAGACAATGTCAACATAATTATTTTGCCTCGACGATTGATACGTGAAAATAGAATAGATCGCGCGAGCGGACGGCGGGCGGTGGCGCGGCGGCACGGTGGCGGGGCGGCGGGGAACCCGTCCTGTACGGCTCCCGCGCCCCGCTCCTACGCCTCGCTTCGTACTCACAGCTCCCGATTGCTGAATTAAGTTTTTCTATGTAAAATGCTTTAAGGTTTTGGTTTTTGTTTTAGATATTGTTGTAGTTGAAAATAAAGTGAACTGTGTACTTAAATCAATAAATAAAACAGATAGAGAAATTTTCCACTGCGAGTAAAACGGCAATTTTTAAAATAGTTTAATTACATGGTTTATTTTTTAGATTTTCATTTTGTGGTTATAAAACTCCAATAAAATAGCATTTCCGTAAAAAAGTTCGACGGAGAAATTTTACTGTTCGAGTCACACCAAAAACACATATTTTAGTAAAATTTAGTGTTTCTGCTGGGATATTTTTTTGGATATTTCATACATCATTTTAATACGTTACATGAATATGTATGGTGAAGAAATTTTCAACGGAGCATTTTTCCTCAAAAAGATATCTATGAAATATGACTTTCATTAAAAAAACCTAACTTCTATTATTATTATTCTTTGGAATTTTATACAATACTTTTAATTTATTCATACTTTATCACGTTGTAAAGTTTTTTCTGACTGACGAATTACTGTGGGGGTCAACTAACTTCATTTCCTACACTAAACGTTCACAAACGGATGGAAGACGGATTGCGATCGTTTGGATCGGTGAATGAATGATACCAGTGATGTTACTTTTATGAATGAATCTTTCCAAAAATAGAGTGTCAAGTTGTCAATGTCAGTGTCATCCAACTGTCAAATACAAGGGATTCTGGCGGTTGATTTTTGTGGTGCGTTGCGTGTGTTGAATTCCTACATAATTTGTGGTTGAATTGGAGTTTTTCTGTTGAGGTGCAGGCTCGTTTTGAAATTACAACTTTTACAATATATTTTACTGGCGTTTACTTTAAATTATTTCATAGTACTTTTCAAGTTTTAGCGCGCTTGGCCTGCGATCGTTGAGGTTAAGCAACTTTCGCAAAGGTCGGTCACGGGATGGGTGACCAAAAAACTTTTCATCTCGAGCTCCTCCGTGATTCGGAAGGCACGTTAAGTCGTTGGTCTCGGCTGCACTTTCAGTCGTTAATACCCACCAATCCGCACTGGGCCCGCGTGGTGGGTCATGACCCATTCTCCTTATCCATCCATAAGGAAGGCCAGTGCCCCAGCAGTGGAGACATTAAATGGCTGATGATGATGATGATGATCTTTTCGGGACCTCCTCTCCGCTCTTGGGGGATGTTGGTAGGCAGTGTCGAGTGTCTTTCTTGAGCCGTTTAGAGTCAAGTCAAGTAGCACCCGTCACTTTACTTCATCTGATTATCACTTTTTTGTGTATTTTCGACACGGTATTATTGTTTTCCGGAATTAACAACCACTGGGCACCTATCGCCCAATTTTGCAATAAGAGCGATTTCATTACCACTCCATTTCAATCAGTTTACGATCGTGATCGTGCGTGACATAAAAAGGTATCGTCCTAACGTTCAAAAACGGATGGAAGACGGATTGCGATCGTTTGGATTGGAACGATTGGAACAAAAGAACGGTGAATGAGTGATACCAGTGATGTTACTTTTATGCTTTTAACCATAGAAATAATACATCTATGCTTTTAACATGCATATAAGAATGAATCTTTTCAAAAATAGTGTCAAGTTGTCAATGTCAGTGACATCCAACTGTCAAATACAAGGGATTTTTGATTAACCAAAGGATGGAGGGCCATAGCTAGAAACAGCTTGAGACCTATCAGAGGATTTAGTTAAAAAATTGTTGATTCCAAAACTCCATGTAATTTCTAATAGTCAATTAAAACTGCTATGTATGACCAAATGAGTCAGGCCCTCAGTTCATCAATTGTCAAAAATTTGCTGTCAATTGTCAAAGTAATTAAGCACTGATTGTTAATAATTTTTGAATCCGAATATAGTAAAGAATTCGTGAAATCTTTTCAGAAGTTTTCAATTGTCTAGAATATACCGTTACAGATTTATAAAGGTTTAGCTTGGGCTCTCAGTTCATCAATTTGTACAATAATGAATCTTCCAAATTTGCAAGTAAACTAAAGAAATACATAAAAATACTTTGAATTTCTGATTCTTTAACACTTCTGGGAATTTCTAACGTAGAAACAATGGTGCAAACGTTAATAGTTTAGTAATAATTGGAATTTTTTATTTTGACAATTGATGAACTGAGGGCCTGACGTTTTCGGTTCTACTGACTAGGATTCGCCACATAGATTAATGAAAGTAAGCTTACGTTTTTTTACGAAATCTTTACTAGAAGTTGACCTAGCATCCGTTTCTCTAAGTACCATACTTTCAGAGAAATAGTAAAAATCGACATAACTCTCACATTTTGTGAGAACAAAATTGTCAGAAACCGAAAAGATCATCATCATCATCATCAGCCATTTAATGTCCCCACTGCTGGGGCACTGGCCTTCCTTATGGATGGATAAGGAGAATGGGCCATGACCCACCACGCGGGCCCAGTGCGGATTGGTGGGTATTAACGACTGCAAGTGCAGCCGAGACCAACGACTTAACGTGCCTTCCGAATCACGGAGGAGCTCGAGATGAAAAGTTTTTTGGTCACCCATCCCGTGACCGACCTTTGCGAAAGTTGCTTAACTTCAACGATCGCAGGCCAAGCGCGCTAAAACTTGAAAAATACTATGAAATAATTTAAAGTACCTAAACGCCAGTAAAATATATTGTAAAAGTTGTAATTTCAAAACGAGCCTGAACCTCAACAGAAAAACTCCAATTCAACCACAAATTATGTAGGAATTCAACACACGCAACGCACCACAAATACTCTGAGTACTGAATCCTATGGAGATGGCATACCTACGAAAAATTGAAGCATACACACACACACAAGCACACATACCGAGAAACCATAATGGCGCCTTTCCGTAGTGCTGCCCTATTTGTACATCGATATATTTATTGATGAAGTTATAGATACAAGTATTTTTGTGACTACCTATCTATATCACCCTATATTTTATAAAAGCAGTTTCGTAATCACCTCGATAATTTAAAACGGAATTATAGTGTATAATTATATACCTAGTTTTTTAGAATAATAAAACTTAATAATGTGCTTAAATTATACCTACATTTGCAATTAAGTTCTTTATGACAATGACACAATGTGTATGTGTTTGTGCATGTACGCACACAATCATTGGCCCGACCGCGCGCGTGAGACGCAACAACTGTAAAGCCCCCAGTAATGGATGGCCGATCATGTTGGCCGACCATGATGGGCCATCGTGTACAGGGGCGGTTTGCATGTGATTGCCGTCTGCGAGCAACGCAAACCGGCCCTGTACACGATGGCCAACATGGTCGGCCAACTTGATCAGCCATCCTGTACTGGGGGCTTAAAGCCCCCGGTGTGGGAGTTTGCGGCTGATTGCCGCCTGCGAGCAACGCAAACCGCCCCTGTACATGATGGCCCATCATGGTCGACGAACATGAGTGGCCATCCTGTACTGGGGGCTTCAAGGCGAGAAGAGCCGGCAAGTGCTTCCTCATCTGTAGTAATATCGCAAACAGGAAAGATTTGATTGGTTGTTGTTTGAATTTAATAGGTTCCAAAACTGCTGGACTAATTTAGAAATTTCTTTGACCATTAGAAAGCTACATTCTTTCCGAGTGACATAAGTTATATTTTATCGTGATATTCCCATGGGAACGAGTACCATGCGGGTAAAACCGCGAGGATCCGCATGTTATTATTAAATTTATTGCTTGTTAAGTACATAATGTATCAAAAATTCAAACGCAGATACAGATTAAAAATAAGGTCCTGTAGTTTATTTACAAACTAACCTTAGTAAAATATAGTTCATGTTGCAGTAGTAGTAGATAAAAGACCCACCTACTATATTTTACTGAGGTTATAGTTTGTAAATAAACTACACGACCTTAGCTTCAATCTGTACGATTGTAAATACATTAATACTTAGCGAGCAATAAATTTGATTGAGGGCGCCCCACTTGTCGGCTCTACTCGCCTTTACTTGGAAACTGCAATTTTATGATCAAAATTTTTATGTTTTCCGAGTCACGCGTCTATACACATGCGAGACCTCCATAGAATTCCAGATCAAAGTTCGCGAGGACCAGTTTAAGTAAAAAAAGGTAATGAAATAAAACAAAAAGCTCTATATTGTAAAAACCTATTATGTTTATACAACAAGGATTGTTTTTTTTTACATAACACACATTACAATATAAATCACAAAGGAGAATGCCTACTAGGTAGTAGGCATTAGGTAGTAGGTCTCCTTTGTGATTACCTACCTACCTACCATAGAAAAAAAGAAATGTCTCACAAAAAAACAAGCAATATTAAGTAATAAAATAATAAACAGTTTGAATCGAGATCTTTACTAGCAAGCATATTTTTTTTTATTTATTTAGAATATAGCGAATCGACATCTAGTGGTAAAAAAATTTGAATCGAGATCTTTACTAGCAAGCATATTTTTTTTTATTTATTTAGAATATAGCGAATCGACATCTAGTGGTAAAAAAATATACTTACTTTTAATGTGCTAGAATGAATGTAAGTTGGACAACAACTTTATAATACAATAACTTAACTTTACAGGAATATGACATTAAAAAAACACGTTATATATAAGTATCCAGTTTTTGGCAACCGGAACAGAAAACGTTGTCGCACTATAATTTCGATTTATACCACTGGCAGCCTAATTAACGTCTTTTTCAAAACTTAAACTGTTGTTGTTGTTGACGTTTGAAACTGTTCTTCAAAATTAAAAGAGCACATAAAAATAGTTTTCGTACGAGTCTTTTAATTTTCCTTTCGCATTGTAAGTATCCAGCCATATTTTTCTTTTTTTGTTATTTTTTGGCAACCTAAAACAATAAAAACAGTTTAAAATTAATACACTCAATTTACACTTGAAATTTGAAAACATCGATAATTCGATAAGAAAAATGCTATAATGGCAACTCTAGCGCAAAACAAACAGATTTATATTTTCTTGAAATACACCAACAAAACTCACCAAAATAAGTAGTAAGCTACATTTGGTATGAATTCTAAGTAAACTATTCACAGGAAAACCAAAACACAAGGCATTTATTGTATTGTTTTGGTGTTTTTGCAAAATAAATAGTACGTACCGGTGTAATGTAATGTTTGGACGATTTTCACTTTTTTTGATGCCTCAAACTACCACACTGCAATTAGACATGCTCCTTGTTGCTTTCTCTCACTTATTAATAGGTACCTTTTATTCACATGAAAGTCTCAAATTAAAAGACTTTTATCACAAAACACTGCAAATACAACTCGCGTTGACAGCTCACATACCGAGAAACCTAAATGGCGACCGGCTTCAATCATGCATTACGATGACGTCACGTTTCAATGTTGCCAAAAAATAGGTCGAATAAATATATTGATGTCTCTTTTTACATGAAGTATTGGAGGTAAGACAGAACAAGATGGCTACAGGTTTATGAGTACAATGTCGATTTAGCTCATATTTGTATAACCGATAGTTCATATAGAACAATATGCCATCTCCATAGGATTCAGTACTCAGAGCACAAATATCAACCGCCAGAATCCCTTGTATTTGACCGTTGGATGACACTGACATTGACAACTTGACACTCTATTTTTGGAAAGATTCATTCATAAAAGTAACATCACTGGTATCATTCATTCACCGATCCAAACGATCGCAATCCGTCTTCCATCCGTTTGAGTTAGGGCGATGCGATACCTTTTTATGACACGATCGTATACTGATTGAAATGGAGTTGTAATGAAATCGCTCTTATTGCAAAATTGGGCGATAGGGGCCCTGGGGGCTTTATACCAAAAGCAAAAGATCGGTCATCCATCCCTACTACCATGAAGTTCGACTTAATACTGAGGTAACTGGAGAGTGCAGTACGAACAATTTTTTGAATACCACAAATAACACAGTGGCTGTCTTCCGTCTCACCTACACTTTAAAAAAATACGTATGGTCATATGAGACAGCTGACAGCCACTACATACATAAATGTCAAATTTGCTGGCGACACTTTTTTATTCAGGGTGAGAGCATAGATGTATTATTCCTGTAGATGGAGCATAAGAAAATGAACAATTCCTTCTATAATCGACTCTCTTCTCTCAAATGGCGACATGTCGTGTGTTAAAAAGAGATAACAATAGCCCAACGTGTGCGTCTTAATGAGCTGCGCGCCACTTGAAAGTAAACGTCATATTTGTTTGTTAACCAGCTGGTTAACAAATGCTTCAGAAAGAAAAGCTTTTTTTGTACAAAAATATACAAAGATTTGATGGTGTGGTGCGGTAAATCTGTTGTTTGTTAAGAATGGCCTGTACTGTTCCCGGTTATTCAAGCAGAGTGAGTGTTTTGAAAGAGAATAATGAACACATATCATTTCAGAGGTAAGTCACACTCATTGTTTTGTGTTTTTGCGAACACATTTTATAGCTTACTGGTCCGTATTTGCAAAAACTAAATCGCTGTACGTGTATATACAGTTTAACATTGACTTGGTTGAAGAAAATCGGGTGTTTTTAAGCTAAAAATATATAATTTAAAGCCAATTGGGATTTTTTGACATTTGACCAACCTGATAGTGTTGTAGTCCGATTTTATTATGTAATATCGATAAATAATTGTAGTGTTCACAATTTTGTATTAAAACTTATTTTTTCTCAATTCTAAACAGATTTCCCACCGCCGCGCCGCCGTCGATGTAAAGGAAACGTGAATAAGAAACGTAAGAAAAGGCGACGATTGGAGACCTTCGCAACAAACAAGAATATGCTCGATGCACTTGTGGCAACACGATAATTAACTACTGGTGGTGCCATCTGGCACGGCCAGTGTGTAACTTTGTCGGCTAGCGTTTCCCTGCCGACGCCGTACGGCAGCGCAGCGCTAGCATCGCGATCGCGACCGCGCATGCGCGATACACGGACTGCGCATAGCAATAGCAGCTTGCTTTCTCTTCAACACAAGACATTGTATTGTAACTGTTCGCGTTCTGTTTCTGTACTATTTTATATAATTTGCGTCTGTAATGTCCGTGAGTGTGAATAAAATATTGTGCTGAGATACTTTGCGTATTACTTATCAACATCGCATCCATTCTCGCCTAAAGTGGTGACCACCGACGCGCACTCACGCGCCGAGCTGAGACGCCGAGTTGAAGCGATCAAGTTCCTACAAGACGCGATAACACACGTAAGCAAACGTGAAGGCGATTCCCCAACAACTCTGCAGCCAGGGGACACGGTCCCGCAGCACTTCAGAGAACGAGCGGGCGCACATTCCGTGCTCCCGGCGACGCCACGTGCGCCAGAGCAGACCGGACATCGCAGGGGCGAAGCCCCGCGTCAGCCGCCGTGTTTCGGACGCCGACGCACTAAGTCCCCTAATCTAGCTATAAAGTGAAATAGTGAATAGTGAATTTGTGCATATATCGATGTACCGAGTCATAAAAAGTGTTTCGTTTCGGGTCCGCCATATTGCATCGGGCGATTTTCATTTATGCCATTGATGGTGGCGCCAACGCGGAAGCAAAACGGAACGGCTACATTCGGAACTGTGATTCGGAAGTTTCAGAACGAGTGAACAATCATACGAACTTAAACTTCATTCCATTCATACGAACTTTATTTCATTCATTCAAACTTACGCCAAAATATCGTATCGTAATTTCTTAACTTTGTTTTGCTGTTGTTTGTTTGTTTCTCAAACCTTGTTTTGTGGTTGTTTGTGTATAGTGTATGTATGTTATGGCGTAATTAGAGGTAAGGTTATGGTGCTTGCATGTCTTTTTAAATGTTTTTGCGTCATTTTTATATTGTTTGTTCATTTAAAAATAGTTTTTAACTAACAAAATGTTTTATATCGGGTGCTTTGCCATTGCCACTAACGCTAATTGCGTATGTAAAAGGGGAGCCCGTTTCAACTGAGCAAGGTAGTTGATACGGAACTATACCGAGGGAAGTACAGTGTGTGCTTTATTTTTAACATTGTGTGTGCTTTATTTTTAACATTGTGTGTGCCACTATAATTTTACTAACATGTCTGATCATGAAAAATCGCTTATTGATTTGGATGAAGAGTGTGTCAAAGGTGAAGGTCTGCAGGTGTGTAGAGTGTCAATCCGCACTCCCCCATTTTGCCCAGACAAGCCTTTGCTGTGGTTTGCTAGCCTAGAAGCACAATTTAAGATTAATAATATCACACAAGAGAGCACCAAATACAGCTATGCAGTAGCTCACCTGGACATTAGCTGTACTCGAGAGGTCGAGGACATAATCTGTGACCCTCCAAAGTCCATGCCGTACACAACATTAAAAAATGCTATTGTATCCCGTTTTTCAGTGTCCTATGAAGAGAAGATACGGATGCTGTTAGAAAAGGAGCAAATTGGTGACCGAAAGCCCTCTTCTTTCCTGAGACATCTGCGCTCCCTTGCCGGTCCAGCTTTTCCGGAGCAACTTCTCCGAAGCATCTGGTCCAGCAGACTGCCACGACAGGTGCAGCTCATGCTTACTACACTGAAGCAACAAGACCTCAGCGAGGTAGCCGACCACGCCGACCAGCTGGTGGAGGTAGCGCGCTCTGAGGTATGCAAAATTTCATCTTCAACTGACAAAATCATGTTTTCCCTACAGTCCCAAGTGGCTGAGCTAACTAGGATTGTAGCATCACTCAGTACCAGTCATGAAACCAGTAGAAGTGGCCGTCCCCACAGTAGCTCGAACCGTAGCCGATCCCGAAGTCGCTCGAGACCACGGAATTCCCAGCTCTGCTGGTATCATGACCGCTTTGCTGACAGAGCTACAAAGTGCACACCGCCATGCAACTGGCCTGCTAGCACCCAGGGAAACTCGACCAGCGATCGGTAGTGGCGAGTACCGACCGCCCGGACCCAAGTCGCCGCCTATTTATACCCGACCAGTACACCAATAATAAATTTTTAATTGATACTGGGTCGGACATATGTTGTTTTCCCCGGCGTTTACTAAAAGGGAAGTACCAGAAAAATAATTACGACCTAAACGCAGCTAATGGCACTTGTATAAACACTTACGGGAGCATCCCACTCAACCTTAATTTAGGGTTGAGAAGGGACTTCCGGTGGAACTTCATAATAGCTGACGTCGATGCACCGATTATTGGATCAGATTTCCTGGGGCATTTTCATTTACTTCCGGACTGTCATAAGGGTAAATTACATGATGGAACAACTGGTTTATCTGTGCCAGCCTCCGTCAGCAACGTTCGTCAGCCCAGCATCAAAACAATCAAATGTGATGAAAACTCACCTTTTTCAAAAATACTCGCAGATTTCCCGGAGGTAACGCGCCCGCCTACAGTCGACCGCGTCGTAAAACACAACACGGTGCACTACATCATGACGACGGAGGGCCCGCCTGTTTTCGCACGTCCGCGCCGCCTCGCGCCCGACAAGCTGCGAGTCGCAGAGAAAGAGTTCGCTGCGATGGTGGCCGCCGGCACCGCGCGCCCATCCAAGAGCCCATGGGCCTCTCCCCTGCACCTCGCGCCCAAGAAGGACGCCACGTGGCGCCCTTGCGGCGATTACAGAGCGTTAAACGCTCGGACCATCCCAGACCGCTATCCTGTCCGTCATGTTGGGGATTTCGGACATAATCTAGCTGGTGCTACCATATTTAGCACCCTAGATTTAGTTAAAGCGTACCAACAAGTACCAGTAGCTCCAGACGACATTTGCAAGACGGCCGTCACAACGCCCTTCGGCCTCTTTGAATTCCCCTATATGGCCTTCGGACTACGAAACGCTGGCCAATCGTTCCAGCGATTCATGGATGAGATAGTGCGAGGATTAGACTTTTGTTTTCCGTACATTGACGACGTTTTAATATTCTCACGCGACGCTGAGCAACATGCTAACCACCTGCGCATTCTCTTGCAGAAGTTCGTCGACTACGGCGTCGTCATCAACGCCTCCAAGTGTGTGCTAGGAGCAAGGGAAGTCACTTTCCTTGGCCACAGGGTCTCCGAGGACGGCATCCAGCCGCCGGCGGACAAGATCGCTGCTCTCCGCGACTTCCCTCTTCCCAAAACGGCGCAAGGACTAAGAAGATTCTTCGGTATGGTAAATTATTACCGCCATTTTCTACCCAAAGCCGCAGAAGTCCAGGCCCCACTAGTCGATTTTTTAACGGCTACCAAATTAAAAGGTCCCAAGCCCATGCCCTGGACAGCCGAACTAGAGCAAGCTTTCCACTCCTGTCGAGACAGCCTTACACAGGCAGTCCAGCTCGTGCACCCAATGCCTAATGCACGGCTGGGCCTCTACACGGACGCCTCCAGCACCCACGTAGGCGCCTGTCTCCAGCAGTGGACTGAGCAAGGTTGGCAACCATTGGCATTCTTTAGTCGAAAGCTTAAACCCAGCCAAACCACCTGGCCCGCATACTACAGGGAGTTACTAGCTGTTTATTCTGCAGTCCAACATTTTCGGCATGTATTAGAGGCGCAAAACGTCACGATATATACCGACCACAAGCCTTTGTTGTATGCGTTCTCGCAACGACGAGAAAAGTTGCCCCCCGCACAGCTGAACCAGCTCACCTTTATTTCACAATTCACCACGGACATTAAATATATAAAAGGTGAAAACAACGTCGTCGCCGATACAATGTCACGCGTCGAAGCGATATCGTTCGAGGACTATGCGTCTCTCGCTCGCGCTCAAGAGGCCGACGACGAACTTAAAACTCTTCGTGGGAATTGTTCATTAAAATTGGAACCAACCAAAATTCCAGGCACCGACGTCACCATCGTGTGCGACGTGGCGACGGGCACCGCGCGGCCGTACCTACCGGAGCCGCTGCGACGCGCCGCTTTCGCGCGCCTACACTCGCTCAGCCACCCCGGCGCCCGCGCGTCGGCGCGCCTGGTCGCCCAGCGCTACGTGTGGCCCGGCGTCGCGCGCGACTGTCGCGCCTGGGCACGCCAGTGTCTCGACTGCCAGCGTTGTAAGGTAACGCGCCACGCCAAGGCACCGCTCGGCGATTTCCCCCTGCCTACTGGGAGATTCAAACACGTGCACCTCGACATAGTCGGCCCCCTCCCCCACTCGGAAGGCCACACCTATTGCTTGACTGCAATAGACCGTTTTTCGAGATGGCCCGAGGCGTGGCCGATGAAGTCCATTACGGCCGAAGAAGTAGCCGACACCTTTGTACGGGGCTGGATAGCGAGATTCGGCGTACCCACCACTATCACTGTGGACCAAGGCCGCCAGTTCGAGTCTGCGTTATTCAACCGACTCTTAGACCTCGGCGCTACCAAACGTATACGTACCACCAGCTACCACCCCCAGGCGAACGGGATGGTGGAACGTTTTCACCGCCATTTGAAGGCCGCCCTTATGTGTCACCGCGACACATGGCACCGAGCTCTGCCACTAGTACTGCTCGGCATCAGATCGGCCCTGAAAGAAGATCTCAAATGTTCCGCCGCCGAACTTCTTTACGGAGAACCGCTTCGACTACCAGGCGAGCTCCTGGTACCCAGCGTTTCCCCTCAAACTATGAACGACGGTTTTGTTGAACGATTACAAAGGACCATGGCCGACATGCGTCCTACTCCAGCGTCTCGTCACGGGCAATCGAAGTCGTTTATTTTCAGAGACCTCGCGGATGCATCGCATGTTTTCCTCCGCGACGACACCGTGCGACGATCACTGCAACCGCCATATACTGGCCCTTATAAAATAGTGAGTCGCACGCCGAAAACGCTCACTTTGGATGTCTCAGGTAAAAAGATGCAAGTAAGCATCGACCGAACAAAGCCGGCATACACGGCAGCAGACACCGAGCAAGGCACACCTTCAGCGAGGGCAGCAGCGCCCAGCGCCCCGACCGCCGCGCGCACACCACTGCCGCCGCCCGCCGCGCCGCAAGCCGCAAGCCAGCTGCCATTGATACCGGGAACATCGCGTCCCGCTACCGACACGGCACCTGCAAACCCTGCTCGCTTACCTGACCCTCCGGCTGCCCAGCCCACACCGAATCCTCCCGTGATCACTAGATCGGGTCGTAAAGTTAGGTTTAAAGATATTTTAGACCTCTGATCAAACGGTTTGTTTATTTCGTTTATTTTATTATGTATTTCTTTTTTGTTCGCCGCTAATGTAATTAATAAGGCATACACTGTATTTTTCTCCGTGGGGGGGTGATGTGGCAACACGATAATTAACTACTGGTGGTGCCATCTGGCACGGCCAGTGTGTAACTTTGTCGGCTAGCGTTTCCCTGCCGACGCCGTACGGCAGCGCAGCGCTAGCATCGCGATCGCGACCGCGCATGCGCGATACACGGACTGCGCATAGCAATAGCAGCTTGCTTTCTCTTCAACACAAGACATTGTATTGTAACTGTTCGCGTTCTGTTTCTGTACTATTTTATATAATTTGCGTCTGTAATGTCCGTGAGTGTGAATAAAATATTGTGCTGAGATACTTTGCGTATTACTTATCAACATCGCATCCATTCTCGCCTAAACACTTATTAAAGCAAATTGTGGATTTATACTCAAAAAATTGAATACATTAAAAGTATAAAAATTAGCGTGAAATCTGTATTTTTTTACTTGATATCATTCACCAGATTATTTAATTTCATAAATTGATTAGAAATCTCGTTCAGTTTTACGAATATACCTCCTAGTATAAATAGTATAATTATCATCATTATCATATTAATGTCCTCACTGCTGGGCCTTCCCTGTGCAAGAAAACACCACAGGTAGAACGGGCCATAAGTGCCATAAGCCACCACGCGAAGCCAATGCGGATTGGTGGGTGAGGGTGCCAACGACTGCTAATGCAACCGGGACCAACGGCTTAACGTGCCTTCCGAAGCACAGAGGAGACCGAGAAAATAAAGTTTTGGTCACCATTCAGATGTCCAACCGCAACGAATGTTGCTTAACATCAACGACCGGATGCAGAATGCGCGTACCAATGAGCCATCGATCTCCTCAAGTATAATTATAGTACCTACTTCATATTTGGCACTTATTCAAAATTAAAGGGCTTGCTTAGACCATGAAACTGAACAACTTTCTCTTTGGAGCATAGCATACGTCGAAATATAAAAAAAATATTCTGCCACACTAGATCGATCAGCTGAGCGTGCGCTTTTGTCTGGAGGAAAGAAATTTTTGCCATATTTCGACCTATGCTGAAGTTTCATAGCATAAACAAAATTCTAAGGCCGTGAGCACTTTGGACACGATTAGTACTAAAAACTGACAGAAAAGCGGATTATGAACCGCCCAATTATATTAAGTCTAGCCGCATTGAAAATCGCGAAGCGCTCTATTCAATGCGGCGTACTTTCGATCAGCCGTATTGAATACGGCGTATCTTGAATCCGCCGCATTACAATGCGGTGCTGTTTTTTCCAATACAGCTAGTTGCTATGTAATACGGTGAAATATACAATACGCCTGCGATATATACATATACATTGTAATTTTATGTATCGCATTGCATTCAAATTATTTTGACATCTTTTATCGATAACTTGTTATAAAAAAAAACACAGCACTATCATTGCATCATCATCATCTAGCATTGCATAGTCAAAATGGAGACATTCACTAATGCCGACGCAACAGATTAACATGTATGTCTCTTTCTATCTTATGGCAATTTGATAGTGTTAGAAGGGGTAAAGGATAGGTGTGTTATAGCTTATTTTTGTGATCCATCTACAGGAATAATACATCTATGGGTGAGAGCTCCAGTTACCTCAGAGTATTAAGTCAAACTTCATGCCTACTACAGTCGACCACAGAGTACTTATTATTCCACAGATTAGGTAGAAAGCGGACCTCCATTCACAAAAACGCCATCTACAAAAAGCTTTGCTTGCCTGTTCGACTAGTCTATATAATTTGTGCCTGTTCGTTCACATTATTTGTTATGCAACAAAAAAAACAAATGCTGGGCTGTATAATTTATTACTCAGCCCTTGCCATGTCACCTAGATTTAAGAAAAAATACGTACGTCAGATGTCAGATTTGACTTTTCTATGGCTATGGTATGGCGTAAATTGTCGTGAGTGATTACAAAAGTGAAAAACTTCTAGAAAATAAATAATGGCTGCACGTGGAGAAAGAGGTGTTATGAGAGTTTTAGACAAGTTAGAAGCCTCTGTGAATTCTGGTCAATATTATGAAGCACATCAAATGTATAGAACTCTTTACTTCAGGTACTCGCAACATCATAATTCCATTTACGTTTTCATGAGATTCTCCCTATTTTTGATAATATTTTAAATATATTTTTTTAATTTCCAGATATTTGAGTCAAAAAAAGTATACAGATCTTTTGAAATTACTGTACAAAGGATCAACTGTCTTGTTACAACACGACCAACAAGGTAGCGGAGCTGATCTGGCCATACTTTTGATAGACGTCCTGACAAAATCAGAAACAAAACCATGTGAAGAATGGATTGACAAAATTGCTAAATTGTTTGAAATGATGAATTCCAGTATACCAGAACGTGAATCTTTTCTTACTAATTCAGTCAAGTGGTCAATGGACAATAATAAAAAAGGACATCCTTTACTTCACAAGGTAGGTCAGAACTATTTCTGTATTATACATTCATATGATTCTCATTAGCCGGATTAGCAAACTGAAGTGGCAGTGGGCTGGCCATATAAGCCGCAGAACTGATAACCGCTGGGGTAAACGAGTTCTAGAGTGGAGACTGCATATTGGCAAACATAGTGTAGGACACCCTCAGAGTGACGACCTTTGCAGGGTGACTGGCAAGAGCTGAGTGAGAGCAGCCACTTAACATGCTCGATGCCATACTCTTGGAGAGGCCTATGTCCAGCAGTGGACGTTAGTAGGCTGATGATGTCATCATCATACTCAGAAACTGTGTAATAAGGGCAATGTTGAGATCATGTTAAAATTAAACTTTCACTTGGCCTTATCTTTTATTTCTTTCACTATCAGTAAATCATTGTTTTAGTCTTCATCATCCAACTAATCACTACATAGTATAAAACAAAGTCGCTTTCTCTGTCCCTATGTCCCTTTGTATGCTTAAATCTTTGAAACTACGCAACGGATTTTGATGCGTTTTTTTTTAATAGATAGAGTGATTCAAGAGGAAGGTTTATATGTACTTTTTATCCCGATATTCCCACGGGAACGGGAACCACGCGGGTGAAACCGCGGGCGGCCGCTAGTATTATTATAAATGTGAAAGTTTAGATGTTTGGATGTTTGTTAGGTACTCAATCACGCCAAAATGGCTGAATGGATTTGGCTGAAATTTAGGACACAGATACTTTGTAGCCTGCAGAGGAACATAGGCTACTTTTAGCCCGGAAAAGTATCACATTCACGACGGATAACGTTGTGTAGTCCACGCGGGCGAAGCCGCGGGCGGAGAGCTAGTAAAACAATAAAACATGTTACCTTGGACTAATAAATTGTCTATTTCCAGAAAATAGCTGAAGTATATTGGAAAGAGAAAAAGTACACAGCGGCGCATAGACATTTTCTGCATTCCTGTGATGGCTCTGCATATGCAAGCATGCTCATAGAACTCCACACAACTAAAGGGCTCAAGTCTGAAATAGATCTATTCATTGCCCAAGCAGTACTGCAGTTTCTCTGTCTGCGCAATATACAGATGGCTACGGAAACTTTTAATGAGTATACAGGTGCTCATCCAACAATAAAAAATGACAAAGGACCACCATACTTATTCCCATTACTGAATTTCATATGGTTCTTATTGAAAGCTATTGAACAGTAAGTAAATTTTATTTTATGATAGAAAACAAGGGGCTCTGTGCGGTTTTATAAATGTGATACCCATTCCCATGGAAGTATTGGTATACAATGTAGCCCTATGTCACTTGGCAAAACTGTAACTTTGTAATAGTGAAAGAATTTTTAAACTTGTTAGTGTAGTTTTTAATGGATAAACTATTAAAAACTAACAAACAAAAAATCTAATCTTTCCTCTTTATAATACTAGTACTTGTAGATTAACATATAAATATGTTGTAAAATTTCATTTAACTCTAATTACTCTGACATTTACTCAAGTTAGTTTGATTTAAAGGTGTTAATTGTTTATTCATTCTATTTCAGGAGACATGCTAACCAGTTTAAAGTATTAAGAAATTGGTATGCCATTAGTATAAAACGAGATCCCAATTACTCAGTGTACTTAGACAACATTGGACGTATATGGTTTGGAATCGAAATCCCAAAAGATAACAGGAATGCCAATACAATGTTTGGGGGGCTTCTTAAATCAATCATAGGCGAAGTGGACAGTTCAGATGATGAAGGCGACTTCACAGGACACAATACTTCCACCCCCGACTTAGATTAAATTTTTATGAAATTATAAAATAATTTACACCACATTTGTTTCTAATAACATATCAGCTAAAGCTGCGTATAAGATTCAGTAATTGTATGTATAATAATTTATTAACTTTGTGTTTTCCACAAAATAAATCACTAAAAACTTAATTTTATTAGTAAATAAAATGAATTAGGGTTCTGCAATGTGTTAAAAATTTATTCATTTTGTAAGTAATTACTAGTAAACATAAATGCATGTTTTTATAAATAATCATGAATATCACTGTTACCAGCAATAAAATCATCAGTTTAGGCTAAAGATGTTTTGTGTCTCCATTTTTGATGAAAATATTTGAACCTATACAATTAATTCACTCCCTATCAAAGGAGGTACCTACTTTAAATAATAAAAAAGTCTGTAATACTTACTGAAGATTAAATGGTGATCCTGTGGCACTTTTGACTTTATTTAGTATACCTTTGTAGTTAGTGTGCTAAATCACGGCGCGGACCACTTTGAAAACTGCAATGGAGAACACAAAGGGTCACAATATTACTACCAAATACACCTAAAATGAGAGCGTAGATCATGTACGTTACATTAGTTTTTATTTCACTTCAATACATGCAGTATTTCCGAAGTTATAACTACTAGAAGTTTAAGCCCTTTTTTAAATTTACGAGATTACTCGCGCTCATACTATGACGTCACAACCTCGCTCAGCCGGCGGCGCGGTACCTACTCGGTCCGGTACGTTGACCTTACTAAATGACGTGCGTCTCGTTTCATTTTGCTTTGATCGTCTTTGTGTGCTTGTATTTCAAAGAAATAGGTAATACAAATTATCCTCTAAGTATATCCGATTACACTAAAGTGAAAAGTGTAGAGTGTAGAATGGAAGAAGGTTTTTTAAAAGGTCAGTCGGACAATCTGCCAAGAGTGGATAGTTTGATGGTGGCACAATATGTTATAAACAATCAGGATTTTACGGCTGCCGAAATTCGTGGAATAAAGATAAAAAGGTATGTACCTATGTTCTATGTTCGTAAGCATTACCTACCTACTCTCGGCTAGGTATTTGTTTAAACTTAAACCTTACTGAAAGTGTGTGTTTCATTTAGTACCTACCTTATCGGCGGCGATAAAAAAAAATACTAAGTAAGTAAGATTGCAAGTAGGTACTGTAAGCTTTTTCTCTATTAGCTACTTGTCTTCAATAAAATACTTTCCTCTGGTATTGGGGTTTTATTTCATTAGTTTCAATATTATTTTTAGTACATATGCTATTTTATAGCGTCTTTTATATTTTTGGAACTTCTCTCCTTATTACCGTCTAGTATATGACTGCGTCAAATCCATCTTTCATTTTTAAACTCATATTCTTTAAAGATTGATTTGAGAATATAATCGTAAAGCAGTTTCTATTCCTTTTTAAAAAGCTAACTGCTCACAGCCTACAATTTCATCTAACGGCTGTGGCTACATACACTACAATCATTCCCCCCTCCATTCAAAAAAAAAATTTTTCATCGGAGAAAAAAAAATTTTTTTTCAACAGGTGACAACCCTAAGAAAAAAATTTCGATCATACATAAGGCATGACCCTCAAAATACATACCTAACTACACTTAAGGTGCAGATCCTAACCCCAAACTCCTATCCACACTTAAGGCGTAGACCCTACTTAACCAATAACCTATCCACACTTAAGGTGCAGACCCTACTTAAATAATCATTACAAGTTCCAGTACATTTTGTATCGCGACTTAAAATCTAAACTAGCTAAGACCAGAAACGGAATTATAAACCATAGAACCATGGAAACATGACCCAGCTAGGATCTAGCTTCTCGAACGATCACCATTCGATAAACTATCTGGCAAAAAAAACTGGTCTAAAAATTTACCAGAGGTTCCCATGACCCCGTTCTTTATTAACCCTAAACTTTACTCCTTGCCAACTATTCTAATTATATCACCAACTCGTGATCTATTTCCACCGAATAGAAATAATCCAAAATTAACGCAGGCAAAGACAGAAGAAAAATTATCTTTTTCAAATGCAGAAAATAACACATATGTAATCAAGACGATAAAAATACAACCAGATACAAAAGCTTCTTAAAGAATAAACTATATTCAAGATGCTTAAGAATGAGGCCATAGATATTGTCCCAACCGCACAGCGAAATCCACTACTTTTAAAGCCGATACCATAATATACAATCATCTCACATAATCTATCGAAGTTCACGGAATTATCTGTTACCATTCAAAGTTTCAAGATGACTATCGTGAGTTCAAACGATTACCCAAGGTAAAATACTACAAAGGAATTCCGAACATGCATAGAATACCCGATTTATTCCACGTCAGAAATTACTTTCTTTGAGAAACATTCGTTATCAACCTTGGGAACAATCCCTTACTCTTACCTTACCAACTCGTCTCAATCTCATTCTTAAGGGCGTGGGACCAAAACCAGGACCCCATGACAAATAGCTTATTGCCTTATCATGTTGCTCCCAAAAATAAAATCAAGCGATCGGTCCAACAAACTATGTCAACCAACAAATATTTCTCATACAAAGGTAGACTACCACGGAAATTTCTAGTATGCTACAAGATATATCCTTGGGTCCTCGCAACGCACGACCTAGTACGCTCATAATGTGGCCTCATTCTCCAGCTCATCAGTCATCAAAGCTCAGGATCAACATGAAAAAGAAACACCGGTTAATATCATATTTACAACCATACAATACATCTTTCCTAAAACACAAATATACAACATGGATAAAATTACCGGTTAAAGATGTAACCACAAATAACTTTCTTATTTACGAATAATAACTATCATCTAACATTCTATCAGACAGATACATCAGCGTGGCACGAAACGTTTCAAACGATTCGAATGTACAACCACCCCACGCGATCGCGAATTTATACGACGTATCAACAAATCAGACCGTCCCACATTCTGTACGACCCTATAAGGACCACGATACAGCCGCCCCAACTTCATACATCTACCCGTAACTCGCCTTGGCACATACAATAAGACCTGGTCATTGACCCGAAACGATCTAGGTCGTACCTTTTTATAACAATACCGTTTTTGAATAACTTGCGATACTTTTGTTGACGCCTGTACCTTAATAATATTCACATGAACTTTTTCCGGCATGTTGATGCTCAACAAATCTATACCATCATCAGGTTCAATATGTAAAGAAGATTGCTTCTTTCCTACCTCTCGCCCTTTCTCCTCATTAAACGACTCCCTACTTACAAAATCTACCACTACGTTGGCTCTACCTACAACGTCCCGTTGCACCGGAGACTCATCCCCACTCATCTCTACATTATTATTAACCGGCATTATCCCTGGCTTATCTATCTGCACGCTCGAAAAAGAAAATTCGCCTATTCTCCCCTCTGATAAACCTAATGAACCCCGCCTATTAATCCTACCTAAGTCCTTCTCTACCTTAACACATTTCTCTTCTACCCCACACGCAACTTTGCGCGAATCCAAACAATCAACATAATCTTTCCTATTTAAACCCTGAAAACCCATCGAACCTACTACGTCACAACCCTTATTGTCAGCTGTTCTACTAAACTTCATTTGTTCGTTCACGATCGAACTCGAACTGTCAAGAAAAACTGACTCTATCATTTGTTCTGAAAGAACCCTATCACGAATCGTGTTTTGTTTCTGACTGTCATCACAAAACAATATTTTATTCTGGAAAAAATATACACATGAATTAACAATATCGATATTCATTCTATTCTTTATTAAAAAATCTACTCCTAAAATAACACTACGGTTCAAATCAGCTACTACCAAAAATTCATGGCAAAAATTAAAATTATTAAGAGAAAAATCTATATTACATTTTCCTACTATCTGTAATAAGCTCCCATTCACTGCTTTCGCACACCTTTCATCATCAGCCACACGCCTTGCATTCATTTGTACCGCAGCGGTCTGGCTGATACATGAAATTGTAGCACCTGTATCGATCAGGGCCACATCTGTAAAATTATGCGCATAAAAAGGAACAACTGGTCTGACCTGCCGATTCGACGACGCTCCGTCCGCAACAACATTCGCATGTCCTAATCGTCCTACTTCCTCCGTGCCATGCTGCTGCATCCGCCAGGAGAGATGCTCTCCCTGTCCTACGTCATTGCGACGTGGTACATATTCCGCTTTCCTAGAATATACATTAAAACCATTAATACTATGACCAACACCAGCTTCTTGAGCACGCGGCGACGATGAATATCTCGCTCGGTTCTGTACCGGCGTATTAAAACTAAATGGCCTGCACGGCCTACTATCTCCCCCTCCCCTATTAGTTGTGGCCATGTTTGGACCAAAACTCGCCGAGTTTCTATAAACATTTATATTTTCTTCCTTTCTATCAGGACTAATTTTCTCCATTTGGATTAATACTGCTTTCAATGCCTTTTTATCCGTGAAATGGGTTAGCATCAATCTACTCCGTAAATATGGTTGTAGATTCCTAAGGAATTGTGTTATGAATATATTATCTTCTACAATGCCAGCCTTCCCTGCTAGATTGGCTAAATAATAAAAATAATCCAGGGGACTCCTGTTCTCCTGTCTCGCATTGTAGAATTTTTCACTATAATCCAACTCTATAAATTCATCCTTGAACTTTTCCACCAATTCATCAAATGTTTTAATAGAGCTTTTAATTTCCCTAAAGAAATATAATGCCCCGTTCTTCAAATATGATGGTAGTAACATCAGGAGTTCATTCGAAGAAATGAATTTTTGTTTGGCAGCCGCTTCCTTGAACTCTTCTAAGAATGATGAAAAGGATTCATGCGGACTGCCCGAGAAACAGGTTGATATCGACTCCATTGTGAAAATTTTTCCGTGAAAATATTTTCTCACAAAATGTCCGCCGATCAGAAAAATGATATATTTTTTTATTTATTTATTTTTTATATCAAAATATTAGGGCCACTCGCTTAGCTGCTTTTTCCTAGGTACACGGGGAAAAAGAAAATTATGTAACTATAATTAAATATATAATACTTCCATTGGTTTCCAACTCTGTCTTCGACTCGGCGCCTCCACCACTGTAAGCTTTTTCTATATTAGCTACTTGTCTTCAATAAAATACTTTCCTCTGGTATTGGGGTTTTATTTCATTAGTTTCAATATTATTTTTAGTACATATGCTATTTTATAGCGTCTTTTATATTTTTGGAACTTCTCTCCTTATTACCGTCTAGTATATGACTGCGTCAAATCCATCTTTCATTTTTAAACTCATATTCTTTAAAGATTGATTTGAGAATATAATCGTAAAGCAGTTTCTATTCCTTTTTAAAAAGCTAACTGCTCACAGCCTACAATTTCATCTAACGGCTGTGGCTACATACACTACAGTACCTAGGTAAGGTATGTACCTATGTTCTATGTTCGTAAGCATTACCTACCTACTCTCGGCTAGGTATTTGTTTAAACTTAAACCTTACTGAAAGTGTGTGTTTCATTTAGTACCTACCTTATCGGCGGCGATAAAAAAAATACTAAGTAAGTAAGATTGCAAGCACCTAGGTAGGTAAGCTTAGGTAATCGCAATCCACATCTCGAATTCTCGAGGTTGTCGATGATTATTTTATGTGTTTCATTAGTTAGTAAGTATAAACTTAAATAAAATGTCACTATTTACCCATATACAGATGTGTACGTAAGTCCTAGTAGGTATTTAATTTACTTATTTATCAGTTTCTAAATAGGCAAATACTTACCTACCTATTTATTTATTTATATTTATTCGGTAAATCATCAGCGTACTAAATTTCAATAGTTTACAGCTTATGTAACATAAAAGCTATTAACAGATTTACTTACACATGTAGCTAAACCTACTATGCGATTATTATAAGAATAGGACGGGTTGTTGACAAACTTCACTCTGAAAAGGTACAGTTCGCAAGAAAGTGCAAAACAAAATGAAAATAGTTTTTTTTTATTTTGGCAGAAGGTGGTTTGGGTATTGCCACTTACAAAACAAAGTTTTTTATTTTTTTAATTTAGCTACTTCCCTTTTTTTTGTACACAACTTTACTGTTCATGCCCTTCCTTATGCCGCCGGCGCCAGACATAGCACAAACATTTGAACAAATGGTTGAACACATGTGGTATTTGAGTATTTGTCCAAAGCTTTGATAAAATACTAGAACATATTTCTACAGTACTTTGCAATGTCAGAAGGAAAAGTCTTCAATGTCTTTGTAAGAGTAGCAGCTCAGACCAGACCAGCGGGACGATGATTCTCAAATGAGTGGAATAGAAGAGGTGGAATAGCATTAGCAAGCATAATGTGTTGTGTTTTGATTTACAATTGGCGGATTCATGGTTCCCCGTGATACCAATACCCGGCGCACCCTGGTAACAGCTTGATTCTGCCGAATCTAACTTCAATCAACGTGCAGACTCTAGCTGGCCAATCCTTTTACCATGATAGACCAATACAATTTTTCACGAGACCCCCAATTTACCAATTTTATTGTAAAGTTGATTATTAAATTATTTTCATAACTTAAATTCCTGTTTCATTTAAATTCTTAAACCAGTAAATAGAATCAAAATTCAATTTATTCTGTGTTATTGAAGCATCAGAACAATGTATGAAAAAATGGTTTCAGTTAAATATCAAAATTTTTTAATTTGATTGAGATTCAAATTACCTGATCATTTTCGTAAAAGCATACTTTCATGAGGCCTATACTTTCCGAAAAAATCAAGTTAATGATTTGTATAATTATTATCTGCAAATTATTCAAATGTTTTGGTTTGCACGAACATCATTATTTATCGTAAGCTATGACATGATCAGCCCCCTGCCTGATTAACGATAAATTTATTTTTTTGCACACCATACTGAAATGAAGTGAAGTTAGTTTGACAGCACTTTGACAGCTTGACGTCACAACATGGCGGATTCCCTATCCTATTCTTATATTAATCGCATAGTATCTATTATTATATTTTTATAGTTAACATAGTATAACATATTTTATAGTTTTTATTCTTCAGCAGTGCGCTTTAGTTTTGGGGCCTATTTAGGGTTGCCAGGTATTTTTTTCAGAAATTCGGGACATGTACTTAAATTGAATAAAAAAATCGGGACAAATTTTTTTGCCGCGGGACAACAAAAAAATAAGGAGATAAAAAAATCTAAAGTATATTTTAATGAATTATTGCTTTTATTGATAACGTTCCTTTTTTAATAATATTGTTTGTCATATTTCAATTAACTTTTTGCTTTTTTCAGCAATTGTTCGTTTTTTTTCTTCTCAGAATTTTACAAGTTAGTTGAAAATTGAATATTACATTAACTGCAATCGGATAAGTTTTTGTAAACTGCGATTTCGCACGTCTGTCCATTTAATATTCATTTGAGACAATACACTCTGCACAAAATAAAACTGAGAATAGGTACCTACTTAAAATGAACAAAATTTTCAATTTCGTTAATTGTTTTTACCTACAACGTGGTCCACATCTGCACACTGCTAAAACAAAAACACTGCGAACTACAATTAAAATAGGTAGGTACTCAAAATAATTGATTAAAATGTATATTCGGTTAAATATTACTCTAATTGTTTTGTTTCTTTGTCTAACTGAAAAATATCATAATGCGGGATACATACCTGTCCCGGCGGGACATTGTGAAAACCGGCTGTTTCGCGGGACGTCCCGCTAAAATCGGGACACTTGGCAACGCTAGGCCTATTGCATCAACTCTTTTTACGGCTGTCATCCACTTTTTCCACAATTTTGGGTGCACAGGCACATAAAAAAAGAGTTTATCGGGTGTTTTAACTGTTGAATTAAAGCACTGTGGCACAATAGGTACAGTATTTTTTCCCCATTTTTACCACACAGAACTTTATAATTTTGATTTTTACTGCGCAGCGGCGCGCCGCTGCGTGCGAACACGGTCGAATGACAGAGGTTGTGACGTCATCGGCTAAGCAGCACCCGCCCGCGTTTTTAACATAAACTTATTTATACTTACTAGAGTATAATAAGTTTATGGTTTTAAAAAACTTTCGGGCGCAAATAGCAGCACTTTGATCGTAAATATCTCAGCCATTTTTTAAGATATATGAAAAAAGTAAAAACATAGTTTTTCTCGTAATTTTTTGTAGATTTATTACGTGATGCTCTACAGCGGGACCACCTTGAGCTACGTTAATTTAATTAGCATCAAAAAAACCCTTTCGGCCGCCATGGCAACTGAGTTTTGCAACCAGTTGCGAAATAGGATTTTTTATTCTTTCCTGGCAACTAGTTGCGATATAAGAATAATTTTTGTTTATACGCAACCAGTTGCCAACAAAGAATTTTTCAATAACGCTAGTTTCGAAAGAAGAATTTCTTTTCTTCTTACGCAACCATATGGTAAAGCCTCATCTATCATACAGGATGACTTTGAAGTCGTTAGCATCCTTTTGAAAAAAGAACATACTCATGATATTCGTGAAGATTCGTGAAGTTTCGGCACGGTTGCTGGGGTGTCGGGGGATCTGCAGCGGGTCGGGCCATGGTGGGCTGAGTCCCTCTTTTCGTAGTGTTTGCAGTATTAATGACCATGAAAGTTTAAAAATTATTTAAAAAATATTATTGCTATTATTTATATTTAATTACATATATTTTAAAATACACCTAAAGAATTAGGATGTCATTGTTATTATTGGACGAAGTGGTATCTGATTCAGTACTATAGTTTTTATTTTACTGCTCCTAATTCACCACAAATTTATAAGTATTGTCATTTGTTAAAATTAACTCTCAACTAGATTTTGTAATCTTTATTGGTTGCTAAAATAGGTTTTTTTTATCTGATTTGTTAATATTACCTATATTGTAGTGTTTTTTAATTCACCACAACATTATCAGTATTGTAGTATTGTAATTTATTGTAAAGTACCCAGTGCTGGTTCGGCGAGTCCGTTGGCCGAGCGCGCTGGCGGCTGTCGTGTGCATGGCCGGTTTGCGAAGGATTGCCATTGCTGCGGGCCCTGTATACGTTGGGCGATCGTGCTGGGCCGACGGGTTCGGCGATCCGGTACTGGGTCGCAACAAGCTGCCTAGTTCATGGGAATATTTGTGTTGTGTTTGGCCTAGACATTGTTTTGTCTCTTTTGCTTAAACTGGAAAAGCCATTTGTGTAACGGGGGCAGAGCAGTGTTTGGGTTTGACATGGCTTGGATGCTGCTGTGAATGGGGCAGTAGGTTTGTAAGTAATCTTACTAATAACTTTAATCGGTTTGTATGTTGGGTTATCTGATACTTTACTAGTATTTTTATTGTTCTGTTTATGACTTAAGTACCTACTTACCTTAAATTCATCAAAATTGTAATTTTTTAAATTCTAGCTCATACTTAATTTAAGTAATTTTGTGGATAACTATAATTGGCCTTCAACCATGTAAACTTTGCATCTTTGTATTTTTTTTATTATTGTGCTGTTGTTATCCTGAATAAAGAAATAAATAAATAAATAAATAAATATAGAGTCGTTTCCCCAAAATTAAATATGAGGCTAATTCAAGATTTTTTTTTTATTTACTCAAAAATCATGTGTAATATATAGTAATTGATCACTATATCATTTAAAAATAATAATAACATTTTAATTAAAAAAAATAACAAAATAAAAATTTATCTCTAATAATATTAAATAAGTAACAAAAATAACAATTTAACTAAAAAAAATTAGTTGAGTAATTACATAATGTTAATTACTTAAATTCGAGGCCATTGGGTGGAATGGTTCTCGAATGGAGACCGCGTACCGGAAGATGTTCCGTGGGCAGGCCCTCTACGCCCACAAGGTGGACCGACAAGCTAGTCTAGGTCGCGGGAAGCCGCTGGATGTGGGCAGCGCAGGACCGATCATTGTGGAGATCCTTAGCCCAGCAGTGGGCGTCGTTCGGCTGACATGATGATAATGATGATGACTGATTAATTAAAATTCAATTGCCTGCCTGCTTTGCCCGCGTCCCTCTCACCAACTCTTTTTTACCTACATACTACCTACATTAATACCTATCTACCTACATTTAAGGGCCAAATGGATGTCAATGACTTCAAAATCACCCTGTATATATAAAACTCTTGCATTACTGACTGACAGACAACGCACAGCCGAAACTATATATTTACTTATACAAATTCATTTTCTTGTTCAAAGTCCCGTGAATATCTAAATTCGATGCAGACAAAGTCGCAGGCGGAGCGCTAGTCTAATAAAATACAATTATTTGTCTTGCAAACACTGATCAACAAGTTTATTTCAATTTAATGGACCGATACGTCACACCGCACCGCACCCATTTAGATCTATTCCTCGCAACTACCAAAATTTGTGATTTTTAGATCCCTCCTAGGTAGATGTACTCGTAATGTAACTCAGGACAACTTTGCAATTACCTAGTTCATGTAAGTCGGGTCGATTGTTAGTTATGCAGTCTACTACTATCATCTAGGATTTTTCGTGTTTCAACCACAAAAAATTTTTGCTATAAAAGTTGCCATGCAAGAATAAAAATTACTTTTCCGCAACTGGTTGCGAAACTCAGTTGCCATGGCGGCAAAAGTATTCTTTGTTGGCAACTGGTTGCGTATAAACAAAAATAATTCTTATATCGCAACTAGTTGCCAAGAAAGAATAAAAATTGCTTTTCCGCAACTGGTTGCGAAACTCAGTTGCCATGGCGGCCGAAAGGAAAAAAACTTAGAAAATTTGTATATAATTGTATACGCAATTAAAAAAAATGAATATATATAGTTTTGTTGTAAAAACGAAATCAATGTGGTCCCGCTGGGGAGCATACTCTACAGCGGGACCACTACTATAATTCCGTTACTGAAGGCTTTTCAAATTTGTTTATGAGACCAAAAAATGTATATTAAATGTATATTAATAAACTACAGTCAATTTGATCTTTAGTTGGATCTTTACCAAATTACGACTAATTTAAAATTTCCCTACGGGTTTTAGGTGTCCGTTACCCCAGCCAGAAAGAAGTTTCTAGAGGGAAACGATTTGATTGCATAATTAAAGGCATATTTTGCACAAATATGCGCCAAATATGTAAAATGAGTGGGCCTAATACTTTCGGAATAAAACGGAAAAAAAAACTCTTTCTGTTGCGTATGTTCCATCTAGTACATTGTAGTTAGTTACATTAATGTAACTAGTTGGAGTTTTATTCCAAGTAGCCACACTATTTAGAAATGCTCACTCGTTTAATGTAACTAATTAAACTTCTTTCCCAGTTAGTTACATCGTTAATATTCAAGCAGTCATTCATGAAAACATAATAACTACTTTTTAACTAACTTCAAAATTTAAAATCGGCTAAGTGCGAGACGGACTCGCCCATGAAGGCATACATAACTTTGTATTTCATAGTATTCGTATTAATGACAAATTTATATTTGCGGTTTTCAAAAACGATTATATTAAAAAAAACTTATAAAGCCTTCTTAGCTGTGCTAGTTTTCCTTTTAACTTCGTCATATTATATACAACTATCGCGAATTTTTCAACGTATCCAAAAACAACCATTTGGCTGGCAGAGGGTGGGGACACTTGACCCCAACAAAATTTTGCACTTTATAGCTTAATAATTCACAAACGGATGCCTCAATCAAAAATCTGTTTTACAAACCCGCAATATTTTAAAACTGCTATTCAGCGACACCCTACACTATCGGGTAGACAAGAAAAAAAAATACATCCCCACTTCAAGTGTAGTGTAGGTAACTTATTTATGGGGTATATCTGTAACTATTTTTAAAAGCATTATTTACACCATTGCTTCATATCTTGCTGTTATTTTTAATGATTGCATTGCTGAAGGAATTTTTCCTGACTTAATGAAATTTAGAAAAAATATTAAATTATTTAAATATGGGAACAAAGAAGACCCAGGTAATTACCGACCAATATCCATTTTTACCGCCTTGAGCAAGATCCAGGATGATGATGAATCTTATGATTATGTAAAAAAAGTAATTTTTTTTTGTTGTATTATTGATCTGTTTATACCATGTGTCAAATTCAAATCAGTGTTAGGAGAAGTGTTGCAAGTTAAAAGAAGTAACATAACTAATGTAAAATTATTAGTTTCGCAACGAATTCACAATGGCTCTGGGACGAATTTTTATTTCTATAAGTAATATAGATATGATGCAGGCATCCAGGAGGTTGCTATCTTAATTTTGAAAAAACGAACAATAAGGGCCATTTATCAACTAATCTCTAAAACTTCTCTTAGGGAGAAGTTCAAAAAGTAGTATACTGACAGCTGCATCTCAATTTATATTAAACTAGCGGCCGCCCGCGGTTTCACCCGCGTGGTTCTCGTTCCCGTGGGAATATCAGGATAAAAAGTAGCCTAAGCTACTCTTTAGTGGAACCTAGCAGTGGAACCTACAGTGCGAAAGGATTACATCAGCTACCTGCCAGTGAAAGTCCCGTCAAAATCGGTCCAGCTGTTTCAGAGATTAGCCGGAACAAACAGACAGACAGGCAAAAATTTTAACAAATGTTATTTTGGTATATGTACCGTATATAATTATAATCATATGCATGTAGTAAAAAGCGGTTATTTTAATATTACAAACATACACTCCAATTTTATTTATTTGTATTATAGATTGTATTCTTTTTGTGCGTCGTAATATTAATTTGCATACTTAACATGGCGATTTGCATGGTCGCAATATAAGAAATAGGAATGGACTTGTAATGCCTTGGTACCGATTAGAGAAGGTATCTTTGTATAAGAGTCCTTCATGGGTTAAGGTATACACATCTTTAACAAGATTCCAAGTGATATGTTACCCTTTGAAGAGTTTAAGAATCATATAAAAAAATTGCCTCCTCAAGAAGGGCTACTACACTGTAAGTGATTACTTAAATGACAAAGCAACTTGGTCATAAGCAGACAAGGATTTTTTTATTGTAGTTAATTGTGAGTCTTGTTTTACAAAATTAATCATGTACTACATTCATTCTTACATTGGTTTCGGTGTTTTGAGATGAGTTGTTTGAGTAAGTCATGCTCTCTGTAAACATTACTGCGGTGGTGTCGTGTGAGGCGGGTCGATACGTTACCTAAAATATCGTTGAGCGAAAGTGATGGCTGGTTCATGCGTCATGCTCGTTAATGGGTGCCACCAGTGGAATGGGTCTGCTCCTGGCTTCTTGTCTCAAAATAATGTTGATTTTTATGTTCTATTGTTTTTGATTTTATTGTATGTAGTTAAGTGAATGTAATGTAGTTATTAGGTACTCTGTGCATAATATATATTAAAAAAAAATGATATCACAGATTGTTTCCGAAATGAGCTAAGTCATTTACTTAGCACATATTGGAAATTTTTACATCCGTTTTTCCTAATTTTTGTCTAATTTTCAGGGTTTTCTTACGTTTTCGAGCTCTTTCTGTATTCTTGCAGTCCGTTTATTTGATATTGACTGATAGCGTCTAGTGCCAAAGCCAAGGCCAAAACGTGCTAAGTCATTACAGATTCGTTCTAAAATGTAATTTACTTGACTAAGTTTTGAGCATGAAACCTCAATTTCAAATTGAATTTGTAGGTGACTTAGCTAGTAGGATTTGGAAGATATTTTTTAATCAACTCGTTTTTCTCTAAAACTTTTTTCCGGCTGGGGTAACGGACACCTAATATTCGTAGGGAAATTTTAAAAGTGGCCGTAAGTTGGTATAGATCAAACTAAATATCAAATTGACTGAAATTTATAAATATACATTTAATATACATTTTTTTGGTCTCATAAACAAATTTGAAAAGCCTTCAGTAACGGAATGGGCGATTTTCTGAAAGCTCAGTCACTAGATGGCGCTGTCCCACCCATGCAGTTAGAAGGAACGGAACGTTATAAATTTTACTTTGACGCGACTTTTTTACGTAAAACAGAAAGTCAGACAGATGTTATTTATTTACCTAAATCTTTAAATTTACCTATTTCGTTT
The DNA here is from genome assembly GCA_949710035.1 of Crambus lathoniellus. Lineage (NCBI taxonomy): Eukaryota > Metazoa > Arthropoda > Insecta > Lepidoptera > Crambidae > Crambus > Crambus lathoniellus. The sequence continues at coordinate 18,154,744 of OX453302.1, read as the reverse complement.
CTGTTCCTCACAGTAGTACTTATTTAATATATTATTAGTTTCCTTTGGGTTTTTAAAAAGTAATGAATTTAAATATGTTTCATACCAAAATATACCATAGACATGTACATACTTATTCAACGCCATCTAGTGAAGCAATTGGAAGCTTTTTTTTTTAAATGGCCTCTCAGAAAATCGCTCATTATAGTGGTGGTCCCGCTGTAGAGTATGCTCCCCAGCGGGACCACATTGATTTCGTTTTTACAACGAAACTATAGATATACATTTTTTTTTGTTGCGTATACAATTATATACAAATTTTCTTCATTTTTTTGATGCTAATTAAATTAACGTAGCTCAAGGTGGTCCCGCTGTAGAGCATCACGTGATTTATTTGACATGTAAAGTAAAAAACGTTTGTCAGACCCATTCTGACTACATGGTCATTTTGTCCTATTTTTGTCCCAAATTTTCGGAATTCGTCCCAAAGGGGACGAAAAGATTTAAGCGATTTAAATGGTCCATGCCAAAGCAAACCTTCATTTTGGCACGGACAGGCTATATTTATTGAACCATAACACCTAGCCAGGATCTGCTATGGAATGAGCGGTGTGCTACATCACGGCACGGCCCACTCTGAAAACCGCAATTCTGACTACATGGTCATTTAGTCCTATTTCGTCCTATTTCTGTCCCAAATTTTCAGAATTCGTCGTAAAGGGGACGAAAAGATATAAGCGATTTAAATGGTCCATGCCAAAGCAAACCTTCATTATGGCACGGACAGGCTATATTTATTGAACCATAACACCTAGCCAGGATCTGATTAGTATAACATTTTGTCCCTTTTTTATAGAACCCGCAATGCCTGGAATCAAAACGAAATGAAGCGCCGTTCAAAAGATATAAAGGAATGATTTGGTCCATGCCATAATTAACCTTCATTATGGCGCGGACTTTTTAACCAGGTCACCTAGAGAAAATCTGCTTATTAGAAACGATTCGTGTACATTCGTCCTAATTCGTCCTAAAAGCCACAGAATTCGTCGTCCTTTGGTTTAGGAGATAATCGGAATTAAAATTTTGTTTTTATAGTACAGGAGCTGACTTCCTATTTAGTGACGATGTTTGTAACTTGTTCTTGTTTTGCGTGTTTGTGTTAGAATAATTAAGTGTATTAGTAACACAAAAGTATAACGTAAAGTAATACGTAACTTTTATGCATTTTCGAAACTCAAAACCTTAATTTTTAAGTCATAAACAAAAATATTTTCTTAAGAGATATTTTGATCCTGGGCTCCTAGACTATATCAAAAACATGTACAGTCGCGTACAAAATAATTTCGATAGAGGTCATCATGTATGAAATTGCATTTCAATGTTATATTGCTCTTCTTTCGAAATTATTAATATTTGGAGGTGGGGCTCCCACCGTGGGAGTGAAGTGAATAGTGGAGTGGGGATTGGGGGGAAAAAAGGGTTTGTTTGTATGAAACTTTTCTTCCTTCAATGGAATAGCTAGGTACTTGAAACGTTGTACACTCGACAGCATATCAGCTTAAACAGTTAAAACTGCTATAACAGCTTTTATTACGTAGGGCATAAAGGCGGTCTCAAGTTCAACATGTATAGTCTGATGTGCCGCCGTGTGTACATATACAGGGTTATTTGTTATTCATTTAAAACATCTCGTGGGGTTAATCAGACCATCAAACTGAACAACTTTCATTATGAGACAGATATTAGATTGGAACAGCTGATTTTTTTTCACCGTAGAGTTAGTCCCATAGTGAAAGTTGTTCAGAATGATGGGTAGAACACCAGGGTTTCGGCTTTAAAACCAATAAAAATTCAGCCCGTATAAGTTTTATCATTATAATTAGACGTTTTTTTATAATAATTGTACATTCATAGATACCTCCTTGTCACCAAATCACATTTATTTATTGCAAAATCACAGTAAAATCACTTTGAAAAAATGTTTTATTTTGGGAAATATAGTTGATGAATTGCGGCACACAATATATTGCGGCACACCTCACCAGTGTTGCCAGTATGATTTCCCAAAAAAGGACGGTTAGTTGGCTGAAAAGGTACGGTTTTTAACTTCAAGGTACGGTTTTATTTTACCAAAACCGAATTTTAATGTACAAACAATTAACTATTTCAAAGTCACTGGGTGGCGTTGTGATCGAAGGTGTGATTTTAGACCTTAAATCTATAAAACAGTAGACCTATAACGATTTCATTTAGTTCGGTATTCAATCACTACTTACTCCTTTGGCGCTATACAGTCGTTACTAGAATGGTGATTTTTTTATCTTGATTCAATTTTGATCTCAACTAGATTCTGTCAGGGGTTAAGTAAGGGGTACCCTGTACATTTTGAGTGAATTTACATTTGTTTACTACACAGTTTTCAATATCAGATTAATAGGAGATGTCATATATAAAATATGTAATTTTTATAGTGGCAGTAAGTACCTACTTTTGCGCTACCCAGTACATTACTATAATAATATTCTTTTTAGCGAATAGACTAGGTACAAAAAGTTGCAAATTATTTAAAAATCCGCTAGAACGGCAACACTGCACGTATGACAAGAACACTCTCTTTTTTTGGTTGGGTGTTTATGGCTTGGTTAAGAGCCGTTTAGACCAGACAACATGTTTCAAACACATGTTTCGCAACATCTACCTGTCTTGTCCATTTTGCTTCATGTTTTGTGTCGGCTTAAACGCGGCTTTAGGGTTTTTCCCACGAACAACGACACGACACGATTTACAAATTGCGAGACAGTGTTGTCAGCACTATTTTCCAATAAAAGGCGGTTCAGTTCACAGCATTGAGCATACATAAAGACAGTACGACCAACTTAACAGCGAATTGCTGACAGATACGGCAAACTGTGAACTGCAGTTGCCATGCAACAAAATAGCACCTACAGTTTACGGTTTGATGGTAAATGGTACAGAAAACTGTACTTTTTGGTACGTTCTGGCAACACTGTTAGTAAATCGTCTCGTGTCGTTGTTCGTAAAGGCGTGTAAACGCCCTTACAAGCCCTCAACTTTATTCACGGATGAATGCGCATTACGGAACGCCGTAATGCGCATTCTGTTCATGTTCCGATTGTAAAACTTAATGTTCACAGAGACTGTTCGTGCATTCCTCAATCTACGAAAAGTTCGTGCAAAAGGATGTAGCTTTCGCAACGAGCCGCAAGATAGGACGCTTAATGTTTGAAAAATTAAAAGGAAGTATTTAGAACAAAATCTACCCGTCTCACAACCAGCTCCGATGGTTCGGGTCGATTTTTTCTAAATAGGTACTTCATTTTCAATTTTTCAATAATAAAAATTGCATTGTAAATGCAAAGCAATAAAAATTTAAATAACTCGCTTAATGTTTTACAATCGGAACACTGCATATTACGGAACGGAATAGTTTTAATTAATTTTTACTGTACGCTTTTGTACGTGACTGTACTTATATAAAAAAAAACTGATTATCTCCTAAACCACAGGACGACGAATTCTGTGGCTTTTAGGACGAATTGGGACGAATGTACACGAATCGTTTCCAATAAGCAGATTTTCTCTAGGTGACCTGGTTAAAAAGTCCGCGCCATAATGTAGGTTAATTATGGCATGGACCAAATCATTCCTTTATATCTTTTGAACGGCGCTTCATTTCGTTTTGATTCCAGGCATTGCGGGTTCTATAAAAAAGGGACAAAATGTTATACTAATCAGATCCTGGCTAGGTGTTATGGTTCAATAAATATAGCCTGTCCGTGCCATAATGAAGGTTTGCTTTGGCATGGACCATTTAAATCGCTTATATCTTTTCGTCCCCTTTACGACGAATTCTGAAAATTTGGGACAGAAATAGGACTAAATGACCATGTAGTCAGAATTGCGGTTTTCAGAGTGGGCCGCGCCGTGATGTAGCACACGAATGAGCGATTTTCTGAGGCCATTTAAAAAAAAAAGCTTCCAATGAGCGATTTCCTGAGAGGCCATTTAAAAAAAAAGCTTCCAATTGCTTCACTAGGTGGCGTTGAATAAGTATGTACATGTCTATGGTATATTTTGGTATGAAACATATTTAAATTAATTACTTTTTAAAAACCCAAAGGAAACTAATAATATATTAAATAAGTACCACTGTGAGGAACAGAAACGAAATAGGTCAATTTAAAGATTTAGGTAAATAAATAACATCTGTCTGACGTTCCGTTTTACGTAAAAAAGTCGCGTCAAAATAAAATTTATAACGATCCGTTCCTTCTAACTGCATAGGTGGGACAGCGCCATCTAGTAAAAAGCATTATCTTGTCTTAATTTTATGCAACCCCGATTCAATATGGCGGTAAAACGTCACAGTCACAAAAAAAAAAGGTTAACATTGACAGATAATCATCAGTCGTCAATGTCATCGTTTTTTCGTACAGAAACATAAATGTTTCCGAACGTGATTTAAATATGGTTGCCAGTGTGACCATGTGTGGCAAAGAATTTTTATTTTAAAGTTTATTTTTGTACCATTTATCCAGAAAGACAATGAAAATTTAAATATTTTATATGACTTTACTATATTTTTTTCTATTAGTACGAATAGTGTACAAAGTCCTAGCCGAAAATGAAAAATGTCCTTTAATGGACTTTAATAACTAATAAAAAACTTTCAAAAAGGGTTTAAATAAGTACTACTGTGAGGAACGGAAACGAAATAGGTAAATTTAAAGATTTAGGTAAATAAATAACATCTGTCTGACGTTCCGTTTTACGTAAAAAAGTCGCGTCAAAGTAAAATTTATAACGTTCCGTTCCTTCTAACTGCATAGGTGGGACAGCGCCATCTAGTAGCTGAGCTTTCAGAAAATCGCCCATCGTATTCATTTGACGGTTCATAATGTATCATAATAATAGCCGCTACACACGCTCCTATCCGACTGCCGCCGATTTGGTGCGGGCGAACTTCACTGCAGATCTGATCGTGTGATGCGTTCTGGCCCGGCCACGGTGTCAACTAAGGCTGTGGTTGTGTCAGTATACGGTACGGATAAGTACCTCGTAGTACTTTGATGGAAAAAAAGAGTACCACAGTATTTCATCAGTTATAACACATTTTTGGTGGCCGGGCTGCAACGCATACGACCCAGCCCGGCCACGCTTCTATCGAAATAAATAGATAACTTTACGATGCAATTTTGGTACGGGGTAATGGTACGTATTCTGAACCAACGAGAATGTGTCCGTTTTCCCTTTAAAATGGTAATTAAAACAATATATTTTGGCATTGAAATTTCTGAAATAAAACGCCTGATATTGTTGGTTGAGCAATATACGTAACTCGACGTCTTCTGTATATTTTTTTTTGTAGGCGCAATGGCTCATGTAATTTAAACTAGGCTTAGTTAAAATTTGATAAAAATTTATAATTATACATCTATCTTTTCCCATTAGTCTTTTTCCACTTACATTTTGTTTAGTGTAAATAGTTTCTAAGACCCCAAAATATTTTAAAAGCTTAGCAGTCAGGGCTGCCTCAATACAAAAAGGTTTTCGTAAAGAAGAGTAAATATATTTTCCTATACATTTCGGAAGGGTGATATAGATTTGAAACATTTATAGTATGGTGGTCCCTTTTTATGGGCATATTAAAATAATAAATAAAGTTTTTGAAACTGAACCGTGCGACATAACTATACCATAGGTATTAGAAAAGATCGAAGAGAATCTCGTTTCGCAATTTGCCACAGTAGGACTCAAACCCACGACATTTCACTGTCGTCTGAGCAAATGCTCTGACTACTGTGCTATGGAGTTGTAAAAAGACGCATCGAATTTCTCTAATACTTCTTATACGTCGATAGGTACGTAATCTTCAAACTGTCTTAAATGCGAAAAATAAAAAGATTAAATCGAACTCATCGCTTCATTATAACGTTATATGGGGGTAAAGTTTGACTTATTGTTTTTAGGGTTCCGTAGCAAAATGGTAAAAAGGAATCCTTATGGTGCGACTCTGTCTGTCTGTCACAAACTGGTTTACTCGATAACCACTTATGCTATCAACTTGAAATTAGATGACGTTTGCCCAACTATTTTGCAAATAAGAGAGAAATAAAACTATTAATATTTTTTTTTGGAACAGGGTCTAAAAGGGGATCTTAAAAATTCGAAGTGGGGCTAATAGGGCATATGAAGTATCATATGAAAGAGCGCTGCTTGCAAATTCTCAAACATCTGTTTTTTTTTTGTTTGAGGCTGCATAGTTTTTGACTTATGATGAAAAATTTAAAAAAATACCGTTCCCTCTTATCGCCGAAGTTTGCAAAGAGAAAATCTGAAATTCTTATATGTAATAGAAGTTCATGTAAAGATTACAGGAAAAATAAAACGGTGTCTCTTAATAGTAAACTTTTTCAGAAATCATCAACCAATTATTATTTACATTAGTTCCACTATCGGTCAAGAGATAGCACTGACCTAAAACTGCATTATTCTACACCGCAAACTCTTACGACTATAGCCTCGCGGATGAAAACATTTTCACGTTTTATTTATTTATATTAATGATGGTACGGAACCCTCAGTGCACGTGTCCGATTCGCTCTTGACCGGTTTTTTTATGTACTTAGTTCCCTGTTGTGGCTGTTGTTTTCGTTATCGAAGTTTAAAGCCGTTTAGTTTAAAGAAGTTTAAGTTTACATTGTATTAAGTACAACAAAATAAACATTGATTTTGAAAAAAAATATAGTACTTTTTATTTCTTTAATATCCATTTCATACATAGGTTTATAACGTTTTTTAACCAACTCAAAAAAGAAGGAGGTTATCAATTCGTCTGTATATTTTTTTTATGTTTGTTAGCTCAGAACTTTTTCGTTAATGAACGGATTTGGATAATTCTTTTTCTATTTAAAAGGTGACGCTTCTCGTGTGGTCTCATTTAAATTTCATCAAGAACTGACGAGAAGTTCTGGAATTATCGTGAATAATGCGTATTGAGACTTTAGTTTGCGCGTTTGTGAGGATCTTGTTCAAATTTTTTGTTGTCGAAAGTTTATTCTCCTGACGAGATCTTATTTTCACCAAGTCAAGATCAGGAGATGAAATCCCAGGAAAATTGAGAAAAATTCTCTAATATAGGCAACATCGTTCCATTTATTTTTGAAGTTAGTCAAGTATTTGCATCTGGTAGTATGATCATCTCATAGTGATGAGCTGGTGATAGAAGCTACAACTCCTTAACGGTTAGAATATGGAGAATAATTCCTTAAGTATTAATCGTACGGATGGACTAATAGTTACCTATATTCTTTCAGGTTATTAGGGTGAGCTGATTGATGATGAGAGTTGAAACTCCCCAACATAGTTATAGGATGTTTTATAAATACCATATGCACGAATGGACCTTCAGTTGTATACCTTCAAGTTATCTAAGTAGCTAAAGATGGATAGCTGAACTCCGTAACGGTCAGGATATTACAACAATTTATCATAATCACCATGTAGTTTCGTTACGATTATTTACACTAAAAATCGAAAAATAAAACGTTAAAACAATGTAACCGCCTCCAAAAAGAATCTTCAAACAAAATTAACAAAAAAAGTCGGTGCCAAGCCAAGCCAAAAAGAATAGGAATGAATTATACTGAGTGAAATAACAAAAATTAAAAAAACCCGGTCCCAAGCGTGAGGTGTAGGACGTATTTACCTCAAATACCTATTAGACTTGGCACCGACTTCAAACAGTTCAGTAAGCAGGTACCAAGATAAGTTAGAAAAAGTCACGCATTTTCGTCCTTTGAATTAAAAATTCTAATTACTTTTTTCGTTTTTTAGTGTTTGTTAATTTTGTTTGAAGATTCTTATTGAAGGCGGTTCCCTTTTAAAAAAAAATGTTTTATTTCTATTACTTAAAAATTCGTAAAACTCATATTTACAAACAATTTTTTGTATGGAGGCAGCCCTGAGTGATAATCTGTCAAGACGTCAAATTACGTTTATTTGCTCAAACAATAATGTCAGGCGTTTTATTTCAGAAATTTCGATGCAAAAATAAATAGTTTTAATTACTATTTTAAAGGGGAAACGGACACATTCTCGTTGGTACAGAATACGTACCATCACCTCGTACCAAAATTGCATCGTAAAGTTACCTATTTATTTCGATAGAAGCGTGGCCGGGCTGGGTCGTATGCGTTGCAGCCCGGCCACCAAAAATGTGTTATAACTGATGAAATACTGTGGTACTCTTTTTTTCCATCGAAGTACTACGAGGTACTTATCAGTACCGTTTACTGACACAACCACAGCCTTATTTGACGCCGTGGCCGGGCCAGAACGTAACACACGATCTGATCCGCGCCTACACACGTTCAAACCAAATCTGCCGCACCAAATCGGTCGGCGCTACACACGTTCCGATTTGGTCTGGCCGACCTCTAGCCGTTGTTGCAGTGTTGCCAGCCACTGCTAATCTCCCAATATTATTATTATTTATAAATACTGAAAACATCAATTTGCTCGCAATAAATAAATTAAAAAGAAAAATATTTACGGTTTTTAATGTTTTATTACTATAAAAAAACAATTTTATTATTTTTTAATTTTCTGTTATTTTCATTAAAATACTAAAACATGCTAAATATTTACTAAAAGCAGCACTTATTGATGAGATGTTATGCCCTTTTTATATTTATTTAGTTTTACGACAAATTGCTAGGTAGTTTTTAAACAAAATATTCTAAAAAAAAATAGATAAATAGAATCTTTTCATAAATGGCTATATTTAAACTTTTCGTTCGTTCAGTCCTACGTAAAACTCATGAACGAGCATTAAATTGAATCCTCTGAAAATCCCTTAAAGTAATTCTATCTGCCTTAAATATTTCCGCTTTTACATATTTTCTCCCTAAATGTAGGGGAAAACCTCCAAAATTGTCAACACTGCCAAGTTGGTCCGGTCAAAAGCCTACATACGTTCCGATTTGGTAGGAAGTGAAGTTCGTGCGAACCAAATCCGGCCGACCGCGTCAAACACGAATAATAATAATTATGGTCGGACGACTACGCTACACACGTCCAGATTTGGTCTGGACTGGAGCAGACCAAATCGCCGCCGGTCGGATCGGAACGTGTGTACAGATGCTATTAGCACTATTATAGGAAAAATACACTTTGAATTTTGTCAGCCGACTGGAGCTAGTTATGGCGCTGTTGTCGAAGAAAGCATTGAGATAAAGCATTCAAGAAGTAGTTTTACATACGATAGATGGAATTGGTTACATTTCTAGAAATTGATGTATCGGACCGTACTCTGAAACGCAAATCCGAAACTTCGGTTAGCCCCGCCCCTATCACTCGATTCCGTCATGACTCGAGGGTGAGAGGGACGGGGCTAACCGAAGTTTCGGATTTGCGTTTCAGAGTAGGCCCTCTGTATTGGGCACGTATCCAATATTTGGTACGCTTCCCTAACTATTTTGCAACAACGACGAACAAGGATACGCCATCGGGAACATCGAAACCCTTATTACCGAAGTTCTGCTACGTGTGCCGAAAACCAGGACACGAGGCAAGGGACTGCACGACTTCGCCACGACGCTGCTGCGAGGTGTGCCAGCGCATCAGGCACGTTGCTGCGAGCTGCTGGTTTGCTGCAGGGACTTCGCGTCAACAATCAAATAAGGTCAGTAATGTCATGGTTGTCACACATAATTTACATGAAGATTTATATAAAAGAACTAGCTTTCCACCCGCGGCTTCGCCCGCGTGTACTACACAACATTATTCTGATGGAATGTTATATTTTCCGGGATAAACTATGTCATTCTCCAGCTCCCAATCTACCCCCGTACCAAAAATCACATTGATCCGTTACTCCGTTTGGACGTGAAAGACGGACAAACAAATAATACCTACTTATTGATTTTCCCGTGGGAATATGATTTTATAATCCTTGCCAGGGTCTCAAATTATTTACTTAAATGCCAATTTCTGCCCCCAAATTAGCCCGTGCTTTAAGTGATTTTTCCTTACAATGAGATTTCCCGCGGTAAAAAGTAAAATATGTCCTTTCCAGGGCCTTAAACTGTCTCTATTCTAAACATCATCCTTCCCATGAACTCAAACTATCGCCTTAAATACCAATTCCAATCTACAGCTGCTTTGCCCGAGCTAAAACTTATTTTACCATGACAATGAGCCTTATTCCCGCGGTTACAATTTGCCTATGTCCTTCCTAGCATCAGGACATGTGTGTCCCGGTGCTCCTATCTGATAGGACCTATCAGTAGGAGTAATTAGTAGGAGCACCCGGAAGCACTGTCTCAAACTATCTCCATTCCAAATTTCATCAAAATTGGTTCAGCCGTTGTGACGTGAGCATATACAATTTCGCATTTATAATAATAGTAGGGATAGTACAAATAGGAATATGAATGGCCGGCGGCCGCGACTACGTCCGCGAGTAGGTTCCTACTACATCGCAAAATTTTGTGTCAAAAAGTAGGTATATATGCATTCTCTAAGGTCTCATCAGTACCATCATCAATCTATTTTAATGTCCCCGCTGTTGGGGCACAGGCCTTCATATAGATGGATAAGGAGAATGGGCCATGACCTTCCACACGGGCCCATTGAAGTTATGGTGTACTAACCAATCCAAATACAGCCAGAAACATCGGCTTATCGTGTCTTCCAAAGAATGATATATTTTTTAACAGCAATCCCATGATAGACAGTTGCAAAAGTAACATAACCTCATCGATCGCTGGCCGAGCACGCTACCCGTGGTTTAGGCATAAGAAGCTACAGTCGTCACAAATTAAGATGCCCGTTTTGACACATGCTAAAGTGACATGATTAGGCATGTAACCATACGAGTCTGTGATCGATTCTCGTGATTAATCGATTAAGGTTCTGAGTAACTAATCGATTATAGTAAGTTTGCAACTTATGTGGATTAAGAGTTATTATTATAAAATGTTAAACTTACTATATAGGTACATACTTATACTTTTAATAAACATATTATTAAAGTATAAATTGACCTTTTATGTTATATAAACTTGAATCGAATCCACTTAAATTGCATAATTTATATAAGAGCGAACGCGCTCTTGTGATTTTTAATCGGGCGATAGTTTGGTCGTTCTCGGATTCACTATAGAGTTATATGGCAGTGGCAATCGTCAGTGCGCTCAAACTATCGACCGATCAAACTATCGAAAATGACTGGCCGATAGTTGTACGATCAAACTATCGCACAACTATCGGCCGGGCGGTAATGTGCATGAAGGACTATGTGAGCGCGCGCACTGCATTCAACTAAACTATCGCCCACCTATCGGTAGACTGCGCATTCAGTATCGAACTATCGAAAATGACTGGCCAATAGTTACTACAACTATATAGTTACAGTTATACAACAGCTATCGGACAACTATCGGCCTGTGCATGAAGGACTATGTGAGCGCGCGCCCGGATTCAACTAAACTATCGACCCACTATCGGTCGACTAAAAATCACAAGTGCTCGCAGGTTCTCAAAACCAAACTGTCGGCCGACAGTTTGATCACGATTGTCTTACGATTCCGACTAAACTAGCGGTCCACTAAAAATCACAAGTGCGCGTTAGCTCTAAAAGTGCAAGTATTTTAACTACAGCTCACAGCATAGACATGGTCATAGAGTAGCTACATTACTTATTATAGCGGCCTGTACACGTTGGCCCAACCATTGGCCAATACGTCGTATATTAACACTTTTGAAAGAACCTTTTTACAGGGGCCCTATCGCCCTATGCTAAATGCGCTTATATTACACTTACATTGCTCTTATTTTGCAATTTGGTATCGCGCTATTTTCTCAACGACAACAATACCATTACCATTCAATTACCATTCCTTTTTTCGAATCGCGCTAGGTTTTTAAACGTAAAATGATTACATTGCAGCCGATAACTGACCGTTTGCTTATGTCAAAATAAACAGCTAGTCGGAGGCAGTTTTTTCAACATTATTTAGAAATTATTAGCGATTTTAGTAAGACTCTGTGTGTTTCAAGTTGTTAAGACGTATTTATTCTCTTGCTCAGTGGTTGTTAATTCCGGAAAACAATAATACCGTGTCGAAAAAAAACAAAAAAGTGAAAATCAGATGAAGTAAAGTGACGGGTGCTACTTGACTCTAAACGGCTCAAGAAAGACACTCGGCACTGCCTTCCAACATCCCCCAAGAGCGGAGAGGGAGGAGGTTATGAAGGAGGCTACCTACCAAGACAAAGCCGTCTTCCCCAGTGATGAGTTTATTCTCATTTGCGGCCGTGGAAACTGGAAATAGCCCACCAGGCCGACTTAAGAGCTGCTCGCCTGAAAAATCTGGACTAGACTTGAAAAGTCATCATCATCATCATCATCAGCCATTTAATGTCCCCACTGCTGGGGCACTGGCCTTCCTTATGGATGGATAAGGGGAATGGGCCATGACCCACCACGCGGGCCCAGTGCGGATTGGTGGGTATTAACGACTGCAAGTGCAGCCGGGACCAACGGCTTAACGTGCCTTCCGAAGCACGGAGGAGCTCGAGATGAAAAGTTTTTTGGTCACCCATCCCGTGACCGATCATTGCGAAAGTTGCTTAACCTCAACGATCGCAAGCCAAGCGCGCTAAAACTTGAAAAGTACTACGAAATAATTCAAAGTAAACGCCAATAAAAAATATTGTAAAAGTTGGAATTTCAAAACTAGCCTGCACCTCAACAGAAAAACCAATACATGTTTGAGAAAAACGCACCACTAAAATCAACCGCCAAAAATACCTTGTATTTGACAGTTGGATGACACTGACATTGACAACTTGACACTCTATTTTTGAAAAGATTCATTCATAAAAGTAACATCACTGGTATCATTCATTCACCGATCCAAACGATCGCAATGCCATCGCAATCCGTCTTCCATCCGTTTGTGAACGTTAGGGCGATACCTTTTTATGTCACGATCGTAAACTGATTGAAATGGAGTTGTAATGAAATCGCTCTTATTGCAAAACAGGGCGATAGGGCCCCTGATCGACAATCTTTTCTGTTCCGATGACAACGGCGCTATGGTTGGACAGCAACTTGACAGCAAAATTACATTAAAAAGAAAACGTTGTCGTACTGTAAACGTCTTGTACGTTCAAAAGTGTCAATGTACGATGTATTGGCCAGTGGTTGGACCAACGTGTACAGGCCGCTTATGGTGAACGCACGCTTGTCCGATGCGAACGCTTCGAACAAGCCGAACGAAACGTGTTTTAAGAAATCTCTGGAAAGGTGAACGTGACGATTCGACATGATGAGGTGTGCAACGTTGTCTAGGTTTTATTTAAAGATATTTTTTTTATTCGTTTCATTCAAAACGTTCTCCTTGGATAAGTGTGCGTTTGCCTAGAAACCGTTTTATCGAAATCGTTGTTGCCGAACCATAATTTCACTAATGCTTTAAGCGCCAATCTAGTTTTCACACAAAAAAGATCAATTTGACAAATTAATCTATTAAAGTGGTTATAACGATTGTTTCGATAGAATTGAATGAAGCTGGAGAAATCCTGCACACAACGGTTACAACACTAGTATTTAAAAAAATAAAGACTGAGAACGTAACTGTTTTGCGATACGTTTCGTAGTTAATCGAATCTGCGTTTACTTTAGAACAAACGCAAAAATAATACGCGGAATACACTTTGCCATAATTTATAATGCGTTAAAAAATGTAACATATTATTTTCATACACCTTTGATAAGTAATCAGCATATATTTGATTTTTTGGTTTTCGTAACAAGTTACATTCTAAGGTCATTACCATGTGTCAAAACGGGCATCTTAATTTGTGACGACTGTAACGATACCTAGACAAACAAGAGCTACTATCGTATGAATAATATTCGGACATTCTCCTTCTCTTGAACTACCAAAATGCAAAAAATCAAGTCAAAACTTTGCTAAAAAATGTGTAATACTGATTTTCTTGAGTTTTATTCTAATGCATAAAGAATTGTTTCCTTTGCACGAAAATGAGCTGTCATGGGACCCATGCTTCATTGAATAAAGTAAACAAAAAAAACTGTATCCCAAGGGAACTGTACGTTTTTCGAGTTATAAAAACCGTATGAAATTTTCCCGGCCAGAGTTCAATTATCCCCTTTCGACCCTATTAGGTGTTTTTTTTATTTTGCCCTCGCAGATCATTTTTAATGATGACCTAGTATTTTTTATACCAATTTCCATACTCCTAAGTCCAGAAATGAGGAAGTTTTCATATAAGCCTTAATCCCCCCTTTCTACCCTATTATGGGTTTTTTATAACTTCGCATACGTAGACCATTTTCAATCGTGACCAGTATCCAACATACCAACTTTCATACTTCTAAGTTCAGAAATGAAGAAGTTCCATATAAATTTTATCTCCCCATTTTACCCTATTAAGGGGGAGATTTTTTTACTTTGCTTACTCAGATCATTTTCAGTCATAACCAGTATCCAACGTACCAATTTTCATGCTTCTAAATCCATTAATGAAGAAGTTTCATATAACCTTAACCCCCCATTTTACCCCTTTAAGGGGGGAGTTTCCTAAAATCCGTTCTGAGCGGACGTCTCCTAGGCATAATCTACCATCCTGCCAAATTACATCTTCGTTGGTCCAGTAGTTTTCGAGATTTCGTGATGAGTGAGTTTATGTCCCCTCAATTTTATATACAGGGCGTCCCAAAATTAACTCACATGGAGGGAAAGTACCTTAAATACTGAAGATATAAAATTTTGCTGAAAGGAGACTTCATTTTTATTTTAAAAAGAAAACGAACTGCATTCACCGAATTTTGAATAATTTCTTGTCTGAACTGGGAATCGAACCCGCTGAATGTAAAAAAAATATTTCTCTAATTTACAAATACAAATACAAATATTTTATTGAGCATCTATAAAAAGTTTACAAACTATATAAACGTTAATAACTGTATATACTATTAACAATAGTCAAACTGTGTCGCAGCTATTAGCGCCCACCCAAAGCACAATACAAAAGCGTTAGCATAATAAAATAAAGACAGATTCCAAAAAAATTAAATAAATTACCTAATTAATCAAATAAAATTACAAACAAGGACTCGGGCGTGTGTGAATGTATATACATATTATATGGAAACATAAGTTTCAGAATTACAGAACAAGACTCTCAATTTCGTCATATTTTAAACTAAGAAGCCACTCGTTCAAGAGGTTTTTGCATTCGCGAACAGTTAAGCTGTAAATTCCCAGTTTGCTGTTGATTTTATTATATAACACTGAGCTAAAATGTACATAATGAAGCCTAGCTAGATCTGTAGTGCATTTTTCAATTTTAAAAATTCTATTGGCTAGTCTAATGTTGGCAGCCAACTCCGGGTCATAACTGCATGTCTTGTGTTTTCGTAGGACCACCTTAGAAACGAAGAGCTTACGTACAGAGAGAACCTTCCAGAGGTCATAAAGAAGTGTGGTACTGAACCGAGTAGGTTTAAAAGCCATGACTTTCAACACCGCTCTCTGTGACCGCTCAAGCAGCAAGAGATTTGTTTTACATGAGGAGCCCCAGACCGTTATACAGTAACTCAGAATAGATTCGGCTAAGGCTATGTAGGCTGTCCTCAAAATACCAACGTCAGCACTACATCGAAGTTTCCGAAAAACATATATTAGTTTTCTAATACGTGACGAGACCGATTTGATATGTTCGATCCAAGACATAACACTGTCGACCACGAGACCCAGGTACTTGACGTGATTCAGACGCACGATTTGAAAACAATCACACACATTTATGGTGGGACAGTGACTCACATGTGCCGATAATTTGAACGAAGAGTCCGGCTGTGACTGATGCCGTGGCGCGAAAGTGACAAATGCGGTTTTATTGAGGTTGAGTTGAAGCAGATTTTCAGAGAGCCAAGCAATAACAATTCTCAGGGCATATTCCGCGTGAATTCGAGCTTCCTCCCAGCTTGACCCGTGTGCAAGAATCGCTGTATCATCGGCATAAGCCACTATTTTACAGTTTGGTAAAGGCAAATTACACAGGCCGTTAAGATAAACAAGGAACAGAGTTGGGCCGAGCACGCTGCCTTGCGGAACTCCGGACGTAAGGGGTCTCTCATCACTTGTGAAACCATTAATAGTAACACATTGACATCTGTCACTAAGATAACTCTGAAACAGATTCAATACTAAGCCGCGGACACCCAAACGCTCTAGTTTTAACAGCAGGATGGGGACAGAAACAGTGTCGAAGGCCTTAGAAATGTCAAGGAACAGGCACAATGATTTTTGTTTCTTGTTAAAGTTTTTAACAATTGATCCTGTAAGATCAAGAACCGCGTCCTCAGTTGACTTACCCGACCTAAAGCCAAACTGGTTGGGAGATATGGCATGGTTAGAGTCGAGAAAACCACTTAATCTTTTGTTTATGAGCTTTTCCAAAATTTTGGAAAAGACAGAAAGCACAGAAATGGGCCTATAGTAGACGATGTTTCTGTCCCCACTCTTATATATGGGATGAACGACTGCTTTCTTAAAGGCACCTGGGAAGATACCGGATGTAATACAAAGGTTAAAAACATAATTAAGAACAGGAAGCAAAATACATCTAGCAGCTCTCACAAGAGAAACTGTAATACAATCCCAACCAACTGCACAGTTTAGTTTAAGACCCATGATTATCGAATTAATTTCTGCCTCGTCTGTAGAAAATAAAACCATTGATTCTGGACAGGACTCTTGATTTTCATAGCGTTGCCGCGGAATAGAAATACTGTCAGTCATCTGCCTGACACCTACACTGGTAAAGAATTTGTTGACCTCATTCACAGAGCAACGAGGGTCACCACACATAGATAATAGAGAGTCAGAGGTAGTCTTTTTATTTAAATTAGCAATTGTTTTAATAACATTCCAGGTGCCTTTTATATTGTTTTTATTTTTATCAAACTGAGCACGCTCATATTCTAATTTAACTTTTTTAAGCAAATTATTGCAAAAAGATTTGTAGCGCTTGTATGTCACGGCAATTACGTCATTGGTTGGGTATTGTCTACACTTTCGAAAAAGTTTGTCCCTGTGGCGAATACATCGCAGTAGACCAGGCGTTATCCAGGGCTTCACAATACGCTTTCTGCTCGGTATATAAATTATATGCGAGTTGCATTTAACTGCATGAGAAACAATATTAACCAATGTTGTAGCAGCATTTTCAGCATCAGAATCCTGTAAGACAGTAGAAAAATTCTCTTGCTCGAGGTCTTTTACGCAAGCTTCAATGTCGAGTTTAAATACGGTGCGATTTCGTACCTTCTTGCCATCAACACTGTTGAGGTCAATACTGAACAGAACAGGCAAATGGTCAATTTAATTGTACCGATCGAAAGACTCGATTATACCTAAGCATTTCTTCTAAATAACATAGCATCTTAAATAAAAGGAAGACTACGAAATTTAACATTTAATGTTGAATAACAAGTTTGTGCAGCGTTATGAATAGCCTTTTCTGTGACTGTCGTGCTCAATACAGACTTTAACATTTCAATGTAGGTATTACTAATGAGTGAAGATTGGAGCAATTATACCTAATTCCCTATCATAAGGGGGCGTCCATTAATCACGTGAGGCTCAAAAGGGGGGGGGAGGGGGTACGGAAAACATCACGAAACATCACGAGGGGGGAGGGGGGGTCTCGTTAGACATCACGTGTATTAATTTTTTTCCAAAAAGAGCTATTTCTGAACCGAAATTTTGAACGGCGCGAAAATTTTTGCGATTTGTAGTATGACCTTGATTGACTCGCCCGCCGTTGCTTAGCAACGACTCCCCGCGCGCCGCGCCGACCACTGGGCTCGCTCGCCGAACAGTCAGTCGCCAGATGCTTCGATGTTTTACCGCCGAATGCATGCGTAACCGTTTACCTTGCAATTTTTACGTTAAAATAATGTCTCAACTAGGTGAACTGTATCAAGAACTATTTGCGGAGTATAAGAAAGGAAAAAAACCTAGTGTGGCTCAGAAAGAATTCAATGAGATATGGGCTAATTCAAAAGAAAATTATGCTCAAAAAGAAGAATTTACAAAGTGGGCGAATGGTTTTTTACAAGATCTCCGCCGTAAAAACCAAGCAAAGAAGTCGTCTAATATCCTCTTTTATTGCTCTAATAATAAAAAGGTAAGTTAATTCGTTAATTCGTTTCGTAAGTTAGTTCTACCTATAGTTTAATATCAAGTAAAATGTCATTGTTAAATCTTATATGTACCTATTTTTTACAATATTGAGGTATATTTAGTAGTACATATTTATATAAAATATGCATATAAACCTTACTAAGAATCACTTTAATCGAATAGGTTTATATAGGTCCTTATAGTGAGCCGTTGAGTGTTGTCTATTAATTAATTTATTTATTATTATATTAAAAATTATATAATTAATCTCTAGGTCAGATCGGCTCAATAAATGCCTTCTCCACTCGCTGGACTTTAGTAGGTATATTAAGCTGAACGCTGTCTACGAGACAGTTTACTAGCTTAAAAAACAGAGTAAAAGGTAAATTTTACTAAATTAAACTAAATATGTATTTACAAATGGATGATGGCAGTATTTATGCATAGTTGGGCCGCTCAAAGAAACCCGCTTGGCTACCTCCGTTCTTTATGTTTATTTCAATCCTACTACTATTATAAGGCGAAAGTTTGTAAGTATGGATGTTTGTTACTCTTTCACGTAAAAACTACTGAATGGATTTGAATGAAACTTTACCACAATATAGCTTATACATCAGAATAACACATAGGCTACTTTTTGTCCCTACTAATGCGAGCGAAGCCGCGGGCAAAAGCTAGTATTTGATAAATACTAAGAAGGATGGTTTATTTAGTTGCACGATATTAATCTCACTTGCACGAAATTCACCTCTATTCTAAGAAAATAATATAAAGGATTGTGCATGGTTCGTGTGCCGTTTTGTTTCCGCTTATAACAAATACTAAACAATACTTGGGGATGATTAATTTACATGTATGATAATAATAACATTTTATATATTTTCAGAATACCAGCGAAAAAAATCCACCTGCAGAATTGTCGGGAATTACTGTTAAAAATAATGACACAAATAAATGCACCCCAGCAGGTAGTAAATAATATAAAATTAAATTATTCATAAATAATGATTTTTCATATTATTATGAAATATTGAATATTTGTTTGTTGTCTTTTTTTTCGTTTATATAAATTTCCAGCCCAGTTTCACGCATTTTCAAGCGGCGTTACATTCTGCATACTCCGCAAGGGATATAGGCGTGATTCTTTATATATGTTTGTATTCCAGGTTCATGGAAACGTAAAGCTGAAGATTTGGAGCATAGCTACGAGATTTCACTGGCTGCACCAAGTACAAGTAGCTCTCTGCCAAAGCCTGTACGTGCTACTCCCGCACAGGATAAGTTGAAGGATCAGATTACCCTTCTTCAAATGGAACTTGACGTAGCTGTCCGTCGTAGGGATTCTTTGGGTGCCAGTGAAGATGACACGCGTGAGCGTAATGTGAAGAAACTGCGTCAAGAAATTGATAAATGCAAAAAAGAACTACGAAAGAAGGAGCAACATATGCGTCACTCCCATTCACATAGATTATCAATGCAATCAAAGATTAATATGGCTTGTAGTAAAAGTCCAGATATAGTTAGTCTTCTCAAATCACGCTCTGGCCCAGGTCGCCCGCGCCTGGAAGAGCAACAACCATTATTGCTAAAAACTATCGTCGATTTGGCCATGTTTGGTGCTTCTGCGGAAGAACGACGTCGTTCAGAAATAGTTCGCAGTTGCAGGACACTAAATGACCTCCATGAGAAACTAAACGAACACGGATTCCAAATTTCGAGAAGTAGCACATACCTTCGGTTGCTCCCAAGAAATTACACCACCTTGGAAGGTAAAAGACATGTAGTCACCGTGCCTGTCAAATTGAGTCGCCCTGAGGCAGATCACCACAAGGCTCACATCGATCAACATTTTTGTGTCGCCACAATAAGATCTTTGGAAACAGTTGCATCTATTCTCGGGCCAAACCAAGCGTTTTTTCTGTCACAAGACGATAAAGCCCGGGTGCCAATAGGCTTGACAGCCGTGAATAAACAAGCTCCACTCCTGATGCATGTTGAATATCGTGTGTCATTACCTGACCACGATTGGGTAGTTGCTGCAAGGCACAAGTTGATCCCTAGCGTTTATGCTGGGTGCATAATAAAACCAAACGATATGGGACGTGCTGAAGCAGTAACGTACTCTGGGCCAACATATGTGGCGATAAGGAGTGGCAAGCACTCTTCCTCTACAGCATCTACTCATGCTGTAGATTTTGAAAAGGTTACCACTCTTGATAATTTCAAAGATATAATGCGAGATGAAGACGGACGGCTGAAACCTGTGGTTTTAATTTCATCAGATGGAGGGCCTGATGAAAATCCCAGGTACCCGAAGATTATTGCCCAAGCTATACAGCATTTTAAGAAATACGATCTTGACGCCGTATTCCTCTTCACAAATGCACCAGGCAGAAGCGCATTCAATCGCGTAGAGAGAAGAATGGCGCCCCTAAGCCGTGAATTATCTGGCCTTATACTTCCACATGATTCTTATGGTACCCATTTAGATGAACGAGGGCGAACTATAGACCATGACCTAGAAAAGAACAACTTTCAGAAGGCTGGAGAAGTTCTCGCAGAAGTTTGGAACAATGTAGTTATCGACAACCATCGCGTTGTAGCCGAGTTTATCGAGCCCGATGACATTGCCGAGAGCTTTGTTCCTGACATGCCTTCTCCGCAATGGTATATTGAGCATGTGCGGGAGAGCCAGTATTTCCTTCAGGTACGCAGTAAAATCTCGCTTACGATTACTTAATTATTTAATCATTTATATTTTTATCTATAGGTACTTGTAATAAAAATATCTTAATTTCAACAGATCGTGAAATGCGATGACCGCGTTTGCTGTGGACCCCTGCGGAGTTCTCTTCGATCTGTTCTTCCGGAACGTTTTCTTCTACCACCTTACCCGATTTCGCAGACATCCAGTGGCCTATGTATTCCGAAACCTCAGGAACATGACGGCAAGACGTTTGCCAACTTTCTTCTACGTCGGGCACTTTTAATTGCCCCAACGCATGAAGGTTTTATGAGAATGCCTTATGACCTGTATAGCCCTAGCCTGCAGAAGGATCGTAAGCTTCTTGTGGAAAGAATATGTCGGCAGTGTGGGCAGTACTTCTGCACTAAAAAAAGAGCTAAAGAGTGCCATGGACACCATACTGCCCACGAAACTGGAACTGTTCGGCCCACGCGCATCCTCACGCTACGAGGGAGGGAGGTTCTCTGCGTAGTGCGCGAGGATGATGATGCCGAGTGGCTTGACGAAACCGAAGTTCAAGCCTCTTTCCCAATAACAACTGCCAGTGAAGAAGAAGCTTTACCGGTTGTAACCATAAATGAAAGTCTTGCAACTCCGTGGGACGAAGACAACATTAATTAATTATTATTTTTTCATAATATAAATGTTATATGAATCAAAACCATTTTTTATATTTTTTTTTCAGTCAAAAATAGCTTTACATAGACTTCCAAAAAATACACGTGATCCAGGGGGGGGAGGGGGGTCTAGTCCCAAACCTCACCAAATATCACCAGGGGGGAGGGGGGGGTCAAAAAATAAGAAAAACGACCTCACGTGATTAATGGATGGCCCCTAAGTGTTTGATAAAGTGATAAGTAACACCACCTCGATTGGTTTTAAAAAGTTTGAATAATTTCGTGCGGGTTCGATTCTCGGTTTGGACATGCTATTATTAAAAAAAAATTTGAATGCAGTTCTATTGTTATTTAAATAAAAATAAAGTCCTATTTCAATAAAACTTTCTATCTACAGTATTTGGTGTGGTCTATGCCACCATGTGACATAGTCATTGGAAGCCCAGCCGGCCTAGCATGAGCGGCTTATAACGCGCGATATGATATGGTACGGAATGCCGTCTTGCTTACACCTTAGTGGGATAAGCAAGACATCTTGCCGTACCATATCATATCGCGCGTTATAAGCCGCTCATGCTAGGCCGGCTGGGGGCGTCCTACGACTATGCCATATGTTGGAATAGACCGCACCAAAGTAACTATTCAAACATTTTTAAACCAATGGAGCTGGTGTTACTTAACACATTATAACTTTATCAAACACTTTATGATAATTGCTCCAATCTTCACTCATTAGTAATACATTGAAATGTTAATGTTTTGAGCACGACAGTCACAGGAAAGGCTATCCATAACGCTGCACAAACTTGTTATTCAACATTAAATGTTAAATTTTGTAGTCTTCCTTTTATTTAAGATGCTATGTTATTAAGAAAAAATTATAAGGTATGATCGAGCCTTTCGATCGGTACAATTAAATTAGAGAAATATTTTTTTTTACATTCGGCGGGTTCGATTCCCAGTTCAGACAGTTGATTACTTAAAATTCTTTGAATGCAGTTCGATTTCTTTTTAAAATAAAAATGAAGTCTCCTTTCAGTAAAATATTATATCTTCAGTATTTAAGGTACTTTCCCTCCATGTGAGTTAATTTTGGGACGCCCTGTATATAGATAGTACCTATATGTGGATGGAAATCAGGTCTTTGTTTTATTAGACACAGGCAGTAAATTGAACATTATAACAACTACACAGGCAACAAATTTGAATTTAAAAGTTAGTCCATCTAGCGTCATTATGAAAGGATTTGGAGGTTCACATATCGTCGGCGGGCTGTGAAAACCTCGCATGTGCATTACTCCAAATTTTACAGGAGATGAAAAAAACCGTACAGTGAAAATTTTTTAATGAAGCCAAGTAAAACATTTAGTGGATTTTTCATGTTTAAAACATTATTCAATGATTCTGAAGACAAATATTCGCAAATAATTTACAGAAAAGTGTCTAATGTTACTTGAGAGGTTTTCATAGACAACAAAATATCTTAGTACTGTCGTATACTACGTATGATAAACACGTATACATTCTTACAAGCTCTGCATTTTTTCCATACTAAATATATTTTTTATAAGAGGTTATGAATAAAACCACGGGATGAACCGCGTAGCCGAGCTTTTCAAACCACACTGGTCAACGCGACTTTTTCACGAGGTTCTCATTTACTTCAATAGATAGCGCTACAATTATTGAATCTGAGTTTCGTTCCGTGTAGACATGTATTACGAGGTTTTCTCACGAAAATCAACTAAAAGTGTTTTTCACTAAATTTGTGACTCACGAGCTTTTCACAGCCCGCCGACGATATGCAATCATTGGGTACATCTATACATATAATAAAACAGAAACGGACAAAAAGACTGTACATGAAATAGAAAAAAAAAAAAAAAATTGCTATGTGATGTGTACAGGATATAGACCCCAAAACGATAGATATTAAAATTTTTGTCTGTTTGTCTGTTTGTCTGTTTGTATGTTCGCTTTTCACGCAAAAACTACTGGACGGATTTTTACCAAATTTTGTGTAGTAATAGCTTATAACCCGGGTCAACATATAGGGTACCTTTTATTGCGGGAAATTTAATTATTCCTACGGGAAAATACAAAAACTGATTCTTACTAAAATAGATGGCGCCACATGATTATGAAAATACGTTTATATTTAATCGCTGTCTCAATTAATAATGAATCATGTTATTTTTGTACCTGCTTCAAAACATAATATAAATTCTCATATAAAATCTTTTATATGAGATATATTTCATATATTATTTCATATAAAGGCTTTGACCACTCTATTTTCTCTTTTAAGCTCTCCTAATGCCCCCTCTTATCTCACTTCACATTTCCAATACATATGTACTTCGCATGATAAAGATCTTCGTTCCTCTTCTAACCGTCTACTTAGCTGTCCCTCTCATCACTCTGATACCATTCATTCTTCTTTCTTCGTTCATCCTATTGTACTGTGGAACGCGCTCCCTTTAGATATCAGATTGTCCACCAGTCGGTATTCGTTCAAGACAAAGTTGCGCAAATTTTTAACAGAACAAGCAGATCGTTCTTAAAACTTGTTGTTTGTTATTAACATAATACTTATCTATATATATATATATATACAGGATAAATTTTTGATCAGTGCACAAATTTTTAGGATCAAGTCAGAATCGGTAAGTGAACAACTTTCCCCTTGAAACATGGGTCGAAATAAGACAAAAATTTTTGGACTCCCCATACTAAATTGATCACGTGATCAGTCCGATTTGTATGAAGAGTCAAAATTTTTTTGTCATATTTCGACCTATGTTTCTAGGAGAAAGTTGTTCGCTTACCGATTCTGAGTCGATCTTAAAAATTTGTGCACTGATTAAAAATTTACCCTGTATATATATATATATATATATATATATATATAAAAAAACACATTGCTCGTTATACCATTCTATAACGAAAAGCCAAGTATTTGTCCTGCAAGAGTTTTGATTACTTACCTTGAAATGAAAATGTTTCTCTGTCCTGATTCCGACAATTTATTTATTAGTTACCGAAAGCCATATATGCCTGTTACGTCACAAACCTTATTCAAATGGATAAAAAATACGTTACATTTAAGTGGAATTGATATTTCTACGTTCACTGCGCATAATACCCGGTATGCTGCTACGTCAGCTGCGCAAAATTTAGGTTTTAGCATAGACCAGATTATAAAACTGCAGGTTGGTTTTCAGAATCACATACGTTTGCCAAATTTTATAACAGGCCAGTAAACAGCAATTGTGATAAAAAATTTGGCACCACTGTTTTGAGTGCTAAATCAAAATATTTTTCGTTTATTTCATAAGCGATGTTGATTTTTTATGTAACAAATAATACTTTTTTATTGCTTTTTATTTCTATGTTGAGAAAATAAAGAAGCAAGATAGTATAAGTTAAGTTATAATTTCAATCTATATTATTCAGTAGCCTATATATTACAATTTTTGCATATTTTTCGAACACTTAGTCTCTAAACGTCTACAAGTGTTAAATCAAGCTAATCTTGAGGACGAAGCATGAAGTATAATTAGAGATTAAACGAACTTACCTGAAGTGAAGTTCTATCTTAATTATACGAAGGCTTCGTCCGAAGAGATTAGCTTCCCTCCCTCCCAAAAGTTATTAACTACTCCCCTATATGATTCGAAAAATATAATACTCTAAACTAAATGACAGCTATGATGGGCGCTTGAGCCAGATCGGTGTTGACTACCCACTTTTGAAATTTAAAAAATAATAATTTTCTTTTATTACTTTTTTAATTTATAAGTAGGTATATTCTCAATATAGTGTGAAATTGGCGATTACTAGGGCGTACTACAAGTGTTAAATCAAGCTAATCTCTTCGGACGAAGCCTTCGTATAATTAAGATAGAACTTCACTTCAGGTAAGTTCGTTTAATCTCTAATTATTTTACATGCGTTTATTTAACTTGCAGTATAATTATGTAAGTTCAATGTTCAAATGTTCAATAACAAAAAAACATCAAACTTCCATCAAAACCTGAACCCAAGTACCTAATCACCTAAAACCTAGTACCTAAAACGTTTAAACTGTCACTTCTGCACCACAAAATAACCAATTTTGTTAATCTATGACTCTATCGAAATATGGCCGTCGCTTAATTTTTCGGCGACCTAATGAAATAATTACTCAGTAGCATGTTATTAGATACTTTAGTGAGTACTTACTAGTGAAAAGTAATTCCTTGGGCTTTATTAGTATTTTTTGAGTTATTTAAACAGTACCCCAACCCACAATTATCGGCATTTTTTTAAAAATAGAACAGAGTACACACTCTTGTTGTTGCGTCTAGTGATGTACCGTGCCCGGGCACGTTCCCAAGGACTGGAAATTTTGCCGGCAGCGTTGCCGGCAGTGTCCCAAAGTTCCCAGCAATATTCCCAAGCAACATTTTGAAGATGAACATTTTACCATGCAAGACAATTTAAAATAAGACTTTAAAACTGTTTGATTATATTGAATTTCGTAATAAATAGCCACCAACATCAGAGGTAAGCACATATGAAATGAAAAACAGTTTGATATATAATGGTTTATTTTTTATTCAACAAACTAAGAAAACGCTGGCCTACAGCGTAACAAGTGATAGCAAAATTCGACGAGTCGTGTAAGCCTTTCGGTAGCTTAGTTGGTCAGAGCATCGGGCCGGATTCCCGGAGGCGCGGGTTCGAATCCCGCCTGAAAGCTACTTACGGGGCTCGTGGTTTTTTACTATCACATTTTTCCTATATTTCTGTAGATATTTTAAGTGTTGAAGTAAGTAGGTAGGTACCTCCCTAAGTAGGTACGTATTATTTTAACAAATTTTTAATGTTCTTGAATTGCTTGAAACGGATGAAAACATAATTTTAATCTATGATATTAAGGTAAGCCGATGATAATCGGCTTGTACCTATGTACCCTTCGCTACGCCACTGCTAGGTAGGTACAAACCTCGGCACCGAGAAGCCGTCTTCTATTCTATTAGAGTAGCAAGTGCTGAGGCTTATCATCACTTCACTAGTATAAAATAAAGTCGCTCTATGCATCTGTCTGTCTGTTTCTAAGCTTTCTTCTTTTAAACCACGCAACGGATTTTGATGCAGCTTTCACTGTCACTTAGAAAATTTAATTCCAACGGTTTATAAATACCTACATACAAAACATTCTAATTACTTACCTACGTATGTATGTACTTTATAGTGAAAATTACATGTTTTTTGGTGAAGCTGTAAAAAAATAGATTTTTCGAGCGCTTACATTGCGAACGCTGATATTATGAGATGCATCAAAATAATTTACTACGGAATTGAAAAGTCCGCAATAGCATAAATGTCTATCTCCTAAGGTTGACTCACAGTAACCATTTTTATCTTTAAGTAAAAAAATATTACTTTATTTGCAAAGCTAATTTCTCCTATCATCATCATCAGCCATTTAATGTCCCCACTGCTGGGGCACTGGCCTTCCTTATGGATGAATAAGGAGAATGAGCCATGACCCCACCACGCGGACTCAGTGCGGATTGGTGGGTATTAACGACTGCAAGTGCAGCCGGGACCAACGGCTTAACGTGCCTTCCGAAGCACGGAGGAGCTCGAGATGAAAAGTTTTTGGTCACCCATCCCGTGACCGACCATTGCGAACGTTGCTTAACCTCAACGATCGCAGGCCAAGCGCGCTATTCACTGCGCCACGGGCTCCTCGATTTTTTTTCTCTCCTATAATCGATATTAATCCTTATCCAAATAAGTAAGTATATTAGTTACCATGGTTATTTAATGTAGATCAAAATTGTACTTTACCCTATATCATTTAAATGAAAACTTTAGAAGTTATCACAGATTCAAAACTACTGTTACTGTCGAAGCACCAACAAATTGTTCAAACGAAGCCGGGCCGGGTCGCTGTACCTTATTAAGTAATAACAAGAATAGAAATTAGTTTTAGTGCAATGCTAACAGTAGGTACTTACCTACTTTTGTTGTTAATTTCGCCTTACATAGGTATGGAATAAAATAAACATTCAAATTTGACTTACGCTAAATAACAACCAATTCAACATCAATCCATCACTGAGCAAATAAGTACTTCGTTTTTAAAGAAACAACGTTTACTTTATAAATTTTAATCGAAAATCGAAATATTGCCATTGAGATAAAAGAATAGAGGAGACATCTCAACTAGAATCTTTGCAACACGAGTTGAGTCCACGTGGACTCAACTCGTTTAGTCTGTGGCAAGCGATAGACGCAACAACAAGAGTGTGTACTCTGTGCCCGTAGTGTAAGTTTTTATGTCAAAAAACGCAAACTATTTCGAATGCGTATTAATGTCAATTTGTATGAAAACTGTATTAGCGCCTCTAGCGGCGAGTAGCGCGCTTATATAGTTTTCATACAAATTGACATTAATACGCATTCGAAATAGTTTGCGTTTGCTTGACATAAAAACTTACACTCGGGGTACTGTTCTATTTTTTAAAAAATGCCGATAATTGTGGGTTGGGGTACTGTTTAAATAACTCAAAAAATACTAATAAAGCCCAAGGAATTACTTTTCACTAGTAAGTACCTAGTCACTAAAGTATCTAATAACATGCTACTGAGTAATTATTTCATTAGGTCGCCGAAAAATTAAGCGACGGCCATATTTCGATAGAGTCATAGATTAACAAAATTGGTTATTTTGTGGTGCAGAAGTGACAGTTTAAACGTTTTAGGTACTAGGTTTTAGGTGATTAGGTACTTGGGTTCAGGTTTTGATGGAAGTTTGATGTTTTTTTGTTATTGAACATTTGAACATTGAACTTACATAATTATACTGCAAGTTAAATAAACGCATGTAAAATAATTAATAGTATTCATGTATTTAAACGTATAAAAGTACCAAAAATAAACTCGATTAGTAAGTATTTCTCTCACGATGTCAATGTTTAATCTTAAAAAATAATTAATTAAATAAAATGTGAATTCTCATAAAATTTGGTAGGCAGAATACACGTACAAAAGCTATGTCTGTTCTGCAAATCTATGTCTGTTGCACTACTATTGGTTGCCGCTTTCTGCACGGGCGCTTTCGATTGGTCGCGAGGAAACAACACTGTACAAGCGCTCTAGCGCTGTATGTTTGAATCGTTTGAAAAGACGGCGAATTATTGTAAGCGCTGCAAGCGAACTTTAGTTTTAAATCTTAGCTTAGCAAAAATACTACAAGATTTTTGTTTGGGATAGCTTCTCTAGTACGTTAGTACATTATACATTATAACTCAATGAATATTGCGAATTATTTTGAAACATTATGAATCTTTCTCGGCGGGGACGGGGCGCGGGCGAAAACTTCTCGGGGGCCCGCCCGTCGCTCCCCGCCCCGCTGCGCGCCCCGCCCGCCGCGCCGCCCGCCACTAGACTAGAATTTATTCTGGCTCACTCACTGACTCACTCATCTGTCTGTAGCGCCGCGGCGCGCACGAGTTGTTCGTTCGTTCGTCCGTTCGCCTCGGTCGGTCGGGTCGGACAGGCGGGACTCGGGCATACGATATTTTCTAGCAAGATTGACCTAAGATAAAAAGAATTACCAATATTTTTAATCAAATCTATTTTGAAAAATTCAATTTTTGTAAGTATAGGGAAAAAATTTGACGAGTCGTGTAAGCCTTTCGGTAGCTTAGTTGGTCAGAGCATCGGGCCGGATTCCCGGAGGCGCGGGTTCGAATCCCGCCTGAAAGCTACTTACGGGGCTCGTGGTTTTTTACTATCACATTTTTCCTAAACTTACAAAAATTGCATTGTGAATGCATAAAAATAATTTAAAACCTTATTTAATGGCTGTTTCATCTTAATCGACTGTTAAACATTTGTAAAAATGTTTCTTTCGGATGCGAGGGTTTCCTCACATTGATGAAACAACGCTGGCCTACAGCGTAACAAGTGATAGCAAAATTCGACGAGTCGTGTAAGCCTTTCGGTAGCTTAGTTGGTCAGAGCATCGGGCCGGATTCCCGGAGGCGCGGGTTCGAATCCCGCCTGAAAGCTACTTACGGGGCTCGTGGTTTTTTACTATCACATTTTTCCTATACTTACAAAAATTGCATTGTGAATGCATAAAAATAATTTAAAACCTTATATCTACAGAAATTTTATTTAAGAGGTACCTAGGTTCCTAGATAGTAAGATATCTATCCATCCATACTTACTTTTACTATGATTGACTTTTTTCTAGCTAGGAAGGTATTTCAAAATATGTGTCAACTGCTTTCTACTGCTTTTTACCGATTGCTGCTTTTTTTATCGTTACCTACTCCCGTATTTTTCGACGATCGAAATATTCCGAATGTTTCGTTATACTTAGGTACCTAATTAGGTATTCCCGACAGCATGTTCACATGATACATTTGTCACATTATGAATTTGGCAAATTAGTATTTGGAAAGGCTAGTAGTTAGATAAGTAGATATAAGTGGGTGTGTGTCCAAATACTGTAACATATAATTTTTTTAATATGTTACATTCACAATAAACTATGATAGTACCAACCTTCATTTCTGTTTTTTATCCTATATTTTGTACCTTTACACAACACAGTTTTTATACATCCCTTATTGCAAAGTACCTACATACATTCTCATTAACTCAATTCCAAGCAATAATTGCTAATTTTTACATCTTAGGTACACTTAAGTTTGTCAACAAACATCTATCACGTCTGACGTTTGACATTTAATTTTAGTGAGCATCAGGATGGCGGGTGTACTTCTCAGATTAGCTTAAATTTATTGCAGATATTTGGTACCTTCTGTGTACCTTTACGTACCTCTTTTAAAAATCTGTGTACCTCCGTATTTACTAAGATATTCAAATCGCTAGGTACACCCGCGGACCTGACGTCAGGTCCGCGGGTGTATTTTAAACCAATGAATGTATCGTAGTGAATTTGTGTATAGAATTGGTACCTTCTGTGTACCTGCAGAAACATGTATTAGACTTCCATAATTCAATAAGGTATCGAAGATATTCAATACAATAGGTACACCCGCCAACCTGACGTTAGGATTTTTTTGAAACCGATGAGTGTATCGTAATGGTTTTGAGTATAGATTTGGTATCTTCTGTGTACCTGCAGAAACATGTATTAGACGTCCACAATTCGATAAGGTATAGAAAATATTCAAAACAATAGTTTACCCGCCATCCTGATGTCAGTATGGTGCATGCACACTGGTTCCATATTGTAAAATTAGGGACTTAGGTTGCACGTTTTTTTAGCAACCACAATTTGATATCCAAGGAAATTAAATATATGTGTGGAGTATCTACACCATCGGCAAACCGCAGATAAGTTATTGATCTCTATGTTTACCTGGGTCAGTTAAGTTTCTCGTACATTATCAAGTTTGATAATCGGCTTTCTACAAGGAAAAATAATTCTTCCTAACTTACCCGGTTTTCAAATGGGAATTTTTGTCTTACCTAGTAGAAAACCGTAATGTTTATTTAGTTTTCTACGAAGATTTTTTTCTTCGATTTTTTCTAAATACTTCATTTTCCATTTTTCAATAATAAAAATGAATAATTATTAGGTCTATCTGATCTAATGGCTACAAAGGGAAAATTCTTCTTCGTAGAACAACACGTGCAAAGCTGTGATTGAACTCACAGCTTTCTACGAGGACAAAAAAAAATCTCCTCTGATAACTGGGTAAGCTAAGAAGAAAAAAAAACTTCGTAGAAAACTAAATAAAATTACGGTTTTCTACTAGGAAAAAAAATTCCTATTTGAAAACCGGGTAAGCTAGGAAGAATTATTTTTAATTGTAGAAAGCCAGTTATCAAACTTGGTGATGTACGACGAATAAGGGAGTCCAACTTCGAGAAAGAGATCTCTCAACGAACCCAGCTTCGGGAAGCTACGGCATATATTCGCATACAAACCGTCCGTTCACTATGAATCTTATAGGAAGGCTCAAGATCACCCAGCGGGCAATCGTTACGGAGATCCTTGGGAGGCCTATGCACAACACAACAGTCATAACGTCGACATTAAAAATAAATTTATTAAATATTCGTCTATGTTTCAAAAGTAATACCTATCATTTTTAAAGACTTATCTATAGACACCCCACAAGAATAGGTTTGATGAAGAAAACAATTGTTTCAGTTCCATTCATGTATCCCCTTAATTTTTTATTTTTTTTATTCTCGTATGAAATTGTAAAGCGGTTTACAGAATACATCTACCTACCACGTTTCAAGTGTGTAGTCTTAAAAGTTTTGGAACAAAGTGGCTGTGACTGTGACATCTTTAATACAAGCAAGAGTAGTTATATGGCGATCCACCGACCATACAATGAGCTAGAAGCGTCTAAATACAGGTTGTGAAAATTATGATTTTCATGTGACAATTGTATTCAATAAGTATCTTTAAAAACTATTTACTAAATTGCTGTTTTTTTTAAATAACTATACCTACCTTGTTTCTAAGTATTCCGCAAGTTTTAAAATGGTTGGTTTTTAGGTAAACTTTTTATACGCAACAATTATCGTTTTTTATTTTCTATACCTTTTACTGGTCAATTAATGATACAAAAATACATTTTACCCATTTTGTTCATTAGTTTTGTTTTAAGAGGTGTGTGACGTTAAAAATCACCTTTTGAAAATTCACCTAACAAGTTGTAAATATGTACCATACAAGTAAGTTTCGCATAACCTAAAATTTCATAATGATTAGTTTTAAGGAAAACTTTTTATACGCATTTGATTGCGCGTATTCACAAGTGCGGCACGTTATACCACCCGCGAAGCGAAGAGTTATTAATCTATGATACCACCATAGTTAAGAATATTTTTCGTATGTAAGTTCTTTTTTTATCCTTGTAACACGTAAGAAAAATAGTTTTAGTTCATTTTATGTACCTTTTATTCGTCAATTAATGCTTTAAAAATACATTTAAAGCATTAGGTTTGTTTTAAGAGGTGGTGAGGTTGTGACGTCTAAAATCACCCTTTGAAAATCCACCCAACAAGTTGTAAATATGTAACATAAGTTTCGCATAATCTTAGTTCATAATGATTGGTTTTAAGGAGAACTTGTTATACGCATTTAATTGTGCGCATTTACGAGTGTGAGACGTCATAGTTAAGGGTATTTTTCGTAACTCCTTTTTTTCCTCTTAGCCCGTAAGAAAAATAGTTTTAGTTTATTATACGCATTTGATTGCGCGCATTTCCGAGTGTGACACGTCATAGTTAAGGGTATTTTCGTAACTTATTTATTTCTTCCGCGTAACACGTAAGAAAAATAGTTTTAGTTCATTTTCTGTACCTTTTATTTGTCAATTAATGATACAAAAATTTATGTTATTTTAAATTGTTACTTTTTTGCATTTTCAATGCAATTTTTATTATTGAAAAATTGAAAATGAAGTATTTAGAAAAATTGAGTGTGTTGTGAGAGGGGTCGATTTTTTCTGAATTTTCAATTTTTCAACAAAAATACATTTAAAGCATCTTGATCATTGGTTTTGTTTTAAGAGGCTGTGACGTCTAAAAATCATCCTTTGAAAATCCACCCAACAACTTATAAATATGTAACACGACGATCTCCGTGGCTAATTGATGTACGCACCGGTTTTTAGGGTTCCGCTATCTCTGGATGTCCCGACTCCTGAGTTCGATTTGTACATCATTATTTGATTACAAATATAATAAAAGTAATTGCGCAATTGTACATTTTGTCGTCTCTTGGAAACCTTTACCCTTGAACATTGGTCTGCAGGTACACAAACCGTACCAAATCTATACCCAGAGTGTAAGTTTACCAATGCAAACGTTACTATCGCGTTTAAATTTGAATTGTATCTAAGCCTTATTTCTTGAAAATAAAGTACAATCTATCTGTCAAAATTGCACCATAGTCCCTATTTTTACAATATGGAACCAGTGTGCGCCATCCTGTCACCAGGGCCCTGTTAAACGAAACTTACAAGTCTACAATTATGTAAAAAGGGACTAATTTGTAGACTTGTAATACAAGACGTGCTGTTTAACCAAACTTACAAATAATATGTAAGAATTTTACAACTAAAAATCTTACATATTTGTAAAGTCTAATTGATGATTAAACGAACTTACCTTAGTGACGTTGGGAGAGTTTCCTACAGTAATTTTTCTATGTAACTGTAACACGGCCACCTTTTTTCAGCATATTATGGCAAAGGATTCGTTCATTTAGCCTAAAAACACCTCCCACCTCACCTCCGGTTCAGAGGCTCCTTGCAACCTTTTTTTTTTTACAAATACAAATTCTTTATTTACCAAAAAATAGGGTGGTACAGTTTTGATGTTACTTTGTTTCAATTTGTGTTCAACTTTTTGTTGATATTCGGAAACGATATTCGTATGGTGATGTCAGACTATTTTCTTTGCGATTTTCTACTACGTTCTAGTTCGTTTACTTCTTCAGATCTTTTATCAAACCCTTAATGACATTTTTGGTGCGAATTGTTGCACCTAGATTGTATATTCTGAACTAATCTGAAAAAGTTAGGTCGCTATATAGCTAACTATTATTTTTGAACTAACGATGAAACGTCAAAAGAAACTCTCATTATACGAAGGCTTCATCCGAAGAGATTAGACTACACATATAGTTCCCCGTAACGACTCGCTAGTCACACACTGGAGTTAAAAGATATTTAAAAAACCAAAAACAAAGAATTTTGAAATTTATAAGGTAAAAGATCTGGTATCCCCGAAAACCGCCATCTTGTCGTTACACCCTTTCAAAGGCCTCGTTTTTATTTTTGTTTTCTCTTTTTATTTTATTTTATTTATTTCGGGACAACAAACAGTTACAATATATACAATCTAAGCTTAAAGTTTTACAAAACTGGTATTACATACCACATCAACATGGTCAATTTTGTAACCCACGACATTTTCCACATATTAACACTAAAAAAGTGTGCACCTGTGGATCTTGTGCCACATATGACATCGTATATAATTTACAACAATTCACAGCTATAAAAAAAACAAATACTTATAATTAAAAGTCGAGTACCTAGATAGTAAAATAAGAAAATAAAAAATTAGATTTAAATTTAAAGTTTTGCCTTGTTTCTCTCAATGTGTTATGACCAACAACGAGTTATTTTTATTTTATCTTATTCACTTCTTTATCTTCAGCTTTTGCAAACAAAATCTTAAGTGTAATGGAATGGTGTAATGGAAATTTGAAGTAGAAAAAATATCAACAGTTATAAAAGTGATATTATAGGACTCAGTCAGTCTACGCAAAGGACAACGCAACCCAGTATTAGTGCGACAAGCCCTAATGACAAATAAAGTTATCCCACGGGAATATGATATTTTTCCGTGATAAAAAGTAGCCTATGTTCCTCTCCAGGCTACAAAGTATCTGTCTCCCAAATTTCAGCCAAATCCGTTCAGCCGTTTTGGCATAATTGAGTAACAAACATACAAACATCCAAACTTTCAGATTTATATTAAGAAGGATAGGATAGGAAGTAGGATTTACTGTTGTGGCTACAAACTGCAACACGATTCTTTCATTTTTTCTAAATACTTCATTTTCCATTTTTCAGTAATAAAAATTGCATTGTGAATGTAAACAACTAAAAATTAAAGTATCTTTCGTTTTTTTCTCATCATCAAGCAAGATTGAAGAAATCTCTTCTAATTTCCCATTGTTAATGCATAAAACATAATTAATGATACGCTCTACTGTACTGTAACTGTTTTAACTGTATTTAACTATACTTGGCTGTACTTGGCTGTACTTATAGGAAAAATGTGATAGTAAAAAACCACGAGCCTCATAAGTAGCTTTCAGGCGGGATTCGAACCCGCGCCGCCGGGAATCCGGCCCGATGCTCTGACCAACTAAGCTACCGAAAGGCTTACACTACTCGTCGAATTTTGCTATCACTTGTTACGCTGTAGGCCATAATTGACTGTCCTTGACTGTACTTGACAGTACTTGACTGGACTTGACTGTACTTGACTGTACTTGTTTGTACTTGACTGTACTTGACTGTACTTGACTGTACTTGACTGTACTTGACTGTACTTGACTGTACTTGACTGTACTTGACTGTACTTGACTGTACTTGACTGTACTTGACTGTACTTGACTGTACTTGACTGTACTTGACTGTACTTGACTGTACTTGACTGTACTTGACTGTACTTGACTGTACTTGACTGTACTTGACTGTACTTGACTGTACTTGACTGTACTTGACTGTACTTGACTGCACTTGACTGCACTTGACTGTACTTGACTGTACTTGACTGTAGTTGACTGTACTTGACTATACTTGACTGTACTTGACTGTACTTTACTTTATCAACCAAGTTTCTTCTGTAAAAAACTGTAAATGAAATAAATTTTTAATTAATATTTTTTACTAGCTTTCCGCCCACGGCTTCGCTCGCGTGGACTACACGACGTTATCCCGCGGGAATGTGACGTTTTTACGGGATAAAAAGTAGCCTATGTTCCTTTCCAGGCTACAAAGTATCTGTATCCCAAATTTCAGGCAAATCCGTTCAGCCGTTTTGGCGTGATTGAGTAACAAACATCCAAACATCCAAACATCCAAACTTTCACATTTATAATATTAGTAGGAAGTAGGATTTGCCTTCAGTGAATATTCCGATGATTAGTTACGTGTTACCTACATTATAAAGTTAGAAGTTTTTCTTAAACTTGTAAAATAAAATAGTATCATAAACCTTAGAACTGTCTTGTCTTTGAAAACTCTTTAAAGTACCTAACTAAATCCAACTAGTGATCTATCTGTAATTTTATTTTATTTGCCCTCAGTGAATATTCCGATGATTACCGTGTTACATTAAGAAGTTGAAAGTTTTCTAAAACTTGTAAAGTAAAATAGTATCAACCTTAGAACTGTTTTATCCTATGAGTAATAATATTTATCCAAAGTCCGCAGCTACTGATGAGTTGATCAAAATCTTACAAAGTTAAAAAACCGAATAATAGCAGTGGCTATGGACATTTAAAATTTAAAGATTCTAACAATATAATGGGTGTCCCAGAGTTACGGGGCATGACATGAAGAGAAAGTACTCTACAAATATCTCTGAAAGGAAACATTCTTTTATTTTTGACAAGAAACAAAACAATGCCTTCTTCTACACTATGTGTCGACCCCCTACATCACAGCGACAAAATATGGTACGTGTGAATAGTGTCGATGCAGCTTTTTGCATTTGCTTTGTCGTTGTGCGAAAAAATGTTGATGTTAGTCCGTTTTCACTAGTAGTTGTGATGTGGTTACGTCGTATGGAATGTGGCCGGCCGCTAGTTCGCAGTGTCGTCGCTGGTGGTTGCGTTGTGATTGGCACTCAAGCGGTCGATAATGACGACAAAATGTACATTTCGAATACAAAATGCGCCCTGCCCACGTGTTGTGGTTGTAGTACGTGTGGGTTGACACTATAATGAGTTGAAAGAACTATATAAGAACTACATACAAATTAAAATAAATTAAATGTAAGTACATACGTAAATAAGCACAAAAAACGAGATCACGAGACTGATCAAAATCTGAAAAATAGGTGATTTAAGGTGCGACGATTTTTAATAAGGGATCGTGACTTTTACAAAAACTTTCTTACCATCGCAAATAAATTTTAAAATGTTGCTACAGTTATTCAGCTATCTAAAACAGTTTTCCGTTTTTCGTAGAAGTACTTCAATAGAACGTAAAGAGTGTTTTTGTAAACGTTGCGTCATGCACCCGCGGAGGGGCGCGGGCGAAAAAAAACCCTGCTCTCCTCCGTTTTTGAAATCCGAGACGGGCCGCGCATTCAGTCCGTTAGAAAGAAAGAAAGAAAGAAAAAATTTATTACAGATTTAAAAAAATATTATAAATCCATACAGTGGTGTTAGTAACAATAAAACAACTTAAAGCTAATGTGTTAGTAGAATTTAAAGTGCTCATTCGATTGCACATGCATGGACATCCAGCATTTAAGGATAGGACTGTCCACCCTATCCGCGATGACCATCAGGAGAGTGTTGGTGCTGCCCCGCACTCGCTCCCAGAGAGAAGCCACTCGCTTGCGCAACACGGCGTGGAAGCCGTCTGTGTTCCAAGCAGCGAACATCCCCGAGGCGCTGCAACGCCACGGCAGCCCCAACAACCCCCTGAAGGCATTATTGTATTGGACGCGGAGGGCACTGAAGGCTTTTTTGGTGTAATTGTTCCACAGGTTGCACGTGTACAAAGTTTGACAATATGTTTTAAAAAAGAGTGATTTTTACTTCACGAGAACAACGTGCAAACCTGCGTGACAACATATTACCCCTCACCGCCATCGCCCTGCGCTCCCTTTCCAAGTCGGCATCATCCTTCTGATTTTCCGTGACCCAATGACCCAAATATTTAAATTGTGTAACGATCCGAAGAGGAGAATCGCATAGATTTATTTGCGGAACCGAGTAGGTTTTGGTACCGGCTTTAAAGACCAAAATCTCACTCTTTTTGACGTTGTATTTGAGTCCATGGGTCACTGAATATCTTTCGCATATTGCCAGCAATATCCTTAAGGCGTTGACTGAGGGGCTCAGCAGCACCATATCATCAGCATAGCTTATGTTATTTACGTAACAACCATCTACTGAACAGCCAACCCCGGCGCTGCTAAGCTTCTCAATCAACGCATTCATATACATATTAAATAATGTTGGTGAGGTCAACCCTCCCTGTCTCACACCACATTGCATTTTGTAGGTATTGGAGAACTCTCCTGCCCATCGAACCAAATTTATCTGGTTGTCATACCAATATTTAAACATTCCGACTAATTCCGTCGGCAAACTGGTATTGTTATTTAATTTATTCCATAGAACATTGTATGACACCCGATCAAACGCCTTAGATAGGTCCAGGAAGCACGCATATACGGGCGTGTTCCTGTCCGTGTAATACCGAACAGTGTGCTTAAGACACAGTACTGCCGACTCAGTTGATAACCCAGTTCGAAAACCAAACTGGGCGTCGTGCAGATTTACATGTTGGTTTAAGTGTTTATTAAGCACACTATCCAGTATCTTGGCTAGAATTGTGGCTAAAGAGATAGGCCTATAGTTACATTTGTCAGAGGCATCACCAGTTTTACTTTTAATTATTGGTATCACAATGGTTTTCATGAGATCGTCTGGTAAGTAGTTGTGACGAATGCAGAATGTGTAAAACATTGTAAGTACTCTCGGGAGGTGAGCACCTGCGTGCCTCAGGTGCTCGATGCTGAGGCCATCATGTCCGGGAGATTTACCGCTCGTCATTTGCTGAATAGCCTTTTTGATTTCAGCTGATGTTATTTTAACGGGGCTGCTACCTTTCACATGATTCCCAGCATCGAACACCGAACCACCCGGTTCCACCATCGAGGACTCCACTTTAAAATGGTTCATGAAGAGGTTGGCTATCTCACGTGGCTCACTTACATTTTCAACACTTACTGGATTGCATACCCTGGGATTAAGTTTATTGGTGGATTTCCAGAACTGAGTAAAATTTTTAGAATTATGATGAGATGCAATTATATCCATTTTTATTTGGTCTTTGTTATTTTTAAAGTCGTTAAAGGGAGTCGGAGCTTGCAGACGTTCCACGTAAAAATATATATTTTTAAATAATCTAAAACTCAGCCGTTTATTTTTCGATTTTAATATTTTTCTGATATTTTTTAGTCTTGATCTATAGTTTAAATTCTTTATAGTGAAACATAATAATATCAATATATATAAACTTACTCATAGTAGGATTGTAACGTTTGTTAAACAGGGCCCAGGATGGGAAACGGTCAAACTATCGCATTGAATATTTTTGATACCTTATCGAATTGTGGAAGTCTAATACATGTTTCTGCAGGTACACAGAAGGTACCAAATCTGTACTCAAAATCATTACGATACACTCATTGGTTTCAGAAATATCCTAACGTCGGGTTGGCGGGTGTACCTATTGTATTGAATATCTTCGATACCTTATCGAATTATGAAAGTCTAATACATGTTTCTGCAGGTACACAGAAGGTACCAAATCTATACACAAATTCACTACGATACACTCATTGGTTTAAAATACACCCGCGGACCTGACGTCAGGTATCAGCGATTTGAATATCTTAGTAAATACGGAGGTACACAGATTTTTAAAAGAGGTACGTAAAGGTACACAGCAGGTACCAAATATCTGCAATAAATTTAAGCTAATCTAAGAAGTACACCCGCCATCCTGATGCTCACTAATTTTATCAGAGTAAACATCATTGGGA
Organism: Crambus lathoniellus; assembly: GCA_949710035.1. Classification (NCBI taxonomy): domain Eukaryota; kingdom Metazoa; phylum Arthropoda; class Insecta; order Lepidoptera; family Crambidae; genus Crambus; species Crambus lathoniellus. The sequence continues at coordinate 18,114,785 of OX453302.1, read as the reverse complement.
GGGGCTACTGGATGCGGATCCAGCGGGCAGGCGGACAGCCGAGGCCATCCGCCCAGTATTGAGGCAATGGTGCAGCCGGAAGTACGGGTCGTTGACCTTCAGGCTGGCACAGGTGTTTTCTGGGCATGGATGCTTCGGAAAATACCTGTGTCGGATTGGAAGTGAGGCGACCGCACGGTGTCACGATCTCACGATTGCGGCGCTGGGGTGGACAGTGCGGAGCACACCTTACAGGAGTGCCCTGTCTGGTCATCGCAGCGTAGTAATCTGTGCGCTGTGGTAGGAACAGACCTCTCGCTGCCAAGCATGGCTCGTGCCATGCTTGGTAGCGACAGGTCCTGGGATGCGGCAGTCTCCTTTTGCGAGGATGTCGTCTCGCAGAAGGAGGCATCGGAGCGGATCCGCGAGCAGGAAGCTCATGCGGATCGGCTCCGACGAAGGCGGGTGGGACGGAGAATGCGGCGCTTTGCGCACCTCATTCCACTTTAGTGGGTGTTGGACCGTGCAGTGCGGGTGACGGCCTGTAGCCAGTCCAGCCGTGTAGTCTGGGGGGATGGCCTCGCTTGGTCGGCCTTCTCCCGCCGCGTAGGGGCTCGGGATGCCGGGCCAGCCGTCGGGTCGCAGGAGGAGATTGTCACATCGGACCCTCCACAGTGCGGCTCCTACTGACGGCGGTGAGAGCAAGTAGTGAGGGGTTTAGTGGGTATTCCCCCTTTCTGACCCCCCATCGAGTCCCTGTCGCTGGATGGGGGGTCAGAAAGCGGATAGGTGAGTCCCACATAACCACCGCCCGCACACACCGTACGCGGGCGGGGTATGCGTAACCGCATTCCCCTCACTATAAAAAAATTAAAAAAAAAAAAAAAAAAAAAAAAAAAAAGAGTAAACATCATAATTTTTGAACCATTGGCTCAATCTTGTGAGGAATAGCAGAACTATTTCCACGAGCAATTATCCAGAGATATACGTCTTCTCATTCTTGCATGGATGTCCAGCTATTTCCATCTCTTTTTCTTATAAAGACACCTTGCGTTGAGAGTCCACACTTCATCAAACTTTAGCGCCATCTGGTGTCAAATAGTGGCAAAGTATGTCGCACATATATTGTCATCTCTCTCACACCTAAATGCATAGCCATCCTGTCATCTCGTTCATGCAACAGCACCAGAACTGACATCTGGCGTAGAGTAGCTCTCTTGCTTTAATAATTGAACTTCTACATATTGAGTCCAGATTATCTATGGTACCTAAAAACTTTTATCAATAACTTTATGAATATCTAATCTACAATGAAAGTAATTAGTTATTTATAATCTACAAATCTTCCTTTATTTGATTTTATATAATTCTTCATTTATCTTTAGCTAATTTTCTTAACCATAGACTATATTCGGATCATTCTAGAAATGTACAAGTGAGCATTGTCTATGCTACTGACTTTGGAAAATTCGAGATTGATGGTAAAGCAAAATGAGTTAAAAACATGATTCTAGAAAAATCGTGGCAGAACATATAAATAGGGCCCATCTCGCCCCAGGGTTTTTTTCTCTCTCTGAACCTCTACTTAACTGACTGTGAAAAAGTCACTGTGAACTGTTATTGCATAGACATTTTTGATAATTGTGATACCTACGTAGTTTATCCCTGATAAACCTCGCTAATTGCGTCCTAAGCTGCATCATTGTGTGAACACTGCAATTTTCTTGATTGGTCCTCGATCTTCAGCGTCCGGGTAAGTCGATCTGCTAAACGGCAAACAAATTACCAACATCTCTTTATGTCACTGCTTTGGCATAACGCTGTGTTTTCTTCTTCCTCGACAGTTCTTATTCTTGACTGGACTACCTGTCCGGAGCGAGCACCTGCGAAGCGGATACCATACCGGCGAGCCCTCGTTCGCTGACCTTGGGCCTTGAGTCACCGGCGTTCGCAAGCCCTCCTCGGAATATAAATCTCAGGTGTAATCGTTCTTATATCTTTATCTCTTACTACATTTCTTTCCACCCTTTTCGCTTATGAATTATCCATGAGCGTGGCGCCCATTAATCATCTCTAATCTTCTCTTCTCTCATAAGTTTAACTTAACTACATACATATAAGTATTACCTACCTTCCTTTCAATTTTGTAACCCTCCCAACTTGATTTAAACTGCACTTGTGAATTTGTTAAATGTTTAATATTGAATAACAACCCATATTTAAATTTGTGTTTGTATTTGTATATCCAGTCTGACACGTTGTAAACCTACTTTAAGGATAGCGATAGCCTAGGACTTTTATTCATATAAATTTCTTTTGAAACCTTATTTGTTTAGCTTCAACTTCATTACCTGTCTAGGTAATCTTCAACTCAGTGAGAATACTGTAATCTATGTCCCTCCGACAGTGCAACAAGTGAGCTGCAAAGTAAATTGTTATCCCCACGCCCTGTATTTCTTATAAGAACCTGATTTTACATGTGATATAAATAAAACTTCATATTTCATTATATTTTTAATTTCTTTTATTTCACATCAAAACCTATAGTTAAAAATACTAGTTACATTTAGCGCCCAACGTAGTTTGCACTCAATTCTTTGTTGACAGTTTCCACTGGGTTCCTACCTATTTTATACTTATTTGCTGTATCTCTCTCTCAAATTGTACTTATATCAATTTCAGTAATGGAGCATGCTGCGTTCTCCGGTCTCCTCAAGGACGAGGTCAGCTACGAGCTCAACCTGCGGGGAGTGGAACACGAGCGTGGTGCCACAGCGGAGACGTTGGCTGCCCTGCTGGAGAAGGCTGAACCGGCCGCTGCAGAGGTCGAGGACAAATTTATTGGTTCCCTTGATACGGGAACGGAAATAGAGGTATGTGCACGGAAGTTGGCCGAACTAAGCGCTCTTGTCCCCAAGTATTCTACCACTACACATTTCCAAAAATGCTGGGCAAGGTTGACTCACATTATAGACCGACTAGACAGACTGACCGGGCAGACCAGGGAGCAAAGGCGTATCAAATCTTCGTCACTGGAGGAGTTATACAGACTCCGCTTTTGGATGTCAAATAATCCACCGCGCAGTAGAGGTCCTTCCCCGTCAAGACAACACCTACATCCGACTGCTTCCCGTGATGAAGAAAACCGCATCACAGACGTTCGGAAGAACGGTGTCGATGGGGATGTACACTCTGAGGGAGCATCTATCCCTGTCCCTCCTCCTCATCCCTCTCACTCCTCTCCTTTTCTCAGAAATTCTCCTATATTGAAGTGGGGTGTAACTTTTGACGGACACACCTGTGTCTTAGAATTTATTACTAAAATTAAAGAATTAGCTGCCTCCTGCTCTGCCCAAGACCATGAACTGCTCTCAAACTTCTCACATCTGCTTACTGGTGATGCATTGGTGTGGTTCCGCGGTTACAGGGACAATATAACTTCTATGTCTCAACTTTTTGATTATCTAAAAGAGGAATTTATACCTGTTGATTATGACAGACGACTTCTACTGCAAATAAAAGGCAGATTGCAAGATAAATCTGAAGACATAAAAATTTATATCAATCTCATGCTTTATGAGATGTCTAAACTATCTAAACCACTCTCTGAAACTGAGAAGTTGGAAATAATATTATCAAATATGAACACTTTTTCTATTGCAAAATTAGCTCTCCATGATTTCTCTTCGACTGCGGAACTCAAATCAGTGTGCTCCAGGCTAGACATAGCAAAGTACAGATGTGAGAATAGAGGTGCCTTAAATTCTGGCGATACTGCTATTGTTCCGGGTTTCACAGTGAAATCTAATCTTACTAAATCAGTAAATCAACAATTTATTAAACAAAAACCATTTTCGGGAAATGTTGCTACCATCTCCCATAATGCTAATAATTCCGCTATGCTACAAAAAGATAGTGTCACTTGTTTAAAGTGTAGTGGCAAACATCACTATTCAAAGTGTAATGTATACAACACACCTATATGTTTTAAATGTAAAAAACCTAATGTGCTTACTCGCGACTGTACATGTTCAAAAAAACTGAATGAGCGGTCAGTAGCATGTTCTCTCTCTCTTAAAACTAAACCTTCTGAACTAACTAAACATACTACTGACCAGGAATGGCAGGAATATCAAATTTTCTTAAAAAACTTTTTCTCCTCTCAGAAGATAGCTCCACTTTTTGAGTCAAACTTGCCTGACAACCGTGCGTTTATCAAAGTCAACATTTTGGGAACAGAGTGCTTGGCCTTGGCCGATTCTGGTGCATCAACTTCTATACTCAGCAATGATGCGCTAGGGACGCTTAGGGAATTAGGTCTACAGACTCATCTTCAGCCATCTTCTAAAACTCTTAAAGTTGGCAATAACGCTAAACTTAATATTTTGGGATCCATTACGATACCTATTACTTACAAGTCGAATCTAAGACTAATTACTCTCAATGTGTGCACAGATATCAACAGTCCTCTTATTTTAGGTGTAAATTTTCTTAGGGCATTTAACCTATGTCAGGATATTCTGGAATATACGACCGACTCTCAGTGTCCTTCTGCTTTTAACTCTTTAATTGACACAAACACACACTTACATGCTTATGAGGATCTGTCGGTTGTACAAAAATCTCAGATTGATAACATTATCACTGATTTTAAAAATATTTCTGCTGATTCTAACAACTTAGGTCTCACTGATCTTGAAGAACATGTCATTGACACTGGTGATCATCCCCCAGTGAAACAAAAATACTACCCTATACCAGTTCACTATAAACAGCGGGTCGAGGCTGAAATTAATGATATGTTAAGAATGGGTATTATTGAAAAAAGTAATTCACCTTGGAATTCCCCTCTCTTAGTAGTTCCCAAACCTAACGGAGACTTAAGGATCTGCCTAGACAGTAGAAAACTGAATAGTGTCACCAAAATAGATTCATATCCTATGCCACGTATCCAAGACATACTTGATTCTCTTAATAATGCTAAATTTCTAAGCTCTATTGACCTGAAAAGCTCATTTTTTCAAATTAATTTACACCCAGACTCGCGGGAGAAGACTAGTTTCTCCATTCCTGGGGTTGGGGCTTTCCAATTTTGCCGCATGCCTTTCGGACTTGTCAATGCATCTGCTAGAATGATGAGACTTATGAATAAAGTCTTTGGACCAGAGTTTGCTGGCCATCTTTTTACTTACGTTGATGACGTAATACTGGTCAGTAATTCATATGACGAACACGTCGATTTATTGAAGCGTGTCTATCAACGTTTAAAAGAAGTAGGTCTCACCATCAATTTTGATAAGTCAGTTTTCTGCAGATCTTCCCTTAAGTTTCTAGGGTTCATCGTCGACCGACACGGACTACGCACTGACAGTGACAAGGTTAAGGCCATTTTGGAATACCCTGTCCCTACTAACCAAAAAGAAGTCAGACGTTTTCTAGGCATGGCGTCATGGTATAGGCGTTTTATCCAAAACTTTTCTTTAGTAACTGCTCCTATAAACAACCTAATTAAAAAACAGCCCAAGGGCAAAGCTTTTAGTTTTCCGCAGGAAGCTCTCCTTGCCTTCAACGAGATTAAGCAACGTTTGGTATCTGCACCCATTCTCTCTATACCTAAATTTGATAAGCCTTTTATCATCTCTACCGATGCCTCTGATTTAGGTCTCGGTTGTGTCCTCTCTCAAAAGGACGACGAGGGTAAAGAACATCCTGTCGCCTTCGCTAGCCGTTCTCTTACTAAACCAGAAAGAAACCATGCCACTACTGAAAAGGAACTAAATGCTTTAATCTTTGCTCTAGAAAAATTTAGGGGTTATATTGAAGGCTCTCCCTTCCCCACTACGGTTTATACAGATCATAGTAGTCTGAAATGGCTTGTCAGTCTTAAATCTCCTACAGGAAGATTGGCGAGATGGGCAGTCCGGCTTTCTCAATTTAATCTTAAAATTGAGTATCGTAGGGGCTCTGATAATGCCTTGGCCGACGCTCTTTCTCGTTCATTTCCCGTAAATGTCACTTCTGATGACGATCCATCTCAAAACTCCCCTTCTTCTTCTTCTACTACCAAAGACTTGGTACCTCAAGAAAGTACAAGACGTCAAATCTTCTCCCCACAAGTTCTCTGATTGGAAACTAATTTCTGATCGTCTCTATAAAAGGATGAAAAATTCCAACCCTCTCTCTGCTGACTGTGAGTGGAAACTCGTGGTTCCTTTCGAATCGCGGCATGACGTCATAGCTAAATGTCATGACCACCCGAGTGCAGCCTATTTAGGCATCTTTAAGACTTTGAAACGTCTCACTCAATCTTATTATTGGCCATCTCTACACAGAGATGTCAAGAAATACATCAAAAATTGTCAAGTTTGCTTGGCGTATAAGAGCACGAATGAAGGTCCCCCAGGCATCATGAAAAATCCCAAACAGGTCCAACGTCCCTTCCAAATGATATCTACAGACATAATGGGTCCCTTACCTCGATCTTATCAGGGCTACAAATTCATTCTAGTAGTTACTGACGTTTTCACTAAGTATACATGCATATTTCCTATGAGGAACTCACTTGCCAAGACAGTAGTTTCCATTATTGAAAACAATATATTTATGAAATTTGGAATTCCTCAAACAATTGTCATGGACAACGGTCCCCAGTATATCTCTAATGCCATGAAGGATTTAGTTGCGAAGTATAAAGTTCCTAATTCTTTTTATAACTGTAGGTTCCTGCCACAAAACAACCCTTCTGAAAGGACTAATCGTGTCATTGTCACTGCCATATCTTCCTATATAGGTACAGACCACAGAAAATGGGCTGAAGAATTACCAAAAATTGAGTTTGCAATCAACACAGCCGTTAGTGAATCCACTGGTTTTAGCCCGTATTTTCTAAATCATGGCCGCGAAGCTGTACTCTCTGGTGACTGGTACCCTAACTCTCCACTTAAAGAAGAAGATATTTTGTTTACCGACAGGACTTCATACTCATCTACTCTACCTCATCTTAAAGACATTTTTATTAAAGTAAACTTGAACATGTCCAAAGCCTACTCCAAATATAAAATTCATTACAACAAAAATAGGCGTGATATTGAATATCAGGAGGGCCAGACTGTATGGAAGAAAGAATATCCACTTTCTGATGCTAGTAAATTTTTCACTGCAAAACTTGCTCCTAAATTCACTAAATGTGTTGTGAAAAAGATCTCTCCTCTTACATACATTCTGAAGGACTTTCACACATCCAAGGATTTAGGCACTTGGCACATTAAGGACATTTTAAAATCTGTACCTATATCACAGAATAATATTTGTAGCAGAAGGCTCACTCCCGAAACACAAACAATGAATTATCAATCTTTTCCACGCGACAATTAGGTCTAAAATAATTTGCACCCGCACGCCTGCCTAACAAATTTACCGTTCACTACAAGCGAAATTGAACCGTAGCTGTACGTAATACGGTTCTATTACTCGGAAACGCTTAAGCCAAATTGGTTTTGGGTGGTCTTGGTTGCCGCACTAGGGTCGACTCGACTGCAATGTTACGACGAAGTAAGTAAAAGGAATACAAATAGCGCAAATGATTTTTTAAATACAGAAAGCTTAGAATTTTTATTTTTACTTCTTTGCATTCACAGTTCAATTTTTTTACTTACTTACTGAAAAAACTGAAAATGAAAGTAGGTAGGTATTAGAAAAAGTCGACCGTCTCACAACTAGGCCCGATGGGTGGGACTCAAACCCACGACCTTTCACTGTCCGGGCGAATACTCTAACGGCCTGGCAACGAACGAATTGCGCATCCGTCGGTGCGTCTCATTGACTTATTTCATTAGGCGTCTGTTGCGAGCGCGCAATGATTGCGCAATTCGTTCGCGTCGCCGTGTGGCCGCCGCGCATTTTCGTGGCCAGGCCTCAGTGGTTATTAGAGCATTCACAATTCACAATTATTATATTATTCTAAGACAGAAAGTAGCTATATTTTGTAATTTGGTAGGTACCTATTTTAAAAGTGCTACAGCTACTCGAACGAAATACGTATATTAAGTAGGTAGAGCACCTACCTTAGTTTAGTGTACATATTGTTGATGTTAGCGTAGTTATTCGATAACGTCTATCGTGAAGTGAGAACAAGCTAAGGTAAGTAAGTAGGTAGTAACAGCGCGGGCGCAGCGCGCGTCCGCGTAGTTCCTATGTGCGCCACGGCACGGTTGCCATGGCGATGAGCGCTAGCGTCGCGCTGCAAAGCAAGAATCACTTTGTCAATTTTTATTTTCGTCGTAATTCCTATGCTAAGGTGGGGCGGGGTCCCTAAATCAAATACTCGGATCATTAAGTATTATAGATACTTATAGAACAAGACAGTATACTTAGTCACACAAAAAATTTCTTTCAGGTTTTCTAAGAAGATTATGAAATTTTAAATCCGGTCTCTTTCTGTCGTTGTTAAGACAACCGAAGGCTGCACAATAATAATGTTTAATATTACGCATTTTGCTATGGGTAAAACCACAAGGTAACACACTTGTGTTTTGGCGCGAAAGTGTGCCGAAAGTAAACTACTTAGGTGACTTCTTTCTCGCGTGGCGTCGCATGCACAACTGAGCGCGCGTGACACCCGTGATTTCTCTACCTCGCGGTAGACAGCGCGTAGTCGATTGAATTGCGGAGTGAGCCCCCCCTGCCTATATAACTACACCTATATTTTGCTTATTTCATTTTATTTATGTATGTGATTATCTATAAGTATTTTTCTCTTTTCTCTCTCTTGCTCTGCATCTAGGTACTATCTCCAACTTACCCTATCCGTATGGTTGCCGGAGAAAGAATAGTACCATCGCTCTCCCCTTGCGCGTCGTAAGAGCCGACCAAAAGTCCCATTTTCCCATCCCATATTTTCCTTCATCACGACACCCATTCCCTTACCTTATCCGTATGGTTGCCGGAGAAAGAATAGTACCATCGCTCTCCCCTTGCGCGTCGTAAGAGCCGACTAAAAGTCCCAGTTTCCCATCCCACATTTTTCCTCATCTTCATACCCATTCCCAAACCCTATTATATATTCTTTTATGTACTCTATTTTTTTTGTATGGTTTTTATTATATATATATACTAGCGGCCGCCCGCGGTTTCACCCGCGTGGTTCCCGTTCCCGTGGGAATATCGGGATAAAAAGTACATATAAACCTTCCTCTTGAATCACTCTATCTATTAAAAAAAAACGCATCAAAATCCGTTGCGTAGTTTCAAAGATTTAAGCATACAAAGGGACATAGGGAAAGAGAAAGCGACTTTGTTTTATACTATGTAGTGATTAATTTTATAGTATCTAGTTTATTCTATGGGACGGCTGGTAATCCCATAAATGAAAAATCAAAAGCCTTACTACTCAGAGCGGATTGTAACTCTGCATAAATATGCCTTAACGACAACAGATTATTCTTATCACACTAGTATATTATACTCATCTATACAGGAAAATTTTTTGACCAGTGCACAAATTTTTAGAATCAACTCAGAATCGGTAAGTGAACAACTTTCTCCTAGAAACATGGGTCGAAATATGACAAAAATTTTTGGACTTCCCATACTAAATCGATCACGTGATCAATCCGATTTGTATGAAGAGTCAAAAAAATTTTGTCTTATTTCGACCTATGTTTCTAGGAGAAAGTTGTTCACTTACCGATTCTGAGTCGATCTTAAAAATTTGTGCACTGATTAAAAATTTACCCTGTATATCAGAGCGGCTGCGACTCTTGAAATAGGCCATCGGCATTCCATTTATTTATGTATATCCATATTTATCCAGTATACGCACACCTTAAATTTTCAAGGGCGCATGGTACATAGGCCAGAAGTAAGACCCACCGTCGATATCAATTATCTGTATCGTTTATGTATTCCGTTTATTTATATAACTTATTTGTTTACAGCTGGCATGTAGTATATGTATATAGATTTTTTTTTGTTTTTGTTTTTGTTTCCTTTTGCCCTTTCCTTTCCTTACTTGATTCCCAACCTACGACTTTCTTTACTTTTCCACTCTACTATACCGTGCTATCCATTCCTTCTTTCTCTATACAACCTTTTCTTTTTCTACACAACTTTCCTTTCTCTACAATTTTTTTCTCCTCTTGCTCTATTCTTGTTTTATCCATTCCCTTCATGCTTCCTCACGCTTTCGCTTTCTTTTCTTTACTGTGTGGGGATAGTGACCTGTCCTTCACTCACCTCATCCCAGTTCCTTTCTTTATTTTTTTTTTTTTTTTTTCTCAACTAATGAGGTATTGTAACATATCATTTTTTTAATATGTTACATTCACAATAAACTATGATAGTACCAACCTTCATTTCTGTTTTTTATCCTATATTTTGTACCTTTACACAACACAGTTTTTATACATCCCTTATTGCAAAGTACCTACATACATTCTCATTAACTCAATTCCAAGCAATAATTGCTAATTTTTACATCTTAGGTACACTTAAGTTTGTCAACAAACATCTATCACGTCTGACGTTTGACATTTAATTTTTTCAGAGTAAACATCATAATTTTTGAACCATTGGCTCAATCTTGTGAGGAATAGTAGAACTATTTCCACGAGCAATTATCCAGAGATATACGTCTTCTCATTCTTGCATGGATGTCCAGCTATTTCCATCTCTTTTTCTTATAAAGACACCTTGCGTTGAGAGTCCACACTTCATCAAACTTTAGCGCCATCTGGTGTCAAATAGTGGCAAAGTATGTCGCACATATATTGTCATCTCTCTCACACCTAAATGCATAGCCATCCTGTCATCTCGTTCATGCAACAGCACCAGAACTGACATCTGGCGTAGAGTAGCTCTCTTGCTTTAATAATTGAACTTCTACATATTGAGTCCAGATTATCTATGGTACCTAAAAACTTTTATCAATAACTTTATGAATATCTAATCTACAATGAAAGTAATTAGTTATTTATAATCTACAAATCTTCCTTTATTTGATTTTATATAATTCTTCATTTATCTTTAGCTAATTTTCTTAACCATAGACTATATTCGGATCATTCTAGAAATGTACAAGTGAGCATTGTCTATGCTACTGACTTTGGAAAATTCGAGATTGATGGTAAAGCAAAATGAGTTAAAAACATGATTCTAGAAAAATCGTGGCAGAACATATAAATAGGGCCCATCTCGCCCCAGGGTTTTTTTCTCTCTCTGAACCTCTACTTAACTGACTGTGAAAAAGTCACTGTGAACTGTTATTGCATAGACATTTTTGATAATTGTGATACCTACGTAGTTTATCCCTGATAAACCTCGCTAATTGCGTCCTAAGCTGCATCATTGTGTGAACACTGCAATTTTCTTGATTGGTCCTCGATCTTCAGCGTCCGGGTAAGTCGATCTGCTAAACGGCAAACAAATTACCAACATCTCTTTATGTCACTGCTTTGGCATAACGCTGTGTTTTCTTCTTCCTCGACAGTTCTTATTCTTGACTGGACTACCTGTCCGGAGCGAGCACCTGCGAAGCTGATACCATACCGGCGAGCCCTCGTTCGCTGACCTTGGGCCTTGAGTCACTGGCGTTCGCAAGCCCTCCTCGGAATATAAATCTCAGGTGTAATCGTTCTTATATCTTTATCTCTACTACATTTCTTTCCACCCTTTTCGCTTATGAATTATCCATGAGCGTGGCGCCCATTAATCATCTCTAATCTTCTCTTCTCTCATAAGTTTAACTTAACTACATACATATAAGTATTAACTACCTTCCTTTCAATTTTGTAACCCTCCCAACTTGATTTAAACTGCACTTGTGAATTTGTTAAATGTTTAATATTAAATAACAACCCATATTTTAATTTGTGTTTGTATTTGTATATCCAGTCTGACACGTTGTAAACCTACTTTAAGGATAGCGATAGCCTAGGACTTTTATTCATATAAATTTCTTTTGAAACCTTATTTGTTTAGCTTCAACTTCATTACCTGTCTATGTAATCTTCAACTCAGTGAGAATACTGTAATCTATGTCCCTCCGACAGTGCAACAAGTGAGCTGCAAAGTAAATTGTTATCCCCACGCCCTGTATTTCTTATAAGAACCTGATTTTACATGTGATATAAATAAAACTTCATATTTCATTATATTTTTAATTTCTTTTATTTCACATCAAAACAATACTAATTTGCCAAATTCATAATGTGACAAATATATCATGTGACTAGGTACGAGATATTATGCCCGATTCGGAAAGTGTCCTAAAAACCTAATGTTGCTTTTCGATAAAGTGGCAAACATCTCTTGACGAATCGCGAATGTGACTTACTGCGCACAAAGGTCCTTGATCTATGCATCAATTATTCTACTTTATAATTCTAGCCGTCAAAATATATAACTATCGCGGGCCATTATACCTACCTACTATTCATTTCGAAGTACCATCGGAGGACCAGATTAAATTATTTTATGTACCTTGCCATACAACACTAATCATTCAATTTTCTTATATTAGCGTAAACATATACATAATAAATGAGTACATCATCGCATCCTTTACATACAAAGGCAATTCATACACTGTGAACAGTCATGCAATAAATAAGTGTATTCCTGCAAACTCTAGTGATGCTAAAGCCAGCAATCGGTATTGCCTAAAGTTCCATATAAGTAGGTAGTATGTAAATATTTAAAATGTCAGTATCAATATCCTTTGATTTATATTACCTAAGTTAGATGTTATAAGCAGACTCATGTTTGAGATGCTTTATAGCAAGTCTTCTACTACAAATGATGTCATTTCACGTGTTAGTTTTCCAAAGTTTAATGTACTTTTGTTAAGATTGAACTTTAATTTCCTATCTTTTAGATCTAATGCTTGTCTAACAATAAATCTATTGAAATCAATTGTATTTGGATGATTTAAATACTCCTCTATCGGCATCCATTTACATTCCTTGATTTCTATGTCTGACTTTTGAATTGTGGCAGAACTAGCTTTCAGACGGATAATTATGTATATATCAGAGTTTTCAAACATAGCTTTATGTGTATGCCGGAATGTCACAAGAGATTCAAATGTTGCATCAACACCGGTTTCTTCTTTAATTTCACGTATCACTGCATCTTTTATGTCTTCACCTGGAATATTAAAACATAAGCTGAATGACTTGTTCAGAAAACATTTATTATAAACTAGCTTTCCGCCCGCGGCTTCGCCTGCGTGGACTACACGACGTTATTCCGCGGGAATGTGATATTTTTCAGGGATAAAAAGCCTATGTTCCTCTCCAAGCTACAAAAGTATCTGTATCCCAAACAGCCAAATCCGTTCAGCCGTTTTGGCGTGATTGAGTATCCAAATTCACTACGGCCAATTTAGAAATTTTTGTACTATATATCAAACGTAGGACAGTAAAACACCGGTCAAGAGCAAGTCGGACTCGCGCACCGAGGGTTCCGTACCGTACCATCATAAATAAATAGAAAAAACTACAACTATGCTTCACCCAAACAAAGCAACCTGCGAGTAGGTAGGAAGGAGGATATTTTGGTTGTAAATAAAACGTAAAAATGTTTTCATCGGCGAGGCATATTATATTCTTCCAAGAATTTGCGATGTAGAATTTTGCAGTTTTTGGTCAGCGCCATCTCTTGACCGATAATGGAACTAATGTAATTTTGTTCATGATTTCTGAAAAAGTTTACTATTTAGAGACATCGTTTTATTTTTCCCGTAATCTTTACATAAACTTCTATCACCTAAAACAATTTATCTTTGCAAACTTCGGAGATAAGGGGGGACGGTATTATTTTTACATTTTTCATCATAAGTCAAAAACTATGCGGCCTAAAACAAAAAGAAAAATTGTTTGAGAGTGTGCAAGCAGCGCTCTTTTATATGATACCCCATATGCCCTAGTAGCCCCACTTCAAATTTTTTAAACCCCCTTTCCGCCCCTATTGCAAAAATAATAAAAATTATTTAAATTTTTACTTTTTTGCATTCACAATCGTCGTGGGTTCGAGTCCCATCGGACCTGGTTGTGAGAGGGTCGATTTTTTCTAAATACTTCACTTTCCATTTTTCAACCATAAAAATTGCATTGTGAATGCAAAAATATAAATATTTTTATTTCTCTCTTATCAGCAAAATAGTTGTGCAAACGTCGTCTAAAATTATAACAAACTTAGGTCGAACCTTATCTTTTTACCAAAGCAGGATATGTGCGTGAGGTAAGCCGCGTTTTTGCCACTCAACACTATACATATAACACAATACTTCTCCAAAAATGTTATCTTTGGTGAGTAGATCTATCATTGATTATGGCGTCGCGAAGGTGCATGTATTCTTCAGCGCGCAGCTGCCTTTGATTAGATCGTATTTGAAACTAATCTTTCGGTTTAAATTTTTACGTACATGTCAACAATAAACTGATTGAATAAGCAACGAAAACGTTGAAAGTATACAAATCTATTCCTTCTCACTTGCAAGTGGTAACAATAAAATTGAAGGTTCCTTTTTATTATAATTGTATGAAGCTCGCGCTCGAACGCCCCGCCTTTTTATACCTTCGGCCGCGAGACGCGTCGAGCGAAGCTTCGAACTGCTAAGCTATCGGGAGTTACACGTGTTTTTGTGAGTCTACCATAAAAGATAGACATATGCTGTCGTGGGATATTTTTTATATATTTTTAAGGAGAACATTTCCGTCATACATAATTTCTGTGTAGCTTTAACCATGAAGGTTGCACACGCGACGGAAGCTTAAAAAATGGAGTAACCCGCTCCCGCTTTCCCAACATTTCCCTTCACTGCTCTGCTCCTATTGATTGTAGCGTGATGAAAAGTACACTATAACCAGCTCAGGAGTGTGAAAAATAACTGTACCAAGTTTCGTTAAAATCCGTCGAGTAGTTTTTGTTTCTATAACGGTTATACACACAGACAGACAGACAGACAGACAGAGAGACAGACAGACAGACAAAAATTTTACTGATTGCATTTTTGGCATCAATATCGATCCCTTATCACATCCTGATAGTTATTTTGGAAATATATTTCATGTACAGAATTGACCTCTCTACAGATTTATTATAAGTATAGATAAATCAAGAATAGCATTTTGCATACATTTACAAAGAAAACATTACTTATAGATAAGTAATACAGAAATGTTTTACTAAACTTTAAATTCTTATCTATCACATATTGTAGGTACTGATATGATAAGTCACTAACCAAATACATATTAGAATAAAGTCCAAGGTTAAGTTTATCTAAGGCGGTGATCACACTGCCGCCAGTTTCCACACCACCGGATGGAGATGCGGCGTGAGTGTGGTACCTATACGGGTAGTTTTCAAAAAATTGCCGCGTTTGACAAAAAGTATAAAAATTTTTGAATGTAATTTTTATGATATTTTATTAAATTTGTTATATCTATTCTTATCACTATATAATGTGTTTATGTGTGTGTTTATACACCAAAAGCTGCTTGCACCCGAGAACAGAGTGTTAGTTATGCACTTCAAATACAGGGGCCCAAGATTGGTCTCTATTTCCTTTATACAAAAAGTTATTTTATGGTGTGCATGTACATTTACACACACAAGCGTGGCGCGCTCTGGAGACAAAACATCTGTAAAAAACATTCACCTTACTTTATTTTAGCTATCTTATAAAATGGGTTTTAAGGCTGAATAGCACCATGGACAGAAACGACTTGGATTGTTAGTTAAATAATAAAAAATGTTTGCAAACAGCCGGCCTTAGCCGCAGCGCGCTCGCTTCGCTCGCTTGAATCGAATATATATTTTACGGTGACGGTAACTTATGGTTATAAGCAAATGCGGCGACGAAGGACTTTATAATAAAAAAGCCTAGAGCAAAGCTTACCCGACACTATACAGAAGATATCCCAGACGTCAGCCTGTACGAGATTAGAATGGCTCTCAAGCAGCTTAAAAACAACAAGGCGGACGGTGATGACGGAATCACAACAGCTTTTCAATTCAGTCATCCTCGAGGGCAAAACGCCAAAAGCATAGGGCAGAAGCGATCTGATGCTGTTTTTCAAAAAGGGTGATAAGACTCTCTTGAAGAACTACATCTCGCTTCTGAGCCATATCTATAAAGTTCTTTTCGAGAGTCATTACGAATCGTCTCGCTCGCAGGCATGCGGCATCAACATTAAGGTGCATGTAGTCGTAAAACTATCATTTTTGAGGCCCTAAAACTCATAAATTAGCCTACTGATGAAACCAGAATTAATATATATTAAATATTGATATATAAACTTCAATCTGAGCATTTAAAAAAAACAAAGTCTTTAAGATACTATAAAAAAAAACATTGAAATGAAGCTGTTTTCAACTTGAAATACGCTACTGCTTCTAAACTACAAGTGATATTTTCACGTTTCTTTCAGGAAAAGATTGCTAACTTGTTTAACTTAAAACTGAGCATTTTTCGTTTTAAAATAATACATAGTTTTGACGAAACGTGTGTTTAAGGTGTTTTGGTGCGGGTAGCGGGCGGGAAAATTAGGCCACTTTTCTATGCCCAAGGTCGTTGGCGATACCACGGGCCTTAATGGCGAGTACTCAATACACCTACGGTTTGCCGATGATGTAGTTCTCATTGCTGAGACCTTGGAAAACCTAAACACAATGCCCAAAGATCTCAGTAATGCTTCTCAAAGAGTTCTTCATGTCCAATTCCCATGTTGGACCCGCTCCAGTTAATGTTGGGAACATTATACTCGAAGTGGATGTCCACTATGTTTACCTGGGACAGACGGTCCAGTAGGTAAGTCCAACTTTGAGAAAGAGATCTCTCGTCGAATCCAGCTCGGATGGGCAGCGTTCGGGAAGCTCCGGCATATATTCGCGTTCGAAATACCTCAATGTATCAAGACGAAGATCTTTGACCAGTGTGTGTTGCCAGTAATGACTAAAAAACTACTTTTACTATGGGTTTCATAAGAAGGCTCAAAGACACCTAGCAAGCAATGGAGAGAGCGATGCTTGGTGTTTCCCTGCTCGATCGAATCAGAAATGATGAGATCCGCAGGAGAACTAAAACAACCGACTACGCTCGAAGGATTGCATCGTTGAAGTGGCAGTGGGCGGGACACATAGCGCGAAACCGATGGCCGTTGGGGCGGAAAGGTTCTCGAATGGCGACTGCGTACCGGACGACGTTCCGTGGGCAGGCCCCCACAAGGTGGACCGACGCGACGATCTAGTCAAGGTCGCGAGAAGCCGCTGGATGCGGGCAGAGCAGGACCGATTGTTGTGGAGATCCTTGGGGGGAGGCCTGTAGCCCGATTCTCGTAAATACAAACAATCTAAATATCGTTGTAGTTCAGAAGTCGTTCGATCGAAGTCCTATCCAAAATCGGTATTCTCGTGTTGCTTGGACGAGTTTCGATAGGACTTCAACTCAATAGGATCGAAACTCAGCGACTTTTCAATCGAGAGGTATTGTTTGTAAATTTTTCATCAAAAGTCGAAAACTACGTGGTTTAGGAAAAAAAACATGTTTCAGAATGTGCAAGCAGCGCTCTTTCATATGATATAATAAGTAAATAATAAATAATAAATAATAAATAATAAATAATAAATAATAAATAATAAATAATAAATAATAAATAATAAATAATAAATAATAAATAATAAATAATAAATAATAAATAATAAATAATAAAAATTAAATAATAAATAATAAATAATAAATAATAAATAATGAATAATGAATAATAAATGATAAATAATAAATAATGAATAATGAACAATAAATAATAAATAATAAATAATAAATAATAAATTATAAATAATAAATAATAAATAATAAATAATAAATAATAAATAATAAATAATAAATAATAAATAATAAATAATAAATATGTATTATGTACAAAAGTTTATTAAATAAAATAAAAATAAATAATAACAAATATGCTAGCCCAAGCTTATTTTTCACATACAAAAGGTCCAGCTAATTGAACTTTTGTCCAACGACACTTGGATCGCTTATTTTGATGTTTAGTCGTTGAAATCCGATCGAAACAAAGGTCATCTAAATAGTAGAATACCTTCGAGTTATCGTTTTGAAACGATTGAAGGACGATTAATGTACCAGAATACACTTCGACGACACTTCGATAGAATCGCTGCCGCTCAAGTTCTATCGACAGTTGTGAATACGAAAATGGTTTCAACGACTAAATCGCTACGATATCGTCACGGTTTTTATTACGAGAATCGGGCTACTGTGCCCAGCAGTGGGCGTCGTTCGGCTGACATGATGATGATGACACATCACGTGTGGTTCTTTTGCCAATATTGTAAATACAAAATAGTTCAAGTGAGATAATAATTATAATGGCTATTTTACTCTCATGGTGTACTTGGTTCGTCGAGAGTTTATAAAGTCAGCGTTTCTTAACTCATAACTAACTAGCGGCCGCCCGCGGTTTCACCCGCGTGGTTCCCGTTCCCGTGGGAATATCGGGATAAAAAGTACATATAAACCTTCCTCTTGAATCATTATATCTATTAAAAAAAAACGCATCAAAATCCGTTGCGTAGTTTCAAAGATTTAAGCATACAAAGGGACATAGGGACAGAGAAAGCGACTTTGTTTTATACTATGTAGTGATTGCGGTCCGCTAATTTTTTAGACAGAGAAAATGGCTAAATATCCGCGGCGGCCGCTCGTCCGTTTGGGCCGCGGTTGACAACAACTGCGCTAAGAGTAGCGCAGTTATTGTCAATCAACCGCCACGAAACACGGCAAAAGTGAGAGATATAGCGACGGTTGCCAATTTGCCATACAGTTTGCGCTGTTTGGAGACGTATTATAATATTTATCAACTCTCGGCGAACAGAGTTTTGGTGTGGAAAGAAAAGTCTAACGACACAAACACATATTTTTCCTGGAGACTTATCTGATTTAGACTAGAAAAAACTAGAGGCTCGTTTTTGGGGAAAGGCATAGCCTTTTGAATAAAGTCCCACAAGATGTAATTGAATTGCTATTGCATGAATTTAAAAAACATGTTAAAAATACTCTCATTAGCAAAGGTTATTATGAAGTCAAAGATTATCTGAAAGATCACAATGCTTGGTTATGAAATGTACCTATACTATAACTTTAGGTACATTTGTTTAAAAGGATAATATTCTAATACTGGGTATGAGATTTTTTTTCTCTTAAATGTTATTTAATAATCACTAAAAACAAAGTCGCTTTCTCTGTCCCTATGTCCCTTTGTATGCTTAAATCTTTGAAACTACGCAACTGATTTTGATGCGTTTTTTTTTAATAGATAGAGTGATTCAAGAGGAAGGTTTATATGTACTTTTTATCCCGATATTCCCACGGGAACGGGAACCACGCGGGTGAAACCGCGGGCGGCCGCTAGTATTGTATAATATGTGCTTTATGCTATAAGTCTTGGTCTTAGACCTTGGATCTTAGAACTTGGTCTGCCAACCATAATCTAATATGCATCTACTGGATAGCATCCAGTAGATGCATATTCACATCTCTATTTAGTTTAGATGGTTTTTGATCTGTTGTCTCACTCTTTTAAATTAATTAGTTTTTAATAGTTTGCCTGTACAATAATTACATGCTGTGAAACTCTATTATTGGCTAAGTGTAAATGGGTCAATCAACTATTTCTTGTACTGAAACATGTCCCTGCAAAAAAAAATTGAAATCTCCGAAACCATCAGATTGCTAAAAAAATATTACTAATCCAGATTCTTTATTTTTTACAGATCCCTAGAATACAACTTTTTATTCCGTCAATTAAATTTTACAAATTTTTTAGCAAAGTTATATCGTTTTATTGGTAACTTAGGGGACTTACGTTTGCTATGGAACCGTAATAAAGTCCCCTAAGTTACCGATAAAACAATATAATATCTATCATTTAAGTAAAATTTAACTGACGGAATAAACAGTACTGTATTCTAAGGTTATGTGCGTCAAGTTAGCAGCCTCACAACAGAATTAGATGGTTTTGATTATGTCAAAAAATACTGTATAAATAGTGTTAAATAGTGATGTATATTAAATAAATAGTGATACTTTGATTCAAAAGATATTTGAGTATCTTAGTGAGGCTGCTAACTTAACGTCTAGTTAGCAGTCACCTCAAGAAATACAGTTCGTATCAATGTGATTTATATGTCAAAAAATACTGTATAAATAGTGTATCGTAAACGCAAAATTTCAAAAGTAGTGCTTTAATACAAGCCGAGATATTAGGGTCTCTAAGTTGGCTGCTAACTTGACGTTTCTTGCGATGGAGATTCCAGGGAAACAGGTACAAGTTTTTAATAAATAAATACTTGAAAAAATACTGTGTGAAATAGTGAATCTTAGGATATAAATAAAAAAAGAATTCTTCTTTGCTATTTTCAAAAAATCGAATGTAAACTTCTACCATACATTCAATTTTAGGTACAGTCGTGTACAGTTTTCTTTAGACGTACTGATATTGTCAAATTTTTTATTCCAGTCATTTCAAATGACACATAATCTATCGTATATCGAAACATAATATGTCAAGCATTTGTCATTTGTGACTCGAATTAATTTGGCGAAATCCGGAAGGACACCGCAATGCATACAAGAAGTAGACACGAATCAATCTCATAGTTTTGGATAGCGTTAGACATTAAAAGTTATGACAATTAATTTAACACGTAAAATAAATATGAACTTAAACAAAGTTAAAATAAATGAATGAAACAGAATCACTATTTTTTACAGCATGTTATTTTTTCTTGTCGTACATTTGGAAACGCCCCATCGCCAGCGCAAACGAGTCACTGGCGTAGTAGGTACAAAGCAACACCGCGAGGTGATTTTGTTTACTTACGTGATTTCGATTCGGTGACATGACATTGGAGAAAAGTTTTGTTTGTTTTAAAATTGGTGAGCAGTGAGTACATATGTACCATAAGAAGTGATATCACGTGCAAGTTTATATCCTATAATAACAACCTACAGTTTAAAGGTACGTAACTTATTTTCTATTTTGGTATTTATTTATTAAAATGATATAGGTTAGCTCTTAGTCATTCAAAACTTCTCGTATTTAGTACCTTCATAAGTACCAAGCTAATCTTTCGTAAAGTTACTACTTAGGAACTTAGTTACTTAAGTATATTCTTAGTGCATTAAATATTAAAATTACTTGATTAGTCTTTTATGACTAGACTTTTATGACTTTTAATCTGTTCAGTTACAGCGGTTACTTTTTTCAAATGACAACCGACTACGCGTGTGGTTGTGTGAGGTGAGACTAAATAATTATCTTTCTTTTTATTGTTAAAATTTTTTGAATTGTTGAAAATGTTTTATTTTGCTATCCAAAATATCGACAATAAGGTAGAAATAAAGTAAAACAATTATATTTTTTTTTTCGGAAATTTATTCTAAACACTTCAAATAATCTACCCCTTAAGTATAACTTGATAAAAAACTCACGGTATATTAAAACTAGCTGATCCGGCTAACTTCGTATCGGCTTATCGACAGCACGCCACCTACCGGGTCCAATTGTAAAACCATTCTTGAATTCACCTGAATACACACCATTTTTTTATTAAAATCGAAGAAGCACAGAAGAATTATATACTTATATAAAGATTACTTATGAATCGTCAACATTTTCCTACCGCCCATTCAAGACTTTTATTCTTGTCTATTAAAAATTTTAAAATTTTAAAAACCCCCGATAAAAAAAGACAAATAATAAAATTCCTCTCTCGATCGGAGGACCACAAAAAGAGAAGTACTGAAAGGGTATATTATACGTCGGGGGTCCCCCGACCGAGAGAGAAATTTTACCTGAAAATCAGCGTCACACTATTTGCTGTGGCATAAGCTGAGGTTGGGTCCATTTCGGCTAAAATGTTTGTTTTTGTTTATGTAAACAACCTTGTTTGTATGTTTTGGTCGAATAAACTATATTTCTTTCTTTCTTTCTATTTCTATTATATGACTTTTTTTCGAGGGTTGTTATTTTTTTTATTTCATCCTTTTTAAATTACACTCAAAATAAAAATAAAACCGCACTAAAATCGTTTGATCCGTTTAGTCACTACGAATATAAGTACAGACAGAAAGTAACTTGCCGCCATTTTGTTTTTTTTATTGCACCTAAATTTGCCTAAGGTGTATATTATTTTAGTCAAAGCACCATTTCTGTATCTTTTACCGTTTCTAAAGGCAGTTAACCATCTCCATAAATGGCCGTATGGATTTTCATCAAACGTAGCTAAGAACCACCTCGATTCATTTAGCTTTCAATTGAAAAAAAACGCATTAAAATCGGCCCTGTCGTTTAGGAGCTACGTTGCCTCAGACAGACAGACAGTCTGACAGTAGGTAGGTAAGTAGGTAGGAAGTAGAATAAAAAGTAGAACATAGCATTTGTTTCTTCCGAAAAATAATATTATACTGAGAATAGAGTATTGACACAATCAAAAATTTGATGAGATTTAATAAAAAATAAGGGATAGATAATAATAAAAAAAAATGCCTTCAAACAAAAACTGCCGACAAATACTCACTTCCCAAAAAATGTAAAAATAAAAAAATAATTGAATCATTCCATTCAAAGGATGAAAGGGTGGGACATTATCGAATTAATTTTGGAACTTACTGATTTGATTAAAGTCGGTGCCAAGCCATTACCTACCTACCTATTGTTATGTATTTCACACCACTCCGCGCATGAGATATTGTGTATTATTGTTTCACTAAATATTTTCTTTCTGTTAAAATAAATATAAATAGAAAATTTATCTATGTTCACACAAAATTGCTAACGGGTGGCAACACTGTTAAAAAACTTTCCTTGTAACTTTTGACGTTCTTGTTGTGCACATCGTGGCTGAAATAAATAGTTTATTCTGCATAATACGTATTGTTTCAATATATCACCCATAACCCAACACTTTCGGCTTGACACCGACTTCAATCAAATCAGTAAGTTCCAAAATTAATTAGATATTGTCCCGCCCTTTCGACCTTTGAATGGAATGATTCAATTAATTTTTTACTTTAACGTTTTTTGGGAAGTGAGTTTTTGTCGGCAGTTTTTGTTTGAAGGCGGTTTAATTATTTTTTTAAATTTGTTTATTATTCATTTTTTAGTGTAAGAAATCTAATGCGCAAGCGTCGCATAATGTGCAATGTTTAAAACTGTAGCCCATATCTAAATTAGAACACTCAGACAAGCACCATCCTCCAACTTTTAACTGTTATGCAGTTTTTTAACCTTCCACCATCAGCTAACCTAAATAACTTAAAAGAATACAACTAAAGGTCTATTCATGCATAATGGTACTTAAAAAACATGCTTTAACTCCTAAGCGTTACCTTCCATCATCAGCTCACCTAAATAACCTGAAAGAATACAACTAAAAATCTTTACGTATCAACAATATTTGAGGAGTTGTACCTTCCATCACCAGCTCATCACCATGAGATGATGACTACCAGATGCAAATACTTAAAAAACTTTAGAAAATCTATAAAATACGTAAATTACCATAAAATTTACGGGTTTTCCTCGATTTCCCCTGGATTCCACCATCAGATCCTAACTTGGTAACAATGTGACCACCTCAGGAGTTTACTCTTTTGAATAAAGAAATAATCATTGAAATTGGTCAATAGTTCGCGAAGATATTGACGTGTAAAGCAGGAACTACCAGTCAAAAACTATGTGTTTTTTCAGGATTGTGAAAAAACTACTGAACTGACTACTTTGAATTTTTCATGGGACCACACATAAACTATTTTCTTTCAGATAAAAAAAAGAATTATTAAAATCGGTTAACAACTGGCGAAGTTATGGTAAAACATACATAAAAAAAAACAGTCGACTTGAGAACCTCCTCTATTTTTTAAAGTCGGTTAAGAAGTGAATATATTTGTTTAAATACCTAATCAATAGCATTAAACCGATTAAACTTATGTATTGACACAATCAAAAATATATATTTCACTTTTTTGCTCGATAGTACGCACTCCACGATTGAAATAAAGTTTGAACCTTATTACTAAGGAGCAAAGTTCAACATTGATCGTCAGCATATATTCAGATTATTATGTAGAAGTTTACATTAGATTTTTTGAAAATAGCAAAGAAGAATTCTTTTTTATTTATATCCTAAGATTCACTATTTCACACAGTATTTTTTCAAGTATTTATTTATTAAAAACTTGTACCTGTTTCTTTGGAATCTCCATCGCAAGAAACGTCAAGTTAGCAGCCAACTTAGAGACCCTAATATCTCGGCTTGTTTCAAAAGCACTACTTTTGAAATTTTGCGTTTACGATACACTATTTATACAGTATTTTTTGACATATAAATCGGATTGATACGAACTGTATTTCTTGAGGTGACTGCTAACTAGACGTTAAGTTAGCAGCCTCACTAAGATACTCAAATATCTTTTGAATCAAAGTATCACTATTT
Source organism: Crambus lathoniellus (assembly GCA_949710035.1). Classification (NCBI taxonomy): domain Eukaryota; kingdom Metazoa; phylum Arthropoda; class Insecta; order Lepidoptera; family Crambidae; genus Crambus; species Crambus lathoniellus. The sequence continues at coordinate 18,090,287 of OX453302.1, read as the reverse complement.
ATTTAATATACATCACTATTTAACACTATTTATACAGTATTTTTTGACATAATCAAAACCATCTAATTCTGTTGTGAGGCTGCTAACTTGACGCACATCTAAGGTTCTGTAAAAATAAAGGATCTGGATTAGTAATAAATTTTATAGCAAACTGATGGTTTCAGAGATTTCAAATTTTCGTTGCAGGGACAAGTTTTGGTACAAGAAATAGTTGATTGACCCAAATATAAGTTTGTTTTTATGCATGTTTGTAGAAAAATGGCTGTTGAGTTTCCTAATAAATAAATTAAAAAAAAAAAATAAGCAATTATTGTAATAAGTAACGAAATGTTTTTTTTTGTAAATGTCGTTACCTGAGAAACGCTGAGCAAGTTTATTGCGCCCGTTTTTCTTGTCAGTTAAAAAAGTCTTGAATGGGTGGTAGGAAAATATTGACGATTCAGAAGTACATGCTTATTATGTCTATGTGAATAAATAAATATTTGATTTGAGATTCTATTGTTTCCCTAGTTAGAGCTTACATTAACGTTATGTATGTAATCAAGTAATCTTTAAACTCAAATATAATTTTATCTATGGTACATAGAGTATAGCTGTAATAATAAAAAATATTTAGAATATTGTCTTCTGTTATTATATAAGGTTAGTTATTGTGCCCCGGCACTTTTAAAATTAGTCAAAATGTATGGAGAATGGGTGACCTTTGATCTTAAATATAATCTAAACTATTATACATAGAACTTAGCTGTAGACTAGTATAGTATTATATTATCTGTGGCTGTAGTAATAAAAAATATTAAGAATAGTGTCTTCTATTGTTATATTAAGTTTATTTTTGTTGGCCGGCACTTTTAGAAATAGCCCAAAAATGTATGGAGCTTGGGTGATGTCCTTTACCCAGCGAAAACTCGATATTTATATTTGATCACAATAATACAGATAAGATAAGATAAGATAAATTTATTTGCAGCAAATATGGTACATTTGATGTTCTGTTGTCATATAAAGTTTCACATATTTGACCTATACAGAGGCATGCAAATTATATTAAAAACAGTATTTGATTACAATTTAGGTAGCATTTAGTCACAATTATTATCAACATCAGTTTAATATTATTACATTTTAACATGCAATGCGACATTATTTTCCTTTTTTTAAAACTTTTCCATCCAAGTATTATAATAATTGTCAAAATCTACAGTTACCTATACAAAGTGTCAATCAATCTAAAAAAATTTATACAAGTAAGCAATTTATTGTAATGTCAATATTAAAATTAATGTCAAATTCTATTAATGTCAAAATCAGGAATTTATTATACCTATAATTAATTGTAATTAGAAATTAAAGTCAAAATATTCATTCACATGATAAAATCTTTCATTCAGGAGAAATTCGAATAGTTTTTGTTTGAATTGAATCAATGGTAATTTTTTTATGGTATCTGGCAATTTATTATATATCCTGATGCTCATAAATATACAATTTTTCAGGAATATAGATGTTTTAGGAATACGGTCAATCACAAGCCTGCTAGGATATCGAGAGAAGGAGCCATTTTTAAAAAGATTTAAGTGGCATTTTACAAATATGGCCATTTCAAAAATATACATGCAGGCTACAGGTATTATTCCTAGCTTGAGAAATTGCGGTTTACACGACTCTCGAGATGAAGCGCCGCATATTGCCCTTATGCACTTCTTTTGAGCTAGACATACTTTTTCTATGTCTGTCGAATTTCCCCATATTATTATGCCGTATCTTAAGTTCGAAGCTATATAACCGTGATATGCTGTTAGGGCGGCTGCCATATTTACTGTTTGTCGTATTTTTCGTAAAGCGTAAACAAACCTATTTAATTTGGAACATAGTTCTTTTACTACACTCACATACTTCTCACCGCGTCCGCCGATAGCAGGCATTGTCAGGCAACGTGGATGGATGAGTAGAGACTCATTGCTAAGCTAGTTTGCGAACCAACGGAAAATATTTGAAGTTGAAGTGGTGGACAGGTGATGTAGAAATTATTGCTTACAAAACATATTTATTTTTTTCTCTCCTACTTTCTCGATTTACGAGTCACAAATTTTTAGGAGACTATTGCTGGACTTTCATCAATTAAGTATTTCAGTTGCAGTTTGTTTATCTCCAATGTGCAATATTTCATGTATAAATTTCTCACACACTCGTGTTTTGGACACGCAGGTTAAATACAAACTTAAATTTGAGTTTTCCATCATTATATAAATGGGTTAAGAGGATTTGCCTCGATGCAACTGATGTACTTTAACCTATTTTTAGCAGTTGCGTTACTTTAAAACCAAAAATCAAAGTAAAACAAGGTTTGAAAGTCTGGCAGGTGAAAGCGGCAATTTTTTGAAAACTACCCACACTGTGGGTTTTGTATGCAAATCAAGATTCTACAGCCAAAGTTATGTGCGGTGCTGTGTGAGAATCACCTAACACACTAGTATACCGACTGAAAATATACGAATATAAGATACCAGTAATACAAGGGACTGAAACTTTACCTACCTCTTTCAACATAACCTCCTGGCAGCTTCCAATGTGCGATTTCTGTGTGCTTCTCGACTACTACCAACATTTCGTTTTTGTCATTTACAACTAAACCTCCGACACCAATATTAGTGTGAGGTGCAGGAGGCAAATTGGCTACAGAATTCAATGGCAGCCATTTGAACATCATTACAAAACTATCCCTTGCATGATGGAAATTGAAACCATTCTGAAAATTAAATAACCAGAATGTAATTATTTTAATGTTTAGGAGGGTTACATTAATGATAAGTGGATCATTTTACCATACATCAGCTAATACAGGTACCCAAACAGCATGCTTTATATCAGTTTTGAACCAAATACATCTTTTATTTTCTTCTGTCCATTTTTGTAGTGAATCTATTTAAAATATTGCTTATTAAATAATGTTACTAATATTTAAAATACCATAAAATGTAGGTACTGGATTGAAGAAGCTGTGTCCTATATTCTACTGAAATAAGTTATAAGAACCACAATAAAATTATTCAAGTAATGGTATGGAGAGGGTATGAGGGTCAGAGTGTGGTCAGTGTTTATAGGTATAAGTAATCTAAAAGAACCGAACTTACCACTAAGTATTTTCGTAAATTGTTGTGAATCACACGATTCGTCTAGAGAATTTACTGTAACTCCGTTGTATCTATCCACAATACCTTCAAATGTTTTTGACTCCATTGATAATTTTAAGTAGATAAAAAGATACCTATTGATTTTATGTGCCTGTCTGTTTCACAATGTATGTCCGATTAAAATAATAATAGGAGAATCAATCAATGCTTTCCATTTCCTTTCTACCACAAACTTACCTACTTATTTCAATTATGTTTTGTCTTGAAATTCAAGGACTGACTGACATAGGGATGTGAAAAAAAATCGATTATATTTAGCGATTTTTATTTTCATAAAAATCGATTAATTCATAATCGTTTTTTTTTCACTGCCGCTTTTTCGTTTCGATTAATTTATATACACTATAAATTTACATAGCGCGGAGAACTGATGGCCGTTGGGGCGGAAAGGTTCTCGAATGGCGACCGCGTACCGGACGACGTTCCGTGGGCAGGCCCCCTACAAGGTGGACCGACGATCTGGTCAAGGTCGCGGGAAGCCGCTGGATGCGGGCAGCGCAGGACCGATCGTTGTGGAGATCCTTGGGGGAGGCCTATGCCCAGCAGTGGGCGTCGTTCGGCTGACATGATGATGGTGATGATAAATTTACATTATAAACAAAGGTACCAAGAAGTACTAACTAGATATACTTTTCAACTTGCAAATTTTAGACATGGACCCGCGGTTCTGACATTCATTCTTAACTTGACTTTTTTGTTTATTAGTGTTTGCTGACTGTTTGATTTATTGTTTGCTAAATTTTTTATTGATTATTGGTTGCTCATAGTTGATTATTGTTTGCAAATTTTATTGTTGATTATTGTTTAAATTAATAAAGTTTTGGTAAAAGATATTTAACGCGTTTATTTTTATTTCCAAAAATTTGAAAAAAAACGATTATTATTGTATTGGAAAAATGTGATAGTAAAAAACCACGAGCCCTATAAGCAGCTTTCAGGCGGGATTCGAACCCGCGCCTCCGGGAATCCGGCCCGATGCTCTGACCAACTAAGCTACCGAAAGGCTTACACGACTCGTCGAATTTTGCTATCACTTGTTACGCTGTAGGCCAGCGTTGTTTCATCTTAATCGACTGTTAAACATTTGTAAAAATGTTTCTTTCGGATGCGAGGGTTTCCTCACACTGATGAAACAACGCTGGCCTACAGCGTAACAAGTGATAGCAAAATTCGACGAGTCGTGTAAGCCTTTCGGTAGCTTAGTTGGTCAGAGCATCGGGCCGGATTCCCGAAGGCGCGGGTTCGAATCCCGCCTGAAAGCTACTTATAGGGCTCGTGGTTTTTTAATATCACATTTTTCCTATACTTACAAAAAATTGCATTGTGAATGCAAAAAAATAATTTAAAATCTTATTATTGTATTTTTTTTTATTAGTAAAGACGTACAAAACAGGTAACAAACCAAATTTTGTAAATTATAATACAAAATAACTTACGGACTAGGTTGAAACCCTAAATTATGTACATACTAGTAGAAAATACTGAGCAGCGACCTTGTATTAAAGGGCTCGTGGTTTTTTACTATCACATTTTTCCTATACTTACAAAAAATTGCATTGTGAATGCAAAAAAATAATTTAAAATCTTATTATTGTATTTTTTTTTATTAGTAAAGACGTACAAAACAGGTAACAAAAAAAATTTTGTAAATTAAAATACAAAATAACTTACGGACTAGGTTGAAACCCTAAATTATGTACATACTAATAGAAAATACTGAGCAGCGACCTTGTAATTGTACAATCGTTTATATTATAAATTTTATTATAAGTTATTATTATTCCCCTTACAAAATTATATTTCTAAACATTAAATTTTTACAATGTATAACACTAAAAAATTATTATTACAATAAAATCGATCATTTTTTGAAGAAAAATCGATTATTATTTAATCGATTTTATTTGTATAAAAAATAATCGATTATTTAATAGTCGATTATTTATGTAGCATGTCACATCCCTAGCTGACATGACATGACCATATGACAGATAGGATAGAACAATAGAGAAGGCTGTGGATAGGTAGGTAGAAAAAAAGAGTAGAAGTCGCATGACACGGCATCTCCTATGAAAACCTGCGTACACCCAACTCACACAATAGCCCGAGAGCCAAACTAATTCGCTCTATGGAGACTCAACAATAATTCTATATCAGTAATTTCTTAACATTGAAAATTAGATTATCTAGTTTAATAAATAATTCATTAGTAATCCACCAATATTTATGACAGCGACATTAAAAAAAAACAAATACAAAGCTTTAAAAAATCTATAAAAAATAGGCAAAAATGGTATAAGTGTTATTCACTTTACATTTGAATACATTTATTATTATCTTTCGTAAAAGTATATAATCCCCCTATATTTGTAAATGAAAAACAAATAACCTTTAAAAAAACTCTCTACGTAAACTCAAATTGGCATTACACCTATTTTTAAAATGCTATCAGAAACAACCGACTTCTTCCTAAAGTATTAGTTTGCCGTTTTATATCTTTATGGATTTCGACTTTGGTGCTTAGATTTGGTGAACATAAACACATGTTAACGATAAAATTGGTGATAGCATATTTGCTGAAAGAATTGCACCATTTTCTGGGTATAACTTTTTTTTATACCTTCCAATGCGATATTATGTTGGATTCCAAAATATAGTCTCGTAAAATTATATTTAAGGGCCGTTTACAAAAATTTGGCCTGTTATTGAATTTTTTACAAAAATATCGGATAGTTCTTGGGGTACAAGTAATAGCCGCTACACACGCTCCTATCCGACCGCCGATTTGGTCTGCTCCCAGACCAAATCTGCGCTACACACGTTCCGATTTGGTCTGTTCCGACCAAATCTGCGCTACACACGTTCCGATTTGGTCTGGGAGCAGACCAAATCGGCGGTCGGATCGGAGCGTGTGTAGATGCTATTAGTACCCGCCACTGAGCACAAGATGGCGTTACAGACATCATTGCTTTTATTTAGCATATTAAAGCTTTTACAAAATAGATGGCGCTTTAAAGTTAGCCGCTACACACGCTCCTATCCGACCGCCGATTTGGTGCGGGCGAACTTCACTGCAGATCTGATCCGCGCCTACACACGTTCAAACCAAATCTGCCGCACCAAATCGGTCGGCGCTACACACGTTCCGATTTGGTCTGGCCGACCTCTAGCCGTTGTTGCAGTGTTGCCAGCCACTGCTAATCTCCCAATATTATTATTGTTTATAAATACTGAAAACATCAATTTGCTTGCAATAAATAAACTAAAAAGAAACATATTTTCGGTTTTTAATGTTTTATTACTATAAAAAACAATTTCATTATTTTTTAATTTTCTATTATTTTCATTAAAATACTAAAACATGCTAAATATTTACTAAAAGCAGCACTTATTGATGAGATGTTATGCCCTTGTTAAATATATTTAGTTTTACGACAAATTGCAACAAAATATTCTAAAAAATCAAATAGATAAATAGAATCTTTTCATAAATGGCCATATTTAAACCTTTCGTTCGTTCAGTCCTACGTAAAACTCATGAACGAGCATTGAATTGAATCCTCTGAAAATCCCTTAAACGTAATTTACCTGCTTTAAATATTTCCGCTTTTACATATTTTCTCCCTAAATCTAGGGGAAAACCTCCAAAATTGTCAACACTGCCAAGTTGGTCCGGTCGGAAGCCTACACACGTTCCGATTTGGTAGGAAGTGAAGTTCGTGCGAACCAAATCCGGCCGACCGCGTCAAACACGAATAATAATAATTATGGTCGGACGACTACGCTACACACGTCCAGATTTGGTCTGGAGCAGACCAAATCGGCGGTCGGATCGGAACGTGTGTAGATGCTATAAGTGGCGTTGCATTTTGTATGCAAATCTGTACAGCGCCTCTAGTGGGCAGTAGCAGAACTACAGATTCTCATAATCACAAATTATATAGACTAGTACAGATAGGAATCAAGCCCTATAGCGGCCGTTTGTTAGTGAATGACAGCTTGCCCCGTTGATTTTGACAACATAGTGCTGTCAATACTATCGACGCCCTTGATACGTTATCGATAAATGTGTAAATCATCGACATTTAGTTACAACCCTAGTGATATTAATTTATAAATAAATCCTGAAAGTAAAAAAAACTCATTTGTTGATGAAAAAAGGCGTTTATTACTCTACATAGTTTATTTTATTAAATACAAAGTACATAAGTGTAAGTTAAGATTTACATAAGGCAAAGAATGAGAGTAATGAAATTATTACTCTTACTTACATTGAATTTATACATAAACTAAGAATTAAACACTCCGTTGCAGAAAGCTCTTATCAAATCTATTGCTGTCACTTATTTTCTTGACAACGAAAAAGTGACAGCAATAGATTTAGAGAAGCATTAACAGAACTTTAATGGAGCTTTCTGCAACTTGGTGCTAAACACTTTAATAGCCAATAAAAGAAAGCATAAACTGCTTGCAAATATTTTTTACGCACAAACGCTATTGCTTTCAATGCAAAACACAATAACTTAAAATAGTTAAACATTATAATACAGTATATAATAATATAGCGACTAACAGTAGTAATTTGCACCATAATTATTCTGTTTTAATAATTTATTACCGCAGAAATAGGCAGACACGGGTATCTTCGCAGCACTCCATGAACCTCGTTGACACTCAAGTTATCTGAAAAGATTAGATTTTGTTACTAAGTATAGGTTTTAGATATTGTTACTACTGCCATAACATTTCATAAACAAATAAGTGAACGCTGAATAGTTTGTAAATCAAGAAAGAGTAGTGTGGCTAAAGCACATTGTTTGTTGTGCCGGTATGCACATATTAAGTTATGGATAATCAATGTTTCTAGATAATAGTAAATAAGTAGGTAAGCTTTGTGCATAGACTTATAATATGTGTATAGTGTGTATAAGTAAAATCTAAGATAGTAGCAGTAACAGTTATAATAACACAGTCATAAGACAATCACAATAAACCGTCATTCGTACCGACACCACAACAATTTCTTATCCTGCCGGAACATTTGTTATAATTCTGTTCCGTTTGTCAGAAATATGAATTTGCTGATAAGTCAGTTTTAAATGCTTCGACAAATTTATTGAATTACATTGTTATTTTCTCTCGATTTTGTATTAACAACTTTACTAACTCCACACAATTGAAACTAGTTAAATGTGTCCCAAGGTACCTAATCTACTGTAAAGCAGTACCTAATAGTATATCACAATATGATATCACTGCTAAATGGACATTGAAATTATTATGAAGATTTTTCAACAAACTAATCAATAATTAATTTTAATATACAAAGGTTAGGTTCATATTCATATATAAAAATTAAACAAACATTACCTTTCATTCATAACTTTCTGAAAATCTTCTTTGCTCCGGATTGTGAACTGTATTTTGTATTTTTAAAATGCGCTTCCTCTCCTCTTCCACCAAGTTGCGTACCCGACCGACAGGATCCTTATTGATCTTTAGATTATAAGCTTTTACCACCTTATGTACACTATAGTTAGCAATAAATGATTGAGTATTGAGTATTTTCTTATGGTTTGTTCTATGAAATACAAAGTTGCCTCTTGGAATTTGCCTGAAACAACAAACTCAAATATAGGTAGACCGACAGAATTATTGATACATAAAACTACGTAAATAGTATTTACTCACGTACCGTAGGCACCTTCGAATACCGTAAGTATACATTACATCTAAAAACAATACAAAATGAAATGTTGAACGCAATATTAATAATAGAAAGAAAACCGAAATGAATTTTGTAAAAAACTGAATGAAAAACATAAACTCAGTGTTGCCAGATGCCCGTGTTGCATTCTCCGAAATCCCCAAAACGCTGATTTTTAAGAAAAAGCCCCACAACAACCTGAAACACTTGAAAAGGCGTTCTCCTATGTCACTGATTACTCGATAAGCTTTTTTTAGAGTGTGGCAGAGTAGACCACTTGCACCAAGAACACTGATTGCTATATATAATCAGTTCCAAGCGCTAAAACACACTTAAAATAACATTTTTGCCATGAAAAAATACCCCACATCCCCCCAAAGTCAAAATTCTTCCTCCCGAAAATGTCCTCCACTGCCCAAAATAACCACGAATTTGGAGGGTAATCACCCCAATCCGGCAACACTGCTTAAACTATACGTCAAAAGTGACCGTATTAATTTTAGCCAATGGGATTCACTTGCGGCACAGAAACAAAATGGCGGTCTTAATTATAGCCAATGAATGGACCGGGGAAATTGCAGTCACTAAGTTTTGACCCAATCTATGGGTGATTCCAACGCCTGCTCATAATGCTGCGGCTACATTAGCGGGCTACGGCGAAGAATCGTGTAAACGCGCTAATGTAGCCGGGTACATCGCGACAAAGCTATTGCTACGGGCTACTTAACTACGGGCTATCGCGTTAAACCGTCAAAGTGCGAGCGAGATTTATTTATTTTACTTTTATTAAATTTGCTATTTTGTAGCTTTGTATGGAAATGAAATATCATAATCATAAAATGACTTTACTATAAATAAAAAAGTATTAAATTTAATAAATTACAATTCAATTCAGATAAATTAAATAATAATTAAGGGATTTCCTATAGGAATTATTATTATGTTTTGTAGCTGACTAACTATGTGACAGATAGTTGGTGCTCTTTGCAGTAAGATCATTATTTGTGTGCTCCTCGATTACTTACTTTTTTCTGCCGAATTAGTGCATATAAGCTGATTATCAACATTCCTGCCGAACTATGGACACAAGGTACGCACATAACCTAAGAAAATTTTAGTCGGTCGCACTGGAAATCATGAAAACCAATGAAAACTATTATTGTCTAAAATATTTTTTGAATCACAACGACTAAACTAATTTGAAACTTAACCAATTACACAAGAAAGATTTGAAACTTCTCTTTCACAAATTACGCACTTCCGATCAGAAACAGATGGTTTTGGCATTTGTTTGTTTATGTCAATGACATTGAAGTGACAACTGACAAGTGACATAAGCGCTGCGTTCGGAAATTGCCTATGGTTGCTGTTTTACCAAGAAGGTTGTAACAAAACTAGAGATTGCGGCCTGAACAAAAAAAAAGAATAGTGGTCTACGCGTAGATTATATTACGATCCTTTAACTGCGCAATATTGTTGTACAAACTCAACTGCACAAACTTCAACACCAAAATGTCTAATGTCTCTAAATGCTACACCTGCAACAAAAAAGTCCTGAAACGCGATTGTATAACATGTATAACGTGTACAAAATATTACCATTTCGATTGCGCAAATGTTTCGGAGAAGAGATTTCACTTAATGACCAAAGAAAATAAAAGTAATTGGAAATGCGATCAATGCCGTGCTAAAAATCATAATGAAAGCTTTAAAATAAATATTCCAACTTCAAATTCTTTCGAATCACTGTCTGATGATGATTATGCTGATGTAATGTCAGTATCGCAAAGCAGCCGATTGAACAGCAGCTGTCCAGATGTACGAACAATAAATATTGAAGACAGGCTTGAATCATTAGAAAAACAGAACAAAGAACTAAAAGAAAAACTGTTAATAGCCGAAAACGAAATTGATAACATTCTTTTGGAAAATGCAAACCTGAAAAAGAAAATAACAAATCTAGAGACAAATAATAAATATTTAACACAAATTTGTCATTCGAGTCAAAAGAAAAATATAACATTAAGAATAAACAGAAAGAACCTTAACAGAACTGTTTTAGATTTTCCACAAAATGTCAATGAAACCAGTATACACCAAGAAAAATGTACAACGCCATCTAGAACTTCGATCTTGCCACCCAAGATGACAGATAAAAATGAGCTCCACCGCTCACTAGATGTCACCACCAGTAACGAAAGAAAATCCAACATCTTCATTATCGGAGACCAACAGGTGCGCGGCCTGGCGGAAGAACTAAGAAAATCTCGATCCGGAAAATGGAATGACACCTACCATGTCACTGGCATGGTAAAACCAAATGCTTCCAGCTTTCAAGTACTGCGTAGCTGCGAACACCTATATAATTCTATGGACAAAGACGATATTGTTATATTAGCTGTAGGGTCTAACGATAGCAATCCCTATACCATTATGTCCAGCTTATGTAATACTCTGTGTAACTTGAAGGAAGGCAAAATTCTACTTTTAAGTGTCAGAAATAACTTTTACTTAAATACTTGTAAATTAAATGCAAAAATAGCTTTACTGATCAAAAATTATAATAATTGTACTTTTATTGACATAGAACAAATTATGACCAACTTCCAAAACATGACATCTCTAAATAAGAAAATTAGTTTGAAAATTAATGTTGAAATTGACTATGTAAAATATGTAAATGTTTATATAAAAAGCGACTTAAAATTAGGACATCTTAGGACAAACATACTATGTGACAAAAAAATAATTTGAATAATGAGACTACTACTAATGTTTATAGGAAAGGTACAATACCATACTATTTCTCTAGGAATAATTTGCCAAAAAAAATTTTTGAAACAACTCCAGAAAAAAACAATCCAGATTTTTTTCGTCCCTAAAAGTGTAAATAATTTTGTAATACTACACCAAAACATTCAAGGATTACTTTCAAAAAAGAGCTTATCGAGATAACACTTACTGAATTTGATGCAAATCAATGTCCTGATGTTCTATGCTTCACCGAAACTTTTATAAAAAACGGTGAAGAAAAAAATATATGTATTCACAATTACGAACTTGCAGCACATTATGGGCGAAATAAAAAAAGGGGTGGTACATGCATAATGGTTAAAAAAGGAATAACTTATAGAAAAGTATGTATTTTTGACGAGCTTTCAGCGAACTTTCATTTCGAATGTTGTTCTATTCTAATACCAGCTTGTAATATTATTGTTATTTGCGTGTATCGCAGTTCAACTGCAACAAATAAAAGACATTATCTTCTATTTTTAGATAAATTTGAACAATTATTAAACAAATATTTACACAAGCACCATAAACAGAAAATTGTTATTACAGGAGACATTAATATTAACACTTTATTAAATAACAATATTACCAGACATCTTTTTGACATAATTAAAAATTACAATCTTGTGCAACACATAACCCAACCAACAAGAGGCTTATCGTGCATCGATCACATATTTAGTAATGTGAAAGGTGCAACGGGTACTATCGTCCCATTATGGTTATCAGACCACAATACAGCACAGCTGCTCAGCTTTCAAACTAAAATTAAGCCCACAACCCCAAAACAAATACACACACATAGGAGATCCTACTCTGCAGAGAATATCATGAAGTTTAGAAATTATTTGGCAAGCCTCTCTTTTGCAGAGGTTTATAGTGAAAGTGATCCAAACAAAGCATTTAATAAATTCCATGATTGGTTCTGTTTATTATACAAATTATGCTTTCCTATTTGTAGAGTGACATTTAATACTAAATCAAGCTTGAATTGGATATCGAAAGGGATTAAAAAAAGTTGTAATATAAATAGAGCCCTTCGATTAAGACATTACAAAAAGAAAACTTTCACAAATAAAAGAAAATACAAAAACTATTCAAAAATTTTAAAGAAATGTATACTAGAAGCTAAAAAACAAACAAACAATAAATACATCTTAAAAAATAAGAATACGTGTAAAGCTTCTTGGAAAGTAATACAAGGTGAGATAAATACCAAAGCAGAGTGTAATAACTATATTGACTCCATTGAATACAACAACCAAATTATTAACAATCCAACACAAATCGCTAACACGTTCAACCACCATTTTATTAATTTAACAAATAAATCAAATGACAATTTAAAAAATGAAACATCTAATGACATTCTAAGTAATTCTATCTTTTTATCTCCCATTGACGAATACCATGTTAAAAACATTATCAGGTCTCTAAAAAACACAAACTCAGAAGGGTTTGATAATATTTGTACAAAAGTCCTGAAGGCATGCAACGAGCAAATAGCTTCTGTTCTAGCCTATCTGATAAATCAGTCGTTGTCCTCAGGAGTTTTTCCTGAAAGGCTGAAACTTTCCTTGGTAAAGCCGTTGTATAAAAAGGACAAAAAAACAATTGTAGACAATTATAGACCCATAACGCTCGTATCAATTTTATCCAAGATATATGAAAAAGTTATGCTTGCAAAACTTATGTTGTTTTTTGAAAAATACAATATACTACAACAAGATCAATTCGGATTCCAAAAAAGCAAATCGACGACTCAGGCCGTATTTAACTTAGTAAATGAAATTTTAACGTGCCGAAATGACAATAAGTATACAACAGCCCTTTTCTTGGACATGTCGCGGGCCTTCGATTTTGTTTCACATACTCTACTTTTAACAAAACTTGAGCATTGCGGGATAAGAGGCCCAGCCTTAAGCTGGGTTAAGACTTATTTACACAATAGAATGCAGGCAGTAGAAATTGTAAAGCTCAATTCAAAAAATGTGACACAAAAATATCAGTCAGATTATAGGGAAAATAGATTTGGAGTTCCACAAGGGAGCGTCTTAGGACCTCTTTTGTTTCTTATATACATAAATAATCTTCCAGACTTGACAAAGCATCGCTGCATTTTATTTGCCGATGATATTTCTATTATAGTGACAACAGATAATAAATTGACATTGAATGAGCATATTAACGACATCAATTATACACTTAATACAATAATAAATTTTCTCAAAAATAATAATCTACTAATTAATATAGACAAAACTTATTTTATAAATTTTAATAATATTCAGCATCAGACATTAAATATAAATTATCAGGGACTTAAACTCAATGGGACGAATGTAACAAAATTTTTAGGTATAGAAGTTGACAATAGGCTAGACTGGAAACAGCAGATAGAAAAAATATGCAATAAAATAAATAGATTCGCATATGCACTCTATAAATTAACGAAAATAGCGACAAAAAGTACAGCTCTCACAGCATACTTTGCCTATGTTGAGTCTGTTTTGCGGTATGGACTCATTATATGGGGTAATAGTACCGATGTAAATAAAGCATTTATTGCACAAAAGAAATGTGTAAGATCAATTTGTGGTGCTGTACCTGATGAACCATGTGCACCTTTGTTTAAGAATTTAAATATATTACCTCTTCCATGTCTGTATATTTTCGAAATCGCCAAATTTGTCAGACAGAATACAAACCACTTTAAAATGGCAAAAGATATATTTCCACGTAGTACAAGAAATGGAAATAGATTGGTGTCTGCTATCATTCCTAAGAGTACACGAATACAAAGAAACTGCTTTTGGATGTGTCTTTTGGTTTATAATCAATTACCAGAGAAAATGAAAATGCTTAATAATAAGAAGTTCCAGATCAATCTAAATAGATGGCTTATAGCACATGTGTTTTACTCTGTGCAAGACTTTCTTAGGCACAATTGTGGTAATTCATGTGACTCTGACATAAGTTAAATTTAATTTAGTTATTATTACTTAGTTGACATATTCTGATATTTGTATTTTGTTTTCATAATTTTAACCAATTGACATTCCATATTTAATTCATAATGACATCTATTTTTCTGTTCTCATGTATTTTTCTCTTTTTTAATTAATTATTAATGTAGGTATTTTTCTATTTCATGTATAAAAAAATTAATTTTGCATGCTACCATTGTCAGCTGAATAGGATGAACCTACAAATATTCTAAAATCTTCAATGTACCCTGTTCATACGCAAATAAATTATTTCATTTCATTTCATTATTTCATTTCATTTCATTTCAGAAAGAAACAGATGTGACTTATGTGATAATGAATCTTATAAAAAATTTAACCGACAGTGAACTGAAAAGAAAAAAATATCTTTAAAGTAGGTACACTCAACAGCACATCAAGATAAACAGTAGAACGGCGATTATGCTATGCTATACTGCGTAGCTTTTATTACGTAGGGCATAAAGGCGGTCTCAAGGTCAACATGTTTATTTAAAATTTTTTTGAAGTGTAGACTTTACCATATTATACTCGTATCTCAAAAACTACTGAAATAATTTTAAGAACATCGCGATAACAACAGAACCAACAACAGAATATTTAGTAGTAGGTATATTCACTTTAAAAATAAATAATTAGAATTAAAATAAAATAAATATCGCTCGCACTTGACAGGTTTATCGCGATAGTTAGCGCGACAACGCAACACGAAGCTTTGCCCGCTAATGTAGACAAGAACATCGCGTATGCCCGACAATGATAATTTTAGCGCGATAACTCGCACGAATTATCGGCCGCTAATGTAGCCGCAGCATAAAAAATGTAACGTCGTCGCTCGCCGAGCGCCCAGTGTGTACAGGCAGTAATTGAGTAGCACCAAAAATGCCAAAAGCATGCTCAATCAATTGCTTAAGGCTAGTACACATGTTCCGTTCGGCGCCGCCGGCCGCCTGGGGCGGCCGGATCGGAACGTGTGTACGGGCTATTAGAAACTTCGAGACAACCAAAACTGCACATTAAATTGCGAACTAATATTGATATATCATTGTTTTATTATTTCACTAGCTTTCCGCCCGCGGCTTCGCCCGCGTGGACTACACGACGTTATCCCGCGGGAATGTGATATTTTTCCGGGATAAAAAGTAGCCTATGTTCCTCTCTAGGCTACAAAGTATCTGTGTCCCAAATTTCAGCCAAATCCATCCAGCCGTTTTGGCGTGATTGAGTAACAAACATCCAAACATCCAAACATCCAAACATCCAAACATCCAAACATCTAAACTTTCACATCCTACTAATATTATAAATGTGAAAGTTTAGATGTTTGGATGTTTGGATGTTTGGATGTTTGGATGTTTGGATGTTTGTTACTCAATCACGCGAAAACGGCTAAACGGATTTGGCTGAAATTTGGAACATAGATACTTTGTAGCCTGGAGAGGAACATAGGCTACTTTTTATCCCGGAAAAATATCACATTCCCGCGGGATAACGTCGTGTAGTTCACGCGGGCGAAGCCGCGGGCGGAAAGCTAGTTTATAATATTAGTAGGATTATTAATTGGGCGCTCCACATTCGCGCGCGATATCTATGCGTGAACGCGTGAAAGCGCGAGTGTTAGTAATAGTTGTAATGTAATAACACTAATAGTTGTTAGACACTAATAGTGATTCACAAGGCACGAACCTGCGAAAAGCAAGTGACATGATTCCATCTGCGAATGTAGAGCCAAGAAGAGTTCACGCGTGATTATTACTGCGAAACGCACTGCGATTCACGCCCACGAATCGCTCGCGATTGTAGAGCGCCCATATTAATCTAAGGCCCTTAATAAACGGTAATAGTAACAGTAATAGTTAGCAAGGGATGAATGATGCATTGCATGTATTTTTGCATCCCTTACTAACTATACTTGCGAAGAGATCTCCACTTGAGTGTTGTTCTTTAATACGGACCTGCATTTAGAACTATGGACCTAAGTTCCGCGTATCTGTAGACCACTACATTTTTTTGCAAAAAAAATTAGTTTGGTGGGTTGTGTTGTGTATGAAATCACACTTTGCAAACGTTTAGTAGGCATTTTATAAATTTACGAATTTGAATAGAAAGAAGTTGATAGCTATGTTCATTGTATTATTTATGTATGTACTTACTTATGTACAGGAAATGTTAATAGGTTGGTATTATGAAAGCTTTAGCAAATAATCTGAATCCTTAATTAAAGTAGGTAGGTATTAACTTCCTATTTAGATATTAGTAGTATTTATGCCGGGGCTTCACCTGCGTGACGCCCAACGGCGTTAATAACGGCATGCGCGTCTTAGCGCGCTAATTGTATCAAATTAGTGCGCTAAGACCCGGCTACGCATGCGTATTATGGCATTAGACGCAGGTGAAGCTCAGGCATTACGATTAACAGGCACATCACTACAGGAAACGGAAACAGATACATCACTAATTGAGTAGCAAAAGCATGCTATCAAAATTTTTATGTTGTGTAGAAACTTCGAGAAAATTAATATTGCACATTCAAATCTACACCTTAAAAATGAGTTTATAAGATTGATATCAGATTGTGTTTTTATTTTGAAGAATTCCATTTTATTAATTATTAATTTTAATTAAATAAACAGAATTTAGCACTTAACGGTGATATGTTATGCTTCGTTTAGATAAATTAGTCTGTCTACTATCATTTTATCACTCCAAAACTGCACAGTGTGGCATCTTTCTATTTTTTTTCTATAACATTCCGTGAAGAGATTGATATTGCAACTGAGTAAGCAAAATACGCACACATGCACAGATAAGCGGAGCTCCGCATATCTTGGGGTACGCGGGTACCGCCCACTTGCGACTTCTACTCTTTTTTTCTGTTCTGTGGTTATAGCACTAGTATTTAAAAAAATAAAGACTGAGAACGTAACTGCAGGCGTTGGAATCACCCATAGAATAGGTCAACACTTAGTGATTACAGTAGTGGGGATGCCCCCATGGTCATACATTGGCTATAACTACGACCGCCATTTTGTTGGGGTGCCCCCATTGGCTAAAATTATGGCTGTCACTTTTTTTCGAAATGACGTTTAGTTTTTGTGTTTTTTTTACTTATTTCGGTTTTCTATTATTATTTAGTTAATTTTATAGTTTTCCCATGGTTTTTCCTTTTTCTCAGATATTTCTGTACAGAAAAATGGATACGTTATTCGAAGATGCCCACGGTACGTAAGTAAATCTATTTACATAGTTTTTTGTATCAATTATTTATTACATTAACTTAAATTTGCGTTTGTTGTTTTAGTTAATTCCAAGAGGCAACTTTCTATTTCATAACAAACCAAAACAAAAGAAAATGTAGTTTACAACTTAACCGGAGTAAGAAGATTCTCAAAGTTATGAATGAAAGGTAATGTTTGTTTATTTTTTATAAAGAATGTACCTATGTGTAAGTAATTTAAATATTGATTAGTTTTGTTGAAATCTATTCTAATACCTTATTTCAATATCCATTTAGAAGTGATATCATATGGTGATAATGATAAAGCACAGTAGATTACTTGGGATTAAATTCAAATAATCAGTTGTTACATTTAACTAGTTTCAATTTAGTGAAGTTGTGAATACCAAGTCAAGAGAAAATTAGGTACAGTGATTCAATAAATTTGACAAAACATTTAAAACTGACTTATCAGCAAATTCATATTTGTGACAAGCAGAACAGAATTATGACAAATAAATCAGTAGGAAAAGAAATGATTGTTGTCGGTACGAATGACGGTTTATTGTGATTGTCTTACAACTATGTTATTACCGCTACTATCTTAGATCTTAATTAAGTATATAATTTATACTATACACATCCACTCAGTCCATGTACACTCGACAGCATATCAGGTTAAACAGTTGAACTGCGATAACAGCTTTTATTACATAAGGCATACAGGCGGTCTCAAGGTCAACATGTATAGACAGATGTGCTGCCGTGTGTAGGTACATACCGGCACAATAAACAATGTGCTTTAGCCACACCAGTACTCTTTCTTGATTTACAAACTGATCAGCTATCACTTATTTGTTTATAAAATGTTATGGCAGATTATAGTAACAATATGTAGAATCTATATTAACCAAATCTAATCTTTTCAGATAAGTTGAGTGTCAACGACGTCAATGGAGTGCTGCGAAGATGCCTGTGCCTGCCTATTCCTGCGGTTATAAATTATCAAAACAGACTTATAGTCTAAATTACTGCTGTTAGTAGTTATATTTATTACATACTGTATTCAATGTTTAACTATTAAGCCCCCAGTACAGGATGGCCGATCATGTTGGCCGACCATGATGGGCTATCGACTATCATGTACAGGGGCGGTTTGCGTTGCTCGCAGACGGCAATCACATGCAAACTGGCTCTGTACACGATGGCCCATCATGGTTGGTCAACATGATCGGCCATCCTGTACTGGGGGCTTTAGGAGTTAGTTATTGTGTTTTGCATTGAAAGTGATACCTATTAACAGTAAATAATGAAATGGCAGCTATACTGATTAAAACTACTAGGAAAATTAGCAATAGCGTTTGTGCGTAAAAACTATTTGCAAGCAGTTTAATTTTTCTTTTATTGGTTGTTAAAGTGTTTATATTTCTTGGTTTATTCATAAAGTCAATTTAGTAAGTAATAATTTAATTACTCTCATTCTTTGCCTTGTATAAATCTTAACTTTCACTTCAGTACTTTGTATTTAATATAAAATTATAATGTAATAAATGCCTGTTTTATCAAATAAATGAGTTTTTTTTATTTTGTCAGAATTCTAAAAAATCTATCACTAGGGATGTATGTAATTAAATATCGATACCATTATCGATAACGTATCAAGGGCGTCGATAGTTTTGACAGCACTATGCTGTCAATTTCTAATGGGGGCGCGTCATTCACTAACAAACGGCCGCTATAAGGCTTGATCAGGCTATAAGGCTTGATAGAATAGGTCAAAACTTAGTGGCCGGTAGCCCCGATACCCATTCATTGGCTATAATTAAGACCGCCATTTTGTTGGGGTGCCCCCATTGGCTAAAATTAAGGCTGTCACTTTTTCAAGAATTTGAAGATGACGTTTATTTAGTTTGTGTTTTTTTTACTCATTTCGGTTTTTTCTAGTATTCTTTAGACGTTTTTCCACATTTCTCAGATATTTCTTTACAGAAATATGAATACATTATTCGAAGATGCCTTCGGTACACGTAAGTAAATCTATTTACGTAGTTTTATGTATCAATTATTTATTACATTAACCTAAATTTGAGATTTGTTGTTTTAGGTAATTCCAAGAGGCAACTTTGTATTTCTTAAAACTAACCATAACAAAAGAAAATACAGTTCACAACTTAACCGGAGTAAAGAAGATTTGGTTTCTCAGAAAGTTATGAAGTTTATCGAAGGCTAAAGAGTCGCAATAGTTTTTAAACGTTCGTCATGCCTGGCACCACGGAGGCCTCTTTAACCAAAGTTAAACTGTGGGAAAACTCTGCTACCCTTCCACACCCATATGTACTCATCCAGGAAAAGCTCCCTCCTGGCCTTGAACTTCCCATATCATTATGGAGATCTTTAAATAGACTCCGTACCCAAGTTGGTCGAAGTAAAGACAACCTGTCCAGGTGGGGCTTCACCAGTAACACGAATCTCGCGTGCAGTTGTGGTTACACTCCACAGACCATGGCCCACCTCATTGATTGCTCTGCATGCCCAGACACCTGCACGCGTGAGGACCTCATGTTGCCTGCAGATGATGCGGTGAGAGTGGCACAGTTTTGGGGCAACAACATAAATGATTTTGTACTTGTCATTGACATGTTGAAGAAGTTATGAATGAAAGGTAGGTAATGTTTGTTTATTCTTTTTATATGAATGTAAGTAGGTATGTGTAACTAATTATTAATTAGTTTTGTTAAAAAAAACCTTCCTAATACCTTATTTCAATATACATTTAGAAGTGATATCATATGGTGATAATGATAAAGCACAGTAGATTACTTGGGATTAAATTTAAATAATCAGTTGTCACATTTAACAAGTTTCAATTTAGTGAAGTTGTTAATACCAAGTCAAGAGAAAATAACAGTGTAAGTAATTCAATAACTTTGTCAAAACATTTAAAATGCCTCATCATCAAATTCATATTTCTGATTCTGACAAACAGAACAGAATTATAACAAATGTACCGGTGGGATAATATATGATTGTTGTCGGTACGAATGATGGTTTATTGTGATTGTCTTATGACTATGTTATAACTGTTACTGCTACCTACTATCTTAGATATTACTTAATTATATATACTACCTCTCATCAGTCTATGTACAAAGTTTATCTGCTTAATAACAGTTATTAACTATAAACATTGATTATCTATAACTTGTGCATAGCGGCACAACCATGAAGTTTGACTTAATACTCTGAGGTAACTGGAGCTCTCACCCTGAGTAAAAAAGTGTCGCCAGCAAATTTGACATTTATGTATGTAGTGGCTGTCAGCTGTCTCATATGACCATACGTATTTTTTTAAAGTGTAGGTGAGACGGAAGACAGCCACTGTGTTATTTGTGGTATTCAAAAAATTGTTCGTACTGCACTCTCCAGTTACCTCAGTATTAAGTCGAGCTTCATGGGCACAACAAACAAAATGTGCTTTACACACACTACTCTTTCTTGATTTACAAGTTTTCAGTTCAACTATCACTTATTTGTTTATAAAAAGTTATGGCAGATTATAGTAACAATATGTAGAATCTAGACTAACCAAATCTAATCTTTTCAGATAACTTGAGTCTCAACGAGGTTCGTGGAGTGCTGCGAAGATTCCCGTGTCTGCCTATTCTTGCTGTAATAATTTATCAAATCAGAATTATGGTGCAAACACAAATTATATAGACTAGTACAGATAGGAATCAAGCCTTATAGCGGCCGTTTGTTAGTGAATGACGCGCCCCCATAAGAAATTGACAGCATAGTGCTGTCAAAACTATCGACGCCCTTGATACGTTATCGATAATGGTATCGATATTTAATTACATACATCCCTAGTGATAGATTTTTTAGAATTCTGACAAAATAAAAAAAACTCATTTATTTGATAAAACAGGCATTTATTACATTATAATTTTATATTAAATACAAAGTACTGAAGTGAAAGTTAAGATTTATACAAGGCAAAGAATGAGAGTACTTAATTAAATTATTACTTACTAAATTGACTTTATGAATAAACCAAGAAATATAAACACTTTAACAACCAATAAAAGAAAAATTAAACTGCTTGCAAATAGTTTTTACGCACAAACGCTATTGCTAATTTTCCTTGTAGTTAATCAGTATAGCTGCCATTTCATTATTTACTGTTAATAGGTATCACTTTCAATGCAAAACACAATAACTAACTCCTAAAGCCCCCAGTACAGGATGGCCGATCATGTTGACCAACCATGATGGGCCATCGTGTACAGAGCCAGTTTGCATGTGATTGCCGTCTGCGAGCAACGCAAACCGCCCCTGTACACGATAGCCCATCATGGTCGGCCAACATGATCGGCCATCATGTACTGGGTGCTTAATAGTTAAACATTGAATACAGTATGAAATAAATATAACTACTAACAGCAGTAATTTAGACTATAAGTCTGTTTTGATAATTTATAACCGCAAGAATAGGCAGGCACAGGCATCTTCGCAGCACTCCATTGACGTCGTTGACACTCAACTTATCTGAAAAGATTAGATTTGGTTAGTATAGATTCTACATATTGTTACTATAATCTGCCATAACATTTTATAAACAAATAAGTGATAGCTGATCAGTTCGTAAATCAAGAAAGAGTACTTGTGTGGCTAAAGTACATTGTTTATTGTGCCGGTATGTACCTACACACGGCAGCACATCTGACTATACATGTTGACCTTGAGACCGCCTGTATGCCTTATGTAATAAAAGCTGTTATCGCAGTTCAACTGTTTAACTTGATGTGCTGTTGAATGTACTTATAATTAAGTTATAGATATCAACGTTTCTAGATAATAGTTAATAAGTAGATAAGCTTTGTACACACGGTGGCACATCAGACTATACATGTTGACCTTGAGACCGCCTTTATGCCCTACGTAATAAAAGCTGTTATCGCAGTTCAACTGTTTAACCTGATATGCTGTCGAGTGTACATGGACTGAGTGGATGTGTATAGTATAAATTATATACTTAATTAAGATCTAAGATAGTAGCAGTAATAACATAGATGTAAGACAATCACAATAAACCGTCATTCGTACCGACAACAATCATTTCTTTTCCTACTGGTTTATTTGTCATAATTCTGTTCTGCTTGTCACAAATATGAATTTGCTGATAAGTCAGTTTTAAATGTTTTGACAAATTTATTGAATCACTGTACCTAATTTTCTCTTGACTTAGTATTAACAACTTCCCTAAATTGAAACTAGTTAAATGTAACAACTAGGGTTGCCAGGGATTTTTTTCAGAAATTCGGGACATGTACTGAAATTGAATAAAAAAATCGGGACAAAGCATTTTGCCGCGGGACAACAAGAAATAAAATGAAAAGTATATTTTAATGAATTATTGCTTTTATTGATAACGTTCCTTTTTTAAATAATATTGTTTGTCATATTTCAATTCACTTTTTGCTTTTTTCAGCAATTGTTCGTTATTTTTCTTCTCTGAATTTTACAAGATAGTTGAAAATTGAATGTTACAGCAACTCCATCGAATAAGTTTTGTAAACGGCGATTTCGCACGTCTGTCCACTGAGATTAGGAACCTACTTAAAATGTTCAAAATGTTCAATTTCGTTACTTAATTGTTTCTACAACGTGGTCCACAGCTGCTCACTGCTAAAACAAAAACACTGCGAACTACAATTAAAAAAGTTACTCAAAATAATTGATTAAAATGTATAGGTATTCGGTTAAATACTACTGTGATTGTTTTGTTTCTTTGTCTAACTGAAAAATATCATAATGCGGGACACATACCTGTCCCGGCGGGACATTGTAAAAATTGGCTGTTTCGCGGGACGTCCCGCTAAAATCGGGACACTTGGCAACGCTAGTAACAACTGATTATTTGCATTTAATCCCAAGTAATCTACTGTGCTTTATCATTATCACCATATGATATCACTTCTAAATGGATATTGAAATAAGGTATTAGAATGGATTTCAACAAAACTAATCAATATTTAAATTACATAAACATAGGTAAGTACCTACATTCATTTATAAAAAATAAACAAACATTACCTTTCATTCATAACTTTGAGAATCTTCTTACTCCGGTTAAGTTGTAAACTATATTTTCTTTTGTTTTGGTTTGTTATGAAATAGAAAGTTGCCTCTTGGAATTAACTAAAACAACAAACGAAAATTTAAGTTAATGTAATAAATAATTGATACAAAAAACTATGTAAATAGATTTACTTACGTACCGTGGGCATCTTCGAATAACGTATCCATATTTCTGTACAGAAATATCTGCGAAAAAGTGGAAAAACCATGGGAAAACTATAAAATTAACTAAATAATCAAAGAAAACCGAAATGAGTAAAAAAAACACAAAAACTAAACGTCATTTCGAAAAAAAGTGACAGCCATAATTTTAGCCAATAGGGCCACCCCAACAAAATGGCGGTCGTAGTTATAGCCAATGTATGGCCAAAGGGGCATCCCCACTACTGTAATCACTAAGTGTTGACCTATTCTATGGGTGATTCCAACGCCTGGGTGCAAATTACTGCTCTTATGCCCCCAGTACAGGTTGGCCGATCATGGTCGGCGACCATGACCAATACATCGTACATTGACACTTTTGAACGAACAAGTTAAAAAAGGTTCTTTCAAAAGTGTCTATGTACGATGTATTGGCCATGGTCGCCGACCATGATCGGCCAACGTGTACTGGGGGCATTACAGTCGTCACAAATTAAGATGCCCGTTTTGACACATGCTAAAGTGACATAATTAGGCATGTAACCATACGAGTCTGTGATCGATTCTCGCGATTAATCGATTAAGGTTCTGAGTAACTAATCGATTATAGTAGGTTTGCAACTTATGTGGATTAAGACTAAAGTTATTATTATAAAATGTTAAACTTACTATATAGGTACTTATACTTTTAATAAACATATTATTAAAGTATAAATTGACCATTTATGTTATATAAACTTGAATCGAATCCACTTAAATTGCATAATTTATATAAGAGCGAACGCGCACTTGTGATTTTTAATCGGGCGATAGTTTGGTCGTTCTCGGATTCAGTATATAGTTATATGGCAGTAGCAATCGTCAGTGCGCTTAAACTATGGACCGATTAAAGTATCGAAAACTACTGGCCGATAGTTGTACGATCAAACTATCGCACAACTATCGGCCGGGCGGTAATGTGCATGAAGGACTATGTGAGCGCGCGCACTGCATTCAACTAGACTATCAACCAACTATCGGTAGACTGCGCATTCAGTATCGAACTATCTAAAATGACTGGCCAATAGTTACTACAACTATAGTTATAGTTACAGTTATACAACTATCGGCCTGTGCATGAAGGACTATGTGAGTGCGCGCCCGGATTCAACTAAACTATCGACCAACTATCGGTCGACTAAAAATCACAAGTTCTCGCAGGTTCTCAAAACCAAACTATCGGCCGACAGTTTGATCACGATCGTCTTACGATTCCGACTAAACTATCGGTCGACTAAAAATCACAAGTGCGCGTTGGCTCTAAAAGTGCAAGTATTTTAACTACAGCTCACAGCATAGACATGGTCATAGAGTAGCTACATTACTTATTATAGCGGCCTGTACACGTTGGCCCAACCATTGGCCAATACGTCGTATATTAATTAACACTTTTGAAAGAACCTTTTTAAACGTCTTGTTCGTTCAAAAGTGTCAATGTACGATGTATTGGCCAGTGGTTGGACCCACGTGTACAGACCGCTTATGGTGAACGCACGCTTGTCCGATGCGAACGCTTCGAACAAGCCGAACGAAACATGTTTAAAGAAATCTCTGGAAAGGTGAACGTGACGATGCGACATGGTGAGGTGTGCAAGGTTGTCTAGGTTCTATTTAAAGAATTATAATTTTTTTCATTCGGTTTATTCGAAACGTTCTACTTGGATAACTAAATTTTGCCTAGAAGCCGTTTTATCGAAATCATTGTTGCCAATTCATAATTTCACTAATGCTTTAAACGCCAATCTAGTTTTCACACAAAAAAGATCAATTTTACAAATTAATCTATTAAAGTGGTTATAACGATTATTTCGATAAAATTGAATGAAACTGGAGAAATCTTGCACACAACGGTTACAACACTAGTATTTAAAAAAATAAAGACTGAGAACGTAACTGTTTTTCGAGACGTTTCGTAGTTAATCGAATCTGCGTTTACTTTGGAATAAACGCAAAAATAATACGCGGAATACACTTTGCCTTAATTTATGATGCATTCAAAAATGTAACATATTATTTTCATACACCTTTGATAAGTAATCAGTATAACTTTGATTTTTTTGTTTTCGTAACAAGTTACATTCTATGGTCATTACCATGTGTCAAAACGGGCATCTTAATTTGTGACGACTGTAGTTGCTATATTGATTACTTACGGCATCAAATGTTTAACTATTAGAATTAGGTTATTGCGTATTGCATTGAAAGTGATATTAAAAGTAAATAATGAAATGGCAGATACTAAATAAAACTACTAGGAAAAATAGCATTAGCATTTGTGCGTAAAAAATATTTGCAAGCAGTTTAATTTTTCTTGTGGCTGATAAAGTATTTATATTTCTTAGTTTATCTATAAAGTCAATTTAGTAAGTAATTTCATTAATCTCATTCTTTGTCTTGCTCAACTTGTACTTATGTACTTTTTATTTGATAATATTATAATGTCAAGTAATAAATGCCTCTTTTCATCAAATGTGTTTTTTATTTGAGCAGAATTTAAAATAATATATTACTAGGGTTATACCAAACGTCGATGATTTGCACAACTATCGATATCGAATCAAGGGTGTCGATAGTTCTGGCAGCACTATGTTGTCAAACTCTAATCGGGGTCCGTCATTCACTAACAAACGGCCGCTTTAAGGCTTGATTCCTATCTGTACTAGTCTATATTTGTGGGCTTGATTCCTATCTGTACTAGTCTATATAATTTGTGCGTAACTGTTTTCCGAGACGTTTCGTAGTTAATCGAATTCGCGATTACTTTAGAATAAATGCAAAAATAATACGCGGAATATACTTTGCCTTAATTTATGATGCGTAAAAAAATGTTAAATATTATTTTCAAACACCTTTGATAAGTTTTTCGTAACAAGTTACATTCTAGGGTCATTACCATGTGTCAAAACGGGCATCTTAATTTTTGCGTGATTTTTGCAATGCAATGCAAATTTGCATGTTATGATTGATATTAATAAAGTACCTACCTTTTTTAATTAAATTTAGTATAAAGTTTCGTTTTTAGGTACAATGTTTAAATATGTAACATTAGTCACTCGTTTACCTGCAACGTTCGATTTTATACATAGCAGCAAAAGGTATGTATGGTGTATATTGAACGAAGTAGGAAGGCCAAAAAATAATGTTTATATTAATAATAATTATCTATTTTATTTATAGATGTTGTTTACGTCTAGCGCAATATTCCAGAAACGTTTTGAATGCAAATAAGACTTTTACTGGAACTGTTGATAGATACAAAGGAATCACTATAGATTCTACAAAAAACAATTTTGACCAGGATTTCACCGCTAAACTAACAGGTGATGTATGTCTTATGAACTAGCTATTGCTTATTTGTATTTTATAAATGTTTAGTAGGACAAAACAGACATACCTTTTCAAGATATAAGTAGGTAGGTACCTACTATCCAAATTTCTCAATGTTTCATGATAAATATTTTTGATTTTAATTAATTTTTATTTACTTCTCTCTCATCAGAATCCCTAAAAATATGGAATGCAGAAGGAAAAAGATGTGTTTGGTTTAAAATTAATATAAAACATTCAACATTCATACCCACACTTGCTGAAGTAAGTTCCCCTAAACTCTTAGTTATCCTCTACTTTCAGTAGCAGTATCAAAAGTTCAACTTACTCATTAAACTGCTACAACTTAAAAGTAGTTGACTGCACTGAAAATAGAGGTAAACTGACTAATATTTTTAAAATTGTGAACCGAATAAGTACATTGTTGGTTTAAATATGTCCTTATATTCTTAGAATGGTTTTAATTTTCACCATGCCAGAGACGACTTTGTGATGATGTTCAAATGGTTACCGAAGAATTCCAAACCAAATTTACCTCCAGCTTGCCACACAACTTTAGGAGTTGGGGCCATGGTGTTTAACAACAAGGACCAGCTTTTGGCTATATCTGAAAGGCACTATGAGTATCCACATTGGAAACTCCCTGGAGGATATGTAGAGAGAGGTTAGTTAAATATGCATATTTATGTATTATGCTTATTTCTTATATTACCTACCTATCAAAAATTTTCTAAATTACTTTTACTTTTTTGCATTCACAATGCAATTGTTATTATTGAAAATGAAGTATTAGAAAAATGACTCCATAGCTCAGTGGTTAGAGCATTTTCCGGGACAGTAAAAGGTCGTGGGTTTGTGTCCCATCGGAGCTAGTTTTGAGATGGGTCGTTTTTTTAACCCTTCATTTTCAATAACAAATCTAATTCCCTCTTTTTATCTGCTGTATTGTAGAAACATGTAAGTAACTGAATTTTTAGTGTAGGTGTAATATTTAATCTCTTTCCTTTGTGATGATGATTACATGTAATGTTCTTTAATTTTTTTTTCAAAGTTATCAAGTCATATGTGTCTATTCAAAGTAAACACTGCCTTAACACTATTCCTCTGCATATCCAACCGATTAGAGAAGGTACATGGGTCTTTCATGGGTCAAGGTATACACATCTTTAACAAGATTCCAAGTGATATCTTGGAGTTACCCTTTGAAGAGTCTAAGAATCATATAAAAAATTGCCTCCTCAAGAAGGGCTACTATACCGTAAGTGATTACTTAAATGACAAAGCAACTTGGTCATAAGCTGACAAGGATTTTTTCTGTAGTTAATTGTGAGTCGTGTTTTACAAAATTATTAATACTAGGTACATTCTTATATTGGTTTCTGCGTTTTGATATGAGAAGTTTGAGTATGTCATGCTCTCTGTAAACATTTCTGCGGTGGTGTCGTGTGAGGCGGGTCGTTACGTTCCCTAAAATATGGTTGAGCGAAGCGATGGCTGGTTCATGCGTCATGCTCTAAACGGGTGCCACCAGTGGGATGGGTCTGCTCCTGGCTTCTTGTCTCAAAATATGCAGATTTTTTAATATTTTTAATGTTTTATTGTTATTAGTTTTATTTTATCGTGGCTTGTATGGCTCTGTTTATTATTGACTCTTATGTTCTTAAACTATTCAAAGTTTTATTACCCTTGTTTGGCATTTATATTTATTATTTTATTTGCTACGTTTTTGGTTGGTGTGTATTTTAAAGAAACTACCTTTTGGATGTCTATTTCTTAGTTATTGAAAATTATTTACTGCTATGATTACCGGGTTTTTTATTTTGTTTTTAAACTTAAGATTAATTTGTGATGGAAAGTGACTTTACATATTATATTATGTTAAAGTCACTTTTCAATTTGACGACTCTGTATGAAATATGACAGGGAGAAAAAAATAGCCCTTGGCGAGTTTCTTGCCGGTTCTTCTCGTTACAAGGCCTCCCGCCGTAGGATTTGCGAACCGATAGCGTAGCTTCATTGACGTTCACAAGTGCTGTATCAGCCTAAAATGAATAAATGATTTTTGATTTTGATTTTGATTTTGATAATGTAACTCAAGTTTATACACATTTTATTCCAGGGGAAGACATAGTTGACGCTGCTGTGAGGGAAGTAAAGGAAGAGACAGGTGTGGATGCTGCCTTCCAATCATTGATTACATTCCGACATTCGCACCACATGATGTTTGGGAATTCTGACATCTACCTACTGTTGAGGATGAAAGCCATTAACGACAATATAACTATGGCTCAGTCCGAAGTGCTGGCTTGCCAGTGGATGGATGTCGATGAATATATTAATCACCCCCATGTCCATGCTTTAAACAGACTTGTGATAAAATTAGCATTGGAGTACAAAAACAGAAACTTAAAACTCAACCTAAGAAAGAAAACTGTGAAATGGGCCACGTACGAAAGAGATATGAACTATTTGTCACTCGAAGATTTAAATTAATTACTTATATGGTTTTAAGTACAATTAGTAATATCTGGGTTATGTTATGATAGATGATATTTTATTTGCAAATGGGTTTCTACAATGCATGCAACAGTTTATTCCTATATCTGTAATAGAAAATATTTAGTACAATATGTGCAATAGTAGGTTTATTGAATTATGTAAATACAGTTAACCAGCTGGTTTAATTTTATTATTAGTATATTTGTAAAATAGACTAAAAATAAAAAAAATATCTTTTTTAAACTGTATTATAAATTAATCAAGTATTCCATTGAACATGAAAATTTGAATAATGAGATTCTGATTTTGTCAAATTAAGCTTAGGGCACTGTTCATGCTTATGAACCTGACAACACCAGCTGGACGACCGCGGGGGCTGCGGGCGAGGACCCGATGCCAGCCGAGACAGCGCGACGCCTGTAGTGCCTTCTGGTGACACAAGAATACTTCACTTCCTGATACCGGCACCAAATTTTTGTATGTTGTTAGCCATTATTGATACAGACTTGTAGCCTGTAAATACAATTTACAATTTGTAAATTGTATTTTTGGTTAAACAGGCCACAGGGCCCTGTTTAACCATTTTTACAAGTCTACAATTATGTAAGAAAGCTACAAATTTGTAGACTTGTAATACAAGCGCTGTTTAACCAACATTACAAATATGTAAGAATTCTACAACTAAAAATCTTACATATTTGTAAAGTCTAATGCTGTTTAACCAACGTCTACAATTTGTAGAAAACACCTGTAGATTACAATTTACATATTTGTATTTACATATTTTTAGTTGTAAAATACAATTTACAAGTTGTAAATTTTTGAAGATGGCAGATTAAAAACAATAGAACTTTAATCATCATCAGCCATTAAAAGTCCCGTAAGTGATAACTGATGGGGCAAAGACCTTCCTTATTATGAATGGATATAGAGAATGGGCCATGATGACCCACCACGCAGGCCCAAAGCGGATTGATGGGTATTAACGACGGTAAACGCAGCACTAACGGCTTAAAGTGCCTCCGAAGTACGGAGGAGCTTGAGATACTTAATAAATTTTTGGTCACCCATCCCGTGACCAACCATAGCAAAAGTTGCTTAACTTTAACGATTGTAGGCCGAATGCGTTTAGGTACCACTGCGCCACTTGTTACTCTGTTTTTTTTTCTAATAAAAGTAGTTATTTAAATTTTGTTTGAAGAGTACTTTAGGTAAGTACCTACTGCTGTTTTAACTAAAAAGAAAGTCATGGAAAACTATAATAATAATACAATTCTTTCACTACTAGTGGCTAGAAGCATTTTTATGTGAATAACAATTTAGTTTCTTTACTTATTCGGCTGGTGCAAACAATTGTAAAGTTCTGACTCAGGGTGAGTCCGCCTGTAGAAATCGTGTTACAATTTACATATTTGTACACTTGTAAATTACAAATCTTCGTTTAACGAAACGGTTTTCCTTACAAATTTGTAAATTGTCACCAGGGGGCTTACCACAAGCTCTTATAGCAGTTATTTTTAAGCCTTAAAAAAAACCTGCCCTGCTTATCGGTACCATGAACCATAACAATAGCAGCGCTGTTAGTCCTACACGTTCACCGGTCAAACAGCGTTGATAAACGTACCATGAGCTCACTTTAGCACGCAAGCAGGCCTGCCAAACTGTCATAATTAGCAGTTTTTAAAAAGTTGGTCTCAAGCAGCTATAAAAAGCCTGCTAAGGGTGGTATTCCACTTATCCTACTAATATTATAAATGTGAAAGTTTAGATGTTTGGATGTTTGGATGTTTGGATGTTTGGATGTTTGTTACTCAATCACGCCAAAACGGCTGAACGGATTTGGCTGAAATTTGGGACACAGATACTTTGAAGCCTGGAGAGAAACATAGGCTACTTTTTATCCCGAAAAAATGACACATTCCCGCAGGATAACGTCGTGTAGTCCACGCGGGCGAAGCCGCGGGCGGAAAGCTAGTCTCAAATATTTGATCAAAGAAATTGGACGAGGACGATTAAAGATCTTTGATAAGTGGAATACCACTGATAATTTTGTTCGGTATTAAATGAATGATCAAGCAATTCTGTGGTTTTTGGAGGACGAAAGCTTTCCGCAATAGAAAGAAAAAAGCGTGGCGTAAACTAATACGAGAACAAAGCAATCCATTGGAAGTTTACGATAAAATGGATTTTATTCGGAGGTTTTGGTTTTGGTTTCGGGGCCCTTTAGACCTCTGATGCCCCCGTGATGATTCACGAACCACCGGAAACAGAATCTGATTTGAATTCTGTGCTTTGTCTTTGCCTATTCTATAGTGAGTGACAGAGACAGTGCATACATTCCGCTGTCGGGAGCGTTTCCAACGGTTTGTGAATCCGGGGGCTGATACTGCAGCAGCAACGAAATCTATAGATTAATCCGTTCAGGCAAGAGTGAGTGAGTTCTACCCATTCAAAAATTAAAACAAGAATCTTACAAGATTCTTATTTTCTCGAACTTAGTATAGTTAGCAAGGGATGAATGTATTCGGTGCATGTTTTCGCATCCCTTTCTAACTAGGCTTGAGAAGAGATCTCCACTTGAGTATCGTTCTAGAATACGGCTCTAAGTAACTGTTTACTTTGTTTGTTGAAATTAGTCACTTTTCCAACTAGAAACCAAAGCTTCAATCAAACACATTTGTAAAAAAAACATTAATTGCGAGTAACGTTCGGAAACTAGAAGTGACGCTTGTTTATAAAACTCTGTCAAGAATAATATTTAAAACCATTTTTTTACACTGCCGTTCAATTTTATTTCCATAAAAACATCTTGTTTTAGGTTTTCCTTTGCATTGTTATTGTATTTTATTTATAAAATGTTACTTTAATACGAAACGGTATTTACCGGTAAAAATCATATTTAGTTTCCGAACGCAAACAACATTTTGGCTCGACAGGCCAGAGACAATCATTCAATAGCAACAGCAGTGCAGCAGGCCTGCTAAAAGACTGCTAATTTTGGCTTATGGTACGTACGATTAGCAAGAAGTTTATTTTAAACCTTGCAATAAAACTGCCCTGCATTTGTTCTGTTTGCTAAGAGCTTGTGGTAAGCCTCCTGTAACTTGTAAATGTTGGTTAAACAGAAATATGTAGAATTGTATCTACAATTTACAAATTTGTAAATTTTCCACCATGGTAAACTTGTAACTTGTAAATGTTGGTTAAACAGAAACTTGTAGACTTGTAGCCTGTAAATACAATTTACAATTTGTAAATTGTATTTTTGGTTAAACAGGCCACAGGTCCGCGCGTCACGCGTCAGTCTTGCTCAGGCATTTGCACGGGGAGGTTGTGTCGCTCGTTGATGCGCACTAGTTCACGAGTCAATCAGTGGTTGCAAAGATTAAATTACGAAGCGGAGTTGGAACAATTAGGCATAATATTTCGCCTGTGCGCATGGACGCTATCGTAATAGTACATTATTGCAAAGTCCGTGAAATAGGCAATAGGCTACTTGACTCATACTTAATTTCATACATCGAAGGAAATACCTTTAGTACTTGGCTTCAAACTTTGAACTTAGCTGTCAAAATGAATTTGTTGACATGTGGGACAGCTTAAGCCCCCAGTACAGGTTGGCCGACCATGGTCGGCGACCATGACCAATACATCGTACATTGACACTTTTGAACGAACAAGTTTAAAAAGGTTCTTTCAAAAATGTCGAATGTACGATGTATTGGTCTTGGTCGCCGACCATGGTCGGCCAACCTGTACTGGGGGCTTTAGTTTGTTTGAAACGTTCTAACCAGGGTCTATTATCTATCATACAGAGATTTTCGCTCTTGCACACACGTATAAAGATTTGCATGTGTGCGTTGAGCAGGTATACCAGTGCAAAATATTTTACAAAATTTACCTTTTCGTAGCTGGTCACACTAAGGCCACCGGCTCCGCGGCCATTTTTAAATGGTGTTTGTTTATTTACAAGTTAAAGTCGTTAAAGTTTGTTTTTATTTATTTCTTACGTAGTTAATGCATTCTCTTTGATTTATTGCTGTTAGCTGCCCTAAAATAATGTCTAGCTATTATCATAGAAAATGTGCTAAGTGTGGTAAAACACGTGCGGTCGGTTTCCAGACCCAGGAAAAAAAAAATCACAAAGTACGTTTACTGCATTATTTCTTAAGTATTATAATCCCAGCGGGATCTTAGTGAAAAGCCAGCATAGGGCTGCTTGTCCATTATATTACTAGTATTAATATTGTGTGTCTGTGTGCTTTTTTCAGGGCTCTTGCTTGGGCTAAATATTGCTGGCCTGAAGAAGAATGGACACATGCTTCTTTACTTAAATAAGATACATCAAGCAAGCAAAGTATTATGTGGAAGGCATTTTGCGTCTCAATTTTATGACAATAAGAGATAAAAATTGACTAGCTGTTCCTCATGCAGCAGAATAAGGTCGGTACAAATTATCAATGATTGCCGTTCCTCGCGGTTTTACCCGCCTGTAGCCAGTTCCCGTGGGAATATCGGGATAAAATATAGCCTATGTTATTAGCATTATAAAGTGAAAGAATTTTTGAAATCAGTCTAAAAGTAAAAGGATAATTGAAATTGGTCCAGTAGTTTTTGAGTTTATTCATTACATACATACAAACAACAAATCTTTCCTCTTTATAATATTAGTATAGATTTTAATAAAAAATTGTAACTTTTACAGTATCAGACAGCAGGACAATACATGACAATGCCAGCATTAGCACCGTTAAATGTAAATATTGAGCAGCCGTCTACAAGTGTTGTGATGCAACCACTCGAACCAACCGCTGAGAAATTCATACAGGAAGAAGAAAACATTTCTAAGCAGGTATAATATTTATTTTAATTTTTAGTTTTTTGCATTCACCATGCAAGTTTTATTACTGAAAAATGGAAAATGAAGTATTTAGAAAAGTGTTGAGAGACGGGTCGATTTTTTCTAAATACTTCATTTTCCATTTTTCAGGTATAATATTGCAAATGACACTGGTTTCAGTTTGTTGCCTATTTATATACACAAAAATCCATAGCAACAGAAACAATGCTTATATTATATTAATTATTTGATCATAAAACCATTTATTTTTTATTTTTTCAGGATTCTATGCCTGCCACAGAAATTAGATTAATAGGTAATGCTGTACCTCAGGCTAAGACAAAACGCAGCATCATTCTTGGTGCTATTGATGTGACCAGATTAAGCGAACTCAATGCAAGAGAAAAAATGTTATATAAAGTTTGCAGACAAAAGTTAACTGAAATTGTAAGACTTCGAAACAAACTCAAATGTAGGAAGGTTGATGCAATCAAAAGGGTTTTAAAAAATGAAAATGTGAAAAGACTACCTATGTGATTGAAAGCAAAAGATGCGAGGCAAGCTTGCTGCACAAGTGTTTAGCCATTCCGTCACAGGTGGTTTATTGACCAAACTTGCGACCAGTAAGTTTATTTCTTTCATGTTTAAAATTATAATAATTTTTATTTACACTATAAGGTTACACACTATAACTTATAACAGTTATAACATGCAGCCTTCTAGTATAAAATAATGTACTATGACTTATAACTTATTATTGATACTAAATAATAAAACTTCAATGTTATACAATAATAAACTAGGTATAATGTTCTAAAGCAATTTTATTACAATTACAATTATACATATAGAAATTACAATGTATGAAAAATTGTAATATAAATTTTTTAATATTTAAACTTTTAGTTTTTACCCTTCTGGGTAAAGCATCTCCTATCACTTTCCATTGGTCTCTGTCTAAATATGCAGTACAGTGCCATATGCTATATTTGTATGAACAATGAAAATTTAAAATAAGTAGGTACTTCTTTTTTATCTTGTTTGTTTTACCAGTTATTTTCCTTTTTTTTCAGATGAACTTCACCAGAAGCCCATGCAACGGCAACACTGTTACAAAAAATAGTTGAGTTATTTGATGCAGGTAACGCAGACACTCCAGACCTGCGAGGAGGAAAAAAGTACTCAACAAATTTAACATTGCGCAGCCCACATAATAGCTCTATTTTCGAATATGCGAAAATTTATTTCGGAAATGAAATATCTAGGCAGTAAGTCCAAGCCTCCATCCCAAGATGGTTGGATCCACACTATGAATGCTATACAAAGACTGGAAAAATTTGCAGGCCATAGGCATTAAAAGCTTTCTATGCGGGGCGTCTCAACCAAGACCCATTGGAAAACTGTTTCGACTTCATCAGTGACAATTGTGGATCTAACTATAATCCCACAATTCAGCAATTTGTGGCAGGAAATTGAAAATCTTGAAGAATAAATGATTTACTTTACACAAATTGTTTTTTATTGCCCCTTGGAAAGGAATTTTATAGCTTGGAGGAAATACCTAATGACTATCCTCAAAAAAATACTAAATGCACTGCAAAAATACACAATTGCCAAGTAATGTAACCTTTAGATTGGCAATTTGTATTTTTTGCCGTGCATTTAGTATTTTTTAGAGGTTCTTTTCAAGATTTTATTTCTAATAGAACATCCCCATTCAAATTTTCCCGCTCGCCAGAGTTTCTGCTGACAGGCCGCAATGGCGCTAGTGTATACATGAATAATGACGTGTTTGCTTTTTTTTACAAGAGAGTTGGCATTCTTCTCACGAAGGGAGTATATATGTTCTGTGGTTCTAACTTTTCAATAGAAACCACAAACAAAATGTTCGACATACGAATTACCACACTGAAAAAATTCGAATGCCTGAGAATCGGGCCCCAGACCGTGAATTTTATTTATCGACAAAATGTTATTATTGTATGAGTAAGTATGTAAATAACAAAATCAATGCGAGTTTTCAGCTTTGCCGCCAAGTTTTTATTTAAGTATCGTCTGTGCCGAAAGGCAAACGCATTTATGGCTATACAGCCATGTGAACGCAATTTGAACTAAGCAAAGAGGCTTACCAAAAATAATAAAAGAGATCCAATCAATTAATAACTCCAGCACTTCGCGTTAGTGTATATGTTATGGACCAAGTGATAAATTGGGCAGCATACATAGTGCCCGGTCGTTATGAAAAATGCGCAATATGAGGGCAAAAGCGAGTTTGCCTTGAAAGTCCTGTAGAACACGTGATAGGTTAAAAATTTCGTGGTTATTTTTTTTTGCACCATAAAACCACTTGTTGTTTACAGAAAGAAGAAGGAAAAAAGAAAAAAATACTCATTGCGCATTTTTCATAATGACCGGGCACTATGTATACTGCCCAATTTATCACTTGGTATATATATATATATATATAAATATATACCTAAATATATATATTTATATAGATATGTGTATAAATAATATAGTATTACTTATTGTTACTTCATATAATTCAGTAGTGCCTTAGTCTTTTGGTAATTTAGAGTTAGTAACCATTTCGTTATCAATTCTTTACAGTGCTTATAACATATATTATGAATACTATGTATTTCATGTAGTTTATTATAAATATGAGCCGACAAGACATAGAACTGACGCTGCGCAAATACAGTTTTGACACGTGGGATAAAAACTACTTTGCCACGTCTTCTCCTACTTATAGTATTGCTTTCATTAGTGGAGTGCTGTGTTATTTTGTGCAATTTTAACGTAACCAGGAGGATGTACAATTTCCTAATCGACAATAGTTGACATAGCTCATAAAGCTGTTCCGTCGGAAATCTAAATGGCTTATGGTACCAACTTTAATCAGACATCGTTGAGATCTTTCTATCTCTAAGAATTTAGTTTTAGATGCTGATCCCCAGGAAGAGATACAATATGTCATAACTGATTGTGCTAATAAGGTATAGATTTGATTAATTAATTTCCTTGAAGCGACGTGTCGTAGCGTCTTAAAAATCCAAACAAGTTTTCTTACCCTGTTGCTAAGATAGTCAATATGAGGATACCAGGACAACCT
This sequence comes from Crambus lathoniellus, assembly GCA_949710035.1. Classification (NCBI taxonomy): domain Eukaryota; kingdom Metazoa; phylum Arthropoda; class Insecta; order Lepidoptera; family Crambidae; genus Crambus; species Crambus lathoniellus. The sequence goes on along the minus strand of OX453302.1, from coordinate 18,052,269 downwards.
CTGATCAACTATTACACCAAGATATTTAGTATAACCAACCCTTTCAAGAGTTGCACAAGTACAGCTTGGATTATCTTTACTATTACAAGAATGGATTTTCAGATGAAGATCATTATGAGGCTGTGTTTTTTTATTAATAGAAAAGCATATATAGTTAGTTTTAGTTATGTTAAGAGTAAGTAGATTCGATTTAAGCCAAGAGGATACTTTGTTCAGACCTTGATTAGCAACTGAAAACACCGAATCCCAAGTCGATCCTTCAAAGACAAGAGCTATATCATCAGCATACGAAAACGTCCTACCGCCCCCCAGGTTAAGGTTGGTGAGATTATTAATATAAATAAGAAAAAGCGTGGGTCCCACCCAACACACTAACTTGGGGGACACCACAGGAGATCTGCAAGTCGTCACTAGTATGCTCACCAATACGAACTCTTTGGGTACGGCCATATAAATAATTTTTAAATAAATCCAACGGAACACCCCTTATTCCAATGTGCTCAAGTTTTCGTAAAAGAATGGAATGAGAGACGGTGTCAAAAGCCTTTCTGAGGCCTAAGAAAACCGCCATACACTTTTTACCTTCATCTATGTTTTTTGATATTAGGGTTGTCATAGATAAGACAGCATCTTCCGTAGATTTTCCATGACGGAACCCATATTGAGAATCAGATAGAATATTCATTTTATTTAGGTAGTTGACTAGGCGAGTGTTTATTACTTTTTCTATAATTTTAGATAGAACCGTAGAAATTGGTCTGTAGCTGTTAGGTTCGTCTCTCCTTCCATTCTTATACACTGGGGTTACTAGTGATTGCTTAAGAGGTGCGGGGAATTTTCCCGTAGTAAAACAACGGTTAACAAAATGACTAATTATGGGAGCAACGAGATGTTTTACTAATATCATAAATTTTGTTGGTATGCCGTCACAACCAGCCGCACTATCGGGTTTGAGACAGGAAATTACATTAAATATCTCCTGCGGATCAGTTTCAATTATACTTCATGCTTCGTCCTCAAGATTAGCTTGATTTAACACTTGTAGTACGCCCTAGTAATCGCCAATTTCACACTATATTGAGAATATACCTACTTATAAATTAAAAAAGTAATAAAAGAAAATTATTATTTTTTAAATTTCAAAAGTGGGTAGTCAACACCGATCTGGCTCAAGCGCCCATCATAGCTGTCATTCGCTTTCTAGTGCGTCGCCGATTCACATCTAGTTTTTAAATTGTGTTAAAAAAGTTGTTAGTTGTTGTTAAAAGTGATTATTTAGGATGCCCAAACGCAAAAAAGATAACTGTGAACACATTAAACGAAAAATTATAAGATTGGGAGAGAAAGTTGGAGCGAAAAAAGAAGCACCACCACCCGTGAGATTTATCTTGTTCTGAGTTATCGGAACAATTCTATCGCTCGTCGTCCTTATCTTAAGGTACGTTATGTATTTTTATACATTTTTAAGTCACTGGCCTTGACATATTATATTGCATATTGAAGTTCAGTGACCTGGTTTTCTAACGTTTCGCAAAAAATGCAAACGATAATTACGTTCAACGATAAAACGGTTTGACTATTTAACTACCTACTTATTACTAAGTTTGTAAAATAAATACTTTTAATAAAGTGTAACAAAATTATTAATTAGTTTTAAAGTTATAATTGAACATAAATGCATTAGTTCGTCACAGACTTTTACAAGTTCTCGTATAAGTAGATTTCAAACAGTTTGCGGGCAGTACTTTCTATAAACTGGGACTGCTTCTTACTGAAAATAATTCACATAAGTGACTAAGCTAAAAAAGAGCTTTGTACTCTAAAGTATTATGCTTATTATGATGTGTCGATTTTCAATAGTTTGCGGACAGTACTTTTCTTTTGAACTGGTACTGTTAAACAGTTTGCGACCAGTACATTCTTTGAACTGGGACTGCTTCTTACTGAAAATAATTTACATAAGTGACTAAGCTAAAAAACAGCTATGTACTCTAAAGTATTATGCTTATTATGATGTGTCGATTTTCAATAGTTTGCGGACAGTACTTTTTTTTCGAACTGGGAGACAGTCCCAGTTTTTCACGAAATTTAATTGCATACCTAAGGTTAAGCAATACATAATCTCAAATAATGATAACATAATCATCATTTTATACACTGCAGTCACTGGGTCCTACAAACAGTACAACGGGACTGTTATAAGGTACTACTAAGTGTAGTTTGCGGACAGTACGTGTTGTTATAACTGGGGACTGTCTCTTACAATATTATACTGACATGCTAAAATTGTATGAACATGAGCCTTACTCTGTCCCTTACATACGACCAACAGGTCATAGTTGACCTCGACGCACCATGTTCTAAGGGTGAACCTGAAGTACAATTAGAACAAGTACTTGGAACCAATCCCCAGTACATCCCAGTCTGAAAACATAACAAATATACATGATGGTCATTCGTCGACTGAGGCTCCGAAGCGTGATCTACCTTCAGATCAAACGTCTGCTCTTGAAACAGAAAACATACACTTAAATAGTGAAGTATTAGAAATATTAGGTACTGACCCTACTTCAGTCAGGAGTGCTGGAGTTTTCCAGCACTGGGTCACAACAGGTATTAACAAAGAATTGCGTAAAGAACTCGTAAGTACATGACCCCAGAAAATTGCAAATTGATTGACCCACCTGAGCTTGATCCTAAGATTAAAGCAGCTGTTTCAGATATTATTGCTAAACACAATAAGGCCATTCAACTGAAACAGAAGGAATCGACTGCTGGAAACACTTGTCTGGTAAAATCTATACTATTATATTGTCTGCAAATGAGAAAAATACAGCCTTGCTAAAACACTTATGGATTTGACAAAAATTATGTGTGATTGTCAACATTCTAATTCAATATACAATTTTTTTCTGAATGCCGTGAAGATGGATCTAAGGGATTCTCTTCAAAAAATTAAAATTGATAAACAATTATTCGGCGAAAACTTAAGGGAAAACAAAAAATCAGCTGAAGCTATTAACAAGTCTAGCACAGACCCAAAGCAATCAACGACACAATAGTTTCCTAATAAGTAAGTTATACAGTTCTTCGCGAAATTTAAACTGGAAGGGTCCGGGTCCTAGTCGCAGGCCGACGGGCCCTCCCAGGACGAAGGAGCCTGCAACGACTTCGACGCGTAGACGGCTCATCAACTTATCGAAGCAGTCGCAGTATCCGTGGCAGAGACAGAACAACAGCCGACGCTAAATACGTTAACGCATGCAGGTCGTTTATCATTATTCTATAAAGAATTTTTGATGATTACCAAGGACCCACTGGTTCTTTTTCATAAAAAGGATATAAGATTCCCTTCAATCGAAAGCCGATGCAACCTGTATCACCGTCAACCCAAAAATGTAGTGAAAAGGAAAAGGCTCTTTTCATACACGAAATAAAAAATTTGCTGTCTCTGCAATTTCAGAGATCTCTGAATCTGATCAATATCTATCAACTATTTTTTAGTACCCAAGCCAAATGGGAAAATGCGCTTCATCTTAAACTTATCACTAAATAAATTTATTGACTCAAGACATTTTAAACTCAAGGATTTAAGAACAGTAATAAAATTGATACCGAGAGATTGTAACCGTGCACAGTAGACCTGAAAGACATACTTTTTGTTAAAAATTCACAAGAAAGACCGAAACTATCTAAGATACCAATTTGATCAAAAAGCATATGAATTTAATGTCTTATTATTTGGTTTAAACACAGCTCCTTTTTTCACTAAAGTCATCATGAAACCGGTCATGAAATACTCATGATTATATGGTTACCTGTTAACAATGTATTTGGATGACCTCTGTCTAATATAAGGGTCTTAAAACTTACAAGATACCGTAAAGTTGCTTACAAGCTTAGGTTTCATTATAAATACCGATAAAAGTAATTTTATACCTTCTCAGTCTTGTAAGTTCTTAGAATATAGTTTAAACTAAAAGAAATTCTAGGTCACTTTGCCAAAATTAAATTTGCAATACAAAAGTTTTCTAACTTAAAAGGGTGTAAAATTAGAGAATTTGTTAGTTTTATTGGACTGTTAATATCCGCCTGTCCCGCCGTGAAATGCAGCTGGTTGTATACTAAATTATTTGAAATATGTATAATTAGTACATGGATATACCTTGTTACTTGGAACAGGATTTCTATTGGTGGAGCCGCACCAAAATAAAAATAGACAAGTATGACCTGGAAGTTTTTCAGGTGCCTCAACTACGGGGTGGGGAATTGCATGTGGAGACGACAGAGCTAGTGGTTTATGGAGTGTAAAAGAAAGTAGCAGACAATAAATTATTTAGGAATCTTGCTGCGTTTATTGGTTAAGATACTAACTGTCAAGTAATTCTACGAACTGACAATACCACGGTAATTTCCTACGTAAACAGTATGGGTGATATACACTCCCCACACCTGACAGAGATCGCAAAAGACCTCTGGCAATGGCGTAAACGTAAAAATCTTTACGTTTTTGCATCTCATATTCGATCTTCAGATAATACTATGCAGGCAGACCAAGATGGCAGCTAGCTGATTATGCCTTTCAACAAATTGTTGAAAAGTTTCATAGATATTTTCATTGATACGCTAGTCGTTGAAATAATAAATGTCCAAGATATATATCATGGCATAAGGATCCGGATGCATACGCCGTAAATGTTTTTTTTTCAGTGTCGTGGTCGAAATTAAATTTTAATGTTTTTCCTCCTTTCACAATGATGCCTAAATGTTTAAGAAAGATTATCTCTGACAATGCCACAGATATAATAGTTGTTCCATTTTGGTCCACATAAACGTGGTATCCACTATTTAAGAGTCTTTTAATAAGTAAACAATTCGTTTTCAAAGCAGATTCAAACCTAATTTTATCTACAAATTCCAGCCGCAAACAAATGCGCAACTCCATTACCCTGGTGATGGTGATGATACGAAGAGGCGTCAAATAATTTTCTCTGGACGTCATGCTTAACCCCTTTTTTGGATAACTTGTATAAACAATACGAAGTTTGCTATTAAAAGTGGTTTATTTATTGTCAACAAAATAAACTAAACTTATACGAAAGTATCAATTCCCGATATACAAAATTTTTTGCATCTGCTTTAAACAGTGGCGCTCAGTATGGCACAATTAACTGTTATCATTCTGCTTTGGCTTTAATAACTAAAATTGATATCTCACTAAATCAAGAAATAAAAAGATTTATTAAAGGAGTTTTTCGTACCAGACCTCCATCCCCTAAATTTAATGAAGTCTGGAATATAGCACAGATTTTAAATTGTCTTGAAAAGTGGTTTGCTAACGAAAGTTAGAATCTGGAAAATATATATATATAAAAAAAATAAAAACATTGCTCGTTATACCATTCTATAACGAAAAGCCAAGTATTTGTCCTGCAAGAGTTTTGGTTACTTACCTTGAAATGAAAATGTTTCTCTGTCCTGATTCCGACAATTTATATAATAGTTACCGAAAGCCATATAAGCCTGTTACGTCACAAACCTTATTCAAATGGATAAAAAATACGTTACTTACATTTGAGTGGAATTGATATTTCTACGTTCACTGCGCATAATACCCGGTATGCTGCTACGTCAGCTGCGCAAAATTTAGGTTTTAGCATAGACCAGATTATAAAACTGCAGGTTGGTTTTCAGAATCACATACGTTTGCCAAATTTTATAACAGGTCAGTAAACAGCAATTGTGATAAAAAAAATTGGCACCACTGTTTTGAGTGCTTAATCAAAATATTTTTCGTTTATTTCATAAGCGATGTTGATTTTTTATGTAACAAATAATACTTTTTTATTGCTTTTTGTTTCTATGTTGAGAAAATAAAGAAGCAAGATAGTATAAGTTAAGTTATAATTTCAATCTATATTATTCAGTAGCCTATATATTACAATTTTTGCATATTTTTCGAACACTTAGTCTCTAAACGTCTACAAGTGTTAAATCAAGCTAATCTTGAGGACGAAGCATGAAGTATAATTAGAGATTAAACGAACTTACCTGAAGTGAAGTTCTATCTTAATTATACGAAGGCTCCGTCCGAAGAGATTAGCTTCCCTCCCTCCCAAAAGTTATTAACTACTCCCCTATATGATTCGAAAAATATAATACTCTAAACTAAATGACAGCTATGATGGGCGCTTGAGCCAGATCGGTGTTGACTACCCACTTTTGAAATTTAAAAAATAATAATTTTCTTTTATTACTTTTTTAATTTATAAGTAGGTATATTCTCAATATAGTGTGAAATTGGCGATTACTAGGGCGTACTACAAGTGTTAAATCAAGCTAATCTCTTCGGACGAAGCCTTCGTATAATTAAGATAGAACTTCACTTCAGGTAAGTTCGTTTAATCTCTAAATAATGCAAATGAAGATGAGGGCGAAAGACATGATTTACACAAGAAATCACTATATGTATCAGAGCAACATTCCAGACCATTATTCTCAGCAAGCTGCTTCCCAATACCAGCAAAATAGCTATTAACCTTGTTTACACACTCATTAGGAGGTGTTTCAAGCCCAATTAGCTCAGTGTTTTTAGTTCTATCTGATTTAAAGTTTGTTATTGACCTTACTGCTTGCCAAAGAGATTTAGAATTGTTTTGTGCTTTTTCTAGTTTATCTTTCTGGTATTTGCGTTTTAATTTTTTTATAAGCCCATTACAATAATTCCGGTACCTACTATATGTAATTTTAAGCACTTCATTAATCGGGTCTTGTCTTAACTTCAACTGCATTCGATTTCTATTCTTAATACATCGTAGGATACCAGTTGTAATCCACGGTTTTATTAAATCATTAATTACATGTCTGAATTAGAACTTATGTTTTTTGAATTTTAATGCAGTAAATGTCACTTCCGTGGGAGCCATATTTGGCCACTTCCATGGACAAAACTCCCCCAAAAAAAGGGCTTTTGGAGCTGTGAGCACAGCGACTATTTTTTTCGCGTAGAGTAAGACCTAAACTTGAGAAGTTTACCCTAATTTATAATGAAAAGACATTTTCATGAAATCATCAATTTTCGACCTCTAAAATGAGAATTACCCAAACACGTGTTAACTACCTTAAAATGTTTCTAGAAACTAATTTCTTTACAATTTTTTTAGAATACAATAAAAAAATTAAACAACATCACAAAAGGTTTGAAACATATGAAAATATAAAGTCACTTTCCTTCCATTTCAGGAAAAACACGTAGTTTACCACTTCAAAATCAATTTAAATAACGTATCGTGCCATACACTACCGTCTTTTGATATCAACTAAACTTGAATCAAGTTCAAACCAGATAAAAAGAAAAAAAACATGTGTTTTTATATACATGGCTGATGGCACAATAGGCGTGCGATCAATTTCTATGGCGCTTGACACGCCAGTCGTGACATAGAAAATTTGTTCACAGCCATGGCGAAAAGTTTTCCAAAATGGGTGCCGCAACGAATCGGTAGGGCTTTAAAATTAACTTTCAAATTAGCTCCTGTGCTCTATGTTGTCAACGTGGAAGCGCTTCGAGGAATAAAATTTCAATATTTTTAATTGTGAAGCGCTCCTTTTATTAGCAGTTATTAAAAGGAACGCTTCGAGGAATAGTTTTGTGGCGCTTCGTTGGGACCGCTCCAAAATGGGAGCGCTTCGAGGAATACCTCAATGGTCGAGAAAGGTTTAGTATACCTAGGTACCTAGGTACTAAGTAAGTACATTAGGTAACACCAAAGCTATCTTCTATCTCGCTCGTTTCACTCAAGCAGCCGCGAAATAATAGCGGGCCATGGTAACACCCATTTGTGAACGCTAATAAGGGCGCTTTCAAATCTGAAGTTAGAAATTGTTACAAAGCAGGATTTTCGTAACATTTCTGTTTCTGCTAGATTATTTTAAACTAAGTACCAACTCTTGTTCAATTTTACCTTACGTACTTACGACTTAACACGTTTTCAAAATTATATTTACTCATTAAAGTTAGAGTCCCATCGGAGCCCAGGGGGCCGATTCTCAGGCAATCGAGAAAAGTTCACATTTATAGCTCGAAATTCAAATATAACACAGTTTTTGTATTGTCAGAATTTCACAATCGAAAAAGTTCGATCGAAAACCAGTCGAACGCTACGAGTGGTAAAAACCAATAGATGTTCGTATAGGTACGAACTTAGCTGTCAAAATGAATTTGTTGACATGTGGGACAGCTTAGTTTGTTTGAAACGTTCTAACTTTTCAATAGAAACCACAAACAAAATGTTCGACATACGAATTACCACACTGAAAAAGTTCGAATGCCTGTGAATCGGGTCAATTTTCTAATGGGGCGGGGCATACTGCGATCCCGCGCCCCGTCCTTTTCAGGGAGTTTACAAGGTGTTTTCTTTTATGCTGGTCCCACCTACTGGTTTTAATTCTTTTCTTTGCTGTTCTTATAGGAACAGCAAAGAAAAGAATTGAAACCGGTAGGTCTGGGGCCAGCTTTACTATTTGATGAACTTGCATGTAGGTCATGGTAGGTATCTACTCTGTAACCCCGCGCTACGCGACGGAAGGAGCTGCGCGAGGCAGTGGGTGAACCACAGTCCACCAGCGTTTGAATATTTGCCTTACCGTAATCGTTGGTCCATACCCTCGTCCTGTAGTTACAAAAAGATTTTTAAGGTAATAAATTAGAACTGTGTGATGGAGAATGTATGTATTCGAAAAACATTGAAGTCGAGAGCCTTTTGTATGAAGTGAGAGTTGTGTGATGATAGTTTATGTAGGTAATAAACAATTATTGATGATATGGACCCTCGTCCTGTAGTTACAAAAAGATTTTTAAGGTAATAAATTAGAACTGTGTGATGGAGAATGTATGTATTCGAAAAACATTGAAGTCGAGAGCCTTTTGTATGAAGTGAGAGTTGTGTGATGATAGTTTATGTAGGTAATAAACAATTATTGATGATAATATGAAACCATACATTTGGTCCCGAGTTGCCAAAGGAAAAGAGAAAGTGGTAACGTGACGTTGAGGACTGAATCAAAAGTTGAAATGTTGGAATAATAAAGTGACTTGTTTAGAATCACTAAATTAAAATTAAGGCCTTGGCCACGACATTGGCTACCAGCGGAGGGCACCCTTCAACAACTTTATAAATTTGTTTTCTACGCAGTCGCGGACGCTGCGCGCTGGTGCTGGTCGCCCGCCGCGCCGCGCTGGTCGCCAATGCCGTGGCTAATGGGGTAAGTAATACATTTGCTTATATCTAGGTGCCTAACAAAGAGAAAACGAAAAGGGTACAAATGTGATCTGTGATGTGATGATATGTCGATATTGCAAATAATAAAGACATAAGATTAATTTTATACCATCACATTTTATTTGTATAATTAGGTTTATTAGCATCAGAGTGGAAATGTAACGTTTTGCGAAGAAATATTTGCTGGATATACCTCCATGGCAAAGTCATGGACTTTTCGGCGCTTCTTGTTTGACCGTTAACCTGAAAAGAAAGAAAATATGAAATTTAACCGGAACTTAACCGGAACTAAAATTAAAAATAGAAAATTTCGGTGATAATCTTTGGAACTAAAACAGTTTTCATACGACAGTCTATTTTGACCAAAGATCTATATAGGGCAGGCGTACCGTTTAAGGAATTTTTCACTTTTAACCGCTTAGTGCCTAATGATCTTAAGTATTTTAGAGAAAATTTATAATGTAGAGTTATAGATAATTTATCGACCTTTAAGGGTACAATCTACAAAGTAAAAAAAAAACAATAGTTTTTTTATTTAGAACAAATTCTGCGGAGGGGGCCAAATACACCGTTTGCATTGGTTTTGGCCACTTTCATAAAATTACTATATTTATAAGTTGAGTTTATGCTTAATTGATGTCTTATTAGAGTTCTGGACTAAAACACTACATGAAATAGTATTTCAATCACAGCTAGCTCCTTACTACAATTTTATAAGTATACCTTTATCACTTGATTAAAAGAAAATTAGCGGATTGAGGCTAGTGTAGGCTAGCGCCTACACTAGCCTCAATCCGCGAATTTTCTAGTACGTTAGCTAACAAAAGTGAGTTGTGAGTCTTTTAAAATAAATGAACTTTATGATAGGTTGGAAACTTTCTACTAATGCCAAAGTGGCCAAAGGTGGCACAATGCAAAAATTCTAGCCCCACTTTTGGCCACTTATTGTTTCCCAACTTTTTGTAAGAACAGTGAAAAAACAACACTTAATCCATCTAGAAGAAACATATTCCAATATGATATAAAATATTAAATAACCATAAAATAATTTTATTGTAGAAAAAAAATGATTTTACAAAACCTTTACCCTTAACATTTTGATTAAGAATTTTACAAAATGTTAACTTTGAAACATAACACCGTGTTTATTTCTAAAATATCGTACTACATAAAAAAAGCTAAGTGCTGTAATTATTAACTAAAAGTCTAATCTTTTATTCGCCATTAATAAATATAAGCAATAATTATTTAATTCCTATTTATATAACTTTAAAGTGAAAAGTGACCAAAACCGGTACAGTGGCCAAAACCGGTACGCCTGCCCTATATAAAAGAAAGTCGTGTTTGTTACAACACTTATAACTCGAGAACGGCTGGACCGATTACCATGGTTTTTGATTTGTTGGATTTGTTTCCGTCCCGAATAGCAGAATAACTAATAAAAACATTGTAAAATTGACGAAAAAATTAAATAAAAGAGAAAACATTTTCCCATACAAATTGTTCCTGAGTTTCGTACCTGTCAAACATTTGATGTTCATCCCGTCGATAGGGTCAACTCTCCCCTCAAATTAAATAATGTTATTAAATAAAGGTTTCGAATCGACAACATATATTCACAATAATCGGATTATGGCGTATTTTAGATTTTAAAATTATAGAATCAATGACGTTATAATATCATTGTAAATACTTAGTGTCAGAAATGAAAAAGGATTGGCATATTTATTTGTTGTCAAATTCATATTCATGCGTGCGTTCAGAAATTGATTTTGTGTAAACTAAAGAAAAGATATCAAGCTACTTATCAGAATATATAAAAATCAATGCCACTTTTCGTTGGAATTTTATAACTCGAGAATGGGCTCACCTATTCAATCCAAACCAAATGTTTAGGCTTTGGTCGGACTATTTAGTAGATGGTTTATGTGAAATTTGGGGTAGGGGTAGGGTAGGGGTAGGGTAGGGGTAGGTTAGGGGTAGGGGTAGGGTAGGGGTAGGGTAGGGGTAGGGTAGGGGTAGGGTAGGGGTAGGGTAGGGGTAGGGTAGGGGTAGGGTAGGGGTAGGGTAGGGGTAGGGTAGGGGTAGGGTAGGGGTAGGGTAGGGGTAGGGTAGGGGTAGGGTAGGGGTAGGGTAGGGGTAGGGTAGGGGTAGGGTAGGGGTAGGGTAGGGGTAGGGTAGGGGTAGGGTAGGGGTAGGGTAGGGGTAGGGTAGGGGTAGGGTAGGGGTAGGGTAGGGGTAGGGTAGGGGTAGGGTAGGGGTAGGGTAGGGGTAGGGTAGGGGTAGGGTAGGGGTAGGGTAGGGGTAGGGTAGGGGTAGGGTAGGGGTAGGGTAGGGGTAGGGTAGGGGTAGGGTAGGGGTAGGGTAGGGGTAGGGTAGGGGTAGGGTAGGGGTAGGGTAGGGTAGGGGTAGGGTAGGGGTAGGGTAGGGGTAGGGTAGGGGTAGGGTAGGGGTAGGGTAGGGGTAGGGTAGGGGTAGGGTAGGGGTAGGGTAGGGGTAGGGTAGGGGTAGGGTAGGGGTAGGGTAGGGGTAGGGTAGGGGTAGGGTAGGGGTAGGGTAGGGGTAGGGTAGGGGTAGGGTAGGGGTAGGGTAGGGGTAGGGTAGGGGTAGGGTAGGGGTAGGGTAGGGGTAGGGTAGGGGTAGGGTAGGGGTAGGGTAGGGGTAGGGTAGGGGTAGGGTAGGGGTAGGGTAGGGGTAGGGTAGGGGTAGGGTAGGGGTAGGGTAGGGGTAGGGTAGGGGTAGGGTAGGGGTAGGGTAGGGGTAGGGTAGGGGTAGGGTAGGGGTAGGGTAGGGGTAGGGTAGGGGTAGGGGTAGGGTAGGGGTAGGGTAGGGGTAGGGTAGGGGTAGGGTAGGGGTAGGGTAGGGGTAGGGTAGGGGTAGGGTAGGGGTAGGGTAGGGGTAGGGTAGGGGTAGGGTAGGGGTAGGGTAGGGGTAGGGTAGGGGTAGGGTAGGGGTAGGGTAGGGGTAGGGTAGGGGTAGGGTAGGGGTAGGGTAGGGGTAGGGTAGGGGTAGGGTAGGGGTAGGGTAGGGGTAGGGTAGGGGTAGGGTAGGGGTAGGGTAGGGGTAGGGTAGGGTAGGGTAGGGGTAGGGTAGGGGTAGGGTAGGGGTAGGGTAGGGGTAGGGTAGGGGTAGGGTAGGGGTAGTGTGGAGTAGGGGGTAGGGCCACGCGAACGAAGTCGCGCCGGGTCAGCTAGTATTATAATATAACAAGATTGTGCACTATGAAAATAAAAGCAATGTCAATTCGATTCTATGCAGTTACAATAAGGTTTATTTTCGTATGACATTACGATAAACGGAAAAACGAGCCGAGCGAGAGGCTCCTAAATAGGATTGCATCCCTGTCTACTGGGCTGCCACCATGAAATATTTTTGGTTGTAGTAGAACTTAATTCTAATTCATATTTCCTGTTCTCGAGAATTTTCAAAATATTAATTAATTAAAAGGAATGTTAAGCTGATAATAATAAAGTCCATATCATTTGTATTATGTAAAACCTTGAAAAACTACTTGTTTAATGTAAGAGCAAAGATATTATAATATAACAAGATTGCGCACTCATGAGTTACAGCCGAGCCGAGCGGGATAGTCCTATTATGGTGTGCGTCCCTCTCTAATGAGTGAGACGTGAGTGACTACACGATTTGGTTTTTTCGAGGACAATTTATAGTTAACTAGAGTTGTAAAGTGACCGTCACGTTATAAATGACTGACGGAAAATTACGGTCACATTGGCAATTTATCCAATGTGACCGTCATTTATGGTAATTTATTGTCAGTAACGTCAGATACATTGTATTCGTAAACACCACTTATTAAAAGTAGCAGGAGTACATTTTATAGTCTCGGTGTGCTTTCATGAATAGTTTTAACATCACTAAGTTGTTGAAAAAGTTCATATAAATAAATAAATAAATAACTTCTTACATTCACACCAATTATCTAAGCCTATTTTAATTTCATTAAGAAAACTTGATAACGGATAAATATATACTTAAATACTTTTTGTTTGTAAATACATACTTAATATACATAGTACACACCCAGACCAAGACAAATAGACATGTTCATGCACACAAATATTTGTCTTGTTCGGGAATCGAACCCGAGACCACTGGCGCAGAATGTGGGTAGCCTACCCCTGCGCCAGGTCGTCAAAATCATACACATATCTATAGTAAGACAAAAAAGAGCAAGTAAAGGTATAGGAAAGTAGGAATTATGCGACATTAAATAAACAAATCTGATTTATATACATATTTTTATTGTACTATTTCACTACTTATATTATATAAGTTATATCAAAACATGATTAGAAAGATAATAGATAAGTATTTTTCATTAATCTGGCTCATCCTCGACATCTTCATCACACTCAGATCTAATTTGCGTTAATTCCATCTCTGTGCCGGAAACAGAGCTGTCTTCTGAATGTTCATCATCGTCAAGATATTTTAAATTTTGTCTGACCGTGATTAGTTTTTCCAAACGATCTTTTCTAAGCCTATTGCGTGGTTTTGTATGCGTGTTTGCAAACAAACTCCAATTTCGTTCTGCAGCTGCAGAACTCGGAGGAATACATAGCAATCTGTACGCAACAGGAAATAATTCCTGCTTTGATGCAAAACTCTGCCACCACAGATGTGGTGCTACCGTTTCAGTAGCGACCCATGCAGAGCGACACTTGGCAAAATATGCTGTTTTTGTTCGAAATTCAGCCACATTCGTCATTATTGCCACAGGATCTTTACCGAGCAATCGCGCTTGGTCATGTATAAAATTGTTAGCATCAGCTTCCTGGCTGTCGTTCAAACTAGAACCCATAAACTTGGGGTCCAATAAATTGGCAGCCAAATGAATTGGCTGAAGACAAAAATCTCTTCGTTTTGTAATTGCGAGTCTAATTACCTCCTTTTCGTTGTCCTGAAATATGGAGGAATGAAGCTCCTCTTCAACAGATATTTCTAATTTTAAAAATGTAATCGGCACTTCCGACACTCTCGCATTATCAGACTCTGACTGGGTTATAGCTGCTGAAATTGATTTTAACACTTTAATTATATTTCTCACGGTACACCACATCTCATCATCTAATAAATCGGTCATAATATCTACTTCGATCTCTATATCATCGGCAACAGCCAGTGCTTTTAATGCTTCTTTATTGGTGTCAAATGACTCCAAGGATAACACGACGCTATTCCATCTCGTTTTACAAGGAAGTTTTAGCGATTGCTTTAGATTTCCGTAAAGTGTACCTTGAATTTTTTCAAAGTATGCCAAAGCTCTATGTTTACTCTTCACATATTTAATTATTTTCGTTACTTTTTCGATGGCACTTTTTAGAGTAGGTAATTTTTCGATATCTTTATAAATTAAGTTTAGCGCATGTGCTACACATCCAATACAAGCTATGTTTACATATTTGCTTTGAACAATTCGCCATGCCGCTTTCATGTTTTTTGCGTTATCAGTTATTAAAGCCACCACTTTAGCGGGCCCAACTTCTTCTATTACTTTTATTATTTCAGAGCTCAAATATTTAGCAGTTTCTTTTTCACATTCTGGGTATACCGATTTATAAAATATGGGATCTGGTGTAGTAATAATAAAATTGATTACACCTTTCCCGTTAATGTTCGTCCACCCATCTGTAATAATAGCGACTGCAGCAGATTGCCGTATTTTTTCATCAATATCTGATTTTACTCTAGAATATTCGGCGTCCAATAATCTGTTACTTATGCAATGCCTAGTAGGAGGTTCATAGACAGCATTTAACGATTTTAAAGCTGTTTTCCAATACCTTGTATCTAATAAATGTAGCGGTGCACCAGATGCATATATAGCTCTTGCGATGTTTGCATCAATTTCGTCTTTCTTATTCAAACCACTGCTGCCGTCGTCGTTTGAAATTGTATTTATCCCAGAGGAGAGTTCTGTATGCTCAAACGAAAGTCGCGAACTGTCGTCACAAGAAAACAAATTAGAATTATCACATTCCGCACTATTAGATGTACTTGGTCTTGGGCTTGAATCTTGAAAATTTGTTTGACTTAGCATAACTTTACACGAAGGTGTTTGCTTAATAAATCTTTGCTTTAAATCACCTGGACACTTCTTGCATTTGATTATATGAAGTACCAAACATGTTGCATTTGAATATCTGTATTCGGTGCTGCAGTGAATGCAAACGACATGTTTTTTGTTGCTTGTGCTACCAATAATTTGATATTGGTCCCATATATCACCTGCGCGTTTGGGCATTTTTGTTGACCACTCTGCGATATAATCGCGATGTAGTACTGCACGACGACTGCACGTGTTGTCGAAGGGCATCCAGTCTCACAACGAAACTTAAAAATGACTGGCTGGCAAATGCTTCGGGCTACGTCTAATGGAGTGACAGTCCGTGTAGTCCAAAATCGGCTAGATAAATGAACAACAAATTGGTATTTTTATACCGTCTATTAAATAATTATTTCACTTAAAATCACTTGATTAAACACTTAATTAAATTTACTAAGAGTAACTAAAGTTCTCTATCCGGTTTGACCGCTCGAACTTGTTCCTGAATAATTCCACTTTACTTAACACTTGTTAATTTAAATATACTATTCGCACTTAAATTTCTCTGCACTTAATCTGAACTCCTCGTATGCCTCTTCATTTAGATTACACTATTCGTACGTATATCACTTAAAAAACACTTATGCTGTACGCTGCGTTGCGCGTAGCTTTTATACCGCCCGCTAGAGAGTCGAGAATCGCTGGAATATTCGCGACCTTGTTCCGCGAAAGTTCCTGACAATTCACGGGCTACCGAGACTCTCGCTGTCTCGCGAGCGAGACTTGCTATCTCGCTCGCACGCTACCCGCAAACGATAGCTCTTGTAATTTAGAATCTTATTTAATGCAACGAAATGCGGTTATTAGATTTCACTGTAAAATAATTCCAAAATTTTAAAAACCTACAAAGAACTAAGAAATTAAACTTCTTTAGATGTAAAACAACAACATATTACAAAGTTTTAAAGTCGTTTTTTACTTATCAATATGTTATCTTTGATATTTTACGAGAAAAAAATAGTCACAGTTAAAAACGGTTTGATTAAAAATATTTGACGAATCTGACAATAAATTACCAATGTGACCGGTCATTTATAATAAATGACGGTCACTTATCGTATGTGACGGTCACTTTACAACTCTATAGTTAACCAGACCACAGAATAATATTTGTAGCAGAAGGCTCACTTCCGAAACAGTTACAATGAATTATCAATCTTTTCCACGCGACAATTAGGTCTAAAATAATTTGCACCCGCACGCCTGCCTAACAAATTTACCGTTCATTACAAGCGAAATTGAACCGTAGCTGTACGTAATACGGTTCTATTACTCGGAAACGCTTAAGCCAAATTGGTTTTGGGTGGTCTTGGTTGCCGCACTAGGGTCGACTCGACTGCAATGTTACGACGAAGTAAGTAAAAGGAATACAAATAGCGCAAATGATTTTTTAAATACAGAAAGCTTAGAATTTTTATTTTTACTTCTTTGCATTCACAGTTCAATTTTTTACTTACTTACTGAAAAAACTGAAAATGAAAGTAGGTAGGTATTAGAAAAAGTCGACCGTCTCACAACTAGGCCCGATGGGTGGGACTCAAACCCACGACCTTTCACTGTCCGGGCGAATACTCTAACGGCCTGGCAACGAACGAATTGCGCATCCGTCGGTGCGTCTCATTGACTTATTTCATTAGGCGTCTGTTGCTAGTGAGCAATGATTGCGCAATTCGCTCGCGTCGCCGTGTCTGTCGCCGCCGCGCATTTTCGTGGCCAAGCCATAATGACTGTAGCTCAGTGGTTATTAGAGTATTCACAATTCACAATTATTATATTATTCTACTAGCGGCCGCCCGCGGTTTCACCCGCGTGGTTCCCGTTCCCGTGGGAATGTCGGGATAAAAAGTACATATAAACCTTCCTCTTGAATCACTCTATCTATTAAAAAAAAACGCATCAAAATCCGTTACGTAGTTTCAAAGATTTAAGCATACAAAGGGACATAGGGACAGAGAAAGCGACTTTGTTTTATACTATGTAGTGAAGACAGAAAGTAGCTATATTTTGCAATTTGGCAGGTACCTATTTTAAAAATGCTACAGCTACTCGAACGAAATACTTACGTATATTAAGTAGGTAGGTACCTACCTTAGTTTAGTGTACATATTGTTGATGTTAGCGTAGTTATTCGATAACGTCTATCGTGAAGTGAGAACAAGCTAAGGTAAGTAAGTAGATAGTAACAGCGCGGGCGCAGCGCGCGTCCGCGTAGTTCCTATGTGCGCCACGGCACGGTTGCCACGGCGATGAGCGCTAGTGTCACGCTGCAAAGCGAGAATCACTGTCGATTTTTATTTTCGTCGTAATTACCTATGCTAAGGTGGGGCGGGGTCCTTAAATCAATATAGAATAAGACAGTATAGTCACACAAAAAAACTTCTTTCAGGTTTTCTAAGAAGATTATGAAATTTTAAACCCAGTCTCTTTCCGTCGTTGTTAAGACAACCGAAGGCCGCACAATAATAATGTTTAATATTACGCAGTTTGCTATGGGTAAAACCACAATGTAACACACTTGTGTTTTGGCGAAAGTGTGCCGAAAGTAAACTACTTAGTTGACTTCTTTCTCGCGTGGCGTCGCATGCACTACTGAGTGAGCGGCTGAGCGCGCGTGACACCCGTCATTTCTCTACCTCGCGGTAGACAGCGCGTAGTCGATTGAATTGCGGAGTGAGCCCCCCCTGACCAGACTTGGCTCACGTAGGATTCGAACACCACGCTTCCTAGGGAGCTCTTGTAGGTAAAACAAACATACATTTAAACATCCGAACTCACTTTCTATTTATAATATTAGTTAAGATGAGGACTCCGCGAGGCAAAGTATAGAGGGTACTTTGCATCACTTATGAGGCAATAATGTGACAATCGACACATACACATATGCTTTTTAAGCATACTTACTTTTGAACCGACTCCAAAAAAGTAGGTTGTCAGTTTGACCTGTATGTACTTATATGAAATGTATGTCTGTATTTCTGATAGGTGTATTTTGCTAAAATGGATAGAAATAAAAAGTCCACGTACAGTAATAAAAATCTGTTTATTAGTTAGACTATACATTGCTAAACTTTATTGTCTTACGGATCTTTTGACGCATGGAGGCTTTGTGTCCAATTAATTTTAAAGATTCGTTTTTTGCGTACCTACTTTTTTAACCTTAAATTAAAATACAGATGTTATAATACATTTAATAAGTTCTGTTTCATGCCTATATTCTGATAAAGTTCTTCTTCTTTTTCTTCTGCTGAGTATTGTGTATTTTTTCAGGTATGACGTTAAGCCAACCTTTTTTAATTTTTTCATCTTTAGGAAATCTGAAACAATGAAAATTAATGTTTGGGTTAAGTAAGAAAGTAAATTCCAGTCTATAGATTACAAACGAAATGGACACCCTACTATACGCAAGAATAAAACTTTGGCTAAATACTTACTGAAAAGATACACCGCTACGTTTATATGATTCGCTTTTGCATCCTTTCAGACATCACGTGAGAACCATTTTTATTGATTTAAACGTAATTTTAAAATAATAATTAAGATCCACACAGTAACTTTACACACATAAATTAATTTGCCGTCGCCATATTGATGATGTTTTCATTTTTATTAAAATTTTTTATTTAACGTGAGCCAAGTCTGGTTAACTATAAATTGTCCTCGAAAAAACCAAATCGTGTAGTCACTCTCATTAGAGAGGGACGCAAACCATAATAGGGCTATCTCGCTCGGCTCGGATGTAACTCATGAGTGCGCAATCTTGTTATATTATAATATCTTTGATTTTGACAGCTAATTTCGTATTGCAAGTGGCTCCTCTGTCACGGATGTCACCGGAACAGACAGGTGTGGGACTCATGAGTTTGAGTTAAATTTTGACAGATAGATTGTACCTTATTGTAAGGAAATCGTTTGCGCATTGACAAACTTTATACTGATAATTTGTCATTGGTGGAACTGTTCCAAAATCATTTTTTTTTGTGGCACTTCACCAACATATCAAGTTTCAATTTGTTCTTGATTTTCTGAACATATTTTAATTAAGCTTTAAATATCCTTTTTGTTTCGCTCATTTTCTCATACACTTTACCCACGGTAGGTGCCCCAAGAAAGTAGAGCCCAAGTTTTTGGAGAGAAAACGCTGTGCTAGGACTGCTGTGAAGGAGACCATGTAAGGTCCAACATTCCATTCAGATTTTACTCATTTTCTATTAGCGAGTTAACTCATGGTAGAACTCGTAAAAAAATAACTTCGTTATTGGTTATTCCTCCTCCTTATCCATCCATAAGGAAGGCCATTGCCCCAGCAGTGGGGACATTAAGTGGCTGATGATGATGATGATGATTGGTTATTCACAAATCACGCTGTGTTAATCAAGAGCGAGTCGGACTCGCGCACCGAGGGTTCCGTACCATCATAAATTGAAATTAATAAAACGTGAAATTGTTTTCATCGGTGAGGCTAGATTCGTCAGAGCATTTGCAGTGTAGAATATTGCAGTTTTAGGTCAACGCCAGCTTTTGACCGATGGCGATGGTGGAACTAATATAATTTTTGTTGATGATTTCTGAAAAGTTAAGTAGGTAGTTAGAGACATCGTTTTATTTTTCCTGTAATCTTTACATAAAATTCTATCACATAAAAACATAAAATAATTTCAGATTTTACTCTATGCAAACTTCGTAGATAAGGGGGGGGGGGGGGGGATAGGGTATTTTTTTTCTTTTTACCTCATAAGTCAAAAACTATGCGGCTTAGAAAAAAATAAAGTTTGAGAATGCGCAAGCAGCGCGCTTTCATATGATACTCCGTATTAGTCTAAGCAAAATAAGGTTTGGGGTCACTCACATTACATTAAGTAATGGCACCTTTAAGAAATTTATTTTTAAATTTTTACTTTTTTGCATTCACAATGCAATTTTTATGGTTGAAAAATGGAAAATGAAGTATTTAGAATTTATTTAGTGGTGAGACGGGATTTTTCTAAATACTTTATTTTCCATTTTTCAATTTATTTTAATTAATAGTATTGCCAATTTTTTGAGTACTCATCGTGATTTTGTAGGTATACTGGTGTGCGTTCGTGAGAAATACCTAAAGTTGTGTTTGGCCGTTTATAATTATTAGACAAAAAAGGCACTTTAGGTGAATATTATAATTTGATCTATGGATACCATTTAGATTATGATATGCAAGTAATCCCTGACGTAAGAACAATATTCTGCACATTATGACGTTTTTTCTATCATATAAATATCACTCGGAGTGCCCTTATTGTTATAAAGTTAGAAACAATTTGATTTTGACACCAAAGGTGTTGGTCCCGATAACGTACATCCAATCTACCTGGTAAATTATGCAAAAACACTAGCCCTGCCCTTATCCATACTTTTTAATAAATCCTTAGAAACAGGCACGTTTCCCGATGCATGGAAACTAGCAAAGATTGTGCCTATCTATAAAAATGGAAAAAGGGAATACGTTTCCAATTACCGACCCATAACAATTCTCTCAATAATGGCAAAGGTCTTTGAATCAATGGTGCATGCTATTATGTATAGGCATATACAAAAGTATATCATTACCGAGCAGTACGGTTTCATGGCAAAGAGGTCCACGAACACGAATTTGGTGCTGTACTCGTCAGAACTGATGGAATCCGTAGATCAAGGGTCACAAGTGGATGCAATTTACACGGATTTCTCGAAGGCGTTTGACAAGGTAAACCACAAAATTCTTTTGGACAAACTTTACTTGCTTGGAGTAACAGATGGCATGCTAGATTGGTGCCGTTCATACCTTGTAAAACGACCCATGACAGTGGTTGTGGATAATGAAGAATCTGAACCTTTTATAGCACATTCTGGTGTACCCCAAGGCTCTGTTCTGGGGCTGCTATTTTTCAACGTATTTATCAACGATATTACCATATGCATCGAACATAGCAAGTTATATCTTTTTGCTGACGACCTCAAGTTAATAATGAAAATGTCATGTGTTGAGGACTCTGTATACCTTCAAGAAGACGTCGATAGACTTCAAAAGTGGTGCACTACCAATAAAATGCTCCTAAACACTTCAAAATGTCACCACATAAAGTTTACCAGAAAACGCAATAAGTATCTCACTGAGTATTCAATAGCTGGTGAAAAACTCGAAGAAGTTACTGTCATTAAAGACCTTGGGGTCTTAATTTGATAGTCGACTGCAGTTCGTAGATCACATCGAAAAAATTATAAAGGAGGCAAATAATCGCTTGGGTTTATTCTCCGAAATACAAGAGACTTCAAAAAACCCTCCTCTCTAATTCTGCTTTACAATAGTTATGTAAGGAGTAAACTAGAATACTGCAGCACAGTCTGGTGCCCAGACTATAATGTACATAAAAAAAGAATAGAGAGAGTACAAAAAAAACTAGTTCGTTACCTGTCCTACCGTTTTAAAACACCCAGAATACTGTCTTACGATGACAAATTAAGTCATTTTCATCTAGATCCGCTTTACTTGCGTCGTACTCATCTGGATATATCTTACCTGCATAAACTTATGAACAACCACATTAAAAAAAAAAAAAAAAAAAAAAACTTTATTGCACACAACGAAAGAAATACAATGACAAGAAGACAAAATAAAATATAGAAAACAGACAATAGGCGGCCTTATTGCCTAATGGCAATCTCTTCCAGGCAACCTTGGGTGAAAGAAGAAATAAATAGCTAGGAGAAAAGGGGAATGGGTGCAAAAACAAGATAGGATAAAGAAGGTTTATACTATAGGTGGAAAAAATATTAATAATAAATAAAATAAAATAAAATTTAAACATTTAAAAAATATATATATGTTTATATATATAATTACATAGATAAGGACAGGAAATGACTCCTAACTTGATCTCCAAAGGATTTTAGAGTCTGAGCCTTTCTGATACCCTCAGGAAGTGCGTTCCACAGACGAACTGCATGGACCGTGAAGGAGTAGGAAAAAAAGTCAGAGGAGTGACGTGGGATATCAAGTGCAAGGTTAAAGGAAGACCGCAAGGTGCAATGTACAGAAGAAGGGCGAAAGGAGAAACATTCTTTAAGGTAAGGAGGGGTAGAAGGTAAGAAAAGAATAGAATATAGAACTTTTAGAATATGTAAGTCCCTGCGCCGGCGAATAGGGAGCCAGTTGAGTTTATTTCGGAAGTGTGACACATGGTCGAATTTTCGTAGGTTAAAGATGAATCTAATGGCAACATTCTGCAGGCGCTCCAGTTTGTCGAGTAACTCCTCCGATAGGTCTGTATTACAGACATCAGCGTAGTCTAATATGGACAGCAAAAGAGATTGAGACATTGATAGTCCTATGTTGGTTGATAAGTTTAGATTTAACGTTCCCTCAAGAATACCGAGATACCCCTGCGGACTGTTTAAAAATAAATTCTGTAGAACAAGAATGGGCCGCAGCTCACCAGTTGTTCGCTTGGCTCGTCTGTACAATGATATGTCCAAGAAGTTACCTGATCTGGACATCCATTTTCAAAGTCTTCCTAAATTTATGAACATAGTAAAGACTGACGTACCTTAGGTTTTTTAATTATATATTTTTTTTAATTCATCTTTCATTTTTAATTTGAAATAAGGTGTCTTTTTGTTATTTTTTTAAAAACTACCTACAATAACGCATGCTGTGGTTACCTATAATTGTAAGTGCAGTTAGCTATAAGTAATTTCTTGTTCTGTTTTGTTTATATATTTTTATTACTGTTACTTATGTTGGTGATCCTTTAAATAAATATAAATATAAAATATAAATATAAATATCTCTCGGTGCGCGAGTCCGACTCGCTCTTGACCGGTTCTTTCACATTATTATGACAACGAAAATCAAGAGCAATACCTATTTGAACGACAGGTAGCCTGCGTGCAGTCCATTAAAGAAATATGCCAGTAGATTAATTATTATTTCAATTATGAATAGTTAACGAAAAATACAAGTAAATATATTCTTACTAGCTTTCCGCCCGCGGCTTCGCCCGCGTGGACTACACGACGTTATCCCGCGGGAATGTGATATTTTTCCGGGATTAAAAGTAGCCTATGTTCCTCTCCAGGCTACAAAGTATCTGTGTCCCAAATTTCAGCCAAATCCGTTCAGCCGTTGTGGCGTGATTGAGTAACAAACATACAAACATCCAAACATCTAAACTTTCACATTTATAATATTAAGTAGGATAGTCAAGGATCCAGCTTATTTATTTTTCACTAGCTTTCCGCCCGCGGCTTCACCCGCGTGGACTACACGATGTTATCCCGCGGGAATGTGATGTTTTTCCGGGATAAAAAGTAGCCTATGTTCCTCTCCAGGCTACAAAGTATCTGTGTTCCAAATTTCATTCAAATCCGTTCAGCCGTTTTGGCGTGATTGAGTAACAAACATCCAAACATCCAAACATCTAAACTTTCACATTTATAATATTAGTAGGATATTAGTAGGATATTAAAAAAGATAAGTAAATTTTTATAGATAATCACATGATCTACGATTTTTATCTGATGTATTTTTACGATATAATATGTCGCAGCCAAATGGTTGAATCCGCCATTTAATTAAACGCCTAGGCCGATCATTTTTCCGTAAGCTATCTTATCTTCCCAAAAGTTGACGGAGTCACAAAAAAAAAAATAACCACGAAGGCCTTAATTCTAACCTATCACGTGTTCTAAAAATAGGACATCCGAGGGGTACCTACATGCTGCCATACTTAACCACAGATTACTAAATAGTTGACTTAACTACCATCCCGCGAATGAGAGATTTTCTACCAGCAAATAAAATAAAAAAAAGTTTATTTATTAGCCCGATAGATGGCGCTGACCTGACATGAATCCACTCACCTCTATTGTTTATTACCACACAGAGATGGGCCTATTTCTCGAAAGATACAAGTTTACAAGTTCACAAGCTTCGAAATGTAACATGGACTTGTAAATTCTGTTTCACGAAGTAAATAACAAGTGTTTTTTACGGTAACAAAAAAGAGTGTCATTGGAATACCTAATGACATATAAATGCATTGGCTGATAAATATTTTTCATCTCTCATATTCGAAAAGTGATGTATATTTAAGGCCTAATCAGACGAAGGACTTTTGTCCCCGTGGGACAAAAAGTCCCTGTACGTCCAAAATATTTCCTCCGGGTACTTGTCGCGGACTCAACGCATATAGTGTGCGGTCATTTGTTGCCCGAAGACGTACTTCACTATCGGGCGCTCAATGCAGACTAAAGTTCGTTGTGTGCGTTGTTACGCCTATTTACGTTTGTTCTATTTTTTTCGGGAACTACCGCGAACTTTTGTCCAGTCCAGTCTCTCGGTGTCCGCCGTACTTTCGGGGACTTTTTGTCCGCGGTACTTTTAGTTCCTTGTGTGCGTTATTCGATACAATTTAGAAGAGATCTATATCGATGGACAAAAAAATACTCGGCGGACAGTCCCTCGTCTGATCAGGCCTTAAAACTGAGCAGCGGGTTCAAAACTCTGCGTTGCACCCTAGGGTGTAATAGTATTTTTTAAAATAGAACTGAATTTGGTTACAGTCAACCATAGAGTTATCTCATCGGCAATGAAAAAGTTTTCTACTGATGTTGTATGGGGTGGGGGGGCCCGGAACTGTTTTAAAAATGAATTTTATAAAAATGAGAATATCTCATAAACAGTGCGTCGAAGCTAAAATCAAACAAAATGTTTAACCCCCTATGGTACCCCGGAGATACATAGGAGGCATCCGATGGACATATATTTTTTTTATTTTTTGTTTAATTGAACTTCAAATTTTTTAAATATAATACAAAAAATAGAGAAGGCGGTGCCCCCCGCCACCATTCTTTTATTTTTCTAGGTAGTTTTAGTTGTTTTTGTTGCTTTTCTTATATAGGGGGATGAAAAGCAAAGTGTATTTACTTTCCATGAATTCGAAATGAAAGTAGAGTGTATTACTCGGCCGCAAAATTATTTTCACCTCGGGCGACGTATATTGAATCCCTCGCTGCGTTCAGGATTCTACTTTAGAATCCCTCACTACGCTCGGGATTCTACTATAGAATCCTTCACTGCGCTCTGGATTAAAAATAGCGCCCTCGCCGTCAATATGCTATTTTGCTCCCTTGTAATACAATCTACTATTATCTTAATGTCAATGTCACTGACATTACACTCGTAATTATAGTGAATGATTTCTTCTAAAATGGCCGCCAACTTGTGATTCTTATGTTCTACTAGAGTAAAAATACAAGTACTTCAAGTAGCTTTCTTACATAATTATTGTAGACTTGTAAAAATGGTTAAACAGGGCCCTTGCCAGCAAATTTAAAAAAAGCAAACCCATGTCTGATGAACGCCATCTGTGTGAGTGTGAGTGTGAGTCTTTTGGAACTAACTTTTTTCTTTTTTAATCATCTGTCAGAAAATCCCTCATTCTACTATCCGCCTGCGACAATATACAGACGACATATATGCCATTTGCCTAGAAGTAGCAAAAAACCATACATGCGACCAAATGACCTTGAATAACTTTTTATGCACATGTAAAGAGGACTTTTCAGATTTTATTCCCAAACATTCGTACCAATTTTTAGCTCTATGTAATGCGAATGATTGCTTGACCGATCTATAGGTTATTAGTAGGTCCCTACTATTAAGAAATATGTTTAACTTGACCACAATTTTTTTATCCATTTGATATCATACTAAACGATTAATAGTGGGTGGGTGTTAAAGTCGTTTAATTTGTGGCAACTAATTACCAGTAAGGTACGTTAGTAATATTATAGTATTCTTTGATGTAGGTAGGTACCTAGTTAATGGCGTTATTACAAAACGTTGTCTAGAGTTGATTTGGTTTTAATCTGATGCTGTAACTTTTATTTTATTTGCTAGCTAGCCTTCCGCCCGTGGCTTCGCTCGCGTGGACTACACGACGACGTTATCCCGCGGGAACCTAATATTTTCCGGGATAAAAAGTAACCTATGTCACTCTCCAGCTCCCAAACTATCGCCATTACAAAAATCACGTTGATCCGTATTGTAGAGGGGGAGCCCGTGGATCTGCCTGCACGTATGGTCGAAGCTTGAAATAATACAGCGGTTTATGTGAACTAGGTAGACTTGGCAAACGTTTATTACAAATAAACATAGCAAAATAAATACGTATTATGTATGATTAACTGATTATAACTCACAAAATGTTTTAACATGGATTCAATACCGAGGGCAGCTTTGAAGAGAGACGTAAAAGTTATTTTAATTTTTAGATTTTTGCACTCACAATGCAATTTTTACTATAGAAAAATGGAAAATGAAGTATTTAGAAAAAATCGACCCGACCCATCGGAGCTGGTTGTGAGACGGGTCGATTTTTTCTAAATACTTCATTTTCCAGAGACGTAAAAGTCAAAAAAATATTTACATTTTTATTTTTCCTGTCTTTCTTCAACTTGTAACAACGGTTTTTACGTCTTTTGACAATATGTGCACTTCAGAACCTTCTTTTTCTATGTTAGCATTGCAGTATTATTGACACTGGAACCATGTTAAACTCCCACTCGTGTTTTAATACCCCTCATTATGCGACAGTCACATTAACTACTATTGTGAAACAATATAAGTACACAATAATAATGTGAGTGATTCGATTTGTAACCTATCAAATAAATTAGGCATAAGGCGGGTTTGACACTGACTTCAAACTGATCAGAAAGTTCCAAGATTAGTTAGAAAAAGTCACGCATTCTCGTCCTATAAATTGAATGATTTAATTTATTTTTCATTTTTACGTGTTTTGGGAAGTGAGTTTTTGTTTGCAGTTTTTTGTTTTTAACATTTTGGTTCGGAACCCTAATAAGTTTTTAGTAAAAATTTCATTTTCATGACAAGCTTTTTCGCTGACTGTAGTTGCCAACTTTAGACAACGTTTCGTATTCGTAATAATAAGGGGTCGGGTTATCACTCGTCAGATTCCCAAACTAGCCAGTTTCTCTAACTGGTCAGTTTATCTCATTCGTCAGTGTCGCGAAATATGTTAATAGGTCAGTTTCCTTTTTTGTCAGTTTCTTTATCTCGTCACTTTACTTTACTTGTCAATTTATGCAATTCGGCAGTCCGGTACGGTCATGTTGATATTGTCATAGTCCAACCAAACACACACAAGACCTACTTAGGTAATTTTAGTTTATTTTATTAAAAGTATGTTAAAACATAAAAAATAAATAATTGAATATTTATTCAATAATAATTAGAACAATATTTAGTTAATAAGTAGTAAGAAATCCACAAAGAAAGCAATAACTAAAGTAATCAATCAAAATAGATGACATTGTCACTGCAAAAAAGCAGATTTGACATTGATACTGCAAAAAAGTAAGATTTCGTATTAAAATGTTAATAAAAATAATCTTTGTACGTAACTGTACAAAAACTGACCAATTAACGAAAAATGACGAATTACACAAACATACCAAATGAGGAAACTGACGAGTTAACGAAACTGGCGAGTTAAAGAAACTGACGACTTAAAAAAAATTATGGAATTGACGAATAAGGAACTGACTGACGAGTTTATGAAACTGGCTAATTAGGGAAACTGACGAGTGATATGCATTTTTGTAGCATTCGAAATCTGTTTAATTGTTTCAAAATCACAGAGAAACTTTAAAAATATAGCGAAATGAAAACACAAACCCTTGTCATATCATTAAGTGACGACATTTTGCGGCCACAGACTAATAAATATGATGAATTTAGAAATTCTGCAACGAGTGGGTCTGACTGACCACTCGTTGCAGAATTCATAGGTGTGATTATTCGAATTCCTTAGAATTCGTATACGAATTTTTCAATTTCGAATGCGATTTCAAACTCGTGCGCTACGGAAATACGTCTCCGGTCGATTTCACCGCGTGCTATAGGTAGGGTTGCCATCCGGGGATGTAATACGTAGTACGTAGTGCATTAGTCCGGGCCTAGTCCGACCCTGCTTATATGTATACTAGCTGACCCGGCAAACGTTGTTTTGCCATATAAATTTTATTGGACACGAACTTCGTATCACCTGCCTGACACAATGTCACTTATTAAAAGAAAAGAAATCTTAAGCGGCAAAAATGTCAGTGATTACATACTCTTTGACATACCTTCTCTTTGGAAGCGGCTAAGAAATGACAGTTGTGTGAAGTATGACAGTTTAACGGTTTTCTATACAAAATTACCATTTTTCCTACTAATATTATAAATGTGAAAGTTTAGATGTTTGGATGTTTGGATGTTTAGATGTTTGGATGTTTGTTACTCAATCACGCCAAAACGGCTGAACGGATTTGGCTGAAATTTGGGACAAAGATACTTTGTAGCCTGGAGAGGAACATAGGCTACTTTTTATCCCGGAAAAACATCACATTCCCGCGGGATAACGTCGTGTAGTCCACGCGGGCGAAGCCGCGGGCGGAAAGCTAGTATTTTATAATTTTCCTGGATAAAAAGTAGCCTATGTTACTCTCCAGCTCTCAAATTATCTCCATACCGAAATCTCGTCGATCCGTTGCTCCGTTTTGACGTGAAAGACGGACAAACAAACAAACAAACAAACAAACAAACAAATAAACAAACAAACAAACACACTTTCACATTTATAATATTAGTATGGATAAGTCCTGGCTTTAAACCGAAATGTCCTGGTATTTCTACTTTCAAATCCTGGCTTTCAAAGTTTGGAGATGGCAACCCTAGCTATAGGTAGCATTCCCGCTCGCTTTCTCGCTCTATTTATTTACGGTTCGGTGTGACAGAAAAGGATAGCAGCATAGAAAAGCGCAATTTCGGCCAGTAGATGTATGTAGGTAGTTCAACCTTATTGATGTACCTAAATCAGAAGGTTGCGCTCTGGCAAAAAAATGGCTTATCATTATGCTTTTTATGTCCAATTTGTTAGCCATGAGAACAAGATGTTTTTATCCACTTAACTTTATTGAATTGTCTAGGTAGGTACCTAAGTAATGAGTTTATGGTGATCTCGCAGTATTTTGATGAAGAATCCTTGGGAGAATTTAAAGGTAAGTACCTACCTAAGTAGGTACTTAATTGATTTAATGTTTAAACGTTATGGATTGATAAAAATTAATAAGATAATTCTAATGTAAATAGGCAAGTATCTTCACATATTATGGAGAATTTAATGGATTACTAAATAGTTAGGTACTACGTAACCTAAAGTATTAAGTACCTAACCTACCTACATAATATACCTACAGTAGGTAGTATCAATAGTATGATAGCGACCACTCTGTGTATCAAAGGACCTTGATGTAAGATGTATAATTTATTGTTATTATCTAAAATATTTTGACTGCAGACACATTTTTGGTCTTAGGTTCACTGGGTTAAGAAGGTTTATCTGCCCCCTGATTCACGAACCGTCTTTAACGCTCCCGACAGCGGAATGTAGGCCCTGTCTCTGTCTGTGTGTTTGACTAAAACATAGCACAGAATTCGAATTCGATTCCGTTTCTACGGCCTGCGAATGAAGAAATTACACACGTACCTAATTGGTAAGTACCTAGGTACAGTTAATGCCGCGGAAATGCTCCCACCAATATGCAATGAAGTAAGTAATGATCGTGAAATTCTTTGACCCATTTCAAAATCGCCGAGCTATGTTTGCTTATCGGCACGTCGTCACGGCTAAATAGCTAGTTCACTTATTATGTCGCTTATTGCGAATGTTACAAAGTAAGTACCTAGTTCATTGCAATATTTGATTTACAGTGTGAACAATCTGTAAGTACCTACCTACTCTTACATTTCAAAATAATGGGTAGAAGGCACTAACATTGAAATAGAAAACAATCCCTAGTATTTTCAACTAGGTTTTTAAAACTGAACAGCTTTTTTGTCTTTATAACTAGCCTGGTCTACACGTCGTTATCCCGCGGGAATAATACTTATGATGAATTTCGGGGATAAAAAGTACCTAGCCTATGTCACCATCCAGCTCCCAAACCATCCCCATCCCCATCCATACCAAACTCACATCTATCCGTTGCTCCGTTTAGTTTTGACGTGAAAGACGGACTAACAAACAAACAAACACACTTTCTAATAATATAGAATAGTAGGTAGGTATACAGTATGAATAACTAAAGGTAAGTAACAATACCCTCTGAGTGCAAACATGCTAAAAACTGCAAACAAAGTTTCTTAGTCACTAAAGCGGAAGTGAGTTAGGTACCTAGCTGTGTAACCGAATGCCATCAAAAAGTATAAAAACCGATTTTATAGTCATCTATATACTTACCTAACTGACAAACCGGTAGGTACCACAACAAAGTAAAATAAATTTCGTGACGAAGCTTCTAACACTCTTTATAGGTACCTACCTATGTAGGAGGTATTTATTTTTTCACAAGCTATCACTTAGGCAAGTTAAAATCTACCTTGTGCTCCAAAGTCAGTTCTCACTCACTAAGTATCAAAGTTTGGTAGCTACCTTCCTAGTCATAGTTTTACCTATTACGTAGGTACGCATAGGTACTACATAATATTTCAAAATGCAATAAATTGCCACTCGATCTCACTCACCTGCGCTTGGTTTTCCTTGCTTTTGAAAGTGAAATACATTGAGAAACTTAAGAATAATAGCTTCAAGGTGATCGCAACTGACACCACAACAATAAATGCGTAAGTCATGGCAGCACTCTGATTTTATTAAAATATAATTTAAATATTCGTTACAACGTTGTGTCTCGATTCGTTGACCAAACAAAACTGCTCGATCGCACCTCGATCGACAACTGTTTTGCGACACCGCACCGCCTCGATGCTAGCCTGTTTGTTTTTTTTTCAATGGAACTTCGACGTTCGGCCGTACAATGACTTATGAACGTATAGAGGCGTCCCTTTTAATTATATGTACCTAGTTACTTGATCGTAATTAGTTATTGTTGATTAAGATTACACAGCTATGACGAATAGATAAATCAGTGGGAACATCTGAAACTTATCGAGTCTTATAGATTTTAAATTTTAATATTTGTTTCATTCGTAATGAATGTTTCATTAATCTGCCAATTTGCTAAGACGTGCATTTACAGGTGTTGATGTAAGTATTAAAAGACCTCAATCTTAATTCAAATAAATGTTTGAACTTCGATAAATCAGACAATTCGTAGTAGAGCGGCAGGCACGTAAGTTTAGCGCTGACCGTGACGTGCGTGGAGAGGATAGCTGCGCACGTTTATGGTATGGGCTATGCTATGGCGCAAGATCCAAAATATCTTATTTGACTTCTGCGCAATATCGGTCAGCTCAGCGCTAGATATACGTGCCACTACTTTGTAAGTATTTTATAAAATTCATGAACTGCTGTTTTTCTTCACCTTAATATCTAGATAGATAGTGTAAGAAAAATATTTTCTGGTCTAATAATTAAGTAGGTATTTAGGTCTTTTCTTCGGTAATAATAACTAGAATATAAGTAAGTATTTTGTTAAAATTGTCCATTGAATTTCTACTCAATAAAATTGTTCTGTGCAAACTAAATATTTATCTAGTGAATACCTCAGCCAATTTCGTCGTTTTTTTAAGTACTTACCTACCTACCTATCTATTTATCTCATATCAGTGATGTGATGTTGCATATTTGATATTGTCTAGATAGATATAATATTTATAACCATGATTAATCTATAAGAGTGGTGTGAACGTGATTTCGGTGTTAAATTATAAGTAAGTAGCTACTGATAATAATACTTAAAGAAAAACCAAACATTAATTGAAGTCACATGTTATCCGATAAGGTATTATAAACATTAGAAGACGTAGGTATTTCATTTTTATTTTGTGAAAATTTTTGAATTGCTTAAGTATTGCGCGGCAGTATGCTATCATGATTAGGATGCATTAATTTTCAATGCGGTTTCCAAGAGCTTAATAACAAATTAAATAAGCAATTTAGATAAGTTCTCGGTAAATAAACCCTACCTGATAATCCGAATAGTGATTTATTACCTACCTACACGCATAATATTAGGAGTCATCATTTTTATTACAGGTTTTATTGTCATTTTGTCAATGTAAAGTTTTCACGTTCTTATTTTTCATGTTTTCGAGAATCACATAGGACAGATAACTAAAGGAAAAATAAGGAACTGACGTTTTTCTTTGGAATAGTCAAACGCTCGGTTTCCACCCTGCCGAAATTTCCCAGGTTTGTCGTAGTTAAGAAGGCATCCGGATCCGGGGAGTTACAATAGTCTCTATCCAATACCCCTTTTTAACCGACTTCAAAAGGAGGAGGTTCCCAAGTCGTCCAAATGTTTTTAACCGACTTCCAAATCAAAAAGGAGGAGGTTCTCTATTCGTCTGTATGTATGTTTTTTTTTTTTTTATTTTTTTTATGTATGTCCACCGATTACTCGAAGACGGCTGAACCGATTGAAATGGTTCAAACGTTATTACATCAGGTTGGTTTCCAAGTTGGTCCCATTTTTTGAAATTTTGAAATCGGTTCAGTAGTTTTCAGGAAATCTTGAAAATACTGTCGTTTTCGTTGCCACTTTATGTGAATTTAATACTTATCTTTAGGCATAACTCCTTTGTTTATGAACCGATTTAGATGATTCTTGTTTTGTTAAAAAGAGGATACCTCAAGGTATTTTAACCGACTTCGAAAAAGGAGGTTTTGAGTTTAATCACATACCTATTTACCAGAAAACACGCAAATTGCCTGCACGATGCACTAAAAAGAGTGAAATAAAAATTATTTTTATAAAAAAATAAAACCGCCTTCTAAAAAACCACATCAAAAAAGTAAGAAATAATTCCTCACCAAATAAATAGCGTAAGTACTTTGAAGTCGGGCGGGTTTTAACAAAAAACAACAAAAAATTGTACATGTTTCACGCCCGACTTCAAAGTACTTACGCTATTTATTTGGTGAGGAATTATTTCTTACTTTTTTGATGTGGTTTTTTAGAAGGCGGTTTTTTTTATGTATGTTCCACGATATCTCAGCCAATTGTGAACCGATTCTGATAATTCTTTTTTTATCGATTTTTCGACTTCAAACAGATCAGTAAGTTCCAAGATTAGTTAGAAAAAGTCGCGCATTTTCGTCCTATAAATTAAATGATTCAATTTATTTTTCATTTTTACATGTTTTTATTTAAGATAATAATAGTACTTATAGATTGTATGCGTAATGATATGAATGAGAAAGGAGTGAATGAGGAGATGACGGGTAACAGAGTAGAGTGGAGGAGAAAGACGTAGGTACCACTCCGCCGACCCCAAATAGAGGACGGATAAGGCTCTCCTTATCCAGTAATCCAGTTATGTCCAACATCACCATCTTCTGATGATGATGATGATAGTGATAGTAAATAAATAAAGTCTAGAAATTGACAATATACCTACCTACTATGTGTGGTATAGTCAGATAAAACTCATACTTTTTCTTTACAGACGTCCTTTTTTTTTGTGTGTTTGATAAGAATATATACATATAAATAGGTAGTTTAAACTGTAAACTATAAAAACACACTTTTATAGGAACAGACTAAAAGTACAAAATAACCGTCTATTCAGTAACTGAAATTAAAAAGCGTGGTGCGCGTTGTCAATACTAAGTACCTACTTGAATGCATGCTTTGCAAAGGGCGCACCACGCTTTTTAATTTCAGTAACTGAATAGACGGTTATTTTGTACTTTTAGAATGTTCCTATAAAAGTGTGTTTTTATAGTTTTTTAAACTACATATTTATTTTTTACTTTTTAGTTTAACAAATGGCAAGCTTTGGATGGGGATGGTAATCGATTTCACAGTCCATTCATGTGTCTGCCGATCCCGTAAACATTATAACTCAAAGGCGTGATTGTATGTATTTAGCTTTACAAATTCAAGTGGAGTCTATTAGTTACCAGATGCGCGAGCCGAACCCTTACTTCCTCCCAGCTCCATCATCAGACCCTCACCACCAAGTGTAGCGAATAGGTCTCATCAGAACGAAACAAATGAGCCCAAACTCAAGGGGTTTCCTAGTGGTCATTAAGGAGTGCCACTGGCTTCCTCCCTGCTCCATCATCCGACCCTCACGACCAAGTGAAGCGAAAAGGTCTCATCAGAACGAAACAAATGAGCCAGAACTCGGAGGGTTTCCTATTGGCCATTAAGGAGTGCCACTGGCTTCCTCCCAGCTTCATCAACAGACCCTCGCCACCAAGTGTAGCGAATAGGTCTCGTCTGAACAAAACAAATGAGCCCAAACTCGAGGAGTTTTCTTGACGTCATTAAGGAGTTTCAATGGGTCCTCCCAGCTCCACCATCAGACCCTCACCACCAAGTGTAACGAATAGGTCTTATCAAAACGAAACGAATGAGCACAAACTCGAGGTGTTTCCTATTGGTCATTAAGAAGTGTCACTGGCTTCTTTCCTGCTCCATCATCAGACCCTCACCACCAAGTGTAGCGAACAGGTCTCATCAGAACGAAACAAATGAGCCAGAACTCGAGGTGTTTCCTATTGGTCATTAAGGAGTGCCACTGGCTTCCTCCCTGCTCTATCATGAGACCCTCACCACCAAGTGCAGCTCATAAGTCTCGTCAGAACGAAACAACGGAGCCTAAACTCAAGAGGTTTCCTAGTGGTCATTGAAGAGTTCTATTGCCCACCCCTTGACTCCATCATCAGATCAGCTCGATGGTTGCAAATTATTGTATTGTCATCGGATTCATATAGACTTGCAAAGTTTCAAATCAATACGACAATTAGAAGTAGGTTAAAATTGAATTCCAAGATTTTCTTACATTGTGACTTAGTTACAAGTGAAGCTATTATTAAAAAAAGTGTGGTAAATACCTATACACTGACATTATTTCATTATTTCAGTTTTTATAAGTAGTCCGGAATATCCGGTTCACCTACAAATCCTACAATACAATGATTTTTTGTTTCAGAGTCAGTAAATTAGGAATGCACTTCGAGTTACATAGAATTCCTTTCAACGTGATTCCCTGAAATTATAATAATATGTAGTTTGAAAAACTATAAAAACACACTTTTATAGGAACAGACTAAAAGTACAAAATAACCGTCTATTCAGTAACTGAAATTAAAAAGCGTGGTGCGCGTTGTCAATTTAAGTACTACTTGAATGCATGCTTTGCAAAGGGCGCACCACGCTTTTTAATTTCAGTTACTGAATAGACGGTTATTTTGTACTTTTAGTCTGTTCCTATAAAAGTGTGTTTTTATAGTTTTTTAAACTACATATTATTTATTTTTTACTTTTTAGTTTAACAAATGGCAAGCTATGGATGGGGATGGTAATCGATTTCACAGTCCATTCATGTGTCTGCCCACCCCGTAAACATTATAACTCAAAGGCGTGATTGTATGTATTTAGTTTTACAAATTCAAGTGGAGTCTATTATATACCAGATGCGCGAGCCGAACCCTTACTTCCTCCGTGCTCCATCATCATCAGACCCTCACCACCAAGTGTAGCGAATAGGTCTCGTTAGAACGAAACAACGGAGCCTAAACTCGAGGGGTTTCCTAGTGGTCATTAAGGAGTGCCACTGACCTCCTCCTTGCTCCATCATCAGACCCACACCACCAAGTGTAGCGAATAGGTCACATCAGAACGAAACAAATGAGCCAGAACTCGAAGGGTTTTCTTGACGTCATTAAAGAGTTTCACTCGGTCCTCCCAGCTCCATCATCAGACCCTCACCACCAAGTGTAACGAATAGGTCTGATCAAAGCGAAACAAATGAGCACAAACTCGAGGTGTTTTCTATTGGTCATTAAGAAGTGTCACTGGCTTCTTTCCTGCTCCATCATCAGACCCTCACCACCAAGTGTAGCGAATAGGTCTCATCAGAACGAAACAACGGAGCCTAAACTGGAGGGGTTTCCTAGTGGTCATTAAGGAGTGCCACTGACCTCCTTCTTGCTCCATCATCAGACCCACACCACCAAGTGTAGCGAATAGGTCACATCAGAACGAAACAAATGAGCCAGAACTCGAAGGGTTTTCTTGACGTCATTAAGGAGTTTCACTGGGTCCTCCCAGCTCCATCATCAGACCCTCACCGACAAGTGTAACGAATAGGTCTTATCAAAGCGAAACAAATGAGTCAGAATTCGAGGTGTTTCCTATTGGTCATTGAGTAGTGCCACTGGCTTCCTCCCTGCTTCATCATCAGACCCTCACCACCAAGTACAGCTCATATTTCTCGTCAGAACGAAACAACGGAGCCTAAACTGGAGGGTTTTCCTAGTGGTCATTAAGGAGTGCCACTGACCTCCTCCTTGCTCCATCATCAGACCCACACCACCAAGTGTAGCGAATAGGTCACATCAGAACGAAACAAATGAGCCAGAACTCGAAGGGTTTCCTATTGGCCATTAAGGAGTTTCACTGGGTCCTCCCAGCTCCATCATCAGACCCTCACCACCAAGTGTAACGAATAGGTCTTATCAAAGCGAAACAAATGAGCACAAACTCGAGGTGTTTTCTATTGGTCATTAAGAAGTGTCACTGGCTTCTTTCCTGCTCCATCATCAGACCCTCACCACCAAGTGTAGCGAATAGGTCTCATCAGAACGAAACAAATGAGCCAGAAATCGAGGTGTTTCCTATTGGTCATTAAGTAGTGCCACTGGCTTCCTCCCTGCTTCATCATCAGACCCTCACCACCAAGTGTAGAGAATAGGTCTCATCAGAACGAAACAAATGAGCCAGAACTCGAGGTGTTTCCTATTGGTCATTAAGTAGTGCCACTGGCTTCCTCCCTGCTTCATCATCAGACCCTCACCACCAAGTGTAGCGAATAGGTCTCATCAGAACAAAACAAATGAGCCTAAACTCGAGGGGTTTCATAGCAGCCATTGAAGAGTTCTATTGCCCACCTCTTGACTCCATCATCAGATCAGCTCGATTTGTATTGTCATCGGATTCATATAGACTTGCAAAATTTCAAATCAATACGACAATTAGAAGTAGGTTAAAATGGAATTCCAAGATTTTCTTACATTGTGACTTAGTTACAAGTGAAGCTAATAAAAGTGTGGTAATATATGTATGGTTGAAAAGCTTAGGCCCGAATTCTCGAACGCAAATCATCTTTGGGAGCGTCTCAAACATCATAGCATCTCTTTCATACGTTTGACATTTAAAGTGACAGGGCGATGTTTGAGACGCTCCTAAAGATAAGTAGCGTACGATATAGTCCAGTCAAAATAAAGTTTGGGGTCACATTAATGGCACCTTTAACAAATTTATTTTTAAATAATAATATTGCCTTTATTTTGAGCACTCATCGTGATTTTGTAGGTGTACTGGTGTCCGTTCAAGAGAAATACCTAAAGTTGTGTTTTGGCCGTTTATAATTAGACAAAAAAGGCACTTTTGGTGAATATTATAATATAATCTATGGATACCCTTTAAATTATGTTAGGCAAGTAATCTCTGACGTGAGCACAATATTCTGCACATTGCAACGTTTTTTCAGTCACGACGTAAAAAATGAGACTTACAAAATCGCACTTTCAGAGATTTTACTACTAATACACTATAAATAAAAACCTCGAACCTATTTTAAGTTTTCACCTAGGTGACTTTCTTGGAACCTGGTTAAAAGTGTTTTTTTTGCGTTAAGTCGGTTATACATTAAAGTCACTTCAGTTTTTATGTAAGATTTCCATTAACATATTTATTTCATATATAAAAAAATCATAATCCCCTGATAACATGAGAAAGATTCCTCAAAATATAAAAATTTGTAGTTTAAAAAACTAAAAAACACACTTTTATAGGAACAGACCAAAAAGTACAAAATAACCGACTATTCAGTAACTGAAATTAAAAAGCGTGGTGCGCGTTGTCAATATTAAGTACCTACTTGAATGCTTGTTTTGCAAAGGGCGCACCACGCTTTTTAATTTCAGTTACTGAATAGACGGTTATTTTGTACTTTTTGGTCTGTTCCTATAAAAGTGTGTTTTTTTAGTTTTTTAAACTACAAATTTATTTTTTACTTTTTAGTTTGATAAATGGCAAGCTATGGGTGGTTGATAATTGATTTCACAGTCCATTCATGTGTCTGCTCACCCCGTAAACATTATAACTCAAAGGCGTGATTGTATGTATTTAGTTTTACAAATTCAAGTAGAGTCTATTAGTTACCTACCAGATGCGCGAGCCGAACCCTTACTTTCTCCTTACTCCATCATCAGACCCTCACTACCAAGTGTAACGAATAGGTCTTATCAACACGAAACAAATGAGCCCAAACTCGAGTGGTTTCCTATTGGTCATTAAGGAGTGTCACTGGCTTCCTTCCTGCTCCATCATCAGACCCTTACCACCAAGTGTAGCGAATAGGTCTCATCAGAACGAAACAAATGAGCTCTAACTCGAGGGGTTTTCTTGAGGCCATTAAGGAGTTTCACTGGTTTTCTCCCAGCTCCATCATCAGACCCTCACCACCAAGTGTAACGAATAGGTCTTATCAACAAGAAACAAATGAGCCCAAACTCGAGTGGTTTCCTATTGGTCATTAAGGAGTGTCACTGGCTTCCTTCCTGCTCCATCATCAGACCCTAAACACCAAGTGCGACTAAAAAGTCTCATCAGAACGAAATAACGGAGACCAAACTCGAGGGGTTTCCTAGTGGTCATTAAGAAGTGCCACTGACTTCCTCCCTGCTCCATTATCAGACCCTAACCACCAAGTGCGACTAAAAAGTCTCATCAGAACGAAACAACGGAGACCAAACTCGAGGGGTTTCCTAGTGGTCATTAAGAAGTGCCACTGGCTTCCTCCCTGCTCCATCATCAGACCCTCACCATCAAGTGTAACGAACAGGTCTTATCAGAACAAAAGAAATGAGCCTAAACTCGAGGGGTTTCCTAGCAGCCATTGAAGAGTTCTGTTGCCCACCTCTTGACTCCATCATCAGATCAGCTCGATGGTAGCAAATTATTGTATTGTCATCGGATTCATATAGACTTGCAAAGTTTCAAATCAATACGACAAGTAGAAGTAGGTTAAAATTGATTTCCAAGATTTTCTTACATTGTGACTTAGTTACAAGTGAAGCTAATAAAAGTGTGGTAATAAATGCACAATCACCGCAAAGTAATAAAATAACTCATTCAAAATCCAAATTACGCGTGACCTTGACGGAGCGTCCGCATGGCCAGTCGGTGTGCGAGAGAGACGGAATTATCGGGCGTGAAAAGGATGGATAGATGCGGCGCGTTGCCGAGCCGCAATTCATCCTACTTCCTAATTAAATTGATTATGTGAAAGTTTAGATGTTTGGATGTTGTTTGTTACTCGATCACGCCAAAACAGCTGAACGGATTTGGCTGAAATTTGGAATCTAGATACTTTGTAGCCTGGAGAGGAACATAGGTTCGAACGTAGGTAACTTGTTATTTTATTTATTACACAAATTCGCATCTTATTATCTAAATTTCAAAAAAGTTTGCTGCGTATTGTGCGCAGACTAGCCGGAGTAAAATTATTGATACTTTAATTGCGGATGTGACTTTTTACAAGCTTTTATTTAACTTGCAGTGTATGTATCTAGGTATGTATGTCCGTTCGGGTCAAATCTTACGATCTAAATTTGACCCACTTGCCAGTGTCCGATTGAGCTGAAATTTTGCATATAGGTTTGGTATGGATGACAGTACAATATTAAAGTAAGGCCAGCAAAAAAGCTTGTCACAAAAATTATTTTTTTACAAAAAACTTATTTTTGTGATAATAAGAAAGATCATATGATTATTTAAGTTTTATAACAAACTATTTTTATTTTATTTTTTTATTGCAATTCGGGTTTTGGTACTATTTTGACAGGAAAATAGCAACGCAATGTTAAAATATTAAAAAATCCAAGATGGCGGCCAACTTTTTTGTTTGTGGGCCGATTTTGATAAAACTCGATTTCTAGTACTATTTTGAAAAGAAAACAACAACGCATTGCTAAAAATTAAAAAAAAATCCAAGATGGCGGCCAACTTTTTTGTTTGTGGGCTGTTTTTGAGTTTTTTTGGTACTATTTTGACAGAAAAATAGCAACGCAATGTAAAAAATAATAAAAAATCCAAGATGGCGGCCAAATTTTTTGTTTGTTGGCCGATTTCGATAAAACTCGATTTCTAGTACTCCTTTGACAAGAAAACAGCAACGCAATGTTAAAAATAATAAAAAGTCCAAGATGGCGGCCAACTTTTTTGTTTGTGGGCTGTTTTTGATGAAACTCGGTTTTTTTTCCACCACTTTGATTACCAAACTTTACAATTCTGCGAACTGTACTTTGTGATAGAAACAAACAATAACAGTCTAAAATTAAATCAGGGATAATAGTTTTCAATACCTACAATTTTTTTTACGAATTAACATTTCATGCTTAAGATATTTTGGTCGCACTATAAAACTAAGAGTATATAACCTCTTAAGTTAGGATAAAAGTATTAAAAATGTACCTATGTGGGGTAATTCTTAAAGTTCTAACATCCAGGATCAATATAAAACTTTGTGAATACGCGTCGTGCAACTTACTTACTTACCCGTGAAATCCGCGGTGCGTTGGTAAACATCGTCGAGACTACTGAGCAACTTTACTGCTTGGAACTCCGCCAAACATTGTAAAACACCTAGAAAACTATATCACGGGCACCGCCACGGATTACCTTATTCATAGTTATGAAATTTCCACTTCTCTTCTACGAAATACAATAAACAAATAATACTTATAAATAGTCATAACTTTAAACTTTTTAAAAGGCATTCCTTTGGCCGTTTTCACCAAACGTTAAGACGTTCCTAAGGCAATGCTTATCGTTAAGCGATTCTTAAATGGAACTTTTACGTTTCACCACAACTTAAGAATGCCCTAAGTAGTTAAGAAGCTCCTAAAGTTAGGACACAGAAAACGGCCGCCTAATTGTTAAGGATCAACTTAACGTCAAATGAAACGTCAAACTTGACTTGAGTTATCTTCGTAAATCTTGAATAAAGTTTAAAATAATCATGAATTTGTATAATAAAAAATTAATGTGTAAGATTTGTTTGAATTTCTGAATTTCTTTGAAATTTTTGACGACGATGAAGGTGATATTTGTACGCATAAAGACAACGACGGATAACGCCAATACACACGAAGCGCTCTCATGCTGTGGAAATATACGAGAACTTGTATCTACATTACGGAAAATGTTGGTTTCCTAGAACTTTCAAGACTTTCAAAGGAACTTTATGGTACCTACCTAATCTATGCTAGAATTCATTTTTCAGAAGTGACATTCTATAGAGAAATTGAAGGGTACAGGGGCAAAACAAGAAATGTCACAAACAGGTTTTTTGTTTTTTATTTTTTATTTTATTTTTTTTGTCTTGCATAATTATTTTTTATTAATTTACTGATAGGAACCTAAGTTTACTTTACAAAGATCGGCTGTAAATACAAATAAACTTTTGACAAATGTTCACAAATATACTTACATTAAAATGTAAATTACACAAAAATCTGTTTTGTGACATTCCTTGTTTTGCCCCTGTACCCTTCAATTAAACTTAACTAAGACGTTCCTATCTAGGAATCTTTTTAGTAGTTTTGGTTGGTGAAACGTAACAGTATCATAAGGTACTGTTTAAATTAAGATATTCTTAGCTAAGAAATACCTTACGAGTGTTTGGTGAAAACAGCCATAAATTTTCAAAATTACATATTTTGCTAAGTATACCTACTGAGACCCACTGATAATGCGATGTTCTTCAAATTGTATCTGCAGTTGGGAATTCTCGCCTTAATGACGCGCGCGCCTCACTTCATTTGCGTTTTTGGTAATAATTATAATTAAATAACTATAACATATTGGTACGGGATTTTTATTGTTTTGAGTTTATATAAATTATTTCTACATGTATTACTAAAAAAATTTGAGGTGACTTTAATGTGCGAATTTTAAAATCAAATAAAACTGCATTAAAAAAAAGTACCAGAGTCACCTTGGTGATAATTGGTATACTTATTTGTATTATTTATATACATGCTTTGATTAAATATCACTCGGTGTGCCATTATTGTTATAAAGTTAGAAATAATTTGACATAGTATATTCGAAATACACTCAATAAATCGACCTAGACGAGAGATTATTTATTCCTTAATTAAAGCATTCTAAAAGACTCTAAAATGAACAAAATCACCAGTTTTCCATTTTTTGTTCACACCCAAATTATTTTTTCTTACTTTATTGATTGATTAACCGACAAGTACGAAGTTAATATCAGAGATTATTCTGATTTCCGGTTTTTAAGTATTCATTTATGTTATTCCAAATTATCACCCAAAGTGCTAATATTGCAACCTACTCCATACAAACACATTTATTTTGACTGGACTAATATTCCGGTATAAGTGTTAAAGTGTTTTATGACAGTGAGTGAGTGAGCAAGTGAGAACGCAATAACATTAAACGAAAAATAGTGTGCCTAAACTTGTTCCAGGAAATACGTGTTTTTTCAGTAT
This sequence comes from Crambus lathoniellus, assembly GCA_949710035.1. Lineage (NCBI taxonomy): Eukaryota > Metazoa > Arthropoda > Insecta > Lepidoptera > Crambidae > Crambus > Crambus lathoniellus. The sequence continues at coordinate 18,009,277 of OX453302.1, read as the reverse complement.
CTAAGCCTTGTGAAATAAATGTTTGTCATTTAGAATCACCATTACATTTGCAAGGCTTCTCAAAATATTTTCTTTACTTTTAAAATTTATGAGTAACTAGCTGACCCGGCAAACGTTGTTTTGCCATATTTTGATTGGACACGAACTTCGTATCAACTGCCTGACACAATGTCACTTATTAAAAAAAAAAGAAATCCTAAGCGGCAAAAATGTCAGTGATTACAGTATAGTGCCACAAGCTTTTCTGTTCCGGTGACAGTCGTGACAGAGGAGCCACTTGCAATACGAAATTAGCTGTCAAAATGGACTGTCGTATGAAAACTGTTTTAGTTCCAAAGATAATCACAGGAACAGAAAAGATTGGCGCACTATACTTATAAAGTCCTTGGTGATTACATACTCTTTGACATACCTTCTCTTTGGAACATGTAGAATTTTTTCGCCTTTGGAAGCTGCTAAGAAATGACAGTTGTGTGAAGTATGACAGCTTAACGGTTTTCTATACAAAATTACCATTTTTATTTTATAATTTTCCTGGATATAAAGTAGCCTATGTTATTCTCCAGCTCTCAAATTATCTCCTTACCAAAAATCTCGTCGATCCGTTGCTCCGTTTTGACGTGAAAGACGGACAAACAAACAAACAAACAAACACACTTTCACATTTATAATATTAGTATGGATTAGTATGGATTCTCCAGCTCTCAAATTATCTCCTTACCAAAAATCTCGTCGATCCGTTGCTCCGTTTTGACGTGAAAGACGGACAAACAAACAAACAAACAAACAAACACACTTTCACATTTATAATATTAGTATGGATTATGAACGCCCAAGGTTCAGGTAAAATTTGTGCAAAAAAGCAGATTTTTGGAGGCTTATGCTGAATTTGGTTCTCCAGATTTTTTGTTCTGATAGACACCTAGATTTTAGTGCACGGGATAGGATACCTATTAGTTCAGAAGTTTCAAAGAAAGATCTGATACAATTACAATACAACGCAATAATCATGTACGAGCGTTTGTATGAAAAATTATGTTTATAAAAAAATAAAACCGCCTTCTAAAAAACCACATCAAAAAAGTAAGAAATAATTCCTCACCAAATAAAAAACGTAAGTACTTTGAAGTCGGGCGTGAAACATGTACAATTTTTTGTTGTTTTTGTTAAAACCCGCCCGACTTCAAAGTACTTACGTTATTTATTTGGTGAGGAATTATTTCTTACTTTTTTGATGTGGTTTTTTAGAAGGCGGTTTTATTTTTTATAAAAATAATTTTTATTTCACTCTTTTTAGTGCATCGTGCAGGCAATTTACGTGTTTTCTGGTAAATAGGTATGTGATCAAACTCAAAACCTCCTTTTTCGAAGTCGGTTAAAATACCTTGAGGTATCCCCTTTTTACCAAAACAAGAATGATCTAAATCGGTTTATAAACAAAGGAGTTATGCCTAAAGATAGTATTATATTCACATAAAGTGGTAACGAAAACGACAGTATTTTCAAGATTTCCTGAAAACTACTGAACCGATTTCAAAATTTCAAAAAATGGGACCACCTTGGATACCAACCTGATGTAATAACGTTTGAACCATTTCAATCGGTTCAGCCGTCTTCGAGTAATCGGTGGACATACACAAAAAAAAAAAAAAAACATACATACAGACGAATAGAGAACCTCCTCCTTTTTGATTTAGAAGTCGGTTAAAAAGTAAGTCGGGTTGGCCGTTTTATTATAAGTATTCCAAATTGTTATCGATGTCTACTTTTGATGGTTGATTTTGGTAAGTATTAACTATTTAATGTTTAAGAAATATCAACTTATTAGTCAGAAATTTGAATTAAAAAATATCCTTGTCTATGAATATAAAGGCCTTCACGCAGAGCGGTTGCATGAATATCTGAATGTCGGTCGTAAACGTAATAGTGTTCACCTCAGATCATATAATACTCTGAGGTGTTCACCCATTGTCTGCTGACAATACCTATTATTTTTTGCTTATGCTATGAGTAAATAACTAGGTTCATAATGGAATTAATATCTACTTATGTGAACAGCTGTTTTTAGATATGCCAGTCATAATATATTCTGCAGGTAGGTAAGTGTACTATCAGCACCACAGAATATAATTATAATTCAGCACTTTGTTTATATAATATGTGCTTCACTGTTTTTATTACCAAGACTAGCTTTCCGCCCGCGGCTTCGCCCGCGTGGACTACACGACGCGACGTTATCGCGCGGGAATGTGATATTTTCCGGGATAAAAAGTAGCCTATGTTCCTCTCCAGGCTACAAAATATCTTTATCCCTCAACCAACTCCGTTCGGCCGTTTTGGCGTGATTGAGTAACAAACATCCAAACATCCAAAGATCTAAACTTTCACATTTATAATATTAGTAGGATTGGCCGCCCGCGACTACGTCCGTCCGTGAGTAATTTAATTGGGTACATCGCAAAATTTCATGTCAAAAAGTAGGTAGATAGGCGTTCTCTAAGGTCTCGTCAGCACCGTCATCAATCCATTTTAATGTCCCCGCTGCTGGGGTACAGGCCTTCATATTGATGGATAAGGAGAATGGACCATGACCTTCCACACGGGCCCATTGCAGTTATGGGGTATTAACCAATCCAAATGCAGCCAGAACCATCGGCTTATCGTGTCTTCCGAAGCACCATATATTTTTGAACAGCCATCCCGTGAAAGACCACTGCGAAAGTCACATAACATCAGCGATCGCAGCCCGAGCACGCTAGGTACCTGGGTGAGGCTTATATTTTTTGCACTAATCGCACAAAGGAGATCACAACGGAATGTGTCACTACTGAAATTATGTGTTACAACGGAATTTGTAAACCTTTGTACACAAAGACTGTGTTTTTGCATTTTAGAAAGGGGTATTTAGTTCTTGTGTTTATGTTTGTGTTTGTCTTTTTTAGTGTTTTGTTTATTCAGTTTTCGTTATTCTGTGTGTAATAAATTGATAAAATAAATATTATTATTAAATAAAAAATATGAATTTCTGTGCGTAATTTTTATTTTTCCATATTAATAAACTTATTTTTAGCTCTTAGCAAATATCACAAATCAATTAAGATGCTTAAGGTTGTTGCTATCGCTCGGTGAAACTCAAGTCTCAAAAAGATGGCGCTACTTACGCAAATTTGGATTTTTTAATTATATAAGTAAGAAAGTTTTGCATTTTCATACTTTAATATCTTTCAGGTATCCATCCAAGTATTAGTTATATGTGCTTAGAGGTCGCAAAAATATGTAGTGATAATAAATGAAATTAATCTTAAATTTAACAATTTACACTTCCCTTTATAATTTACGTTGTGACACGTCGCACAAATTTGTGTCACTTTGTCGCACAACGGATAGAATTTTTAACACGTCCTAACCTAAAAAAAATCATAACATATACATTAATGAATTTATCCTTCGAAATTTGTCACAATTCATAAAAGAAATTAATGTTTTACTTGATTTTTAACTCCAAATCAAGATAGCTATTCAATTAATGATAATACAAAAGAAATAAACCTTACCTTTTCTTAACGACACTCAGCAGGTTCCAGCACTTTTTTCCAAATGACACGATAAAAAAGATGGTGGAATCGTTCAGAAATGTGTCAAGCATGATGGGCCAGTGTTGCTACTTTAAATAAATGAATCTTTATGGTAGATTATTATAAAGTCTGAGAAATATCGCGTCGCACACCTGAAGTATTACAACTGAACAGAATTTGGGACACCTATAAATTTGTGAATAAAAACAATACAACTGATAAATTGTAGCCTATTTTAGTTTTAATTTTGTAGCTATGATCCAATAGAACAAGTTATATGCGAAAATAAAAAGTTATAGTCATAAAAAACTGTAAATACCAATCATTTGTGTCGAGTAAGCGTTTGCGGACATCAACAAATTGTATGGAAGGAAAAAGTAGCCCTTTTTTGACATTAATGTATTAAATGTAAACAATAGGAATATATTTATAAAAAAAATAAACATAATAAAGAAATATACGTCCTTTTGTGTGTTTTTATTAAAAGTGGAATTAAAAAAAAAAACGAAAATAATTTTTTCACTTCTCATGCTCGTAAAGTTCGTGTTTATGTTGGGTATAGGCTGCATAAAATCGCTTTTTATGCTCTAGTGCATAAAGTTAAATCTTCGTCTATGTCACAGACTCTAAGACAAAGGTCGTCAAGTAAACAGTCACACACGCAATTAAACTTCGTTAAATAAACTTGTTGTTTCATTCTTTTTCTTAAATTTTGTTACTAAATAAATAAAACTAGGCAAAATTAAAGAGTTTTGTAAGTATTTGTAATAAGTATTTTAAGAGCATTATGGACTACGATCTATGCTAAGTAACTGTGCTTCCACGTATACAAAAAGAAAAAGAAAGTTTTCCCGCCAATATGGCGAAGTGTTTATTTTTTCTTTTTTGCAATATTGTAATTTATTTTCCTCACACTCGAAGTGAAAAGCAGAGTGTATAACTCGTAAATAAAACCCATTTTACCCTCGAATTGACTATCCATCCTCGCCTACGGCTCGGGTGGATATATACGTCTCGGGTAAAATGGTATGTTTTATGCACTTGTTGTACAATCTACTATTATATTCAAACTCTTGGGACAGCAAATTTTTACAAAATGTGCAAAAACTATGAGCCTTACCCACCTATACTTTATACCAAACATGAAAGTTCAAAAATTCGGACGTTCTCCTACTCTTGAACTACCTACCAAAATGCAAAAAATCAAGTCAATACTTGGCTAAGGTACTTTTTAATGTGGCATGGCATGGGTTCTATGACAGCTCTCTCGTGCAAAGCGAAGCTGTTTTTCTATAGTACGCTAGTTGATACATAACTACTACTACCCAAAGGTCCGCGCCAGATGTCTGCGCGCGACTGGTGGCGTATTTAATGTTGCCAGTAGTTGTAAATAATTTTCCCATCACGTGTAGATGAGGAAAAAATCTAACTGGCTTTTGTCCGTTTGCTATAATTGAGAATACATACATACATTCTCAATTATAGCAACTGTTTTCTATTGCTATTGTTGATGGAAGTATCTACTTCGATCAATAATAGCAATAGAAATTTGTAAGTAACTATAGTAACTATAGAGTAGAAAATAATAGTAACTATAATACCCCAAGCGAAAGCAAAATATCACATAATGGTCACCCTAAAAATGACCTGTCAAAGAAGCAGTCCGCGCCTGCACTTTAGCAAATGGTTTTCAGTAGGTAGCCTGTTATTGTCCTGTTCTATTTCGCAAGCACATTTCACCTGTAAAACAATTTCTCTTCCAGCACTTTTGATGACTTTTGGCATGACGATTACTTTTCGCCTGTCACAACAAATACCATGGCGACCTGCCAAATTTGTAATTAGTTCCAAATTCGACCGCGCGCAAACTTATCTGGCGAGCGCTCTACGTCGCACTGTAGAAACGGATTGAGTTTTCAAACATGTGTCAAAACAAAATGAAATTAAAAATCAAAAGCACTAAGGAGTATTGATATCAACTTCGATACAAATGACCCCCAAAATAATTTTCTATCCCTTTTTAACCCTGTTAGGCGATGAGTTTCAATAAAATATGAATGTGCGTCAAGTTAGCAGCCTCACAACAGAATTAGATGGTTTTGATTATGTCAAAAAATACTGTATAAATAGTGTTAAATAGTGATGTATATTAAATAAATAGTGATACTTTGATTCAAAAGATATTTGAGTATCTTAGTGAGGCTGCTAACTTAACGTCAAGTTAGCAGTCACCTCAAGAAATACAGTTTGTATCAATGTGATTTATATGTCAAAAAATACTGTATAAATAGTGTATCGTAAACGCAAAATTTCAAAAGTAGTTCTTTAATACAAGCCGAGATATTAGGGTCTCTAAGTTGGCTGCTAACTTGACGTTTCTTGCGATGGAGATTCCAGGGAAACAAGTACAAGTTTTTAATAAATAAATACTTGAAAAAATACTGTGTGAAATAGTGAATCTTAGGATATAAATAAAAAAAGAATTCTTCTTTGCTTTTTTCAAAAAATCTAATGTAAACTTCTATATAATAATCTGAATATATGCTGACGATCAATGTTGAACTTTGCTCCTTAGTAATAAGGTTCAAACTTTATTTCAATCGTGGAGTGCGTACTATCGAGCAAAAAAGTGAAATATATATTTTTGATTGTGTCAATACATACGTTTAATCGGTTTAATGCTATTGATTAGGTATTTAAACAAATATATTTCTACCCACTTCTTAACCGACTTTAAAAAAGAGGAGGTTCTCAAGTCGACTGTATTTTTTTTATGTATGTTTTACCATAACTTCGCCAGTTGTTAACCGATTTTAATAATTCTTTTTTTATCTGAAAGAAAATAGTTTATGTGTGGTTCCATGAAAAATTCAAAGTAGTCAGTTCAGTAGTTTTTTCACAATCCTGAAAAAACACATAGTTTTTGACTGGTAGTTCCTGCTTTACACGTCAATATCTTCGCGAACATTGACCAATTTCCATGATTATTTTTTTATTCGAAAGAGTAAACTCCTGCGGTGGTCACATTGTTACCAAGTCTGATGGTGGAATCCAGGGGAAATCGAGGAAAACCCGTAAGTTTTATGGTAATTTACGTATTTTATAGATTTTCTAAACTTTTTTAAGTATTTGCATCTGGTAGTCATCATCTCCTGGTGATGAGCTGGTGATGGAAGGTACAACTCCTCAAATATTGTTGATACGTAAAGATTTTTAGTTGTATTCTTTCAGGTTATTTAGGTGAGCTGATGATGGAAGGTAAAACTACTTAACGCTTAGGAGTTAAAGCATGTTTTTTAAGTACCATATGCATGAATAGACCTTTAGTTGTATTCTTTTAAGTTATTTAGGTTAGCTGATGGTGGAAGATTAAAAAACTGCATAACAGTTAAAAGTTGGAGGATGGTGCTTGTCTGAGTGTTCTAATTTAGATATGGGCTACAGTTTTAAACATTGCACATTATGCGACGCTTGCGCATTAGATTTCTTACATCAAAAATGAAAAATAAAAAAAATAAAAAAAATTATTAAACCGCCTTCAAACAAAAACTGCCGACAAAAACTCACTTCCCAAAAAACGTTAAAGTAAAAAATTTATTGAATCATTCCATTCAAAGGTCGAAAGGGCGGGACAATATCTAATTAATTTTGGAACTTACTGATTTGATTGAAGTCGGTGTCAAGCCGAAAGTGTTGGGTTATGGGTGATATATTGAAACAATACGAATTATGCAGAATAAACTATTTATTTCAGCCACGATGTGCATAACAAGAACGTCAAAATTTTCTATTTATATTTATTTCAACAGAAAGAAAATATTTAGTGAAACAATAATACACAATATCTCATGCGCAGAGTGGTGTGAAGTACATAACAATAGGTAGGTAGGTAATGGCTTGGCACCGACTTTAATCAAATCAGTAAGTTCCAAAATTAATTCGATAATGTCCCACCCTTTCATCCTTTGAATTAAATGATTCAATTATTTTTTTATTTTTACATTTTGTTGTGAACTAGTTGTGAGACGGTCGACTTTTTCTAGTACCTACCTACTTCATTTAAATTTTTTTTTAGTAAGTAAGTAACAAAAATTAAACTGTGAATGCAAAGAAGTAAAAATAAAAATTCTAAGCTTTCTGTATTTAAAAATCATTTGCGCTATTTGTTATTCCTTTTACTTACTTCGTCGTAACATTGCAGTCGAGTCAACCCTAGTGCGGCAACCAAGACCACCCAAAACCAATTTGGCTTAAGCGTTTCCGAGTAATAGAACCGTATTACGTACAGCTACGGTTCAATTTCGCTTGTAATTAACGGTAAATTAGTTAGGCAGGCGTGCGGGTGCAAATTATTTTAGACCTAATTGTCGCGTGGAAAAGATTGATAATTCATTGTTTGTGTTTCGGAAGTGAGCCTTCTGCTACAAATATTATTCTGTGCTGATAGTAAAACTTTTGTAAGTATTGCGAAAAATCAAAACCAAACCCAGGTAACATCAATATATTCTAATGCGCTAGAAACCAGTCAACTGCAAAACAGCAATTTTATTGTAAAAACAAAGGTTTATAAAGTACTAGCTTTCCGCCCGCGGCTTCGCCCGCGTGGACTTCACGACGTTATCCCGCGGGAATGTGATATTTTTCCGGGATAAAAAGTAGCATGTGTTCCTCTCCAGGCTACAAAGTATCTGAGTCCCAAATTTCAGCCAAATCTGTTCAGCCGTTTTGGCGCGATTGAGTAACAAACATACAATCATCCAAACATCTAAACATTCACATTTATAATATTAGTAGGATTTCATCCAAAACAAATTTCTTAAAGTTTTTATACAAAACATTTTTTCAAACAGAAAATGGAATTTATTGAAAAAAAATCTTATGACAAAAGGAATTCTAACGATTGTTATTATTACCTTAAAATACCTTATTTTAATTGCCTTTATCAAAAATGGCTAAAAGTTGTTTAGAAAACTTTTAGAGCAAAAAGTGGCCAAAACCGGTACAGTGGCCAAAACCGGTACGCCTGCCCTACATTATAACACCCAGACCAAGAAAAACAGATATGTTTATGCACACAAATATTTATCTTGTTTGGGAATCGATCCCGAGACCTCGAGCGTAGAAGGCAGGTATCCTAACCCTGTGCAAAATCGGTTGTCATTTGAAAAAAGTAACCGCTGTAACTGAACAGATTTAAATACCTAGTCATAAAAGACTAATCAAGTAACTTTAATATTTAATGCACTAAGAATATACTTAAGTAACTAAGTTCCTAAGTAGTAACTTTACGAAAGATTAGCTTGGTACTTATGAAGGTACTAAATACGAGAAGTTTTGAATGACTAAGAGCTAACCTATATCATTTTAATAAATAAATACCAAAATAGAAAATAAGTTACGTACTTTTAAACTGTAGGTTGTTATTATATATCACTTCTTATGGTACAAATGTACTCACTGCTCACCAATTTTAAAACAAACAAAACTTTTCTCCAATGTCATGTCACCGAATCGAAATCACGTAAGTAAACAAAATCACGCCATCTCGCGGTGTTGCTTTGTACCTACCACGCCAGTGACTCGTTTGCGCTAGCGATGGGGCATTTCCAAATGTACGACAAGAAAAAATAACATGCTGTAAAAATAGTGATTCTGTTTCATTCATTTATTTTAACTTTGTTAAAGTTAATATTTATTTTACGTGTTAAATTAATTGTCATAACTTATAACGTCTAACGCTATCAAAAACTATGAGATTGATTCGTGTCTACTTCTTGTATGCATTGCGGTGTCCTTCCGGATTTCGCCAAATTAATTCGAGTCACAAATGACAAATGCTTGACATATTATGTTTCGATATACGATAGATTACGTGTCATTTAAAATGACTGGAATAAAAAATTTGACAATATCAGTACGTCTAAAGAAAACTGTACACGACTGTACCTAAAATTGAATGTATGGTAGAAGTTTACATTCGATTTTTTGAAAATAGCAAAGAAGAATTCTTTTTTTATTTATATCATAAGATTCACTATTTCACACAGTATTTTTTCGAGTATTTATTTATTTAAAACTTGTACCTGTTTCCCTGGAATCTCCATCGCAAGAAACGTCAAGTTAGCAGCCAACTTAGAGACCCTAATATCTCGGCTTGTATTAAAGCACTACTTTTGAAATTTTGCGTTTACGATACACTATTTATACAGTATTTTTTGACATATAAATCACATTGATACGAACTGTATTTCTTGAGGTGACTGCTAACTTGACGTTAAGTTAGCAGCCTCACTAAGATACTCAAATAACTTTTGAATCAAAGTATCACTATTTATTTAATATACATCACTATTTAACACTATTTATACAGTATTTTTTGACATAATCAAAACCATCTAATTCTGTTGTGAGGCTGCTAACTTGACGCACATAAATATGAAACACATCTTCGATTAGTTCTGTTAAAGAATGTTTATGCAAAATTTGAAGAAGATTGGACAAAGGAATCACGTTGTCCCATACAAACTTTACCCCCGTTTTTCACCCCCTTAGGGGTAGAATTTCGAAAAATCCTTTCTTATCGGATGCCTACAACATACAAGGAACACACCCTCCAAGTTTCAGGTCTCTACGATCAGCGGCTTAGGCTGTGCGTTTATCCGTCAGTGATTCAGGACAAAGGATTTTATATATATAGATAGATACGAATGTTTCAAATCATACCCGATAATAAAGTCGTTTTATGCACTTGTTGTACAATCTACTACTCACTTCTCATGCTCGTAAAGTTCGTGTTTATGTTGGGTATAGGCTGCATAAAATCGCTTTTTATGTTCTAGTGCATAAAGTAAAATCTTCGTCTAAGTCTTAGACTCAGACAAAGGTCGTCAGGTAAACCGATTTGACGACCGATTTGGTGCAGGGGTAAGGCTACCCACTTTCTGCGCCAGTGGTCTCGGGTTCGATTCCCGAACAAGACAAATATTTGTGTGCATGAACATGTACAAACAAAAAGTATTTAAGTATATATTTATCCGTTATCAAGTTTTCCATGATACAGTTTCTTAATAAAATTAAAAAGGGCTTAGATAATTGGTGTGAATGTAAGAAGTTATTTATTCATTATTATTTATTATAAACAGTCACACACGCAATTAGATTTCGTTAAATAAACTTGTTATTTCACTCTGTTTCTTCAATTTTGTACATAATCCATGTTAAATTACTAAATTAAATAAAACAAGGCAAAATTAATGAGTTTTCTAAGAAATAATTATTTCAAGAGCATTATGGACTACGATCTATGCTAAAGTCACTGTGCTATGATCAACGATATTGAAAGAATTATCCTCTAACTCCTAACCATTGAGGAGTTGTACCTTCCATCACCAGCTCATCAGCATGAGATGATGACTACCAGATGCAAATACTAAAAAATCTTTAGAAAATCTATAAAACAGGTAAACAACCTATAAAATTTACAGGTTTTCCTCGATTTCCCCTGGATTCCACCATCAGCTCCTAACTTTTTAACAGTGTAACCACCTCAGGAGTTTACTCTTTCGAATAAAAAAAAATCATTGAAATTGGTCAATAGTTCGCGAAGATATTGACGTGTAAAGCAGGAACTACCAGTCAAAAATAGTTTAAAAAACTAAACAAACACACTTTTAATAGTAACAGACTAAAAAAAAAATAACCGTCTATTCAGTAACTGATATTAAAAAGCGTGGTGCGCGTTGTCAATATTAAGTTCTTGAAATTTATGCTTTGCAAAGGGCGCACCACGCTTTTTAATTTCAGTTACTGAATAGACGGTTATTTTTTTTTAGTCTGTTACTATTAAAAGTGTGTTTGTTTAGTTTTTTAAACTATTTATTTATTTATTTCTTTTTAGTTTTATAAATGGCAATCCAAATTAACATGAATTGATGCCACTGGCTTCCTTAATAACATATAATAAATTACATAATTAGGTACATATAATAAAGTATAAGACTAATTTATTCCTCCCTGTTCCAGCATAAGACCCTAACCACCAAGTGTAGCAAATAGATCTCATCTGAATGAAACAAATGAGCTCAAACTCGAGGGGTTTCCTAGTGGTCATTAAGGAGTGCTACTGGCTTCCTCCATGCTCCATCATCAGACCCTCACCACCAAGTGTAGCGAATAGGTCTCATCTGAATGAAACAAATGAGCTGAAACTCGAGGGGTTTCCTAGTGGTCATTAAGGAGTGCTACTGGCTTCCTCCAACCCTCACCACCAAGTGTAGCGAATAGGTCTCATCTGAATGAAACAAATGAGCCCAAACTCGAGGGGTTTCCTAGTGGTCATTAAAAAGTGTCACTGGCTGCCTCCCTGCTCCATCATCAGACCCTCACCACCAAGTGTAGCGAATAGGTCTCATCAGAACGAAACGAATGAGCCAAAACTCGAGGGGTTTCCTAGTGGTCATTAAGAAGTGCCACTGCTGGCTTCCTCCCTTCTCCATCATCAGACCCTCACCACCAAGTGTAACGAATAGGTTTCATTAGAACGAAACAAATGAACCAGAACTCGAAGGGTCTCCTATTGGCCATTAAGGAGTGCCACTGGCTTTCTCCCTGCTCCATCATCAGACCCTCATCACCAAGTGTAACGAATAGGTCTCATTAGAACGAAACAAATGAGTCAGACTCAAAGGGTTTCCTATTGGCTATTAAAGAGTGCCACTGGCTTCCTCCCTGCTCCATCATCAGACCCTCACCACCAAGTGTAGCGAATAGGTCTAATCAGAACGAAACAAATGAGCCAGAACTCGAGGTGTTTCCTATTGGTGATAAAGGAGTGCCACTGGCTTCCTCCCTGCTCCATCATCAGACCCTCACCACCAAGTGTAGCGAATAGGTCTAATCAGAACGAAACAAATGAGCCAGAACTCGAGGTGTTTCCTATTGGTGATAAAGGAGTGCCACTTGCTTCCTCCCTGCTCCATCATCAGACCCTCACCACCAAGCGTAGCGAATAGGTCTCATCAGAACGAAACAAATGAGTCAAAACTGGAGGGGTTTTCTTGTGGTCATTAAGGAGTTTCACTGGCTTCCTCCCAGCTCCATCATCAGACCTTCACCACCAAGTGTAACGAATAGGTCTTATTATAACGAAACAAATGAGCTCAAACTCGAGGGGTTTCCTAGTGCTCATTAAGGAGTGCCACTGGCTTCCTCCCTGCTCCATCATCAGACCCTCACCACCAAATGTACCGAATAGGTCTCATCAGAATAAAACAAATGAGCCTAAACTCGAGGGGTTTCCTAGCAGCCATTGAAGAGTTCTATTGCCCACCTCTTGACTCCATCATCAGAGCAGCTCGATAGTAGCAAATTATTGTATTGTCATCAGATTCATATAGACTTGCAAAGTTTCAGATCAATACGACAATTAGAAGTAGGTTAAAATTGAATTCCAAGATTTTCTTACATTGTGACTTAGTTACAAGTGAAGCTAATAAAAGTGTGGTAAAAACTATGTGTTTTTTCAGAAAAAAACTACTGAACTGACTACTTTAAATTTTTCATGGGACCACACATAAACCCATGAAATCGGTTAACAACTGGCGAAGTTATGGTAAAACATACATAAAAAAAATACAGAAGACTTGAGAACCTCCTCCTTTTTTTGAAGTCGGTTAAAAAATAAAGACTTCGCCATATTGGCGGGAAGACATTCTTTTTTTTTTATACATGGCCTTGGCAGCACAGTGACTTTAGCATAGATCGTAGTCCACAATGCTCTTGAAATTCTTATTTTTTAGAAAACTCATTAATTTTGCCTAGTTTTATTAATTTAGTAATTTAACATGGATTATGTACGAAATTGAAGACACAGACTGCAATAACAAGTTTATTTAAGGCGCAAAGGTTCGCCAAACTACAAAATAGGCCTATCTTTGGAGTCAAACTAGTTCTAAAGGAAAGGCTCAATGAATTTGAAAAAAAATATATGTTACGTAGAATATAGTCAAAAATAAATTTATAATTCAAAATTTGATTGTGTCTTCTAGATTTGATAAAAAAAAATTAAACGTTTAATCTATTTTTATGCAATAATTTTAGAACTAGTCCTTAACGGCTGAAGCAATTTTGACGGCACTTTCACTAAATTAAAGAGCAGTAAATTTTTTACAAATTGATAATAGGAAATTTGAAACAAGTAATTATTATTGGTCTTAAATCCGAATTTATTGATATGCGCAAGAGGTTCCCTACGCCAGGTCTACGCGTCAGTCTTCCTCAGGCATTTGCACGGGGAGGTTGTGTCGCTCGTTGACGCGCACTCAGTCACGAGTCAATCAGTGGTTGCAAAGAATAAAATACGAAGCGGAGTTGGAACAATTAGGCATAATATTTCGCCTGTGCCTGTGCGCATAGACGCTATCGTAATAGTACATTATTGCAAAGGCCGTGAAATAGGCAATAGGCTACTTGACTCATACTTAATTTCATACATCGAATGAATATTTCCTTTAGTACTTGGCTTAGGAAAACGTAAGAAAGCGAAGCGATATCATAAAATAAAAGTATGTGATGGATATTATACATTAAATTTAATTAATAAACTTTACATTAGGTCATATTGGGGCAATTACTAAAAGATAATGTTATTGATTTACCCGGTACATTTGTTTGTTTGTTGAACTTCTGATGAGGTTTGCAGGTTTATTTATTTATTTATCTCGTTTTTTTCAACTCATAAAATTTTCATACTTTATATGTATTTTTCTTTTAACTTCGCTGGAAGCAGGTTTTCCATTTTCGATTTGGCTACTGAGGGCCTAGACAAGTAGCTTTCTAATAGATATCGCACGTAGAATAGAAAGAAATTGTATGGGATTGACATTAGTGGTCACGTGACATTTCAATCGCTAATGTCAATAAAATAAAAAATAAAAAAATAAAAATTGTTTATTTCATAAATAATTTACATTGTTTCAATTTCAAGTTTAAAGACACAATAAGGCTTGTTTAACATAGAATTGAAATTGGTGACTACTGTTGCCTGTAGTAAGATAAACCTGTGTTACAAGCAACAGGGCCCCTTACATAATTAAGGCATTGTTGCCTAGTGTAGTTTGTGTGTGGGTATTCTGAAATTACTTAATAACAAAATGAAAAAAGAAAAATGAAAAATTATAGTAAGAAGTATATTGTAATAACCAGCTGAGTGTAGATTTTAGAAAAATATTTTAAGTTTGTAAAATGTTCTCCGTCTCGTCATAATCCATACTTTAAAGCCATTTAGCTATTTTCAATTTGCAATTATAATGAGTCAAGTAGTAAATCGATAATGTAGACTTTAATTTATTATAAATTTTGGTACTTAAGTATTTAAAGTTTTTTTGTGCAAAGGAGGTTTTACAAGTGATTTTGGGGCATGGGTTTTTGGGCCGTCTAGTCATGGTTGAAGAAGTCGGTGTCCTAATAGCATGGAGCGAATTGTGACTACGAAGAGAAGACCGCAAGATAAATAATTGCCTCACAGTGAGACATTCAGAATCCTTATATAGCTCTCTAGTTGGGTACCTAAACGGTTTCCGTAGCAATACTTTAAGAACTGCCCGTTGTGTTCGCTCCAACTTGATGAATTTTGACTTAGAGGATCCTCCCCAGACAGGAATACAATAAGAAAGAATTGATTCAAAAAGTGAGCAATACACAGATTTTAAAATAATTGGATCAGCTGAATTTCTAATCTTTTTGGCAATAAATATGAGTTTCCTTAAGCGCCCAGAAAGGATCTGAATATGCTCATACCAGTTCAAGCAATGATCCAGTTGTACACCGAGGTACCTAATAGATGATGTTCTACCAAGGGAGGGACATGAACACGAAGATGAGGCTTGAGATGTGCTGCAATTATGCGCTCTTATTAGAATTGAGTTTAATGGTGGTTGTGCACTTGGTCTGATGGAAAAGGTGACAAACTTTGTTTTGTCAAAATTCAAAGTGAGAAGATTAGAAGAGAGCCAATTGGTGATTTGTTTGAAAGCATGCTCTGCATATGATTCTGTTTCTTCTCATGTTTTCCCATATGCAAGTATAGCAGTATCATCAGCATACGAGAAGATACGGCAGTTGGGCAGAGATAATTGACAGAGATCGTTAACATACACGAGAAAGAGGGTAGGTCTCAAAATACTACCTTGTGGAACTCCACAGCAGATAGACTCCTCGTCACTCAAGTATGTGTTAATTTTAACACATTGCTTTCTATCTGATAGATAGTCGGAGAAAATATTTAAAGTTGATCCCCGTACTCCTATAGACTCTAATTTCCTCGTAAGGATGTCTACCGAAACAGTGTCGAATGCCTTGGAAAGATCGAGGAATATTCCAAGGCACTTGTTCTTTTCATCCATTTTTTGTACTGCTACTTGTGTAAGAGAGATCACTGCATCTTCAGTAGAAAGTCCCCTCCTAAAGCCATATTGACTTGCTGATAAAAGTTTATTTGTTTCAAGAAATCCAGTTAAGGCATTGTTCAGAATTCTCTCTAGAATTTTTGAGAGCGCAGGCAACACTGAGATAGGACGATAATTTGTAACATTGCTCCTATCACCACTCTTAAAAATTGGGTGAATGATGGCTTTTTTCAGTGCTTTAGGAAAAATACCACAACTAAGGGACAGGTTACATATATGAGCAATAGCAGGCGCAAGGTAATCACTTGAAGACTTTAAAAGTTTTGTTGAAATACCATCCCAGCCGACCGCACTGTCAGTGCGAAGAGAATTAATTATACGCTTTATTTCATCTTCATCAACCATTAAAATAGCCATAGAATTAGAAGGTGAGTTGGCAGAATTAATCACCGGCGTTTTAAATTGATTACGATTTATTTTGTTTGCCAGTTGGATACCGATGTTAGAGAAATA
Source organism: Crambus lathoniellus (assembly GCA_949710035.1). NCBI lineage: Eukaryota > Metazoa > Arthropoda > Insecta > Lepidoptera > Crambidae > Crambus > Crambus lathoniellus. Next base: position 17,992,785 of record OX453302.1, on the reverse strand, counting down.
TTTATTAACTTCATTAATCGAGCTTGACTTACTGTGGCATAGGTTCAAAAGTTCAGTGGGTTTTGAAGATATACGGATGGTATTGGTGATATTTTTAATGAGTTTCCATGTCTTTTTTGGGTTATTATATGCCTTTCTGAATTCAGATTTCTCATATTCAAGCTTTATGGACTTTAAAAGGTTATTACAGAAATTACGGTAACGCTTATATGTTATTTTTAAAATGGTGTTATCAGGTTGATTGTGGAGTCTCTTTTGCATCATGTTACGGTTATGTATACAGCGAAGTAGTCCGGGGGTTATCCACGGCTTTATTATTCTTTTCCTAGATGGGATGGATTTAGTATTAGTATGTGTAGCAATAATACTACCCAACATTTGAGTGAATCGGTTTGTCGCCAAGTTTGGATCATCAAGTAGAAGAATTTCCGAAAAGTCTGTTTTTCTTATGGTTTCCATTACAGCTTGATAGTTAACATAAGATGCCGATCGTTTAATAATTTTAGGTTTGTGCCCGAGATCGAGTCCTAGTAAAACTGCTTGGTGATCCGTGATTGATGTGTCAAAAACCAATGTAGTTGCGGAATTATTAGTCTTGAGTAAAACATGGTCGAGGCAATTTTTATTTCTAGTAGGAAACGTGTGTGCAGGTAGAAGACCATGAGATACTATAAGATCAAGATATTCGTTAGAGTGTCGATCAATATTGCCTGCTTTAATATCAATGTTAATATCCCCAATCACAACTACATTCTGGTATGAACTGAGACTAGACAAACTCTCATTCAGGTGGTGTATGAAAGGGTCGATATTTTTAAGTGAGGGAGGCCTATATATCGCAATTACAGCCGTTTCTTGTCCCACCTTACAGATTAAACAGTTTGATTCTTCGAATGTCGGTTCATAGACTACACAATTGATTATTGTGTTCTTAATAAACATGACAACTCCCTCATTTTGAGACCTGTTATTTAACGTTGTATATGTGTTATATCCAGTTAGGCATGGTAACGCAGCAGATGTAGATAACCAACATTCACTCAGGACCAAAATATCACAGGATATTTTAAGCGACGCAAGCAATACCAAAAATTCGTCAAAGTTTTTGTTGATGCTACGAATATTAAGATGTATTATTGTAAGCGTACCATTTAAGTTGTCAAAATAATCAAGACATTCCCGGGGTTTGCATTTATAAGCTTTAGAGACATGGATCTCGTCAAGTTCTGGGTTTATATCTAGAGAGTTAGCCATTGGATCGCAAGAGAAACACCAAAATTATGACTGAATAGTATGGATGTGCAAAAGTTAAAAGAGAACAGAGACTTTTAAAATTACCTTGTAAAAAAAGATATTTAAAATACAGCTGTTTAGGTATATTATGCAAAAAAGATAGGTTGGCGATTACAAAAATTATGATATTAAACACTATTATGAAAACAAATCTAATAAAAAAAGTAGCTTGGTTATTCGGTAGTAGTATAAGGACAAATAAAGTAAGTAAGGTATAATAATATGTAACTAGTCATTGCTGTTTTACTAAACTAGCTAGACACTGTTCTGATGTAATCAGGATTTGCTTAGCCCCTGTTTCTTTACGCAGGAATATGTTGCCATTCGATGACCAGCAGTACTGATAATTATGTTGTTTTTTAAACTCTTGGGCGTTTACATCAACTTCTTTTGAGTGGGTGATAGGTATTCGGAAACAAATACCGGCAGTTGATCGCCAGAAATGCCGATGTTCGATGTGTTCAGTTTTTGTGCATTTGTCTTGTTCCTATTATATGTCTTGCAACTTGAGAGAAACTGAGTTTTCGTTTCCCAATCCCATACATTTTCTTGGAGGGCTGATCTTAAATCTGGTGGAGTACATACAATCAATCTCAATTTCACTCTCTGAATCGTTGGAACTAATTTTAATTATTAAATTTATATTTCTTAAAATAAATTGATTACTCATACATAGCTGAAAATTAGACCAGACCGTGAATTTTATTTATCGACAAAATGTTATTATTGTATGAGTAAGTATATAAATAATAAAATCAAGGCGAGTTTTCAGCTTTGCCGCCAAGTTTTATTTAAGTATCGTCTGTGCCGAAAGGCAAACGCATTTATGGCTGTACAGCCACGTGAACTCAATTTGAACTAAGCAAAGAGGCTTACTTTGGTATGCCAAAATTATAAAAGAGATCCAATAAATTAATAACTCCAGCACGCTGTTCATACAACATTTCTGGAGCGTTCTAATGTTCCAAATTAAAAAAAACGCTCCTGCAATGGATTTGATTTTCTTTAAATTCGTCTTCCCTTGTTATTTTTTCGATTATTTCCATGCATGTTTGAGAAATAGTACGTAGTAGAAGAGAAAATGCATTATTGTAAAACTGTATACCATTTTATTGCCTGTCGAATTAAAACTTTCTAAAAACGTGATTTAAAATCTTACATGTACAGTAGAGAAAATACATTATTGTAAAAATGTATACCGTTTTATTGAATTACCTAGTTCTAAATAATTAAAAATAATCCTATTGTAGGAATATAATTTTTTTCACTTCTCATGCTCGTAAAGTTCGTGTTTATGTTGGGTATAGGCTGCATAAAATCGCTTTTTATGCTCTAGTGCATAATGTAAAACCTTCGTCTAAGTCTCAGACTCTAAGACAAAGGTCGTCAGGTAAACAGTCACACACGCAATTAAACTTAGTTATATAAACTTGATAATTAATTATGTTTCTTCAATTTTGTACATAATCCACGTTAAATTACTAAATTAATAAAACTAGGCAAAATTAATGAGTTTTCTAAGAAATAAGTATTTCAAGAGCATTATGGACTACGATCTATGCTACAGCCACTGCCACTGCCACGTATAAAAAAAAAGAAAAAGAAAGTCTTCCCGCCAATATGGCGAAGACTTTATTAATTCCTTTTTTGCAATATTGCTATTTATTTTTCTCACAATCAAAGTGAAAAGCAGAGTGTATAACTCGTACTTACATAAAACCCATTTTACCCTCGACTTGACTACTCACGTCTTGATATATACGTCTCGGGTAAAATGGTGCGTTTTATGCACTTATTGTAGAATCTACTATTTTATGTTTCCATATCCTTACAATGTTCTAAGGCCCTAACCAAACAAAGTAATATTTCAGACTTTTGTGTAGGTCCAGGATATTAAAAGCCTACAATGTCAATCAAAAAAACTACACCCTATACTGCACCAAAATTGCAACAATACTGCCAAACACTACTGTTTCAAATTAAAATTATTTGGTAAACGCAACGTTGAGTTTTGATTAATTTAATTACTACCAGTGTTACAGTCATCTTTTATGCATAGTGTTAGTTGCAAAGGTTATAAGGTATAAATTTCAAGTAGGTAGCGAAAATCTATTTTTTTTTGCTCTTATTTGGAACAAAAGTATACACATAAATCAAATAATATGCCTACAAGTCTCTTTGATTTCGGGTCACGTAGACCCGAATTCACACAGGCGTGTAGGCAGCTAAACAAGTACTTACCGCATCTGCACGCTTAATCTTTGTAACTACCGGGGGAGATGCGCGGCTGCGCGGGCACGCGGTGTGCGAGCGCATAGCAAGCCTATGCTTCGCCCAACGCTCAAGGTCGTTGGCGATTCATATCACCTTAACGAAGTTTAATTGCGTGTGTGACTGTTTACCTGACGACCTTTGTCTTAGAGTTTGAGGCTTTAGACGAAGATTTTACTTTATGCACTAGAGCATAAAAAGCGATTTTATGCAGCCTATACCCAACATAAACACGAACTTTACGAGCATGAGAAGTGAAAAAAGAATTTTTGGACAATTTGGCGGGCGGTCAAAAAGTACCCACCCATCTACGTCTCCGAAAATCTAACAGCGAAAAACAGAAGATTGTACGCCCAAGCGAGACAATTTGCTTCGATCTACCTACCATTTCAATTTCAAATACTGTTGGACCTCATAATATGGACAAGTATATTTTCGAAAAGATGACGGGTCTGCGCGTATTCGTCTGGAAAGTGAAGCTGATTTATCTGCTCTAAAGGATAGAATATGACTGTTACTTGAACGTGATGCGATGATGTCTAACCTTATTTTATCGTATGGAATTTGTATCAATGTGTTCCTTACCGTAATATCACTTAGTTTTAAGACTCAGTTAACTGTATTATTGCCTATCCATTTTAGTTTTCTAGTACTATACATTTTGTTAAGCTCTTATCGCTTCCAATACACTCAAATTTTCACCACCTCAAACTGTATTCAATTACCACATTATGTTGGCATTTTATGGAATTTTACCAGCCCATTACATTCCAACTCATAATAAAACGTGTTTAGATATCATGTTGAAATCAAGATCGCCAGCACGATGCCTTGTACAACAAACATGTATTACTACTGATCATGATAGTATCGCTCTAAATCTAACAATGAAACTTAATATATCGAAAGCGCGCAGAACAGTAAACAAGTTAGATACAATTAGCTTAGGTGACCAATTGAAAAATATGTACTTCACTCCTCCTGTTTTTTCAATTAACGATGCCAATGTAGCAACTAACTTCTTTATTGAGACTCTCCATAACTTAATTGTTGCTAATACAAAATCTGTAACACCTTCAGGATCCAAGCGTATTATTAAATCCTGGATTACAACAGGTATTTTGAAATGTTTACGGAACGGAAATAATTTATTTAAAACTAAAAAAAGAACCAAAAAATTCTTAAAATTAACCTGGAAACGATACAGAAACTGAAAAATGGAAAATGAAGTATTTAGAAAAAGTCGACCCAACTCACAACCAGCTCCGATGGGACTCGAACCCACGACCTTTCGCTATCCGGGCGATTGCTCTAACCACTGAGCTACGGAGTCAGTTTACCAACCATAAAAATTGCATTGTGAATGCAAAAAAGTAAAAATTTAAATAAAAGATACAGAAACTATTGTTCAGCTATCCTGAAAAAGTTAAGAGTGAGTATGATAGGCAACGGATACACAACGCGAAAAATAATAATATAGAACTTTAGGAGACAATAAAAGAGATAACCTTCACAAAAAACCAAAAGAAAGTCCAATCTGAATTCCTGAGTAAAAATGTTCCATTACAATCAAATTAATACTGCGAATTACTTCTTTGCTAATGTAGGCAAATATTAGAGAGTAGGAGATTTTATCTGCACCTGGAGCAGATAAAATCTCAAACGAATTACTGAAAGAAACCCTAACTGCAATATCTAAATACCTGACAGACCTATTTAACGAAATAATTGCTACTGAACAAATACCAACTCAATGGACGAAGTCCACAATTGTTCTACTACATAAAAAAGGAAATAAAAATGAAATCAATAACTATCGACCCATATGTTTAATGCCGAATATATACAAAGTATTTTCTAAAATTATACTCGAAAGAATATCAAAACGCCTAGAAGAAAACCAACCAAGAGAACAAGCGGGATTTCGTTCCGATTATTCCACAATAGATCACATTCACGTTGTGAAACAAGTAATAGAAAAACATAATGAATATAGGCAAAGATACTACTTGGCATTCGTGGATTATAATAAGGCATTCGATTCTCTGAGTCACAAATACATCTGGAATACGTTAGAAAATCAGGGCGTGGAAAGTAAATACGTAAAAATAATAAAAGAAATATACAAAAATACCACAGCTACGGTACAACTTGAGCAACAAGGAGAAGAATTTCGCATTGAGAGAGGTGTTAGGCAAGGTGATCCACTTTCCCCTAAACTTTTCACTGCTGTCCTAGAAAATATATTCAGATGTTTGGATTGGGAGACATTCGGAATAAATATTAATGGAACAAACCTAAGTCATCTTAGATTTGCGGATGACATTGTGATATTTGCTGAGAGTCCAGACAAATTACAAACTATGCTGCAGCAATTAGATCACGAAAGCAGGAAAGCGGGTCTATCAATGAATCCAACGAAGACCAAAGTAATGACAAACGCACTAAGGGAAAACATAGAAATAGGACAAGATGTTATTGAGTATGTAGACGAATATATATATTTAGGACAGCTTATATCAATAAAAGACCAACACTCAAAAGAAATTGACACACGAATAAGCAACACTTGGAAACGGTACTGGTCACTAAAAGAAATTGTTAAAAACGAAGCACTACCAATGTCAGTAAAAAGCAAACTTTATAACACATGCATTCTCCCATGTCTTACCTATGGGTGTCAAACATGGCCGGCTTCGAGCAAAATAAACCAAAAATTAATAGTTTGCCAACGCAACATGGAGCGAAGCATGCTTAACATAAGGTTGAAGGACAGGTGGACGACTGCTAAAATTAGGAAAATAACTAAGGTGAGCGATGTTATACAAAATATAAGGAAACTCAAATGGAATTGGACTGGTCATATCATGAGAACCCTCAAAGGAAAATGGACGAAAGATGTCATAGAGTGGTATCCTAGAAATGGAAAAAGATTAAAGGGACGTCCGATCAAAAGATGGGAAGATGATCTACCAAAAGGATGGAGAAGGTCAGCTCGGGACAGAGTGGAGTGGAAGAAGCTAGGGGAGGCCTATGTCGAAGGACAACCTGACCAATAAAGAGGTTGCTGTTACATATATATTATGTTTAAGATTTAACTATGTATTTGTATTAGGTCAGTGAATAAAGGCTATTATTATTATTATTATTATTATAATGTAGGCAAACAATTAGCTGAAAAGATTATGAATAGATTTTTGAACGGGCGGGACTAGCTGTGAGCAGTGCTTCCGGGTGCTCCTACTACGTCAACTGATAGGAGCACCGGGACACCCATGTCCTGATGCTCCTATTGAAGTGAGGTTAGACTTTTTATTATAAGTAAGTACTTCTTATATTTATTCCAATACATAATGACATTGACATTGCATACCTACATTTAATTAAAAATCATATAGGTAACTTAACTTTTTTCGTGAGTAGCTTAATTTCAACTAAAATATGAACAAAGGTCGGAAAAATTTATAATAATCTTAACTTTTTTACATAAATTGATTCTGATGAAATAACGCTTAATATATTTACTGTAACTTTATTTATTAATGCAAGTATTGATGTTGAATTAAGTGTATAAAAAGCGTGTAAAAAAATCATAATTAGATACAACAAGTTCTTATTCAAATGTTCTAAAAAGTAAAAAATATTTTCTTACTGTAACTTGGAAATTTTCTTATAATACAAGTATGGCAGCCCTACCGCCTGTAGATGACATCTTTTTGTCCTGTTTTTCTTCTTGGGGTTGTCCCATATGTGTCTGCAAATCAAAAAAAATATTCCTCATTTAATATATAACTTTATTGTAGGTACTTACTCAATCCGCCCCTAAACAACATATAATAGGTTTAGTAGGTACTCGAGATAATAAAATAAATTATTCCACCCCCCACCCCTATACACACAAGAACAAAAACGAAAAAGTAAAAAGAAACTCGGTCGGGGGAACCACCAACATAAAGTATACTCTTATAACACCCTTCTGTTCCCTGTTCTGTGGTCCCGCGACCAAGTTTTTTTTTCTATTTTTTAGTTTTTTTTGTGTCGGGGTTTGAATACATTTTTTAACTATACCTACTTAGGTATATTTTTTCATTCTTTTTAAATTACAGACATATAGAAAAATGGAAAATGAAGTGTTTAGAAAAAATCGACCCGTCTCACAACCAGCTCCGATGAGACACGAACCCACGACCTTTCGCTTTCCGGGCGACTGCTCTAACCACTGAGCTACGTTGAGTCACACCAACACATCAAAATATGACGAGTACGCGCATTAAATGCAGCATAAAAATTATGCTGCATTTAATGCGCGTACTCGTGCAAGTAATAACAGTTTTTGTTTCATCGAAATCTGTCCAGGATTTCCAAAGTTACAGCGTTGTAAAGTTTCACCAGCTTTTGTAAATTTGCTTTCCTTGCGCGCTATTGCGATGACGTCATGTCGCAGTGACATCTCCGATTGCGGCGGCTGCTGCGGGTGATTTCCGTCAAACTGTACCTACATAGAGTCCGTCCGTGCGCAATCTTCGCGCAACTGGTGCGTTTTTGGCGCTAGTTACAGTACATTTTCATTGTTCTAAGGTTAAGGTAAATGATTAGTATTCGATTTCGACCGCGCGCAGCCGCACTCGTAAAACTGTCACCTACTGTCCATTTGACAGCTTCGTGTTATTGTTGATCGAAGTTTTACGGTTGCTATTTATATTGACAGAATACTGCCCGCCATTACGATAGTTGATTTAATTTATTAATCACGAAAATACAACCTATGTACTTGAAGGTGTTTTTTCACATGGGCTCAATACAAAATTGATCATTGATCAACTATAAGAAAAATAAATAAATTTATTGCGCAACCGTGAGAGCGCAAACTCTTAGCCAAAGGAGAAATACGGAAGCGCCAACTCTCAATCGCGATGTGACGTCACACGTTAATTCCATTGGCTCACCCGAATTTTTCACGGAGACCGTACTTTAACGTTCAATATCTCCGTCATTTTTGAAGATAGGAAAAAAATAAAAACATTCTTTTTTCTCGAGTATTATATTTTTTAGATATGCTGATAACAAAAATCATTGGTGTGACTCTATCCAATACTTCTTACTCGCTGTTTGCATCAATGTGGAGATATTACTACCCTCACACGCGAAAGAAATACCTTTCCAGGTATTTGGCAATCGCTAAGATGAAATTACTATTGCAAGTTACTTTAATTTTTAGTTTTTTGCATTCACAATGCAATTTTTATTATAGAAAAATGGAAAATGAAGTATTTAGAAAAAATCGACCCGTCACACTCCCATCGGAGCTGGTTGTGAGACGGGTCGATTTTTTCTAAATACTTACTTCATTTCACATTTTTCTATAATAAAAATTGCATTGTGAAAGCAAAAAACTAAAAATTAAAATTACTTACAGACATATGTTTGTAAGTAAATACCTACCTATTAAACGTGTAGATCCCTATTGCAGCTAGGTAACTAAAAGAGATGATGACCTTGAAACGTCTGAACAAATTTTCACAAATTCTACCTAAAAACCATCCCGGTCACGTCAGCTTTGAAACTAAATAAACCGCATCAAAATCGGTATAAGTACCTATTCGTTCGAGTTACAATGCCACAGACAGATACACAAACACGTAATACTTATAACACCCCTCTTTTTGCAGTCGGGGTTTAAAAATCACTTTTGATTTGATCCTTTTAAGCGTTTGTGCACCATATGTATTAAATTTGACAGCTGCGACAAGAAAACTCGGTTAAATTTGTCCGAATAGTGCGACTCGCCTTATCTATTATGTCCTCATTATCATCATTCTCATGCCCTTGATCAAAGCCATCTTCTATCTCGCTCGTTTTACTCGTTCGCAAGCAGCCGAGAAATAATAGCGGGCCATGCCTTGTCCCATTTATATTTGGGTTTGGCGCAGCATCTCATTTTCTTCCATTCATCTCTATCAGCTGTCACCTCTGCAGTTACCCCTTTTTTGCACATCACCCTTTACGCAATCCATCCACCTATAATTTGGTCTTCTTCCCCTCACATACCTAGCACCCACATTCATATTCAGTACCTTCTTCACCACGTGACAATCATCCTTCCTCAAAATGTGAATGATAATGATCCTCTCATCTTCTCTATCACTAGAGCTACTGAACGTAACTTCCTCTTTTTAACCAGCTTCAAAAAAAGGAGGCGGTTTTAATGTCGTCTGTATGGTTTTTGTATGTATGTTCACGATGGGTACGTATCTAAATATCTAAAATTAAAAAACCTAACGTATTTTACACCTACGTTCAAAATACCTAAAATCAAAATACCTAATGTTTTAAAATACCTGAGAAAATAACACCTACATAAGAAACATCTAAGTTCAAAATACCTAAATAAAATTGGACTAAATATCTAATCTTTAAAATGTCTATAGCTATAACACCAAACTTTGATTCACACACATTTTAAATACCAAATGGTCAAAATACCTAAAATTGGCCTAATATTTAAGTGGCTCGGAAGTCCTGTAGAACACGTGATAGGTTAGAAATTTAAGGCGATCGCGAAGCGATTGCCACAAATTTGCGGTTTCTATTATTTTCCGGTGACATATCCAGACCATTGTTTTTTTAAATAGTTCTGCATACTATTATTATTTTTTTGTATCTGTACAACCTATGGATTGTTTCACCTATCACCTATGGATTGTTTCACAAAAAAAATAACCACGAAATTTGGAAGGCGATCGCGAAGCGCAGCGAAATGAAGAAATTTCTAACCTATCACGTGTTCTACTGGGCTTCCGAGGAGTACAGGACTTTTCGGTATTTTTCATTTTGGTCAAATAACTGTTAGGTAATAGTAGTTTATTTTTCGATCTCGTGGAATACTATTAAAAAACTCGCCAAGGCTCGTTTTTTAAACTCCCACTCGTGTTTTAATACCCCTCATTATGCGACAGTCACATACACTACTTTATCTACACTCATTACATTTATTATATATTTCAAAAATAAAGCAAATCAATATTAATTATAAAATGTGAATTGGTGCCAAACCCCACTCATAGGAGTCTATACGGTCTATTCCTTCTAAATTCAAAATTCTAATTTTAAAAAAATTTCTGAATGTTGCCGGCTAAAGAAGGGCTTGAAAGAGTTGGAAGTCAGGGCCGGTAAATCCTACGGTTGCCATGGAGACTGTAAAATTAAGAAATAAAAGTGTTTTATAATGAGTGACAGCTGTATCCGGGTGTTTCATAATGGTCATTATGCAACACCCGGATACAGCAGTTTTATTTTTTAAAGTTGACTATGGCTTAAAGTGTATCAATATACGTTCAGGCACAGTCTACTTACTACATACAGTCGTTCATCGGAGGCGTCTAGACAGAGCAATCGTGCGGGGTACGCGGGGCAGGAGGGGAGAGGGTCCTTCCCATCTACCAAACAAAATTTTGTTAGCTAGATGGGAGCTTTGCGACAGGGCTTTCGCATTTGATGTCATATATTAAATTGGAAAAATAATATTTAGTTTCTTTTATATTGGTTTTATGTAGGGGGTTTTTAAGTGTGTTTATTACGATTTTTGGAATTCAAGATGGCGGCCGCGTTATTTTTTCAATTTTGTGATATTGGTGTTATGTAAGGGGTTTTTATGGATGCTAAGCTCGATTTTGATGTGAGTTTTGGAATCCAAGATGGCGGCCGCACTTTTTTTCAGTTTTGTGATATTGGTGTCATGTAAAGGGTTTTTAGGGATGCTAAGCTCGATTTTGATGTATGTTTTGGAATCCAAGATGGCGGCCGCGCTTTTTTTTCAGTTTTGTAATATTGGTGTCATGTAAGGGGTTTTTAGGGATGCTAAGCTCGATTTTGATGTGCGTTTTGGAATCCAAGATGGCAGCCACGCTTTTTTTTCAGTTTTGTGATATTGGTGTCATGTAAGGGGTTTTTAGGGATGCTAAGCTCGATTTTGATGTGCGTTTTGGAATCCAAGATGGCGGCTGCGTTTTTTTTTCTATTTTGTGATATTGGTGTCATGTAATGGGTTTTTGGGTGAGCTAAGCAATTATTAACTGTCTTAGTTTTAATAGATTTTTCCAGCGCATTTAATGCCGTTAATCACGAAATTCTCCTAGCTATGCTCGGTCGGTTAGGTATTTCTTCTATGGCACCTACTTGGTTCTCTTCCTATCTTGGCGATTGCCAGCAAGCCGTGCGAGTAGATCGGACGCTGTCTGACTGGCTCGACTTGGAGGCTGGCGTTCCACAAGGCAGTGTACTCTCCCCTCTTCTCTTTTCCTTGTTTATCAACTCTCTGACCTCTCATTTCTCTTCTTCTTTCCATCTCTATGCCGACGATCTACAACTTTATGCGCAACATAATATCCGCAGTTTAAATAATGTTGTCGCGCTTATCAACTGTGATTTGATGAAGATTTCTGTATGGTCGACTAATTATGGCATATCAGTTAACGCGCCTAAATGTCAATCTTTAATTGCTGGTAGGGTAGTTCTCGACAGTTGTCATGCGTAAACTGGAATAGTATCTACAATTTAGTATTTAACGGCGTGATAATATCCTACTCACAACAAGTGAAGGACTTGGGTTTGACTATATCGATGCCTGCCTCTCTTGGAAAGATCATATCGAACAGCATGTCTCAGAGCCACTAATGCACTTAGATTTCTCTATAGGTTTAAGTTCTTTCTGCCTACCAGTATCAAGATTGCTGCAATACAGACGGTTGTCTTACCTATAATTGTCTACGCTGATGTCTGTAGTAGGTACCAACCTCAAAAGAAAAAAACCTTCTCAGTAAGTTGGATCGTTTCCTTAAAAACTGTATTCGTTTCATATATCGATTACGTAAATACGATATCTCTCAACACCGTCAGCAGCTCAATTGGCTCCCTATTCGCGAGCGTAGGAACGTTAGAGTTCTCTGCATGCTCTTCAATATTCTATTAGATCCAAATACCCCAGATTACTTGAAATCCAGATTTCAGTTTCTGGGCGACTCTAATGAACGTAGCCTTCGCTCTATTGACAACTTTCTCCTGAAAACACCATCCCACTCTTCTGGCTTCGTCTCCCAATCATTCTCTTTTTCGCCTGTACAATTTTGGAACGATTTGCCCTTAAAATATCCGCAGTGCCCCAAGTAAGTGCGTGTTCAAGAAAATGGTCCGCGAACATTACTCGAGCTGCTTACACTTATCATGATAGATCTGTTCTGACTTTATGTGTTATTTATTTATAGTTGTATGTATAATATGTGTATGTATAAATTACATATCATGTTATTGCTACTTTAGTATGTATACCTTTTAATATTCATATATTTATAAGCATTTACACATTTGTTATTTAATTTTAGTATTTTTTCTTGCATTTAGTTAGTTCCTTCTGTTTTCTTTTAACTGTCACTTTTTTTTATTGCTGCTGTTCATTTTCTTCCTGACACCCTTTCCAGTTGACTGGAAGAGAATGCATATAAGCATTGAGTCCGCCATTTGTTATTTTGCAATAAAGATTAAATAAATAAATATGCACGATTTTGATGAAACTCGGTATTTGGTAGTATTTTGACAAGAAAACAGCAACTTTTCCATAGAGTAGGCCCTTGAAGTTGAGCGATACCGACACCTGTATAGGTGTTAACGTAAGTACGGAAGGGTTGTCTTAAAATGTGAAGGTAGATGTTTTAGGACCCTGAAGGTATTGTAAAAAAAAAATTATTAGGGGCAGGAAGTCTCAAAATTTATTATTTTACATGCTTTTATTTAGTTTTAATTCGTCAATTGTATTAACATTGCGTTAATTATTTCTTGTCAAAATAGTACCAAAATCCGAGTTTCATCAGAATCGGCCCACAAACAAAAAAATTGGCCGCCATCTTGGATTTTTTATATTTTTAACATTGCGTTGCTGTTTTCTGGTCAAAATTGTACCAAAAACCGAGTTTCATCAATATCGGCCCAAAAACTAAAAAAATTGGCTGCCATATTGGATTTAGTATATTTTTAACATTGCGTTGCTGTTTTCTTGTCCAAATAGTACCAAAAACCATATTTTATCAAAATCGGCCCACAAACAAAGAAGTTGGCCGCCATCTTGGATTTCTTACATTTTTAAAATTACTTTGCTGTTTTCTTGTCAAAATAGTACCAGAAAACGAGTTTCATCAAAATCGGCCAACAAACAAAAATTTGGAAGCCATCTTTAATTTTTTTACATTTTTGACATTGCGTTGCTATTTTCTTGTCAAAATAGTACCAAAAACCGAGTTTTATCAAAATCGGCCCACAAACAAAAAAGTTGGCCGCAATCTTGGATTTTTAATATGTTTTACATTGCGTTGCTGTTTTCTTGTCAAAATAGTACCAGAAACCGAGTTTCATCAATATCGGCCCAAAAACTAAAAATTTGGCTGCCATCTTGGATTTAGTATATTTTTAACATTGCGTTGCTGTTTTCTTGTCCAAATAGTACCAAAAACCAAATTTCATCAAAATCGGCCCACAAACAAAGAAGTTGGCCGCCATCTTGGATTTCTTACATTTTTAAAATTGCTTTGCTGTTTTGTTTTCCAAATAGTACAAGAAACCGAGTTTCATCAAAATCGGCCAACAAACAAAATTTTAGGCGCCATCTTTAATTTTTTTAAATTTTTGACATTGCGTTGCTATTTTCTTGTCAAAATAGTACCAAAAACCGAGTTTTATCAAAATCGGCCCACAAACAAAAAAGTTGGCCGCCATCTTGGATTTTTAATATGTTATACATTGCGTTGCTGTTTTCTTGTCAAAATAGTACCAGAAACCGAGTTTCATCAAAATTGGCCCAAAAACTTAAAAGTTGGCCGCCATCGTGGATTTTTAATATTTTCAACATTGCGTTGCTGTTCTCTAGACAAAATAGTACCAGAAACCGAGTTTCATCAGAATCAGCCCACAATCAAAAAAGTTGGCCGTCATCTTGGATTTTCAAAAATTTTATCATTGCGTTGCAGTTTTCTTGTCAAAATAGTACCAAAAACTGAGTTTCATCAAAATCGGCCAACAAACAAAAAAGTTGGCCGCCATCTTGGATTTCTAATATTTTTATCATTGCGTTGCTGTTTTCTTGTCAAAATAGTACCAAAAACCGAATTTCATCGAAATCGGCTAAGAAACAAAAAAGTTGGCCGCCATCTTGGATTTTTAATTATTTTAACATTGTGTTGCTGTTTTCTTGTCAAAATAGTACCAAAAACTGAGTTTCATCAAAATCGGCCGACAAACAAAAAGTTGGCCGCCATCTTGAATTTTTAATATTAGGTTGCTGCTTTTTGTCAAAATAGTACCAAAAACCGAGTTTCATTAAAATCGGCCCACAAACAAAAAAGTTGGCCGCCATGTTGGATTTTTTAATTATTTTAACATTGCGTTGCTGTTTTCTTGTCAAAATAGTACTAAAAACCAAGTTTCATCAAAATCAGCCCACAAACAAAAAAGTTGGCCGCCATCATATTATTCCCATAGGATAACGTATCGTTCTCGTGCAGTCCACGCGGTCGAAACCGCGGGCGGAAGGCTAGTCACAATATAAACCTGTGAACTTCGCCATATCTATATACCTTTTTAGTAACTTAGTCAAGATGTATAAAATGTAACTTCTTTTTTTCGGCGGAGTCTTACAACTATACGCGTGACAACCCTTACAGTTTTACAACTGTCTGGACATCGGCGGCATTTTCGCCAATGTCAAACGCGATGACTGACTGTATGTAGTAAGTAGACTGTGGTTCAGGCATGAGTTCATAATTCGAATATTATAACATGAGTCTAGATAAACTAATTTTAGGAACTTTGTTCATAGGTATTTCAAGTTTTAGCTTTATAAACTTCAATAATATAACCATTTGACATTATAGAAAAATGGAAAATAAAGTATTTAGAAAAAATCGACCCGTCTCACAACCAGCTCCGATGGGACTGGTTGTGAGACGGGTCGATTTTTTCTAAATACTTTATTTTCCATTTTTCTATGATAAAAATTGCATTGTGAATGCAAAAAAGTAAAAATTTAAATAACATTTGACATTATTTAGAATTTAAGTGAAACAACTATTAGGTATTTTGATTTTAGGTATTTTGAACGTAGGTGTTACGTACGTTAGGTTTTTTAATTTTAGACATTTAAATACGTCCCGTTCACGATAGCTCTGGCAAATTGTGAATCGATTCTGATATTTTTTTTTATCTGATAGACCAAAGTTTCAAATAAGCCCCTTGAAAAATTTCAGTTCAGAAGTTTCTTCAGAATCCTGAAAATAGTAGATTGTATTACAAGGGAGCAAAATAACATATTTACGGCGAGGGCGCTATTTTGAATCCAGAGAGCAGTGAAGGATTCTAGAGTAGAATCCCGAGCACAGCGAGGGATTCTAAAGTAGAATCCTGAACGCAGCGAGGGATTCAATATACGTCGCCCGAGGTGAAAATAATTTTGCAGCCGAGTAATACACTCTACTTTTCATTTCGAATATAAGGAAAGTAAATACACTCTGCTTTTCATCCCCCTCTATAAGAAAAACAATAAAGACAACTAAAACTACCTAGAAAAATAAAAGAAAGGTTGCGGGGGGCTTCGCCTTCTCTGTTTTTTCTATTTTTTTTTTTTTTTTTTTTTTTTTTATTGGCTTACTAAACTGGGTATAATCCACTTAATCTATGCTAACAATAATTGATTAAAAAGTAACTTACTAGGATTTACCCTACTCGAAGTAAGCACAGCATGCAAATTACTAACAATTCGAAAATGTAGACTACCTAATTCTATTATTAACTACTAAATTTTAAACTTCTATAATAGGTAAGTATATAAAAAAAATTAAGTCTTGAAATAACAAAATTTTTTTTTTATACTTATACTAGCTTTCCGCCCGCGGCTTCGCCCGCGTGGACTACACGACGTTATCCCGCGGGAATGTATTACTTTTCCGGGATAAAAAGTAGCCTATGTTCCTCTCCAGGCTACAAAGTATCTATGTCCCAAATTTCAGCCAAATCCGTGTAGCCGTTTTGGCGTGATTGAGTAACAAACATCCAAACATCCAAACATCTAAACTTTCACATTTATAATATTAGTAGGATATTTTTTTTATGTCTATCGGATGCCTCCTAAAAATCTCCGGAATACCGTAGGGGGTTGAAAATTTTGTTAGATTTTAGCTACGCTACGACGCACCGTTTTTGAGATATTCTCAAATATTCTCTTTTTGAGATACTTATAAATAAAAAAAACTCGTTTTTATAAAATTCTTTTTTTTTAAATTTTCCAAGTTGATTGATTTCGTATGGGGACGGGTCCCCTCCATACAAAATCAGTTGAAAACTTTTTCATTGCCGATGAGGTAACTCTATGGTTGACTGTAACCAAATTCAGTTCTATTTTTAAAATTCTTTTTCACTTCTCATGCTCGTAAAGTTCGTGTTTATGTTGGGTATAGGCTGCATAAAATCGCTTTTTATGCTCTAGTGCATAAAGTGAAATCTTCGTCTAAGTCTCAGATTCTAAGACAAAGGTCATCAGGTAAAAAGTCACACACGCAATTAAACTTCGTTATATAAACCTGTTATTTCATTCTGTTTCTTAAATTTTGTACATAATCCATGTTAAATTACTAAATTAATAAAACTAGGCAAAATTAATGAGTTTTCTAAGAAATACGTATTTCAAGAGCTTTATGGACTACGAGTACGATCTATGCTAAAGTCACTGTGCTGCCACTGCTACGTATAAAAAAAAATCTTTATTTTTTCTTTTTTGCAATATTGTTATTTATTAAATTTTCCTCACACTCGAAGTGAAAAGCAGAGTGTATAACTCGTACATAAAACCCATTTTACCCTCGAATTGATATATACTTCTCGGGTAAAATGGTACGTTTTATGCACTTGTTGTTCAATCTACTATTCCATCCTAGGGTGAAACGGATAGTTTTGGACCCACTGCTCAGTTTAAATATACATCACTTTCCGAATCTGAGAGATGAAATAGTAGATTGTTTAGCAAGGGATGTATGGCACCCATAACAGTCGGTGAGGGCGCCGATAGTTCGAAACTGTTATGGGTCCATACGCCCGAAGTAAACACTCTACTTTTCATTTTGAATATGAGGAAAGTAAAAATAAACAGAAATAATCAAAAAAATATTTTTCACCTCTCCAGCTAAAATCGATTTTTGCTGCGAGCGTGAGGCAAAGTGCTTTTTTAATTTCTTACACCAACTTTTGAAATATTTAAGAAAAAAGAAATAGAGTGACAAGGACTCTCTGTACAGTCAACATCATTAGTTTTTGTGATACAAGTGCATTTTAAAAGTCATTGAGTATAATAGAAAAATATCTATATTTCTTAAACTAACCACTGTATCTGTCACCGGAAAATAACAAGAACCGCAAAATAAGAAGTCCTGGTGGCCTACCACAAACTCTAATAGCAGTTATTTTTAAGTTGAGAGAGTGAGACGCCGCTATACGGCGTGTAAAGCGGCGTCTCTGTCTCTCAACTTAAAAATAACTGCTATTAGAGCTTGTGGTAGGCCACCTGTACCTAGAAAGCGATTGCCACAAATTTGCGGTTTTTATTATTTTCCGGTGACATATCCACACCATTGCTTTTTTTAGAAAGTTCTGCATACTAGAAATGCTTAGTCCTGAGACTGCCGCTTGATGCATAAAACATAGACCAAGCTCCATACATTTTTGCCCATTCACCTTTCGATGATTCTTTTTTTATTCGAAAGAGTATACTCCTTAGATGGTTCAATTGTAACCAAGTCAGGATCTGATGGTGGAATCCAGGGGAAGTTGAGGATAACTCGCAAATTTTATATGTATTTTACGTGTTTTATATATTTTTTCAAGTATTTGCATCTGGTATTAATCATCTCATGATGAGAGCTGGAGATGGAAGGTACAACTCCTCAGTGGTTAGGAGTTGGAGAATATTTTTTCGGAGGCAGAACGTTTGCCACATGCGGCAGGCCTCGCACGAGGCTGCTCGCTAGGTGAGACTGAGGACCCGCTTAATCACGTAAAAAAGGCTGATCCGATTTTGATGAAATCCTTTATTCCATAGAATACTTTTTAACCTGGTTATTGGTCCCCTAAGGATTTTTTCGAATGTCCACGCGGACGAAATCGCGGGCGGGAGCTAGTAAATAATAAGGTGTCTGCTTCACAATCAAAAAGTTAATTCTGAGTAGCTTAGGTACCATGAACATGCTAGGTACCTAAGTAGGTAACCTAAAAGTAAAATTATTTAGGTTTAATAGGTAGGGGAGCATGGGGCTTGTTCTAGCAGGGGTACAAGTAACAGGGCTTTTTCACTAGGAATTTAATAGTACATTACAGCCGAGGACAGGTAAGTAAGAAATTACATTGTCGAGGATGGTTTGAAGCACGAGCCGCAGGCGAGGGCTTTAATCATTCGAGGCAAGGTAATTTGCTTACCGTACAAGGCTTGTATAGTGCTTTTCGCAAGAAATGCGAGGAAATAAAAAACTGTTTAACTAAGTAAAATTTATTAAAATTATATGACACATGTTCGGGCAATTATTAAGTGTAAATGTTATTGTTTTCCCGGGCACACTTATGTATAAATCGCCCATAATAATATTATTTTAATGATGTATCAATAAAATACGCCAACAACACAGATTCCGAAAACGTATGCTCCTTTTTTTCACTTTTCCAAATCAGATCGTAGATTTTCATATATCTTTCTTTTGATTTTGCTGGCAGTAAGTTTTCTGTTATTCATTTTGCTTCTGCTCTCAAATTTGGTAGAGTAGGTACCTACATACAATGTCTGTATATGTTTCATTGGCAGAACTCATTTTGATAATTTATTACACAATATAAATAAACTGTACTGATATCAAATCAACCGCTGAAAATCATTCCCGCCGTTTTTTTATTATTGGTTTGTCAGGCCAAGTGGAACGGTCATACAGCCTATTGATACTTACTACTTGCTACTAAAATGCGCAACTTCAATACCCGCTTCTGGGTGGTAGATGGCGCTGTACATATTTCCCATACAAAATTACTAGTAAAGGATATTTTGTCTATGATAAATCTCATTTTGTTTTTTCGATTGATGTTCGTGCTAAGGGTACATAGCGCTTGTGGTACAATACGAAGTAATATACTCTGTGCGCACCGTATTTAAAAAAAAAGTTAACCTAATTATGATATAATAATTACCTATATAATAATAATAATAATGTGGCTGTATGGTGCAAATGTCCCTTTGCTTTTTCTGTTTTTATACACAGGAATCACGAAAGAAAAAATAAAGAAAAAATTTGGTAATAATATCTTTGGGTAGTACCTTTTCCGAAGTAAACATTCTAAATTTGAAAATCACTGCAGTAATGAATTTCAGTACTTACTTACTGCACTGATTTTAGTGCAGTAAGTAAGTACTGAAATTCATTACTGCAGTGATTTTCAAATTTAGAATGTTTACCTCGGAAAAGTGCCACGTACTGCATTCTTTTCTCAAATATAATATTAACATTTCAGAGCATAAGTGTGAAAACTTTATTAACGTATTTCTTTGACTCAATCCTACCGTAATACCGCGCCCCCCCTCGACATCACAGCCAGTGTCCCGCCAGGCGGCGTATTGAGTGGCTGTGTACAAGCGCTTCATTTTTGCCAGGTAACGTAAATTTTCACTCTCGTAAATTTTTGGTTAGCTTTACAATAATTATCGATTGATTGGAGCTTTCTGTATTTTATTTGGTGATAAAATTTATCTATTTATGATGTTGTGACACAGTTTTCGAGATTACTAAGTTGCTTAAATAGTTATCGTAATAAATATTAAAAACTATACCTTGGGGTTAATTGTAACAAAATCTTGGGGTTTGTTGTAACACGTTACAATTTGCCCCCATATTGCTTTATGTAACGGTTATTATTTGTAATGTAATTTCCTAGTTTGTTTTGTTTTAGAATGAGAGAGTATAAAGCTGGCCATTGACGGTCAAATTTTCCTAAAACTGTGGCGTAAAACTCCGGCGTCAATCCAAAATTTGATCGTGAATGTCGAATCGTCACTCCAGAGTTTTAACTGACGACGCGCCACGCAATCGCGTCAGTTCGCTCGCAGCGCCCGCCCGCGGTGGTGCGGTGGTCGAGCGTGCTGTGTATAGTTTTTGCTTTTACAAGTAGAAAGTGACGTACCGAAAATTTAAAAATAACTAGCTAGCGATAACTTTTTCGTCCATTGCTTTCTTTCTTGTTTTTAGGGTTCCGTACCCAAAGGGTAAAAACGGGACCCTAACTCCGCTGTCCGTCTGTCTGTCTGTCACCATCACCAGGCTGTATCACACGAACCGTGATAGCTAGAAAATGATTTTTTAACAGATGATGTATTTATATTGCCGCTATAACAACAAATAGGTACTAAAAATAGAATAAAATTAATATTTTAGGGGGGCTCCCATAAAGTAAACGTGATTTTTGCCGTTTTTTGCTCGATATTAATAATGGCAATATGTAGACGTTTGAAGTATTTTCAGAATATTTAGTTGTATACTCACTTTAAAAATAAACAAAATAAGTTAAAATGAAGTTCATATTTGGAGGGCTCCCCTACAACAAACGTGTGTTTTTGCTGTTTTTTGCTCGATATAAATAACGGCAATATGTAAACGCTTGAAATATTCTCAGAATATTTAGTTGTAATGTAAGTATACTTACTCACTTTAAAAATAGATAAGTTATATCAAAATAAAATTCATATTTAAGGGGGGCTCCCATACAACAAACGTGATTTTTTGCCGTTTTTTGATCGATATTAATAACGGCAACATGTAGATGCTAAAAATATTTAGTTGAATTTCTTATTCGAAATCAGAATCCTTTTCTTTTTACGACAAAAATAAGTAAACACGTCTTTCAACAGCCCGGCCGGTCGAAAACTGAAGAGCCGGCGTCACGCCAGTCAGTGGGGAAATCTAGTTGGCCTAAAACCATTTGGAGTGACGCCACAGTTTTACGCCACAGTTTAAGGACAAAACTGATCGTCAATGTCCAGCTTAAGAGAAAGTCGGAGCGGGCAAAACAAAGCCAGGAGGTATATGAGTTGGCTGCAGCTGAAGTTTTGGAAAACAACTGTAATATTCTTGCCTTTTCTTCTCGTAACAAGGTCTCCTGCCGTAGGATTTGCGAACCGATGGCGTAGCTTCATTGACGTTCATAAGTGTTGTTAAACAAACCTAAATTGAATAAACGAAATTAAATTATGAATTTGTTTTTGAAGGCGAGTAAGAATTTCGGTCTATGTCATGTATATCTTTACAGATACTTATATTAAGGAAAAAATTCAATAGGAATTCAATTAATTCGTTTACAATATTTTGTGCATTGGCAGCACTGGCAATATTTACGAAAGCGTGACGTCACGCTCTTCTGGGGGCTTACCACAAGCTCTTATAGCAGTTATTTTTAAGCCTTAAAAAAAACTGCCCTGCTTATCGGTACCATGAACCATAACAATAGCAGCGCTTAGTCCTAGACGTTCACCGGTCAAACAGCGTCGCTAAACGTACCATGAGCTCACTTTAGCACGCCAGCAGGCCTGCCAAACTGTCATAATTAGCAGTTTTTAAAAAGTTGGTCTCAAGCAGCTATAAAAAGCCTGCTAAGGGTGGTATTCCACTTATCTCAAATATTTGGTCAAAGAAATTGGACGAGGACGATTAAAGATCTTTGATAAGTGGAATACCACTGATAATTTTGTTCGTTATTAAATGAATGATCAAGCAATTCTGTGGTTTTTGGAGGACGAAAGCTTTCCGCAATAGAAAGAAAAAAGCGTGGCGTAAACTAATACGAGAACAAAGCAATCCATTGGAAGTTTACGACGAAATGGATTTTATTCGGAGGTTTTGGTGTTGGTTTCGGGACCCTTTAGACCTCTGATGCCCCCTGATTCACGAACCACCGGTAAGGTAATCGTATTGATTTGACAGTTCATATCGTATTCAATCGGCTGCAATTTGTATGGAATGACATCATTTAATATGATACCATATGAACTGTCAAATGAATACGATACGATTGACTTTATGCAATTCCATAGCTGATTTGAATTCTGTGCTTTGTTTTTGCCTATTCTATAGTGAGTGACAGAGACAGTGCATACATTCCGCTGTCGGGAGCGTTTCCAACGGTTTGTGAATCCGGGGGCTGATACTGCAGCAGCAACGAAATCTATAGATTAATCCGTTCAGACAAGAGTGAGTGAGTTCTACCCATTCAAAAATTAAAACAAGAGTCTTACAAGATTCTTATTTTCTCGAACTTTGTAACATTTAAATTATTTATTTTAGGTATTGTCTGCTTTATCCATTTTTGCCACCGGCTTCTCTGAAAAACCTGTGGCTGTGGGGGACATTGGGGGCATTTCATGGCACAACAAACCGTGTCAAGTAGGTTACTGCTGCATTATTGTGAAGCGTTCCGTCCGAGCGTTTTTTTCTTCGTTCATGGAGAAGTCCGTATTAAAGAACGACACTGAAGCTAGAAACACATTTCCCTGGCGCAGCGCAGCGTTTCCGCCCGGCTCCGATTGCGCCAGACCCCCCACCACTTTCTAGCATTGTATCGTCAGATGGCTCGGTAGCGGACTGCGAAGCGGAGCTCTGCATTTTGCTTTTTACTACTTATGTTCTCCGATTTCTCCGTCAATAATGGGCCAATTTAAAAAATATTTTTTTTGTTTAGAAGAGTCACCAATTTATTATCATGTAGGGTTGTTAATTATACTGTTAAAACAGTATTAAAGTGTTTTTAGTACACTTTACTTTTTAATTTTATAACAAAAATAATGTATAATTCTGATTTGAAAATAAATTACACTAAATACTTCTAAAACTTTGCAGCTTAATGCAAAGAAAACAAAGTGCGTACTTTTTTCTCTGCCAAATGTACAGACGGTACCTGTAGAAATTGTAATCAACAACGAAAAACTGGATTTAGTACAATCAACGATCTTTCTGGGTGTAACTTTAGACTCGAAACTTCAATGGCATGCGCATATCGCAACATTAGCTGGTAAGCTTAGTTCTGCTTCCTACGCTATTAGAAAAGTACGACAGCTAACAGATGTTGATACTGCTAGAACTGTATACTTTAGTTATTTCCATAGCATCATGTCATATGGCATTCTTTTGTGGGGATTAGCGGCTGGCATTAATGCTATATTCATCTTGCAAAAACGAGCAATCAGAGCCATCTATAAACTAGGCTCCAAAACTTCGCTTAGAGACAAGTTCAAGGAAATAGGTATACTGACAGCTGCATCTCAATTTATATTAAATTGCATTCTTTTTGTACGTCGCAATATTAACTTGTATACCAAACATGGTGATTTACACAATCGTAATACTAGAAATAGAAACAAGCTCGTAATGCCTCGGTACCGTTTAGAAAAGGTGCACGGATCTTTCGTTGGTCAAGGTATACACATATATAACAAAATCCCAAGTGATATCTTGGATTTACCATATCTAGAGTTTTAGAATCATATAAAGAGTGGCCTCCTCAAAAAAGGCTATTATACTGTAAATGATTATTTGAACGACAAAACACCTTGGTCGTAACACTCGTAACAAATGTTCCTAGTATGATATTGTGAGTCGTGTCCTATATTTTATATTATTACCGTTTATATTAGTTAAGCTTTTAATTCGGTCATTTAAGGTAGGCAGTTTGAGTATGTCATGCTCACTAAAACATTTCTACGGTGGTGGCGTGTGAGGCGGGTCGTTACGTTCCCTAAAATATGGTTGAGCGAAGCGATGGCTGGTTCATGCGTCATGCTCGTGAACGGGTGCTGCCAGTGGGAATGGGTCTGCTCTTATCTGCTTGCCTTAAAATGTGTTTTCTTTTGTTTTTATTCATTTTATTAAGAATTACATTTGAAACATGTATGGCGCAACTTGCAGTATATAGTAGAATTGTCTTTTGTTTTAAACTAATATTAAAGCTTTAAGTAGAGTTCCTAAGTAACTGAAAATTGTTCACCGCTATGATCATTAGTTCGCCTATACTTAACTGTATTTATCATAACCCATTGTGTAATTGTGATGGAAACTGACCTTAGTCATACCATGTTAAGGTCATTTTTCAATTTGACGACTCTGTATGAAATAAGACAGGGAGAAAAAAACAACCCTTGGAGTTTCTTGCCGGTTCTTCTCCAAGGCCTCCCGCTGTAGGGTTTGCGAACCGATGGCGTAGCTTCTATGACGTTCACAAGTATTGTAAATAACAATCTAAATTGAATAAACAAATTTGAATCTTGAATCTTGAAAATCGGTTCAGTATTTTTTGAGTTTATCTATTACAAACAAACAAAGTGTTTTTATAGTATTAGTATAGATATAAATTGCATCTCGTATTCATTCATCATCATCTTATCATCGTAATCATCAATATAATTTTTTTTGGATTTAATATGTTCAAGTAAGAACAGAAATTATTTCCAAAATTAGAAGAAAAAACATAATGCAGATGTTAGCTCGGCAACGACTCGATTGACACTGATCAAAAATTTCGTCTGGAAACGCTGCGCCACGCAAAGTGTGCACACCCGAGTCGACGCTGCGCTGCGCTGCGCCAGCGAAATGTGTTTCTAGCTTAAGTCAAGTGGAGATCTCTTCTCAAGTATAGTTAGCAAGGGATGAATGTATTCGGTGCATGTTTTCGCATCCCTTTCTAACTAAGCTTAAGAAGAGATCTCCACTTGAGTATCGTTCTAGAATACGGGTATAAATAAAATTGGAGTCTCTGTTTGTAACATTAAAATAACCGCTTTTTACTACATGCATATTATTATATATATACGATACATATACCAAAATGACATGTTTTACAATTTTTGTCCGTCTGTCTGTCTGTTTGTTCCGGCTAATCTCTGAAACGGCTGGACCGATTTTGACGGGACTTTCACTGGCAGGTAGCTGATGTAATAAGGAGTAACTACTTTTTATCCCGGAAAAATATCATATTCCCTCGGGATAACGTCGTGTAGTCCACGCGGGTGAAACCGCGGGCGGCCGCTAGTATCAAATAAAAACCTTATTAAACCGCCGTTAAAGATAAACCAGCCTTTATTGTTTGTAATATTGATCTCTTGTCTTTCTTTACGTTTGTCAGAGTGAGATAAAGTGTTAAGTAAAATTTTTAGACATGTCTACCATGATCGTCGAGCAAATAAAACTAACTAGGTAGTACCTACATGGTATAAACTTAGTATTAAAAGGAATATCATTATAACAATATGATTTTGTTTACTCACTATAGTTTGGTACATCATCACTTGAGGGTGGCTGTCTATGCCAGTGAAGGAAGACCTCGACAATGTCAGTGAGCATCTGCTGTCGGAATTGCGAGCGTCCTTGAAAACCAAATAATAAAAAATCAGTATTCTTGAAATATATAGATCATTTTCGATAGTTCTGTCTTCATAATGTAGGAGCTTATACGAGTAAGTAGGTAGGTACCCTATTAGCCTTATTACAACTGCATATAATAAAGCTAATGAGTTCGTAAAGCAATTCTGCATGACTCTCATATTACCAAGACCAATCCCCAGATTTTCTCAAGTCGCGTATTGTAATGTAACATTAAATAGAAATTATAAAGCTACATAAGACATGACTGAAAAATGGAAAATGAAGTATTTAGAAGCCGTCTCACAATTTTTTCTAAATAAGTACTTCATTTTCCATTTTTCAGTAATAAAAATTGCATTGTGAATGCAAAAGACGTTAACAACTGGTCATCCTGTTTTGGGATAGCGGTGAACCCGACAAAATGCCAGGCTATGGTGGTGGGCGGATCTAAGCAGATCGCTAAAATTGACATGAGCGCAATTCCAACTGTTACTCTGAATAACACCATCATACCTCTTTGCACCAGCGTCAAGAACTTAGGCCTGCACATTGATTCGACGCTCAGTTGGATACCACAAGTCTCCGAGGTGAGTCGAGTAGTCCATTATTCGTTACGTTTTCTGAATAGGTTTAGGAACTTTCTCCCTGTAAAAACCAAGATCACTCTCGTCAACTCTCTTATCCTTCCACTCCTTGATTACGCTGACGTGTGTTATCCAGATCTGAATGAAGATCTTTTAAACAAGCTGGACCGGCTTCTCAATAACGCTATTCGTTTCATCTTCTCTCTTCGCAAATTTGATCACATTTCCTCATACCGGTCACAGCTTAAGTGGCTCCCCATCCGTCAGCGCCGACAACTAAGGTTGCTCTGTACGCTCTATTCCATTCTCACCAATCCAAATTCCCCTGAATACCTAAAATCAAAGTTTCTTTGCGATTCTCATGATCGCCCTCTTCGCTCCACAAACTCTCTCTCTCTCAGTACACCTCTCTTTCATTCTGGCTATATGTCTGAGTCTTTCACTCTGCATGCCCTGCGTCTTTGGAACCTCCTTCCTGATGCTATCAGGAGGTCTCCCAGTAAATTCTCTTTTAAAAAGAATGCTCGCCTTTTTCTACTGGATGGCTTGAACTCGTAGTTCTTACATCATAAGCTCATCATCATCATCGATGTATTTATTTCACTTTTGATTTAATCCCTTTAGTATGTAGTATATTATTTTATGTATTTTTTATATATTTATTTACTGCACGTATTTGAATTATATTTTTATTATTTATATAAATAAAATATAAGTATATATCTATCTATATTATATTTTTTGATATTTGTTTATTTTAGTGTGTATATATAGCATGTATTAGTAGGTTTTGTACCGCATTCGTTGTTCTCTGTTTCCCAAAGGTTGACTGGCAGAGAATACTTTTAGTATTAAGTCCGCCTTGTATATTTTACTGTGTGTATTTTGTACAAAAGTTAAATAAAATAAAAATAAAAAATAAAAAGACTAAAAATTAAAATAAGTTACATAAGACATCTCATTTAATTCAGGACTAACCATCTATGGCCCCAGAAACTACTAATTATATTTAAGTGCTATAAGTAGGTATCAAATTTAACTTTACATAAAATCATCCAATTTTAGAAGGGAGAGAAGTCAAATAAATGTTGACAGAAAATGTTTTGACCTTGGAAGAAGACTTTACTTAAACCAGTATTGTATGTGAATGAAGTAAAGCATAGGTAAATTTGCCATTTGAAAAACACTAACCGAAACAATGACCTTAAAATTGTATACGTAGCAAATATCTTTAATTTTGAGTTTTATTGTACGAATCGGCGATAACAGCAAATTTTTTCATTAGGTACTTATTTCAATAATCACACATTTATGTTATCTGAGATACGACTCAATGTCTTTTTATCATAAAGATAAAGACGGTTAATGTCGTCTATACTTATGTAACAAAAATACTGACTGTAACAGAAATAACAAAAAACAGTGCATTAATGTAAAACAGTGCATTATTGAGATTTCATACAACATTTCTGCACTGTTTTGTTTTAAGCAGAAAAGACGTACTTTGTAATAGGTTTTATAGTGAATAATGATAACATTACTGCGTAGTTGGAAGAATAGTAGATTGTATTACAAGGGAGCAAAATAACATATTTACGGCGAGGGCGCTATTTTGAATCCAGAACGCAGAAATATGTAGAATCCAGCTGGCCTAGCATGAGCGGCTTATAACGCGCGATATGATAATATATGGTACGGCATGCCGTCTTGCTTACACCTTAGTGGGGTAAGCAAGACAACTTGCCGTACCATATCATATCGCGCGTTATAAGCCGGTCATGCTAGGCCGGCTGGGTGCCTACCATCAACTCTTATTGCGGTTTTGTTTAGGAACCTAAACTGATCTGCTTCGCTTATTCGTACTAGCATCTACACACGTTCCTATCCGACCGTGTGTAGCGCAGATTTGGTCGGAACAGACCAAATCGGAACGTGTGTAGCGCAGATTTGGTCTGGGAGCAGACCAAATCGGCTGTCGGATAGGAGCGTGTGTAGCGGCTATACCACGACAGCTTAATATCAATGACAGCGATTCAGTACTCATTCAATGACATTTCACAGCCGCTGAGCTGTCATCAACTCTTATTTGACTTATAACTCGGCCAAGCTAACATGACATCTGCAGGTTATACCCGTCCCTTTCACTCTCCGGGCATGACAGAATCGAGTGAAAGAGACGGGTAGAAGAAAAAGGGCACAAATCGTTCGGTCATTCACATTTAGCAATTCATTTGCGATCCAGTTTTAAGAAGGTCATAGTACGAAAGAAAGCAATTCATTTTAGGAACCTATTCTGCATCGCGCTATTTTTGAATCGCTGTCTTAAAGTTGATGGTAGGCACCCTGCTCTGGAATTGCGTAAAGTCAATTGTATTCATTTGACAGTTTATATTGTATTCCCGAACAAGACAAATATTGGTGTGCATGAACATGTCTATTTGTCTTGGGCTGGGTGTTTACTATGTATATTAAGTATGTATTTACAAACAAAAAGTATTTAAGTAGGGAACGAGTACTATTGTTGGCCCCCTACCAAAAGGTGTGCTATTATGTTATATTCGTATATTATAGCATATCGTTATGCTACATTTAAATATTAGGTTATTTTTAATGCTATAATATATTAGTATTAAGTACCTAATATAATAAATAACCTATTATAACCTATGTTAAACTAAAAGTAGCTATTTATGTTTTTTACACTACTTAATGATCAATTACTATTAATAAACCAATTCTTTATTCTTTTTTCCACAATTTTACAAATAACAACATGAATAAATTCATATTACGCTATTAAAAACAGAATTCTTAAACAAGTACTTTTTAAGCCCCGAGCGAGCGTGAGTTCGCGATCAAGAATTCCACAGGACAGCATTAGTTAAATATTCTAATAACAGTAATAAATATTATAACAGAAAAATAACATATTCGTTGAAATCGCATGTCGTACGTGATTTATGATATTAGTCCTTATTGATAAGACATTAGAGTCTGTCTCAACTGTTTCAAATATAACGCGTTATTTGGTTTTCCAACTTTCAAAATTCAACTCTATTTCTATTTGATAGAGTTGAATTTTGATAGATTTGATTACCAAGAAAAAAGAGAGCAATACTTGCATCACGTGCGGCTGGATCAAGAAGCTTAAATGGCTGGATAGAGAAGGAGAACACAGTTCATTCGTTCAGTTCTGTCATATCATTTGTTCATTTCGAATACACTAGATGGCGTGCGGCGCCCTGCTTGATATAATTGAATATAGCAATAGCAGAATAAGTTATATTTTTATATTAGGTGCGATAGTTATATTTTTATAACGTTATGCTATATGCGTTATCGAATATAACGCACACCTTTACCAATGATTGGCCTTTTGACTTTTAGAGCAAAATATTAAGAATTACCAGCAGAAATAAAGCTAACAAAATATAAATTTACAACCTACATTTCATAATTGGCAACAGCATGTAGTAGTTTTATAATTTCATTAGCAGCAATACTGAGAAAAAAGTATTTTTGTTTGTCTGTTGCGATCGCGTCGATGTGCTGTGGATTCTTAGCAAAATCTGTTAAGACCGTGCAACTTTATTGCTTTGTTTCTGGTTTATTATAATTTGTTATGGTAAAGGAGCTGATTTTTTCATTTAGTTAGGTTGATTAAGTGCTAATTAACTCACATAAAACCGGTAACCTGACCTCAAAAATAGAATTTTAGACGGCCAATCACTATACTTACGAGTTATATGAACGACTAATTGAATGGCATGACGGCCAATAATTAAAACACGGTTTCACAATATTCTATTGTATTTTAAACCTAATTTGTGTTGAGTTATAAAAGCTATTTTTAAAATTGGTCCAAAAACCGTCATAAACACTCTGTAAACAAAAACTGGCAGGGTCAATCATTGTGCTTTTGGCGTGATTGACCGCGGCCAATGATTGTATTCGATCAGGGCCAATCATCATGTCGGCTCCCAAGAGACATAGTAGTGATGTGCGTGTTTTAACTTAAAATATATATTTTTTTTATTTCATCAGTCCATCAAAAATTAAATAACTGTACACTTATCTTCTTCGTTGTTTTGTGTAGTGTAGGTATTTTATTTAAATACAAATCCATTTTTGTATTAAATTATAAGTGTTTAGTACTGGAATTATCTTATAATTTTGTCAAGCAATTGTTAATTATTGCAATTTTTGTTTTAGGTAAAAGAAGATAATTTAAAGCTAACTTTACCTAATAAAAAAAGATGATAAAAAAGATGCATTTTGATCTTTTCTGTTTATTTCTTTTTTCTTTCTTTTCATTGCATTTTTTCTTCGCTTCGCATCACTATTACTTATACCACTACATTCATTGGCACACCACGTGTGCAATGATTGGCCCGGCCATTGATTATCAGATAGCTAGGTCAATTATTGTGCTTCAGGAGGCCAATAATACTACTTTTGGGTGTTTATTACAAAAATTCCTTAAAAATATATCTTAACACCAGGATGGTGAGTCCAAATCATGTTTAAATTGTTCTTAGGTCTTTTCGGAATGGTACTACATTTTTCGGCAGTGAAATAGACGACAATACACAGAGTAACATGAGGTCAAACTCAGCAAGTTGCTTAAAGGGCCAATCATTGTACCCGTTCCCCTATATATTTATCCGTTATCAAGTTTTCCATGATACAGTTTCTTAATGAAATTAAAATGGGCTTAGATAATTGGTGTGAATGTAAGAAGTTATTTATTTATTTATTTATTTATTATTATGATAAATATCACTCCATACAAATTGCAGCCGATTGAATACGATATGAACTGTCAAATTAATAACGCAGCAAGGGATTCAATATACGTCGCCCGAGGTGAAAATAATTTTGCGGCCGAGTAATACACTCTACTTTTCATTTCAAATATAAGGAAAGTAAATAGGTACACTCTGCTTTTTATCCCCTTCTATAAGAAAAGCAATCTAGACAACTAAAACTACCTCGAAAAATAAAAGAAATGTGGCGGAGGCTTCGCCTTCTCTGTTTTTTCTATAATATATAAAAAAATTAAAGTTTTGAAATAAAAAATAAAAAAAATTATAGGTCCATCGGATGCCTCCTAAGTATCTCCGTAGTAACATAGGGGGTTGAACATTTTATTAGATTTTAGCTACGACGCACCGTTTTTGAGATATTCTCGTTTTTATAAATTGTGTGTAAAATTGTACGTTTTAGGCACTTAATGTACAATCTACTATTTAATTTAAGTTAGATCTTTTTGTAGGCGGAAATTGAGCATTCGACGGTACAGGTACGAGAATTGCTTACACAAGACAATCTTTCCGTGTTCTGTGATTGCTTATTTTGAAGAAACATTTTTTGCTGCAAATGCGTTTGTAGGCAATTTCAGATTCAGAAAAAGCCTATTTGGATTACTTTGGATACATATTGCTTATACAAAGTAGATATATATAGTTTTTATTAAACATATAATTGCAGAAAAATAGCAAGTTAGGAATTTGCTCACAGTTTTTTTATTCTGTGAAAGAATATGTCGTCAAATCTGGTTTGTCTTGTACTTAAGTACAAACATAATACGCTCACAATTTTATAATACTTAGCTATTCACGAAACAAAATAAGTAAGTAAGTACTTATTTCATTTAGGTGCTATCTGTTGCACAGCTAAAACAATAATATTTATACCAAATGATTATCTTACAAAATTATTATTAAATATTAAAAATCTTTAAAGTAGGTACTACCTTGTTTCCTTTTTGCATGAATGTATATACGATAGATCCACAAACAAAAATCAAATTAACCACCAAAGATACAATCATAATAATAAGCAGCGTTTCCATTTTAAGATAACCACTAATGCAGTTGCTTATTTTATTCCTTTTAGTAATTGGATTAATAAGATTTGTTTGGCTATCAGCCAGTGCCGGATTAACCACGTAGCAAGAGTAGCAAATGCTACGGGTCCCGCGTATTGGGGGGCCCCGCGCTCGAACGCCTATTTGACCGTAAAAATATATCAATTTAGATAGGAGCGTGGTGTTTATTGCCATTATTGATAACGTACTGTCTGCTGTAACTAAACATATGAAAGCATATCATAAAATTACTAGTGATTTGGAGTATTTCGACAGCTAAAATCTTTTAACTTAAGTACAACAGAAGAGATTTTGGAAAAAATCCTCAAGTATGGTCAGTGCTTACGAAGATGGTTTGGAGAACAGCCTAGGCGACGTATTAGTGCAGTTCGATGAGCTGCTGAAAGCAGATGTGGCTACTGATATTGACAGCAAGAAACAGGAGCATCTGCAATGCAATTTTATTAAAATATTCTTTAGAAGTGTGTTTCCCAAACGTAGAAATTGCCTTGCGCATTTACTTGTCTCTCATGATCACTAACTGTAGTGTTAAAACGTATTAAAAATGTGTTGAAAAGCACGATGGGCCAAGAACGTCTTAATCATCTCATATAGAGCATGATTTGCTTCAATAAGTCGATATTGAAAGTGTTCTCTTTAAATTTGCCAATATTACATCCAGAATAGTTTATTTAACAGTTTTCTTTTATTTTTTTAACTTAAATTGAGATCCTGAAGCAAACCAAGGGCCCCTTGACAGGATTTGCTACAGGCCCCATGCTGGCTTAATTCGGCACTGCTATCAGCTAATTATTATCAACGACTTTCAGTAATAATAAATCACATTTCCATAATAAAAGTGCGATGCAGTTTCAGCCACGTGATTTAGCCGTTCCAAGGCTTATCGATATTTATATGATTGAAGTGTGTTATTTACTACGGACATAACTCTAAGTAAATCACATATACTTATATTTAAGAATTAACAATGAATAGAAAAAAAATATTTAAATTATTATTAAACAAATTGAAAAAAATGGACTACGAGGATGTTGATCTTGTAGCCCTACCTAGTAACTATCATAATGTACACACGGCGGCACATCAGACTATACATGTTGACTTTGAGACCGCCTTTATGCCCTACGTAATAAAAGCTGTTATCGCAGTTCAACTTTTTAACCTGATGTGCTGTAATGTTGAGTGTACCTACCTTTTTATGTATATATGTCGCAGCCAACTGGTTGAATCCGCCATTCAATTAAACGCCTAGGCCGATAATTTTTTCCGTAAGCTATTTTATCTTCCCATAAGTTGACGGAGTCACAAAAAAAATAACCACCATTTTTAACCTATCACGTGTTCTACAAGACTTCCGAG
This sequence comes from Crambus lathoniellus, assembly GCA_949710035.1. Classification (NCBI taxonomy): domain Eukaryota; kingdom Metazoa; phylum Arthropoda; class Insecta; order Lepidoptera; family Crambidae; genus Crambus; species Crambus lathoniellus. The sequence goes on along the minus strand of OX453302.1, from coordinate 17,958,922 downwards.
GTTTACATGCTGCCATGCTTAACAATCCGGCGGATTAAACCATCTCCATGATCGGCCTAGGCGTTTAATTAAATGGCGGATTCAACCAGTTGGCTGCGACATATATTAAGTTTATAGTCACATCCAAATTATTTATTTATTTTTATTTAAAGCAATAACAAATACAAAAATCCATCGCAAAGCAAACTTTGACACGTAACGATTTTCTCTCATCATCATGTCAGCTGAACGACGCCCACTGCTGGGCATAGGCCTCCCCCAAGGATCTCTCTCTTACTTCTTACTAAAATCTAGATATCTAGAGATTTTAATTTTTAATTTAATACTCAATTATGATTCGATCTAGGTATTACTGACTGATTATGAACTGATATTTTTTTATTTTTAGAATATTTAGAAGTGCGTACTTACATACCTGCGCTAGAAATAAATAAATAAATACATACTCAGAGTTTTCCTTTTAAGTATTCGTAGGAGTTACTTGGTTGCTAAACTAAGTGAAGTTCTAAAATAAACCTTCAAAGGTTGCATTTATGCAAGTAAAGGTCCGAAAATACTCTTATGCCCGTTTGCACTAAACTCGGGTTGAGCTTGTCATAGATAAGATACATCTTAGCTTAGAAACAGCCTAAAACAGTCGAGCTAAAATTTTTGTTTGTACTGACAGACTACGTCGTAAATTAGTCATCACCTTGCTAAAAGAATGAATGAATGAATTCAAATATTAATTGTTTATGGATTTTAAACCTGGCGAGGTAAAGTAGGTCACTGGATATTTTTTTGGTTGAAACTTCTCATTGATTCCTTCGTAAGTTAAAAGGAGACAAAAGCTAAGGCGTTGTCTATTTTATTTGGTAGGAGTCATGAAGCTCGACTTAATACTGAGTTACCTCAGAGTATTAAGTCAAACTTCATGGTAGGAGTAATTCACCGAGAAAAGAAAAAGTCAACTGAGCTCAACTGTCAGAAAAAACATAAATACAGTGCGCAACCTTTTCTGTTCCGGTGGCCAAAACTAGAACTAACGAGTTTTGTTTTTAATGTCATTTTGCTAATACTTTCATGTTTTGCTGCTAAACATAAGCGCCGCTGTCATGGGAACAGAAAAGATTGTCGATCTGTAATGTTTTTTTTAAATAAATGATGAATGACGTATGTCACATGTGTTGTGTCTCTTTCTAGCAAACAAGAATACAAAAGCCACAAGCTTTTCTGTTCCGGTGACAGCCGTGACGTGACCACAGATAATATAATACTATACAGATAATATAATACTATACTAGTACAGATGCCTCATCCCATACAAGAAATGTGACCGTCCCTAGCGGGCAAAAACTTGCGGGCAGTTTAGTTTCCTCTTTTATTTCGCTAGATGTCGCTATTGAAGGGAGCTGTGCTTTGTCAACCGAGCCCGTTTTTCGCTTCCCGTCAACAGATAGCGTTAGTCATGTAAGGAACTGTTTTAAGCCCCTGTACAAAAGGTGGCGCTAGTAACCGCCTATATATGCGAATTCAAACTTTAAAAATAGTATACGTAAGACTTAATTTTTATTGAGTGCTACTTTACTGGGTTGCGTAGCGTACATGAACATGAACACGCACGCGTTGCAATGCAATGCAACTTGCCGATGCCGATGATGTGATATTAGTTGATAAGGTAGGTACAGTCGAACCAATTGAATCATGTCATGACCCATTTTGCTAATGATTTGTTTGGAAGCGTCAAAACTATAAAAGTCAGTGTCAATGTCAACAAGTTTAAATCGCAACCTTACAGAATTTTAAAATCTGTTAGGCTGGTTACACAGCTCTTTCACACACCGGATTCGGTAGAATAGGTACCAATAGTCGGGCCGTACGGACCGACCCGCGTTGCTGTGATGTGAAACGATGTTCTAGCGCCTCCCGTTTCTCCGTTCCGGGCTCCCGTGTGCGGGCGGCTGCGAGCGACCGCGCGGGCCGCACGGAGAGCTGTGAAACCAGCCTTAGAAAATGAACTTATGGTGGGTCACGCCACGAGCGAATCACGATTCACGATTTAAGTAGTAAAGTTTGACTGTTGTACCCTACCTACCCAATATACCTTTGCCCGAACAAGCTTTTTATAGTTTTTTAATTAAAGTACAGGTTACAGTCGAACTAATCGATTAGTTTACCCACCGAAAGTTAATTTTCTAAAACAGATAATTATTGAAACTCAAACTAATTGACATTACCTTTATAGTTTTGCGTTTTCAAACAAATTAGCAAAATGGGTTGCGATTCAATTGGTTCGACCGTACATAAGTAGAAAATAATACCTATTTTATTAATCATTGAAAATGAAGTACCTATCAGAAAAAACAATGACTCCGTAGCTCAGTGGTTAGAGCATTCGCCCGGAAAGTGAAAGGTCGTGGATTCGAGTCTCATCGGAGATAGTTAAGAGACGAGTAAATTTTAGTAGGTACCTACCTACCTAAGTAAGTAGGTACTTTATTTTCAAGGTAGGTATAGTAAATAAAGTAGGTAGGTAGTTTGTCCGCGATTATCTCGCGTTTGGCTGAACCGATTTTGATGCGGTTTTCAGGAAAGTATTTGTTACATTTACGAGGTTTTAGTATTTTAACCGACTTCAAAAAAGGAGGTTCTCAGTTTGACCTGTATGTATGTATGTTTGTCCGCGAGATGCGGTTTTCAGAAAAGTACCTATTTGTTACATTTAGAAGGTTTTGGTATTTTAACCGACTTCAAAAGAGGAGGTTCTCAGTTTGACCCGCATGTATCTAATGTTTGTCTGCGAGATGCGGTTTTCAGAAAAGTATTTGTTACATATAAGAGAAGGTTTTGGTATTTTAACCGACTTCAAAAAAGGAGTTTCTCAGTTTGACCAGCATTTATGAATGTTTGTCCGTGAGATGCAGTTTTCAGAAAACTACATTTTTAATACATTTACGAGAAGGTTTTAGTTTTTTAACCGACTTCAAAAAAGGAGGTTCTCAGTTTGACCAGCATGTATGAATGTTTGTCCGTAAGATGCGGTTTTCAGAAAACTACCTATTTAGTACATTTACGAGAAGGTTTTAGTATTTTAACCGACTTCAAAAAAGAAGGTTCTCAGTTTGACTCGCATGTGCACACGGCGTGATGTGCACAACTTGATGTGCGTCTCTCTACTCCACCGATCAACAAGCAGGCATCGGGCGTTTTCACATTGGGCGTTTTCACATTGGACGATAACGGTAACGACACGATATCGGCACGATATCGTCGGACTGGCAGTTTCATACAACCACTACTAAATGCTTTCACACTGTGTCGTTACCGTCAACGATATCGTCTGTCGTGCCGATATCGGTGACGACACAAGTGCGGAAGATGCGAAGCCGGTTATTAACGAAAGTAACCAAGGGTAATTAACAGTTTATCTGTTATTTACTGCATTTTTGGGTTTTTACGCTAAAAGCCACCGCTAGGTAGCGCTTGTTTCTTGATTTGCTAGGTGTGAGTTCCGCGACGATTATGCCTGCTTGTTGATTGGTGGAGAGGAGAGAGGAGGTGGATCTCCTCCTGCCTCACCTCTCCCTTCTATTTCGAGTATGTAATATCGACAATGACCGAACGATAGTAATAATTTTTAAGTGACTTCAAAAAAAAGAAGCTTCTCAGTTTGACCTGTATTTTTTTGTATGTATGTTTGTCCGCGATTATCTCGCTTTTGGCTGAACTGATTTTAATGCGGTTTTCAGGAAAGTATTTGTTACATTTAGGATAAGGTTTTAGTATTTTAACCGACTTCAAAAAAGGAGGTTCTCAGTTTGACCCGAATGTATGTATGAAGGTTTGTCCGCGAGATGCGGTTTTCAGAAAAGTATTCGTTACATTTAGGAGAAGGTTTTGGTATTACAACCGACTTTGAAAAAGGAGGTTCTCAGTTTGACCCTTTATGTACATTATGTATGTTTGTCCGTGAATATCTCACGTTTGGCTGAATCGATTTTGATACGTTTTATATCAGATGAGTGTTTGTGATTGATGCGGTTTATGAGTACATCCTAACATACTATAAGCACAGAATAAGCAACTTTTCATACAGTAGGCTGACGGAGACGTCTAGACAGGTCAAACGTGCGGGGCTTGCGGGGTGAGACGGGAGAGTGGTTGTCCCGAGTTACATACAACGCCGTTCATAGTAACTCGGGACAAGTCTTCCAGGGCTATCACGTCTTTATCGTTATAATTCATTTTTAAATTAATATTATGGTGCATACGACATGTAGTGAGAGTGCGTGCAAATCTTCATCTCGATTATAAAAAAAAGGCAATTTCCAAAATCCAAGATGGCGGCCAACTTTTTTGTTTGCGGGCCGACTTTGATGAAACTTGGTTTTTGGTACAATTTTGACAAGAAAACAACAACACAATGTCAAAAATAAAAAAAACAAGATGGCGGCCAACTTTTTTTTGTAAGCCGATTTTGATGAAATTTAATTTCTGGTACTATTTTGACACGAAAACAACAACGCAATGTTAAAAGTATAAAAAAATCCAAGATGGCGGCCAACTTTTTTTTTGTAAGCGGATTTTGATGAAACATAGTTTCTGGTACTATTTTGACAAGAAAACAACAACACAATGTTAAAAGTATTAAAAAATCCAAGATGGCGGCCAACTTTTTTGTTTGCAGGCCGAAACTCAGTTTCTGGTACTATTTTGAAAAGAAAACAGCAAGGCAATGTTAAAAATATTAAAAATCCATGATGGCGGCCAACTTTTTTGTTTGTGAGCCGATTTTGATGAAACTTGGTTTTTAGTACAATTTTGACAAGAAAATAACAACGCAATGTCAAAATAAAAAAAAACCAAGATGGCGGCCAACTTTTTTTTTGTAAGCCGATTTTGATGAAACTTAGTTTCTGGTACTATTTTGACAAGAAAACAACAACGTTATGTTAAAAATATTAAAAATCCAAGATGGCTGCCAACTTTTTTGTTTGTGAGCCGATTTTGATGAAACTTGGTTTTTAGTACAACTTTGACAAGAAAACAACAACACAATGTTAAAAGTTTTAAAAAATCCAAGATGGCGGGCAACTTTTTTTTTGTAAGCCGATTTTGATGAAACATAGTTTCTGGTACTATTTTGACAAGAAAACAACAACACAATGTTAAAAGTATTAAAAATCCCAGATGGCGGCCAACTTTTTTGTTTGCAGGCCGAAACTCAGTTTCTGGTACTATTTTGAAAAGAAAACAGCAAGGCAATGTTAAAAATATTAAAAATCCATGATGGCGGCCAACTTTTTTGTTTGTGAGCCGATTTTGATGAAACTTGGTTTTTAGTACAATTTTGACAAGAAAATAACAACGCAATGTCAAAATAAAAAAAAACCAAGATGTCGGCCAACTTTTTTTTTGTAAGCCGATTTTGATGAAACTTAGTTTCTGGTACTATTTTGACAAGAAAACAACAACACAATGTCAAAAATAAAATAAAAAACAAGATGGCGACCAACTTTTTTTTTGTTATCCGATTTTGATGAAACTTAGTTTCTGGTACTATTTTGACAAGAAAACAACAACGTAATGTTAAAAATATTAAAAATCCAAGATGGCTGCCAACTTTTTTGTTTGTGAGCCGATTTTGATGAAACTTGGTTTTTAGTACAACTTTGACAAGAAAACAACAACACAATGTTAAAAGTATTAAAAAATCCAAGATGGCGGGCAACTTTTTTGTTTGCAGGCCGATTTCAATGAAACTCAGTTTCTGGTTCTATTTTGACAAGAAAACAGCAACGCAATGTTAAAAATTTAAAAATCCAAGATGGCAGCCAACTTATTTGTTTGCAGGCCGATTTCAATGAAACTCAGTTTGTGGTTCTATTTTGACCAGAAAACAACAACGCAATGTCAAAAATAAAATAAAACAAGGCGGCGCCTAACTTTTTTTTTGAAAGCCGATTTGATGAAACTTAGTTTTTGGTACTATTTTACACAAAAACAGCAACGTAATGTTAAAAGTATTAAAAAATCCAAGATGGCTGCCAATTTTTTTGTTTACAGGCCGATTTCGATGAAACTCAGTTTCTGGTACTATTTTGACAAGAAAACCGTTCTTAGCACAATGTAAAAAAATACAAATGGTCAAGATGGTGGCCGTTTTTTGTTTTTGTTTCTTTCTTTGGTAGGCCAACGCCCTTGAAGTTAGGCGATACCGACGTCTGTATAGGTATTTCGTTACTACGGAAGGGTTGTAACAAAATTAAAATGTGGCAGGTACATTTTGGTGTATTGCGAAATAAAATAAAATAAATATCTATGGTTGGCATTTTAGAAGTATCAAAATAAAATATAGTACAAGTTTTATATAGTTTCACCTATAATTGTATCTGTCTGTCTGTCTGCCATGAAATTTTGCAAGGTAAATTTGACCTACCCCTGACGTTTGAATGGGTTGAAGTTTTGTTAAAGAAAAATATTCAGATTGGAAATAAGCCGATTCATATTTCTTAACCTTTAAAGCGCCTTCGTCTATATATCAAAATCATCCCATTGTAACGTTGTAAAACGTCACACATTTAAATACATAAATTGAATAACCTAAGTCTACTTGAATCTAATATCAAAATCAATATTAAAGAAAATATATAATTACATAATAAAAATAAAATAACAAATTTAACTAAGTACGCAATATTTACATTTATTATAATATGTTTCTGAACGCAAAAAATTCAAACAGCTGAGCTGACAGCGACGCACGCGCAGGTAGCCCTTCACCCCTCGCCACTTTAATAAAGCTGTAAGCTGGTACGGCCCGACAACACTCCGACCGAGGCGACCGGCCGCGTGCCGGTCGCTCGGCAGACAAATCGTGTCTGTACTGCGCTCGCCATTTTCTCGCGACGTTCACAACGCGGATGATACGATATTTTTATTTTAAAATCATGCATTAGTTAGTGCCAAGTTTTAAATATTTTTGTGAAACCCACGTATTGGTAAGTTTTGAACAAGTGTTTCTAAAACTAGCTTAGTAGTACAGTTATATTTTAAATATATTTTTAGCCACCTTCATATTTTGCATATTTATATTTTAATAATATTTTAACTTATTCTAATGATACCTATTTCACTGTAGGTACTATTGTTGCTAATTTGCTTAAGTAGATTGTTTTCTAGCATCTGATTATTATTTATTTGCCAATGATAGTGCTTTAAATTATTTGTGTAACTCCGATCTGATTGTGACCAACACTCATCACCGCATACTGCTTCGGTACTTTCCTACCAGTCTTCTGCCGCGGTCACAATCAGAGGAGGATTTCTTGACTCTTTTTTGACCCGTGATTACGGTCAATTCCAGGGTCCGAGGTTCCTGGTGAACCCAGTTGCAGCTTCGCCGGTGCGTGCGTGACCCTAAATTTTACGTTTCCCGCCGAGCATCTTCGCCGTTTTACCCGGGACCTTCGGGAACGTTCTTCCCGTCCCAGCTGGAAACCCCCATCTTCGGAGCTGCCAGGAGAGTACCACTCTGGGCATGGAAAGGCAACGTTAAATAATTTTACCGGGCATTTCGGACCACGCCCAAATAAATTTTTGTGTACGTACATAGGGTATTCTTTTATTTAACACCGGTGTCTCTCGGACACCCGGCCCTTACTGGACCTAAACCTTAAGTGCGACACCATGTCACAATCATTATTTTCAAATTCTGTAACTTAATATCAATTATTATTTTATTTACTTATTTTTTATTTTTTTAAATACGGTTTATAGCTGTCAAAAACACAGTAAATTACGAAGGATGTTACGTCGTAATTTACTGTGCTTGTGTTAAAGCAAATTAATAATTAATTAAATCTTTTACTTGACATGATGATGATGATGATGATACTTATTGACTCTGTCTCAAGCTTGTACATTTTAATAAGCGAGAAGAAAGAAACAACAACAAAAAACGGCCACCATCTTGGCCATTTGTATTTTTTTACATTGTGTTAAGAACGGTTTTCTTGTCAAAATAGTACAAAAAACCGAGTTTTGTCAAAATCGGCCTACAAACAAAAAATTCGGCCACCATCTCGGATTTTTAATATGTTTAACATTTCGTTGCTGTTTTCTTGTCAAAATAGTACCAGAAACTGAATTTCATCGAAATCAGCCAGCAAACAAAAAATTTGGCCGCCATCTTGAATTTTTATATTTTTACCATTGCGTTGCTGTTTTCTTATCAAAATAGAACCAGAAGCTGAGTTTCATTGAAATCGGCCTGCAAACATAAAAGTTGGCCGCCATCTTGGATTTTTTAATACTTTTAACATTGCGTTGCTGTTTTCTTGTCAAAATAGTACCAGAAACTAAGTTTTATCAAACTCGCCTTACAAACAAAAAAGTTGGCCGCTTTCTTGGTTTTATTTTATTTTTGACATTGTGTAGTTGTTTTCTTGTCAAAATTGTACTAAAAACCAAGTTTCATCAAAATCAGCTCACAAACAAAAAAGTTGGCCGCCATCTTGGATTTTTTTAAACTTTTAACATTGCGTTGTTGTTTTCTTGTCAAAATAGTACCAGAAACTGGATTTAATCGAAATCGGCCAGCAAACAAAAAATTCGGCCGCCATCTTGGATTTTTATATTTTTAACATTGTGTTGCTGTTTTCTAGTCAAAATAGGTACCAGAAACTAAGTTTCATCAAAATCGGCTTACAAACAAAAACTCGGCCACCATCTTGGATTTCTTTTTATTTTTAACATTGCGTTCCTGTTTTCTTGTCAAAATAGAACCAGAAACTGAGTTTCATCGAAATCGGCTTGCAAACAAAAAAGTTGGCCGCCATCTTGGATTTTAATATTTTTGACATTGCGTTGCTGTTTTTTTTGTCAAAATAGTACCAAAAACCGTGTTTCATCGAAATCAGCCTACAAACAAAAAAGTCGGCCGCCATCTTGAATTTTTTAATAATTTTGACATTGCATTTGCATTATTAACATATTTTGTTAATTTAATATCGCTATACCAATGTACCCACCCGGGGTCGTAAAAGGTCCACCGACACATTTTAAAGTGACAACCCTTACGTACTTACGTAAATACCTATACATGCGTCGGCATCGCCCAACTTCAAGGGCGTCGTCCAAATGTATAGAAAGATTGCTTAAACTGTGCTATAGGTATAAATAAAACACTTTCACGGATTTTTTCACGCAGTTTATTTAACAACAACCAAGTTGTTAAATAAATTAAACGCAGTTTATTTAACAACAACCAAGTTGTTAAATAAATTGCGTGAAAAAATCCGTGAAAGTGTTTTATTTATATGGACAGTTCGCGCAGAAATCTAAGATGTGTTTATACTATAGGTACTATTTACCAAGATAATAGGTAGGTACACGAAAATTGCCTGCATGATGCACTAAAAAGAATGACATAAAAAATATTTTTATAAAAAATAAAAGTGACTTCAAAAAAATGCCGCCAAAAAGTCAGAAATAATACCTCTAACAAGCCTCTAACTCTAATACTGTATTCACAACAAATAACTTAAGTAGGTAAGTACTTTGAAGTGCCCGACGTCTTGAAAGTACTTACTTACTAATAACTAATAATGTTAATTCAGTACAGAGGTATTATTTATTTCTTACTTTTTGGTGGCATTTTTTTAATGGCGCTTTTTTATATAGGTAAGTAATATGTGCATGTAAAAATAAATATCGCACTTGAAGAATAGGACCAACCCAAAATGTTCTTTGACGATATCGTTTTTTTCGCCGTAAATATAAAAGATAAAGCAAACGTAATTTGTTTACTGCTGCCATTATTACCTCGAATATACTAGTATAATAACTAATATAAAACTTGGAGCCGCGCGGTTACTTTAGCTGGCGTAATGCGACTAACCGCATAGCAAGCTGCTGGTTATCGTTTCACACACCGATATCGTTCCGATATCGTGACGATATCGTGACGATATCGTGCCGATATCGGCGGACGATATCGGGACGATATCGGTGTAATATCGTGTCGTTACCGTTATCGTCCAGTGTGAAAACGTCCGTTGGACGATAACGGTAACGACACGATATCGGCACGATATCGTCGGACTGGCAGTTTCATACAATCACTACTAAATGCTTTCACACTGTGTCGTTACCGTCAACGATATCGTCTGTCGTGCCGATATCGGTGACGACACAAGTGCGGAAGATGCGAAGCCGGTTATTAACGAAAGTAACCAAGGGTAATTAACAGTTTATCTGTTATTTACTGCATTTTTGGATTTTTACGCTAAAAGCCACCGCTAGGTAGCGCTTTTTTTCTTGATTTGCTAAGTGTGAGTTCCGCGACGATTATGCCTGCTTGTTGATTGGTGGAGAGAAGAGAGGAGGTGGATCCTCCTCCCGCCTCACCTCTCCCTTCTATTTCGAGTATGTAATATCGACAATGACCGAACGATAGTAATAATTTTTAAGTGACTTCAAAAAAAAGAAGCTTCTCAGTTTGACCTGTATTTTTTTGTATGTATGTTTGTCCGCGATTATCACGCTTTTGGCTGAACTGATTTTAATGCGGTTTTCAGGAAAGTATTTGTTACATTTAGGATAAGGTTTTAGTATTTTAACCGACTTCAAAAAAGGAGGTTCTCAGTTTGACCCGTATGTATGTATGAAGGTTTGTCCGCGAGATGCGGTTTTCAGAAAACTATTTGTTACATTTAGGAGAAGGTTTTGGTATTACAACCGACTTTGAAAAAGGAGGTTCTCAATTTGACCCTTTATGTACATTATGTATGTTTGTCCGTGAATATCTCACGTTTGGCTGAATCGATTTTGATACGTTTTACATCAGATGAGTATTTGTGATTGATGCGGTTTATGTGTACATCCTAACATACTATAGGTATAAATAAAACACTTTCACGGATTTTTTCACGCAATTTATTTAACAACTTGGTTGTTGTTAAATAAATTGCGTGAAAAAATCCGTGAAAGTGTTTTATTTATATGGACAGTTCGCGCAGAAATCTAAGATGTGTTTATACTATAGGTACTATTTACCAAGATAATAGGTAGGTACAGTGCCACAAGCTTTTCTGTTCCGGTGACAGTCGTGACAGAAGAGCCACTTGCAATACGAAATTAGCTGTCAAAATGGACTGTCGTATGAAAACTGTTTAGTTCCAAAGATAATCACCGGAACAGAAAAGATTGGCGCACTATACACGCAAATTGCCTGCATGATGCACTAAAAAGAATGACATAAAAAATATTTTTATAAAAAATAAAAGTGCCTTCAAAAAAATGCCGCCAAAAGTCAGAAATAATACCTCTAACTCTAACACTGTATTCACAACAAAAAACTTAAGTAGTACTTTGAAGTGCCCGACGTCTTGAAAGTACTTACTTACGTTATTTGGTGTTAATCCAGTATAGAGGTATTATTTATTTCTTACTTTTTGGCATTTTTTTAAAGGCGCTTTTTTTTATATAGGTAAGTAATATGTGCATGTAAAAATAATGTGCCTTATTGGTGTTGATCTATAATTGGTTTACTGTAGCTATTAATAGTTTCATAATTGGTATTTTAACTGTTGATCCACCAAATAAATAAAATGTCCTCGAAAGTGTCCTGGCTTATTCGAAAAAATTCATAAAACATTTTACTTCGCGCACACAGTTTATCGAAGAGAAGGTAATATGTTCCCTCTAAATATCGCACTTGAAGAATAGGATCAACTCAAAATGTTCTTTGACGATATCGTTTTTTTCGCCGTAAATATAAAAGATAAAGCAAACGTAATTTGTTTACTGCTGCCATTATTACCTCGAATACCTATACTAGTATAATAACTAATATAAAACTTGGAGCCGCGCGGTTACTTTAGCTGGCGTAATGCGACTAACCGCATAGCAAGCTGCTGGTTATCGTTTCACACACCGATATCGTTCCGATATCGTGACGATATCGTGCCGATATCGGCGGACGATATCGGGACGATATCGGTGTAATATCGTGTCGTTACCGTTATCGTCCAGTGTGAAAACGCCCATCGTCGCGGAACTCACACCTAGCAAGTCAAGCCACTGGCGCTACGCTACCTAGCGGTGGTTTCAAGCGTAAAAACCCAAAAAGTGGGTCTCCTACCGCCTCACCTCTCCCATCGATAGTAATAATTTTAAGCGAGTTCAAAAAAAAAGAAGCTTCTCAGTTTGACCTGTGTTTTGTTGTAAAGTACTGGTTACATTTAGGATAATGTTTTGTTATTTTAAGCGACTTCAAAAAAGGAGGTTCTCAATTGGACCCGCATGTAGGTATGATTGTTTGTCCGCGAGATGCGGTTTCAGATAAGTATTTGTTACATTTAGGAGAAGGTTTTGGTATTACAACCGACTTCAAAAAAGGAGGTTTGACCCGTATTTACATAATATGTATGTTTTTCCGTGATTATCTCACGGATGGCTGAACCGATTTTGATACGGTTTTCATCAGAAGAGTATTTTTATTGATGCAGTTTATGTGCACATCCTAACATACCCATTTTTTTACTAGGATACACGAAAATTGCCAGCATGATGCACTAAAAAGACAGAAACTTACTACTTACTGATAAAAAAAAGCGCCTTCAAAAAAAAATCCAAAATAATTGTACATGTTCACGTCCGACTTCAAAGCACTTATGTTATTTAGTGTGAATACAGTATTAGAGGTATTATTTCTTACTTTTTGGTTGCATTTTTCAAGGCGCTATTATTTTTTAAAATAAATAATTAAAATGTTCTTTAACGATATCATTTTTTTTCACCATAAATATAAAGCTTAAAGCAAACGTAGGTAACTAACTACACTGCTGCCATTATTACCTCGAATCGCGCGAATACTTTTGCTGGCGCACTGTGACTAACCGCATAGCAAGCTGCTGGTTATCGTGTCACATACCGATATCGTTCCGATATCGGCGGTCGATATCGTCCCGATATATGAATATCGTGTCGGTGTCCAATGTGAAAACGCCTATCGGCGGACGATATCGTTCCGATATCGTTGTCGTCCGAGCTGACGATATATGAATATCGTGTCGGTGTCGTTATCGTCCAATGTGAAAACGCCCATTGTGACTATAGTCGGATTTTTAATTAGACGAAGTAATCTGACAGTTGCTAATGTCACCTAGTGAAATAATGCTGCCATGTTCAGTGTACTAGTGATGTGGTCTATTTGTTCATTCACAGGAATGAATAATGATGAATGAATACTTTAATATAGTTTGTCGATATCTTCTGTGTTATATATTAATAATAATTATATTTTTATAGATGAAAGTCGGTTTTTGGCACTATTTTGACTAGAAATCTGCAACGCAATGTTATAAATATTAAAAAATCCAAGATGACGGACAACTTTTTTGTTTGTGGGTCGATTTTGATGAAACTCTGTTTCCGGTATTATTTTGGAAAGAAAACGGCAACGCAATGTTAAAATATACAAAAATTCAAGATGGCGGCCAACTTTTTGTTTGTGGGCTGATTTCGATGAAACTCATTTTTTGGTACTATTCTGTCAAGAAAACAGCAAAGAAATTTAAAAATATTAAAAAATCCAAGATGGCGGCATACTTTTTTGTTGGTAGACCGATTTTGATGAAACTCTGTTTTGGGCACTATTTTGACGAGAAAACTGCAATGCAATGTTAAAAATATTAAAAAATCCATGATGGCGGCCAACTTGTTTTTTTGTGGGTCGATATTGATCAAACTTGTTAACTGTTAATATGTTTAACATGGCGTTGCTGTTTTCTTGTCAAAATAGTACCAAAAGCCAAGTTTCATCAAAATCTTCCCACAAACAAAAAAGTTGGCCGCCATCATAGAAATCAACCCAACAAAAAAAATCTGCCGCCATCTTGGATTTTTTGATATTTATTTATTTATTTATTTAATAATTCTGTACACACAAAGGTTTTAATAGAAAAACATATACAGAGAAGAAATGTACAAGGGCACAACTTATTCCACATTGGAATATCTACCAGCTGGCCCGCGAGAGGAAATAAACACGGAGAAGGGCAGACAGTGTGTAACTTCAATAAATATTTTAACAGAAATATAAAGAAAATCAACTAAAAAATTATATACATATACTTAAACATACTTAAATAAAATAAAATACATAAAGGTATAATAATACATATAGCGAGAGATAGTTGTGAATAACAAAAGACAGACAGGGTACAGTGTTAAGAACAGGAAGATAAGTAATATTCTTTTAAACGTTTTTTAAAAAGAGAAATTGTGCGGCAATCGCGTATCTCGGCTGGCAGCGAATTCCAGAGACGAACGGCATGTACGGAGAAGGAATAGGAAGCGAAATCAGAATGGTGGGATGGAAATTTCAGGAGGGATTTGAGATGGGATCTGCATGGAGTGTCAGGCGGGTGTGAAAAGGAGAAACGATCGCGGAGATATGAAGGATAGGAAGGATTGTAAAGGACATTGAAGAGGAGACAGAGTATTCTTACATTCCTACGCAGACGTATAGGTATTTTTAACATGGCGTTGCTGTTTGCTTGTCAAAATAGTACCAAAACCGAGTTTCATCGAAATCGGCCTACAAACAAAAGTGTTGACCGACATCTTGGATTTTTTTATATTTAAAACATTGCGTTGTTGTTTTCTTTCCAAAATAGTATAAAAAAACCGAGTTACATCGAAATCAACCCACAAACATAAAAGTTGGCCGCCATCTTGGATTTCTTAATATTTTTGACATTGCGTTGCTGTTTTCTTGTCAAAATAGTACCAAAAGCCGAGTTTCATCAAAATCGTCCCACAAACAAAAAAGTTGGCCGCCATCATAAAAATCAACCCAACAAAAAAAATCTGCCGCCATCTTGGAATTTTTAATATATTTAACATTGCGTTGCTGTTTTCTTTCCGAAATAGTACCAATAGCAGATCCTCGTGGTTTTATCCGCGTGGTACCCGTTCCCGTGTGTCACTCAGGAAGAATGTAGCTTCCTAATGGTCAAAGAATTTTCTGAATCGGTCCAGTAGTTGCGGAGCCTATTCGATGCAAACAAACAATCAAATCTGTCCGCTTTATAATATTAGTATAGAAAAATAGAGTTTCATCAAAATCGACCCACAAACAAACATGGCACGACTAGGATTCGAATCCGGGACTCGATATCGGTAGCCCGTTGTACTAACCACTCCTTAAACTACCGAAAAAACTAAACGTGATATTTATATAAATAATTATAATATTTTTGTGTCATTCATTCACTTTGCCGCGTCACTATTTATGTTTTGTCAAAACCTGACAACACTGTAAACGTCAGATTACTTCGTCTAATTAAAAATCCGACTTTAGGGTTTTGGGATTCCCGGGTTTTTTCATTCCCGGGAATCAGGAATTTTCAAGTTTGCTGAAATTAGTGGCCCTTTTTTATTAAAACAACATAATATTAACTTTTGTTTTACAAGCTTTTCATTTAACTTGCTGTGTAATGATGATGATGAAATAACCATATTATCATAAGAGTATTTAAGTATTTAATTAATTCTTATTTATCTACATTGTATGTCACACTGACACATATTATAAGCCAATGTGGTTTTCTTTGTGTAAGTAATGTAGCTTTAGTTCTCAATTGTATTTTTTTATGCTAAATAAAAAAAAAGTTATAATTATATTTCATTAATCAGTGTTCAGATTAGAAAGCTGAGTAAAACTACATGACAGACATAAGAATGACAAAAATAACTTTTCAAGAAGGAATCTTGTCTGAATCTCTTGAAGAACTACAGACCCATCTCGCTTCTGAGCCATATCAATAAAATGTTTTCGAGAGTATGATTACGAATCGTTTCGCTCGCAGGTTTGACGACTTCCAACCTCCCGAACAAGCCGGGTTCCGGAAAGGCTATAGTACTGCGACGGGACGTCCTCGTCGGCCAGCGGTACACTAGCCGGAACGTCGGAAGTCACCGCCCAGTATTTAATTTGTAGATAATAGATGAATAAAAAGATGATGTTTATAGGGATTTGACTTTTATTTATAAAGGTAGTAATAAAGAAACGTATAGGAAGAATAGGAAGATTAGGAACCCTTTCCAAGGGTCAAGGGTTCCACTTATTTAATATTATGACAAACAATTGAAACTGGTATAAAAAACTGGTAATGCTCCGAGAGCTCTGTATGGCTTGGTGATTTTAGTAGAACTGAATAAAAAATGATGAACAGGACACGTGAAACGAAGATTTTGAATTTGAATTGAAAGAACAGGATAGGATTCGATAAAATTAATGGCCAGTATGTAGAACTAGATGGAGTTTCCAGTCATCATAGAGTTTTTAACCATCCATAATGACTGGTACGAATCGACATCGTTACAATACCGGGGCGGCCGGGGCAAAAAAATCTCTAAGGATTTTTTTTAGTTAGAAGATAGGTTGGTATTTACAAACAAGTCCCTTATAAAAGTAAGTACAGATCAAGTAACAACATATTAATTAATTTAATGGAAGTGCATGATAGAATTTTGAGTGTATGAATGGTTTTTACAGTGAGAAATTTACACTAGGTTGGTTTCGGTTCCATACAAATACTAACATCCGTCGTATCTAACAAAGTCTTAATTCCATAAGTTTCAGAATTAAGGCATCAGTTACGTAGAGAAATCTTTTATAATAGAAGATGTTTCTCATGAAACCAACCCAGATTAGTGCAGGCTTATTTAAATATGCCAGTCACAACCCGCTGGCTTTTGGTGATCATGTTTAGTGTTTATGTGTGTGATGAATGTCATGTGTAAATGTTTGTGTAAAGTGTCTTCAAAATTTACAAGTTTAGTAGCCTTAACAAATGGCTAGAAAATAAGACTTTAATCTCGTTAGAGACTAATAAGTAAGTAGGTACTTGTTAAAGTACTATATTAAGTAAGTATTACTAACTTACGCGTAAGTATTTAGATAAATAAGTAATATTATAGTTTAAAATTAAATATGTTGCAGTAGGCAACTTATTATAATAATCGTAAATACGACGTAATATTGTAATTAAATTAAAAAAAAATGTAATTATCTTATATGTATGTACAAAATTATGTATTGATAAAGTAGTTGATGGATCAGCCGAAGGGATGGAGGTGTATATAAAAACAGTACCTATATAAATCATAAGACTAAGTGTGCACGTCACTTAAAGTAAATAAATAACAACTTAAAGTAATTAAACAAATAAAATTTCTAATTAAAAAGTAGGGTGATTACCTTAACTTAGGAATGGGTTTAATATCTTTGACATGCCAACGACCTAAAGGTTTATTGGACATGTCCGATAAATCATAAATAAGAGGTGAAACTTTGTTTGATATTTTACATTTAATAAATTTAGGTGCTAATTTTGCCGAAAAATATTTATCTGATGAACTAATGGGGTAGTTCCGTTTCCAGATAATATCACCTTGGTTAAATTCTAACTGTTGGTGTTGCTTATTATAATAATGAGCATTAGTTTGGTGACATTTATAAAGACGAGCTTGAACTTCTGCAAATATTGGGCTAAGTAAACCAATGTTCTCAGAATATTTATCTGTAGGTGCTAGAATAGAATCTTCAGTTGTGTCGGCGTTGTAAATGGAACCGCATGTGGCAAGTTCACGACCAAACACTAGATAGGATGGCGTGAATTGGGTCGTTTCATTTACGGCAGAATTAATTGCAAACTGAATTTTATTGAGGTGAATATCCCATGTTCTATGATCGTCATCGACAAATGAAGCGATTGCGGTAATTATGGTTTTATTGTAGCGTTCTACTGTATTTACTTGTGGGCAATAGCGTGGGGTATAGTGTACTTTGGGTATATTGTAAAATTTAAATAAGTCTGTAAGTTCATTGCTTATCATTTGTGGGCCATTGTCTAAAATAATTGTTTCAGGAATACCATATGCCATAAAAACTAGATTTTCAAGAATATGTTTTATGACTGAAGATGTAGCACGTTTAATCGGATACAATAAACAATATTTGGAAGAACAACAAGTTGCTACTAAAGTAAATCTATTAAGTTTGCGAGATAATGGTAATGGTCCAATTAAATCAATTGATAAACATTGAAAAGGACGTGAACAATGTTTAGGTTTACCCATCAAACCAATTGTATGCTGGTTTTGATGTTTGTACGCAAGGCAAGTTTCACATTTGGATATATATGTTGCTATGTCTTTATACATGCCAGGCCAAAAGTAGCTATTTTTAATGCGGTGATATGTTTTAAAAGTACCGAAATGAGCTGTTGTAAGTGTAGAATGATTTTCCGTAATGACGGAATCCCGTAGTTCCAAAGGAACAACTAATTTCCAAGAAAATTCAGAATGATATGGAGTATTAGATCGTGTATATTTATATAAGTTATTATTTTTAATAGAATAATCAGGGGTAGAAGATGGATTAGTTTTGCATTTTGATAAGATGGTATTATACCAATCGTCATTGGAATTGGACATATTAATATTAATGGCGTTAATGGGTTTAATACGAGATAGGGTATCGGGTACAAGATGTTCTTTACCTTTTTTATGTTTTATATCAAAATTAAACATGGATAAACGAATACTCCATCTGGCTAATCGACCTGTGGGATTATCAAGACGTAAAAACCATTGAAGGGCAGAATGATCTGTGTAGATAGTAAATTTCTGGCCGTTATCCACATAACAACGCCAATGTTCTAGAGCAGTTATGACACTTAATAATTCACGTTCAGTAATTGAATAATTCCTTTGAGTTTGAGTAAGGGATTTACTCATGTAAGCAATAGGTTTTTCTATGCCATCAAATTCTTGTGTAAGCATTGCTCCCAACTACAGTTGCAGTCGGGAATAATTCCGAATCTTTCCCGTGGAATACTTACGAAATATTCCGAAGTATTACGAAACATTCGGAATATTTCGATCGTCGAAAAATACGGGAGTAGGTAACGATAAAAAAGCAGCAATCGGTAAAAAAGCAGTAGAAAGCAGTTTTGACACTTATTTTTAAATACCTAGGTACCTAAGCAAGAAAAATAGTCAATCATAGTAAAAGAAGTATGGATGGATATCTTACTATCTAGGTACCTCTTAAATAAAATGTCTGTGGAAGTTTTAAGTGTAGAAGTAGGTACTTAAGTAGGCACATATACCCTACCTAAGTACCTATTATTTTAGCGAATTTTTAATGTTTTTGAATTGCTTGAAACGGATGAAAACATATTTTTAAACTATGATAAAAGGTTTTAAACTATAATAAGGTAAGCCGATTAGAATCGGCTTGTAGGTATGTACCCTTTCGTTTTGCCACTGCTAGGTAGGTACAAAACTCGGCACGGGAGTATAGCCGTCATCGGCATAGCCGTCGAACCACAATATAAGTGGTCGTACTGTACCTAGCAATACAAGTGCCGTGCCGAGGCTTAGGTCATCACTTCACTATCACTAGGTAGGTAAGTAGGTAGGTACATAGTATAAAATAAAGTCACTCTCCGCCTCTGTCTGTCTGTTTCTAACCTTTCTTCTTTTAAACCACGCATCGGATTTCGATGCAGCTGTCACTGTTATTTAGAAAATTTATTCTCGAAGGTTTATAAATAAATACCTACATACAAAACATTCTAATTACGTATTTATATAATAGAGAAAAATTACATGTTTTTTGATGAAGCCGTCAAAAAACGATTTTCGAGCGCTTAGGTACATTGCGAACGCTGCTGGCTAAGGGTGGTGGTATTCCATTCATCAAAGATCTTTGTCCAGTATGCATTGGATCCAAGAAATTGGACGCATATTGGACGACTTTGACGTCCAATTTCATACATTCGACGTCCAATTTCTTGGACAAAGATCTTTGATAAGTGGAATAGGTACCACCCTTAACCGTATGAGATACCTACCTACATCAAAATAATTTACTACGGCATTGTATATCATAAAGGCCTACAAAAAAGACCCGAAGTCGCCTTATATCTATAGGTTGACTCACAGTAATTTTTATATTTATTAAGTTATTTAAAAATATTACTTTATTTGCAAAGCTAATGTCTCCTAATCAGTATTAATCCTTATCCAAATAAGTACCTATATAAGTTACCTTGGCCATTTAATGTAGGTAAAACGATATCATTGAGGTAGATCAAAATTATCCTTTACCGTATTTCATTTAAATGAACACTTTAGAAGTTATCACAGATTCGAAGCACCCACAAATTGTTCAAACGAAGCCGGGCTGGGCCGCTAGTACCTATAAAAATTAGTGTTTTGCTGTAAGTAGGTACCTACCTACTTTTGTTGTTAATGTCGCCTTACATAGGTAAGGAATAAAATAAACATTCAAATTATAATAATAACAACCAATTCACCATCAATCCATCACTGAGCAAATAGGTAAGCACTTCGTTTTTAAAAACAACGCTCACGTTTATTTTTATCGAAATTGAAATATTTTCTTAGACCGCGAATTATTGCGAAACATTATGAATCCTTCTCTGCGGGGAAGGGGAGCGGTCGAATAATTCCCCGGGGGGCATCGCCTCCCACTCCCCGCCCCGCTAATCTCGCCCGCCCGCCCTGCGCGCCGCGCGCGCCGCCTGCCATGCGCCACTAGAATTTGTTCTGCGGCGGGCGCCGCGCGCCGCGCACGAGTTGTTTGTTCATCCGTCGTCGTCGTCGCCCGCCGGACTCGGGCACGATATTTTCTAGCAAGATTGACCTAAGATAAAAAAATGCCAATATTTTCAAACGAATTTATTTTGAAAAATTCTGATGGAAAGAAACTTTATGAGAAGTATTACGTAATTATTCCGAATACTTCAGAAGTTTTGCAACTGTACTCCCAACCCGTATGCTGATGCATCACAATGAACAGCAAAAGGTTTTGAAAAGTCAGGACAAGTTAAAATTGGAGTAGAAACTAAAGCTCCTTTAATTGAATTGAATGCATCATTTGCCTCAGAAGTCCATTTAAAAGGAGGTGCTTTTTTGCTGGTTGAAGTTAACTTTGTGAGAGGGGCAGCCAAAGTGTTGAGATTTGGTAAAAAGCGACGGTACCAACTCGCTGTACCAAGAAACTTTTTTACTTCTTTACTAGATTTAGGTGGTTGTATTTCCAGAATTGCTTTTATTTTGTCGGGGTCGGTATGTAAACCTTTGTCGTTAACTATATAGCCTAAATATTTAAGTTCGCTCCGAAAGAACGCACATTTTGGAAAATTGATAGTGATGTTAGCCGATTTTAGTTTATTGAAAACTTTATTTAATTGGGTAATATGATCGTCAAATGTTTTACTTACGATTATTATGTCATCTAAGTAACAGAAAACAGAGCTGTCAACGTCATTAGTGTCGATGTTACAAAGAAGATTATCTATAAATCTTTGCTGAGTGGCGGGTGCATTAGTGAGACCAAAAGGCATAACTTTAAATTGATATGTTCCGCGACCCGGAACGTGAAAAGAAGTCTTGGGACGATCTTCGACACGAAGGGGAATCTCCCAAAAAGCTTTAGCAATGTCAATAGATGACAAGTATTTAGCATCTTTAAGATTATCAATAATATCGGAAATAAAAGGTAATTTATATGCGTCTTTTCTGGTAATATCATTTAGTTTACGGCTGTCCACACAGAAACGCCAAGTACCATCTTTTTTAGGGGTAATAATAACGGGGTTAAGCCAAGGGCTCTCACAAGGCTCAATCACATCTAGTTTTAGCATATTATCTACTTCTTCGCGAAGAGCTTTTTGTTTCACAGGAGATAAACGATAGCACCGTTGACGTATAGGAGGATGATCACCGGTGTCAATGTGATGTTCAGCTAAATGAGTTTTCCCAAGAGGTAAAATTTCAGTAGAAATGTTTTTAAAATTTTGAATGATAGTATCGGTTATAACGCGCTCGGTTTCCGAAAGATTGTTATAATTATTCAATTTAATATTAGTAGTATTGATTAAGAAAGTTGGAGCGTTTGAGGATTTATGAATAGTAATTTTGGAAAGAATCTGGGGAGCTAAGTTAAAATTCTTCCAAAAGTCAATGCCTAGTATAAATGATTCTGAGATGCTAGGTATAATGTGAGCAATAGTATTACAAAATTGATTATTATATATAGTAGGTAAGTTAATATACCCAATAGAACGTATAGGTTGACCATTTGCAACCGTACCGTGTATAATGGTGTCGTGTTCTATCTTAAAACCATGTTGGAGTAATAATTTATGCGAGTTATTGCCCAAAATAGTGATTGCGCTACCACTATCTAATAGTCCGGCTAATAATGAACCGTTGACGTTAATATTAATGTAGGGACGTTCAGTATCAGTAGTATTTGTAAAGAGGAGCGTAGAAATTTTATAAGATTTAAAAAATATTTTAATAGTATTTAGCCAGTTGTCCCAATCTGACTTGTCGAAATTCGATTTTCTACGATCCTCACTTATTAGTTTTTTGGAGTAATGTTACATTTTGGACAATTAGTAAAGATAACGTTTTGTTTTCCGCATCGAAAACAAACTTTATTAGTATTAGTGCAATCATTTAAGTTGTGGTCATCTGTTCGGCAACGAGGACAAGAAAATATTTTCCGTTGTTGAGTGGTCGAAACTGCATGAATGGGTGTTGAGGGTGTGTAGGTATGTGAATGTATATTATCGAAGCTGTGAGATATAGGAAAACTTTTTTGTTTCGATGAGGTAGGTAAAATATTAGATAATTCAGAGTTAGTGTTTGAAACTTCTAAACAGTTTTCAAACCATTTGCAAGATTCTAATAATGTATTTAATGAAGATAAATCGTTAGGTAATAATCTTTGACCGAACTCTGGTCTTAAATTTCGTCGTAAAATTTCAATTTTTTGTTTTTCTATGAGTGGTTCATGAAGTTTACGGAATAAAGACTCCATTGAGGCAAAATAAATAATAACTCGTTCATTAATTTTTTGTTTACGTGAATCGATAATTTTTTTAAGTTTGTAATCATAGTCTGTAATTTCGAAATATTTAAATAAGGATGTTTTAAAGGTTTCCCAATCTCTAATAAAACCTTTGTTGGCTCTAAACCAATCTAAAGCTATTCCTGAAAGTATGTCGTAAATGTGGTTAAATAATGTGTTATGACTCATGTTTCTCGCAGTAGCAAATTCTTCTACTTTTAGAATGGATTCCCTGGGACAACCATCGCCAGAAAAAGAAAATTTTTTAACCTCTGTGTTTGGTCGTGTATTTGCTATATTTGATAAAGTTTGAGTTAAAGTTTCAAAAAATGAATTTGAATGAATCTCTTGAAGAGACACCGTGGAATGGTAAGTAGATGTAGATGGAGATGGTTCGAGAGTTTTAAAATGCTCTTCATGTATTTTAAGTTGATCCCAAAGAGATTTATAAATTTGAATTTCTTGGGGTGTACTTTCTGTGTTTATTTCTATTAACGATAATCTGTTCCGAATGTGAGTGATATAAGGTATAATTTTTGATTTTCTAGCGGGGTAAGAAGAAAGCGTTACGTCTATAACGTCTAAACATTTTTTTTATTTCATCCATATCAAGGGTAAATGTATACGGGCTTGATGTGGATGGTGGATATAAATTTGGTTCCAATAAAATATTTGCTAGAAGTTCACGCAATTCAACGGCAGTTTGAGTCGGTTGGAAATTTGCGTTACGTAATTTAAGTTCGTAAATAATTTCAGGTTTGTTTAGTTGTAAAATATCCATAGTAAATAATTTGTGGAACTATGGTACAATATTTAAATATGACAAAATAAGCAACGAGTATTTAAGTATTTGATTGAATCAGGCGTCACTTGGCGGAAGTCCCTAACCATTGTGAAAAATAAATATATGTAGCTTTCTTCCGCAAATAAATATATATTATTATAATATATATTATTTGCGGAAGAAAGCTACATATATTTATTTTTCACAACGAGTATTTAATCAATACGTTTTAAAAAATCGTATGGTATAAAACTTTTTCTTGATTTAAAAAGGAAATTTGTTCTTTTTGAAAATAATATGGTGACAACGTCCGATTATGTCAACTTGGAAAAATTATTGACATAAAACGTAAAAGTAAGGTACGTGAATCCGAAATTCACAACAATAATAAGAAACAAATACAAAAAATAGTAATTTGATGGTAAGTACGAAAAAATAACTGTGCAGTCGTGTAGTTTATGTAAAAATTTTGATTGTTTGGTGTATGTAGTGATTGTGAGTATACTTAGCTTATAGAATTACAAGCTAAGAGTGTAGTAACCCGGGTCTGGATATTCTCCAAAGCCGAGGATGTATTAACAAACGAGATTTGGAATAACCAATGGTTTAAATCCCAAAACCTCGAGTGTTTGTGTAGCTGTCGGTTAAACAAGCCGTATAGTAGGTGATGTCTGTAGGGCTGTAGTATTAAATAGTATAGAGTACTGGAAGTATTTTTGAAATAATATGTATAGTAAGTAAAATTTGTGAGTGAAATGTCTTCGCTACTAAAGCATCGGGAACCGATTACATTTGTAACCAGCAGTAGTAGCGCCGATCGTTTTATTGTCTGTAAAATGTGTGTTAGGGTGATTGAACTTTATTAAGTTGTGAAATTGTATGGTACAGTGTTTTGAAATGGGGATGGTTGATAGAATACAATATATTAAAATTAAAACATAGAAAAAGGAAAGTGGGGCAAATTAGTATACAACACAAAAGTCCTAATAATTATTTTTTTTACAGATAATGGAGAATGGGAACGTTGAAATGGGAAAGGGATATGGTTATCTGCACTCCGGAGTCCTAGCCTCGGAGAGAGATCCTTCTTCGATTCTTCTTTTGCCGGAGAGCCAGTGCGACGGGACGGGTGTTCAATTCGTAGCCGGAGAGCCAGTGTGACGGGACGTCCTCGTCGGCCAGCGGTACACTAGCCGGAACGTCGGAAGTCACCGCCCAGTATTTAATTTGTAGATAATAGATGAATAAAAAGATGATGTTTATAGGGATTTGACTTTTATTTATAAAGGTAGTAATAAAGAAACGTATAGGAAGAATAGGAAGATTAGGAACCCTTTCCAAGGGTCAAGGGTTCCACTTATTTAATATTATGACAAACAATTGAAACTGGTATAAAAAACTGGTAATGCTCCGAGAGCTCTGTATGGCTTGGTGATTTTAGTAGAACTGAATAAAAAATGATGAACAGGACACGTGAAACGAAGATTTTGAATTTGAATTGAAAGAACAGGATAGGATTCGATAAAATTAATGGCCAGTATGTAGAACTAGATGGAGTTTCCAGTCATCATAGAGTTTTTAACCATCCATAATGACTGGTACGAATCGACATCGTTACAGTACCATAGTCCACATCGAGGTGCTGAGGTACTTATACCAAAATGCCACCGTGTCAGTCCGATTATAGTCCATTCGCTTAGATAGTGTCGCTCTGCCACAATGCCGTGCGGGTGTACCGACACTATCTAACCGAACGGACTATACAGAACCAGAGCTCTAATCCTATCCAACTACAGCGAGGTGTGAGACAGGGAGACGTCATCTCTCCGAAACTGTTCACAGCTGCGTTGGAGGATATTTTAAAGCTTCTGGATTGTAAAGAATGCGGCATCAACATCAATGGCGAGTACTTAACACACTTACTGTATGCCGATGATGTAGTTCTTATGGCTGAGACCTTGGAAGACCTGAACACAATGCTCGTAGATCTCAGTAATGCTTGAAAAATGGAAAATGAAGTATTTAAAAAAAATCGACCCGTCTCACAACCAGCTCCGATGGGACGGGTCGATTTTTTCTAAATACTTCATTTTCCATTTTTCAACCATAAAAACTGCATTGTGAATGCAAAAAAGTAAAAATTTAAATAACTCAGTAATGCTTCTCAAAGAGTGGGTCTTAAGATGAACATGGGTAAGACGAAAATCATGTTGAATGCTCATGTTGCACCCGCTCCAGTGTTTCAGTTACGTAATAATGTCGAAGGTCTGTCTGGTACACCTGATGTCGAACCCTAGCAGCACAGCTAAACCATAAGATAAATATAGCGTCTTAAGGGAAGTTGTTCAGCGTGATTAGTATTTTCTATTGACCTACAATAATCTCAAGTCTGGTACATCTGATGTCCCAAGAGCCCAGATAAAGTTTAAGATATACGAATATAGCGGCCTAAGGAAGGTTGTTCAGCGAATGAGCACTATTTGTTTAAGTATTCCAGATATTGAGAAAGATAATTTGAATTAGAACCATTCTTAACCACACCACAAAGCGTGATATCATACTTTTTACAAACTTTTTATACTGAATATCTTGAGAATTCAAATAAAAGATTTTCTTTAGAATTTATTGAAAGATCCATGTAAGTACCTACACCTACTTTAATCAATTCTTTTAAAAATCTTGATTATAAATTGAAATGAAAATGCAAATTCGTAAATAACATAAATTACGAGTACCTACCTCTACGTGGTCAAGGCGGAAACAGTATAAGTACTGGTCAAAACTACTATTTTATTTAATACAATCTATTTAAATGCCTTCGGGCTCATTGAAAAAAAAATACAAATAAATTACGTCCAGGGGTCTTCCTAAAGGTACCTAATAATAGATGCCAAAATATCGGTCGATTTTTTCTAAATACTTACTTCATTTTCCATTTTTCACACTAATGAGTGCTAATGATTTTATAATCACTTTGTAATCGTAACTCACATAAACTAACGCTGCAAAAAGCACAAGAGTGACTCTTTGCTTCTTAAATAAACATTTGCATTTTTTTTAAATATGCCGTCGTGAAAACAGAAAAAATATGCCGTCGTATTAAGTAGTTCATAAAGAAAAACATTTAAAAACCCCCGACATAAAACAAACTTAAAAAAGTAAAAAAATAAAATTTATCTCAATCGGGGGACCACAAAATAGAAGTACCTAAAGTACGTTTATTAATTCGGTGCAAAAAAAAAAAAATGTCACTTTCACATTTGACTTTAGCAACAGGGTGTCGTAAACCTTTTTCTTCATGTCTCTTTTAAACCAAATTTATTGTGAGGTTTTGGTTTTACAGATTTTGTTAAAATCTTCTTATAAAAACTATATTCTGGGGTAAAGCGCATAAAATAATGCAAAATGGGTTAGATAGTAATAGTACAGACACAATAGTAACAAGTAACAACGGTTCAAACTTAACAATAAACAAAAACAATAACATAAACAAGAAGAAATCTACAAAATAATGTAAAAGAAGCACTGTACGCGAAGCAGATAGGAGCCCACGTAAAGTAAACAAAATACAAATCAAAATCAATCAAATAATCGCACACATGTTAAAGTAGGTTTGTCACCCCTGCGTCACAAATATTTTGTGCCTGCGTGTTGCTAGTACGTGAAAAAAAAATCCATCTAACATCCCTTCGAAAAATTATTTTTCACTTCTCATGCTCGTAAAGTTCGTGTTTATGTTGGGTATAGGCGGCATAAAATCGCTTTTTATGCTCTAGTGCATAAAGTAAAATCTTCGTCTAAGTCTCAGACTTTAAGACAAAGGTCGTCAGGTAAACAGTCACACACGCAATTAAATTTCGTTAAATAAACTTTATTAATACCTAACGTATTTCATTCTGTTTCTTAAATTTTGTACATAATCCATGTTAAATTATTAAATTAATAAAACTAGGCAAAATTAATGAGTTTTCTAAGGAATAAGTATTTCAAGAGTATTATGGACTACGATCTATGCTAAAGTCACTGTGCTGCCAATGCCCGTATAAAAAAAAAGAAAAAGAAAGTCTTCCCGCCAATATGGCGAAGTCTTTATTTTTTCTTTTTTGCAATATTGTTATTTATTTTCCTCACACTCGAAGTGAAAAGCAGAGTGTATAACTCGTACATAAAACCCATTTTACCCTCGAATTGACTATCCACCCTCGCCTACGGCTCGGATGGATATATACGTCTCGGGTAAAATGGTACCTTTTATGCACTTGTTGTACAATCTACTATTGTTGTTTACGTAAGAGTAATTTCCATTTTTTTACTTTTATTAATAATGTTAAACATATATCTATCCAGTCAAAGCATGTTTTGAATTAACGGCAATGTCGTTCACAAATAAAGAATTCTACCGAATGTGAATATAGAGTTTTAATATGGTAATACTGTTTTCTTTTTTTTTTTGCACCGAATTAAAAAACGTACTTTAGGTAGGTACTAAAAGGGTAAGTACTTACCTATAATTATACGTTGAGCGTCCCCCGACCGAGAGAGAAATTTTATCTTTTTACATTTGTAAGTTTTTTTTGAGTCGAGGGTTTTTAAGTTTCTTAAATTTTATTTTTAGAAGTATCTTCCTTTTTAAATTACCTACATACAAAATAAAAAACCTAAAATCGGCCAAGTGCGAGTTGGACTCGCCCATGAAGGGTTCCGTACACACTTAACGTACCGATTGCCTATACCTTGCCAAAATACCAACATAATTTTTTGTCAGCAAAATATAACTTTGTTTTTCATAGTGTTTGTATGAATGACAAAGTTACATTTGCGGTTTTTGAAAATGTGTTATATCTCAAAATGTACTGACTATGTATCGATCAAACCAATTTTCGTTGAAAGTTTTTATTAAAATCTACAGCATATATTTTTTCTAGATTTTTCATTCTTTTATTTCAAAAGTTAGAGGGGCGGGGGGGGGGGACACACATTTTACCACTTTGGAAGGCTCTATCTTTCAAAATATTGAGTTTGAGAAAAAATGATTTAAGAAACCTCCATGTTATTTTCAAAGACCTATCTATAGACACCCTACACGAATATATTTGTAGAAAAAATATTTTTCAGTTTCAGTTCTATGTATGGGGAGCCCCCCTTAATTTGTTTTTATTTTTTATTATTGTATTAAAATCGTAAAGCGGTTCACGGAATACATCTACCTAACAAGTATCAACTGTGTAGTTTTTATAGTTTTGGAATAAAGTGGCTGTGACATACGGACGGACAGACAGACAGACAGACAGACAGACAGACAGACAGACAGACAGACAGACAGACAGACAGACAGACATGACGAATCTATAAGGGTTCCGTTTTTTGCCATTGGGCTACGGAACCCAAAAAAACTGCATTAAAATCGCTTGATCCGTTTAGGCACTACGAATAATGAAAGTTTAGTATACCTAGGTAGGTACCTACATACAGACAGACAGAATTTTTTTGCTAGGTAAGTACCATTTTTTTATTGCACCTAAATTTGCCCAGGGTGTAGGTACATCTTCGATTAATATAAATCGAAGAGGTACATTATTTTATGGAAGTGTCTAGTCTGCCACCAGTATCTGTTTAGAAAAAAAAAATTATCTTGCCACTATTGGCAGGTAATTTAACAGGTAAAAATATTCTGCCGTAACTTAATAGCCATACCTACAAATTTATGCCTTATAAATTATAAGGCCTTATTATATTAAATTTACTTAAAATAATTAAGTTATAATAGAGCAATAAGGCACAGTTTTGCAAAAAGCTTCTGTGATATTGTGTTGTTTGCAGATGATACCTACTTCTATAATATTTAACATAGACAGAAACAAAACCAATTTCGACATTGTAAACAAAGCACTGTCACAAGTAGGTACTCGGTTAGTTTAACTCTAATAATTCGCAGCTTGATGCAAAGAAAACAAAGTGCATTCTTTTTTCTTAGCTGAATGTACCTACAGGCAGACTACTTAGGTAGGTACCTGTGAAAATTCTAATTAACAACGAAAAACTAGATTCAGTAGAATCAACACTTTGTTTAATTTATTAGAATTAAACCAACCGAGTACCTTTTAACGTTTCGGCAGGCAGTTGACCATAAATGGTCAGATAGATTTCCATCAAATGTGTCTAAGAACCATCTTATTTAATTTAGCTTTCAATTAATAAAAACCGCATCAAAATCGGTCCAGTCGTTTAGGAGCTACGTTGCCCCAGACAGACAGACAGACAGATACAAACACACGTCAAACTTTTAACACCCCTTCTTATGCGTCGGCGGGGGTTAAAAACTTCTAGTATAACACCCCTTTTTTGCTTCGGGGGTTAGTAAATACACACCAATAAAGTAATAGATCTTTGGGACAATATTTTGAACTAAATCCCGCTAGATTACGAAATTGTGTTGTGCGACAACGACGACGACGACCGACCGCGACGTTGCCAATTCGCGTCGCACGCGTTGTCGGCTCGGCATGCGCCCACACTCGAACAATCCGCGCGGAGACAGAGGTGCTGGGCTGGCAACGCCGCCGCCTAAAGGCCGGTACACACATTCTGATCCGACCGCCCCGCGCCGCCAATTTGCGCTCCGAACCAAATCTGGGGGGCTACCGCGTAACTTTATCGATATGAAATTCATACGTTTTTCCGAACTTTAGGTCAATTTTATAAAAAAAAAATGCCGCTATCTGTTCCCTCTTTAGTGACTTCGGGTAAAATAATTGCTAGCTAGCAACGTTCAATAGAACAAAGCAGCAAAAATCTACCAAAATAGGGAATTCAAATTACAGTTGAAGCCCATGCCCATATCCGTAATATTTCTTAGCCGATAGCCCTCCTGGACGAGTGTAGCGTAGTCGTCCGAGGTTTAAGGGATTTTCAGAGGATTCAATTTAATTGCTCTTTCATTACTTTTGCGTAGGACTGAACGAACAAAAGGTTTGAATCTGTCCATTTATGCAAATATTATTATATCTATTTTTTTGTTTATTTTATTTAATAACTCGCATTTTGTCGTAAAACTTAATTAATATAAAAAAGGCATAACACCACATCAATAAGTTCGGATCGGATTCATCGGATTTGAAGACCGATTTGGCGCAGGTGTAGGCTACCCACCTTCTGCGCCAGCGGTCTCGGGTTCGATTCCCGTACAAGACAAATGTTTGTGTGCATGAACATGTCTATTTGTCTTGGTCTGGGTGTTTACAATGTATATTAAGTATGTATTTACAAACAAAAAGTATTTAAGTATATATTTATCCGTTATCAAGTTTTCCATGATACAGTTTCTTAATGAAATTAAAATGGGCTTAGATAATTGGTGTGAATGTAAGAAGTTATTTATTTATTTATTTTATTTATTTATAATAAGTGCTGGTTTAAGTAAATATTAGAGATGTGCCGAGTAAAAAAGTTTACCGAGTAACCGAGTACCGAGTAATACTCCGTTTTGTCTTTATCAAACCGAGTACTCGTTCGAGTAACTCGGTTCAGTTTATAAGTATAGGAATAGGAGTAATACGCGAAAAACACGTTCAAACATGACCGCGGAGTGCAGCCGGCGAGCGAGCGGTACCTTGCCGCCCTCATCCCCTTCCTTCACCCAGTTGCGTCCAGGTACTTTTACTCCTAGTCAGTCATTTCTTTACAAATTGTGTACGGGTGATGCGTTTGGTGGTTTGGTTTGTAGAATTATTTTATGGTGCCAAAGCAATTTTAGTGCTAAATTACATTTTATATCATAAATAATATTTTCCAGTGTCCTATTCTTAATTTTTTCTTCATGTGATTCAAACTTCGCAAATTAATAAATTTTAATGTTAAGTAATTACCCTAATTAAATATGCATAATACTACTATTATCCTATTATTAGGCCTATGCTTAGTAGTGGATGTCGTACTGCTGATGATGATGACTAATATTATCGCTCCCAAAATTAAAACCATTTTTTTCTAATGTTTGATTACTCGGCTTTTATAACGAGTTACTCGGCCGAATACGAGTAGGTACTATAAAAATTGCCGAGTACGCCGAGTAACGAGTAATAACTGAGTACTCGGCGCTTCTCTAGTAAATATTTAGCAAGTTTTAGTATCTTAATGAAAATAACAGAAAATTAAAAAATAATGAAATAGAATTATTATAATAATTTAAACAATAAAAAACCGGAAATATTTTTGTTTGTAATCTATTTATTGAAGGCAAACCTATGTTTTAAGTATTCAAAAATAATATTAATTTTGGGAGATTAGCAGTGGCTGGCAACACATGCAACTACAGCTTGGTGCGGCCTGGGGCCTGACCGAATCGGAACGCGTGTAGCGCCGACTAGATTTGATGAAGCAGACATTGCTTGAACGTGTGTACCGGCCTTAATACTCCGCCATCACAAAAACGCCTTCTAGCGGCGAGTAGCGCTTTAAGGCAAATAAAATAATATGATAACATTCTATCGTAATCTGTGGATTATTTAATATCCTATCCCATCAGCGATAGTTAAAAAAATATTTTTCAAAAATTCTTTACGAATTACAATTCCCAGGGTTTATTACGACCTTTAAACTTTATACGAGCGCCACGAGAGCCATCTAGTGTTGAATAGCAGGTATCACACTACTAAGCGAGCGTAAAGCATAAGCTAAGTGCTTTCGGGCATGCTTGCGGGCAAGAAAGGTATTGATATTATTGAATTTCTAATAACCGCTACACACGCTCCTATCCGACCGCCGATTTGGTGCGGGCGAACTTCACTACAGATCTGATCCGCGCCTACACACGTTCAAACCAAATCTGCCAGACCAAATCGGTCGGCGCTACACACGTTCCGATTTGGTCTGGCCGACCTCTAGCCGTTGTTGCAGTGTTGCCAGCCACTGCTAATCTCCCAATATTATTATTATTTATAAATACTGAAAACATCAATTTGCTTGCAATAAATAAATTAAAAAGAAAAATATTTTCGGTTTTTAATGTTTTATTACTATAAAAAAACAATTTCATTATTTTTAAATTTTCTGTTATTTTCAAAAAAATACTAAAACATGCTAAATATTTACTAAAAGCAGCACTTATTGATGAGGTGTTATGCCCTTTTTATATATATTTAGTTTTACGACAAATTGCGAGTTTTAAATAAAATATTCTAAAAAAAAACTAAAAGATAAAAATAACCTTTTCATAAATGGCCGTATTTAAACCTTTCGTTCGTTTAGTCCTACGTAAAACTCATGAACGAGCATTAAATTGAATCCTCTGAAAATCCCTTAAAGTAATTCTATCTACCTTAAATATTTCCGCTTTTACATATTTTCTCCCTAAATCTAGGGGAAAACCTCCAAAATTGTCAACACTGCCAAGTTGGTCCGGTCGGAAGCCTACACACGTTCCGATTTGGTAGGAAGTGAAGTTTGTGCGAACCAAATCCGGCCGACCGCGTCAAACATGAATAATAATAATTATGGTCGGACGACTACGCTACACACGTCCAGATTTGGTCTGGAGCAGACCAAATCGGCGGTCGGATAGGAGCGTGTGTAGCGGCTATAAAATGCTCCAAATAGTATTGTAATAGCATCTACACACGTTCCTATCCGACCGCCGATTTGGTCTGCTCCCAGACCAAATCGGAACGTGTGTAGCGCAGATTTGGTCGGAACAGACCAAATCGGAACGTGTGTAGCGCAGATTTGGTCTGGGAGCAGACCAAATCGGAGGTCGGATAGGAACGTGTGTAGCGGCTATAAATACGAACATTTTGTAAATCGATTCTTTTTTAAATATGACAGTAAATTTATGACACTTTTCAGTGGCTTTTATTGTGGTTTTTCGTTTTATTTGATATGATAAAACCGTAAGCGAAACACGTATCGCCATCTATTGAGACAATTTTGAACTTATTTTTTTTGTTCGTGATGAGACCCCTCTGCCGTGACTACAGTTGCTGTCGGGAAACATTCCGAATAATTCCCGTGGAATACTTACGAAATATTCTGAAGTATTACGAAGTATTCGGAATATTTCGATTGTCGTAAAATACGGGATTAGGTAATGATAAAAAAGCAGCAATCGGTAAAAAAGCAGTAGAAAGCAGTTGACACTTATTTTAAAAATACCTACCTAGCAAGAAAAATAGTCAATCATAGTAAAAGAAGTATGGATGGATATCTTACTATCTAGGTACCTCTTAAGTAAAATTTCTGTGGAAGTTTTAAGTGTAGAAGTAGGTACTTGAGTAGGCACATATACCCTACCTAAGTAGGTACCTATTATTTTAGCGAATTTTTAATGTTCTTGAATTGCTTGAAACGGATGAAAACATATTTTTAAACTATGATATTAAGGTAAGCCGATTAGAATCGGCTTGTAGGTATGTACCCTTTCGTTTCGCCACTGCTAGGTAAGTACAAAACTCGGCATGGAGTATAGCCGTCATCGGCATAGCCGTCGAACCACAATATAAGTGGTCGTACCTAGCAATACAAGTGCCGTGCCGAGGCTTAGGTCATCACTTCACTATCACTAGGTAGGTAAGTAGGTACATAGTATAAAACAAAGTCGCTCTCCGCCTCTGTCTGTCTGTTTCGAACCTTTCTTCTTTTAAACCACGCATCGGATTTCGACGCAGCTGTCACTGTTATTTAGAAAATTTATTCTCGAAGGTTTATAAATAAATACCTACATACAAAACATTCTAATTACGTATTTATATAATAGAGAAAAATTACATGTTTTTTGATGAAGCCGTCAAAAAACGATTTTTCGAGCGCTTACATTGCGAACGCTGCTGGCTAAGGGTGGTGGTATTCTATTTATCAAAGATCTTTGTCCAATATGCATTGGATCCAAGAAATTGGACGCATATTGGACGACTTTGACGTCCAATTATCATACATTCGATGTCCAATTTCTTGGACAAAGATCTTTGATAAGTGGAATACCACCCTTAACCGTATGAGATACCTTCATCAAAATTTTTTACTACGGCATTGTAGGTACATCATAAAGAGGCCTACAAAAAAGAGCCGAAGTCGCCTTATTTCTATAGGTTGACTCACAGTAATTTTTATATTTATTAAGTTATTTAAAAATATTACTTTATTTGCAAAGCTAATTTCTCCTAATCAGTATTAATCCTTATCCAAATAAGTACCTATAAATTACCTTGGCCATTTAATGTAGGTAGATCAAAATTATCCTTTAAATACCGTATTTCATTTAAATGAACACTTTAGAAGTTATCACAGATTCGAAGCACCCACAATTTGTTCAAACGAAGCCGGGCTGGGTCGCTAGTAAGTAATAACAAGTAAGTATAAAAATTAATTTTAGTGTTATGCTGTAAGTACCTACTTTTGTTGTTAATGTCGCCTTACATAGGTAAGGAATAAAAT
This sequence comes from Crambus lathoniellus, assembly GCA_949710035.1. Classification (NCBI taxonomy): domain Eukaryota; kingdom Metazoa; phylum Arthropoda; class Insecta; order Lepidoptera; family Crambidae; genus Crambus; species Crambus lathoniellus. The sequence continues at coordinate 17,923,769 of OX453302.1, read as the reverse complement.
AAACATTCAAATTTTACTTACGCTAATTACGCTACACTAAAAATAACAACCAATTCACCATCAATCCATCACTGAGCAAATAGGTAGGTAGGTAAGCACTTCGTTTTTAAAAACAACGCTCACGTTTATTTTTATCGAAATTGAAATATTTTCTTAGACCGCGAATTATTGCGAAACATTATGAATACTTCTCGGCGGGGAAGGGGAGCGGGCGAATAATTCCCCGGGGGGCATCGCCTCCCACTCCCCGCCCCGCTATTCTCGCCCGCCCGCCCTGCGCGCCGCGCGCGCCGCCCGCCATGCGCCACTAGTTCTGCTGTCTGTGGCGGGCGGGGGCCACGCGCCGCGCACGAGTTGTTCGTTCGTCCGTCGTCGTCGTTCGCCCGCCGGACTCGGGCACGATATTTTAATAAAATAAATAATAATATTTTGATAAAAAAATGCCAATATTTTCAAACAAATTTATTTTGAAAAATTCTGATGGAAAGAAACTTTATGAGAAGTATTACGTAATTATTCCGAATACTTCAGAAGTTTTGCAACTGTAGGTGACACAGGAGTCACTTGCAATACGAAATTAGCTGTCAAAATGGACTGTCGTATGAAAACTGTTTTAGTTCCAACTAGCGGCTGCCCGCGGTTTCACCCGCGTGGTTCCCGTTCCCGTGGGAATATCGGGATAAAAAGTACATATAAACCTTCCTCTTGAATCACTCTATCTATTAAAAAAAAACGCATCAAAATCCGTTGCGTAGTTTCAAAGATTTAAGCATACAAAGGGACATAGGGAAAGAGAAAGCGACTTTGTTTTATACTATGTAGTGAAGATAATCACCGGAACAGAAAAGCTTGTCGCACTACTCTTTGCTCATAATGCCACAGACAATAATCACTGATATAGGTATTTCTTAAGCCTTAAGGTCGTCACAGACGGTGAAGATACTATAATATTTTATCTTAACATAGAATATCGCTCGCCATACAATTCAATGGACCATCACACACGCCGAAGATAACATATATTTTCATATTAAGTATCTTAAGATGCTAGGCGATACGGCAAAATATATATTTCGTATGTTAAGATACGGAAATATATATTTTGCATGTTAAGATACTATCTTAACATACGAAATATATATTTTGGATACGAAAAGATGTGTATACAGGTTGTCCCGTTTTCGGTGCTGGGCATAGAGAGAACTAGCGGCCCGCCCCGGCTTCGCACGGGTGGACATTTATTTTTTAAACATTTTGGTATAAATACGAAAAAGTCAAAACATTTGTAACGATGCCGTTTCGTTCCAGTCATTATGGATGGTTAGAAACTCCATAGTGGCTGGAAAGTTTTATAGTTTTACGTACTGGCCATCAATTTTATGCTGTACCACTGTTCTTTCGTAATTCTTCGCTCTACGTGCCCTATTCAGCATTTTGATTCAGTCCTACCAGAACAATCAAGCTGAACAGAGCTCGCGTGCGAGCTAGCGTACCAAAAATTTATAATTGAAATGTAATAACTATTAAATAGCCAATTAATTAATTATAGTAACAGTTCCTATTCTTCATATTCTTTCATATTTCTAATTTACAATATTTGATAAAACAACTCTCCAAGTGCTGAAACAATCTTTTATTCTCTACAACATCTTCTAATTGAATACTATGCGGTGACTTCCGACGTTCCTTCTAGTGTACCGCTGGCCGACGAGGGGGTCCCGTAACACATCCTTATAAATGTGAAAGTTTAGATGTTTGGATGTTTGTTACTCAATCACGCGAAAACGGCTGAACGAATTTGGCTGAAATTTGGAACATAGATACTTTGTAGCCTGGAGAGGAACATAGGCTACTTTTTATCCCGGAAAAATATCACATTCCCGCGGGATAACGTCGTGTAGTTGACGCGGGCGAAGCCGCGGGCGGAAAGCTAGTTCATAATAAACGAAGAGTAAGTTTACACCTAGTTTAACCAAAGAGTTTGCTTAGAAATAATGACGCTTTGAAACGTCAAACGTAAGGAGTAAGTACCTACCTAATGATGATAGTATGATTTTCTATCCAAACTGATCTAGAGTTCGAACTAGCTATAGCAATTTTTATATCAAATTCTAGGTCAGAATCATCTTCTGATGAACTGTCCAATAAGTCTAATAGCAAATCCGAATTGCTCATTTTCGATCACCCTGTATAAGATGGTTTACAGAATATTCGTCCGCTACCTAGGACGGATATCAAGAGAGTGAAAAGATTCCAAAATATATCGTATCTTAACCGTGTGTGATAGTTTAAGATGCTATAATATTTTATCTTACGATATCTTAAGATAAAATATTATAGCATCTTCACCGTTTGTGACGCGCTTTAGGCGCTTGATATTGGGCCCGTAAGTTAAGAATAGCCAAAAGTGCATTTAAGAATGTCCTAAGGTTAGTGCAAAGCAATTTTTTGTTAAGAATCTCTTAAGTTAGCTAGGAAAAAACTTAGGCGATTTTTAAGTTTAGTGCAAACGGGTGTTACTTTATTTTAGGGACTTTTACCACAGGGTATACGATGGGACCGACATGGTCCCATCGTATCCTAATAATGTTCTAATCTATAACAAAAGCACTATGTGGGAGAATGCACATTTATAATTTGATTAATTAATTAAAACATCACAATTATTTGATTATTTGATTTATTTGTGGATTTTTACTACAATTAATTTAAAGAAGTAATTTAATTGATATTAATAGTCGCTAAACGACTCGTAGTACCAGTGACACGTGCAGCTCCCCACTACACCACTGAGCTTGTTTACGCTCGGCTATAAAATGGCGAGCGTCAGTGTCGACGGCTCAGAAGTTGTCCAACTGTCGGACACAGCACATCGGTGCTCTGAACTGTCTTTAGTGCCAGGTATGACAATATTTTGATTATGCTTTGTTTCATCAATAATATGAATTCCGTGTAAATAAATGATTACGTAATTTATGTTGATATGTAAAAAGGATATCATTTGGATTTTTGGATACATGAATATGGTAATTGTTTATTACCCATAATAATTATTCTTGTGTCTTTTGCTACACATAAATTGTATTTATGCTTATACAAATGGTATATTTGGTTGTATAAACTAATAAATTGTAAGATTATGCTTATCTATTCCTTATTCTTTTATTTTCTCCCACATCAGAAGTGGGATAATAGGGAGTGTAAACCCATACTACGCCTATGATTTTTGTGATTCCAGGTGACAGCTGTGAACATGCAGGAACCAGAACCACACGAACGATCTGCGCAGTCCTGTAGCAGTGACCAGCCAAGTGGTGACCAGTCACCGGTTCTGATGACATCCCGAGCAACACGAGCTGCTTCTGCGACCTTCGATGACAACGCGGCTCCAGGCAGAGCAACACGAGCTGCTTCTGCGACCTTCAATGCCAACGTGACGCCAGGCAGCTCTCGAGATTCAAGGACAGGTTTCGTTCCAATCTCTTTAATGCAAAATATGATGCAAGACATAATGTCAAAAATTATTGAAACTACCGCCAATGCTTTCAATGCCAACAACCCAAAACCTGCACCTCGTGTTCGAAATTTGGAGAACATTTATGTACCACCGTTTGATCCGGATGATCGAACTGATACCATACAAATCTGGTGTAGCAATCTTGAAGATTTGAAAAAAGAATACGAGTTGACAGATAGAGAAATATTAAACTTGTCCCGTAAGAATTTACGCGGGCGTGCCGCTGAGTGGTCACGCCGAAACTATACCACTTTAACTACTTGGACGGAACTTAAAACAAGGCTTGTTGAAACTTTTGCAGACGAAGCACGCTACTATGACGACCTTACCCTCTTCATGGAATACACCAGCGAGCAAGCCAGCAGTCTCGCCGAATATGCTACGCGAAAATGGGAATTGGCGCGAAAGGCGATAGGCGTGGAGATGACTGAGCAACGCTTGGTTGAAGCTGTTATTTCCGGTATGTCAGACTTTCGTATACGCTCCGACTTGTTACGCTTGACACCCAAAAACCTCCCACAGTTAATTCAAAGCTTAAATTCATATAAACGTAAAAGATCCAATAAAGATTCCGATCATATCGTACCACCAAAACGTGCCAAGTTAACTAATTCAGATTTCAAACAAAAACGTTGCCACAAATGCCACAAGCTAGGTCATTTGCAAAGGGATTGCCGCGCTAGTTCAAACAATCAAACACCTCAAAAGGAAGTAACCTTACCATCTACCTCTAACACTATTAGTAAAACTAATACATTGACATGTACATTTTGTAAAAGAAAGGGACATTCATTCGATAACTGTTTTCAACGCCAAAATAAGAAGGGTAAGGATGAAAAATCGCAATCTAGTAATATTAATGCTCTAGTTTTAAATAACAAAAGATGCAAGACAGCACGGATTGACGATCGCGATTTTTCATGCTTAGTAGATAGTGGAGCTGAATGTTCATTGATTCGAGAGAGCGTAGATGATTCGGTCAAAGGGAAATTGTCTTATGACAGTATAATTTTGAAAGGTGTTGGAGATAATTCTTTTTTGTCGTCACGTAAAAAAAAATGTGAAGTTTGTATTGATGGCTTAACCGTAGAGTTAGAATTCGCACTTGTACCAGATAAATTTATTCAATATGACATATTATTAGGCCAAAACCTCTTTGAAACTCCGGGTATCCAGGTTACCTTTACAAAAGACGACACGTGTATCTCTCGTGATTTCTACCATATTAACATTGTTCAAGCTTTTGATCCCAATGCCCTTAATATTAATGACAGCTTAGACTCCCAATATAAGAAACAATTACAAGAGATCCTCGACTTTTGCTCTGATATGTTCACCTTCGGCACCAAAGTTTCCAAAGTAACAACTGGTGAACTAAATATACGCCTGAAGAATCCGGACAAAATAGTCCAAAGGCGCCCATACCGATTGGCTCCGGCGGAACGTGAACATGTTGGGGCAATTATCAAGGATCTGAAAGATAACGAAATCATTCGTGACAGTAACTCTCCGTTTGCGAGTCCTATCCTCTTGGTACGTAAAAAGGACGGTACAGATAGGTTATGTGTCGATTATAGAGAGTTAAATCGGAATACAATACGCGATCACTTTCCTCTCCCTTTGATTGATGATCACATCAGTAAACTTTCGAAAGCCAAGTACTTCACTGTTTTGGATATGGCCTCTGGCTTCCATCAGATCCCAGTAGCACCAGATTCAATTGAAAAAACTGCTTTTGTTACGCCAGATGGCCAATTAGAGTTTCTGAGAATTCTATTTGGTCTCTGTAATGCTCCTCCGGTTTTTCAAAGGGCCATTAGTATAGCACTTAAGCCTTACATTGATAGCTTTGTTCTCATATACATCGATGATGTAATTATTTACTCAGAGACTCCAGAACTAGGTCTCGATTATTTAAAACAGGTGTTGATTTCATTAAAAACCGCAGGATTTTCCCTTAATATAAAAAAATGTAAATTTCTTCAAACCGAAATTGAATATTTAGGCAGAGTTGTATCTAACGGCCAAGTGAAACCAAACCCAGGTAAAATTAGAGCAATATTAAACTCTCCTGTACCAACAACTCAGAAACAAGCACGCCAATTTTGTGGCCTTGCCGGGTATTTTCGGAAATTCATACCAAATTTTTCAACTACAATGATACCTCTATACGATCTAACGCGAAATAACGTCAAGTGGAACTGGACGTCGGAACATGAAGCTTCGAGAGACAAAATACTTCAATATTTGGCTTCAGAGCCAATATTAACTTTATTTGATCCCTCAAGACCCATAGAACTTCATACAGACGCTAGTTCCGCTGGACTCGGGGCAATCCTTTTTCAAAAACACAAAAACGAACTTAAAGTCGTCGAATACTTCAGTATGCGGACCACTGAAACGGAGAGTCGCTACCACTCCTACGAATTGGAAACATTGGCCGTAGTTAGAGCAATAAAACATTTCCGCCATTACGTGCTAGGTAGACCTTTTAAGGTAGTTACTAAGGCCTCTCGACATAAAAAGGAATTATTACCTCGGGTTCATAGATGGTGGGCATATTTACAATCCTTTGATTTTGAGATCGAATACCGCAAGGGTGAACGAATACCACATGTTGATTTTTTAAGTCGCAATCCCTCTAATTATGCGCATCTTGATATCAATAATGTTCTTAACCATAATGACTGGCTTGAAGCTGAACAAAGTAACGATTCGGAGACCAAAAATTTAATTGACTCTATTAAAAATAGCACTATTGATAAAGATTTATAAAAGAGTTATGAAATAAAAAATGGGTTGTTGTACCGTATTTTCAATACGAGTGATAAGAAAACTAAAAAATGCTTGTTTGTCCCCAAGAGCTATCGTTGGCACATTATTCAAATTTATCATGATTCATTAAAACATTTTGGCTGGGAAAAGACTATTGAAAAGATTCAAGAAAACTTTTGGTTTCCGAATATGGTTAAGAGCACTCGCAAATACATTGACTCTTGTCTCACTTGTAAAATTAACAAAAGTCAGTCAGGCTCTAGGCAGATATCGCTACATCCCATCAATAAACCGCCAATACCTTTCCATACGGTGCATATGGATACTACTGGTAAGTTGAGTGGCAGTAAACCTAGTAAACAGTACGCTGTGGTATTTGTGGACGCATTTACAAAATTTTGTTTTATTAAACCGGTTAATAATCTCACAGCAAGTGCTACTGTAAATAGTCTCAAGGAATTAATTTATAATTTTGGAACTCCAAAACGAATCGTTTGCGATCAAGCTGCTAGTTACACTGGTAAAGAATTAAAAAGTTTTTGTGAACGGTGGTCGATAGAACTACATTTTATTGCTAGTGGTGTCAGTCGTGCAAACGGACAGGTCGAGCGTTTGATGAAGGTACTGACTAATTGTTTTACTGTTGTTGAAAATACCTCGAAAAAAAGTTGGAAAGACGCAGTTGGTGAAGTACAGCTAGCCATAAATAGCACTTTCAATAAAAGTACTGGACACACACCTTTCCAGCTTCTCATGGGTTGTAATCAAATCAGTCACCTCCAGCCATATCTGCCTTGCTACAAGACGTAGAACGTCTGGACCTTGAAACTTGTCGCTATGAAGCAAAATGCAGGATGGACGAACGAGGTCAAGTCCTTAAAGAACAGTTCGATAAAACTAAAGCCAAAATAGTTCCCTTTAAAGTTGGTGATATAGTATTGGTCAAACAAAATCCACGAGCAATTAATAAACTTAACAGTAAGTTTCGAGGTCCATGCGTTGTCCTAGATGTAAAAGATAACGACAGATACACCATTCAAGTACATGAAACGAGTCATGAATTGTATGTTTCACATGATAATTTACGTTTGATGTCTCCTGAAGTAGGTCACCAATTAACCGACTCATTGGAGTCAGATGAGTGATTATGTGTTTACATTTTTATCAATATCCAATGCGCGCTGGTGTCTGGCCAACACACATGTGCCTTTGTATGTTGTTAAAAGTGTCATGTGGGTCATGTGATTTGACCATTATTAGTTGCTATGTGATTTAGCATATCGGTCATGTGATTTGACCATTATTAGTTGCTATGTGATTTAGCATATCGGTCATGTGATTTGACCATTATTAGTTGCTATGTGATTTAGCATATCGGTCATGTGAATTGACAATTATTAGTTGCTATGCGATTTAGCATTATGGTCATGTGATTTGACTATTATCAGTTGTAATGTGATTTAGCGTTGCGGTCATGTGATTTGGCCACTACTAAAACAAAATCAAACCTATCAATAGAATTAATATAAAATTGCAGAAATATGATTTTATCATAATAAGTAGCTATGTGAATTGGCTTTACGGTTCTGCGATGTGAGATCTGATCGCTATAACTAGTTGTAATTAGTTTTAGAATCAGATGTGATTTGATTCAGACATGATTACGTTAACATAATTTTTGTTTTGTTAATTCGCGAGCCATTAAGGCTGCTCGTCAGGATGGTCGTGTGGGAGAATGCACATTTATAATTTGATTAATTAATTAAAACATCACAATTATTTGATTATTTGATTTATTTGTGGATTTTTACTACAATTAATTTAAAGAAGTAATTTAATTGATATTAATAGTCGCTAAACGACTCGTAGTACCAGTGACACGTGCAGCTCCCCACTACACCACTGAGCTTGTTTACGCTCGGCTATAAAATGGCGAGCGTCAGTGTCGACGGCTCAGAAGTTGTCCAACTGTCGGACACAGCACATCGGTGCTCTGAACTGTCTTTAGTGCCAGGTATGACAATATTTTGATTATGCTTTGTTTCATCAATAATATGAATTCCGTGTAAATAAATGATTACGTAATTTATGTTGATATGTAAAAAGGATATCATTTGGATTTTTGGATACATGAATATGGTAATTGTTTATTACCCATAATAATTATTCTTGTGTCTTTTGCTACACATAAATTGTATTTATGCTTATACAAATGGTATATTTGGTTGTATAAACTAATAAATTGTAAGATTATGCTTATCTATTCCTTATTCTTTTATTTTCTCCCACAACTATGTAATTACTTATCTTATCTATGTATATATTAATTAAAAAATTAAAAAACACGACTGCAAAAAGCGATTTAAAAAGTCAAAAAAACACGTTGTATCAAAGCGTCTTGGAGCGTAGATCGTCCGGCACAGAGCGGTGGTCCCCCGACTGCAATAACCATTTTATTATTCTAGTTGGTCAAACTGTAAATAAGTGACGGCATTTGGATGCAGCCATGTACGATCTACGCTCCAAGACGCTTTGATACAACTTGTTTTTTTTTTTACTTTTTAAATCGCTTTTTGCAGTCGTGTTTTTTAATTTTTTAATTATTGTTTTTTATTTTACTCCTTTTAGTGAGCAGCAAAGCAGCGCCTAAGTGAGCGAAGATAAGCGGAGTTTCAGCCTGACATTTCATATATCGTTCATTTCGTATAATCAACGAATGATATAAATTCAAAATATATAATTTTAAAACGTATAATGAACATTTATTGATATAAACACGTTTCAGATAATAAACATTTACTGTAACACTTACATTGTATAATATTTGAAACACATAATGGTTATCTATACTAATATTATAAAGAGGAAAGATTTGATTGTTTGTATGTTTGCATCGAATAGGCTCCGAAACTATGAAACGATTTTGAAAATTCTTTCTCCATTAGAAAGCTACATTATTCCCGAGTGACATAGGCTATATTTTAATCCGATATTCCCACGGGAACGGGTACTACGCGGGTAAAACCGCGAGGATCCGCTAGTATAACATAAAATCATTTCATTATAACGTTGAAATTAGTATAATCAACGAATAACTATTTCTGGCGCTTCGGCGGCCGCTGCAGCGGCACGCTCGCTTCGCTCGTTCGGCTCGCGCTTTGTTTTGTTCACAGTTCTAACCTAACCTAACCTATCAAAAATGCCTTTACCTATCATCAATCCGAGCCCCCCTTTCGGGGGCCCGGTGCCCTCGAAAGGCCAAGGTTACATAACATAAAATCATTTCATATAACGTTTATGTCGTACCTATAATCAACGAATAACTATATCTGGCGCTTCGCCGGCCGCTGCCGCGGCACGCTCGCTTCGCTCGCTCGGCTCGCGCTTGGTTTTGTTCACAGTTCTAACCTAACCTATCATTAATTATTGTTTTGTCACCGTTGTTGCGTTTTATGGCGGGGGGCGAGGTTACATAACATAAAAACATTTCATATAACGTTCATGTCGTATAATCAACGAATAACTATTTCTGGCGCTTCGCCGCCCGCTGCCGCGGCACGCTCGCGCTTGGTTTTGTTCACAGTTCTAACCTAACCTATCATTAATTGTTTTGTCACCGTTGTTGCGTTTTATGGCGGGGGGCGAGGTTACATAACATGAAATCATTTCATATAACGTTCATGTCGTATAATCAACGAATAACTATTTCTGGCGCTTCGCCGCCCGCTGCCGCGGCACGCTCGCGCTTGGTTTTGTTCACAGTTCTAACCTAACCTATCATCAATTGTTTTGTCACCGTTGTGGCTTTTTATGGCGGAGGGCTGCGCCAGTAGAAAATGTTCAGCATGTCAAACAACTTTTCTTCAGACACTATGTTTGTATCTATGTTATAGTTTAATCTGGCTAGGGTTCCCCATCAGGTATACCAGACTTTCAAAATTTGTGCTTCAATAGAAAATGCTCATCACGTTTATTAATTTACCTTATGACGGTATTTTTATATCTCTCATACTTTAGCTGGGTTGCTAGGGTTCCACATCAGGTGTACCAGACCTTCGATATTTTTACGTCAATAGAAAATTTTCATCACGTTAACCAACTTTTTTTAAGACGCTATGTTTGTATGTTTAACCTGGCCGCTAGGGTTCCCCATCAGGTAAGAGTAGGTTATACACCTTCAAAATTTGTACGTCCATAGAAAATGCTCATCACGCTTTACAATTTTACTCAAGACGGTATTTTCATATCTCTCATAGTTTGGCTGGACTGGACTGCTTTTATTATAAGTCTTAGATGTAGGATTGCTATAGTTTAAATTTTTTTACCACACTTTTATTAGCTTCACTTGTAACTAAGTCACAATGTAAGAAAATCTTGGAATTCAATTTTAACCTACTTCTAATTGTCGTATTGATTTGAAACTTTGCAAGTCTATATGAATCCGATGACAATACAATAATTTGCATTCATCGAGCTGATCTGATGATGGAGTCAAGAGGTGTGCAATAGAACTCTTCAATGGCTGCTAGGAAACCCCTCGAGTTTAGGCTCATTTGTTATGTACTGATGAGACCTATTCGTTTCACTTGATGGTTAGGGTCTAATGATGGAGAAGGGAGAAAGCCAGTGGCACTCCTTAATGACCAATAGGAAACACCTCGAGTTCTGGCTCATTTGTTTCGTTCTGATGAGAACTATTCGCTACAGTTTGTGGTGAGGGTCTGATGATAGAGCAGGAAGGAAGCCAGTGACACTCCTTGATGACCAATAGGAAACCCCTCGAGTTTGGGCTCATTTGTTTCGTTTTGATAGGACCTATTCGTTACACTTGGTGGTGAGGGTCTGATGATGGAGCTGGGAGGAAGCCAGTGGCATTTCTTAATGACCACTAGGAAACCCCTCGAGTTTGGGCTTATTTATTTTGTTCAGACGAGACCTATTCGCTACACTTGGTGGCGAGGGTCTGATGATGGAGCTGGGAGGAAGCCAGTGAAATTCCTTAATGACCACTACGAAACCTTTTGAGTTGGGGCTCATTTGTTTCGTGCTGATAAGACCTATACGCTACACTTGGTGGTGAGGGTCTGATAATGGAGCAGCGAGAAAGCCAGTGGCACTCCTTAATAACCACTATTAAACCCCTCGAGTTTGAGCTCATTTGTTTGGTTCTGATGAGACCTATTTGTTACACTTGGTGGTGAGGGCCTGATGATGGAGCAGGGAGAAAGTCAGTGGCACTCCTTCATGACCACTAGAAAACCCCTCGAGTTTGGGCTCATTTGTTTCGTTCTGATGAGACTTATTTGCTAGGTACACTTTGACTTATTGACTTTGACACTTGGTGGTGAGGGTCTGATGACGGAGCAGGGAGGAAGTAAGGGTTCGGCTCGCGCATCTGGTAACTAATAGACTCCACTTGAATTTTGTAAAACTAAAAAAAATATTTTTATAAAAAAATAAAACCGCCTTCTAAAAAACCACATCAAAAAAGTAAGAAATAATTCCTCACCAAATAAATAACGTAAGTACTTTGAAGTCGGGCGTGAAACATGTACAATTTTTGTTGTTTTTTGTTAAAACCCGCCCGACTTCAAAGTACTTACGTTATTTATTTGGTGAGGAATTATTTCTTACTTTTTTGATGTGGTTTTTTAGAAGGCGGTTTTATTTTTTTTATAAAAATAATTTTTATTTCACTCTTTTTAGTGCATCGTGCAGGCAATTTGGGTGTTTTCTGGTAAATAGGTATGTGATCAAACTCAAAACCTCCTTTTTCGAAGTCGGTTAAAATACCTTGAGGTATCCCCTTTTTAACAAAACAAGAATCATCTAAATCGGTTTATAAACAAAGGAGTTATGCCTAAAGATACGTATTAAATTCACATAAAGTGGTAACGAAAACGACAGTATTTTCAAGATTTCCTGAAAACTACTGAACCGATTTCAAAATTTCAAAAAATGGGACCAACTTGGAAGCCAACCTAATGTAATAACGTTTGAACCATTTCAATCGGTTCAGCCGTCTTTGAGTAATCGGTGGACATACACAAAAAAAAAAAAAAAACATACATACAGACGAATAGAGAACCTCCTCCTTTTTGATTTAGAAGTCGGTTAAATACATACAATCACGCCTTTGAGTTATAATGTTTACGGGGTGGGTAGACACATGAATGGACTGTGAAATCGATTACCATCCATCCATAGCTTGCCATTTATTAAACTAAAAAGTAAAATAAATATGTAGTTTAAAAAACTAAACAAACACACTTTTATAGGAACAGACTAAAAAGTACAAAATAACCGTCTATTCAGTTACTGAAATTAAAAAGCGTGGTGCGCCCTTTGCAAAGCATGCATTCAAGTACAAAATATTGACCACGCGCGCTCCACGCTTTTTAATATCAGTTACTGAATAGACGGTTATTTTGTACTTTTTAGTCTGTTCCTATAAAAGTGTGTTTGTTTAGTTTTTTAAACGACATATTTATTTTTATGTTGATAATTAATCTCAAATATATACATACATGAATCCTTATCACGATACACTCCTTATTGGTATATAGTCGTTAAATAACATGATAATGCGTGATGCGCATTAGACACCATTTGAAATGGTTTATTTGCATTTATACCCTATTTATGTAAAATTATGTACACAAATTATATAGTTTTGAAATATACGCGTCGAGGCCTTTCATTTGATACCCATCTTGCTATAATTGAAGAAAAAAAAATTCTTTTATTTTTTTAGTGACGCCACACGCCCGCCATATTGATTTTATTTTTTATAAATATACTAGTGTTACTCGGGGTGATTTAACGTTTGTAATGATATATGATACTTCCATTAAAATCCGTCAGGGCATTCAAAAGTTATGGTGGAATAAATAAACTCACATACCTACACACATACATACATTAACCCTAAACACATAACACTCCTCGCAGTCGTGTAAAAATAACAGTGTTGTACCCTTCGACCAACAATAACATTTTACCTTCGATCAACAATAACACCTAGCATTTTACTTATAGAATTTACAAAAAAAACAAACACTCATATTACAATGTTAACTTTACAATAAGCAGGCTTTTATAAAGGATTAGTCTTCAAGCTTACAATAATATTGACGTAGGTAATATTTCATTTTCAAGGAGAAGTGTTACCACTGACCCTAAATTGGTTATGAAAATAACCTGTGCTTAGGGATCCAGCCCCTTCGCTACAAAAAACTTAAAATGTTACCTACATACTTAATTCATTTAAATAGACAACGAAAGCATGATGTTATGATGATGTTAACATATATTATATAGAATTTATTTAATCTAATAAAAGTTTTATCTTAATGTAAAATAACTAAAGTATTGCAGTTTTAATTATACATATATAATATACAGTTTTAATTATACAGGTACAATTACTAACCTTATTGCACTAAGGATTGATTGGGTTTATCGTGAGTGAGTAGTGATGTACGCCTGGGAATATTGCCACTGCCGGGAACTTACCACTCTACAAAAACTCTACTGGGAATATTGCCCAAAATTCCCAGTAGAGTTTTTGTCGTTTTATACAGATGATAGTGCAAATTACTAAGTCGCTGCCTTGTCGTGCAGCGATCCCAAATTCAAAAGGTCAATCACGATCCCAAATTTAAATTTAGGTCAGTCACAGAATTCTTTGAAAGTCCTCTTTTGAAAGTTTTGGAATTAATGATGATACTGATCCTCTTAATTTAAAGTATTTATTATATTACTGCCAAGGAAAATGAATCACATGTGATTTTATTTGATTTCATTACAATAATAAAATTTACCTATATGAAGACTGAAGACTACTAAAAATATTTTATAATTTGTTGATAATCATATAAAAGACAGGAAGCGATCACCGCATGGTCAGAGGCATATTGAATATCAACATCAAGCTTGAAAGATTGCGACTGATAAAATCCACGAACCACGAAACAATACCTGCTCAAATTCAAAACCCCAATTGCTTTCAGGTCGAACTTCAAAACCGCTTCAAAGCCCTTGAGAATAGCATAGATGTGGACGATCTATACAACATGGTGGTGGATACTGTCCGCACGGTAGGGTCTAAGTACTATAAAACCCGCCGTCCCAAATTGAAGAAACTCTTCAGTCAGACTCTCCTACTCATGGATCAGAGACAAGAAATGAAACTACAGAACTCAGCAGATGCCCATCGCTATCGGCTGCTTAATAGACAGATATCTAAGTCTTTGACTAGCGACTTTCGCCAATTTAATACCGAGCCACAGTATGTAATTCAGGCTTAGTTGCGGCCAAGTACAGTTTATGTGTTTATTTGATAGCTTTTACTATTTTGGAGGCTTAACAAAGACAACGACAATTTTTTTTAAAGAAGTTTTGGTTATATTGCAATTATCGAGAAAAACCCATAGAAACCATAGAAATGTAATATCTTTTTTCAGATACATCAGTTACGAATAAATTAAGTATCTTCTCATTAAGAAAATTAAAAACTATAATATTGCCAAAAACTAGATACGAAATACGGATAATGAAGCCATAATAAATGTTTTTAGCAAAAAGACATTAATAATTTTTGTGGGTCTCTTTATAAATTACCGCATTTTCTTTTTGATGGAAAAAATTAACAATAATAATTAACACTTGAATAAAAAATATCAGCTAAAAATAATAAAGGGGTGATGAGATATCATTTTTGAAATTTTTGTCTTGGGTTGTCACTAACCTTCTTAACCATTTGATTTATTTCTTCTGCTCTTTAATAAAATCGTCATTTGAAGTAAACGAGATTATTCAAATGATTATATCACACTTGCAAAACTAGTCGTAGCATTTTTAATCGATTTCGAAAAAGGAGGAGGTTCTCAATTCGATTGAATATTTTTACTACTTACTAATTTTATTGGTATTGAAATTATATGATTGTGAAAACGAAATATATTATGTAGCTTACTTCCGCAAAAAACACAACATGCAAGATGCACCGCCCGCACAACCGCAAGAAATTGCACATGCACACCACGAAAATACCAATGCACAATACCTGCATTTAGCAAGACAGCAATACACCTTGCACCTTCACCGATTAGACCACTCTACACGTTGAAAAATGGAAAAACAAGTATTTAGAAAAATCTACCCGTCTCTTGTGAGACGGGTCGACTTTTTCTAAATACTTCATTTTCCATTTTTAACCATAAAAATTGCATTGTGAATGCAAAAAAGTAAAAGATTTAAATAACTCACACGTGTTTCGCCCCAACCCGGGGCATCCTCAGGAGATAGTTCCTGCGAAAACCAACACCAAATCCCACACGAGCGGACGGGCGGGTGGTGCATCTTGCATGTTGTGTTTTTTGCGGAAGTAAGCTACATATATTTCGTTTTTCACAATGGTTAGGGACTACCGCCAAGTGACGCCTGATTCAATCAAATGAGATTCATAAGCCGGTGAATCACGCAACAAATTTTGGCGCTACGATCGTGAAAATACTGTCGCAAAACAACAGTCCTTGACTTGATTCACCGAGCTTTAGAGTCTTCTGACCCGCTTTTGTCGAGTTTGTCAATTGACAAAAGACAAAAAAAAAAGGAAACGTTCTAAGATTCCGGAAAAAGTTCTAAAACTTTTAAAGCCGACAATGGATAACGTACTTAACCACGGTGACCCGTTGTTGCAAAAATCGATTGATGAATTCGAATGTGATTCCGACGATAATGACGATATCAACATCGTGTTATCGTCAGACGAAGTATTAATAGATTGCGATAATGACGACATCGAAAAAATATAACTTTTTAATTTTTCTTTATTCAACATTTCGACAACCCTATTTCCATAGAAATTTCTAAAATATTTAGAAACGCTTTTTCTCACTACCCCTTTGACTAACGTGTGTAATTTTTTAGGACATGATAAACAACAGTTGTGCAAATATTTTTAGCAAAGAATAAAATGCGGTAATGATAGGGGTAAATAAAAAAATTTAAAAAACTGAAATTAAGAAATTTTCACATATTTCATAAACTATCAAAGCTACAGCTCCTTAATTTTTTATATGAATAGATATTCTGATGTTACATCATTTGTGTTATTAAAAAAAACGATACCAGTAACACTTTAGGAGAAAAAAAAACATAATATTTTTTTTGAGGTCGTTGACCTTTCACAAAAAAAATTATTTCTCTGAAAGTATAGACAATTTTGCTGTCGGAATTTTCACCAATTAATAAGTATCACAAGTTCTTTCGAATGAATACATAAAATATATCTGGCCGCAACTAAGCCTGAATTACATACGCGAGCGTATTAAAGAAGCCATTGAGCGGAACAAAGGCTCCTAAGTGTTTGTGAGAGATTTGTCTCTCGGGCAAAGTCAATTGACGCGGCTGAAAACTGAGGAAGGTATTATCATTTCGTCAACACCTGAAATCTTGAGGGAGATTGAGAGTATCGATGGAGAACTATATTTCACGCAAACACCTGTTGAAAGTAAGTCTACTGACCCTAGAGCCAAGCTTACCCGACACTATACAGGATATCCCGGATGTGACGACGCAGCCTAGCCGAAAGCTTGAAATAGGCTCAAGACGACACTCTGGGAATGCGAGTCGAATTTAGGTAGATTCTTGCTCGTATGGTTCTTGTGGCTAGACAACTAGAGGTACTTACCCGCCTGATCTGATTGTCTGCGCCACCGTATCCTTTAACCTCAGGAGTGGTAGTCTCTTGGGACCTCTCGTGGTGGCTGAAGAAGGAAGGCGCCACCTCGTGTTCCTCCACAAAATGGTTGCTGCTGGTATTTGCTTACGGGATTTTGGTTGCACACGATTGTAACGTTCCAACACTTTAATTAGAATAGTCCTATGAATGATCACTCGGATTTCCTTCGATTATAAAGTTTTCACACGCCCGATACAGAGCGAAGCGCGCCGGTCTTCCTCACTTTTTCGCCATATTGGCCGACCAGACAGGTATGCTCTTTCGAGCCCTCTGATTGGCTAATCCACTAGAACCATATCGAACGGGCGGGAATATAGAATTTGAATTTAGATTGGTTTTATTTGAACGGTTAGTGAACATACCGCCCACCAAAATACAGCTGGTATTTTCCGGTTGGTTAAGTGGAATTGATACATAAACTGAAGTAGAATCGATACATAAAATGATACATTAAAGTTATATTAACGACTAACGACTACTAGTTTTGCTTAAAATACTAGATACATAACTAAAATATATAATTAGAACAGTAGATTAGTTGGTACTGGGTTCTATGGGAAGAGGACACAGCTTGACTAATGGACGCTTTATTAAGCTGTCTCTAGTTTGAATAGTTGCCACGCGGACGATGCCGTCGAGGCCCGGGTGTAAATCGGTAACTCTTCCCAAAGACCAGTGCAATGGGGGTCGATTGTCATCTTTGATGATGACGATAGAATTGATTGATAATGGTTTTGAAGCCTTTGTCCACTTTGCACGTTGCGTTAGGGAATGTAGATATTCGTTTTTCCAGCGAAGCCAAAAGTTTTGTACAAACGATTGGATAAGCTGCCAACGGCTAAGACGATATAGTTTGATATTAGAATAATCCGCGTCAGGCACAGCTGTTAAGGGTTCCAAGGTCAAGAAGTGACCTGTAGCCCGATTCTCGTAAATACAAACAATCTAAATATCGTTGTAGTTCAGAAGTCGTTCGATCGAAGTCCTATCCAAAATCGGTATTCTCGTGTTGCTTGGACGAGTTTCGATAGGACTTCAACTCAGTAGGATCGAAACTCAGCGACTTTTCAATCGAGAGGTATTTTTTGTACATTTTTCATCAAAAGTCTAAAACTACGTGGTTTAGGAAAAAAAAACATGTTTCAGAATGTGCAAGCAGCGCTTTTTCATATGATATAATAAGTAAATAAAAAATAATAAATAATAAATAATAAATAATAAATAATAAATAATAAATAATAAATAATAAATAATAAATAATAAATAATAAATAATAAATAATAAATAATAAATAATAAATAATAAATAATAAATAATAAATAATAAATAATAAATAATAAATAATAAATAATAAATAATAAATAATAAATAATAAATAATAAATAATAAATAATAAATAATAAATAATAAATAATAAATAATAAATAATAAATAATAAATAATAAATAATAAATAATAAATAATAAATAATAAATAATAAATAATAAATAATAAATAATAAATAATAAATAATAAATAATAAATAATAAATAATAAATAATAAATAATAAATAATAAATAATAAATAATAAATAATAAATAATAATTAATAATTTGTACCGCTTTAATTGTTTTCTGTTTCCCAACGGTTGACTGGCAGAGAATACTTTTAGTATTAAGTCCGCCTTGTATATTACATTACCTATGTATAATGTACAAAAGTTTATTAAATAAAATAAAAAATAAATAATAACAAATATGCTAGCCCCAAGCTTATTTTTCACATACAAAAGGTCCAGCTAATTGAACTTTTGTCCAACGACACTTGGATCGCTTATTTTGACGGTTAGTCGTTGAAATCCGATCGAAACAAAGGTCATCTAAATAGTAGAATACCTTCGAGTTATCGTTTTGAAACGATTGAAGGACGATTAATGTACCAGAATACACTTCGACGACACTTCGATAGAATCGCTGCCGCTCAAGTTCTATCGACAGTTGTGAATACGAAAATGGTTTCAACGACTAAATCGCTACGATATCGTCACGGTTTTTATTACGAGAATCGGGCTACTGGAGTCAGCACGTTTAAATCGTTTGGATCTGCACTCAACGGATACAACGGTCGCGAGTTTAAAGCAGCTTCGATTTGAATAAATAACGTACAAAGCTCTTCGAACGTTAGCACTTGATTGCCTACAATGCGATAAAGGTGAGTCTTCGCAGCTTGGATTTGTATTTCCCATACGCCTCCAAAATGAGGTGCAGAGGGTGGGTTGAAATCGAATCGAATGGATTGAGTTTGCGAAGCCTCCGCTAGAGATGATAGGTAGTTACTGGCACCGATAAAGTTTGTCCCACAATCAGCATGGATTACATTGCACCGACCGCGCCGACCAACGAATCTGCGCAATGCTGCGATAAAACCTTCGGTGGTGAGAGTCGACACGACCTCAAGGTGGACTGCTTTAGTAGCTAGGCACACGAAAAGACACAGATAGGCCTTCTCAATCTTGGCACCGCGATGATGGCTAACTTTGATGCGAAATGGTCCACTGAAGTCTACACCAACCACCGAAAAGGGCTTGACTTGATTAACACGATAGGATGGTAGATCACCCATATACGGTTGCAGCGGCTTGGGATTGGTCCAGTAACAACGTATGCATTTTGACAAACACTGGCGAATAGCTCGTTTTGCTGACAATACCCAAAATCGTTGTAGAATAAGATAATGAGTCGTATTCTGACCAGTATGGCAATGCTGACGATGAACGGATTCGATCAGTTTTGACGTAAAGGGATGCGAGCAGGGTAAGAGTGCGGGATGTTTTTGTTCGTATTCAATCCCAGCGTGGGAGATCCGACCGCCCACCCTGAGGATACCCTCGTCGTCCAGAAATGGATTAAGCTTTCGAAAATGTTTGGGCAATTGTTTTTTAGATTCGAGTTGTTGAATAACTTCAGCGAACTCAGTCGATTGAACATGTTTAACGATTAATATTAACGATTTATAATTTTCGATGTCAGTGGGGATCGCACTGAGATTACGATTCCTTGCATTGGGAAGCAATCGTCGCATATAAGAAACAATACGAATTATTTTATCAATTGAAGAATACCGCTTCAACAGATGATCGATTGGTGATAACGATAGGTTCGATGCGTTGTTATCAGTAATTAACACGACTGGTCGACGCTCTTCAGCGCACACCAACTCTTCCACGTCGGTAGAAACAGAAGATATTGAATAATTTGGCCACTGATCGGGCGATTTTGACAACCAAGTTGGTCCTGACCACCACAATGAATTGTGAAGTAGGTCACGTGGCAGTTGCCCTCGTGAGCACACGTCAGCGGTGTTATCCGCGGATGCGACGTGGTGCCACGATTCCACCGGAACGGTATCTTGGATGAGACTAACCCGATTGGCTACAAAAGTGTTCCAACGCGAAGAATGCGAACGAAGCCATGTCAGAACTACCGTCGAGTCAGACCACAAATGAATCGAATCAATGGGTAGATTTAGGTTATAGATGTCAAGAATGAATTTAACGAGGTTAGCGAGAACCACCGCAGCACTCAGCTCCAAGCGTGGTAACGAAAGTTTCTTGATGGGCGCAACCCGTGCTTTAGCGCATAGCGGTATGATTTGGACTGACCCGTCATTCAGTAGGATGCGTACATAAAGTATTGCCCCGTAAGCGAGTTCGGAACTGTCACAAAATCCGTGCAGTTCGCACGCTTGTACGGATGGCGATGTGAGGCAACGTGATACTCTCACCTCCTGTAGCACTGGTAGTTGACCACAAAAGGTCCTCCAGACTTTGGCGATCTCCTCGGGCGGGTCTTCATCCCACGAGACACCAAGGAGCCAAAGCTGTTGGAGCAAGGTTTTAGCCTTAATAGTGACAGGCGATAGAAAGCCTAAAGGGTCGAAAACCTTTGCGATCTCGCTTAGTATGTTTCTCTTTGTACAAGAGCGATTAGATGGTTTGACATCGAACAGAAACGCATCGGATGCTGGATCCCATTTGAGCCCAAGCACTTTGATAGTAGATGGTTGATCATCTGAGAATGTTTTAGGATCAAGAAGACACTCCTCCTTTGAAAGATTTGACAACAGCCGAGGTTCGTTACTGGCCCATTTTCGTAGTTCAAAATGGCCAAGTTTAAGTAAATTAATGATCTGTGACTTAGCCTCTAGCGCCAAGTCTAGAGTAGCACAGCCGGATGTGACGTCATCAACGTAGATTGCCGTTGTCAGTATTTGCTTAGCTAGAGGAAAGGCGGCACTTTCATCCTCAGCCAGCTGTTGAATGGTTCTGCAAGCTAAATACGGTGCCGATGAAACACCATATGTGACGGTTTTCAATCTGAATTCTTGCAAAGTTTGATTTGGTCCGGTTCTCCAAAGAATTCGTTGATAATCACGTTGATCATCCGCGACAAGAATTTGCCTATACATCTGACAATCTGACAAAGACAAAAGCGTGTAAACGAAAGCGAAGAAGCACGGCCATGATATTGGATTGAAGTTTAGGTCCCGTTAGCAACGTATCATTTAAAGATTTGCCTTGAGCGTCCTTGGCTGACGCGTCAAAGACAACCCGTAGTTTGGTTGTTGCGCTGTCAGGTCGTAAAATACAATGATGCGGTATATAATACTTCCCCTGATTCACTTCTTTAGCGTTAACTGGTGTCATGTGACCGGATTGAAGATAATCGTCCATGAATTCTCGGTATTGACGGTGTAGATCAGGATCGCGTAAGAGGCGACGTTCAATCGCATGAAAACGGCGCACTGCGATGTCGCGAGAGCTCTCGAATAAAGGTTCAGCGCCATCCTTAAATGGAAGTCTGACGATGTATCTACCCGTCGAATCACGGTCGACTTCAGACGTGTAAGCCTGTTCGCAAGCTACTTCCTCAGGTGTTAAGGTGGAAGCTTGAGGAACGCCATCTATCTCCCAAAACCGTTGAACGAGAGAACATAACTCGTCGTCCGGTTTCGAAGAAAATTGTAACAGCGATGACGAGACGAGTGACGTGCGACCGAGCAATAACCAGCCGAAAACGGAATTGAAGGCGACCGGTTGATTCACAGCACCCTTCACGCGTTGATTTAAAAGCGAATCAGCAAAAATATCCGCACCTAATAGAATATCGATAGATCCTGGTACATCAAAGCCAGGATCGGCTAACGGTAACGATTGAATATGTGACCATCCCACGGTATTGAGTTTAGCTATTGGTTGGTCACCGCATATATTTGAAATAACGTGCATGTCTACGTTAAACAACGATCGATTGTTAGATGCAATAGAACAAGTTACTAAGCCGATAGTGCTGGCCGCAACGCCTACTAAACCGTTGATATTGATTTCGGATTTGATTGGCTTAAGATTTAAGCGTTGTGCAGCGTTCTTAGTAATAAAATTGTTCTGACTGCCGGTGTCGAATAAAGCACGGAAAGTATGGTAACTTCCGTCTGTACCTTGAATTTGAACGATGGCTGTGGCGAGCAGCACAGTAGAATGTGGAGGAGTAGATTTAGAAAACGAAGTCGAATGGGAGCCTTTAGTTACTAACGACACTGACTGAGAGCCAGATTCGTTAGTTTGATTCTCGTTGTTAGCGGCGCGATCCTTATGAAGCAACGTATGGTGTTTGTGTTTACACTTCAGACATCGAAATGCGGATATGCAATCTTTTATTTGATGTGATGGCTTAAGACAATTAAAACACCATTTCTTCTCGATAGCAATAGACATATGGTCGTCTACGGATTTAGCTAGAAAAGATTGACACTGAGTGATCGAATGATTACTAGTACAAAATGAACACCTTATAATAATCGTATTTTTATTATTTTGAATTTTGTTCGATTTTGTTGAATTATCCGCAACAAGGGTACGACGCGTTAGTACGTTTTGAATAACTATGACTTGATGCATTAGATATGTCCTTGACTGGACGTGGCACTTTGTTGGAAGTAGAACCAGAAAAATGATTATCTCGTATAAGCGCTGAGAAGTAATATTAGATTGATAATTAGTTTCACATAAGTTTGTATTAGGTTTATTTAAACTACGATAAATAGATAAAACTTTAAAATAAGTATCATCAAAACGAGTTCGAATTTCATCATCATCATCACCTTGACCATCATCAGTCGTCTCCAAAAAGATCGATAATTGCGAAATGCGCGCTCTCAAAATCCGATATATAGGGCAGGCGTACCGGTTTTGGCCACTGTAACGGTTTTGGTCATTTTTTGCTCTAAAAGTTTTCTGAACAACTTTTAGCCATTTCTAATAAAGGCAATTAAAATAAGTTATTTTAAGGTAATAATAACAACCGTTGGAATTCCGTATGTCATAAGATTTTTTTTCAATAAATTCCATTTTCTGTTTGAAAAAATGTTTTGTATGAAAATTTTAAGAAGTATGGTTTTGGATGAAATACTTTATAAACCTTTGTTTTTTACAATTAAATTGTTGTTTTGCAATTGACTGGTTTCTAGCGCATTAGAATATATTGATTTTACCTGGGTTTGGTTTTGATTTTTCGCAATACTTACAAAAGTTTAACTATCAGTAAGTGGCCAAAACCGGTACATTTGGCACCTCTCACACATTTTGTATTATATACGAAAACTATTCAACTTTAAAAAAAATTAAAAATGTACCTTTAAAGCTAGATAAATTATCTAGAATTTAAGATATAATTTGTGTCTTAAATACCTAAGACCATTTAGTACTTAGCGCTTAAAAGTCAAAAATTCCTTAAAGTGGCCACAAAGGGTACCTCTGCCCTATTTATCGAGTTGATCGCAATATGAAAAAAATAGATCTTGTTGACTATCATCAGTACGCGCTAATTCACCGACATCGAATGCTTTCACCAAACGATTTAATGCTAAGGTACGTTTTCCACGCAATACGGGTAAATCAGTTACTGTACATAACATTGAGAATGTGTTTGTTTTGATTTAGTTCTACTCGCCGAACTAAACTTACGCATTGTATAACAATTAATACCACCGCTAGAATAAAGTTAATAAGTTAAATAGAATGTTTACGTATCTATCTATAGCTGTAGTTCAACTACGGATAGCCGGTTATAGCTAATTATTAAGAAATTGCACATGTAAACAACATTCAAAATTCGCATCTTCCTATACGCACTAAAATTTACTTCTGTCCATTATTTTCGCATAATTTCAACTATTTTATTGTAATTCGCCATTTTATTTATTATACATTTAATCTACGCAAACCTGAGCTTTATTGAAGAGAAACCTACGCAGCAGCCCGAACATTTGGTAGGCCGACAACTGCAACAACTGCCGGCCGTAGCGGTGAGTCAGCTGCTTGCTACGAACTCACACAGTACGGCTACGTACGAAAATAATGGAATTGATTGAAAAGATGACACTAACTTGCTTACGATTACGAACGTTAGATTTAGGTTGAAAATAAATCACTACAGCCGATTGGATATCATATGAACACCGAATTGAATAGAATAGATTGTTCATACAATGATCTGAAGCGAAATATAATCACCGCATACGAATTATTAGTTGAATAATAAACAAATCACGTGTTATCTGTGCAGCAATGTTTACGTTATGGCGTGCTAATGAGTCGATTTGAGTGAACGAATGGAAAATGAAACTGTGATCGCGAATGAGATGGCGAATGACAGTTTATGATGAGTGAGTGACCGGTTGTATGAACTGTTTTACCGACAAACCTAACGCAATGCAAACTGGCGAAACGCTTTCAAATTGTTGCTTGTTGCTTTCAATCCTACCTTCTTTTAAAAGAAAAAATGAAAGTCACGTATGAAATGACGAATTATTGCGAAAATATGATTATATTTATAAGCGTTAGGTTAGAAATCACTGTTAAACGATAGTATTATGCGTATTTAATGTTGAAATAACGAAATTAGCGATAATTGATACGAAAAATACCAGCTATATGTCGAGATTTTAGAAACAAACTATGAGTTTAAAGGCGATATCCCGGGTTTCGGCACCAAAAAGATGTGACGACGCAGCCTAGCCGAAAGCTTGAAATAGGCTCAAGACGACACTCTGGGAATGCGAGTCGAATTTAGGTAGATTCTCGCTCGTATGGTTCTTGTGGCTAGACAACTAGAGGTACTTACCCGCCTGATCTGATTGTCTGCGCCACCGTATCCTTTAACCTCAGGAGTGGTAGTCTCTTGGGACCTCTCGTGGTGGCTGAAGAAGGAAGGCGCCACCTCGTGTTCCTCCACAAAGTGGGTGCAGCTGGTATTTGCTTACGGGATTTTGTTTGCACACGATTGTAACGTTCCAACACTTTAATTAGAATAGTCCTATGAATGATCACTCGGATTTCCTTCGATTATAAAGTTTTCACACGCCCGATACAGAGCGAAGCGCGCCGGTCTTCCTCACTTTTTCGCCATATTGGCCAACCAGACAGGTATGCTCTTTCGAGCCCTCTGATTGGCTAATCCACTAGAACCATATCGAACGGGCGGGAATATAGAATTTGAATTTAGATTGGTTTTATTTGAACGGTTAGTGAACACCGGACGTTAGCATGTACGAGATTAAAATGGCTCTCAAGCAGCTTAAAAACAACAAGGCGGCAGGCGATGCCGGAATCACAACAGAGCTTTTGAGAGCGGGCGGAAAGCCAATACTTAAGGTCCTCCAGAAGCTTTTCAATTCAGTCATCCTCAAGGGTAAAACGCCATAGGCAAGGCAGAAGCGATGTGATGCTGATTTTCAAGAAGGGTGATAAGACTCTCTTGAAGAACTACAGACCCATCTCGCTTCTGAGCCATATCTATAAGTTGTTTTCCAGAGTCATTACGACTCGTATCGCTCGCAGGTTTGATGACTTCCAAGCTCCAGAACAAGCCAGGTTTCTAAAAGGCTATAGTACCATAGACCAAATTCATATGCTGTGGCAAGTTATATAGAAGACCGAGGAGTACAACTTGCCACTATGCTTGGCGTTCCTGGACTATGAGAAAGCCTTTGATTCGATTGAGACCTGGGCGGTGCTGCAGTCTCTCCAGAGATGGCAAATAGACTACAGGTACATTGAGGTGCTAAGGTACTCATACCAAAACGCCACCATGTCAGTCCGATTTCAGAACCAGAGCTCTCATCCAACTACCAACTACAGCGAGGTGTAAGACAGGGAGACGTCATCTCTCCGAAACTGTTCAGTTTCACAGATGCGTTGAAGGATATTTTTAAGCTTTTGGACTGGAAAGGAAGCGGCATCAACATCAATGTACCTAACACACATACGGTTTGCCGATGATGTAGTTCTTATGGCCGAGACCTTGGAAGACCTGAACACAATACTCGAAGATCTCAGTAATGTCTCAAAGAATGGGTCTTAAGATGAACATGGTTAAGACGAAAATCATGTCCAATGCCCATGTTGCACTCGCTCCTGTTAATGTTGGGAATATTACACTCGAAATTGTTGACCACTATGTTTACTTAGGACAGACGGTCCAGTTAGGTAAGTACAACATCGAGAAAGAGATCTCTCGCCGAATCCACCTCGGATGGGCAGTCTTAGGGAAGGACCGGCATATATATTTACGTCCGAAATACCTCAATGTCTCAAGACGAATGTTTTTGACTAGTGTGTTTTGCCAGTTATGATTGGCAGTAACAACAAAAAAAATAATAAGATTAAACAATTTATTTAAAAAATTTATAAAACTTCACGAAATAAAGTTAAACAAAATCTTATATGGTCATTATTATTACCATAAGTATTTAAAGTACTTCTAAAGCTACCTACGACATAAGAAAAAAATCAGCGTTTTATTTAAGAAATGTAATTTAATTCAATATTGGTTGTAGTAACAATTAATTAACAATTTCATTCATTTATGAATTTATATCGACATAGAAAGCTTAACCTATAAATCAATTAATCAATCCAATATTTATTTATTCACGTACATAATAAGTCACGTCAATATTTTACTACCTATTCAAGACTTTTTTAACTGACAACAAGAAGAAAATAAAATATTCAGTGCCTCAATATAACAATTCTTATGCTAAACTTAATATACTTAGGTATCGAAATGGAGAGCATAAATGTAAATGTTTTAAGTTGAACTAAGATGAGAGACTGATTATTTGTAAAGTACCTATGTAGGTACCTCGCTACCTGGCGGAGCTACTTGGAGGATGGGTGGCTATTTTCTAATATTTAATTTTTATAGTAGATACATTATCTATGTAAATTCCATTATTTTAGATTTAAAAAATGTATACAAATTAAATAGGTACCTAGTCATAAAATATAATAATAATAATAATAAAAGACAAGTAAATAATTGATACTGTTTGATACCTACCTAGGTACTGACAAAATACTCTAGTCACGGCCAGGTCACTTATCTATGCTTCCCGCCTCTGCCTCCGCCAGTGAATCTAACGGCATAAAATGCCAGGGATTTTTAACCGACTTCAAAAGAGGAAGTTATCAGTTTGACCTGTATGAATGTGATGTGATATTGTTGGCATTGGATAATATTTGAATATGACGATATATTTAGACTTCCAAACATGTGTGCTTAATTTCGAAGGTGTATGTTTGTTTGTTTGTCCACGAATTTCTTGAAAACTGAAAGACATATCGAGATGATTCATCAATGATGATATTGATGATAAGTGTACGTATTCCAATTTAGAGAGCAGTCCAAATTTCATCAAAATCGGTTCAGCAGTTTTAAAGATATGGATATAAAGGATGGGGATAAAGTAATTTTAAAAAATAAACTGACTTCAAAAAATACCTGTTAACTAAAAAGAAACAAAACAGTAGAATTAAATAAATACTGCACATTAGCTAGGAGTTCTGGTAATAAGTATATTCAGGTATTACCAACTAATAAGAATAATAGTACTTATACTGCAGTTTAGTTGGTACCTAATACAAACAAAGCAAATCAACCTCCCCCAAGTTAAACTGCAGTAAGTGAAGATTATACTGCACTTTAATTTGTTTCTTAAATTAAAACAATGAATCTGCTGAAAAGCAGTAAAATTGCCGAGTTACTGCTATTTAGCTGGGAGAAAGTATAATAAAATGGTGTTTTAAACGGCAGTATGGTTTTTACTGCACATTAGCTGGGAAATCGATGACTTGTTCATCAATTTTGATATTTTTTTTTTTAAATCATAAAAAAATAAATATTTGTCGTAGAAAAATAACTAAAAACTTGGCTGGTAGGTCTTGAATTGGGCTTTCATGGTATGTACTTAACTCAAAAACGCAATTTTGGTCATTACTGCGGTTTAGGCTCGGGACGGCAGTACTACTAACTCCTACTTAGAACTCCCTAAAATGCCTAAATCAAATCTCATCAAAAACATAAAATATGTGAAGTTAGAGCCAACTTCAATATTAGGAAATATGCCTTGGTTGCTGACTTCAACCTACAAATATTATTCTGTGCTTCAACGACAAAAGATGTGAGATCTAAATGGGCCAAGTTTAACGGTCAGTCCTGAAAATTTAGTACATAAAATGTTTTATAACAACTTAAAATATAATTTCTTCTTATAACTTTGGATAATATATTGAAGCCAAGGTCTGACTTGGCTAGTTCTCGTATACGAATTATTATTAGGTACTGAAACAGTCATGGAAGAGCCCTATGTTCATCTCTAGTTTCTAGTCTACCAGCAAGCCAAATTTTCGGAAGAATACAATAAGAACTTCGGCTTTAGAGCTTGCGAAGGCTATAATATATATATATATATATATATATATATATATATATATATATATATAATTCGTATATGAAAACTAGCCAAGTCAGACCTTAGGCTTCAATATATTATCCAAAGTTATAAGAAGAAATTATATTTTAAGTTGTTATAAAACATTTTATGTAAGGTCAATGTGGGGAAGTCCGGCATACTTTTCTAAAATTTAAGTTCAACTGAACTTATTGAATCGAGATACGCTTTCTAAAGTGACTTGTGTCGTCGGAAATTATAGGTAATATATTTATTTACCTATATTGGTCTTAAAATAGTATGAATTGCAATTATCTTTAGATTTATATGATATTTTTTAAAACACGGCGTGTAGACGGACTTTCCGTGCAGTTAAGGGTAAGTCCGTCTACTAGCACTATATCCATAACTTGTGAGGCAATATGTATGAAAACAGTTTCTAGCAGTGACGTTAAACTAGCGTTGAAATGTGTGATTTATGTATTTGTCTATAAGGTTTACATTTCAAAGATAATTGATTTTATTTTATTTTAAGGCAAGTCCGGCATATCTTTGGTGACAGGGGTTGCAAACATTTTTAATAAAATTGTATGTAGCCAATTTCCTAGTAAAACATAAATTTTTATTTTCTAATTCAATTTTTATATTCTTAATAAGGTAGATATACGAAAGCGATTCATTACTATCTTACGGTACATAATTATATCCCTAGGGATTTATCTATATCACGGCTTTATCATGCAGGTAAAATACGTGCAGCTGAAAAGGTTGACAATATCTGCAATTGAGGCAAGACCGTCATATGACGGACTTGCCTTACGTATGCCAGACGGACTTCCCAACTATTACATTTTGTGGTTAGTAATTTGTTGCAGGTAATAATTACGAAACTCAAGCGCTATAAATGAATTCCTCACCAGAAATAAGTATATTGATCACTAAATGACTTGCGTAATCAAAGAAACTCCAAGAATTCCATTGATTTTCTACTTTTTTTTTAGTTTTTTGAAGAGACGTTACACTCCAGCTTCAAGTACAAAACTCGAAAAAAAATGGCCTACCAATTTCTTTCAACCTAATGATGTTAGCGACGTCTATGATTCTCAGTTCGAACTAGCTCCGTAATACTGTTTTACCGACCGAGGCATAAGAAGCTAGTCATTCAAAAATGGAAGTTATTGGCGCTAGACGGACTTACCTCCTAGACGGACTTCCCCACATTGACCTTACTAAATTTTCAGGACTGACCGTTAAACTTGGCCCATTTAGATCTCACATCTTTTGTCGTTGAAGTCAGCAACCAAGGCATATTTCCTAATATTGAAGTTGGCTCTCACTTCACATATTTTATGTTTTTGATGAGATAACATTACTTTTTGTAGAGAAATTATTAGTAGGTACTTATTCATAATAAAATTAATACCAAATGTTTCAGTATATTTTATTTGGTCAGTTATATTACTTTGCCCTTGCGTATCAGCTACTGACAATGAAACTAATTTTATGCTCGTGTTTGGTGTGGACGTAGAAATATAATTTTTAACAGATTTTCCTATTTCCAACAGTTTCTTTTTCCTAGTCGTAATAGTGTATGGTGTTTTTCTTGACGAAGTTGCAGTAGGTATTTAATGTTCCTGAGCAGATATTGCATTTCCATTTGCGTTTTGATTCTGGTTTCATTAAGCGATAAAGCTTTCCGGACAAACTCGTATCTTTTGCCGCACAATGCACTAATATAGAATCCTTGGCAGTAGCAAAGAATACTATATAATTATTACTACGTAGCCACTGACCATATTATTTATATACTGGACAGGCTGTCTCCATACAAATTACAGCTAATTTTGTGTGGCAATTTAAAGCGCCGCCACTACGAGTGTCCCGAGAACTAATTTTGACACAATAATTACCGCAGTCGACAATATTTTATGTCAGCCAGTCCAGTGTGTAAATAATAGAGATCAGTGTATATAGCAGTAGTTTGTCTTTTACATTTATCATTTAGCGCTATCTCTTGACAATTTATGGATGTAGCCGTTTTTGTTGACATCTAATCTTGCTTATTGATTCTTTATTTGCTAACTAGCTTAAGCTGACACGGCAAACGTTGTTTTGTCATATAAATTATAGTGGACTAAAGTAGAATAAATAATACTCGTAAGAAGACTATGTCTTATGTGTGTGTTTATACACCAAAAGTTGCCTACACCAGACGATAGATAGCGCTAGTTAGGTATACACTACCAATAAAAGGGCCAAGATTGGTCTCTACTTCCTACATATATAAATTACTCTGTAGAGTGCGCGCATTTTTGGCGCTAGTTACAGTACATTATTTATGCTTAGCTTATGGAAAAGATTAGTATTCGATTTTGACCGCGCGCAGACGTCAGTGATTACATACTCTTTGGAAGCGGCCATGGAAGAGATGACAGTTTTGCAGTTTTGTATCGAAGTTATACACCCACTTGCAGGAATCTCCATTAAAGTTAATGCTTCATTAAGTCTATTGCTGTCACTTTTTGTTGTCAAGAAATAAAAAGTGACAGCAATAGATTTAATGAAGCATTAACTTTAATGGAGCTTCCTGCAACTGGGTGTTTGTCTCACACTCCATTTGGTGTATAAACACACACATATGCAAATTACAAAGGCATATAAACACAGACATACACATAGGCATAGTATACATATTATTTATTTATAAGGAAACTTAGTGTAAATGAAACATAGGTTAACACTGCACCCTTTATTAACAATAAAACAACAAATATGAATCACTAAAGGCATTAACAATGTTCAAAGAAGTCTTTTTTCAAACACAGCACATCACCAAAGAATTATATATACACACTCAACACCAACGAGTCTTTTTCTCAAAAAGCGGTACCTACTCCGAGCAACGAAACTATGTAATTGCTAACGGAATTACGGATCTTTACGAAACAGAACATAGCAAATAACAAATTTAACAAACAAAAGTATAATTTAGACTATTAGACATTATTTTCCATAAGTGCACTTTACCAAAGAGCATATAATCACTGCACTTTACTCTCATTAAATTTTATACTCTTCCATCAACTTTCAACAATATAGTATAGAAATAAAGGATTTTTCTCTTCTTTTCTAAACTGTGGGTGGGTGTATTAACTTGGAGCCATCTATCGTTTTTTTTTTAACTTTACTTTAGTGAACTATTTATGTGCAAAGTGTGCACCTACAGGGAGAACATAGCAACTTTCGCATTTTTTGGCTTTTCCCATTTGAATGTATGAAGATTGCGCCCCTGGTGGTCGGGTTATAACACAGCCGTCTCTATCGTCTTCTACAAGCCATGCTATGATACGGAACGGCAACATTGCTGTGAACCGGTTTACTCCTCTGAGTACTAAATCCTATGGAGGTGGCATACCTACGAAAAAGTGAGCTGTAACTAAGTCACAATGTAAGAAAATCTTGGAATTCAATTTTAAACTACTTCTCATTGTCGTATTAATCGGTCCGTCAAAATCGGTCCAGCCGTTTCAGAGATTAACCGGAACAAACAGACAGACAGACAAAAATTGTAAAACATGTCATTTTGGTATATGTACCGTATATTTAATCATTGCACGTAGTAAAAAGCGGTTATTTAATGTTACAAACAGACACTCCAATTATATGTATTTATTTGTATAGATGTATAGAAGATATGCCATCTCCATAGGATTCAGTACTCGAGGTTTACTCGTCACCTGTCAAACAGTGCAAACGGTGTCAAAACGGTTCACTTAAAACTACGTTGCCAACTTTATGCGCATGGCTTGTAGAAGACGATAGAGATGGCTGTGGTTATAAGTACTATGCTCCGTTTTGACGTGAAAGAAGGACAAACAATCAAATACACTTTCACATTTATCATTACGACTCCGTACCTCAGTGGTTAGAGCAGTCGCCCGGAAAGCGAAAGGTCGTGGGTTCGAGTCCCATCGGAGATGGTTGTGAGATGATGGTCGATTTTTTCTAAATACTTCATTTTCCGTTTTTCAATAATAAAAATTGGATTGTGAATGCAAAAAAGTAAAAATTTAAATAACTTTATAATTTATATTAATATTAATAATTAATTTAAGCGAAAGGTCGTGGGTTCGAGTCCCATCGGAGCTGGTTGTGAGATGATGGTCGATTTTGTCTAAATACTTCATTTTCCATTTTTCAATAATAAAAATTGGATTGTGAATGCAAAAAGTAAAAATTTCAATAACTTTATAATTTATATTAATAATTAATAAATAATAATATGGATATCGTGCTAGAAATGGTGCACCTGTTCCCCGTGGTACAACCGTTGGTCTAACTGGTAGTACCATGGGGAATTTTTCTTCCCGATATACTAACTCTTCCGTGGTACAACTAAAATCATTCCCTGTGGAACAACTAAACAAAGTCAATCAAAATAGACGAATGGTTATCCATAATATGGAATGGACGGAAGATTTTTTTTCCCATATTATTACTGCATAAAGGATATACCTACATACCGTGTTTTCCCAGTAGACACATTGCACAAATGTCTTTCGTTCGATTACTTTGGCTCCACCGGTGGATCCTGGCGGTGGATCCATGTGGACGGAAGGATACTTTTAGATAAAAAAAATTAACTGAAAGTACCAGGGTTGCATAGCTAACCAGGAGTTATTACGAGTATACCTACTTAAAATGCTGTTGCCTATAAAATCTCGAAACATCTAAAATAAACTCTGGTTAGCTATGCAACTCTGGTATTTTCAGCTAATAACGCTTTACGAGTATACCTACTTAAAATGCTGCTGCCTATATAATCTTAAAACAACTAAAGCAGGTTATGAAGTTCTTCCTATACAAAGAGTCCCTCCCTTGAAGTGTTTAAGTTTTGCACATTACATTTTATACTTTGTATGTATGTATGTAAGTATACATTATGTTATATCTGTTTATGTTTATATTATTATAATTATTATTAATTTTTGATTAATTTATATAGGTACTTAAATGTTATTGAAAACCATATTTTCTTCACTTCAAACTTATTTGTGCACAACCTACCCTAATTTCGTTTACTATTATTCCTTAAATATGGGTTGCCTGGCAGAAATCGCTGCTAAGCGATAAGGCCGCCTAATTGTACAACTGTTCTTGTTATTTGTAATTTGTATGATGTTTTTATGTTTGTGTG
This sequence comes from Crambus lathoniellus, assembly GCA_949710035.1. NCBI lineage: Eukaryota > Metazoa > Arthropoda > Insecta > Lepidoptera > Crambidae > Crambus > Crambus lathoniellus. The sequence continues at coordinate 17,889,763 of OX453302.1, read as the reverse complement.
TGCAATAAAGTATTATCTAATCGTAATCTAATCTAAAATAACTCCTGGTTAGCTATGCAACCCTGGTAACTTCAGCTACCTAATATTTTTTTAATTTTAATAAGTGTTCGTACTGTCGAGGAAGACATTTCTTGTGCAGTGGGTCTATGGGGAAAACATGGTTTATGCATATTCTCTATGCAGTAGCGTTAGTACTATTATATATTCTGTGGCAGTAGTAATATGGGAAATAAACATCTCCCGTCCATTCCATAATAAGGATAACGATTCGTCTATTTTGATGATTGACTTTGTTTAGTTGTTCCACAGGGAATGATTTTAGTTGTACCACGGAAGAGTTAGTCTATCGGGAAAAGAAAATCCCCATGGTACTACTAGTTAGACCAACGGTTGTTCCATGGGGAACTCGTGGAAATGGTGCAAGTTTGTAATTAATTTACCGCGAGGACAAAAAAGTGTTTGGATAATCTGGGGTTCGAACTTGGTTCCCTCGAGTCCTCAATCTTGAATGGCCACTACGCCGTCAGCGCTAGCCGAACTTCAAGAGGTATGACGAATTATTGGTATATAACAGAATAAAAACTATTACAAACTTATATTTGTACTTCATCTTATACAAGATCTTATACAGGATAAGTGCACAGGGAACGCAAATATAAGTTTGTCAACGTTTTATTTAAAAAAAAATACTAGTTTCGGATTTTTTCCTTTGTATTCACCAGATTACCTGTCTGCATGCCAAATTTCAGCTTTCTAGGTCATCTGGAAGTGGGTTATAGTTTTGATTATAGGTGAGTCAGTGATAAAAATAACGATTTTTGGACGTAAATATCTAAATAACCGTTTGAGGTGTGTATATAAAATTTGGAGCACATATTTATCTCGCTAGTCTTAATACATAAGCCAAATTTGACATGTTTCTGTGTAATAGTTTTTGAGTTATGAGGGGGTCAAAAGTGGCTCCAAATGGTTCGTGTTATGATACACACGGTGCTGCTCGCCAGTTCTGTTTGCTTTTGAACTTGGCTTTGATACGCTTCCGCGTATCTAGATTAACAGCTGTTCATATTACATGGTCGTTGCTTCTAATTTAACCTCATTTATAGCGACTAAGACACTCTGGAAACACTAGCCCTAGCATCCGGATTTGCTTGCAAGGTCTAAGGTGAAATTGGATTGTGTGGTTTGAAATGATATTTGATATACCTATATGAAGATGGAGACACAATTGCTATAATAGTACCTATTAGCTTAAGCATATGGCTTTGCTTGCAAAGTCAGAGATGGAAATTGGTATAATAATTAAGGTGAAGAGAGTCACTATTGATTTTAATCACCATCTTGGCCTAATACAAAAGCTCCAGCAATATTATTTAACCGGTAAAGTCATAGCGTCCTTTGAGTTTCAACATCTTCTCCCGCCACAGAACAAAACCCATTTCAAACACTAATATAGCAGTAGTCATAGGGGTAAAATTTCCCTGAGAGTGGGGTGAATTTCTAGGATGTAAAAAAATGAAAGGACGCTATGACGATATAGAGTAGGGATGAAGGACGCCACTTTTTGACGCGGCTTGAGGTAGGGTCTGTATAAGTAAAAAAGACACGTCGCCCGTTCTTATTACTCCGGCAGAGACTTCGAAGCAACACGTATGGAAGAGGATTTGGACGGGGCGTTGGCGGGGCGATTATTTCAACCTTCATACCTTTGCAATGCGTGAACCTATAAAGATTACTCTAATCAAACTCTTTGGACTGTTCCACTAGTACTGTTACTTCACAAATCATTTCCCAAATACTGAAAGCTCTAGGTATCCATTGGTCACCTTTTCCTTTTCAAATCTATTAATTTCTTACAATCCTCACTGATTTACATACAACTCGTGGACTTCATTGCTACAACGCACGATTATAAAGTTTAGTCATTACCTAACTCTCTTCTTAAGTTTTAACACTATTTTTGTTAGATAAAAGACAGCCATTTTGCTGGAACCTGTCAATCAATCCGACTTTTTCCCACTATAACCATTCTGTCAAACTGCCCAGGTTTGTTCGTCCGTCACACGAATCTATGGCTAGGGATGCCAACAACATTCAACACTAGTTTAATACAATACTGAATTGATCGTAGATGTATGTAATAACACATAATGCTACTTATAGACCTACAGCGAACCTACTCATTCTACCTACTCTGTATACCAGGCTCCCCCGCGTACCCTTACTCCAGCAGACCTCCTCCCTTCTGCCAGAACAAAGGTCTTCGAGTCTCCTAGTTCGTGATTCTAAGTAGGTACCTGCCTGATTTTCGACTAAAAGCGAATTTCCTAACAATCAAAAGACTGGCGCCTGTATCGCCAATTCTGAAGCCCCATTTCTGTCAAGCTTGGGTGAGAGGCCCCCTGACATTCTCTATCTCTCAGCCGTGGTCTCGTGGTTTGGGTAGGGAACCAACGAAACGCCCTAACAAAGTGTATGGTTTGAAAAAGCCGCAACTGGTCGCGATTCCGGAGGTACCCTCCACATTGTCCCAGGCATGTTAACTGTCAATTCCCTCGCTTGCAGCCCGCTTCCTCAAACCATGTGGAACACAAAGCATCTTCCACTGGACGCTCACCCAACGATCCACAGCGTTGGATTTTTGGACCTAGCCTCCCCCCCCGTGAATCTTGTCTGAAGAAAGCCCGGAGTCATGAGCAAATGTACTCCTGAAGAAACAAATCCCTATACGCCCAAGTGAAAGGTTCACCCTCTCTGATTCAAATCACCCATTTTCGAAGATTTTACTTGGGAATAATTTACTTTAATTGAAATGCTTTCTGTAAACAAACTAGACTTTTTAATTTTGGATCTAATTTACCAGTCAGAATTCCAAAATTAAACCGTTTAAAAGATCGCGAACCCAAAAACGCCCTATGGTGGCAAGGACTCACTGTACACTTGCTTGAAGACTATTTCTGGCTTGATTTAAAATAAAACTTCTTCAAAAGTGACGCTCTCAAAAGGAAGTCGAACGCCCCGTCCAACTCCTCTTCCATACGTGTTGCTTCGAAGTCTCTGCCGGAGTAATAAGAACGGGCGACGTGTCTTTCTTACTTATACAGACCCTACCTCAAGCCGCGTCAAAAAGTGGCGTCCTTCATCCCTACTCTATATCGTCATAGCGTCCTTTCATTTTTTTACATCCTAGAAATTCACCCCACTCTCAGGGAAATTTTACCCCTATGTTTAATGGAAGCTTTTCAGTATATTTCTAATCCGACTCTTAAATGTCTCATGCCTAATAATTTAACTTCGAAATACTAATTTGACTAAGGTTTATTAGTTTTAATGTCTTAATTGTACATTCTAGAATTATTATTATTCATTTTTCCAAATTTTATTTCCTATAAATATTTCTTTTTCCGCTTTACAACAATTAAAGTATTTTACTTTTAATCTTGTGTGACTACCATACATCAATAATTTCCCCCTTCCCCAAAAGATAAAACATTTAGCTTGTTTTATAAATAAGGTATTTATTTCTCACAACATGGCAACCCAACTATTCCTGTCTGCCCAATAGGAGACATTTCTTTGAAAATCCCTAGTCACCCCTACACAATCTGATCGGCCATCTTGCGTCTAACGTCAAACCGTTTCGACCAACCAGAACGCCCCGCTTGGCTTTCGTTCAGAAACCTTTAGACTATCTAATATTAAGTTATAAAATTTACTAAACTATTCAAAATACTACCTTCTCACATAAAACAAACACATTATTTTGCATGATCCCTTTTTTATTTACGAATGAAAACCATTATCAAAATTGTAATAGGGTATTACACGCTTTTTTGAAAACTGTCTAAAATCAATCCTGAGGTCGTAATGAACCAGTAAAATTTTTATTTCAATGCTATGATACCAAAAAATGCCTTAATATCTAAATTCATTTTTGATTTTTAGTTTTCGAGCTAAAAAGCTATCCGCCATATTGTATCGGCTCGTGACGTCACTCGGATAGTACATTTGTAAACAATACGACTCTGCGTAAGCCCAAGTAAAACATTGTCGAAAATAATGAGTTTTAATGTAATATCCATTGGTGTCTTGTGCCCGGGTGCAAGAATACGAGTATAAAAACTCACAAAATTTATGGATTCAAGTGCCAACTGATATTAAAATGAGAAAAACTTGGTTGAAATTGGCAAGAAGATATCCAAAAGCAGTTTTCACAAAAACTAGACTGTATTTCTGTGAAGATCATTTTGATGTGTATGCGATATATATATAATATAATGGTTAATAGAGAATAATAATACACAAAAGAAAACTTGGTGTTCTTCAAGAAAGTTGTAATTTGTTACATACAAAACAAACGTCATATTTATAGGTTATGTTTTGAACCTAACTTTAAAAAACCTACATAAATATATTAAATTCCATATCTTAGCTGGAAAATGATATGGAGATTTATACACAGTATAAGATAATGGGTTCTGTGAAACGAATTCGGATGAGGCCAAACTGCAAACCATCCAGATTTGATTGCCAAGACTGAAAACACAAATCCACTCCAAGTGAACCTCAGCAGGCCTTTATTAAAAGGCAAAAAAAGAATGTCTACAATTAAGGAGATTGAAGAGGCCATAAGAGAGGAGAATGATGTTGTATCAGTCAGTACCATCTTGTAGTCAAGGTAATTTATTTTATTTTTTGTGAGTACCTAATTTAAGCAGATGTTATAAATTATTAACATTATCAATAAGACAAATATTATACTAACCATATTTTACTATTAGTTCCAGATTATATTTTGACATCTGACAAGAATAATAAGTGTCATGACATAACAAAGAAGTCCAAGTAGTACAAGCCCAGGAACATAAAAGCAGTTCAACATTGTCAGATGACACACTATAGAAGTAGAAATGTGCAGACTTGTATAAAAAACAAAGACATTATGACATCACCTTTGAAGACAACTACACAATTGTCTCGTTGACTTGCATTGCAACATCACCCTTTCATCAACATTTATAGTCTACCGGCCACCTGAGAAAATTCCTTCACCAACCTGAATCTCATTGGTATCTCTTCTGTATACCTACAACAGGTATGGATGTGTTCAGGGCGTTGTGTAAATCACGAAACTGCTTGTTCCACCACAAAAAAACATTACAACAAGCAGGTAGGTATACAGAAGAGATACCGACAAGATTTTTCAAAATCTGGTCGTGGCCGACCTACTATTTATTGTATCTCAGGAAAGCATGAGCAAGCAACTTGCAGTTTTCTTATTAGTAATCTTAAATTGAATGAGATAGTATGCCCATTTAACTATTTGATTTCTTGTTTATTTGAAAATTGGTTTACTGTCAAGTATATTATATTATGTAAGAGCAAATGTAACTAACTTCTTAAATTAAGTGTGAAAGGTCATTTTTATCAATCTGTCGACTGTATGAAAACAGGCAGAAAAAGATTGCCCTTGATGCGTTTCTTGCCAGTTCTTCTTGCAAGGTCTCTCGCCGAACGATTTGCGAACCGATGCTGTAGTGTAGCTTCTTTGACGTTCATAAGTGTTGTAATCAAAACCTAGAGATTATAGAAATTTATTTGTTTTAATGCCGTTAGTATGTCTTTTATTTAATTTAAGTGGTTTCAAAGGATTAAATTAATACCTAAACAGACAACTCTGGTTTATACAAGGTATAATTTTTATTATTATATAAGTAATAAAAAATATAACCAACATAAAGTAAGTCTTATTTCTTCCTGAAAATAAATATAATAAAACAATAATTTTATTAGGTACATAATGGATTTATTGTAAAAATCAACTAAATAGGTTACAACATAATAAACAGGGTACTACTTAATTTATTTTTATTTTATTTATTTAGTGGATCAACAGTTAAAACTACAAAATATGAAACTATAAATAGCTACAGGAAACCAATTATAGATCCACACCAATATGTAACAGCGTAGCATAGCCACCAGAGTACCATCCAGTTTTACAACGGCTCACTTCATAGCATTTCGAGGCTGTGATACTTCCATATCTTAGTTCATGCCACAAGCCACTTTTATGTTGATCTCTTGTTTCACTTTCTATCATGATTTTAGTTAAAAACCTCTCCGTTTTCTTCATCATATTTAATTATTAGACGATGCAGCGAAAAAGTTTACTTTCTGTCAACATCAGGTTCATGCTTCAAAAATGGCATTTGTGTTGATTTTTCTTTTTTTTGCATTGCAAAACAAATTCATTTAACACACTGCTGTCTGGAACTATCTCTTTAGGTTTACTTTTAGAGATTTCTTTTGTACTTACATAACATTTTTATTAATGAGCCAACCTTAGCCAGATTCGATTTACTCCAATAACATTCAATCGAAGTACAGGACGGGGCTTCGGTTCGCCGGTGTAAGTGTAACCACATCAAAAATCAACACCGTGTTTGTAGCCACCTTCTGATGAGGGGCAATCGTGGCATGGCACTGGACACTAGTAACGAGTCTCTTCCTGTTCATTCACAATAAGTTTCACTGCACTAGGACCGCACTTTGTGTTCCGGGCATACCGTACAGTTTGAGTTGCACGTACACGTAGCCTATGGGCGTTTGTGCACTACACTGAATTTTACCGATCCGGAAAAAAACGGATGCTTGTATTTTAATAATTAATCATTTATAATAGTAATTAATTAAATACAAGCATCCGTTTTTTTCCGGATCGGTAAAATTCAGTGGTAGTGCACAAACGCCCTATAGCGTCGTCGTCTCCGTATGATTCTCTTCCGGACCTGATGACAAGAAAATAGGTTAAGTTGGATAGTAATAGTCAACACAGTGCATTATCACGCATTATCGTGTTGTGTATTGATTTTGTATTTATTATTAGACCAGACTTGATAACATTAAGTAGGTACTTACATTGCTATTTTAACATTTCTCAACTCGGCTGATCAGAAATCTGGTTGGATGCAAAAAAAAATGCCACCATTAACGTACCTATTTATCCTTGGTAGATTCGTGCTTTCTGCTTTCACGAATCCGTCATCCATGATGTGACGTTAATAAAGTATAGAAAAAAAGTCCTTTTACGTGATAGTAACTATTAGATTACGAAAATATCATGAAATAACACAAAGCTCGACGTCGTTAGTACTAATTTGTATGACAGAAATACCTCGCCTATGTTTATGCTAACGGATTGACGTCACATCCTAATCCAATATGGCGTATGGCGTTTCAGACATTTGAAGAACAGATTAAAAAAGACGATTTTTAAAATTGAATTATAAATTTAAAAATCCCTTTTTATTAATAAATATACACGTTTCTCGTTTACTTTTTACGTTATCTATCATAAAAATGCATTTTTATATATTTTCTTTCTAGGTGTAAAATACCCTATTGTTCGAACATAATTTCCGAACGAATCACCTCTAGCCAACATAACATTCCCCATATTTGAAACTTTAAACCTTATCTAAAATAGAAAACAATATTCTGTACTTTTGATTATTTAACCCATATTTTTATTTAAGTTATACATAATGTTAATTTAATATTCTGTGAATATAAACTTCTCTCTATATTTATGTGATCTCATTTTGACTTGCCTTAGTTCTCAACTCTGCCGCTAGTTGTCGTTGCACTTTGACAAGATTATTTCATTTTGATATGACATTTGTTTACAACAAGATTTATAATTTTACTAACTAAAAACAGTTCGTGTCGATTATTTCGTGAAACAATATCGAAATACAAGTATTGTCCACTCCACACTCCCGTGAAGCAAATTCGATTGACAAAACCCTCAACAAAGTGCATCTTCTTATATGAAATAATTTGTCACAGAGACCAACTGTTGCGAAATATCATTGTTTCAACCCCTGAATCTCAGGTATTTATTCACTATATTTTCTCGCCAATTCAAACAAATTTACTGTATCTAGCTTCCTCAGATTAATCATAAAACTTTAAGTGTTAACTTCCAAATTAAATGCAAATGACCAAAGTTGCTCTGCTACTACTAACCCGTTTCTTTTTCAGTGTTTTTTTTTAACTCAAGTAATCTGAAACCACTAATTAAGCCCCAAGTCATCAAGATTGAATGTATACCCACTGAAGATATAATGCATTTCGCAAATAAAGCTAATTTTTGTTTTCTAAATCAATTTGTATCGAGCTTCCACCTCCAAAACATCAACCAAACTTAATAATAAATGTCGCGTTGAGTCCCGTTACTCTTGTTTATAATTATAAAGGAACGCGAAAGTTTAAAATCTTATATCAACCAAACTTATCCCAAGAACCCCAGGTTAGTATTATCATTCTACTTTATACAAGAAGCCAATAAATATTTGAAATATAATAACAGGTGCAATTTTGTACCGTTACAGCCCGCAGGAGAACTAAAACAACCGACATCGTTCGAAGGATTGCATCGTTGAATTGAAGTGGCAGTGGGCAGGACACATAGTGCGGAGAACCGATGGCCGTTGAGGCGGAAAGGTTCTCGAATGGCGACCGCGTGCCGGACGACGTTCCGTGGGCAGGCCCCCTAAAAGGTGGACCGACGATCAAGTCAAGGTCGAGGGAACCAGCTGAATGCGGGCAGCACAGGACCGATCGTTGTGGAGATCCTTGGGGAAACTATGCCCAGCAGTGGGCGTCGTTTGGCTGACATGATGATGATGATGATAATCATGGCAAGATTATTTTGTTTTCATTTTTTTGTTTATTGATTAAGTATAAAAAATAAACCATCTTGTTTAAAACTGTTTTTCATATCGTAAGTTCTTACCTTTGATGTTGATGGCAATTTTTTACGAAATTCATTATAATCAAGCACTTTTAATCTTAATTTAAATTGTGTTGCATGGTAAAATAATTTTTATATACATCTTAAAATGGTCCTTGTGAATATTGCTGGGAATGAACTGGGCATATTGCCGGGAATTTGGCCAACATACTGGGAATTTTCGTCATTATGACATTTACACATGTCTGCTGACGTTTCTAGTACTTAGTTCATCATAAAATAATTCGAATTTAATTAAAACATCTTAAAAAGTTAAAGAATATAACCGAAATTCCCAGTTAATTCCCACTTTGGGAACATTGCCGGCAACGCTGCCGGCAAAATTTCCAGTCCTTAGGAACGTGCCCGGGCACGGTACATCACTATACGTGAGTGATTATGTGTATGCGAGTGAGTTTGTGTATGTGTGGGTGTGTATGTGTGTGTGAGTGTGCGTATGTGTGTGTGTATGGTGGTCGATGCTTATGAAACCACTTCCTGCAGAGCTTCAGTTTCTTCGTATGGTTTTCCAGAGAGCCATAGTCAGTCGGTAGTCAGTAGAGAGTCATAAATTATTCTCTTACATTTTGGTAACGGATGTTCGCGATGCAACAGTATTTTATTTATTTTATTATAAAGATACGGTCCGAGAAAGAAGATAAACCTTTTCGTAAATTAAAGAGAAATTTAGTTTAAGAGTGTGACATACACGGCTTTTATTTATTTCAAGCTAGAAACACATTTCTCTGGCGCAGCGCAGCGCAGCGCGGTTAGAAACACATTTATGCAGTGTGGTGTTGTGGCGCAGAGCGATCTGGCGCGACGTCGATCGCTCGGCTCGGCTCCGATTGCGCATTTGCGCCAGACCCCCCACCACTTTCTAGCATTGTATCGTCAGATGGCTCGGTAGCGGACTGCGCAGCGGAGCTCTGCATTTTGCTTTTTACTACTTATGTTTTTCGATTTCACCGTCAATAATGGGCCAATTTAAAAATTATTTTTCTTTGTTTAGAAGAGTCACCAATTCATTATCATGTAGGGTTGTTAATTATACTGTTAAAACAGTATTAAAGTGTTTTTAGTACACTATACTTTTTAATTTTTAACAAACGTAATGTATAATTCTGATTTGAAAATAAATTACACTAAATATTTCTAAAATCATCATCATCATCAATTCAAATCATCAATTTCTAAGTGTATTTATAGTATTAGTATAGATATAAATTGCACCTCGTATTCATTCATCATCATCTTATCATCGTAATCATCAACATATTTTTTTTGGATTTAATATGTTCAAGTAAGGCTGACACTTTACAGGCTTACAGGCTGAGTACAGTTCTTCAGTTGGAAAAGAGAGAGGTCGGAAAGTTGTGCTCTTTTCAACAGAAGGATGTCAGTTTTAAGTGCCCCCCCTCACGCGGTAATACAATAACTTAGGATACTCTGGCACAATGCATAGTCAGTCGTTTTGATAACTGCTCAGCTGGTGAAGCAACATGACGAAGTTTTCTAAACATGTAAATTAATTTACTGACCCAAGTAGACAGGGTGTCAATGTATTGTTTAAAATTCAAATTTTGATCAATGATTACTCCTAGGTATTTTATGGATGAGGTAGAAATTATATGTGGGCAGGGGCAAGTGTTTGAGTTAGGATTAGGACAAATGAGCTATTATACTTGACGTTGGATTTGGTTGTGTGTTGTTACTGATAGAGAACGTTATAAGGTTAGATTTAGCTGCATTTAAGGTTAGAGTATTGGAAATTAGCCACGAGTTGACTTTATTAAACCCTTCTTCGGCATAAACCATCGTATCGGACCAGTTTTTAATCCATCCATCCTAATGAAATGATTTTGTCGGTGTTCATGCCGAGACGGATTAGTTTTGAAGCATCAGCTAAGCTGGACAGCATTCGTTGAAAGTCTTGAAGCGACTTTATTATCAGGACTTATCATCGGCAAACCGTAGGTGCGAGATGTATTCCCTTCCAAGGTGCTATTGAACAGTTTCGGAGATATAACATCCCCCTGTCTCACTCCCCTGCGTCGTGGGATAGGTTTAGTTTGCTGGTCCTGTACTTGGACGCCCATAGAGGCGGCCGGCGTTATAGAAACATCTCATCATCTCGATATATCGCCAGTCAACTTGGCATCGTTGCAGCGACCCCAGAACAACCCAGGTTTCTACGGAATCAAATAAGGCATTTCATTCCGTAGAATAGTAGAATTCACTATGATGATAGAATTTGACAGAATATGAAATCATATTTAAATGATCTAAATATGATAATGTAATAGCGGCCTCACACCATAGCCATAGAGTTTTTGAAGTAAGATATGGTAATCGACTCTATCATAATGTCGAGGAACAGAGTTTTTTGTACACGTTTATATACCGCTAAAACAGTGGACCTATTTCTTCGAAAACCATGCTGACATTCATTAAAAATCTTATGCTTTTAGTCGAGACGTGCCATCACTGTTTCTAGGATTTTGGAAAAAGTTGATAATAAAGCTACAGGTCGAAAATTATTTGGGTCTTGTAACACCCACCCCTCCTATCTTAATTTTTTTAGGATATCTATTTTCTAACTAACTACCTAGTTACTTATTTCTATTTAATAATGCCTCTAAATAATAAATACCAATACAATAAACAAACCTACTTTGTATTCTACATTTTAATGGAAGTTCTTTTATGTATGTTTTATCTAACTAACTAAGAAATTCAGTATAGATTAATTTTCATGACCTACAATTTACTATGCTTATTATACCTACTGATCTTAACCCTAATTTGATAGTAATTTAGTTAATGAAGCCGTTATAGATCTGAAGGGGCATGTGATGTCTAGTGGAAACCCTGGTTGATTAGCGCAGAACTCTTGGTTCGTTCAGAGAAGCAACCTAGCGTTCTAACTAACAAGGTATCTTCCTATTGAACTCTACTAATATCCTACAATTCTACTAGCCTCCTTAGTATAAAATCCTTCTAAGGAATTGATAGATTCCTATAAGGTTGTCTAAGTTAACCAATTTAACCTATTATCTCATCTACTAGAACTTTCATAACTTATCGACTATATAGGTTAATAATAGTACTCTAGAAGTACTTAATCAAACTAATGGTCTAGATCTTGGATGACTAATAGATGACTAAAGTAAGTACTAATCTCCCTGTTCCCTTAGCAAATATAACCAACTTCTGGTCTCCTACTTTGCTTATATAGATTAGTTATTTGTGTAGTCAAATGGTGGTAAACTACTAATTGCCTCTAGTATAGATAATTTTGGATACTAAATTCCCTAACTCCCTGAGTAGTTTAGGGATAGTCATGTTAAATGTACAATTACAATTCCATCTGGTTACTCTATTCTCTTAGAACAACGACTGCTTCCGGCTATGATACAAACCTTAGTACCAGTTACCTACTCTCCGCTCATACCTAGACATTATCATAGAACAGCTGGGTTGCTATGAATGTTTAACTGATGTGAATGCTTTTATACCTACTTTCTCCCTATCTAATCCTATTCCATATGATGAATTGGAGGTGGAAGTTATGAATTGATTCTGTAGGTTCCCTGGTGTCATGGAGAGCTTTAGCACACTAAGTGAAGCGACCAGATCAACACCTGTCACTAAAATACTACTAATATAAAGGAGAACCTATGGTACGCTACCTGATTAACTGAATATTAGGACCTAAAGCATTGTAGAATGCTATTTCTTTGATATACTACTTTTAGAGATTATTTAAGATCCAACACTATGTGTGCTTCCTGTCTTTGCTCACTACTTTTCAAATCATGACAGATTGCAATGAAATTAAAGCCCAGTCCTGTGCATCAGCCCTCCCGACGACTGTCTAACATAATTATATTAAATGAAACCCCCTGTTGTGCTCTATTTACATATGGGTGTTGTAAGGAAGGGTTCCCAGTCTAATCTAACATTACCAAAGATATAAGCCTAAGTTCAGAATTCCAGGTTAGACTAGCATGTTTTGAGGTTAGAAAATCGATATAAAGTTACTTTCATCTTGATAAATTCTTTCAATTCATTTAAATTATTATTCTATGTCTGGCAAAGGAATACGCCCCATACCTCCGCGTATTCAGTGATTTCGTCCAAGCATTTTTATCTCCTCCAGACTTTCCTAATGCTCTTAATAGGATATGATTCAATATTAGTTACACTCTTTCCTTTACTGTGAGTGAGCTAATTGCTAGCTTTAATTATGGTCAAATGATTTACAACTATTTCTGTTCAATAATAATTCATATGACTACTATAATGTAATTTAGTGCATATTAAGGTCAAGACGACTAATCTAAGTAATGATTATATGTTGGAACAGCTGATTTTTAACATTCTGACCTCTTGGTTATACTGGCTTAACCAAAGGATTCTGACTGAGCTTAGCGACTAATCTTATGTTTTATTTATTACCTATGGGACCTTTCCTGTAAGTATCACTGAGATACAGCTGGTGCTTCTGAACGCTACAAGCAATGTGACACCTGCATATAGACAACTATAAGTAATTTTTAGCTAATTTCCATCACCAAAGCGTTACTCCTAAATTCCCCCATGTGATCAAACCATCCAGACATATTGCACTATCTACCATTTCCTTACAAGGAAAAACTACTGCTCAGCTGATTTCACAGAAACATGTTTTAGACAGAGAATCAAAACCACTATGGCAACGAATTCCTCGCCAGAGCCAGCAGTTGTAGAGTCAACCTTACACTCAGACTTCTATCCTTCAACTTATCTTTGTGCTCAACTGATCAGCAAGTTCTAATTCTAAATTATAAGAGTGCCTCTGTGAATACTGAAGCGGGACAATCTGACTGACTTTAAGACTATCCCCAGTTTATTTTGTAACAATAAAATAATGTTGATTATCACTGATAAAGGTTAGGTAGTACCAAGCCCTAAGCTAGTTTCTAGACAAATACTAGGCAATTCACAGCACTAAATTCACGCACACAAGTTATGCTTCTGTCTCAGCAAGGACACCATTATTTTGCTCCAAAGCTATGTTCATCCACAACTCATATTGATGGTAGTTAATTTCACGAGAACGATTCATACAATCGCCCGGGTTTGTTCGTTTAGATATTTGTCTCGAATGACAAGTTTAGCTACTAAGCGTCATGTCAAGTCCAAGCGACTCGATCTAAGCGTCTCTCCGCCATCTTGTAATTTTTATTTAATTGCATTTTCCTCTAGGTTCAACCAAAATATCCCTAGGGTTGTCTACGATCACTTTTCTTTCACAAATTCAATTTCTAGGGTAAACATGACTTGCTCATAGACTTTATGAATCTACTTTGGAAATCTATAGTGATACCTCGACTTTTTCCTACGCAACGCAACGAATTTTTGGCGCGTAATTTTTCCTGACTCATTTTTTTTTTCTCTACCGCAATCTACCTACTCTGTATACCAGACCGTACAGCGTACATTTAGCCTCCTGCAACAATCCCCCACCTCTGCAGGAAGCCAAACCTACTAAATCACTAGCTATAATTTTACCTGTCTAATTTTCGACTAAATGCGACTTTCCTAGCAAACAATGGGTTGGTGCCTGGTCACCAAAACTGAAGCCCAATTCTGTAAAGTGCGGGTGAGTGCGCCCTCCTAAAATCCTATCGCTCATCCGTGGTCTCGCTGTGTGGGAAGAAACAGCGAGACGCCCTAGCCAAGTGTATGGTTTGAAAAAGCCGCAACTGGTCACAAATCTGGAGATCTCTCCGCGCCATCCCAGACATGTTAACTGTTGACTTCATCTTTTGCAGTCCGCTTCCTCAAACCATGTGGAACTCAAAGCATCTTCCACTGGACGCTCACCCAACGATCCACAGCGTTGGATTTTTGGACCTAGCCTCCCCCCGTGAATCTTGCCTGAAGAAAGCCCGGAGTCATGAGCAAATGTACTCCTGAAGAAACAAATCCCTATGCGCCCAAGTGAAAGGATCCTCCTCTCTATTTAAAATTACGCCCATTTTCTAAGATTTTACTTGGGAATAATTTACTTTAATTGAAATGCTTTCTATAAACAAACCAGACTCTTTAATTTTCGGATCTAATTTACCAGTCAGAATTCCAAAAATTAAAGCGTTTAAAAGATCGCGAACCCAAAAACGCCCTATGATTGGCAAGAATTCACTGTACACTTTTCTTGAAGACTAATTCTTGCTTGATTTAAAATAAAACTTCTTCAAAAGCGACGCTTTCTTACAGAGGAGAGTGAAGCGGCGTCACACGCCGGAGGAGCAATTTCAAGCTGTTGCCGCCCGTAGAACCGGAAAATAATAGAGACCGAGCGTCGCCCCTCCATACCTTTTATACCCCTCGATTTCCCAAGCGACGCCACCCATAGCGTCGCGTCCTTTTCAACGCTTTCTTTTTGAAAGATCTTTCCCTCGCCACGCCCCTTTTTTGAAAAACCCTGTTTAAATTACCACAAGTCCAACCAGTCAGTGGTCAGACTTCTCACTTCAATCGACCTCCCCTTTTTAGCTTGCTCTACTCCTTACTCTAACCAGCATAATCAATAACATAACTTTATATAAACGGGTTGCGCGTTGGTACACAATAAATAATAATGCGAAGCCTCCGTTATAATCGTACATTTTGTTTTTATCTAATATGAACAGCTTTTTTTTTTGGAAAACTCTACTTTTATATAAATCATTGAGATCTAAACAAAATAAGGGGCACTTTTGATCACCTCTGCATAATGAGCGAAAGAGAAGAAGATATGTTTTCATGACTACCAACCTCAGCTTCTAAAAAAATCCTCAATTTCGTTCAGAAACCTTTGATAGCTACAAGACTATTTAATATTGTACACAGTAATTTTCCATTTAATAATTAAAATTATAAATTTAACTAGACTTATTCAAAATATTACCTTCTCACATAAAACAAACACATTATTTTGTTTGCCCTCTACGCTATTTACGAAAGCAGTTCTCAAGCCTGGCCGCTAGATGTCGTTGCACTTTGACAAGGTTATTTCATTTCGATATGACATTTGTTTACAACAAGATTTATAATTTTGTTAGCTAATACAATTCGTGTCGATTATTTCGTGAAACAATATCGAAATATAAGTATTGTCCACACTCCCGTGAAGCAAATTCGATTGACAAAACCCTCAACAAAGTGCATCTTCTTATATGAAGTAATTTGTCACAGAGACCAACTGTTGCGAAATATCATTGTTTCAACCCCTGAATCTCAGGTATTTATTCACTATATTTTCTCGCCAATTCAAACAAATTTACTGTATCTAACTTCCTCAGATTAATCATAAAACTTTAAGTGTTAACTTCCAAATTAAATGCAATTGACCAACGTTGCTCTGCTGCTACTAATCCGTTTCTTTTTCAGTGTTTAACTCAAGTAATTTGAAACCACTAAACAAGCCCCAAGCCTTATAGATAGAATCTCTCACCTATCTACACTGTGTTGACAAAGTATGAAGCAAATTCTCAGCGCAATAACATGGCAATTGGCCATTTTTGTTCAATACTATAATTAATATACTATATATATATAAATAATATATAAATAATATACTATAATAATATAATTTTGTTCAGTTGACACAACCCAATTTGATTTTGTGATTCATTCCCACACCAGAATCCATTTATACTATTAAAAGTTATTGAGGTAAGTAACATTAATATATTTTGACCTTAAATCCTTAAGAAATGTTCGAGATAGATCAGGTGCGATCCTGAACCGTTACAGTCTGATATCTCTCCTTTTTTAGGGTTCCGTAGTCAACAAGGAACCCTTATAGTTTCACCATGTCCGTCTGTCCGTCTGTCCCCAGTCTAGCTCATAGACTCTTAGTGCTAGAAAGCTGTAATTTGGCATATTTATCACGCCAACAAAGTGGTATAGTAAAATTTTGAAAAAAAAAAATTTGTTTACCGACCCTAATAGCGATATACCCGATAGCAATTTAAAAAATATTGTAGGTTCGTTAAGACAGACAGAGTCATGTGTGTGTCCGTCCCCCCCCCCTCCCAGCCAAATGTTGTTTTTGGATACGTGAAAAAATTCACGATAGTAGTACAATGACGAAGTTGAAAGGAAAAACGAAAACTATGAAAAACAAAGTTATTTTTTTCTGGCAAAAAATTACAGTGGTATTTTTGCTAGGTGTACGTAATCGGTACGTTAAGTGGGTACGGAACCCTTCATGAACGAGACTGACTCGCAATTGGCCGATTTTTTTGTGTATTGGCTTTAACGAAAATTTAAGAGCATCGGGGAACCTGCCTTCAAGAAATGACTGATTTAATAATAGGGTTAAAGGTAAGGCGAATTCGGTAGCACACGATTTTACAAGTATGGGTGGAATTTCTTCTATACCAAATTATATAGATAGACTGTGCTTATCCGTATTTTTAGCGTGTTAAAGTCTGCTTATGAATTAAGATTCAGAAACCAGCCGTATTCTTGTTCTAAGTATTAGCAAAGAATATATACACTAACGCGAAGTATTAGTGAATTTACTTGGTCAACCCATCGCAGAAATTGATCAAGATGTCAGTAAAATAACATCACCACAGTATTTTAACACTGTGACATCACGTAAGAAGTATTTTTTTACAATTACAAATCCTGGGGGCCGATTCTCACGCAATCGAGAAAAGTTCACATTTAGCTCGAAATTCAATTAAAACACAGTTTGTGTATTGTCAGAATTCCACAATCGAAAAAAACATAATTATTAAAAAAACAAAAAACCCGACTGCAAAAAATTACCCAGTAAAAAGGGAAAAACAAGCTTTTTAATTTCCCATTGCAGTCAGGGGACTGTTCGGTGAAACGCTTTATAATTTAAAAGGTCCCTGAGCTGACCTTTTTGATGTTGCAATACGCCATCAGAAATCCGCCATTTTGTTTTTTATTTTTTTAATGTACCCAGTGACACCTGTGTCACTCTCGTTATCAAGACGAATCTAACGACACCTCATACGTTAAAATCCTTCAAATCGTTAAGGCTGTAGCAGGGAACATAGAAATCTACATTATATACATACATACATACTCTTGAAAAACATAACCCTCCTTCTGTCGCAGTCGGGTAAAAAGATCAAGACCAATCGATGTTCGTATACGAACTTAGCTGTCAAAATGAATTTGTTGACATGTGGGCATGTGGGACAGTTTGTTTGAAACGTTCTAACTTTTCAATAGATGAGAATCGATTTTCAAGCATTGCTTCTGCCACCCAAAAAATCGGAAAATATATAGAATTTGACAGCTAATATACCTAGTTACAGCTAAAATTAGATGAAAAAATCCAACCAAACTCACATGAGTTAACTTAACAAACGTATAAAAATAAAGTTGTAAGTATTAGAAAAAAGCTGGACCTGTCTCATACCTAGCTCCGACGGGATGGTCGATATTTTCTAATAAGTACTTCATTTTCAGTCAAAAAATTGCATTGTGAATGCAAAAAAGTACCTATAAACATAATTTATTAAACTGTTTTTAATTTCGAAGTCTGTGGTAAACAAAACAAGTGACAGTGGGCGCCTATTTAATTAGCAGCAACACTGCTGTTATAATGATAAATGGATATCGCATTTGAGAAAACCGTAGGCGTGGCATGAGAAACACGAGAAAAGTTTTGTATAAGTACCTACTTGCCAGTCAATTTTTCTATATACTTGTAACATTCTATTAAAAACACATTGAACATCATCATCACAATTAATAGCTTGAACTAGTGTTCAAGCTATTAATTATTGAAATTTTATATTCAATATTGATTAATATTAATTAATATTATAATACAGAACACTAGTGTGTTATGGAAATTGGAAACAACCACGAGTATCACACGAATAAAGTTTAGTTTTAGGTGTAGTTTTCGTCACCTAGGTGTCGGTGTCGAATCCCGGACGGGTGTCCGGGAATCGAACCTGGGACTACAGAGATAGCGGCACCTTGAAAACCGGTGCGTTCATCACTTGACCACAGAGGTCATAACCGGTCAGTTAGAATAAGTCTATCCCTTTATAGCTCGTCATGCTCCGCAACAGCACACTGTTAACACAAGATATTATAAGAACAGGAAAATCGCAAGAAAATTGTTGACTTTCCGTAAGATGGCACAGGACAATCGCAAGAAAATACATTGTTGCCTTTCCGTAAAATGCATGAAGCTGCTAATGCTATTGAGTTCGGTCAGGTGTAAAAGTCTAATACGCAACAATATACAAGTTTTCGTAAAAGCCTTTACGGCTAGTTTCTGAAACGCAAATCAAAATTTAAATTACGTAACTAATCTCCAATTAATCTTTGGGTTATAGAAAGAAAACGGGTATTACCCATGGCCCCACCATTTTGTTACTTTTCAGGACTGACCGTTAAACTTGGCACCCATTTAGATCTCACTATCTACTTAGATCTCATATAGTAGCTCATCGAGTCTCATACAGGAGTGTCATCACAGACTAAACATGGTGGGTACACTCAATAATATTACTATCCAATGGATCAAAGGCCACAGTGGATCACGTGGAAACGACCTGGCCGATGAGCTGGCGAGGAGGGGATCGGATAGGGTGATGATTGGCCCTGAACCGGTCGCACCCATTCTGGCGAGCTGGTTTGCTGGTAAGATCCGTGAACACACTACCCTTACGCACCAACATGAATGGAGCTCACTGGAAACATGCAGGTAGGCGAAAATGGCACTACCGCGCCTTACGCCCGTTTGTCCAGAGCTCTCATTAAGCTAAGTAGATCACAGTTACGCCTGGTGACGGGTGCTATAACAGGACATGGAAATTTCAACAGACACCTTTTCAACTTAGGTATCACCGACAGCCCCCTATGCAGGGGTTGCATGAGGGCCGAAGAAACAGCTGCTCACGTCCTGGTAGAATGTGACGGAGTGGCCCCCTACCGGGCGAGGTACCTCGGCTCGCCGGGAAGCGTCCACGAAGCGGTCTCCGACGTGAGGGCGCTGGGTGCTTTCCTGGCAGAGTTGGATTGGCTGGAGTAATCCGGCTGCACACCCTCCACACGCAAAATAGGCGCAATAAGACGTCGAGTTGCGGGA
Organism: Crambus lathoniellus; assembly: GCA_949710035.1. NCBI lineage: Eukaryota > Metazoa > Arthropoda > Insecta > Lepidoptera > Crambidae > Crambus > Crambus lathoniellus. The sequence goes on along the minus strand of OX453302.1, from coordinate 17,869,841 downwards.
AACGCCCGTACCGATTGAAGAAGAAAGAAAAAAAAGTAGATCTCACATCTTTTGTCGTTGAAGTTTACCAATTAAGGCATATTTCCTAATATTGAAGTTGGCTCTCACTTCACATATTTTATGTTTTTGATGGGATTTGGGTTTCCGAAAGCATAATCATCACATGATTTACAAACTGTCAAGGCTTGAAAAATTTATTCGAGAATTTCGGCCAATTAACGTAGATTCATCTCGCTCGCAGGTTCGACGACTTCCTTGGTTAAGATTGGGCGCTCCGCGGCGTGCTGCTCCCTCGAATGGATGTCATCTGCTATGCAGATGACACTCTCGTCACCGCCCGGGGTCGAGATTTAGGCTAGGCGCCTGGCTAGGATTGGGGCTGAGGCAATGATCGATCGAATTAGAAGGTTGGGTCTTGAGGTGGCAGTCGAAAAAACTCAGGCCATACTCTTTCATGGCCCAAGACAGGGTCCTCCGCCTGGAGCGGATGTTTTCATAGATGGGGTTGCGGTTCCTTTGCACCCCACTATGCGTTATTTGGGCCTCACTTTAGATGGCCGCTGGGCGTTCACCACCCATTTCAAACAGTTGGGCCCCAGGCTGGTTGGTGCGGCGGTAGCCCTTGCTAAGCTACTGCCAAATGTAGGTGGGCCTAATAAAATTGCTCGGCGACTTTATGCAGTGGTCATTCGTAGTATGGCCCTCTACGGAGCCCCTGTCTGGGTGGATGCCTTGAACGAGGCGAACAAGGCTGCTCTAAGGCAGCTCTAAGGCAGCCACAGAGAGTCGTGGCCTCCCGCATGATCCGCGCGTACCGCACGGTGTCATGGGCAGCAGCGTGCGCCCTTTCCGGCACTCCCCCATGGGAGTTGGATGCTCATGTACTCACGAATGCCTACAGGCAGAGGCGAGACATTCGAGAGAGCGAAGACCGACTCGCCCCGGAAGAGTGGGCTGCGGCAAGACGCGCCGCGGAGGAGAGATGTCTCCGCGACTGGGAGCGGCAGTTAGAGACGCCTAACGCTGGCCTGAAGACGGTGGAAGCCATTCGCCCAGTCCTACGGGAATGGAGAGACAGAGCCCATGGAGCTCTATTTGACATACCGTCTGACACAGGTACTTTCCGGACATGGGTGTTTCGGAAGGTACCTGTGTCAGATTCAGAGGGAGGCGTCCCAGGAGTGCCACCATTGTGGTTCTCCGCGGGACACCGCTCGCCACACTCTGAAGGAGTGCTCGGCGTGGGCGTTGCAGCGCCAGGAGTTGGTCGCTGCGGTTGGGCCGGACCTCTCGCTTCCCAATGTCACAGTTGCGATGCTGCGGAGCGAGGGGGGATGGCAAGCCATGGTCGCCTTCTGCGAGGATGTCATCTCGCAGAAGGAGGCCGTGGAGAGAGTTTGCGAGGCGGACGTCGCAGCAAGTCAACTCCGACGTGCGCGACCGGGGAGGGCGAGACGCCAACGTGCGCGTCTCGATCTCCCCTAGTCGCAAGAGGGGGCATAGTAACACACAGTGCGTGTTATCACGGTCCCGTAGGTCCTGCGTATTAGGTGGTGTTGGAAGCAGTAGGGGGTTTAGTGGGAAGGGCCTTAGCGGCGAGTCCCACATACCTTCGGGATGCATAACCGCATTCCCCCTACTATAAAAAAAAAGGTTCGACGACTTCCAACCTCCCGAACAAGCCGGGTTCCTGAAAGGCTACAGTACCATAGACCAGTAGACCACATTCATACGCTGCGGCAAGTTATACAGAAGCCCGAAGAGTATAACTTGCCACTTTGCTTGGCGTTCGTGGACTATGAGAAAGGCTTTGATTCGATTGAGACCTGGGCGGTGCTGCAGTGTCTCAAGAGGTGCCAAATAGACTACAGGTACATCAAGGAGCTGAGGTACTTATACCAAAACGCCACCATGTCACACCGATTACAGAACCAGAGCTCTAATCCTATCCAACTACAGCGAGTTGTGAGACAGGGAGACGCCATCTCTCCGAAACTGTTCACAGCAGCGTTGGAGGATATTTTTAAGTTTCTGGACTGGAAAGGATGCGGCATCAACATCAATGGCGAGTACCTAACACACCTACGGTTTGCCGATTATGTAGTTCTTATGGCTGAAACCTTGGAAGACCTGAACACAATGCTCGAAGATCTCAGTAATACTTCTCAAAGAGTGGGTCTTAAGACGAACATGGACAAGACGAAAATCATGTCCAATGCCCATGTTGCACCTGCTCCAGTTTATACTCGAAGTCGTTGACCACTATGTTTACCTGGGACAGACGGTCCAGTTAGGTAAGTCCAACTTTGAGAAAGAGATCTCTCGTCGAACCCAGCTCGGATGGGCAGCGTTCGGGAAGCTCCGGCATATATTTGCGTCCGAAAAAATTCCTCAATGTCTCAAGACGAAAGTCGTTGACCAGTGTGTGCTGCCAGTAATGACCTATGGAAGTGAGGCGTGGTGTTTTACTATGGGTCTCCATAAGAAGGCTCAAAGTTACCCAGCGAGCAATGCAGAGAGCGATGCTTGGTATTTCCCTGCTCGATCGAATCAGAAATGATGAGATCCGCAGGAGAACTAAAACAACCGCCATCGCTCGAAGGATTGCATCATTGAAGTGGCAGTGGGCAGGACACATAGGGCGGAGAACCGATGGCCGTTGGGGCGGAAAAGTTCTCGAATGGTGACCGCGTACCGGACGACGTTCCGTGGGCAGGTACCCTACAAGGTGGACCGACGATCTGGTCAAGGTCGCGGGAAGCCGCTGGATGCGGGCAGCGCAGGACTGATCGTTGTGGAGATCCTTGGGGGAGGCCTATGCCCAGCAGTGGGCGTCGTTCTGCTGACTATATTCGCTACGTTTTTGGTTGAAACTACCTTTTGGATGTCTATTTCCTAAGTTATTGAAAATTATTTACTGCTATGATTACCGGGTTATTTATTTTGTTTTTAAATATAAGATGAATTTGTGATGGAAAGTGACTTTACATATTATACAGGGTGCTAGGGGCACCTTTGCAAAAACTTTTACCATGGCTTCAGACCATCATGCTGAACAACGCACAGCAAGAATTTTTTGTCGGAAATGAAAAAAAAAATAGACTTTTCATACAAAGGACAATGACCATTTTTGTATGGCAGCTGGCGTCAATTTTTTTCTTGCGGCCATCAACCAAACTTTGAAATAAAAATTTTTGGCAGCACTACAGACAATATTTGCAAATTAAGTATACCTGTAAACTCAGTCCGAACCGAGTGAGACTAACTAGAACTTAACTTTGTTTTTCATAGTGTTTGTATGAATTACAAAGTTACATTTGCGGTTTTTTAAAATGTTATATACGGACGAATGGTCTAACTTGGTTCTGGATGAGTTTACAGCTAACTATACTGTCTTGGCAAATATTGTTTGTTATACTATCAAGATTTGATGTTCACACATTTTGTTGATGGCCGCGAGACAAAAAAAAACGACGCCACTTTTAGGCATTGCCTTTTAGCAACTAATCGGGATATTTTGTATGGAGAGTCGAAATATTTTTTTCATTTCCGACAAAAAATCTTGCTGTGCGTTGTTCAGCATGATGGCCTGAAGCTATGGTTAAAGTTTTTGTAACGGTGCTCGTATTATGTTAAAGTCACTTTTCAATTTGACGACTCTGTATGAAATATGACAGGGAGAAAAAAAAGCCCTTGGCGAGTTTCTTGCCGGTTCTTCTCGTTACAAGGCCTCCCGCCGTAGGATTTGCGAACCGATAGCGTAGCATCATTGACGTTCACAAGTGCTGTATCAGCCTAAAATGAATAAATGATTTTGACATGATGAACCGAGAATCAAATCAATTTACTTAGAATTTACAATATTACAGTGAATTGATTGAGTTAAATGTTCCCCCTATATAATGATTTGTAAAAGTGATATTTCATATAATATTTCGCTCGACGTGCGATTTTTTTTCGCTATTTTAGCAATGATTCGTTCCGGTATCAGTGATCAAAAACATTTGTTGAATACGCGCCATACGGCGTTATAACTTGGCGTTTGTCAATATTTGGAACTAAAATTATGTAATGGGAATAGGCTTATTTTTCCGACTCTCTCTGACAAATGCCAAGTTATATCCATAAAGTTAATATACCTTCCGCTAAGGAGGTAGGGCAGAGGTACCCTTTGTGGCCACTTTAAGGATATTTTGACTTTTAAGCACTAAGTACTAAATGGGCTTAGGTATTTAAGACAAAAATTATATCTTAAATTATAGATAATTTATCTACCTTTAATTATACCACTTATTGATAGTTAAACTTTTATAAGTATTGCGAAAAATCGAAACCAAACCCAGGTTAAATCAATATATTCTAATGCGCTAGAAACCAATCACAATTTAATTGTAAAAAACAAAGGTTTCTAAAGTATTTCAACCAAAACAAATTTCTTAAAAATTTCATACAAAACATTTTTAAAACAGAAAATGGAATTTATTGAAAAAATATCGTATGACTTATGGAATTCTAACGGTTGTTATTATTAGCTTAAAACACCTTATTTTAATTGCTTTTAGCAAAAATGCCGAAAAGTTGTTCAGAAAACTTTTAGAGCAAAAAGTGGCCAAAACCGGTACAGTGGCCAAAACCGGGGCTTCTGCTATTAACTTTATGGTTATATCACAGAATATAATAATAGTACTAATGTAGCGTGGACTCTAGCTTTGCCGGGCTTCAGAAGGCATTAGAGGCCGTGCTAGGAATTTAAAAAATACCCAGTATTTTCTTTATTCCAGTAAGTTGAGTAAAATCATCCATATAATTATTAATATTAATGACTAGCTGACCCAGCGCGACTTCGTTCCCGTAGCCCTACCCCCTACTCCACCTTACCCTACCCGTACTCTACCCCTACCCTACCCTACCCCTGCCCCTACCCTACCCTACCCCTACCCTACCCTACCCTACCTCAACCCTACCCCTACCATACCCCTACCCTACCCTACCCTACACTACCCCTACCCTACCCTACTTTTACCCTACCCTACCCTACTTTCACCCTACCCTACTTCTACTCTACCCCTACTTACCCCTCCTTTCCCTATTTTCTCACCGTTAAAACCTTCCTTGGACTTCCACGAACATTTCAAGACCAAAATTAGCCAAATCGGTCCAGCCGTTCACGCGTGATGTCGTGACCAAGGGAAATAGGGATTCATTTTTATATAGATTACTAGCTGACCCAGCGCGACTTCGTTCCCGTGGCCCTACCCCCTACTCCACCCTACCCTACCCCACCCCTACCCCACCCCTACCCTACCCCTACCCTACCCTACCCTACCCCTACCCTACCCCTACCCTACCCTACCCTACCCCTACCCTACCCCTACTATACCCCTACCCTACCCCTACCCCTACCCTACCCCTACCCCTACCCCTACCCCTACCCTACCTCTACCCCTACCCTACCCTACCCCTACTCTACCCCTACCCTACCCCTACCCCTACCCTACCCTACCCCTACTCTACCCCTACCCTACTTCTACTCTACCCCTACTTACCCCTCCTTCCCCTATTTTCTCACCGCTAAAACCTTCCTTGGACTTCCACGAACATTTCAAGACCAAAATTAGCCAAATCGGTCCAGCCGTTCACGCGTGATGCCGTGACCAAGGGAAATAGGGATTCATTTTTATATATATAGATTACCTACTTAATATTCAAAACTCAGCTGATGGCCTTAGAATAGAAGCCAGTCCCCTGATTCACGAATCGTCGGAACGGAATCGGATTCGAACTCTGTGCTTTGTCTTTGTCTATTCTATAGTGAGTGACAAAGACAGGGCATACATTCCGCTGTCGGGAGCGTTTCCAACGGTTCGTGAATCAGGGGGCAGGGCTGGTTAAAATTCTTCAAAAAAGGTTGCGCTGTCATAGCTGCAAGGAATTTATAATACAACAGGAAGGTGCACTGCTGCTAAAAAACGGTCCTAATGAGATAGTAAGAACGAGGTCAGTTTATCTCACTCCATCCCATTACGGCGGCCACGAACATGCGCGACGGGCGGCGGGCGGCGACGAGCGAATTGCGAACTTGACACAACGAAGACGGAAAACGTCAGAAAACGTCATTCGGCTTGTAATGTTGCTACTTTAACATTCTGAAATCTATCATTCAAATTCTTTTATAGGATAAGCCATAAAAAACTTAAACGACCTGATACATTTTTATGCTTAATACGGTATACCTAAATTAATATGCGATGTTTTCTATTGACTAAAAGTAATACGAAGCGAAAATTTTACGAAATTTAATTTTTATAACGAAAGTTGTGAACCATAAATCTACTAAACCTGTTATTTAAGAGTGCTGGCAATTTCAGAGAAAGGGACACCCTCACCTCGTTCTTGCGGTCTCAGCTGGACCGTTGACATTTTGTATAGAAATATAAACCTTATCTCTTAATATTAAAGTGTATTTTTAAATACACAAAATTACGGAGTGCACCTTCCTGTTGTACGTAGTACTTATAAATTCCTTGCATAGCTGTCAGACATATAATGTCAAAAAAGACAGACAAGAAGAGGCAATATTGTAGAAAGAAATGCATTTGGAATGGTCAGTCATTCATTCACTTGAATTCAATCGATTTCAGAAACCCAAGGTGCTTTTTGAGGACTATTTTTTATTTAGGTATTATACAATGATCTCTCAAAGATATAAACATTGGTAGAAAAAATATTTTGCTAGCATGAAAACTCCCCGAGATATCACAGTTTGAAATGTACACACATTGGACCATAAAGTTTGACTTAATACTCTGTTACCTCAGTATTAAGTCGAGCTTCATGCATTGGACCATCCCAAAAACGCTTTATAATAACGGCACAGAATACTACGAAATTGTGACGCTTTCGTAGTCTGTATGCATGCAACGTGTAAGAAATTTGTTTGGCAGCTATATTAAATATTGTGTTAATATTTATTTTATAGTAAGTATAGGTAATAATTAATTTAGTTACTCGTAATATTTATTTTAATAAATTTTATAGGTACTGTTTAAATGGACTTGCCCACCAAACTTTGAAGGGTCATAAAACTAATAAAACGCAATATATACAACCAAGAGCCCTACAAGCGACTCTGAGTTTAATATTTAATTACGTTTTTTATAAGTATTTCGTTATTTTATTCATCAGTCATCATCCCTATTGAGAATTGTGACAGTGTGTTTGATTTGCGTTTCAGGAACCGGCCGTAATAAATGCGCTACATTTGTCCATGCGAAAACTAACGGGAACGAGTTTAAAGTTAATTTTATTCGTCAGGGCTTATTTTATATTATTACTGAAATGCAATTTCTCCTCCAATTTCAATGTTTCCCAATCCCAATCCATTTGATTTTAGAGTATTTAGAGAGTAGGGAAAATTCTAATAAAAGTTCTTATTAAGATTTTTAACACTGAGAAAACAAGTCTGCCAGTTTGCATGTCAGATACTTTTTCTCTTCTTTTTATTATTTAAAGAGTAAGTGGATACCAAATGATTAAATCATAAATTCAACAAATTCTGTTAAGTGGTTCTATCGTGGAATAAAACGTTTAAAAAAAATGTAACCGCCTTCAAAAAGAATCTTCAAACTAAATTAACAAACATTTATTTATTATTTATTTATTTAAACACTAAAAAAAACGAAAAAAATAATTAGAATTTATAATTCAAAGGACGAAAATGCGTGACTTTTTCTAACTTATCTTGTTACTTTCTGAACTGTTTGAAGTCGGTGCCAAGTCTAATAGGTATTTGAGGTAAATACGTCCTACACCTCACGCTTGGAACTGGTTTTTTTTTTTTATTTTTGTTATTTCACTCAGTATAATTCGTTCTCATTCTTTTTGGCTTGGCACCGACTTCAAACAGTTCAGTAAGTACCACGATAAGTTAGAAAAAGTCAAGCATTTTCGTCCTTTGAATTAAAAATTCTAATTATTTTTTTCGTTTTTTAGTGTTTGATAATTTTGTCTGAAGATTCTTTTTGAAGGCGGTAAAATTTTGTTTAAACGTTATATTTTCGATTTTTAGTGTAAATAATCGTAGCGAAACTACATGGTGATTATGATAAATAGCTGTAAATATCCTAACCGTTACGGAGTTCAGCTTTCCATCTTTAGCTACTTAGATAACTTGAAGGAATACAACTGATGGTCCATTCGTGCATATGGTATTTATAAAACATCATTAACTCCTAACTGTTGAGGAGTTTCACCTCTCATCATTAGCTCACCCTAATAACCTGAAAGAATATACTTAACTATTAGTCCATACGTACGATTAATACTTAAGGAATTATTCTCCAGCTCCCAACCGTTAAGGAGTTGTAGCTTCCATCACCAGCTCTTCACTATGAGATGATGACTACCAGATGCAAATACTTGTAAACTTAAAAAATAAATGGAACGCATAAAAGGCTTGCCTATATATTAGAGAATTTCTCTAAATTTTCCTGGGATTTCATCTCCTGATCCTGACTTGGTCCTTAAAATAAGATCACGTCAGAAGTATAAACTTTCAAAAAATATATATTTGAAAATGATCCCCACTTTGATGAAAATAAGAAGTCGTCTAAATAAGCAAACTAAAGTCTAAATACGCATTATTTAGGATAACTCCAAAACTTCTCGTCAGTTCTTGATGAAATTTGAATGAGACCACACGAGAAGCGTCACCTTTAAATAAAAAAAAGAATTATCCCAATCGGTTCATTAATTAAAAAGTTCTGAGGTAACGTATTATATGATCTGAGGAGGTAACACACATAAAAAAGTAAGAAAATATACAGTCGAATAGATAACCTCGTCCTTTTTTTGAAGTCGGTTAAAATATACAAAGTTCCACAAGCTTTTAAATATTGTTTGAAAGTTAGGATTATCGACTTAATTTAAGCATATCCCAAATGAAAGAATTATTTACTAATAAATACGTAGTTTAAAAAACTATAAAAACACACTTTTATAGGAACAGACTAAAAGTACAAAATAACCGACTATTCAGTTACTGAAATTAAAAAGCGTGGTGCGCCCTTTGCAAAGCATGCATTCAAGTAAGTACTTACTTAATATTGACAACGCGCACCACGCTTTTTAATTTCAGTTACTGAATAGACGGTTATTTTGTACTTTTTAGTCTGTTACTATTAAAAGTGTGTTTGTTTAGTTTTTTAAACTATATATTTATTTCTTTCTTTTTAGTTTAATAAATGGCAAACCCAATTAACATTAATTAATGCCACTGGCTTCCTTAATAAGATGTAATAAATTACATAATTAGGTACATATAATAAAGTATAAACTAATTTATTCCTCCCTGTTCCAACATAAGACCCTCACCAACAAGTGTAGCGAATAGGTCTCGTCTGAATGAAACAAATGAGCTCAAACTCGAGGGGTTTCCTAGTAGTCATTAAGGAGTGCTACTGGCTTCCTCCCTGCTCCATCATCAGACCCTCACCACCAAGTGTAGCGAATAGGTCTCATCTGAATGAAACAAATGAGCCCAAACTCGAGGGGTTTCCTAGTGGTCACTAAAAAGTGTCACTGGCTTCCTCCCTGCTCCATCATCAGACCCTCACCACCAAGTGTAGCGAATGGGTCTCATCAGAACGAAACGAATGAGCCTAAACTCGAGGGGTTTCCTAGTGGTCATTAAGAAGTGCCACTGGCTTCCTCCCTGCTCCATCATCAGCCCTCACCACCAAGTGTAACGAATAGGTTTCATTAGAAAGAAACAAATGAGCCAGAACTCGAAGGGTTTCCTATTGGCCATTAAGGAGTGCCACTGACTTTCTCCCTGCTCCATCATCAGACCCTCATCACCAAGTGTAACGAATAGGTCACATTAGAACGAAACAAATGAGTCAGACTCAAAGGGTTTCCTATTGGCCATTAAAGAGTGCCACTGGCTTCCTCCCTGCTCCATCATCAGACCCTCACCACCAAGTATAGCGAATAGGTCTCATCAGAACGAAACAAATGAGTCAAAACTCGAGGGGTTTACTTGTGGTCATTAAGGAGTTTCACTGGATTCCTCCCAGCTCCATCATCAGACCCTCACCACCAAGTGTAGCGAATAGGTCTAATCAGAACGAAACAAATGAGCCAGAACTCGAGGTGTTACCTATTGGTGATAAAGGAATGCCACTGGCTTCCTCTCTGCTCCATCATCAGACCCTCACCACCAAGTGTACCGAATAGGTCTCATCAGAACAAAACAAATGAGTCTAAACTCGAGGGGTTTCCTAGCAGCCATTGAAGAGTTCTATTGCCCACCTCTTGACTCCATCATCAGATCAGCTCGATAGTAGCAAATTATTGTATTGTCATCAGATTCATATAGACTTGCAAAGTTTCAGATCAATACGACAATTAAAAGTAGGTTAAAATTGAATTCCAAGATTTTCTTACATTGTGACTTAGTTATAAGTGAAGCTAATAAAAGTGTGGTAAAAAGTGTGGTAATAAAACATGTTAGGTTAGGAGTATCTGAAGCTAGTAGCTAGCTAGTATATTTAGTTAACCTTTGATACTTTTTTTTAAATTTAATGTTAGGTTCCCGAAGTTCTAGAACTCATACATCCAGTATTAAAATGATTAGAACGAATTAAGAGCGAAGTTTACTGTTTATTGCATTATGAAATGCATTTCATACCCAAAACTAAAGATGACGCTTGACTTTCGGTCGTTTGTCACCCAGGCAGGATGCGCGGGCACCCACCACCCACCACCACCCGTCTGCCCAGCGCACCGCGCGAAAAGCTTTCCGCCCAGGCGGCGGCGGGGGCGGGCGGGACGAGCGAAGCGAATTTTACTTGTTGCTGTTCGCTGTTTGGGCGCGACGCGACACGACATACAACAGGTTCGCTGACGTCGCTGGTTGTTTTGATTTGGGTGTTAGTACTTATGGCTTAGATATGCATCAAAATTATGTAAGTATTCGGTTGGTATTTTTGGGATTTTGTAATATTTCGATTGAAATGGTTGTACTTGTCATTAAATTAGGTATGATTATAAATTTGGATTGGTTTACAGTGAAGTAGTTCTACTAAAAGTGTATTAAAATAAAATATTTTTTTAGGTTTAATTCTATAGATTACTAAATTAACGTGCAATCAATGTTTAGCTTTAGTTGTTTGATCTCGAGCGCGCCTCTTTCGCGAATGTATTGAGATTGGTTAACAATTTTACATATTGCAACTGTAAAATTAAGGTGATGTAAGTATTTGTTGTTGGTGTGTGTTGATTGTATTTTTGAAAATTATTTCGTTGTGAGACTGTATCCTGCATATTATTTTAAAAAATACGTGTAATTGAATCATAAGCAATCACCCGCGACTATTGCATAAGATGCATGGGACATTCATAACAAAGAGAAGGTCCTTATAGCTTTGCATACGCAACTTAATATTCTAATAACTCAATTAATACAGTCTCCAATATTTTGTTTAAGTATAAGGATAATTTAATAAAAAATAAGAATTTCCTTTTATCTCCGTCGTTTCGTTACTTAATTGTTCAAGGTGATATTTCTTCGCGTAATATCCTGTGTTCATAATTCAAATAGGTCAACTGTGACGTAATTACACGTACAGCATTCATTGGAAATAAATGGAAGGATATCTTATTAAAAATCTAAATATCGAAGAATAACAGGGCTAGATAGAGAAAAATCTAGGCTGTACTTTCGAGGCGATAGTTTTGTAGAGTTCAGTTTACAAAATTTAACTTGCGAATTTGTGAAAAAGAAAAGACCAACAAAACTTAGTGGTGGTGGTTAGCTCAGCTCAGCTCACGGCAGAACCCACTCTTACTTGAGTCGTCGTCGCGAGTGCGTGCGCCGCGCGCCGCCTTCCGTCATCACAAACACTTTTACTTGATACAAATTCCCCCGCGGACCTACACGGAAACTGTCACTTTCGAACCAGATTCACAACCCATTGCAACCATGATAACACTGTGAAATTTTATTGTGCACACTCTGGCTTGTTTCAACAACATCACTCAAGGTAAGTTCTTTTCATATTGTATCAGAAACAAATTTCGAGTCTACGTGTCAGTTCCGATGATAAGTGAAAGGCAAATTCTTTGTCAAAATTGGTTTCTATTATAATAAAATGAGATAATAATATTTTTTCGAAAATACTTTACTTGAAAACGTCGTAGGTATACCTGTAATATTATTCAGCATTACAACAACAATGAACATTGACCTATTTTTTTTGCAAAATACGTAGAGCCTTGAATAACAAAAGGGATAAAAGAGTTCTATAATATTATTATGTTTTTATTAAATAACAGCATACTTATTCTATCTGTAACAAAGTGAAAGTGATATAGAGCATAATTAAAAAGATTTTAGCGTAATATTATATATAACATTTCTGAACATTAAAGTAGATAGGTAATATACTTTCCCCTTTTAGCTTAATTTTAAAGAGTTGTAGGTACCTACTCGTTTTTAAAGTCAAACAACGATATTGTTTCGTTTCGTACGTTATCTAATGTTATCACTCTTTTAATGCTTGTCATAAATCAATACCTACATGTAATTTATGTAGGTAGTTGGTAGATCAACTTGTGCAGTTAGCCATCACAATAACTATACTTTAAAATATAAAAAAAACATCCTGTGAATTTATCGTAATCCCAATTAGTATTGATTACGTTATGATAATATTACGCAGCACATATAATAAATTACTTATTACTTATACAATATTACAAAATAAATAAAGCAGATATTTATGAAACGGATCTGTAAGATATGTTTTTTAGGAGGCAAAAAAACCAATGAAATTATCTTTCAATGATTAATGCAATGCAATTGTTGGTTCAGACTGTAAAAAAGTTGTAGTTAGCAAAGTTGCAGTGAATCCTTTTTGTTTTTATTATTAGAATTTATAAGTCCAAGTATCTAGTACCACTTTGTCTTGTGTGTTTTCCTATCTGAATGATTTGATGTTTGATGTTTTTAATTTAAACCGTTTATTTATCCAATAAAAGTGATAAGGTCGTAGGTATCATAGTCAAGTTTATTGTCCTTAAGTAGAGCTCTAGATAATCGATTGGGTTTAATCTCCAAATTAGGAAGATGATAATTAAGTAACTTTGTGACGGGACGGACGTCACAAAGTTACTTAATGCAACTGTAAAGGACGTAATGCTACTGTGAAATATTTTACTACTTATATGAAATAGCTTTGCCGTGTTTATTCTAAAACTGACAAACTATGAATTAACAATCAAGTTCGCACTAGTACTTGTAGTAAAACTAGTACTTGATTGTGATTTATGCATGAGTTTAAATTTAAAAAGTGCTCCCGTTTAGTTAATATTCCAACACTGCGAACTTGAAAAAATATTACTTTTACTTTGTAATTAGTACACCTAACAGAATTAAAATGGTACAATACAAATTCATTTTTTTTTCAAACACATTAATAGTCACCGAAACTACAATGCAAATAAGTGAAGTTCTATATCCCTCGAGTAAAGGTTTTAACGAGGTCTTAACCATTATCACAGTACAAAAACGAGAGGCGCTTTCAAAACGAAAACCTTATGGTTTAAGTCAGAAAACAAGTATTTTAAATTAAAATACCACACCAACCAAATTGTTAACTGGCTAAAGAAATATTAGATGTATTTCTCATTAAGATAATACACTTAATTATATAAATTAGTTATAATGGGAAATTAATAGTTTTTACATTTTATAAGATGATGGACGTTGGCTATTCGCGTATAGAAAGCGTTTCTGGTTGATAATAATAAAAAAGGAAGCATTAGCTTTCTTGAGAGTATCCGCGAAAGTACCACATTCACTTTCAATGTTATGGGTACAACCAACAGCACATACACTACGCCAACAATAGGGGTCTCACTAGTCACTACGAGCTGTAAAACAATGTTCAAAGTTACATTGTAAGTGAGATGATGCTGTACTCAGTACATAGCTCCGTATCCCCATCCCCATCAGTAATCAGATTTATGTGATTTCCACTGTACATTAAACATAAATATACATACCTACTTGATTAATGACGTTACTGTATATTTAACAAAAAAAAATAACAATTACTTGTTTTATAATGAACCTGTGATATCATCGAATCATTTATGAATTTCGGAAGCTTTTTCAAATATGGATCGTGTAATAAGTAATCTATTTTTAATTAAAACCCGCAAAATAAATTAAAACCATTGCATTAGTATTGAGGCTTGAGGGCTTATTCGATGATCGATCACTTCTCCCTACATTATGTCCACCTTCGATTTTTATGATTGAAGATCTCCACGTAAATAATTAACATAATAAAAGAAAACTCTTTTACAGAAAATCATAATTTATATGTTGCTTAGTTACCATGTTTGAATTATACAACACCAAATTACAAACATATTTATTACATAATACAATTACTAATACAGAAAAGTAATCCTCACATGAAATGGATTCTCTTATTGTCGATCTCAATAGTTGTATTGGTTGTATGTGCAATCAAAAGTAATATACGTATAAATGATATTTTTTTAAATAATAAGTAGTAGTTTATGTGTAGGACGAAAACATCAGAAAGCCAGTTAGGCTTTATTTTTAAAACTGATAGGTATTTTTTCTATTTGTCAATTTACTTTTTTCGCCATAACTAGTGAACGTTAGTTACTGTGAATTGTAATAGTGAATTAACCAAAATCAATACAGGACAGCATGTTTTATATGTGCTAAAAGAGCATAGCCCAGCCCAGACGTTTCTCTGTGTATGGAAATTCATCCAATGAAATTAAATACAACGAGGCAAAACCACAGAATATATAATAGTAGGTACTAAGCAAAACTATAATTTCATACGCAGAAAATTGAAACGAAATTATTAACAAAAAGTTGTTTAAAATATTTTTTAATACAGTTGCTCAAAAAGTGGCGTATTGCAGGGACGTATAGCGTTCGGGATGTGGGCTATTACACACTCGAACTTTTTCTTTACCTTTCCCGAACTCGTGCGTTTTCTTTCCCAACTGTCAAAATATTGTCTATTAAAAAGAAAAAACCAACCACGAAGTTTTTACTAAAAAAAAAACATAGAAGTTTTTATGATTGATGCAAATATTTCTAAAAAGAAGCTACTAATTTGTTTCAATATCAGATTTAAAAGTAATTTTAATTATACATTAAATTAATATTAGTATCGGCCAAATTAAATTTATGAATATAAAAAATACATAAAATTGGCTGTATGACCACAGAATCACAGATTACTAAATATGGTATGACGTGCACTATTTACCATAGTATCTGCTTATAGGAGTTTGCGCAAGTAAGTGAAAAGAAAATGAGGGACCTTATTTCTTAATTTTCTAAATTAGTTTTTTCTGGTTTTTATTGTGGTAGGTACTTAGTATGGTGGAATTAGTGCAATAATGTGGCTTTAATGGAAAACGATGTGGTAAAAGAGAGAAATAAGGAAAGGCGCTCCTGTAGGATTCGGATTGCTTTTGTTAGGTTTCATTTCATTTCATCTCATTTAATTTAATTTTCATTTCATATCAATAAAAAAAATCTACTGAAGCCTTGGCTGTATGATCATAATTTCCTTTGCCAACCCAGAATGGGTGAAGAAAACAAAAAAAAGTCTCTGCATATATTCTGCGTTCATTCATTCAATTCATGCGATTAGTTATTTGAGTTTATTGTGTTTTATTATTTTATTAAATTGCTTAATTTTTTCGCAACTGTATTAAAAATAGTTGTTCAGTACACGTGCGGAACCGTCATTGCAACTTGTTCCGACTGTCAACCCTCACCTTCGGCTGCGCCTCGGCTCGGGTAGACATTTGTCGGAACTCTTTGCAATGACAGGCTTTCCGCACTTGTAATGAAATCTACTATTTTCAATGCATCGTAGTAAATAAAACAAAGAGCTTTTAAAGAAAATTTAATTGTGTTTTCTTCCTATATAAAATGACAGCTTTTCGCTTTCCCAATTAAAATTGATTTTCACTAGCTGTGATAGTGAAACCCTTTGCAACTTTCAATCACGATAAAATGAAGGGTCAAACCTTGTATAAATAATATCTCGCAGGCCACCGAAAAATATGAAAATCTAACGCGGAAAATTAAAACGCAATATTCAACAAAAATTTCTTACTCAGATTATTTAACGAAATTCATTTTTTTACAAAGATAAGTATTTCCTGTTTCGGTAAAATAATAAATAACTTTTTTTAATTAAAATGTATCTTGCTTGACTAACAGAAATGACTGAATGAATCTATTAATTTGCCGTGTTGTAAATCAGTGAGACCGAATGCAAGTTTCAAAAGGGTCGAGGCTTTGTATAAATAGCTGAACCCCGGGAGAGGAGCAGGGCGCGCGCGCTATTTTATAAAATACCTGGAATTCGGTTCAATACTGCATTTGCCTTGAATATCAGGTGAAACATGCAAACGTCTGACCTACCATTTTGTTGATAGGAGTGAGATGCAATCTAGATATTGTTTTGATCCTTTATTTTTGGAATTTATTGAGATTTTACTAATTTTGTTTACTTAGTTAATGGTGATTGTTGTTGATAAATAAAATAAAATTCATTAGTAAGTGTCAAAATTTATTTAGCGAGGGTTTTTTTAGATTATGTATTAATTATAAAACCAAGAATGATAATTATAAGGATTAAATCCTTTAAACAAATTTTTTGTAAGTTTTAAAGTCCTTTAATTAATTTGCGCCCGTTCTTTGTCATATGCGCGGGTTTCTCTCGGCACTGTTTAGAATAAATTCTGACGCTAACAGAAATCAGAATTTCGTTTATGTAGGAATACATCACAGGCTAATCGTCTTACCGGGCCGATCGAGATCTGCCTAGGCATAATAGTCCAGTCAAGATATTTGTCCGTGCTTAGTCGTGCTTGCAAAAGGTCGGGTCACTGAATTTTTTATATGTTGTTACCTAAACTAACATTAAAAAACCAGATTTGCAATTTCCAAAGTGGTGTGCGAGCTGCGGTGTGCCCAAAAAACCATGAAAATTTCGTTCTATTTTCAGTTTTTGCTCAATATATTAGTGAAGAAAGGGTCTGACCGGTATAGACATTTTAATATACTTTTAAAGTAAATTAGCTTTCAGTAGTAGTAGCTTTCATTTGAGATTACCAACGGCACCAAACGGCAGATAACCAAAAGCAGTCATAAGTGGATTTTGGGGGGTAATGGAAAAAAAGGTTTTATTTATCAAACAGTTAAAATTTACAAATTAAATTTACACAAAAAAAAATAATATAAATCATGGTACTTAGTGGTTGCCAAATTATGTCATTCTTTGGCAGATGGCCCGGGCTCGCACGAAGATGGTGTCTCAATGGCCATGATGGACGCTGGGATAGGCGCCCAGTCTGTAGTCGGGTCATCTTCATCGTCCGAGCATTTCAGCTCCACATCCGGGACGTTGATGCACAACGGTCATTCTCAGCAGGCCTGCTTTTTGAGCGTCCATTAGATACAAATATCTGATTAGTTTGTAATATTTTCGAGCTGGTTTTTTTTGGGACTACGTCTAGCAATTGCCTTTTATGGATTGGTATTATATACACATTATTTGGTAAAAGAACACTCTAAATATTTTTTTCTAAGTCGTTCTCCTAATTTCCGTTCGCTGTCCGGTAAGCGGACTGTCGCTGTTCAACAGTCGCGAAGTTAGCTACGATTGGTACATTTCAATCAATGAGAAGTTAATAAATACATTTTATTATTCACAAAAAATTATCTGTTTAAATAGTATATTTTCTTAGATAGAACGAAAAATATGTTTGTCCTTTCATAATACATAATTTCCGTCACCAGTCAAAAAGTAGCGAATATCTTACTAGCAGAGTAAGTAATTCCCATCACTACCGCAATGTCGTCTTTCTTCAGTTAGTGCCGAGGCAGGCAACCGACACGGCCCCGTGTCACCTGTTCCGCTGGCGAGCTACGACTGTAAATACCAAATTTCTGTTCGCATGGTTTACTACTATTCTTATTTCCGTTCGCTCTTTTAATTAATGTTTGAAATGCATACAAATTAAGCTAGTTAGATTATTGTATGCAGAAATTCCTTGTTGACCTCATGCTCGAACCAATATACCGTATTCCGTACCATTCAAATTTTATCTCATAAATACCGTCGTGGTCCCAATTTATGTCACCCGGTTCCGTCACGCTAAACGTGACAGAAATTATAAAATACCACGCTAAACGTGACGGAAATTATAAAATACATAATAACATACAAATGTTCCTTGACTCCCAAAATTGTTCATTCAGTTGTTTTGTAGACTGGACAATTACTTGTAAGGTTTATTTTATATTGTATAGTATTCATTTTCTGTTTGAGTCATATAACAATAAAATATATAATTTTTATTGAGCAATTTTATAATTTCCGTCACGCCCAAAACTTTAATAGTTCATAAATCCAAAACCAGACACTACATTGAAGTGCCAAATACATATTTTTCTTCAGTTTAACGTCTTTTATAAATTTAATTGCCGGATTAGAGAATTAATAGAAAAATAAAAATCGTGATGGAAATTATGCAAAGAACAGCTTGTCGTGAGAATGACCGACAATTTGCCACCGCATGACTGGCAGAGGACAGAGCAGTGGAGCCCAGCTTTTCTGCACGATCAGCTCCCGGAGCGCCATTTTTTGCATTTACATGAAATTTTACGCAGAACGGCAGGAGGTGCGGGATCCATGGTGGTGGTGATGGGGGTGAGTCCCTGACAAGGCAGCTTCCATCCCCAATCAGTGGGATTCAAGTTGACTCCCCGCCACTTCTGCACTTGGAGGTAGCACCTTGCTGCATGGTGGCCTGCGGCATCTTCCGTCTGTGGCAAAAGGGCGAGGCTTATGCTCGTTGAAGTGACAAACGTCTTATACCTCAGGAAATCCAAAGTATCCCTCGCGATGTCACCCCCATACAGAGCAACAAAGCACTTGATGCCTGCTTCTCTCACGGCTTGTGGGGTGGAGTCTGGGCGAAGGAAGACCTTCACTTGCTCAGCAAGTGGTTCACTATGGCTCAGGTGTGTGGCGATTTTGGTCTTTCCATGGCCAAACATTGCTGAGGTGGTATCGCACCCAGTAAACGCGTGGGTAAATATTACCGTCCCTGGTGATCGCTTGGAGTCCAGGTGGTTGTAGGAGGTCGTAGCGTAGTGATAGCAACCAGCTTCGCCCTTCGTGCTCTTCTGAAGGTAGACGTTTGTCTCTTCAGCTCCCAAACCATTGAGAAAAAATTGCCTTTTTTTGAAGAGCTGTTTCTTGGGAACCAATGGCTGTATGGAGCTCGCTCTCAAATTGTAGCAAATTTAATCAACTTTAAAAGTATGCATAGTGACTATACCGGTTAGACCACTCCTTCACTAAGATATTGAGCAAAAACTGAAAAAGAAATTTTCATGGATTTTTGGGCACACCGCCGCTCCCACACCACTTTAGAAATTGCAAATCTGGTTTTTTAAAGTTAGTTTAGGTCTTAACAACATATAAAAAAATCAGAGTGACCCGACCTTTTGCAAGCACGGACAAGCATCTTGACTGGGTTATAATAAATATAACGATACGCCACCATTTCTTGATTTGTCAGTCTAATACCCGCCATACATAGATTAATAACTCTTCGCTTCGCTTACGCTAGATCGATAGTCTTCATACTAAAGCTTCGTCAAAAGTGAAGCAAAAAATCTGATTTATGTGTGTGCGAGCATTACGTGCCTACGTGCGCCGACCAGCCCCGACACGCACACAAACAAAACTTTGATGTTAACAAAACGGGACGTTCGTGTAAAGTCGGGGGCCGACTGAGCCAAATTGGCTCAGTTTGAATTGCTTCATTTTCTTAGGCCTACTCGGTTTCTAGGCGTTATTATTCTAAGCCGCCATATAACGTTCAAAACATAGGTACCTAACGTTTGACGATTTGCTCGGCATTGTACCTACGTAGTATTTTTTTTTACCCTGTGGCATTGTTTTGGACAAATCGATTTTGTAGACAGTGCACTGACAACACACCATGCCTCTTTGAAAATTGTATTCTGGCGCTTCGCCGGCCGCTGCCGCTGCACGTGCAAGCGGCTCGCGATTTTTTTCCACATTTATAACCTAACCTAACCAAACTTTACCTCTTCCCTATAAGGGGTATTTAATTTTTATAAGTCTTGCTTCCACTTTGCTACACTATAATTTTCCTTTTTTCTGCTAATGCAGATCTCACAATTGACATGTTTTCATTTTTAACAAGGTACCTTAAATCGAAAACCATTTCGAGATTTTTCAATTTCTAACACTGTACATATTTTTTCGGATTTTTAAATCACTTATTTATTGAAATATTCGGAAAAAAGCCAATTTTATCTTGATGAAGGAACATTATAATGACATTCCTTTGCATAACATAAAAAAACGCCTCTCATTAAAAAAAAACTGTCGCTGCCAAGATGAGTAATGAGTACAAAAATTATACCCGCCTCTTTCACTCAATTCTGTCATGCTCGGAGAGTGACAGAGATGGGTATAAACTGCTGTTAGCTCTTCGTATCGTAGTGATACTCTTCGCTAAACCTTACCTGTTTTGTCTAATGATGGTCTAATGACATATTTTGACATAATATGAGATAGAATCATAGACTTGCGATATCAGTAAAAATAATATTGTGCCTCATACTCCTACAGAAGGAAGATTAAAAAAGCTAACTTATCATAACTTTACTAAACTAACAAATTATGAAGGTGGCTGAAGGATTTGTTATGGCAGACATTCGCAACCTTCCCAAAGTTGACATGATGATGTTATTGGAATATGCGTGAACACGACTCATTTAACGTTGCGGAAATAAGGGGAGCTGAAGTTTTATTTTCATCGAGAGATGCCTACGTAGAAACTTCAATCTTCTGTAGATAGGCTATGTGGAAGTAAAACGAGAGCAAGCCATGTGTACCATCAAGGGCAGAGTAATTCCTGAACACAAAGTTCGATCAAAAATTTACATAGTTAAAGCAGTTATTGATGAGAGTAAAGACATTTTAGTGTACACACATACACAAGTATGCTTTATAAACCACATAGCCAAACAAATAGCATGTTTGAGAAATTCTCCAGTGTTGGTTGTTTCGTTCAGTAGTTACCTACTCTGCCCGCCATTACATGTGTGGTGTGAAATATCAAGTCAGGCTATAGTTTAGTATTTAAGTACCTACTTATTTCTGTTATTTAAAATAGAAGTCTGTGTTTGATAATATTTAAAAAGTACCTAGTCGTGTTTTGTCTGTTTAATAAAATACAATTTCATTTTGATATGCGTTTATTTCAATCTTTATCTACTTCCTGATCTAGGAATCTACCTTTCTAAACTACTAAAAACTAGAGAAATGTCTGTACATTGAATATATTCCAGAAAAAAACAGTTGGATTAGAGACAACTGGGACATAACCAATGCAAAAAAAAACACACAAACAACACCTTTTTCTTGTGTATTTGGGAAGGGATTTAAATGTCCTGATGTTGAAGGAAATGTTGGATCTTTATTAACATTTTGAAGTCTTCTTGGTAAGTACTTGGGGTTTTAGTCGAGGTCTTGTGACTTTATTCTGCATCCAATCCCTGTAATTTAGTACACACATAGATTAATAACTCTTCGCTTCGCTTACGCTAGATCGATAGTCTTCATACTAAAGCTTCGTCAAAAGTGAAGCAAAAAATCAGATTTATGTGTGTGCGAGCATTACGTGCCTACGTGCGCCGACCAGCCCCGACACGCACACAAACAAAACTTTGTTGTTAACAAAACGGGACGTTCGTGTAAAGTCGGGGGCCGACTGAGCCAAATTGGCTCAGTTTGAATTGCTTCATTTTCTTAGGCCTACTCGGTTTCTAGGCGTTATTATTCTAAGAGTACACACTACCACATGGTACTTTATTTTTATATAAAGCAGCACACCACTGTGAACGTGTGGACATGGGCACGTAAAAAAATGCTTTTTTTGGGCATTTTAGATCTGTATTTTTGTAGCAAGGAACTACACATAAAATTAAGGGATCTAATTCACGACAACAACGAACGTCATTAGTGTCACGTTGACTTGACGACGTCAGAATGTATTTTTTAAATAATTTGCAAAGGTATGTCCGCCAACCTGCCTTCTTCCTGGACTTAGGCTCTTTTTGAATGAGTAAGTTTTCAAATGAATTTTACGATGACTAAAAATAAAAATTTTGGAAAAGGAAAAAATACGAGTCTCCTCTTTTTAAATGTTATTTCTAAATAGCAAATGAAAACACATGATAAATTTTATGAAATGTTGTCAATTATTGCTTTTATTATCTGTTTTTTTTCTGTATGTTTTTTTCATTTCTGCCCGCCATCCATCTTTTTTTGAATGTAAACACACAGCTGACGGAGCTTAATAAGCACCGCAAGCGTCGTGGAATGGAACTTACATTACATTACGATGCGTAGTTACATTGATGTGACCAAGTGATTGGCCAAATATGCGACCTTAAATGCATACCTATCACTTAGGTAATGCTGACATTATACGGGTAGTGTTTATGGTATACTTATTTGTTCATTTAAGACTAACTAATTTGTTTTTATTCTCTGCTTAGTTTTAGTTTAGCTATCATATTCATATTTATAAATAATTTGTTCCTTTATAATTAACCTATTCCTTTCCTTTCCTTCCTTTCCTTTTTAATTAACAGAAAGTTAACGAACTTTTTGTATTATTCTTACCATTTTGTAGTGTTATTAAAATTTTGGAGAAGAATTATAGATACATCTTCGTCCTTTATTGGCTTTATTACAACAATATGCTATAATATATCAATATGAAAGTAAACGAACATTACATTAAAGAAGAAAAGACTTGTCGGCTATCCACGCCATCCCTGTGAAGGCCTTGAAATGGCGTGTAAACGTTGGATCGGTCATTAATAATCGTATTGTCTTACGTGTTTGATCAGCTGATCCTATTTTATTGTCATTGACGTTGAAAACATCCAGAGTTGGTGTATGTATATTAATTAAACACAACGATAATACCACACGTTCTTGCATACACAATAGCCTTACTCACAATTATTTAGTAAAGATACCTATTATTTTGGCATTCCGACACGTATCACAATAATTATCTTTTATTTCTTACCCAATAACACAACAATTATACAAAATATGCAAAAGATAACAATAAAAGTGACATTTACAGTGTCCAGCAAAAATACACGGTCACTTACACAGTTCATAGATTACGTTGATTCTAAAAGTAATTAAGATGAAATTACTAACTATAACAGTTTTACTTTGTATTCATTTTCACATGTCTGTTTAAGTAAAAGCATTTTTTTTAAATATGTCATATTTAATTTGTAACTGAAAGTAATTAACAATCCTTTTACCGAAAGAAATAAATAATTAACAATAATATGAATAATTAACCATCTTTACCTCGAGATTACTATTTCTTTTTTAAAAATTACTTGATTAATGAGTTGCGTCACAGTATATTTTAATAATAAGATAAATACTACTTAGTTACTACGAATTGCGTCATGTTTTAAACGGACCTATAGAATAGCATATAGGTACCTATATATATTGTGCCTAATGCGTATAAGATCTAGCTGTTCAATATCCTGCATAACTTTCAGCACTAAGCTTTCAAAGTTTATCCGCTACTCCGCTGTCACACACATCACAATTTCATAAGCAGGCAAACTTGATTTAATATATAATGACTGCATTTTACGAAATCCACTCATCTTATTCGTGACCTACCAGCATTGTAACAGAAATTAAAAGTTTTTTATTATGCTAGCAAACGATACATTATGAAGGGATTATATTAAGTTACGCAACTGTTCTAGTATAGCAACAATGAAGCGATAACCGTAAGTAGGCTAACCCAGTGGCGTTGAGGTGAAAGTGCCAAAGCCCGAAGGCCACATCTTTGGCTAAAGTTAGGCCTCTCACTTGCTCAAGCAATCTATCTCACTTTATTTTAGCACAATGTGGTATTTTGGATTAGAATATAGAATACTGTACTCATGTATGCACTGCAACGTATGGATTTAGGTTCAGACAGTCTGACGGCGAGCGCACGAAACGTTCTGACGTCATTGTTGTAGGTATCCAATGATTTGATTAATTGTTCGCAATGTGGCTGAGCCTACAAGAAAAGAGTTGAGAATTTAATACAATGTTGCATGCATGCAAGCACTAAATGAAAAGGGCATATACTTACCTACAAAGATAATAATTGAAGCTTTTTATATATTTTTCCATGTCTCATATTCTGAAAGTAACTCCTAACTTGTCTAAAATGCGGGTTGAAAGTGGTATGAGGCGGCCCTAGGGCCGTTATGAAATTTAAAAAAGGAATAGGAGGGGTCATGTCAAAATCTGTAATAGCATCTACACACGTTCCGATCCGACAGCCGATTTTGTCTGCTCCCAGACCAAATCTGCGCTACTAACGTTCCGATTTGGTCTGGGAGCAGACCGAATCGGAGGTCGGATAGGAACGTGTGTAGAGTCTTTAAGTATCTCTTTGGAAATTTTATTTACCAAAGATATGCAGCCAAAGGCACAGAAGCCTATACAGCCATGTTTAGCTATTATATAAAATAATTAATATTATTAGAATTATTATTTTAATATCTAAAACACAGTTTTTTTAAAGAATACGTTTTTAGAAACATACTAAATAAGTTATTTGTAACATAAAAAATCAGGCTATTTATTTCATGGAATTGCATAGAGTCAAACACTAATCAAGACTGTATGGACTTAGTTTCCCTGGCCTTACCTAAAACAGAGAAAATGAACAAAAAAGTTATAGCCTTTCGAAAATTCCGCGGCCATAGGAAAAATATTTTTTAGATTAAGTATTTCTAGAAAAATGGAAAATGAAGTATTTAGAAAAAATCTACCCGTCTCACAACTAGCTCCGATGGGACACGAACCCACGACCTTTCGCTTTCCGGGCGACTGCTCTAACCACTGAGCTACGGAGTCAGTAGTTGTGAGACGGGTCGATTTTTTTCTAAATACTTCATTTTCCATTTTTCTATTATAAAAATTGCATTGTGAATGCAAAAAACTAAAAATTGAAATAACTTAAGTATTTCTGTTTATTTTTACTTTCCTCATATTATTCAAAATGAAAAGTAGTGTTTACTTCGGGCGTATGGACCCATAACAGTCTCGAACTATCGGCGCCCTCACTTCGTTCGTGCGCCAAAACACTCGACTGTTATGGGTGCCATACATCCCTTGCTAAACAATCTACTATTTCACATCAACATTTTTCATGGAGACACAAATTTATTGCTTAGAAGGTAAGAGTGGCTTAGAAGAAGCCTTATAGCTATTCCTAATTTGTTGAAAAAAAACCTAAAATCTATGGCTAACAATTAGGGTACTAAAGCACCACTCAATAAAATTTCTTCATAAAGAAATTTCACACAAAACAATAGAAAACTATGACGTAGCAACAATCGGCGCGCACGCACCTTGGACCGCGTGGCGTGGCGTTGTGGTAGCTGACATTGCCGTTCGAAATGTCACGCAAATGTCAATCGCTGATCGCGAGTGTAAACCAGTTACATGCCACCAATGCCACTGTATAAACACACTTACAAATTACTAAGTACATATACCTACTGCGATAAATAATTACATCTTGTTTTAATTTTATTACGACACTAGATCCTTGACAAAAAACTATGATGAAATTTATATTTCTCAGTTTAAAATGTTATTAATATTTCTATGCTTGCAATAATATTCACACACCTTGATACCAAATACCAATTGATACCGATTATTATTATATAGTATTTAGTTTTTAACGTTGTATGATCAAATATTATTTAAATATTATTAATCATATAGATATTTGGTTTTTAATGAGTGAATTTGTGTTGAACTACAGTTCATTATAAATTTCATATCTGACCATGTCATATTAATACTTATTCTAGAATTATATATTGACTTATTATTACAGGTGCAACGTAGAGTCTGACGTAAATACTATTTCAGATAGAATTTGTATTCATCGTGTTTGGATTAAACAAAGATTATTATAATTGTATCTATTATACTGGATATCTATGTAATATGAATAATGGTGATCATGAATCAACTTAATATTGTTTAAGCTTATGCTGTTCTAGATTTTTTACGAATTTCATTGTTTAATTCCGTATAGTGGAAAAGCCAGTTTGTCTCTAGCAATCCTAATTTTAAGTTCCACCTTTCTCTACGTAAATGATTTGTAACTATATGACCTACTTACCTATCCATATAAAAATACTTACAATTTTGGTTTACTAATTTATGATAATTATGATAGACGTTTTTATCTATTACAAATAAATAAAATTGGAGTGTCTGTTTGTAATATTAAAATAACCGCTTTTTATTACATGCATATGATTATATATACGGTACATATTCGAAAATAACATTTTTTTAAATTTTTGTCTGTCTGTCTGTTTGTTCCGGCTAATCTCTGAAACGGCTGGACCGATTTTGACGGGACTTTCACTGGCAGGTAGCTGATGTAATAAGGAGTAACTTAGGCCGATATTCCTACGGGAACGAGAATCACGCGGGTTAAACCGCGGGCGGCCGCTAGTATTAAGGCGATACTCGGAAAAAATGTGCTGAAGCGAGATAGCAACGACGCGCGCGGAAGCGAGACCGATTTTGCAGATTGGCAAAAAAAACACAACATCACTTCGTATTAAAAAACTACAGTGATTTAAAAAAAATGCTTCTATACGATCCTCAATATTATTGGTGTCCACTAATTATACCAATTTCCAATAGTGTAAGTAACCCTATTTAAGAATAATCTTGACTTTTCGTATTTTTAGAGGTCTTTTCGAAATGAAAAAGTGTCGAGGCAAAGTAATAAAATCGTGTTTTTGAAACTATACGAATCTAGATAAAGGTATGAAGAAACATATATCTTATTACCAGATTTGTAACAACTGTAAGCGTCCTATAGTTTTAAATCAAAAAGTCCATATTTTTCCGAGTAGCGCCTTAAATAAGAGCTTAGTAACCAAACTCTATTACTTATGTATCTTATCTTTCAAAATAAAGATTAATAATAATAACTTTATAACGTAACAAATAATAGTAGATTGTTTAGTAAGGGCTGTATGGCACCCATAACAGTCGAGTGTTTTGGCGCACGAACGAAGTGAGGGCGCCGATAGTTCGAGACTGTTATGGGTCCATACGCCCGAAGTAAACACTCTACTTTTCATTTTGAATATGAGGAAAGTAAAAATAAACAGAAATAATCTAAAAAATATTTTTCCTATGGCCGCGGAATTTTCGAAAGACTATAACTTTTTTGTTCATTTTCTCTGTTTTAAGGAAGGCAAGGGAAACTAAGTCCATGCAGTCTTGTTTGGTGTTTGACCCGTACTCTATGCAATTCCATAAAATTAATAGCCTGATTGTTTATGTTACAAATAATTTATTAGGTTTAATCTGTTTCTAAAAACGCATTCTTTAAAAAAAAACAATGTTTTAGATATTAATAATAATTCTACGATATTAATTATTTTATATGATAGCAAAACATGGCTGTATAGGCTTCTGTACCTTTGCCTGTATACTTTGCTAAATAAAATGTCCAAAGAGATAAGACTCTACACACGTTCCTATCCGACCTCCGATCCGATTCGGTCTGCTCTCAGACCAAATCGGAACGTGTGTAGCGTAGATTTGGTCTGGGAGCAGACCAAATCGGTTGTCGGATCGGAACGTGTGTAGATGCTATTACAGATTTTGATATAACCCCTCCTATTCCTTTTTTAAATTTCATAACGGCCCTAGGGCCGCCACATACCACTTTCAACCCGCATTTTAGGCAAGTTAGGAGTTACTTTCAGAATATGAGACATGAAAACTTTCTTTACTCTTCTTCTCTACTCTTCTTCTTTACTCATTTACATTATAAACATCGACTTATTAAAATTTTATCAAATTAATTAAATGTTTACGTTATCAGTGATGAAAATTACTGAATCTGTAAAGATTGAATACAGTAAAAAGATTCCTACTTCTTTCATTAAACTATTGGCATTACGAAAATATGAAGTTTTGGTTCTAAAATTTACTGACAAGAGCGTTTAATGTTAATATAAATAAATCGTCCCGATAATGGATATTTGTATACCTACTTCCTTAGTACCAGTATTTAAAGTTCAAAGTAAGTTGGCTTGTTGAGCACACAAATGGCATTTACACGTGCATACTGCACGCTAGGCCGATAACCGTCGCAATCGCCAATACGAATAACATCCGGATTTTACTCGCCACTGTTTCCATGCAATTTAATAAATTAAAATGTGCAAAAAAATGTGTAAAATTAAATGCATAAAACAAACAAAGAAAGAAACAAACATTTGTTTGAGATATCACAATAAAACACTTTACTTAACATCGCTGATTTTCAGTCGGAACCGTAAGGGTTAAAAAAGTTATAGAAAAAAAGTAACAGGATATAAAAAAAATCACGATTTTCCATAATCTACTAGAAACATTTGTAATATATTTATTGCATTTGCATCTCTTTCTATGTATGTTTTTAAGTATAATATACGTGCCTCTGTTTAGTACTATCTGTATTTGTCCGTTGGCTGACACTATTGTTACTGATAACAATAACCAACCTGTAGTAAATATGTCTTAGCTTAACTTTTACTAATGTAGGTACCGATTATTATTTGGTTCTATAATATCGGTTGTAGAAATTAGAACGGATATTTCATTGTAAAAGTGTTTGCTCGCAATAAATAAAAACAATCGCACTTGACTCTTACAAAATTTTGCATTTTAAAGCTAAATAACTCGCAAACGGATGCCTCAATCAAAAAACTGTTTTCACAAACCCGCAATATTTCTAAAATCGCTATCCAACGACACCCCACACTATGGGGTAGACACGTAAAAAAAAATATATCCACGCTTCATGTGTAGGGGAGGTACCTACTTAAAGTAAATAAATACTTTTTTCTAAATTTTACTTCACCACTTTGTCGGGGTGATTAATATGTGTATTCGTGACAAATTACAGCTTTCTAGTACTAAGAGTCTTTGAGCCAGGCTGGGGACGGACAGACGGACATGGTGAAACTATAAGGGAACAACTACGGAACCCTAAAAAGGTACAATAGTTTCTACAAAAGAGGTTGTTCGATCTTAATGTTAAACTCATTGACAAATAAACCTCGAATCAGTCGTGTATCTGTGTCGATAACGAAACTACTGGCAACATCCATGGAATATCAAGACCCTACGGCGATTGAATAATCAAAAAGATACCTGATGGCCCCACTTACTGGCGGGCATATCACGTGCCAATGACAAATTATACCTAAAGATTACAATTAAACAAAACTTAACAGACAAAGGAAAAGACAGAGAGAAAGTTGAGTTGAGGTCTCGAAGTTTTAATAGTAGATTGTTTAGCAAGGGATGTATGGCACCCATAACAGTCGAGTGTTTTGGCGCACGAACGAAGTGAGGGCGCCGATAGTTCGAGACTGTTATGGGTCCATACGCCCGAAGTAAACACTCTACTTTTCATTTTGAATATGAGGAAAGTAAAAATAAACAGAAATAATCTAAAAACTATTTTTCGTATGGCTGCGGAATTTTCGAAAGACTATAACTTTTTTGTTCATTTTCTCTGTTTTAGGGAAGGCAAGGGAAACTAAGTCCATACAGTCTTGTTTGGTGTTTGACCCGTACTCTATGCAATTCCATGAAATTAATAGCCTGATTTTTTATGTTCCAAATAACTTATTTGGTATAATCTGTTTCTAAAAACGCATTCTTTAAAAAAAAAACAATGTTTTAGATATTAAAATAATAATTCTTCGATATTAATTATTTTATATAATAGCAAAACATGGCTGTATTCTGTGCCTTTGCCGGCATACCTTTAGATACCTACTTAAAGACTCTACACACGTTCCTATCCGACCTCCGATTCGGTCTGCTCCCAGACCAAATCGGAACGTGTGTAGCGCAGATTTTGTCAGGGAGCAGACCAAATCTGCTGTCGGATCGGAACGTGTGTAGATGCTATTACAGATTTTGACATGACCCCTCCTATTCCTTATTTAATTTTCATAACGGCCCTAGGGCCGCCACATACCACTTTCAACCCGCATTTTAGGCAAGTTAGGAGTTACTTTCAGGATATGAGACATGAAAAAAGGTTTTAATTGGTTTTCATTCCTACACCTTCTCCATAACTCGCAATAATAACAAGCCAAGACAAATACAGGGAAAATATAATTGAAAGTCTATTGTTTCTATTTTTAAAATCCAGGTTTTATATATCTAATAAGTCAAGTTAGGCTAATCTCTATACTCGTATAATTCTAGTGCTTTACATTTAATAACAAAACTAAAAAGAAAAATGGAAATAAAGAGGTACCGATCCTGTTCTGCCATATATAAATCGATTCTTCTTACTAATCCGATCCACGGGAAAATCTAATTGATTTCTCGCTTTAAGCAACGATAATAATGTACATACCTACTTGTTTTAATATTATTCTTCATTTTTATTGTGACGAATGTAACTATGACACTATTTGTTAAATAGTTCAAAATTACACTTACGTACTTGATAATTTACCTTTAAAACTAAACAAAACTTAATTAAAAAAATATACTTTATAGATTATAATAAATCCAATTAAAACGTTCAGTCAAATAGTGTTACAAAACCTTTGCTGATACAACTCTGTTTTCGTGAATTTTGTTTAAGCAAAGTTGGATAAATCGTAGCTTATCGTAGTTGTGCTACGGATGTTGACGTGGCATTCGACACGTAGCAGCGTAGTCCGTAGCACATTATGAGATCAGTCAAGCACAAAAGGAGATCAGTCAAATTGGATCAAAAAAAGTAAAAGTGTCAGCTGCTACCGAAAATAAATTGCACATTATATATTTATTGCATATTATTGTAAACAGTGTTACGATAATTTTTTGTTATCATGTCAACAGTTTACGATTAGTGGCCCAGCAGTTATTCAAGTTTGAAAATGCTATTATTTTTGGTATTATAACGACCACAAAACGGATTGACCCACCCCGTAATAATGTAATCGTTTATTAAGATCAGTTCTTCGCATGTTCTTCGTCACGTTAGACCACATGGGTACTCTGTGCCAAGACCACGAACGTCCCTCTGCCACTGCTGTCAGCGGTCGTTTGATACCAAAAATATTGACATTTTCAAACTTGAATAACTGCTTTGCCACTAATCATACACTGTTGAGGTCAAAACAAAAAATAATCGTCACACTGTTACTGTTTACAATAATAATGTGCAATTTATTTTCGTTGGTCGACACTTTTACTTTTTTGGTAAGTATGAAGTTACCAAAAATGTATGAAGCGTGACATTTTACAAGCTTTTATTTAACTTGCAGTGTATGTATGTATGTATGTCCGTTCGGGTCAAATCTTGCAAGCTAAATTTGACCCACTTACCAGTGTCCGATTGAGCTAAAACTTTGCATACAGGTTTGGTTCAGATGACAATACAATATTACAGTACAGTCAACAAAAAAGCTTGTCATAAAAACGAAGTTTTTACAAAAAACTTATTTAAAAAGTTTTAATGTGGTAATAATGGTCACGTATACGTCGTTAATTAATTATTTTGATTCTGTTTATTGAAAAAGCTGGAAATAAATACCTATCAACAGTAAAGTTTTTCATCGAAAAAGTCCTAATTTTGCATCAACAAAAAGGGATCTTACAGTTCGATGGCCGACTAAATGAACTTGATTACATGTTGAAGGCAGTGTTTTAATATGTGGATCGGTCCCGACGATGAACGCCGTAGGCATCGATAAAGGCCCCACAGACTATCGGTCCGCCTGTTGGCAAGGGCCTGTCAGTTAGCCGCCACAGACCACAGACTCACAGGCCAACAACTTTTCTTTAAGGTTTAGGATTGACGGCTAATGCACAGGCATAGTGTGTGGCCGCTGGGTGGTGCGGACCAATGTCGAGAGTTATCGGCCGGCAGAAATTACCGACTAAAACTAAAACTGACGACTATCAACGACTAGTGTGTGGCCGATGGAGGTCTCGAATGGCAGAGGCCTATCCGATCTAGGACTGTGCAAACGGACCGACAAGCGTCTGTGGGGCCCTTTAGGCTGGCTGGTGGCGCCGCGCTGACGCCGAACGTCGACGGCCCGGCGCCTGAACACGCCTATCGAGACTTATTTCAAATAGGATTAGCGATATATCAGGAAAAATTAACGAATGTCAACAACCTCATGTTAAAAAAAAATATATTTGTTAACTTGAACAAAGAGCTAGAAATGTTACTAAACACTTGTGCAGAAAACTTTGTGTACACCTGATGTGCACCTATTAAAATGTTAAAAAAAAGGTTGTAGGACCAAAACTTTCAGAACATACTCTCGTAGTTTTTCAACATTTAAGTATTTTCTTTTGTTACTTTGTTCTTTAAATATTGAAGTTAATATTTTCTATAATTTGAGCACTTCCTTTGTCAAGAATTCAAGATAAGGCGGACATCATTACTATTGAATTTCTAAGGTTATCTCTATTTGCATTAAATCAATACCCTTTTGACATAATTATGCTTATGCCCAAACCACCAATATCAATTTCAGCTCTAACATTGTAGATATACCTATCTAGCTGAAAACTAGGTTAACGTAACTGTCAATAGAAGTGACGTGATGCTTTAGCTGCTTTTGAGTGTTGTGTGGGATACAAACTATTACACCAGTGATTAAATAAAAAAATAAAACCGCCTTCAAAAAAACCACATCAAAAAAGTAAGAAATAATTCCTCACCAAATAAAACATGTACAATTTTTTGTTGTTTTTGTTAAAACCCGCCCGACTTCAAAGTACTTACGTTATTTATTTGGTGAGGAATTATTTCTTACTTTTTTGATGTGGTTTTTTTGAAGGCGGTTTTATTTTTTTATAAAAATAATTTTAATTTCACTCTTTTTAGTGCATCGTGCAGGCAATTTACGTGTTTTCTGGTAAATAGGTATGTGATCAAACTGAAAACCTCCTTTTTTGAAGTCGGTTAAAATACCTTGAGGTATCCCCTTTTTAACAAAACAAGAATCATCTAAATCGGTTTATAAACAAAGGAGTTATGCCTAAAGATACGTATTAAATTCACATAAAGTGGTAACGAAAACAACAGTATTTTCAAGATTTCCTGAAAACTACTGAACCGATTTCAAAATTTCAAAAAATGGGACCAACTTGGAAACCAACCTGATGTAATAACGTTTGAACCGTTTCAATCGGTTCAGCCGCCTTCGAGTAATCGGTGGACATACACAAAAAAAAAAACATACATACAGACGAATAGAGAACCTCCTCCTTTTTGATTTAGAAGTCGGTTAAAAATCAGCCCGCACTGTGCAGACGTAGACACTTTTTATGTCCATTTACTTTCACTTGACACTACTCGTCACCGATCAAAAAGTGTTCAAAAAAGTGTTCGATAAAGGTAGTGAAAACTAAAACTTGTGAGCTGACACAAGGAACATTAACAAATTTCCTTACAAATTGTACCTACTGAGCTGCTCTGCTACTGTTACCGGACACAGCAACTCGGTTTCCTGTGATGGTGTGCATGTCGGTAACACAGTGTCCGTTCGCCGCTACCGGACACAGCAACAACTATTATTTATTCTGTGACAGCAACTCGGTTTCCTGTGTTGGTGTGCGTGTCGGTAACACAGTGTCCGGTCGCCGCTACCGGACACAGCAACTCGGTTTCCTGTGATGGTGTGCTGTGTCAGTAACAAAAAGTGTCAACGTTTGCACAGCGCCTTACTGTTTAAGACCGTCTAATGCAAACGTTTTTCACGAGATCAAAGCAATGTAATTAATGTGGTAGAAAATAACTATCTTTAAAAAAATTAGGATCAATCAGGTATCTGGAATGATAAGTTACTTTTCATTTTAATGCCATTTAAACAATTATTAGTTACGGTGGTTAAGGCGAAACTTGAATCGAACAAAATAAAGAGATACGGTTATAATGAAAATGTCTTATTTAATATTTTCCATCTATGGGTTTGCGTTTTTCATTAGTATAACCGACACGCAAATCAAAAATACGTTAAATTCACGCGTTATCAAAGTTAGTGTGTAAGATTAACATTAGATTTTTCATTTTGTTATTTTTAAGGTTATTTCATATTTAAAAATCCCTTTTTTCTTTTCTAACTCAGTATTTGAACCATTTTAAGGTTTTTTTTAACGTTTTGATTCTTACTTACAAAACTTACTACTTAACATCTTACAGACTAAGTACTTATACATTTTGTCAGTCAATATGGTAATACGTATTATCGTAAATTTAGTATTTTTAACCGACTTCAAAAAAAGGAGGAGGTTCTTAAGGCGACTGTATATTTTTTTATGTATGTTTTACCATAACTTCGCCAGTTGTTAACCGATTTTAATAATTCTTTCTTTATCTGAAAGAAAATAGTTTATGTGTGGTCCCATGAAAAATTTAAAGTAGTCAGTTCAGTAGCTTTTTCACAATATCTTCGCGTACTATTGACCAATTTCAATGATTCTTTTTTTATTCGAAAGAGTAAACTCCTGAAGTGGTTACATTGTTACCAAGTTAGGAGCTGATGGTGGAATCTAGGGGAAATGACGTCACGACGACATCAAGCAATTTAGGGCAATGGCAACATGCTATCTGCTGCTGAGAGTGAGATACAATACCATGAAATATGGAGCTACATTAAAAACGATTTAGGCAATACAATTTGTGTTCCTATGGTAAAAACGAGACGTAGTTATTATACGTATTTAAACGAGATAGAACTAAAATTGACTAAAGATTTCCAAACCGATTGGATTCAGAAACTCATATTCGCGACATTGAGAAATGTGGAATATATGGAGCAATTAGAAGCAATATTCCCGAAACAATTGTTACAATTTATTGTGATTGCCCCAGATTGATCCACTGCAGTTGCCAAGCAGTTATTGCCAAAAACCCCGTGACCGTCTAAGTGCACCTTTACACGGTTAAAACTCGCTTCTCTGTGTGCGTAACGAAATGCTTCCACAAATAATGTAAAGAGATTGTTTTCGTTGATTCCAGGACATAATGCCCCAGTGGGCTAGCGGTGAAGGTGGAGGGTCTGAAGCTGAATCTCCAGGCAAAGCCATGGTGTTCTACGATGAAACATCCGATTACTTCAAAACTGAAATTGATGTAGATATTAAAATAGAGCCCGCTGGTGGTAAGTTTTACTTGTTATATTAGATAGACTTCCTTTACCTACAAACCTTTACAAATAAAATTTGCGCGTACCCCTAGTGTAAGTTTTTATGTCAAGCAAACGCAAACTATTTCGATTCCGTATTTATGTCAATTTGTATGAGAACTATATAAGCGCGCTACTCGCCGCTAGAGGCGCTAATACAGTTTTCATCTATACAAATTGACATAAATACGGAATCGAAATAGTTTGCGTTTTTTGACATAAAAACTTACACTACGGGCACTGTTGACAGACTACTCACTCTTTAGAGTCGTCGAAGATAATTTAATTCAAGTCGGTGTAATAACGTAAATCACACTAGTTCCGATCGTAATTAAAATATTATTGTTGAATACATCTATCAATACCTAGGCACGAAGCAGATAAGCGTATTACGAAAATCGTCCGTAGCCGTGCATTCAAATCGATTAGTCTGCACTTGCGCTTACGCAAAGTAGCTTATCAAGCGTGCAGCGGCGTCACGTAACAGAGTTTCGAAGCTGAGAGTTGCACAAAATTGAACATTCTCTCGTTTCGAGCACGCCGTTGCTTAAAATTCGTGACGATACGGAACTGTGAGGCGGCGCGGCGCGAGTGACGTACAAACGATGTTGCTGTCAGTGAAATACCTCACGTACTTACCTACATCAACATCGCGCAACCAAAGTTGATGCCATAAACACATGCACACATTCATTTTATCAAGAGCGAGGTAGCTATAGTTATACAATATATACTGTATTCGATATTTGAACTTCTTAAGATACGCAAATATTACGTCAGTGTGAGTACCGCGTTGGCCTCACTCACCCTCAACTCTGGCGGCGTTACCTGTAACCTGTAGGTACTATTCTTGATTTCACCGGACGTGACCGGACGAAGTAATGTTTTGACGTCAGTTTAGGTAAATTCTTTCAAGTAACGTTACGTGTGATATGCAGCCGTCGTCATAGCTATTGCATGCGTTTACTTTTAATAATTTCTCATTACCTATATCAAAATATTGGTTGTTGATAGAACCAGATCTTTATTTCCATAGTTACAGTTACGTCTATTGGATTTTCTTTTATTCGTAAAGCTAAAATGGGTAATTAGACTATTTACATACGTAGGTAGGTATGATATGATGTTACTATGTAGTAGATTAATACCCTGACCAGACTCTACATAATTTCGTATTACTAAGTAGTAAAAACAGTGTATAAATTGTGATTAGTAAAGAAAGTCTGTAGGATTTGCTTAGCTACAGTTCTTTTTAACCGACTTCAAAAAAAGGACTAGGTTCTCGACTGTATGTTTTTTATATATTTTTAATTTTTTTTATATTATGTTAGGTAGGTACCTCAGAACTTTTTAGTTAATGAAGAGATTTTGATAATTCTTTTTTTTATTTGAAAGGTAACGCTTCTCGTGTAGTCCCATTCAAATCATCAAGAACTGACGAGAAGTTCTGGAGTTATCCTCAAAGACTTTAGTTTGCGTACGATTTCTTATTTTTATCAAAGTGGGGATAATATACGAAAATGATTTTTCTTTGAATAGCCGAGGGATTCCGGCCGTCATAAGTTTAAATTTTTTATTAAGTATTTAATTTGTATCATTCGCGGGGCGCTCGCGAGTTGACAGTTCACTGCCGGCTGCCGCCGCTGCGTCCGCGTACGGGCGTTTGTGCACTACCACTGAATTTTACCGATCCGGAAAAAAACGGATGCTTGTATTTAATTAATTACTAATATAAATGATTAATTATTAAAATACAAGCATCCGATTTTTTCCGGATCGGTAAAATTCAGTGGTAGTGCACAAACGCCCTAAAGTGTATCGCGCGCGGCCGAGCAAGGGTTAGCGTGCCTATTTCGGTCGGGAATCATCGCCTTAAAAGTTCTAATTATTTTTTTCCGTTTTTAGGGTTCCGTAGTCAACAAGGAACCCTTATAGTTTCGCCATGTCCGTCTGTCCGTCTGTCCGTCTGTCCGTCCGTCTGACCCCAGTCTAGCTCATAGACTCTTAGTACTAGAAAGCTGTAATTTGGCATGAATAGGTATACTTACATATTTATCACACCAACAAAGTGGTAAAGTAAAATTTTTTGTGACGAATTTTGTGACACGTGAAGTGGGTATGTAATTTTTTTTTCTTGTCTACCCCATAGTGTGGGATGTCGTTGGATAGCAATTTCAAAAACGTTGTGGGTTCTTATCTCTTTACAATAAAGTACAATCTATGTTTGAAATTTAAATCAAACGCGATAGTATGCGCATTTACTATGCGATTATTATAAGAATAGGACGGGTTGTTGACAAACTTCACTCTGTAAAGGTACTGTTCGCAAGAAAGTGCAAAACAAAATGGAATTAGTTTTTTTTTATTTTGGCTGAAGGTGGTTTGGGTATTGCTACTTTCAAAACGAAGTTTTTTATTTTTTAAATCCACCTAAGTACTTACAGCACAAACATTTGAACAAACGTACCCAGGATTTTTTGTCGGGGGGGGGTCCTTTGGGGGCGGGGGGGGGGGGGGGTAGCTTAGATGTTTGGATGTTTGTTGCTCAATCATGCCAAAACGGATTTGGCTGAAATTTGGGACACAGATACT
The DNA here is from genome assembly GCA_949710035.1 of Crambus lathoniellus. Lineage (NCBI taxonomy): Eukaryota > Metazoa > Arthropoda > Insecta > Lepidoptera > Crambidae > Crambus > Crambus lathoniellus. The sequence goes on along the minus strand of OX453302.1, from coordinate 17,831,812 downwards.
TTGTAGCCTGGAGTGGAACATAGGCTTCTTTTTATTCCGAAAATATCACATTCCTGCGGGATAACGTCGTGTAGTTCACGCCGATCCCGCGGATTAATGGACACTTTCGTGTCCTTGGGTACGTCCTTAGGACACATGTGTAGCACGGGTATTTGAGTATTTGTTCAAAGCTTTGATAAAACACTAAAACATATTTCTACAGTACTTTGCAATGTCAGAAGGAAAAGTCTTCAATGTCTTTGTGTAGTAGCAAGCAGCTGCAGTAGCAGCTCAGACCAGCGGGACGATGAGTCTCAAATGAGTGGAATAGAAGAGGTGGAATAGCATTAGCAAGCATAATGTGTTTTGATTTACAATTGGCGGATTCACGAAAGGCGTCTCCCCGAGTGGCTTGATTGAATCGTTCCCCGTGATGCCAATAGATACCCGGCGCACCCTGATAACAGCTAGATTCTGCCGAATCTAACTTCAATCAACGTGCAGAATCTAGCTGGCCAATCCTTTTACCATGATAGACCCATACAATTTTTCACTAGACCCCCAATTACCATTTTTTTGTAGAGTTGATTATTAAATTATTTTTATAACTTGAATTCCTGTTTTATTTAATATTTAAATATAATCAAAATTCAATTTATTCTGTGTTATTAAAGCATAGTAAGTATTAAAGTACCCCGCAGAACAATGTATGAAAAAATGGTTTCAGTTAAATATCACAAAATTCTAATTTGATTGAGATTCAAATTACCTGATCATTTTCGTAAAAGCATACTTTCATGAGTACTATACTTTCCGAAAAAATCAATTAATGATTTGTATTTATCTGCAAATTATTCATATGTTTTGGTTTGCACGAACATCATTATTTATCGTAAGCTATGACATGATCAGCCCCCTGATTCACGATAAATTTCTTTTTTGCTCACCATACTGAAGTGAAGTGAAGTTAGTTTGACAACACTTTGACAGCTTGACGTCACAACATGGCGGTGTCCCTATCCTATTCTTATAATAATCGCATAGTACTAACTAACACTCAGCCCTCTGATTATTGAAATGTTTGATTCCAGAGTTTTACGACAGCGGAAGTGGCAGCAGCGGCAGCGATGAGCAGCCGCGCCTGCGGTCCCGACCGCGGCGGACCCCGTCAGGGTCCCCCCCAACCAACACAGGCCCAGCCGTCTCCAGCACCGGGCCCGGCCGCCGGCGACGCTGCGCCGTGTCTGCCCGCGAGCGCAACATTCGCCGTTTGGAGAGCAACGAGCGCGAACGCATGAGAATGCACTCACTTAACCGCGCGTTTGAGGTAACTAGTTAAGCTTTTTAATATAAGTCATGCCACCAACTCCAAAGTTTCCTGATTTAACGTTAAGGGCCCGACAGACTATCAGTCCGCCACCAGCAGGCAACTGCGTGTCAGTTGGTCGCAATCGGCTACGTATGATATTCGGGTTCTGTATGTAAAACTGTGAGAGTGTTGGCCGATTGCGGCCAACTGACAGGCCGTTGTCTGTTGGCGACTTTAGTTGTTGACTGTGCTTCAGGACAGTTGGCCAGAACAAGAACTTGTATTTGTCTACTGCTTAGGTACCTACCATGCATATTTAGAGCACCCATATCGCGTACGAAAAAGGTCGTTTTTGAATTGTATGCGCTTAATGTAGACGGCAATTTTGTATACTACTAAATATATTTATTATCTACTCACTTCTTCCGTTTAAAAACCTGATTACAGATCTTTAGTTTCGAACTAGTCCGTTAATTCGTCGATTAGGTATTATTAATAATGTGGTTTAGGTAATATCTATTACTTTTTTACTCAATCGTGTAGATTCGAGGCCGCTTAATATTAGTATGAATTCATTTGCACATGCATTTAAAATTAATTACATCCACGACGAAATACACCAAACATAGTTGCGATTACGTAACCAGTGTCTGAATGGTCTAATAAACTGCTTTCGCTTGTTTTGAACGGGTGCGGTGCGACTGAACACGAGTTTACTTAGGCCTAGTGAAAGCAGAATATTTAGACAATGTTATGTTGAAAATAGTTCAATAGTTCAATTCAATAATTCAATAGGCGACATTACGTATCTATTCTATGTTATCACTCATAAAACTTTTCCTTATTAGTATGTACAGATATAAGCGATTACTTACCTACGCGGGTGGCTTTAGCATTATTTATGACGATCAAATCGATATGGATCCTAAGTACACTGAGTCAACTGTATTTCTATTTCTAATATAGAAAGAGCGAAACGTTATATTTCTAATGTTATCAAGATCAAGAAAAAATAAATAACCTTAATTAAATTACTTACCTCTTCAACAGAGCAAAGTCAAATTCTTATTAATTTTTAGGGTTCCATACCTCAAAAGGAAAAAACGGAACCCTTATAGGATCACTTTGTTGTCCGTCTGTCTGTCTGTCTGTCCGTCCTTCTGTCTGTCAAGACCCTTTATCACGGGAACGAGTGGAGGTATCGAGTTGAAATTAAAACCATATACTAAGGTCTACGGTCGCTTGAAGCAGTGAAAAAATCAAACTTCTAAGTTAACGTACAAAACAGATATGACCGTTTATGCCAAAAAACGCATATTTCGACACTCTCAAGGGAATCAAAATTCATAGGGTACTTTCCGTTGACCTAGAACTTTGAAATTTGGCAGTCTTATACTACAGGTACTTACAGGGAAAAATCTAAAAACTACATTCTGTCTGTCCGTCTATCTGTCAGAACCCTTTATCTTCGGGAACGCTTGAAGGTATCGAGTTGAATTAAAACTATATACTCAAGTTTACTGTCCCTTGAAGCTGTGAAAATATCAAACTTCTCAGTTAACTCAAAAAAAAAGATACGGCCGTTTATGCCGCAAAAAACGCATATTTCGACACTCTCAAGGGAATCAAAATTCATAAGGTACCTCCCGTTGATCTAGAACTATTAAATTTTCAAGTAATATCGCCATAAACTACAAGTAGAGGGAAAAATCTGAAAACTATAAATTTGTAATTAAATCATAAAAAATATAGTCATTATAAAGAATGTAATAAAATAAATGAATATGCGGGGTCATAATTTATCTTCTAACTGACCTATAAACTTGAAATTTGGTGTTAATGTTTATTGTTACGTATTTTACCAACAAATACCTATATCTTGAAAATTTTGTTTTTTTATTATATGTATAGATGTAGGTACGGAACCTTCGATGAGCGAGCCCGACTCGCCCTTGTCCGGTTTTTTTTATTTCATGTGATAGGTACCTACCTATATAGATATACGAGTATGGGCGTTTTCACATTGGACGATAACGGTAACGACACGATATCGGCACGATATCGTCGGACTGGCAGTTTCATACAATCACTACTAAATGCTTTCACACTGTGTCGTTACCGTCAACGATATCGTCTGTCGTGCCGATATCGGTGACGACACAAGTGCGGAAGATGCAAAGCCGGTTATTAACGAAAGTAACCAAGGGTAATTAACAGTTTATCTGTTATTTACTGCATTTTTGGGTTTTTACGCTAAAAGCCACCGCTAGGTAGCGCTTGTTTCTTGATTTGCTAGGTGTGAGTTCCACGACGATTATGCCTGCTTGTTGATTGGTGGAGAGGAGAGAGGAGGTGGAACTCCTCCCGCCTCACCTCTCCCTTCTATTTCGAGTATGTAATATCGACAATGACCGAACGATAGTAATAATTTTTAAGTGACTTCAAAAAAAAGAAGCTTCTCAGTTTGACCTGTATTTTTTTGTATGTATGTTTGTCCGCGATTATCTCGCTTTTGGCTGAACTGATTTAAAGCGGGTTTTCAGGAAAGTATTTGTTACATTTAGGATAAGGTTTTAGTATTTTAACCGACTTCAAAAAAGGAGGTTCTCAGTTTGACCCGTATGTATGTATGAAGGTTTGTCCGCGAGATGCGGTTTTCAGAAAAGTATTTGTTACATTTAGGAGAAGGTTTTGGTATTACAACCGACTTTGAAAAAGGAGGTTCTCAGTTTGACCCTTTATGTACATTATGTATGTTTGTCCGTGAATATCTCACGTTTGGCTGAATCGATTTTGATACGTTTTACATGATGAGTATTTGTGATTGATGCGGTTTATGTGTACATTCCTAACATACTATAGGCACAGTTTAAGCAATCTTTCTATACAGTTGGACGACGCCCTTGAAGTTGGGCGATGCCGACGCCTGTATAGGTATTTACGTAAGTACGTAAGGGTTGTCACTTTAAAATGTGACCGTGGACCTTTTACGACCCCGGGTGGGTACATTGGTATTGCGATATTAAATTAATAATATAATTCAATAATGCAAATGCAATGTCAAAATTATTAAAAAATTCAAGACGGCGGCCGACTTTTTTGTTTGTAGGCTGATTTCGATGAAACTCGGTTTTTGGTACTATTTTGACAAGAAAACATCAACGCAATGTTAAAAATATAAAGAAATCCAAGATGGCGGCCAACTTTTTTGTTTGTAAGCCGATTTGTTTCTGGTACTATTTTGACAAGAAAACAGCAACGCAGTGTTAAAAATATTAAAAAATCGAAGATGGCGGCCATCTTTTTTGTTTGCAGGCCGATTTCGATGAAACTCAGTTTCTGGTTCTATTTTGACAAGAAAACAGCAACGCAATGTTAAAAGTATTAAAAAATCCAAGATGGCGGCCAACTATTTTGTTAGCACGCCGATTTCAATGAAACGCAGTTTCAGGTACTATTTTGACAAGAAAACAGCAACGCAATGTTAAAAATATAAAAATTCAAGATGGCGGCCAACTTTTTTGTTTGCTGGCTGATTTCGGTGAAATTCAGTTTCTGGTACTATTTTGACAAGAAAACAGCAACGAAATGTTAAACATGATAAAAATCCAAGATGGCGGCCGACTTTTTGTTTGTGGGCCGATTTTGATAAAACTCAGTTTCTGGTTCTATGTTGACAAGAAAACAGCAACGCAATGTTAAAAATATAAAAATCAAGATGGCGGCCAACTTTTTTGTTTGCAGGCCGATTTCAATAAAACTCAGTTTGTGGTTCTATTTTGACAAGAAAACAGCAACGCAATGTTAAAAATATAAAAATCCAAGATGGCGACCAAATTTTTTGTTTGCTGGCCAATTTCGATGAAACTCAGTTTCTGGTACTATTTTGACAAGAAAACAGCAATGCAATGGTAAAAATATTAAAAATCCAAGATGGCGGCCACCTTTTTTGTTTGTGAGCCGATTTTGATGAAACTTGGTTTTTAGTACAATTTTGACAAGAAAACAACAACACAATGTTAAAAGTATTAAAAAATCCAAGATGGCGGCCAACTTTTTTGTTTGCAGGCCGATTTCAATGAAACTCTGTTTCTGGTTCTATTTTGACAAGAAAACAGCAACGCAATGTTAAAAATATAAAAATTCAAGATGGCGGCCAAATTTTTTGTTTAAAATAGTACCAGAAACTGAATTTAATCGAAATCGGCCAGCAAACAAAAAATTTGTCCGCCATCTTAGATTTCATATTTTTAACATTGCGTTGCTGTTTTCTTGTCAAAATAGTACCAGAAACTGAGTTTCATCGAAATCGGCCTGCTAACAAAAAAGTTGGCCGCCATCTTGGATTTTTTAATACTTTTAACATTGTGTTGTTGTTTTCTTGTCAAAATTGTACTAAAAACCAAGTTTCATCAAAATAGGCTCACAAACAAAAAAGTTGGCCGCCATCATGGATTTTTAATATTTTTAGCATTGCGTTGCTGTTTTCTTGTCTAAATAGTACCAGAAACTGAGTTTCATCGAAATCGGCTTGCTAACAAAAAATTTGTCTGCCATCTTGAATTTTTTTATACTTTTAATATTGCGATGCTGTTTTCTGGTCAAAATAGAACCACAAACTGAGTTTCATTGAAATCGGCCTGCAAACAAAAAAGTCGGCCGCCATCTTGTATTTTTTTATACTTTTAACATTGTGTTGTTGTTTTCAAAATTGTACTAAAAACCAAGTTTCATCAAAATCGGCTCACAAACAAAAAAGTTGGCCGCCATCTTGGATTTTTAATATTTTTAACATTGCGTTGCTGTTTTTTTGTCAAAATAGTACTAGAAACTGAGTTTCATCGAAATCGGCCTGCAAACAAAAAATTTGTCCGCCATCTTGATTTTTTTTATTCTTTTAATATTGCGTTGCTGTTTTCTGGTCAAAATAGTACTAAAAACCAAGTTTCATCAAAATCGGCTCACAAACAAAAAAGTTGGCCGCCATCTTGGATTTTTAATATTTTTAACATTGCGTTGCTGTTTTTTTGTCAAAATAGTACCAGAAACTGAGTTTCATCGAAATCGGCCTGCTAACAAAAAATTTGTCCGCCATCTTGATTTTTTTATTCTTTCAATATTGCGTTGCTATTTTCTGGTCAAAATAGTACCAAAAACTGAATTTAATCGAAATCGGCCAGCAAACAAAAAATTTGTCCGCCATCTTGGATTTTATATTTTTAACATTGCGTTGCTGTTTTCTTGTCAAAATAGTACCAGAAACTGAGTTTCATCGAAATCGGCCTGCTAACAAAAAAGTTGGCCGCCATCTTGGATTTTTTAATACTTTTAACATTGTGTTGTTATTTTCTTGTCAAAATTGTACTAAAAACCAAGTTTCATCAAAATCGGCTCACAAACAAAAAAGTTGGCCGCCATCTTGGATTTTTAATATTTTTAACATTGCGTTGCTGTTTTCTTGTCAAAATAGTACCAGAAACTGAGTTTCATCGAAATCGGCCTGCTAACAAAAAAGTTGGCCGCCATCTTGGATTTTTTAATACTTTTAACATTGTGTTGTTGTTTTCTTGTCAAAATTGTACTAAAAACCAAGTTTCATCAAAATCCGCTCACAAACAAAATAGTTGGCCGCCATCTTGGATTTTGGAAATTTGCCTTTTTTTTAATAAGCGAGATGAAGATTTGCACTCACTCACACTACATGTCGTATGCAACATAATATTAATTTAAAAATAAATTATAACTATAAAGTCGTGATAGCCCTGGAAGACTTGTCCCGAGTTACTATGAACGGCGTTGTATGTAACTCGGGACAACCACTCCCCCGTCTCACCCCGCAAGCCCCGCACGATTGACCTGTCTAGACGTCTCCGTCGGCCTACTGTATGAAAAGTTGCTTATTCTGTGCTATAGGTATAAATAAAACACTATCACGGATTTTTTCACGCAATTTATTTAACAACTTGGTTGTTGTTAAATAAATTGCGTGAAAAAATCCGTGAAAGAGTTTTATTTATATGGACAGTTCGCGCAGAAATCTAAGATGTGTTTATACTATAGGTACTATTTACCAAGATAATAGGTAGGTACACGAAAATTGCCTGCATGATGCACTAAAAAGAATGACAAAAAATATTTTTATAAAAAATAAAAGTGCCTTCAAAAAAATGCCGCCAAAAAGTCACAAATAATACCATTAACTCTAATACTGTATTCACAACAAATAACTTAAGTAGGTAAGTACTTTGAAGTGCCCGACGTCTTGAAAGTACTTACTTACGTTATTTGGTGTTAATTCAGTATAGAGGTATTATTTATTTTTTACTTTTTGGTGGCATTTTTTTAAAGGCGCTTTTTTATATAGGTAAGTAATATGTGCATGTAAAAATAATGTGCCTTATTGGTGTGGATCTATAATTGGTTTACTGTAGCTATTAATAGTTTCATAATTGGTATTTTAACTGTTGATCCACCAAATAAATAAAATTTCCTCGAAAGTGTCCTGGCTCATTCGAAAAAATTTATAAAACATTTTACTTCGCGCACACAGTTTATCGAAGAGAAGGTAATATGTTCCCTCTAAATATCGCACTTGAAGAATAGGATCAACCCAAAATGTTCTTTGACGATATCGTTTTTTTCGCCATAAATATAAAAGATAAAGCAAACGTAATTTGTTTACTGCTGCCATTATTACCTCGAATACCTATACTAGTATAAAAACTAATATAAAACTTGGAGCCGCGCGGTTACTTTAGCTGGCGTAACGCGACTAACCGCATAGCAAGCTGCTGGTTATCGTTTCACACACCGATATCGTTCCGATATCGTGACGATATCGTGACGATATCGTGCCGATATCGTGCCGATATCGGCGGACGATATCGGGACGATATCGGTGTAATATCGTGTCGTTACCGTTATCGTCCAATGTGAAAACGCCCTATGCGTCGATTATCCTTACTTCCTTACTTTATATTATAAATGCGTCTCTGTCTGTCTGTGTGTTACACAATCAAGCCTAAACTACGGAACCGATTTTAATAAATTTTGGTACAGAGATAGTCTAGAGCCTGAGAAAGGACATAGGCCACTTTTTAATGCGAAAAAAAGGCTGTAAGGGGTTACAATAGGGTATGAAAGTTTGTATGGAAATTACGTCATTTTTAATCCTTACTTATTTTATAAACTACCTTCCGCCCGCGACTTCGTCCGCGTGGACATTCGAGAAAACGTTTGCCACGCCACGTGCGGCGGGCCTCGCACGAGGCTGCTCCCTTGGTGAGGGAGGACCCGCCTAATCACGGAAAAACGGCTGATCGGATTTTTATGAAATTAAAACATAGAATACTTTTTATCCTGGTTATTGGTCCCCTTAGTATTTTCTCGCGGACGAAGTCGCGGCGGAAGCTAGTTTACTTATATGCAAAAAAAACCCCCTGACAAAAAAAACCTCAAAAAAATCAGCAAAATTAATTTTATCTCTCGGTCGGGGGACCCCCAACGTATAATATACCCTTTTAGTACTTCTAATTTTGTAGTTCCCCGACTAAGAGAGAATAGTAGATTGTATTACAAGGGAGCAAAATAATATATTTACGGCGAGGGCGCTATTTTGAATCCAGAGCGCAGTGAAGGATTCTAGAGTAGAATCTCGAGCGCAGCGAGGGATTCTAAAGTAGAATCCTGAACGCAGCGAGGGATTCAATATACGCCACCCGAGGTGAGCCGATTGAGGCCGAGTAATACACTCTGCTTTTCATCCCCCTCTATAAGAAAAGCAGTAAAGACAACTCAAACTACCTACCTTTCTTTGTCGTTCGGATTCATCATAGCGCTAGTCGGGCAAGAAAAAAAAAAATGAGTTTTGAAATAAAAAAAAAAACATAAAAAAAAATATGTCCATCAGATTTCTTATAAGTACCTATCTCCGGGGATGCCGTAGGGGGGTTGAAAATTTTGTTAGATTTTAGATTCTGTGATTTTAGCTACGACTCACCGTTTACGAGATATTCTCAATTTTATAAAATTCCGTTTTTGAAAATTTCTCGGTCCCGAAAAAAGTCCCGGCCCCATACAAAATCAGTTGCTTTTTTTTAAAGTACTGCACACCCTTTGCTACACTCCAACCAATGCTTCTTTAATTATGTTCTAAATTCAAATTTTTTTGTGTCGGGTTTGTTAAATTTTGATTTTGTTCATCCTTTTGAAATTACACATAAAATTAAAAAAACCGAATTGAAATCGCTAATTTCAGCCAAACAAATCGGAGCAACTTAATTATTCTCTATAGCAGTTCGAAACTAAGTTCATACTATAATTTTTTTACATTTTTCATCAAAAGTTGAAAACTAGGCGGCTTGAGAAAAAAATAAATAAAAATGTTTGAGAATGTGCAAGCAGCATTCTTTTAAATATAATACCCCATATGCCCTAGTAGCCCCACTTCGAATTTTTAAGACCCCTTTCAGTCTCTCTTGCAAAAAAATATAAATATTTTTATTTCTCTCTTATTTGTAAAATAGTTAAGCAAACGTCATCTAAAACTATTCCTCAAGTTAATAGCATTAGTAGTTCTTGAGATGTCCAGTTGTGACAGACAGACTGAAGTCTCACCATAAGGGTTTCTTTTTACCATTTTGGTACGGAAACCCTAAAAAACGGAGAAAGGAGGAGGAATTACAATTCAATCATACGAATATCATAAGAATTGCTCAAGTTTATATAAACAATTTTCTATGAGCCATTTTGTGAGTTTGTTTTTAAATTCTCTTTTTTCTTTGGGAATGTAATCACATTATGTATCACAGTATATGTAGAAGTATACCGGTATAGCCATGAATGAGCAATTTTCATGCGGGAAGGGATTTTCTTCGGCAATTTGGTAGGTACTAGTAATTTGGAAGGATCTCTTATAACGTAGTGCTTACATTCTCTTTGGAATATCTTGACAAAATATGTTTTCATCTCTCAGATTCGGAAAGAGATGTATATTTAAACTGAGCAGCGGGTCCAAAACTATCCGTTGGACCCTAGGGTGGAAATGAATTTTAAGAATAGAACTGAATTTGGTTACAGTCAACCATAGAGTTGCCTCATCGGCAATGAAAAAGTTTTCAACTAATTTTGTATGGGGACGGGACTTGCAAAATTTAAAAAAAAATGAATTTTATAAAAAAGAAAATATCTCAAAAACGCTATCGCTAAAATCTAACAAAATTTTCAACCCCCTATGGTACTCCGGAGATAGTTAGAAGGCATCCGATAGACATATAAAACAATTTTTTTTTTGTCAAAAAATTTTTTTTTATTCACAAAATTTTTTTTTATTAAAAAAAATTTTTTTGTTCTAAATTTTTTTTTGTTATTTTAAAACTTCAATACTTTTTATATACCTATAATAGAAAAAAACAGAGAAAGCGAAGCCCCCCGCTTACTTTCTTTTATTTTTCTAGATAGTTTTAGTTGTCTTGCTTTTCTTATAGAGGGGCAGGGGGATGAAAAGCAGAGTGTATTTACTTTCCTTATATTCGAAATGAAAAGTAGAGTGTATTACTCGGCCTCAAAATTATTTTCATCTCGGGCGACGTATATTGAATCCAGAGCGCAGTGAAAGCGAGGGATTCTAAAGTAGAATCCTGAACGCAGCGAAAATAGCGAAAATAGCGCTCTCGCCGTAAATATGTTATTTTGCTCCCTTGTAATACAATCTACTATTCTTTTAATCACTGGCAGACTGGCACGTTCGACGAGAACATTTTCGGATGCTGTCGCACCACTGACCTCTATTATTGTCGCACAAAAAGACCAATTTCTAGAATATATAGCAAAGTCAACGGAAGCAAATTAATTTTTTTAAATACTACATGATTCCATAGCTTTGGCTCTACATACAGCTCTGACACATTTTTTTTGTAAATAATCTTTATGAATATGGGTGGAGTTGCCCCACAATAATAAACCATATCTCAGTGACTGACATTTAATGATGTGATACATTTTTAGAATCGGCTTAGAAAGCCCTTTCATTAAATAACTTACACGATAGGTTTCAGAACAAAAAATGTTTTCTCCTATACAAATAAAAGATGACGTCATAACTCCTCTCATTTTTCGTTTTTTTTTTTCGAGCTACAAGTCAAATTGATTCTTATGGCCTAAAGATCAATCGTTCCGATTTTCATGCCTTTTTATAACAGTATTTGCAGCATTTAACTGAATTTCGGGGTGTACCGCTAGGACTATTTTAAATCGTTTCCATCGAGCCATTGCGTGATTGATTCTATTGTTGAGTTTATGTCAACGTCATACGAGGATACGAGGTTTTACAAGTTTCTGGTAGGTATTTCCAATTTCCAATGGAGATATCGTCCACGAATAAAATACATTGATAAAATGAAGAAGTCCACATTTTTGGTAATTTATATATTAGCTTTCTGCCCACGGCTATTTAATCCTATTACTTATCTATCTCTGTGCCAAATTTTATCCATCTGTGTCTAGCCGTTTTCCGTGATTGAGTAACAAACACAAGTTTTCGCATTTCTAATATTAGACAGATTTAATAAGTTATTGAAGAATTATCTATTGAGAAATAATCCCATTATCTATCTCTGTGCCAAATTTTATCCAGCTGTGTTTAGCCGTTTTGCCGTGATTGAGTAACAAACACTTTTTGCATTTCTAATTTAATAAGTTATTAAATAATTATCTAAGTACGAAATAAAATGGGCCTCCTTCCTAAATAAGAAGCACCAGTACCTCAGTCAGTATCAGCAGTGGGGGCATTGAAGTGGCTAATGATGATGAATTAATAATATTTATTTTCTGTGATTCCAGGAATTACGTCGTGTGATACCCCACGTCAAGAAAGATAACAGGAGCTTGTCTAAAATAGAGACGTTAACTCTAGCCAAGAACTACGTGAAGGCTCTGACTAACGCTATATGCACAATGAGGGGTGAAACTCCACGATATCAGTAAGTATAAAGTTATAAATTAATACCCGCGTTATTACCTACCTGAGTCGAAACTTAAATACCGCCATATACAGTATAAATACAGAACAAAAGATAACTGTGAAATAGAGTAGAGTACCTACGTCCTAACTTTTAAGGTCATAGCATAGCTTATTAGACCCACCTGACACCCGACCAGCATCACCTTGTCGCTCGTTGTCGACAGGTGATCTACGGCTAGATGCATGTGTCCAATCCAACGTCAGGTGGTCCACGGATTGACACCGCGTTGGTTCTAATCAGCTAGCTGTACGTTAATTATTTACGCTGCTTTAACTATTTCTATTCTACAGCTCAGAAGGGCCCCTTCCTTATCAACATTATTAAAAATGACCGAATTAACTTTAACTAAATGTGGGGTCTTCGAGCTATATTCTACAGCGTATTATAAGGACTGTTGATTTTTTTACATTTGCTTGTCGATGGAATTGTATTTCTTCTTTAAGCTTGTGCTAGGTATATAATAATAATAGGTACTCGATTGCTCACTTCACTAGGTTCAATTACGACAATACCATCTTTTTAAAATTAAACTTGCAAAGCCATCTTTGTAAAGTTAAACTTACAATGTTCCGTTCTATCAATGTTTCATTTAAGTTACAACCACGTTACGACAGCTTTATTTCGTCTTCATGACATTTTGCAATTCCAATTCCAGTTGAGCGATCATTTAGTTTGCGACATTCTAATGAGAATGTCGCAAACTGAATTATCAAAATGTCGCAGAGAATGTGACGATTGGAACGTATTGTTGCAGCTTCACCGCTGAAGATGAGAACGTTGAGCCGTCGTTCGTACTGAGTCGTGATGAAGAACAGAATAATAACATGATGGAGGAAGACCGAGAGGCGATTCCGGTGTCGGCGCCGGACGGCTTCTGACCGCGGCGCAGCGCCCGGCTGGCGCGCCTCGCGCTCCAGGCCTGTGCCGCTTGCTACAAGGACGACATGAAACGACAACGCTCTCGCCGCTAAACCGAAAAACTCGCCAAAGTAAAGCCCGGCTCGAAATCGCTAAGCTTTCCCATTTCGGATTTGTTAAAACTCATTGCATTTACTTACACCATATGTTGCAGTCGACCGTCGTTAACCCAGTCGTCATCTAAGAATAAACTTGAGATTAAAATGTCAACATAATTCGATGTTAGAATGTTTGAACTTGTAAATGCTTTTTAGCACCTGAACAAAAACTAAGCTCTTACCTTGAACCACCTATGCATTAAAACATCTGTACCTTATCAGAAAAATATTATTGGAGGATCTAAAATGTTGTTTCTATTTTATTTCCGAAAAAGTTCTATTAGGTACTTCCTGGGCAGATGTAGGTATTGTAGGCTCATTATTTTCATAATGATATGTGAATTATTAAGGTAATAACAGATAACCTTGAGTTGGTATAATAGAATTTATGTTTGAGGTAGATTCGTATCGTAGATTAGTAAATTATTGGTAGTAGAAGAAAATGTTGTACTTATGTAGGAAGTTGTTGACGTAGAAGTCGTTTAAATAATAATTGTTTTTAATGATTCCATGCTTGTATGTTGTATCATACATTCTTGTCTCTAATGCACCTTAAATTGAAATCTAAATATTTCTAGAAATAGTTTTTGTCTTTATTTTTTTTTATTGGTTTCGTATTCCTTGCCTAATTTTTACAATAATCGAACTGCCGAGCTTAGTACGACAACGTTTTCTGTTCCAGTGGCCAAAAACTGGTCGTTCGAAAAAATAAGCCGTAAAAATAAGCTGGATATAAAGGAGAGTGCACGTCAGATAAGTCAGCGCGCAGTAGAAATCGAAAACTATTTTTAACATAACCTTAGAACAATAAAATGTTTACTAGCGCCAAAAACGCCCCAGTCGCGCGCAGAGTTATCTGGCACGCACTCTATTATGTAATACTATACACATTTTATATTTTTTAATGTTAAATATGACAGTACATTAGGTACTTAACTACTTACTTATTTTATATTTTTACTATACAATTGCTCATGGTGCCAAAATGTTAAGTATTCATGTATTCCAAATAAATAAGTAGGTACCGGTTGTAACACCTACCTATGCTTTCTAATCGCTTAGCCTAACCTAATAGATGACCTAAATATACTAACAAACCATTCTAGTATTTGCTCTAAGCTAATACTGAACCTCTGTCAAGAATTCTATTAGTTACTAAAATACCTAGCTAGCTTGAACGCTGTAATACCTAACTGTTGTCCGATTAATATATAGATAACTACTATGGATGCTCTGAATCAAATCTGAAGTGGCCTGTGATGTCGTAATGGAGAACCCTGGTTGTAAAGCGTAGACCCATGATCTTTTAAATGAAGCGACAGAGACTAACCTTACTACTAACTAACTCATACTTTGAACTGCCTATATGCCTACATCAACTTAACAGCTGTTCATATTACATGGCCGTTGCTTCTAATTTTCTAACCTCATTTATAGCGACAAAGACACTCAAAATAAGTTAATACTCTTGTATAAATCTAACATTAGTTTACCCCTACATTGCTTGGACATTTAACAGTTAGGTCCTAACCGATTCCTAGGTCTAATATACTTTGAAAACCTGGTGAGTTATTTTGCTGAGTCCACCATGCTAATTTTCTGGTTACTGACCCAAGGTTAACTGTCTATTAAAACTGGTGGAATTTAATAATTTAGGTTACAATGGAACTGAAACTAGTAACAGCATCCGGATTTGCTTGCAAGGTCTAAGGTGAAATTGGCATGTGTGGTTTGAAATGTAATTTGATATTCCTATATGAAGATGGAGACACAATTACTATAATAATACCTATTAGCTTAAGCATATGGTTTTGCTTGCAAATTAGAAATGAAAATTTGTTATATCTATTGGAAGACTGAGTCACTATATCAGATCTATAACCGTACCTACTAGCTTAGGCATATGGCCTTGCTTGCAAAGTTAGAGATGAAAATTTGTTATATCTATTAGAAGATGGGAACACTACATCTATAATAGTACCTATTAGCTTCAGCATATGGTTTTGCTTGCAAAGTCAGAGATGGGAATTGGTATAATCATTAGGGTGAAGAGAGTCTATTGATCTTAATCACCATCTTGGCCTAATACAAATGCTCCAGCAATATTATTTAACCGGTAAAGTCAGGGCACCTCCCCGCCCATAACGATGGAACTCGTCGCCTGACTGGGACATTCCTCTCCCGGCGCTGCTTTATTTAATTTTTATATAAGAAACAAACTTCAACATATAAAGTCAAGCTGTCATGTTCGTCAATTCTTTCTGTATATATAAATAAAAGAGGACCAAGCTAAATGCTTCAAAGCGACTTGTTAGTCTACATGAAGAGATCTTTCTCCTTCATGGCAGCAGCAGTTAAAGTTAACGTTAATTGATATATCCTTTTCCTTTTGTTGAATAATCCTTATTGGGATAAATCCAACAGGTTGAGTGCTTAAATTAAGAGAACTAGCAAGTCTGACTCCTGAGGGGAAAGAACTCAATTCTAATTCATAGTAAGTACATATAAATATAGACTCTCCTAACCTTTTCTATGACCAAGTTTCCCCGTAGAACTAAATTCCCTAGTTATGTCTATGTGTCTGACTCGGATCTTATTGAACTTTTGCAACTTGTTGGTTAAAATTTGTCTCTAAAGAATCTCGCTCATGGTAATATATCCTTAATCTCACCATTGGACTGGTCTTGGAAATAACTTAAGAATCCAACCAAATTGGACAGAAGCTTTCGCCTCACCCCGATAGCTTTACATAATTTATGGCTAAAATAGAATCATGTTCCAACTCAATAGGTTAGTATCTGGAAAACCTTGAATCCACATCAGCTTCCATAAGACACTGGTCAACGTTACACCGAGTTCCTTCGAGTTTAAACATCTTCTCTCGCCACCGAACAAAATCCTCTTCATACATTAATTTAGCAGTAGTCTGATCCAGAGAACTCTTCCGCAACCAGCTCAATTTATAGATTATTATAGGTGCCTTTTGCATCATAGGAATATATTACCTTTTGTCAAGCCAAATATATAGGTAAATTTAGATTCTCCACTTATGTTTGATAGATTATTTCAACCTTCATATCTTTGCAATGCGTGAACCTATAAAGATTACTCTAATCAAGCTCTTTGGACTGTTCCACTAGTATTGTTACCTCACAAATCCTTTCCCAAATACTGAAAGCACTAGGTATCCATTGGTCACCTTTTCCTTTTCAAATCTATTAATTTCTTACATACCTCACTGAATATCATATAACTTGTAGACTACATTGCTACAACGCACTAATCATTGACCTAATCTCTCTTCTTAAGATGTAACATTATTTTTGTTAGATAAAGACAGCCATTTTTCTGGAAACTGTCAATCGGACTCTTCCCCACTATCTATAATCATTCTGTCAAATTGCCCGGGTTTGTTCGTCTATCACAAGAATCTATGGCTAGGGATGTCAACAAAATTCGGATTTGATCGTAGATATATTTGTGATAACACATAATGCTACTTATAGACCTAACAGCGACCCTACTCTTTCTACCTACTCTGTATACCAGACTCCCCTCGTAGCCTTGCCCCAGCAGACCTCCCCCTTTCTGCCAGAACAAAGGTCTTCGAGTTACCTAGCTCGTGATTCTAAGTAGGTACTTACCTGCCTAATTTCCGACTAAATGCGACTTTCCTAACAAACACAAACCTGGCGCCTGTATCGCCAGTTCTGACGCCCCAATTCTGTCAAGTTTGGGTGAGTGGGCCCCCTAAAATCCTATCGCTCATGCCGTGGTCCATCTGCTTGGGAAGGGAACAGATAGACACCCTACAGGTAGGTATGGTTCAATCAGGCCGCAACTGTCTCCAAATCTGGGGCATACGCCCCGCGCCATCAGACGTGTTAACTGAAAAACTGTCAATGAAAACAGCCCGCCTGATCAAACCATGTGGAAATTACTAAGCGTTATCCAATGAACACTCATCTGACACTCCACAATGCCAGACTTTCTTTACCTAGCGACCTCCCGTGAGCCTTGCCTGGAGCCCGGAGACATAAAAATGTACTCCTGAAGAAACAAACTCTATGCTTCCAACCCTCTCTGACTCAAATTAAGCCCATTTTCTAGGATTTTACTTGGGAATAATTTACTTTAATTGAAATGCTTTCTGTAAACAACCTAGACCTTTTAATTTCGGATCCAATTTACCAGTCAGAATTCCAAAATTAAAACGTTTAAAAGATCGCGAACCCAATAAACGCCCTATGGTGCAAGGACTCACTGTACACTTGCTTGAAGACTACTTCTCGCTTGATTAAAAATGGAAACTTCTTCAAAAAGTGTTTCGTCTTCCATACGTGTTGCCTCGAAGTCGATCCCGGAGAAATAAGAGCGGGCGTCGCGTCGTTTTTGCTTATATAGACCTCCTCAAAACCGCGCCAAAAAGCGGCGTCCCACATTCCTACTCTATCGTCCTAGCGCCCTCTAGCGTTTAACGCCAACCCATTTCAAACATCCCGAACGCCCCGCCTGGCCTTCGTTCAGAAACCTTTGATAGTCAAGTTATAGAATTTACTAAACTATTCAAAATATTACCTTCTCACATAATATAAACACACCATTTTGTATGATCCCTTTTTTTATTATTATTTATGAATGAACACTATTATCAAAATGGTAATTGTTCGAACATAATTTCCGAACGTATCACCTCTAGCCAAAGAAACATATTTGAAACTTTGAACCTTATCTAAGATAGAAACCAATATTCTGTACTGTTGATTATTTAACCCATATTTTTATTTAAGTTTTACATAATGTTAATTTAACATTCTGTGAGTAAAAACCTTCTCGCTATATTTATGTGATGTCATTTGACTTGTCTTAGTTCTCAACTCTGCCGCTAGTTGTCGCTGCACTTGGACAGGATTATTCCATTTTGACATGACATTTGTTTACAACAAGATTTATAATTTTACTAACTAATAACAGTTCGTGTCGATTATTTCGTGAACCAATATCGAAATACAAGTATTGTCCACACTCCCGTGAAGCAAATTCGATTGACAAAACCCTCAACAAAGTGCATCTTCTTATATGAAATAATTTGTCACAGAGTCCAACTGTTGTGAAACATCGTTGTTTCAATCCCGGAATCTCAGGTATTTATTAACTATATTTTCTCGCTAATTCAAACAAATTTACTGTATCTAACTTCCTCAGATTAATCATAAAACTTCCAAATTAAATGCAAATGACCACAACTGCTCCGCTACCATTAACCCGTTTCTTTTTCAGTGTTTACCTCAAGCAATCTGAAACCACTAAACAAGCCCCAAGCCTTATAGACAGAATCTCCCTCCCATATACACTGTGTTGACAAAGTATGAAGCAAATTCCCAGCGCAACAACATGGTAAATGGCTAATTTTGTTCAATACAACCCAGTTGACACAACCCAATTTGACTTTGTGATTTATTCCTACCCCAGGAACTATTTATACTATTAAAAATTTATTGAGGTAAGTAACATTAATACATTTCGACTTTTAAATCTTTAAGAAATATTCGAGATAGTTCAGGTGCGATTCTGAACCGTTACAGCCGACCCCAAAATTCTTCAAAGGTGACAGTACCAAGTATTGGATCCGGAGTAGAATTTTTCTTTCTATCCAAATCTCTAATATTTCTTTTTACACATATATTTATATATATATAGACATGTTTTTTTTTTTTTTTTAATATCTATATATATATATTATTATTATTTTTATATCAATATATATATATATATTTTTTTTTTTTTTATATATATATATATATCCCTTTCTCTTATTATTTTCCCAAAATCAAAGAATTGAATCAATTTGGACCAAGAAAAACCACAATGCTCTTTGTCCTACCAAAGGACATTGCGGCCTCCGACCCCTATCGAATCAATTTTTAGTGAGCCCTAGTGATTATGTAATTAAGAGTGTAGAGTGTATTTAGACCAAAATAATATCAAAAGTTATCAAGCGAGCTTTAAGTGTTTTTTATTGCTTTATCCAAATTCATCGTATGTATATCCGACACCAGAGACGTACAAAGCATGGTGAAAGGTACGGGTTGTGAATCCGCAGTTTAGAATAAACTCGCCTCGGTGTATAAACTGTAATCCAACCTTACGATTACATGGCGTTCTAGCGCAGCATTTTATACCCCCAAAGTGCCCCTGCATATCTCTGTACGCCCCCTTCTAAATGAAGCATATACAAAGACCTTTTTGTCAAAAAGCTTACTCAAAACTCTGGAATAGCCTCCGATATCACTTTGGAGAATGTATAGTTGTCGAGTTAAACATGGCCCGTCCTGACCCACGGGAAGTGTAAATTTTGTACAGGCGTTTACACCGGGACAAGATACAAACATAAACACTGTTTGTATATATATTTTTTTTTTTTTATTTATCCTAACACCAAAGTCCCACTGTACAAAATTCAAGTCTGTTAACACGTGCTCTACGCCTATCCCTATCACGTGCTGTTGTGTGCGGATCTTATCTTTTGGGTTAATAATAATGGTTGTAATCAGGCTTCCCAATTTGTTTACACTCATGGCCTCATATTATCACCATCTTTTTTTTTTTCATATATAAAATAGATATATATATATATATATACACTTACATTTTTTTTTTTTATATATACAGATTCCACTCTTCGTCACTTTTTAACAATTCCGTCCTTCCTCAAACTCACATCCGCGCCACCATGAACATAACCAACGTTTCACCTGATTACTTGTAGTATATTGCCCTAAAAGCTATTAACATTAATTTGTAAAATTAATACTACCGATCCTCATAATACTGTCACCTCTTCTATTTTCCTTTCCCCTCCCTATATATATAAGAACTCCTCTTTTGTTTAATTTATTAACAAAAACTTACGCTCAGATTTGTTCGAAATTAATATATTTTTTTTTTTATAGTTAATCGGTTCATTGAAAATGCATGAATTGACTCCAACACATGATTGGACTATCTACCATGACCGAATACTTTCCCTTTCCTTTGCTAATAATGACCCAAAGCCAACTGTACATGTTAGACCAACATTTCCTACCCGTTAGCAAATTTCAATTGTCCACCTAAAACATGACAATATTACACCAATTGAATTAAACCTCTAACAAAATTTAACAACCCAATCCTAACATTTGCCATAATTAAGAACGTAATAACAATAACAATTTCAACCTTGAAACACATCACTACCATCACTGTTGCATCGAACTATAAACCAACCTAAGTAAATATATAAATACCCCCAATATATATTAATATAGGTATATACCGCAGTACCGACCAACCTATCAACGCTTACCTTCTTTTTTTTTCCATCTAACAATTTCCCTAACCTAGCCAAACTACTAAAAGTCTATTCCCACTACTCTCTATCCGAATACTATCAGCGAATTTGGCTAACCTATCAACACTTATCACCTTCTTGCTACCATCTATTAAGTCCATTACGTGTCAGAGCTCAATTCATGTTAGGTACATAAAAATTAAATTATTAATCAACTAACATCCCTATATAACTCTTTTAAATATTAATTGTAAAATTCACATTATTAACATAACTTTGACATTTTAATCCTGATAAGTAATATTAAGTTTTTTTTTTTTTCAAAAGTTCTACTAAGTGTCTTCTTTAACTATGCCTATAAAAAAACTATAACAATACTTATTCCCTCAAATGACATATTTGGCTTTGGCTTATCCTAATTTTGGTTTTAACTCCAATTCACGTTTGGTGTTAACGTCTAATTTAATTTAGGGTCAAAGTTTATTCATGGAATTCAACTTTAACCTTTCGACCCCCCCCCACTTTTAAGTAGTACCTGACCTTATGCCCTAATTTTTAAAGTATAGAGCATGAGAATTGACTTCTACTAAGAAGCGTATTTGTTTAACAATTAAATTCCTTCTACTTCAAATTCGCAACCAACCTTTACACTATAGTACAACCTATATTGGTTCCTTTAAGATTCCTATAACTATAACCTGCCTTTATCCCGTAAAACATATTCTTAACTTATTTAACTAATTGAAAAATACACCATATTTCAAAATTAGTAAGTAATTTTCCCCATTATAATCCCCATTATCCATCTCTAACTTTGGTTACTAATAATGAAATTAATTAATAACGTTTATTTCACTTATCCCGCTCATATTCTTCTATGTTACAAAATAAGTAGGTACCTATATCATAAATACCAAACATCGACGGGTATCATCACACTTCCAAGCCCCAAAGCAACACTGAACAGTTTGTCTACGACAATCACCTGGGCAGGAATCGAACCCGAGACCTCTACATATAGTGACTTCCAACCCATTCGACCCCAGTGGTCGTTAACCTATCATATGGATGTCCCACTTAATATCATTTTCTATAGCTAATTTAATTCTAAGGTCTTAATACTAACCTAAATAGAATTCCTAGTAACTTTAATTACATTAATTCTAAACCCTACTAATTGATTAACCTGTAACTGTAGTTACACTTTTCCACGACCCCCAATCCAACATACTATAAAATTTAGCTGCACTATCTATACTGATATTATAAAAAGACAAAGTTGTTTGCCCACTAGTTCGTTCGTCTACGATAACCATGTCCGCAACCCCCCCAGCTAGGCCGAACCAACAAAACTCTCCTTGACCATTAAGTGACATAAATTACCTCCCAAACCCTACTGGAACAGCCCCAACACGACACTAGCGGAACCCGTAACAATCCTCTAGCTATAATCATTTTGTATTAAAAATCATACACTTATAAATTACAAAAAAGATTATAACATTTAATTCGTTACATCAATTCAAATGTCTCATTGTTTGCCTAAACTGGAGCCATCATATATTTTTCTCTCCCTATAATTGCAAGTACCAATCTCTACCCTATGGATGATAGTCGAGAATGATGTTCTCTCAATGCAACTAGTAAATTTTTAATTTAATAATTTTATGTATGACTAACATTCTAATAAAATATTCCCCAGTGTCCACACAATGGTACTCTTAGCATAGCGACAATTTCCTTACTTTTTCTACCAGCATCTATCAGTTGTCTCACTGCTTGTCCGAATAAATAAGAATAATAATAATAATAATCCCTAATAACACCCAAACCTCGACCATATGTTATTTCTTTTCAAACATAACGTACCTATAGTCCTATCACAAAGTAATTTGTTAAGATTAACCAATGGTTCAACTAAGAATGTATATTTAATTACTAATATAGAACCAAGATTGATAAAAAGAACAACAAACCAATCACGTCGCCTGTATGAAAGTTCTTTTCCTTCTCCATTCACCACCCCCTATTCAACATCATCATGTCAAGTGAACGAGGACCACTGCTGGCATACTATGTTTCAATTAAATCCATCTGTTTTTTTCTATATAGAGAATATACAATTAGTCTATGAATATTCCCGGCATACCTGTAACACTAATGCTACCCATAACTAGTTATAAATAGTCAACAGTTGTTCACTACATCACGCCAGCGACCCCAAACTGTCAGACACACTTGGTTCTTACATTATTTACCTATTTAAGCTAATTTGTAATATTTACTACCTACTTTTAGGCATAGCAACCTATAAAACTTAACTGGATACCTAAGAGAAGCAATATTAGTTAGGCAAGCAATCTCCTATAATTCTCATTGACATAAGAATAATTACTTGATTTATTTTATAACATTGTTGTATTCCTTCTTAAACCGTCGTTGAATTTTCTAACTCAAATTTCAACGAAAGGTAAAGAATTATTTAACCCTATTTTATTCTTGTTAAGTACCTATTTATCTATAATGTTCCGGACTAACACACCACCCCACCCTAGTCTACACTACTTATCCATCCAAACAACAACTCCTACTTGAAATCAAAACCACTGTAATTATAATAAAATTTCTGCAAGTCTTATAACCAACATCTAAGTTTCTTTTATGTTCCCGGATGAAAATTTTGATTACTTACCTAAACCAAGTAATTTTTCCCTTCTTGTTCATATATTAGATTGTTTAATAATTATGAAATTATCCTATTATGGTTTTTCCAAACTCACTGAACCATTTTAGATGAAATTCTCTCTACTTGCTGTTCAAATTAGAAACCATTGAATCTAATGTTTCTAATCTAGCCAATCCAAAATCTTCACTAACAAATTCCTTTTGGTTCATATTTCATGAATTCCAATACCTAACTATTAGTAAGAGAAACCATTCTTTTACCCAAATAGCTATTTTTCAAGTTTTAAGAAGTAAGAAGTAATGTTACCTCATTGTCCTAACTTGATACAAAACCCACTAAATATTGGTACCTTACCTTTTAAATATATCCATAACTACATTTAACAAGCTAAGCTAACATTATTTTAGTTTGTAGCAATATAATTTTCTTCCACTAAGTTAGGAGTCTAATCATTACCCACTGACATATCTAATTTTGTTCTTTAAAACTTTATCACCGACCCCAAAATACAAAATAATAGTTCTATCATTCATCGAGACAAGATTTCTCTTTAATTCTGAACTATTTTCAACTTTTAGGTTAACCGAGCGTTTGAAAAATCTTATCTTCACCTACTAAGTTATCCGTTGACTTATTTAGCATTGCAAATACCGTTCCCTTCAAACAAAATTACCCTCTTTGAGTCTAAGCTGTCCACAAACAAGTAGGTACTAATTGTGTCTAATTCTAAAAAATTTCAACAATTTAATTAAAACTAAATCTCTGATTAACTTACCAAAGTGGTTGTTATCCAATCTATAAGTCAAAAAGGGTCTTCCCTCTCTTATGTACACCATGAAAAGCCAGACCTCATAACACTTCTTCAGTTTTCATTATCCACTTATTTCCATGAAAAATCACTCTCATCAAGACACATTTTTCAACCAAGCCAAACTCTTTAATTATTTACCCCTTTGAAATACCTTGTACAAACTATAAATTAACTAAAATACTATTTTCTTACTTCAAATTCATAACTCTTACAATGATTTACACTAAAACCTATTTGCATAACTATTTAATGTCCTTTTTTTTTTTTTAGGTTATATTTTCACAATAATGATAAACACAACCACAGATCTATCCTTCAGACAGTTTCAGCATTTTCACCAATTTCACAAACTTAGATGACACTCAACCTTTAATAATTCATAAATTTTCTTGATGAAAACAAAAACATTCCTAACAACAATTTTTTTTTTTTTTTTTTTCCATGTTTTTGGCTTGGATGCGAGTTCTTTAAGCCATGTCTGGATTTATATCCTAACAACAATAAAAATAGCGCACCACAGAACAACGTGATCGCCCCCCTCCCCAACTTCAACAAACCTGTCATCTGTCACTTTGACACCAATAACTAATATCTGATCTGTGCCAAACTATGGTCTCACACTGATGCACGGGTTTCACCTGCATATAATGCCACCAATTAGCGCGCCGTTTGATATAATACGTAGATGCGTTCGGGTTTTAGCGCACTAATTTGATACCATAAACGCGCCAGGACGCGCATGCCGTTATCAACGCCGTTAAGTATTACGCCCCGGTGTGTACTATTATTTACAAGGAAGGCAGACCCGCTAATTCACCTAATGTATGTCATTATCTATCCTAAACATTTTTAAACACGCCTTTAAACTACAATCTCGGACCGCACATCACATAGTCTATTAATTTACCTGATTCTGACACATAACATAACCCATTTTAATTAACATTAATAGGCCAAAATTTTTCGTAACCTACCGGTAGCGACACCTATCACACAGTAGCGTAACTACCCTGTTAGCTAAAAGAATTTGCCCCTTTTAAAACAAAACAAGTACCCGTGGCGACCTCCGTTGAGTAAAAATGTAACTACTGCCCTACCATTCTTGTGATGCTGTGCTAATGGCGATTTTCTGAAAGCTCGATTACTAGATGGCGCTGTCCCACCTATCTATGCAGTTAGAAGGTACGAAACATGAAATTTTACTTTGACCCTTTTGTTTTTTGTAAAACGGAACGTCAGACAGAAGCTATTCACTTACCCTAATCTTTAAAATTTAACTATTTCGTTTCTGTTACAGTAGTACTTATTTAATTTATTATTAGTTTCCTTTGGGTTTTTAATTTAAATATGATTCATACCAAAATATACTAGCCGCTACACACTTCGTTCAACGCCATCTAGCGAAGCTTTTGGAAGCTAGAAAATCTATCCTGTCACTCATGTAAATATCGACCTTTCCAAGAAACAACCTCAAAATCTAATTTTGTGAATAGAGGGCTACCGGCTAAGAAATCTGGATATGGGTATGGGCCTCAACTGTCATTTGAATTCTTTATTCTGATAGATTTTTGCTGCTTTGTTCTGTTGAACGTTGCTAGCTAGTTATCGTTATACCCGACGTCACAAAACAAGGAACCGATAGCGACTATTTTCTTTATAAAATTGACTCAAAGTTCCCAAAAACGTATGAAGTTCATACCCATAAAGTTACGCGGTAGCTCCCAAAGTCTTTACTAAACATGAAAACCGAACTACATTGTCATATAACGTGTCTCTATAATTTATTTGTATACAAATATGCAAGCCCATACAAAGTTTGTACTTAACAAGGTCCATACAGTTTCCCATAATTTTTCCGTTCGCCTACCCAGAGCTAACACTAAGGAGAGAAACAACCTTGTCAATGACAAATGTCATTCTCCATGTGTTCCCCATACATGCTCTTTGATTAGCTCCATATAACCTCTACTCAAAAGTCTTTCAACTATACAATTGTGCTATACAAGTTTGTGAATTCACCTGCCCGGCTTTCGACAATTAAATTACCTAATTATTGACGAATTTCAACAGAGATAATATTGGTAATCTATGAAACCACAATATGATGTTACTCAAGAATTATAACTATTGTTCTTTTTAATAAAAAGACAATTAATAGTAAGTACTTGTTTAATTATGTGATTAATTATTTATTCTCTAACAGAATGCAATCCAACTTAGCATTTCATCTAACTAAAATTCAACATTACTACCTATGAAATCTCTGAAAAGATAAACATTTTCTTATTTTTGAATTTGCTAGCATATTACAATAATGAATTATTTCTTCCATTTCAGAAAACAAGTTGCTATACTTAACTAAACCTAATCAAGACCTATGAACAGTTCTCAAAAGACCCTTATTAAGAAACATCCTGCCCGGGGACGCTTAACAGAAGTTTAATTAAATAATTAATATTAACCCCGTCGCTTCAGTTTTCCTTCTGCACTAAACAACAAATTGTGGCTATTCCAACTCAATGTAAACTAGCCACTTACCTTCAGAAAAACTCAGAGCTCCAATGTAATTTATATGCTAAACTCATTAAAAAGGTTTGTAAATATGGTCTTATTTTCTTATTCCTATACAAGATTTGCTATAATATGTGTTAATTTTTAATCCTGGTAACGGCACTACTAAATTGTAACACCTACCTATGCTTTCTAATCGCTTAGCCTAACCTAATAGATGACCTAAATATACTAACAAACCATTCTAGTATTTGCTCTAAGCTAATACTGAACCTCTGTCAAGAATTCTATTAGTTACTAAAATACCTAGCTAGCTTGAACGCTGTAATACCTAACTGTTGTCCGATTAATATATAGATAACTACTATGGATGCTCTGAATCAAATCTGAAGTGGCCTGTGATGTCGTAATGGAGAACCCTGGTTGTAAAGCGTAGACCCATGATCTTTTAAATGAAGCGACAGAGACTAACCTTACTACTAACTAACTCATACTTTGAACTGCCTATATGCCTACATCAACTTAACAGCTGTTCATATTACATGGCCGTTGCTTCTAATTTTCTAACCTCATTTATAGCGACAAAGACACTCAAAATAAGTTAATACTCTTGTATAAATCTAACATTAGTTTACCCCTACATTGCTTGGACATTTAACAGTTAGGTCCTAACCGATTCCTAGGTCTAATATACTTTGAAAACCTGGTGAGTTATTTTGCTGAGTCCACCATGCTAATTTTCTGGTTACTGACCCAAGGTTAACTGTCTATTAAAACTGGTGGAATTTAATAATTTAGGTTACAATGGAACTGAAACTAGTAACAGCATCCGGATTTGCTTGCAAGGTCTAAGGTGAAATTGGCATGTGTGGTTTGAAATGTAATTTGATATTCCTATATGAAGATGGAGACACAATTACTATAATAATACCTATTAGCTTAAGCATATGGTTTTGCTTGCAAATTAGAAATGAAAATTTGTTATATCTATTGGAAGACTGAGTCACTATATCAGATCTATAACCGTACCTACTAGCTTAGGCATATGGCCTTGCTTGCAAAGTTAGAGATGAAAATTTGTTATATCTATTAGAAGATGGGAACACTACATCTATAATAGTACCTATTAGCTTCAGCATATGGTTTTGCTTGCAAAGTCAGAGATGGGAATTGGTATAATCATTAGGGTGAAGAGAGTCTATTGATCTTAATCACCATCTTGGCCTAATACAAATGCTCCAGCAATATTATTTAACCGGTAAAGTCAGGGCACCTCCCCGCCCATAACGATGGAACTCGTCGCCTGACTGGGACATTCCTCTCCCGGCGCTGCTTTATTTAATTTTTATATAAGAAACAAACTTCAACATATAAAGTCAAGCTGTCATGTTCGTCAATTCTTTCTGTATATATAAATAAAAGAGGACCAAGCTAAATGCTTCAAAGCGACTTGTTAGTCTACATGAAGAGATCTTTCTCCTTCATGGCAGCAGCAGTTAAAGTTAACGTTAATTGATATATCCTTTTCCTTTTGTTGAATAATCCTTATTGGGATAAATCCAACAGGTTGAGTGCTTAAATTAAGAGAACTAGCAAGTCTGACTCCTGAGGGGAAAGAACTCAATTCTAATTCATAGTAAGTACATATAAATATAGACTCTCCTAACCTTTTCTATGACCAAGTTTCCCCGTAGAACTAAATTCCCTAGTTATGTCTATGTGTCTGACTCGGATCTTATTGAACTTTTGCAACTTGTTGGTTAAAATTTGTCTCTAAAGAATCTCGCTCATGGTAATATATCCTTAATCTCACCATTGGACTGGTCTTGGAAATAACTTAAGAATCCAACCAAATTGGACAGAAGCTTTCGCCTCACCCCGATAGCTTTACATAATTTATGGCTAAAATAGAATCATGTTCCAACTCAATAGGTTAGTATCTGGAAAACCTTGAATCCACATCAGCTTCCATAAGACACTGGTCAACGTTACACCGAGTTCCTTCGAGTTTAAACATCTTCTCTCGCCACCGAACAAAATCCTCTTCATACATTAATTTAGCAGTAGTCTGATCCAGAGAACTCTTCCGCAACCAGCTCAATTTATAGATTATTATAGGTGCCTTTTGCATCATAGGAATATATTACCTTTTGTCAAGCCAAATATATAGGTAAATTTAGATTCTCCACTTATGTTTGATAGATTATTTCAACCTTCATATCTTTGCAATGCGTGAACCTATAAAGATTACTCTAATCAAGCTCTTTGGACTGTTCCACTAGTATTGTTACCTCACAAATCCTTTCCCAAATACTGAAAGCACTAGGTATCCATTGGTCACCTTTTCCTTTTCAAATCTATTAATTTCTTACATACCTCACTGAATATCATATAACTTGTAGACTACATTGCTACAACGCACTAATCATTGACCTAATCTCTCTTCTTAAGATGTAACATTATTTTTGTTAGATAAAGACAGCCATTTTTCTGGAAACTGTCAATCGGACTCTTCCCCACTATCTATAACCATTCTGTCAAATTGCCCGGGTTTGTTCGTCTATCACAAGAATCTATGGCTAGGGATGTCAACAAAATTCGGATTTGATCGTAGATATATTTGTGATAACACATAATGCTACTTATAGACCTAACAGCGACCCTACTCTTTCTACCTACTCTGTATACCAGACTCCCCTCGTAGCCTTGCCCCAGCAGACCTCCCCCTTTCTGCCAGAACAAAGGTCTTCGAGTTACCTAGCTCGTGATTCTAAGTAGGTACTTACCTGCCTAATTTCCGACTAAATGCGACTTTCCTAACAAACACAAACCTGGCGCCTGTATCGCCAGTTCTGACGCCCCAATTCTGTCAAGTTTGGGTGAGTGGGCCCCCTAAAATCCTATCGCTCATGCCGTGGTCCATCTGCTTGGGAAGGGAACAGATAGACACCCTACAGGTAGGTATGGTTCAATCAGGCCGCAACTGTCTCCAAATCTGGGGCATACGCCCCGCGCCATCAGACGTGTTAACTGAAAAACTGTCAATGAAAACAGCCCGCCTGATCAAACCATGTGGAAATTACTAAGCGTTATCCAATGAACACTCATCTGACACTCCACAATGCCAGACTTTCTTTACCTAGCGACCTCCCGTGAGCCTTGCCTGGAGCCCGGAGACATAAAAATGTACTCCTGAAGAAACAAACTCTATGCTTCCAACCCTCTCTGACTCAAATTAAGCCCATTTTCTAGGATTTTACTTGGGAATAATTTACTTTAATTGAAATGCTTTCTGTAAACAACCTAGACCTTTTAATTTCGGATCCAATTTACCAGTCAGAATTCCAAAATTAAAACGTTTAAAAGATCGCGAACCCAATAAACGCCCTATGGTGCAAGGACTCACTGTACACTTGCTTGAAGACTACTTCTCGCTTGATTAAAAATGGAAACTTCTTCAAAAAGTGTTTCGTCTTCCATACGTGTTGCCTCGAAGTCGATCCCGGAGAAATAAGAGCGGGCGTCGCGTCGTTTTTGCTTATATAGACCTCCTCAAAACCGCGCCAAAAAGCGGCGTCCCACATTCCTACTCTATCGTCCTAGCGCCCTCTAGCGTTTAACGCCAACCCATTTCAAACATCCCGAACGCCCCGCCTGGCCTTCGTTCAGAAACCTTTGATAGTCAAGTTATAGAATTTACTAAACTATTCAAAATATTACCTTCTCACATAATATAAACACACCATTTTGTATGATCCCTTTTTTTATTATTATTTATGAATGAACACTATTATCAAAATGGTAATTGTTCGAACATAATTTCCGAACGTATCACCTCTAGCCAAAGAAACATATTTGAAACTTTGAACCTTATCTAAGATAGAAACCAATATTCTGTACTGTTGATTATTTAACCCATATTTTTATTTAAGTTTTACATAATGTTAATTTAACATTCTGTGAGTAAAAACCTTCTCGCTATATTTATGTGATGTCATTTGACTTGTCTTAGTTCTCAACTCTGCCGCTAGTTGTCGCTGCACTTGGACAGGATTATTCCATTTTGACATGACATTTGTTTACAACAAGATTTATAATTTTACTAACTAATAACAGTTCGTGTCGATTATTTCGTGAACCAATATCGAAATACAAGTATTGTCCACACTCCCGTGAAGCAAATTCGATTGACAAAACCCTCAACAAAGTGCATCTTCTTATATGAAATAATTTGTCACAGAGTCCAACTGTTGTGAAACATCGTTGTTTCAATCCCGGAATCTCAGGTATTTATTAACTATATTTTCTCGCTAATTCAAACAAATTTACTGTATCTAACTTCCTCAGATTAATCATAAAACTTCCAAATTAAATGCAAATGACCACAACTGCTCCGCTACCATTAACCCGTTTCTTTTTCAGTGTTTACCTCAAGCAATCTGAAACCACTAAACAAGCCCCAAGCCTTATAGACAGAATCTCCCTCCCATATACACTGTGTTGACAAAGTATGAAGCAAATTCCCAGCGCAACAACATGGTAAATGGCTAATTTTGTTCAATACAACCCAGTTGACACAACCCAATTTGACTTTGTGATTTATTCCTACCCCAGGAACTATTTATACTATTAAAAATTTATTGAGGTAAGTAACATTAATACATTTCGACTTTTAAATCTTTAAGAAATATTCGAGATAGTTCAGGTGCGATTCTGAACCGTTACACGGTTCGCAGATTACTTATACTATACCTACTTATTATATCTATACAACGTGTTAATGAATAACCGCAAAAGCTCTTAGGTAGTATGGGGCTAACTCTGCAACTCAACAAAAAAAAACCGGTCAATAGCGAGTCGGACTCGCACACCGAGGGTTTCGTACCAACATAAATTTAAATAAATATAACGTAGAAATGATTTCATCGGCGAGGCTAGATTCGTGAGAGCATTTTGCGGTGTAGAATATTGCAGTTTTCGGTCAACGCCAGCTTTTGACCGATAGTGGAACTAATATAACTTTTGTTGATGATTTCTGAAAAAGTTTACTATTTAGTGACATCGTTTTATTTTCCTGTAATCTTTACATACAATAATAACATACTTATATATATATATATATATATATCACATAAAATAATTTCTGATTTTTCTCTATGCAAACTTTATTTACGGGAACGGTATTTTTTTTACATTTTTCATCAGAAGTCGAAAACTATGCGGCTTAAGAAAAAAAGAAAAAATGTTCAAGAATGTGCAAGCAGCGCTCTTTCATATGATAACCCATATGACCTAGTAGCCCTACTTCAAATTTTTAAGACCCCCTTTCAGTCTCTGTTGAAAAAAAAATTATAAAAAAATATATTTCTCTCTTATTTGCAAAATAGTTGGGCAAACGTCATCTAAAACTAACCCAAATTGCAAGTTGATAGCATTAGTAACCCTAAAAATCAGCTGTTCCATACATTCTGGGCGAGTAGGTATTGACAATTTGTATGAAACAGCAGAATTTTTTGTTGAGTTGCACAGTTGGCCGGGAATGTTCAGTGGGTGGACGGGGTCGGGACTGAAAAGTAGTTCATATTCATTAGCACAATCACCACCTAAGAGGTTTTGCGCTTATACAATAACACGTTGTATAAATAAAAATGAATGTTGTTAAGCGCAAAACTCGAGAACGGCTGAACGCAATTCGGGTGTTATTTTTTTATATGTTCCTTATGTTACACGGAAGGTTTTTATGGAGAGCAAAAACATAAAAACTTCATGGAAAATAGTAAAAACAACAATTTTCTTTGTCCATTTAAACCAGCTGTCCAACATTTGACATAAATCGTTTGTCCGTGTTTCACGTCAAAACGGAGCAACAGATATTAGGGTTTCCGTACCAAAATGGTAAAAAGAAACCCTTATCACCAGTCTGTCTGTCACAACTGGACATCTCGAGAATTACTAATGCTATTGACTTGAAATTTGGAATAGCTCTTGATGACGTTTGCCTAACTATTTTGCAAATAAGAGAGAGAAAAAATATATAGTAGATTGTGCAACAAGTGCATAAAACGTACTATTTTACCCGAGATGTAGTCAATTCGAGGGTAAAATGGGTTTTATGTACAAGTTATACACTCTGCTTTTCACTTAGAGTGTGAGGAAAATAAATAACAATATTGCAAAAAAGAAAAAATAAAGACTTCGCCATATTGGCGGGAATATAATATTGGCGGGAATATATATAAAATAAGGTTTTTTCATAAGCCTCATAGTTTTCGACTTTTGATGAAAAATGTAATATAACCCCCCCCCCCCCCCTCCCCCCTTTCTTCGAAGTTTGCATAGAGAAAAATCTGAAATAGTAAACTTTTTTAGAACTCATCAACAAGAATAATATTAGTACCACTATCGGTCAAAAGCTGTCGTTGACCTAAAACTGCAATATTCTACACCGCAAATGCTCTGACGAATCTAGCCGCGCCAATGAAAACATTTTCACGTTATATTTCTTTAAATTTATGATGGTACGAAACCCTCGGTGCGCGAGTCCGACCCTCGCTCTTGACCGGTTTTTTTGGTATGGGGATAGTTTGGGAGCTGGAGAGTGACAAAGGTTACCTTTTATCCCGAAAAAATATTAGATTCCCGCGCCATAACGTGTCGGTCGTGTAGTCCACGCGAGGGAGGCCGCGGGCGGAAGGCTAGCTAGTTTATAATAAAACACATTTGAATTTAATACTAATAATATTAAAAACTAAACAAATGAAGATGTTGTAATATTTTTTTCTAACGTCGAATTGTAAAACCAAGTTTTATAACTAAGTACATATTATTTAAAAGAAACGGCCTTTGGTAGAATCTGTCAATTCATTTATCAATTCTACTTATAGATACCTATTTATTGAAAGTGAATTTATATTACGTATGAAGTAGTTAAGATCTCTACATTATGTATTTTTATAGACGTAATTTCACGTTTTAGTTACCATTTTTAATCAATTTTAGGTGTTAAAGAGCGATAAGAGTGAACTGTGAACAATGTTATTATGTTTAATGTATTCTATTTGAGCTTATAAGTAGTACGTAATAGCACAGAATAAATAATAGGTAATAGTCGGTTCGCATTAATTACTGTGGCACTCCCAAGCACACAGGTAGAGTAAACGAGAGCGGTAGAGTAACTTGCCGGCGCCGGCGGTGCTAGCTGAGTAGCTAGCACCGCCCGGCGCCGGCAACTTGGTAGAGTAGAGTAGGTACTGAAATATGGTAGAGTAGAGTTACTCTACCATATTTCAGTACCTACTCTACTCTACCAATGATGTCTACATATGTATTTAGTAGGATAGTTACTACTCTACTCTAGTAGTCTCTACCACTCTTCTCTACCGTTGACTCTATCCATGTACAGCAGCCTTATGTGCTAATAGCAAATCAACTAATTATGCACTCTAATTCACAACCGCTTGGAAAGGGAATCGGATTAGATTTCTGTGCTTTTATCTCTGTCTATTCTATAGTGAGTGAGTGACATGAAAATACATACATTCCGGTTTCGGGAATTGTTTCCAATAGTTTGTGAATAAAGGGGCAGATCTTTCAAAATTCCCATGTTTAAATTATTCTTATTGCAATGCAAGGTATCAGTATGCCGCCTTAATCACTGGCTTGCTACTTATAGGCACCATAGGAATAAAAAGAACCGGCTATTATGTATAAATTAAGTATTTATCAGTTCAAAATATATTGTAAAAAGATCGGTTATCAAATATTTCTAATAACAAGTATGTTCGTTTTAGACAGGGTATTTAAAGAAGGATAAAATATTATAAAATAATCAGTAATCCTCAAAAGTTGAACCCATGTCACTTTTGGTATATCTTCTTTTAAGTAAGGAAAATAGGAAAATATCCAAGTTTTCCTTATTTTTCAAAGAAAATGCATTGCTACATGCACCTACTTAGGTATAGTTAGGTGGGTTTTGAATACAGGTTTATGGAATCCAATTGCCAAACGTATCGTAAAGAACACTTACCCGCTTAGTTATTTAATCATATAGTTTTTTAGGTAGATTCTTTGAAATTTAATGGTGCATAAAGCCGCAATGGGTGTTATTCGAGCAAGGTGCTAGGTATGTGATATTTCACTTTTTCGTGGTCTTAGTAAAGTGTTTTTTTTTAAGATAAATTATACAATGATTAAATTATTCCGTATGGTCGGAATTTCGCGCTCTACGAAAGGAAATTTAACACATTGCAGCGAGAGGCTGTAAGATATAAGTAAAAAAAACTACGACTTGCCTAAGTCTTATTTTTAAGTAGGAAAAATCAAATTATATATGTTTTATTATTTAGGAAGATTTTAGGTGCAATCTCTCGTCACTTATGTTCCGATTCCGAGGTTGTTTTGTTGTGATGATTTGTTATTTAAACATTTTATAATTTTCTTCTAATGTTACGATGCGATCATTTCTGCAGTTTATAAACCGTTAGGTCAAAGAGTAATACATACATACTATGGAGGTAGGTAGCTGTACCTACAGTTACCTATTACCTACTACTACCTACGAAGGTGTAAGTATAATAAAATACTTTGATCATTCCATCTTAATCTAATGTAGGTTGAACCTACTAAATATGCGAATTAAAAGAGATTCTAATAGTTAATGTTAAAATATCCATATTATCATTGATGTGAACTTGAAGTGTGTTCCTGTATTTAATAAAAATGTTCAAAATAAATTAAAAATCGTTTTCCTTAAGTTTTACTGACTATTTAATATACCTACCACCACCAACTTTTGCTGAAAACTTTGGCATGACACTATGCAACAACAACCGCCTTAGCGTTATAAATGCGTAAGTTAGTTGTTTGGACAAATTAAGGCGAGGGTTCCCGACCGAAATAGGCACGCTAACGCTTGCTCGGCCGCGCGCGATACACTTCACGCGGACGCATCGGCAGCCGGCAGTGAACTGTGAACTCGCGAGCGCCCCGCGAATCGAAAATCACTTAAGGCGAGGATTCCCGACCGAAATAGGCACGCTAAGGGCGTTTGTGCACTACACTGAATTTTACCGATCCGGAAAAAAACGAATGCTTGTATTTTAATAATTATTATAAATAATAGAATTTATTTATTTCGTGTAGTTTAGGGTTCCAAACATTGAAACTACACGAAATAAATAAATTCATACTATTATAAATGATTAATTATTAAAATACAAGCATCCGTTTTTTTCCGGATCGGTCAAATTCAGTGTAGTGCACAAACGCCCTAACGCTTGCTCAGCCGCGCTCGATACACTTCACGCGGACGCAGCGGCAGCCGGCAGTGAACTGAATCGTGAGCGCCCCGCGAATCGAAAATCACTTAAAATTCAATAAAAAATTAACTGATAAAAAAATTTAAATTATGACGGCCGGAATCCCTCGGCTAATCAAAGACAATCATTTTCGTATATTTTTCATTAACTAAAACCAAGTATACTGCAAGTAATACGATATTTGGATTACGATTAGACGGATGTTTGGGATTTTATTTGACACAGTAAAATATCACCAATCGAAAAAAAACGGCCGGAAGCACTAGATAAATAACTGTAAAATAACAT
Organism: Crambus lathoniellus; assembly: GCA_949710035.1. Taxonomy (NCBI): domain Eukaryota; kingdom Metazoa; phylum Arthropoda; class Insecta; order Lepidoptera; family Crambidae; genus Crambus; species Crambus lathoniellus. Next base: position 17,795,541 of record OX453302.1, on the reverse strand, counting down.
ATATTTTTTCCAAGTTTGAAGTACTTGTGATTTGCGAGTAATCCATAATTTAAAATACCCTATTTTGGGGAATCGCAGCCTTAAAGTTCAATTAAAAATTAAATAAACATAAATTTAAACTTTTGACGGCCGGAATCCCTCGGCTATTCAAAGACAATTATTTTCGTATATTTTTCATTAACTAAACCCAAGTATACTGCAAGTAAAAGGATATTTGGATTACGATTAGACGGATGTTTGGGATTTTATTTGACACAGTTAAATGCCACCAATCGAAAAAAAGGGCCGGAAGCACTAGATAAATAACTGTAAAATAACATATATTTTTTCCAAATTTTGAGTACTTGTGGTTTGCGAGTAATCCATAATTTAAAATACCCTATTTTCGGGAATCGGCGCCTTAATATGGTGATTCTCACACTGCACCGCACACCGCCCCGGCACATGAATAAACCGGTTTGCGGTCATTAGTACCTAGTACATTTTAAGTCAATGTTTGCGGTAGTGCGCTTCTTAACTTTGGCTAATCTTATTTCCAATAAGTTTATTTGTCGTTGCTTGCAGTTTAATGCCACATAATAGGTAGGTACTTATTATTGTCACGTGTAGGTCCTTAAACATACAGAATTAAAAAGCGAGAGGGCTCCGGCTTCCTTGGAAACCTTCCAGGCACCAGTCTCCTCACAACGCAGGTCTTTTAAAACTAAATTACATCTTGACTGTATTTAAATTATGTGTAGGGCAGAAGTTCCGGTTTTGGCTACTGCTCCGCTTTTGGCTACTTTTTGCAAGTTATCTTAAATTTGGTTAGCGACTTTGGCAAAACAGCGGATCCCGTTCAACAGTCAGTCAAACTGTCTTACCGTGACGAAAAAAGTTGCAAAGCAATACCTACTCAAGAACAAGTAACTATTTATTTTAATTTTTAGTTTTTTGCATTCACCATGCAATTTTTATTAGGTACTGAAAAATGGAAAATGAAGTAAGTATTCACAAATAATCGACCCGTCTCACAATCAGCTCCGATGGGACTCGAACCGACGACTTTTCGCTTTCCGGGCGACTACTCTTACCACTGAGCTACGGAGTCGTTACGAGAAGCGTCGAATTTATCCAATACATCTTACTAGTATAGTCAGCGTTAATTTCATCAATGTGGAGATATTACTACCCTCACACTTGGCCTGTAGGCCAATAGTCGAAAACTTCACACTTCTTGCCAACCGGGGGGACTGATAGTCTGTGGCCCTTAACATGCTCGTCAATTCGCTCCTCGCACTTTTCAGACGCCGAAGAAACGATGTTTTTATCAGTACCTAGGTAGTACTTACTTGTGATAGGCGCGAGGAGTGAAGCGACGAGCATTGGGTCAGACATGAACGAAACGCGCGAGACACAATATAGAGAACGATTGTGCGCGAGACAGGCCTGGAATACACATGCTCTTTAGTAGCACAAAACCATGCTAGTTTCGAGCAGATGCTACGTAGTATAGCAACTACATACGTTCCTATCCGACCGCCGATTTGGTATGCTCCCAGACCAAATCGCAACGTGTGTAGCGCAGATTTGGTCGGAACAGACCAAATCGGAACGTGTGTAGCGCAGATTTGGTCTGGGAGCAGACCAAATCGGCTGTCGGATCGGAACGTGTATAGACACTAGTAGCAGACAATTAGCACCGTGTATACGAAAAAAGCATGCTTGAAACACTCGAAATGATTCTGGTTTAGCTTACGTTGGATAAGGGTAGGTTGTGGGACCGGGGGAGGTCATTGGGAGAGTCCCACATATCCCCGGTACTCCCACTGCTGGGGAATGCGCATTTTCTCGACGTAAAAAAAAAGTTAGGTTAGGTTAGGCCCAAGAGCTTTCAGCATACATTGCTTTCTTTGAGCTCATTTTTAGCAAGACGTGATGCAATCAAAACAAGCAATGTATGCTTAATTAGGATCCTAATTAGGATAAGTGTAATAAATAAGCCCTTAAGAGCTTATTACACTTATCCTAGTTAGGATCCTAAATAAGCATACATTGTTTTCTTTGAGCTCATTTTTAGCAAGTGATGTAATCAAAACAAGCAATGTATGCTAAATTAGGATCCTAACTAGGATACGTGTACGGATACGGATATTTAAACTCTTCTCAGGATTGCGGCCGGACTTTATCTCAGGATTTATAACAATAAAATACAGTAGGTACCTACATTTTATGATAAGCATGAAAATGACTGCGATGTTTGATAGTATCTACACACGTTCCAATCCGACAGCCGATTTGGTCTGGGAGCAGACCGAATCGGAGGTCGGATAGGAACGTGTGTAAACACTATAACGCGTGAGCGAGACCACCGAGATCCGCAGTGAATAAAAACGATAATAATATGACTTTTTAGGGTTCCGAACCAAAATGGTAAAAAAGAACCCTTATTGTGCGACTCAGGCTGTCTGTCCGTCTGTTTGTCACAGCTGGATATCTCAAGAACTACTAATGCTATCAACTTGAAAAATAGTTTTAGATGACGATGACGTTTGCAAATCTTATTTGCAAACGTCATCTTGAGAATCTTGAGAATCCTGAGAATCTTGAGAATTTTATTTTTCTCTTAGAAAAATAAAAATATTTATATATTTTTTTCAACTGTGTCTGAAAGGGAGTCTTAAAAATTCGAAGTGGGGCAACTAGGGCATAAGGGGTATCATAATAATATGAAATAGCGCTGCTTGCACATTCTCAAACAGTTTTTATTTTGTTCTTAAGCCGCATAGTTTTCGACTTTTGATGAAAAATGTAAAAAAATACCGTTCCCCCCTTAACTCAGAAGTTTGCAAAGAGAAAAATCTGAAATTATTTTATGTGATAGAAGTTTATGTAAAGATTACAGGAAAAATAAAAGGATTTCTCTAAGTAGGTAGTAAACTTTTTCAGAACAATCAACAAAAAAAATTACATTAGTTCCACTATCGGTCAAGAGATGGCGCTGACCTAATACTGCAATATTCCACATCGCAAATTCTCTGACGAATTTAGCCTCGCCGATGAAAACATTTTTACGTTTTATTTATTTATATTTATGATGGTACGGAACCCTCGGTGCGCGAGTCCGACTGGCTCTTGATCGGTTTTTTATACGTTTCAAAGAAAGTCCTCAATTTGTAACTAAATCTCAGGATTTTTCAAATTATCACTTTCCTTGACTCTGACCCAAAAGGACGCCGATCGTGACTGGAGAATGGCAAAGAAGTCGGCAACATTTAGCATCAGCAAACATTTCTTAAGCACTGCACTGCAATGTCTCGGCAACCTCATCAGAATGCGGAAGGCATCATTATATTGAACTTTTGTATATTTCAACCTACCTAATGTTGAGATGAATAAGCGTCTGATAACATCCTCATCACTCAGCTGTTCATGAAACGTGCCCTACTTACCTGAATTGGTGAACGTGAATCGGTCACGAACCGTCGGAAACGCTCCCGACAGCGGAATGTAATGCACTGGTCTCTGTCACTCACTACTTATAGAATAGACAAAGCACAGAATTCGAATCCGATTCCGTATTCGACGATTCGTGAATCAGCAGGCATATAACCAGACCGGTAGCATCCTCTCCGGACCCCTACCCCTACCTTTATCTTCGTAACGTTGTATTTCAATCCATGTTGTTCAGCATAATATGCCTCGCAGATTGAAAGTAGTTTACTGTCCACTACCTGAGAAGCACCATGTCACCTATATCTTAACACTGTGACCATGTCATCGGCGGTGTAGCTCAGGCTGTTAACACATAATATGTTATCAGCATGGCAACTCGTTCTAGAGCTTCTCAGCCTCTCGATCAATTCATTAACATAAAGACAATCCTACTATCCTACTAATATTATAAATGTGAAAGTTTAGATGTTTGGATGTTTGGATGTTTGTTACTCAATCACGCCGAAACGGCTGAACGGATTTGGCTAAAATTTGGGACACAGATACTTTGTACCCTGGCACAGTCTGTGATTTCGAACTAGTTTTGGCCATCTTGGTTTTATGTTAACATTTGATCAATTTTGTTAAATAATGGATAATGGTAAAACTCCTACAATTTTAGCTAACGTAGTTTAGGAGATATTTGAAAACTCGAGAAAAATCCATAGAAACCAGAAAAACTGTATGTCTCAGTTAACATATATTATTATGACTTACCTATGTTCATGTTAAATTAAAACAATCTTAAAGTACCATTATCATATAACAAAAGTAGAAAATCACTATGATAAACGACGTTATATATTTTTTACTCTAACATTGAATTTAATTTATTTCTCCATAATCATACAATATTAGCAGTCGATTTTTATACAAAACCATTCCGTGTAATTAGTATTAAGATCCATAAAAAAACGGCATTAAAATAATGCATGATTTCCGTTATTTCTTCTTCTAAATATTGCAGTTAGGGTTGTCACCATGATAGAGTACCCCGGATATTAGCTTCCCTGACATTCATTTATTTCTTGCTTATTGTCATTTTATTCGATGTTTTGTTAGTACAAGCGCACACCATAGTCAAGACTGTTTTAAGACAGTCTTGTCTCACATAGACAAGACTGTCTTTGTAAGACACGGAAACAAAACAGTTATTCCGACGTCACAGTATTAAGATACTCCTTACAGTAGCGCAACGCCTTTGTTAACGCGCGATGCCGCCGCCGCCGGTGTAAGTACTTACGCTGTCCTTCGCAGATACGCAAGGGTTCACCCTTGTTTGGTAGAACAACGTTTCGTCGAAAATCTTAATTATAGTTACTATAAAGTCATTTCACAGAATTATTCATTTGATCGAATGTTCATTTGTCATAATTTTCTTTCGTATAATTATTTATTTGGACGAATGTCATTTTACCGAATTTTCAATTGCGCTAATTTTATTTGGACGAATATCATTTTACCGAATTTTCAATTGCGCTAATTTTATTTAAACGAATGTTTAACTAGACTAATAATGATTTAGTCGAAAGATCGTTAATATTTGAGTGGCTCGGAAGTCCTGTAGAACACGTTCAAACAGAAATCAGATCGAAATTATCACTTTTAGTGGATATTGTTCGACCTAACTCGGGAACCAGCAAAGACGCCAATACTGCTCGGACAGCATTAAAAGATGGGAATAGCAAAACTTTTGCTGATATTTTAGGGATTGATGAATGGCTTGTTGATGATTTCCACACAATTTTGGTGGCTCTCTCATCTGGGTTAGCCATAGATGTAGAAAAATTTCGAGCGTTTTGTGCTACAGTGGCTGAAAAATACATAGAAAAGTACAACTGGTACTACATGTCAGTCACTGTACACAAAATACTAATGCATGGATGGCAAATTATTGAGGCGAGTCCTTTGCCAATAGGAATGCTGTCCGAGCAGGCCGGTGAATCTAGGAATAAATTTTGGCGCTATGACCGAGAGTACCATACCAGAAAGATTAATAGAAAGACTACTGTCCTTGACCTGTTTCACCGTGCTCTCGAGTCGTCAGACCCCTATCACTACTTAAGTCAAAAATAAAACTAATCATTATTTTGATCTCGTATTGGCAACCCTATTTCCATAGAAATCTGTGCCCGTAGTCACAAAGTAACTACGCGGGCGGGCGGTCGCCCTAGCAGAGAGTCCGAGAGAACAAAGTGCCATTTTCGTCACGCACACATAGACGTCACATATACAGGCAAAATGGGACAGTTTGGGACAGTACTCAGTCGCGAGTATCGCAAAGAGGTCAGTGATCGCAAGTTCCAAAGAGCATTTAATTGATCACTTCACGTCCGCGCCGCTACGTGTCACTGTGACACTTATATACCAATTTTACTATTAATTAACAAAAATTAATAACCAATATTATTACAGTTGCAGTGTATTTGGTTGTCTAAATACGACTAAAAACTGTGCATACACGTTCTTTAAATTTCCAAACGATATTGAAAGGTAAGTTATGTCAAACTGTTTTCTCTTGTTGGTAGGTGAGTATACCTAGGTACTTTTGGGACTAGCCGCTTTGATAACGACTATGAACCATACACATTCATCTTAGAGTTAGCTGGTTGTGGTAAAACGCCAGTAATTGGGTTCTATTGTCCTTATTTAGATGTTATAGTATTCTCAAAACTTCTTGGCGGTTCAGCGAACACAGCCACAAGTCATGTTGACGAATTTTCAAGTAAAAGTTGTCGTTGCATTTTCTTTTATTTTAGCAGTGTTATGAAATCCTACTTACATTTTAGAGACTTCAGTTATTAAACCCCAAATAACATTTTACTTGCAGTATTTTTTTTCATCTAAGCGCACGGCAGTGTGCCAGCCAAGTTCAGGAAAGGACGCCAATCAATAAATCCCAAATAACATTTCACTTGCAGTAAAGTTTTCTTTATCTAGGCGCACGGCAGTGTGCTTGCCAAGTTTGGGAGAGAACGCCAGTCATTATACTTACCCCAAATAACATTTTACTTGCAGTAAAGTTTTTTTTGACGCACGGCAGTGTGCCAGCCAAGTTCAGGAGAAAACGAACCACGCACGATTATGCGTATACCTATTTATTTTAACGTCTTAATCGTAGGAGTGCCATAGGCTATTTTCGTTGCAAAACTAACTAGTTCATTTTAAAAATCAAATGATTTTTTTTTCAGACGAACCTTATGGATAAGTTTAATTGATCGAGAAGATGTACGCAACAAATGGTCAACATATCTTCGAGTTTGTGAGGCCCATTTCGAAACCAATTCTATAATCAAGACATCGAACCGAACTGTCCTGAAAAAGGCATTAGTGCCTTTTTCAGGACAGTTCGGTTCCCAAACTTTTGCTACCTGTCAAAAAAAATTTAAATGAAGAATCGCAAGCAACTGTGGAGACTAATGAATCTTGTACACAATATGAAAAAGTTAAATGTGACTCAAATTCACAAATAGCAACTCACGTTTCTGCAAATTCTCCCAGAAAAAGAAAGCTGAAAAACGACATTCTTGAGTGCAAGAAAAGACTATGAAGAACAGCTGCGCCAGAAACAAATATGAACCTGTTTACATCTCGATAGCGTAGCTTCTATGACGTTCACAACTATTGTAAAAACCAATCTAAATTGAATAAACAAATTTGACTTTGACTATTAAACTACTTATATTTTTTTATTTACCTATATACGATAAAAACACAACATAGGTATTTAAATACACTTTCTTGTTTTCAAAATAGTTACCACTATTGCTTGATACAGTTCTTGCGTTATAAAGGTTTTTAAATTTTTGTAGATGACAAGTTAGAAATTCAACATTTAAGAAAATATTAATTATTTGAAGTTCTTGAACGAAAAAATTTATGGAACTTGTAACCCATTTAGATTTCAACTATTTTTCGCTGAACTTGGCACCTTTTTTACCTTTATGTTTTCATCGAACTTACTTAGTGCCTTTTTCACGTTTATGTTTTTAGTGGGATAACTATCACACCATATTTATATCTTGTACATAGAGTACATTATAACATATAGGAATGGAATACATTACAACATAATAGGTACGGTATAGGTACAATAGGATCTTGTCTTCGTCGTGTGTGGCGTCGGGACTTTAAATGGATATTAGATGCTCTGTTTACCATCTAAGCAGCATCTAAGGCATGTAAACTTGTTACGATGTATGTATAAACGAATTTATTTATGTATGATTGTTAACTTTTACTACTTACTCCTTTTTAAATTCAGAATCAATACAGAAGCAACCCTAGTGAGTCAGACAAGGATAGGTATAGATTTTCAAAAATGGTGGGAGCGGTCCTTCTGTAAACTCTTTATTTTGTGGTACGGTATAGGTACAATAGGATCTTGTCTTCGTCGTGTGTGGCGTCGGGACTTTAAATGGATATTAGATGCTCTGTTTACCATCTAAGCAGCATCTTAGGCATGTAAACTTGTTACGATGTATGTATAAACGAATTTATTTATGTATGATTGTTAACTTTTACTACTTACTCCTTTTTAAATTCAGAATCAATACAGAAGCAACCCTAGTGAGTCAGACAAGGATAGGTATAGATTTTCAAAAATGGTGGGAGCGGTCCTTCTCATAGCAGGAATAATACATCTATGGTCCTTCTGTAAACTCTTTATTTTGTGCCGTAGTGTAAGTTTTTATGTCAAAAAACGCAAACTATTTCGAATGCGTATTAATGTCAATTTGTATGAAAACTGTATTAGCGCCTCTAGCGGCGAGTAGCGCGCTTATATAGTTTTCATACAAATTGACATAAACTTAGAAATGCCATAAATCCTGAATCATCTATACATATAATAAAACAGAAACGGACAAAAAGTCTGTACATGAAATATAAAAAAAAAAAAAATACTGCTATGTGATGTGTACAGGATATAGACCCCAAAACGATAGATATTAAAATTTTTGTCTGTTTGTCTGTTTGTCTGTTTGTCTGTTTGTCTGTTTGTATGTTCGCTTTTCACGCAAAAACTACTGGACGGATTTTTACCAAATTTTGTGTAGTAATAGCTTATAACCCGGGTCAACATATAGGGTACCTTTTATTGCGGGATTGCCCTTATTCCTACAGGAAAATACAAAAACAGATTCTTACTAAAATAGATGGCGCCACATGATTATGAAAATACGTTATATTTAATCGCTGTCTCAATTAATAATGAATCATGTTATTTTTTTTTACCTGCTTCAAAACATAATATAAATTAAAAACCGTCCAGGCTCACATAAAATCATAAAAATAATTTCATGTTTTTACGTCATTATATCTACTAAGCAATAGATGGCGCAGGTAGTCAGTAAGATATACCTCTCACAAAAGTACATTCGAATGATTATTTTAATTAGGGTGAAAGCCCCATCTGTTGCCACTTTAAGATGCTTTTCACTTCTTTCGCATCATAACTACTAAACAATAGATGGCGCGGGAAGTCAGTAAGATTACGATATACGCAGTACTTATAAATTCCTTGGATATACCTTTCACAAAATTACATTCGAATGATTATCTATATTAAGTAGGGTGAAAGCCCCCGCTGTTGCCACTTTAATTTTTTTTCACTTCTTTCGCCTATGGTCTTAAGTAGGTATCTAAAATTGTCAAGAATGTATCTTATACTTTTCTTTAAATTTTTAAATTTACTATACAAATAAACTACTTAATAAATTTAACCGACTCCAAAAAGTATTTGTCAACTGAAAAGGAAAAATATAATATATATTATAATTAAGGTACCTTTTTGAGGTCGGTGCCAGTCAGTTTATTTTTTTAAATTACTATTTATTTCCTAAGTTTTAGTGTATATTGTACAATAACATACCCACGAAAACTACTAAACCGATTTTGATGAATCTTAGACTGTTCCCAAAGTTAGAATACACCTAATTTAAATCAAATAGAATCATCTCGATATGCCTTTAGATTTCGAGAAATTCGTGGACATACATAGTAAAAACATATAACTAAGTATTCATATACTTACGAAATTTAGTTTTATTTTAGTCCATTAAAAACCTATTTTTTAAACTTAAAATGTGCGAAGGGTGCCGATCGATGTGTTTTTATTGTCAATCAAATTTTAAAAGATACATCGCGAAATCAATACTTAACTAACTTAGATAAAATAAAAGAAACATCTAATTCGATGTAAACTGAAAAGCGTTTATTGAATAATATTCCTATGTCATAAAGAATTATTACTATTGTTATTATGACTTAAAAGTCATAGATAAAAAGTATATTACCAAGCAAAAGTTATTAACGAAATGTTTTAAGCTAAGTAAGCACTCGGGGCAGTGGCCAAAACTGAAGTTCTCACCCTATTGATGTAAAATTTATATTTCGCATTTCCACTCGACGCTAGATGTCGCTACAGTAAGTATAGTGCCACAAATATATCTGAACCGGTGACAGTGGTCCTGGAGGAGCCACTAGCAATACAAAATTAACTGTCAAAATGGACTGCCGGCAGTCAACAGTATATTTAGTACCAAAAAATAACCACTGTGTGAAATAAGTTTGTCACAATGTAGACAAAATGTCACCAATGTAGTTTTGAAAAATTTGCTCAAACGCTAAGTGGCCAGTACGTAGTTACCTACACCTACAGTGCCACAAGCTTTTCTGTTCCGGTGACAGTCGTGACAGAGGAGCCACTTGCAATACGAAATTAGCTGTCAAAATGGACTGTCGTACATGAAGTTTGACTTAATACTCTGAGGTAACTGGAGCTCTCACCCTGAATAAAAAAGTGTCGCCAGCAAATTTGACATTTATGTATGTAGTGGCAGGTAGTGGCTGTCAGCTGTCTCATATGACCATACGTATTTTTTTAAAGTGTAGGTGAGACGGAAGACAGCCACTGTGTTATTTGTGGTATTCAAAAAATTGTTCGTACTACACTCTCCAGTTACCTCAGTATTAAGTCGAGCTTCATGCTGTCGTATGAAAACTGTTTTAGTTCCTAAGATAATCACCGGAACAGAAAAGATTGGCGCACTATACCTACCATTTTTATGTCATTTAACCGGCTCTGGCTACTTAGGCCTTCAGCCGTAGGTACCATCCAATAAAATAAAGGAATATTAAAAATAGTTTTCTATCTAACTTATTTATTCATTTATTTACTAGGAAAGCTTACATAAGTGATGATTGATTAAAATTAAATAATTAAATGGTATATCATTACATTTTATACCTGTTACTTAAAGAAGAAATGTCTCCATATTAAAATACTAGCCTTCCGCCCGCGACTTCGCCCGCTCGGACTAAACGACGACGTTATCCCACGGGAATGTGATATTTTTCAGGGATAAAAAGTAGCCAAAGGCAGCCATTACATCCAGATCGCGATCACTGATCGTGATCTTGATCGCGATCGAGATTTACTTTGTAGATATTTTGCGATCAAGATCGCGAGCCGTCAACTACCTTCGTACACAGTCAATCTGCATCGCGATCATTGATCATTGATCATTGATCCAGATTGACTGTCTAATGGCTGCCTAAGTATGTCACTTTTCAGCTGCCAAACTATTCCCATTCCAAAAGTCACGTCGATCCGTTGCACCAATTTTGACGTGAAAGACGGACAAACAAACAAACTCACTTTCACATTTATAATATTAGTATGGATACACACAATATCTTTTTCATTTTATAGTAAAAATATGATTGGCCTGATATTATGCATTACTAAGTAAGAACTTCTGTTTGAATCGTGAAAGCGCGCATAATAATATGCGCAAAACGATAATACGCGCTCTAATCGCGCGCGGCAAGAGTGCGCTTCACCACTGGAGCTCCATAGTAGTGGTTGGAGTGGACGTGCCTCGTGCGATCCAAGAGCACCAAGAGAACAAATTAGATCCATGATCCCCAATCTTAGATCGTGGTTGGCCAATCCAAGATGGATCGTTTGGTGTGGTTCAGTCTTATGAACCTCGCGTAGAATAGATCTATTGCCCGCTAGCAAGCAACGTCGAAGAACGAAGAACGAAGAACGGCTGTTCAAAATAATCGTTATCATTATACACTGTTATGTGTGATACATGCATTTTTGCGTATAAAAACCATATGAAAATATAGATAAGTTATCACAACTTACTGTAAATCGAGATTTGACAGCCTAAACCGACCTAGATAGCGGTTTAAATTTAAATTGGGATCGGTAACAACAAGTAGCTAAATGGGATTTAAAAGAAAATCGAGATCCAAGTGGCTCTTTTGAGTTATGAAGAAGAGAAGAGAAGTTTGTTTTTTTTGTCGCCTCTAAGGGATTGCAGACTTCAGTATTTAATTTGACATACATTTTAGCTTGATACCTCCCACGCATACTTGAGAAAAAGTTTCTTGACAGACGGACAGATTTTTGAATGAGGGCTCAACTATGTTCATGCAGCATATGATAACAACATACCATGTTCATACCCTAGCCTGCATATTCGATATTCTTTAGACCCTTTTAGTAGAGAATAGGACTTCAAGAAGAGCGTTATGAAATCTGAGCAACAAACACACATAAACTAAACTAACACAAAAGTCACTACACCGCGCGTACGAAGTCGCGGGCAACAGCTAGTTAGAGATAAGCGTGTGAAATTTTGGTATAATATAGGTAGGCCTAAGCTTCATTTAATAAAGATAAAATGAACTGCTAATATTGTCAGATTTCCTGAAATTTTAAGAAAACTTTTAAATTTCATAAAAAATTATAACTTATGATTTAGTGACGGCAGAAAGCTGTTTTTTTTTGTATATTATGTGGACCATTATCCAAAAACTACGAAAGAAAAAACTATAAGTCTATCGATTATGTTTTACGAGAAAAAAAATTAACCAAGTTTATTAAAGTTCAATGACCTTCCATAGAAAAATATATAACTTAAAAACTGGACAAGATATTCAAGAAGGAGTTTCTTATTTAGACGTATTAAGACATAATGCACATTATTATAACATAAAATCAAGGTGAAAAAAATTCATCCAAAATCCCACACAGTGCCTGGAGCTGGAGAGGAACATAGGCTACTTTTTATCCCGGAAAAACATCACATTCCCGCGGGATAACGTTGTGTAGTCCACGCGGGCGAAGCCGCGGGCGGAAAACTAGTCAAGTATAATTTTGGGATTAAGTAAGTAAATATTTACCTAATTGTGCAAAAATACATGCATAATTTATTTACGAATTAAAATCTGCAAAAACTTTATTAAACTCTGAACGAAACTGATATTTGCAAACATCTTTACTTTTTTTTAAATAATAAAATTAGTGACGAAAATTTCTCTTTGTTCGATAGCTTTAGGTAGGTACAAACTTAGCGTGGTTTATTTGTGTTATGCCAAAATGGTCTTTAACTTCGGGGCCGACCGCCGAGTCTCCGATCCTCCGGAGACGCAGAGAATAATGTGTGGAGCTTGTACGGAGTTTTCTGGAGCTTCGCCGGCCATTGCCGCGGCACGCTCACTTCGCTCGCTTGGCTTGCGCTTTATTTTCACATCTAAGGGCTTATTTATTATTACACTTATCCTAATTAGGATCCTAATTAAGCATACATTGATTGTTTTGATTGCATCACGTCTTGCTATAAATTAGCTTAAAGAAAGCAATGTATGCTGAATTAGGATCCTAATTTAGCCAAGTGTAATAAGCCCTTAAGGGCCTAACCTAACCTAACCTAACCTTTTTTTTTACGTCGAGAAAATGCGTTACGCATTCCCCGGCAGTGGGAGTTTACCGGAGATATGTGGGACTCTCCCAATGATCTCCCCCGGTACCACACCTACCCTAATCCAACGTAAGCTAAACCAGAATCGATGAGGGGCCGAAGGAGGGGGGACCTACCCACTAAAAACTCGACGACGCCCGTTCACATCACCTCGTGGCGAATGGCTAGTCGAACCAGTCGTCGTCATCAGACGAAAAGTCGTTCAACGAGCCACTACCACCGGGTGGAGTCACGGGAACCCTTACGGACACTTCCGCGGTCTCACCGGCGATTGCCTGCCCACGGCAGACCAATCCATCAACCCCAAAAGACGAGGACGATAAAGAGTATCCCGAGACATAAGGGACACCTCTAGTCGGTGAAGGCCTGTGCAATGCAGAGCTAGGGCCTCCCATGCCCTGATGAGCGGCAATGCTCAGGAGAGGGATTACAAGGGAGCGATAGCTAATCAATAGGATGAAATCAATAATCTTAAAAAGACGTTTGATGTGTCTAAAGAGGAGCAATCGGCCAAATATGGCAAGCTGATAAATCTCAGCCGAAAGATGCTTGAAAGGAAAGACGCGATGGCTCAAGAGATAGTGGAGCTGAAGGCTGCCCCCCCCCCCCCCCCCCCCTCATGGACGACCGATCTAAAACCTATTTTGGCCGAAATGAAGAGTTCCCTGCTTGAAACGATGGATGACCGTCTGGGTGCGTTGGAGAAACGCCTATTTGAGACCCCTAAGAAGCCCATATTACAGCCGAATGGTGGAAGTCCTGTTTCCACAGTGACGAGTCCTGCTCCCACAGGACAAATGACTTGGACGGATGTCGTGCGCCGAGGGCAGCAGATGATAGCGGCGGACGCTACAACACCGCCGACAGCTCCAAAGAGAAAAGAGCAGCAAAGCCGTCCCACAGAAGCTAGACGAAAGCCTCCCCCTTCTGCCAGCACTGCGGCTGTTGTGCTCACTCTTCGGCCGTCAGTGAAAGAGCGGGGACACGCCGACGTCATTCAAAAGGTGAAAGCCAAAATCTCCCTTAAAGATATTGGCTTAGAGAAGGGATTGAGCATGAGGCTTACGCAGACGGGGGCCAAGCTCCTGAGTTTTAAAGACGACGATGGGACAAAGGCGGACGCGTTAGCTGCCAAACTTCAGCAGGTGGTAGGCGACCTTGTGACGGTTGGGCGGCCGGTGAAAACGGCTGACATTGAAGTTACGGGGCTGGATGACACAGCCCGAAAAGAAGACGTCGTGGAGACCGTGGCCACCATGTCCGGCTGCGACCTTAACACAATCAAGGCGACGGAAGTAAGACAGGACTTGTATGGCAACCGCTACATTTGGCTTAAGTGCCCGGTTGCCGCAGCGAGGGCTGTGTCTGATGAGGCATTAATTAATGTTGGGTGGAGTGCCGCAGAGGTTAGATTGCTTGCCCCTCTCCCTTTGCGCTGTTATAGGTGCATGGGGGTTGGGCATACTAAGCCGTTATGCCCGTCCGACAAAGATCGTAGCGGGCTTTGTTTTAAGTGTGGGCGCCCAGGTCACATAGCCGTGGCGTGCAGTGCTGAGCCTAAGTGCCAGGTTTGCGCCGACTGTGGTCGGCCGTCTGGGCACGTAATGGGGAGCCGGCGGTGTGAGCCGCCATTGGTGAGGGGCAAACGCCCCGAAAATAAACCCCCGGAGAGCGTGGGTAAACGCCCCGAGGGGGAGGACAGCGACAAATCAGATGGAAGCGCCGCGCACAGGGACAGAAGTCCACTATCACACGGTGCGCAGGAAAGGGGGAAAGAGTCTCCAGAAAACCTGGACGGCCGGGGTATGGAAGCCCCAAGAAATCCGAAGGTTCGCCGCTCTGCGCGCCTCTCGGATGAGAGGCGACACCAGGACGCGGCAAAATAGGTAGAGGGGTCGGGCGGCGGAGCGGGGAACTTCATCGTCCACTAGGGCTCCCGTGGTGGAGGAGCACGCTTGGTGTTCTCAGCGCCACACCGGAGGCAGGACGTTCTGTCGTCCAAACGTAGAAGAGCGTCGACCGCGGACGCGAACACGGGGCGGAGAGCGCGGTGCTTGACACAACTGTCCCGCAACCTTCGTCCGCGTGGGTAAAGAACACCCCGGGGGTTTTAGTGGGTTCAAGCCCCACATATCCCCTTCGTCTCCCCGGGCGGGGGGGAATGCGACGGCATTTCCCCCGGGTCACAAAAAAAAAAGGGCCTCCCATGCCCCGACCCCGCAGGCCTCCGAGAACAGGTGAAGGGTTTTGATTCCCTCTCTCTGATACCTACCTCTCTGATCATGTCCTCGACCATAGCTTTTTCATGTCTCATATTCTGAAAGTAACTCCTAACTTGCCTAAAATGCGGGTTGAAAGTGGTATGTGGCGGCCCTAGGTCCGTTATGAAATTTAAAAAAGGAATAGGAGGGGAATGTCAAAATCTATAATAGCATCTACACACGTTCCGATCCGACAGCCGATTTGGTCTGCTCCCAGAACAAATCTGCGCTACACACGTTCCGATTTGGTCTGGGAGCAGACCGAATCGGATAGGAGGTCGGATAGGAACGTGTGTAGAGTCTTATCTCTTTGGACATTTTTATTTACCAAAGGTGTACAGGCAAAGGCACAGAAGCCTATACAGCCATGTTTTGCTATTATATAAAATAAATAATATCGTAGAATTATTATTTTAATATCTAAAATATTGTTTTTTTTAAAGAATGCGTTTTTAGAAACAGATTAAACCAAACAAGTTATTTGTAACAAAAAATCAAGCTATTAATTTCATGGAATTGCATAGAGTACGGGTCAAACACCAAACAAGACTGTATGGACTTAGTTTCCCTTGCCTTCCTTAAAACAGAGAAAATGAACAAAAAAGTTAGTCTTTCGAAAATTCGGCCATAGGAAAAATATTTTTCAGATTATTTCTGTTTATTTTTACTTTCCTCATAATATTCAAAATGAAAAGTATAGTGTTTACTTCGGGCGTATGGACCCATAACCGTCTCGAACTATCGGCGCCCTCACTTCGTTCGTGCGCCAAAACACTCGACTGTTATGGGTGCCATACATCCCTTGCTAAACAATCTACTATAACAACGCTTGGGAGTGACAGGTCCTGCCCTATAACCGCTCTAAGAACGCGGCGTTGTGTGACCCATGCTGGGCACAGTTCCAGCGTATGCTATGCTGTGCCCACTGGGGCCAGACAGTCCTGACATTGTGGAGTAGGCTCCCTTCTTGCAATCTTGTGCAGATACTTACGAAAGCAACCATGCCCGGTAAGTATCTGCACAAGGTGAAAGTTTAGTGCACCATGTTTGCGGTCTCGCTCACACTGTGTTAGAACTGGTATCAATGCCTGTGCCTCTAGTGTTCTCTGCCAACCTAACCTAACCGAATTATTACCACAGATTACTAAGTTATTACATTCACTTGTAATTACTGAAAAGTCCTTGCGCAACCTTTCGGTCACTCCAATCCAACCCGTTATTCACAAGACCATGACCGATTCCAGCTCTAACTAAAATATATTCTAGGAGTAAGTACATAATAAAATACACTATATAATTACATGAGGAGCCCGTGGTGCTGTGGATAGCGTGCTTGGCCTGCGATCGTTGAGGTTAAGCAACTTTCGCAATGGTCGGTCACGGGATGGGTGACCAAAAACTTTCAACTCGAGCTCCTCCGTGCTTCGGAAGGCACGTTAAGCCGTTGGTCCCGGCTGCATTTGCAGTCGTTAATACCCACCAATCCGCACTGGACCCACGTGGTGGGTCATGCATGGCCCATTCTCCTTATCCATCCATAAGGAAGGCCAGTGCCCCAGAAGTGGGACATTAAATAGTTAATGATGATGTTGATGATGATATAATGGGCGATTTTCTGAAAGCTCAGTCACTAGATGGCGCTGTCCCACCTATGCAGTTAGAAGGAACGGAACGATATTTTTACTTTGACGCGACTTTTTTACGTAAAACCGAACGTCAGACAGATGTTATTTATTTACCTAAATCTTTAAATTTACCTATTTCGTTTCTGTTCCTCACAGTAGTACTTATTTAATATATTATTAGTTTCCTTTGGGTTGTTAAAAAGTAATTAATTTAAATATGTTTCATACCAAAATATACCATAGACATGTACGGTCGCCAGCACGTCGGGTTACTACAAAATGTCAAAATTTATTAATTGAAACTGAACTCTTTCTGTTGGAGATAAGGTTGAATTTTATTTAAAGAAATTTGACAATTTGTAGTAACCTGACGTGCTGGGTGCGTGCTGGCGACTGTACATACTTATTCAACGCCATCTAGTGAAGCAATTGGAAGCTTTTTTTTTAAATGGCCTCTCAGAAAATCGCTCAATATGTCATCATTTATTACAAAACCTTTTTCTTGGGTCGTGACGTGTATTTTTACCTATGTCGCGTCGTGTCGTGTATTGTACCTTTCAGCCAAAAAAGTATGAGTCCAATGCCGTCAAATCTTCTAAAAAAAGATCAAGCGAATTCATGTGTTACCATATCCAAAAGCTCACCCTGCATTAAGGTAATGATTTTCAACACAAATATCATCTTTAGAGTAGGTACCTATCGTTTTAATATTAGCTTCATATCATTGCCAAAATAAATAGAATATATATATATATATATATATTAATATTACAAAGAGGAAAGATTCGATTGTTTGTTTGTTTGTTTGCATCGAATAGGCTCCGACACTACTGGAGCGATTTAGAAAATTCATCTATCATTAGAAAGCTACATTCTTCCCGAGTGACATAGGCTATTATCCCGATATTCCCACGAGAACGGGTACCAAGCAGGTAAAACCGCGAGGAAAGAACAGTTTTAAGTGTTTTGTAGGATAAAGCGCCCCACAGATGGTCAGTTCGCCTGTCGACAACAGCCTGATAGAACCCCTATTAACAGTTGATTTATACTGTCAACGTTAACGAAAACTCGGATGAACTGCTCATGTCGGTAAAGCAGTCAAAGGACATGAAAGAGATAGAGCGATAGTTTTCGGTTACGAAAACAGTTTGCCAAACTCATACTAGGTGCCCACAGATGGCCGATCCGGTCTATACCCCAAGAACTATCCGATATTTTTGTAAAAAATTCAATAACAGGCCAAATTTTTGTAAACGGCCCTTAAATATAATTTTAAGAGACTATATTTTGGAATCCAACATAATACCGCATTGGAAGGTATAATAAAAAAGTTATACCCCGCAAATGGTGCAATTCTTTCAGCAAATATGCTATCACCAATTTTATCGTTAACATGTGTTTATGTTCACCATATCTAAGCACCAAATTCGAAATCCATAAAGATATAAAACGGGAAACTAATACTTTAGGAAGAAGTCGGTTGTTTCTTATAGCATTTTTAACATAGGTGTAATGCCAATTTGAATTTACGTAGAGATTTTTTTTAAAGTTTATTTGTTTTTCATTTACAAATATAGGGGGATTATATACTTTTACGAAAGATAATAATAAATGTATTCAAATGTAAAGTGAATAACACTTATACCATTTTTGCCTATTTTTTTATAGTTTTTTTAAAGCTTTGTATTTGTTTTTTTTAATGTCGCGGTCATAAATATTGGTGGATTACTAATGAATTATTTATTAAACTAGATAATCTAATTTTCAATGTTAAGAAATTACTGATATAGAATTATTGTTGAGTCTCCATTACAGTTGCAGTCGGGAATAATTCCGAATCTTTCCCGTGGAATACTTAGGAAATATTCCGAAGTATTACGAAACATTCGGAATATTTCGATCGTCGAAAAATACGGGAGTAGGTAACGATAAAAAGGCAGCAATCGGTAAAAAGCAGTAGAAAGCAGTTGACACATATTTTGAAACACCTTCCTAGCTAGAAAAAAGTCAATCATAGTAAAAGTGAGTATGGATGGATAGATATCTTACTATCTAGGTAGGTACCTCTTAAATAAAATTTCTGTAGATGTTTTAAGTGTTGAAGAAAGTAGGTACCTCCCTACGTACGGTAGGTACGTATTATTTAAGCAAATTTTTAATGTTCTTGAATTGCTTGAAACTGATGAAAACATATTTTTAATCTATGATATTAAGGTAAGCTGATGAGAATCGGCTTGTACCTATGTACCCTTCGCTACGCCACTGCTAGGTAGGTAGGTACAAACCTCGGCACCGAGAAGCCGTCTTCTAGTAGAGTAGCAAGTGCCGAGGCTTATCATCACTTCACTATCACTAGGTAGGTAGGTACATAGTATAAAATAAAGTCGCTCTATGCATCTGTCTGTCTGTTTCTAAGCTTTCTTCTTTTAAACCACGCAACGGATTTTGATGCAGCTTTCACTGTCATTTAGAAAATTTAATTCCAACGGTTTATAAATACATACAAAACATTCTAATTACTTACGTATTTATGTACTTTATAGAGAAAATTACATGTTTTTTGGTGAAGCCGTAAAAAACGATTTTTCGAGCGGTTACATTGCGAACGCTGAACCTTATGAGATGCATCAAAATAATTTACTACGGAATTGTATATCTCCTAAGGTTGACTCACAGTAACCATTTTTATCTTTAAGTAATTTAAAAATATTACTTTATTTGCACAGCTAATTTCTCCTATAATCGTTATTAATCCTTATCCAAATAAGTTACCTTGGCCATTTAATGTAGGTAAATCAAAATTGTCCTTTACCCTATATCATTTAAATGAATACTTTAGAAGTTAAATTACTGTAACTGTCGAAACATCAACAAATTGTTCAAAAGAAGCCGGGCCGGGTCGCTAGTACCTAATAAAGTAATAACAAGAATAAAAATTAGTTTTAGTGCTATGCTAACAGTACTTACCTACTTTTGTTGTTAATTTCGCCTTATGGAATAAAATAAACATTCAAATTTTACTTACGCTTAGTAACAACCAATTCAACATCAATCCATCACTGAGCAAATAAGTAAGTACTTCGTTTTTAAAGAAACAACGTTTACTTTATAAATTTTAATCGTAAATCGAAATGTTGCGAATTATTCCGAAACATTATGAATCTTTCTCGGCGGGGACGGGGCGCGGGCGAAAACTTCTCCGGGGGGCCCGCCCGCCACTCCTCGCCCCGCTGCGCGCCCCGCCCGCCGCGCCGAGCGCCACTAGACTAGAATTTATTCTGGCTCACTCATCTGTCTGTGGCGCCCGCCGCGGCTTGTGGCCGCGGCGCGCACGAGTTGTTCGTTCGTTCGTCCGTTCGTCCGTTCGCCTCGGTCGGTCGGGTCGGACGGGCGGGACTCGGGCATACGATATTTTCTAACAAGATTGACCTAAGATAAAAAGAATTGTCAATATTTTTAATCAAATCTATTTTGAAATATTCGGATGGAAATAAACTTTCTGAGAAGTATTCCGTAATTATTCCGAATCTTTCAGAAGTTTTGCAACTGTACTCCATAGAACGAATTAGTTTGGCTCTCGGGCTACTAGGCCGACAGGCGACCGGACCGTTTGTGGGCTCCTTTACGCAAAACATCTTGTTAATAATATTGTTACATTTTGCAGTATGTTGAACAGCTAGTGCCTACTAAATGTGCTACTAATAGCAACTTAAACATTTAGTAGCTAATAAAGCTAAAAGCACCAAGGGTTGCCATATAGGAAAAGATAAATACCCTATCGCAATTATTAAACGACTTTGAAAGAATTCCTCCTCATGTGCATGTGCGTGTGTAGCTAGTTTTTGAGTGTGAAGTTTCTACTTATATTGTCTACGAAAAGAAATTTGGGTGTTTTTATATTACAGTTTAATAAAAAGAGAGCGATAAACGTTACGAAAGAATCTTGATACACAACAGGATCCACCCAAAATTACATAGTTGGCTCAAGTAGAGATCTGCGTCTATTGCAATATGGCCGTCCTGTAATGATTCGGTGGTCAGTGATATTATTGTGATTTCATCTCCTAGAAAATATCAAAATGGAACTTCGCGTCGGTAATAAATACCGACTGGGCCGTAAAATAGGCTCAGGATCCTTTGGAGATATTTATCTGGGTGAGTAGGCTGAGAAATGATTGTAAACAAAGGAAGATGGTTACCTACTATTGTAGGCCAGCTGCGACTTTTTTTGTTTCGACATCTAGGTAGTGTCTTTTTATGCCTAATGCTTATTATTTAATGACAGACCTAATTCAATTACTCATATTAAATGTTGTATGCACCAGCTGAACGAATCAAGCTAATGATTTTCGACGATTATGTTATAAATTTTATGATAATTTGTAGATATCTTTACATTCTATGCAACAATAAGTATGAGTTAAAATATATTATATTCTTCCTATCCCTAAGTAATTAACTACTCTTTGAAGATGTATTTCATCAGTACCATCAAGAGATGGGGGGTATTTCAGTATTGATTTGAGACAGTTTCATCTTGTCATTTTCAGGAACTAATATTGTTACCAGAGAAGAGGTAGCTATTAAATTAGAATGTATAAAAACAAGACACCCACAGTTACACATAGAAAGCAAATTTTATAAAGTTATGCAAGGAGGAGGTAAGTAAATATAACTTTTTGTCATACATAATTCGATACACATTTTTCATGGATCTACATGCATGTGTGTGTACATAAACATGATAATTTTTAAAATATTACTAGATGATTATCAGTATTTATGGATCAAACAATATGTCCAAATGCAGGACTAATTCAGCTTAAATAATTATGATGAATTTACAGTTGGTATTCCTGAAATCAAATGGTGCGGATCAGAGGGAGACTACAATGTTATGGTTATGGAGTTGCTCGGGCCATCTTTGGAAGACCTCTTTAACTTCTGCTCACGTCGTTTTTCACTAAAAACTGTGCTACTCTTGGCGGACCAACTCATCACTAGAATCCAGGACATACATTACAGAAGCTTTATCCATAGGTATGTGACATTTCTATAACCAGCAATATCATTTGTGTTGATGCAGGTTGTAGGTCAGAGATAATAATATGAATGTCTTACAATTTTATCTGTTACTTATATCATCAATGGAAATCATAAATCTGATGTCAATGTCAACAGTTAACTTTTTACATTTTGATATGCATTTTGAGTTAATTATCAATAATTTATTTAATTTTTACAGAGATATCAAGCCAGATAATTTTCTTATGGGTTTAGGTAAAAAAGGAAATTTAGTGTATATTATAGATTTTGGCTTAGCTAAGAAGTACAAAGATCCAAGGACACTGCAACATATTCCATACAGAGAAAATAAAAATTTGACAGGTAAATTATTTGAAAATGTCTATGGGAAATACTCAACTCTTATGAAATAACTTATTACTTATAATATAAGTAAGGATATTATCCTTGTCTAAAATAGTAAAATTGCCAAAGCTGTGTATATCTTTGGTGTACAATCAGAATCATGCGCTACTTTGTCTATTTCTTATAATGAAACATTCAAATTATGTCATAATATTTATTTTTCATTAGCCATATCATAGCCATCAAGATGTTACACTTTTTTATTGCATTATGAATGCCCATATTCTAATTTTTATGTGCGCTAAGAAAATATAAATGGTATTGACACATACATAATAGACACCCTTAATACAATTACAGGTACAGCCAGATATGCTTCAGTGAATACCCATTTAGGCATAGAACAATCTCGTCGAGATGACTTGGAGTCCCTGGGTTATGTTTTAATGTATTTCAATCGAGGAAGTCTCCCATGGCAAGGTCTTAAGGCAGTCACCAAGCGCCAAAAGTATGAGAGGATATCTGAGAAAAAATTATCTACACCATTTGATGAACTTTGTAAAGTAAGTATTATTAAAGTTAAAATTTTTTGTATTTGGTGCAAAGCAAAATGTTGCTTCTAATCAAGGAAAAGGGTCTTATTTTCTAGCATATGCTGCATAAAAAATGTCTAATGCTGATTTTCTCGAGTTTTAGTCCAATACCATATAAAACTATTTCTTTGCACGAATAAGCCTGTCATAGAACCCATGCTACATTGAACAAAGTATAAGGCTGCCTGTCTATTGACGCGGAGCGAGGCGTCGGAGCGGAGAAACGAAATATTACTTAGGATATGTAATCCTATTGGTTAATATTTCCTCGTTTCTCCGCCGCTTCGCTCCTCGTCAATGGGCAGGCAGCCTAATGGCTACTGCTGACAATTCAGGTAGTTTCATAATACAACATTATCTTTTTAGAACCATCCTATCGAATTCCAACGGTACCTGAAGTACTGCCGGCGCTTGCGTTTTGAGGAGCGCCCTGACTATGCACATCTCCGTCAACTGTTCCGCACCCTTTTCCACAGACAAGGATTTACATATGACTATGTGTTTGATTGGAACATGCTTAAATTTGGTATGTATTATTAAATAACTTATTTAGTTACTGTCTGGTTACTGTCATAATACTATTCTCTGATACAACGTGAGGTCACAGTAGTGTACTACTAGAGGTAGGTTTTGTTTCAAAGTGTGCTGAATATTAGTTTAAAGTCCATAACATACGACTCGTTCACACGACGACGTTTGACGTTTTCACGATTCTTCATTTTTTGACGGCGGTAAGGGCGTGAGCAGTTTGGATACGTTTTCGTACGATGCTAATTCTTGCCAAAACGTATCCAAACTGCTCAGTGGTTGTACTAATTGTATGTACGGCTTACCCAGTGTGCGCACTCCCATCCCATAGTTCTTGGAAGGTTGGGATCATTCGTGCGTGATCGTAAAATTCATACGAAAACGTATCCAAACTGCTCACGCCCTAATGATTTTTAAATGCCAGGTTCCTACAATTACAAATCGTGAAAAATCATGGATTCGTCATTCTATAACTACTTTTGAATTTCGGGTTTTTTTGTGAGTGAATCGTCAATGACGGATCCAGTGTCAACGAGCGGTTACATGTGCTTTATATCGAGTCCATATACAATATTGGTGTATACTTTAATAATTCAATGTTGATTTATAGGTGGACAAAGAGGCAATTACCAGTCCGGAGGTAGCGACCGCACTCTTAGGCGCCATGAACAGAATCAGGAACAGGAAAATGGTAAGTTTAAAGAATTTTTATTTTACCATCTTAACATCTTAATTATGTTTATAACTATATTTATTATTTCAAATGTTAATATCATAGGGTTTATTTATACTTGTTCTATAGTTAACTAGAACGCAACTTGTATGAATAGTGTTGGAATGTTACTTGGTTTATAAAAAGAATAATCTACTACCCACTTTGAGTAAACTTTAAATTTATTTGTTATTAATTAATTTTATGTAAGTGACATTGTCTTAATAAGATAGAAAAAAAGATCTTTGAACTGTACTAAGACTAAGTTAATTAGCTCATCGTTTTTAATGTATTTAAAATCTTTTTCTACATATTTAAATGTAAAGGTTTATCATCGAGCTTTAATCAAAGCATGTCTTTTTTTCTTCCAATTTTTCTTCTAAAGCATAAGCATAGTCAGTGACTTCAATCTGCATTTTTGGTTTATTATTTAACTTTTTTAATATTGTGTGAGCAATAAAGTTATTTATCTATCTACGAGGAGATGTCATTAGATTAGTATTCCCAGCTCTATTTCGAACCGGTGAATACCTATAATCGACTATTACCTTGGTATAGTCAGGCCTATTTCACTCCCTGTATCGGCTCGAAAACGCGGCGGCAACGCCGGCGTTGTAAATCCATAGAAATTAGGTCCGCAAAAGAGCTAGGATATATGCGATAGAAAGAGATGCAACGACAACGAGTGGCCGTTCGTAATTTGCCTGCGCCGTACAAGCAGAATTCTACTTTATTGCGTTATATTTAGAGTTGCTATTTATTTAAATGACTTAGCAGAGTGAACTATCTGTTACATAGTAACTATTTAGTAATCTGTGGTATAGTAAAGTGTACAGCGTGTAGGTACATATTGTGGTTGAAAAATCATTAACGAGTTTCTTGACTGTTTTTATCGTTATATAAGGTCTCCTGCCGTAGGGTTTGTGAACCAATGATCAGAGTAAAGAACGAGTATTTTAACTGCCTACCTACATGATCTGAAAGCGAGTTATGTCGTAACGTCTGGCCGTCTGTACATGACACTACCCGTCAGTCGCGTTTATTCCGTGCCCTGTACCTACGGCGGACAGAAGTTACATCATAACTAGCTTTCTTTAGCAGGTAGCTGGTGTAGCTTATTCACATTTACTACAGCTTGTTACATGCTAGACAGACTGCATAAATGACATTGAATTTTGTTTTTGTTTCCAGCGGCTCCTGGGGCGGCGGGCGTGGGCGTGGGCGGGAGCGCGGCGGCGACGGGCGCGGGCACGGCGGGCGCGGCGGCGGGCGGGGCGGGCGCGGCGCTGGCCGCCATCTCCGAGTGGCGGTGAGGCGACCGCCCGCCCGCCCGCCAGCGACCGTAGCCCGCCCCGCAACCACGGCTGTAAAACTAAGAAACTTTTGTATGCATTCGCGTAACGTTCATGTATTGTAAATTATTTAATTTTAGCGTAAGCGACGACGCCGCGAGCGGGCCGCGGCCCGGAACGTTCTCCACGTTCGATCCGTGCGATCGTGCAATGTGCATCCGTTGTACTTTATGCTCAGTTGTATTTAAGATAGAGTGGTGCGATCGCCCCGACGGAATCGCGTCGGCGGCGACGCCGTCCCCTGGTGAATCCGACCGCGGTACAGAGTTCCGGAAAATAGCCGTTTTAAATTCTTATTATCTACCGAGTGCGGTTCGACGACTCTGCTATTTTATATTTTTGTGTACATAATTGATTAGCCAGTGGAGTTAGATTTATCAGGGGACGTTTTGTAATTTTCGATATTACAGATTTAGTGCATTTTATTTGCCATTTCATAGTTCGAATACTTGACTGTGACGACTGACGATTCGGCGTCGGTTTCTGAATTAGTTTTTAAACTTGTATGAAATGTTTTTGTGCAATATTATGCTTCCCCCTTTTCCTTGACTGCAGAAGTGAGAATGGTTCATTAATATTTTGTCTTCCATGTTAATTTACGTGTTTGGAATATTCAGTTTTGATTTCGGAATTGTTGCCAACGTATGAATCGGTGTTAACGAATTTGAATATTCAGCCACTGCCATAGTTTTAACTAGGTAAGTTTGCTACTAAAATCAGATACACTTAGGAATTTCCATTTAAAATTTTAAGCTCGACATAAGGAATTGGGAATGCTACCTTGGTGGGTTACATGTTGTTTCTGCACTACACAAAGTTACTTCTGATTTTAGAGAAACACATTCCCTTTCGTGTTTTCTCTCAACTCTTTTCTTTATATACTAACTATGATCTCGTATTATTGACCAAATTGTCACTTTTGTACTATAATGACTAGCTGAGTTATGTCTACGCAATTGGTTACCATTACCATGTTCCATAAAATATGAGTATAAACTGGAGCATTTACTAATAACAGAACATAGGACCGCTATAATAAAGCTCATTGGCTGTAATATTTCACACTATATCAGTATTACACTGGCCGACTGTCTTCAAGGCTAAGACTTAAACTCTAAGGCAACCCTCGGAATCGCTAAATTGCATAGAAACGCTCGCCCAAATACTCTAGCTTATATTCACATTGACACAAAGATGACTATAATTTTTGTGACCATCGTTGTTCTTATTTTTAGTTAAATAATAACATCAACCAACCCTCTTTAAGCTAGAATCAAACTACAGGTTATGTTTGTGCTGTAATATCGTATTGATTATAGCTAGCACACAAACATATTTTTATTGCATTGCTTCTAGTTTGTAACCAGTGCAAATCTAATGCACATGAAATTATTTAAGTTAGATTTTTGTGAAAATAGCAATTGTTTATTTTTTTATTTTCAATGTGGTTGTACAGAATCTACTATTTCACAAATCAAATTCATCCTATTATAAAATATGACTGAGAATTAGGTTCAATTTTGTATAAATATTGTAAGGGTAACTCTGCAAGAATTCTAAAGTTAAAATCATCTTGTCACGAATTAGCATAAAGGTCAAAATATGTCTTTGTCATAATGTAAAGTGATTTTTAACTATGATAAACGGTATAATGACGCTATTGTTTCCTTTTTCCTGTTTTATTGTATGACTGCACTGTAATAGTTTTAATAAATCAATAAGTTGTATAATTGACAGGGTATATAGTAGCATCTCGAAACGCAGTCGTCAGATATAACATTTATTTAATAAAATTATTTTTGTTTCTAATCAACAATATGATAAAAACTCACTGGAGTATCTTACTCCATTATTATATTTTGATATGTTTACTTATCAGCCTGTAGTTTACAAAAATGATTTATCGGTATAATTGTATTACTAATTCTTATGGAGTTGATTTAGCTAAGTTCGTTAGTGTAGTGTCCAGTCGTCCGACGAGTGCACGCGCGGAGTCGGGATGCGGCGGCGGCAGTCGTGTTGAGTGTTGAGTGTCCCAATATGTATCTCAAAAACGCTTCTGGCGCGGAAGGTCGTGGCTTGCTCCTAAACTTAAGTGTATGCTCTAATCGACGAAAGACTTTATGGACTTAATTTTGTATATAATAAATTGTAAGGTACTTAGATAAACCAACACACTGTTTTTTACAATATCCTAGGTAAAAGGAAAATAAATACATAATTGTTGTAGTATTAATGTCATTCAGATTATTTGCTGTTATTCTACGAAACTTTTTTTTATTGAGCCGTCTTGTGTAGTTTCGTGTTGCGTACCGATTGATATTTCCGCTTAAGATCGATACGTCCCCTTCAATATCGTCATTTTACTCGTGATGGCGGAGGGAACGAAACATTTAAGTAGTTGTAGAGTGAATATAAGGGATTTAGTAAAAGATCGTTGGCTTTTATTGGATATCGTTAATTCTAAATTTAAGTAAGTTTTCGAATGTATTTGTTCCCTCTAAATGAGTAAACTGCTTTAAGATTGTGGGAGAAATTTATTGTTCCAGAAATATCACTGTTTACATTTAGTTTACCTTACCATGGTATATTTTCTCTTTTATAATACATCTATGCTAGGCTACCTTAGCATAATATGCATTATAAATTGTTATGCTTGCATTGTTTCCTATGTCCAATATGTATTAATTCCTTTGGCACAATAAACTGAATATAATAAAACTAGGTATTTATTCGCATTTTATGTATCCCATGGTTTACGTAGCCAGAAACCCTCCATCCACAGGTAATTGGACTCCAGATATCATACTAGCTTTATCGCTCAAGAGAAACAGAATAGCATTGACTACCTCATCAACTTCTCCAAATCTGCAAGAAAGTATACCGATATAGTTAATATAAATATTTTTAAAGTCTAGTTTTATAAAATGAAATGAAATTAAAAAATAGTTACCTTCCTAACGGTATTTTGGAGAGCATTGTCGCGGATTTAGATGGCTCCGACCAGACTTTACGTCCCATTGCAGTCATGATGACTGTAGGGTTTACAGAGTTAACTCTGATTCCATATGGTCCCAGTTCCAAGGCCATCACTTGAGTCATCGAGTCTACAGCTCCTTTGGACGCACAGTACACAACATGATCTTTAAGTGCAGCCTAAAAGAGAAACAACATTTTTAGTATTTGTCAGGTTGTTGTTAGGCCAAGTTATATACTGGATTGTTCTTTTCAGCTTTATATCGCGGTTCTGTTTGTTAGGTTTTGTTAATTAGTTAAATACTACTAATGGTGTAAAATGCTATCATAAGTGGGATCCTGATATCCTAACAATGTTTTATAGATATTTTTTTTTATCTTGGTGGATAAGTCCCTAAAGCTTTGCTTTGACAGCTTAGATAAAAATATAAGGGTACAATTTGAAGGTTGACATAATTTGTACCATAATTTAAGAATAAAACCCTTCATATACTTACATACCTCTAACTGTACAGTTATTGTTATCTTAATGACTGAATAACGAGGTCACTACGAGTTTATCGTTGCTTAAGATTTCTATAGGTACCTACCTAAGTTCTTAGGTGTACCTACCTATTTCGTTTTGTAAAGGTTTGCCTCGCAGACTTCGGTTTCTTTTAATTAAATAATCGAAAAAGTAACTAAAAGTATGATCTTACCTTTGAAGCTTGTGACGATACGTTCACAATAGCACCTTTTATTTTATTCTCGATCATATTTCTCGCTAGAATTTGACTTACGTTCATAATAGCTTTAACATTTACAGATACTGTCCTGTAAAGAAGTCGACAGTGTTAGCTGTAGTGTTAATAAACATTTCTGGGTCTAAAAAATAAACTGAAACATAATATTACTCATCAAAGCTGTTGGGTGAGGCTTCCAAGAAAGGTTCAATTATGGCCACGCCAGCGTTGTTCACTAGACCGTCGAATATTCCCAGAGAGTTTACAATTTCTTTAGTTTGTTCCCAATCTCGTAGGTCTACGGTAGCCACTTCAATGGATGGATATTGTTGCTTTAATTTCTTCAAATTTTCTGGTTGATTGGAGATTGTAACCACGTTTGCGCCTTGTTTCCATAGTTCTATTACCACCCCCTCACCGATACCTAATTTACAAACGATTCATTTACAAAAATGCGATTAATTTTATAATGCGGTTTTCCAACGAAAATTACATACGTCTATGAAAGTACATACCCTGTGATCCGCCGGTAACTAGGATTCTCTTGCCCTTTAGGGATTTAAACATTGTAAACTGTTGCAGTCTTCGAATTTCTTTGTTTAAATTGAGTATACAAATGAAGTGGGTTGGATAAAAACATGCTATTTGGGCTTACTTCTATCGTTCCACTGAAGATAAGAAACGGTTAGGTAATGTAAACGGTGATAAGCAGCATATGTAATAAAGTTAAAAACATTATAATCAATGTTTTGAACTAGGGTCACTGTACTGTATACAATTATTAATATGTAGTATTATCTTAAGCAGAGTCGCGTGAAAGGCAAATCTTGCAGCGCCGATAGAGGCTTGGGTGCGATTTTAGTCCCCCAGGATCCTCGGACATCGCTACGAGTGGTCTGGAATTTAAAATAGCCACTATTTTACACAATAGTGTATATGTAAAAACGATGTTTTGTTCAGCATAAATACAAATATTGTCTGTTAAATATTAACCAATACCACTACCTACTACATTGTAGTCATTAGTACTTTTGGGCAGGATTTTGGTGTTGTTACATCGGCAAAAGTCGGCAGTGGTTAAATAAAGAAAAAACTATCTTTGATGACTTTTCAAAAGCGGTGTCATTAAATTATGATGATGTCGGCATATATACTTTAATGGTGAATTAATAAAACAACAACAATTAATATAATAATATATTCAATACTTAATATACATGATTATATTGTTCATACACACAGTAAAATTATTAGCAATTTTCATAGTTATGAAGCTTAACAAAGAATATCAATGGCACTCACAGCTTTACTTAACCAAAAATAGTTATCAATCAGTGTAGGATTTTTCTTTGGTATCTAAACAGATTTTTTATTAGATATAAAAATAAAAATGACCATCTGGAGCTTAAAGAGTTCAGGCCTTTCATTAACTAGGCCTATGTGGCAAGGAAGCCTCCGTCAATAGGAAGTTCTACTCCATTGATCATACTAGATTTTTCACTCAGCAGGAAAACTACAGCATTCACCACTTCTTGGACTTCACCAAATCTGAAATGGAAACAAAGCATATTTATTATCACAACTCTCGAGTCACTGAGTGATGAATATAATGTGGAAGTGAACAGAGGCATCACCAGGGGTTGCCAGTCCATGGCGGACAAGTTGATAATGTGGAAGACGAAGACTGAGAAAAATGATGTATATAAGGTACATTCAGTATTATATTGAGTCTTTACAGGGGGAATGTGACAGTGACAGAACACCCTCATTTGATGTTTACAGCTCAGGGGCTTACTGGAAACTTAATGTATGATAGCAAAATACATACCTTCTGAGAGGAATTTTTGACAGCATTTCTTTAGCTTTGGCTGGGTCTGACCATCCAACCTTAGCCATTTCTGTCATTATCACAGTCGGGTTTACAGAATTCACTCTGATACCATAAGGTCCAAGCTCCAAAGCCATAGATCGAGACAGAGCATCAAGAGCTGCCTTAGATGCACTGTAAATAGCATGATCTTGCAATGCCGCCTAAAAATAAAAGTAAAATTTTACATTTTCATTGATTATTGAGCTACATTAAACATAATATGTTGTCTCTTCTTACCTTGGAAGCTTGAGAAGATATATTAACGATTGCTCCATGCACTTTGTTTTCTACCATTTTTCTTGCAACTACCTGACTTATATTGAGAACTGCTTTTACATTAACATCAAAAGTCCTAAAAGCAAAATGTCCAAGATTAGTAACGAATACACAAATGAAATATTTATATCAAAGTTAGATGTGAACAAGCTTACCTATCAAAGTTGGCTGATGTTGACTGGAGAAAGGGTTCACAACAGGCCACAGCAGCATTGTTCACCAATGCATCAAAGTGTCCGAGAGATTCTACAACTTTCCTAGTTTGTTCCCAATCACCAATGTCGACGCTTACGATATCAATAGATGGATATTCGCTTTGCAAGCTCTCCAAGTGGGATCGGGTGCGGGACAGCGCTACTATATTTGCCCCAGCACGCCATAACTCTATAGCTATACCCCGGCCAATACCTGCAGAAAATTTAAACAATGAAATGGAAGTTATATCTAGTATCATTATCATAATTAAGTTTACTATGTTTACTATTACTAACCTTGTCCTGCGCCGGTTACTAAAATTCTTTTGCCTTTGAATGATATCTCCATTTTAAATTGAAATAATTATCTTTGCTATGTTGCTAGAAGTTTACTGATCCACAGTGAAGGAACAAACATACGGTTGTAAACTATAATCCACTCCACGTAATTTGCGGCGTCACACGCAAGAAAAAGCAAAGCAAGCAAATATCGATATAACGATAACGAAAATGACACAGCACAGACAAAAATCACACAAAAAATGAATAATTTATTTTGTGAAAATGTGACAATGACGTGATGACTGACACTGACAGTGACAGTTAAGTGAAACTTGACCATTTGACTTATAGTTTTTTTTATTCGTTCCTAAAGGAACAGACTAGAGTCTCAGATCATACTGCCTCGTCTCGTCATTAGTCTTGCTCAAGGAATTTATAAGTTCTACGTACAACAGGAAGGTGCACTCCGTATTTTTGTGTATTTAAAAATACACTTTAATATAAAGAGATAAGGTTTATATTTCAATACAAAATGTCAACGGTCCAGCTGAGACCGCAAGAACGAGGTGAGGGTATCCCTTTCTCTGAAATTGCCAGCACTCTTAAATAACAGGTTTAGTAGATTTATGGTTCACAACTTTCGTTATAAACATTAAATTTCGTAAAATTTCCGCTTCGTATTACTTTCAGTCAATAGAAAACATCGCATATTAATTTAGGTATTACCGTATTAAGCATAAAAATGTATCAGGTCGTTTAAGTTTTTTATGGCTTATCCTAGAAAAGAATTTGAATGATAGATTTCAGAATGTTAAAGTAGAGCAACATTACAAGCCGAATGACGTTTTCTGACGTTTTCCGTCTTCGTTGTGTCAAGTTCGCAATTCGCTCGTCGCCGCCCGCCGCCCGTCGCGCATGTTCGTGACCACCGTAATGGGATGGAGTGAGATAAACTGACCTCGTTCTTACTATCTCATTAGGACCGTTTTTTAGCAGCAGTGCACCTTCCTGTTGTATTATAAATTCCTTGGTCTTGCTTGATTATTGTCATTCATATTTTTTCTTTTCTATTTTCCTTCTTTTCTTGCTAACCTAACCTTACTCATTAAAATGCGCGGGTGGTTCACACATTTGGGAGTTTTACGCGGGGATAGCAACTTGAATCGTACGCTTAATTTACCTACTTTATTTCTCACTTTTTACCACACTTTTATTAGCTTCACTCACTTGTAACTAAGTCACAATGTAAGAAAATCTTGGAATTCAATTTTAACCTACCTACTTCTAATTTGTCGTATTGATTTGAAACTTTGCAAGTCTATATAAATCCGATGACAACACAATAATTTGCTACTATCGAGCTGATCTGATGATGGAGTCAAGAGGTGGGCAATAGAACTTTTCAATGGCTGCTAGGAAACTCCTCGAGTTTAGGCTCATTTGTTTTGTTCTAAAGAGACCTATTCGTTACACTTGGTGGTGAGGGTCTGATGATGGAGCAGGGAGAAATCCAGTGGCACTCTTTAATGGCCAATAGGAAACACTTCGCGTCTGGCTCATTTGTTTTGTTCTCATGAGACCTATTCGTTACACTTGGTGGTGAAGGTCTGATGATGGAGCAGGGAGAAAGCCAGTGGCACCCTTAATGGCCAATAGGAAACCCTTCGAGTTCTGGCTCATTTGTTTCGTTCTAATGAGACCTATTCGTGACACTTGGTGGTAAGGGTCTGATGATGGAGCAGGGAGGAAGCCAGTGGCACTTCTTAATGACCACTAGGATACCCGTCGAGTTTGAGCTCATTCGTTTCGTTCTGATGAGACCTATTCGCTACACTTGGTGGTGAGGGTCCGATGATGGAGCAGGGAGGAACCTAGTGACACTCCTTAATGACCACTAGGAAACCCCCCGAGTTTGAGCTCATTTGTTTCATTCAGATGAGACCTATTCACTACAGTTGGTGGTGAGGGTCTGATGATGGAGCAGGGAGGAAGCCAGTGGCACTCCTTAATGACCACTAGGAAACCCCTTGAGTTTGAGCTCATTTGTTTCATTCAGATGAGACCTATTCGCCACACTTGGTGGTGAGGGTCTGATGTTGGAACATGGAGGAATAAATTAGTCTTATACTTTATTACATGTAATTATGTAATTTATTACATCTTATAAAGGAAGCCAGTGGCACTAATTAATGTTAATTTGGTTTGCCATTTATTAAACTAAAAAGAAATAAATAAATTTATAGTTTAAAAAACTAAACAAACACACTTTTTATAGTAACAGACTAACGCCCGAATTCTCGAATGCAAATCAAATTTGGGAGCGTCTCAAACATCATGGCATCTCTGTCATACGTTTGACATTTAAAGTATTATTCTCAGTATTAGCAAAAAAATATATTTCTATTTCTATTTCTATTTCTATTTCTATTTCTATTTCTATTTCTATTTCTATTTCTATTTCTATTTCTATTTCTATTTCTATTTCTATTTCTATTTCTATTTCTATTTCTATTTCTATTTCTATTTCTATTTCTATTTCTATTTCTATTTCTATTTCTATTTCTATTTCTATTTCTATTTCTATTTCTATTTCTATTTCTATTTCTATTTCTATTTCTATTTCTATTTCTATTTCTATTTCTATTTCTATTTTTATTTCTATTTCTATTTCTTTTTCTATTTCTATTTCTATTTCTAAAGCGACGACAGGGCCATGCTTGAGACGCTCCCACAGTTAAGTAGCGTTCGAGTATTCGGGCATAAAAAATACAAAATAACCGTCTATCCAGTAACTGAAATTAAAAAGCGTGGTGCGAAAACTTGCTTTTTAATTTAAATAACTGGATAGACGGTTATTTTGTATTTTTTATGCCCGAATACTCGAACGCTACTTAACTGTGGGAGCGTCTCGAGCATGGCCCTGTCGTCGCTTTAAATGTCAAACGTATGACAGAGATGCCATGATGTTTGAGACGCTCCCAAATTTGATTTGCGTTCGAGAATGCGGGCGTTAGTCTGTTACTATAAAAAGTGTGTTTGTTTAGGTTTTTTAAACTATTTATTTATACTTCATTGTTCTTCATTGATGGCACATTTTTGCACTAATGCCACCACACTAACACAATAAAAGCCCCAAAAAAGTAACTTGGAAAATTATGAAGTGAAGCCCGTCCTTTCTTCTCGCTTCTCGCAAGTTGTATTGATACAAATTGATTTTTCGTGCTTATTTTTTTTTATCAATACAAATTTTGGATTTTTTTACAAAAAAAAATAACCACGAAGCTTCGCGATCGCCTTAAATTTCTAACCTATCACGTGTTCTACAGACTTCCGAGGAGTACAGGACTTTTCCGAGGCAAATTCGTGAGCTCGCAGCCGTGTGCATACTGTCTCGTACTATCTATTATAATTTCACTAGTGGAATTATAATATCACGGCTTTGACGAAATCCCTGCGACATCACTACATAGTATAAAACAAAGTCGTTTTCTTTGTCCCTATGTCCCTTTGTATGCTTAAATCTTTGAAACTACGCAACGTATTTTGATGCGTTTTTTTTTAATAGATAGAATGATTCAAGAGGAAGGTTTATATGTACTTTTTATCCCGATATTCCCACGGGAACGGGAACCACGCGGGTGAAACCGCGGGCGGCCGCTAGTATACATATAAATCACGCCGACAAAGTGAAGTAAAATTTTTAAAAAATATTTTCGGTTACCTTTTCACGTGAAGTGGGGATGTAATTTTTTTCATGTCTACTCCATAGCCCATAGTGTGGGGTGTCGTTGGATAGCAATTTCAAAAATATTGCGTGTTTGTGAAAACAGTTTTTTGATTGAGGCATCCGTATGTTGAGATAAAACACATTTTCGAAAACCGCAAATATAACTTTGTCATTCATACGAACACTATGAAAAATAAAGTTATTTGCTGGCGAAAAATAATAGTGGTATTTTTGTGTTTGTAATCGGTAGGTACTACGTTACGAGGGTACGGAACCCTTCATGGGCGAGGCCGACTCGCACTTGGCCGATTTTTCTTTTTAGGTAAGTCAGTTTCTGTCCAAGTTCCAAGTTTGCTAATGCCTTCAATTCTGTTTCTATTGCTTTATCTTAATAACTTAACTTTATTTATTTATAAAAATACATTGTACAATTTGCATAGGTACTTAAAAGGATATAATATTATTTAAGGGCGGTAGCTAAATAATTAAAAGAATGAGGTGACGCGTCACCTTTGCGAACATCTCGAAATACGCGTAAATTAATACGTTCGATTTTGGAATTTGGAGTGAAGTTGGGCGGGTTTTAACAAAAACAACAAAAAATTGTACATGTTTCACGCCCGACTTCAAAGTACTTACGTTATTTATTTGGTGAGGAATTATTTCTTACTTTTTTGATGTGGTTTTTTTGAAAGCGGTTTTATTTTTTTATAAAAATAATTTTTATAAAAGGCTTCTATATATATAGGAATTTCTTACCTACTTCTGTTACTTCGGTAGATGCAGGTTCATTTAGTGCTATGTTAGTTTTATATTCATTTAGGTAAGTTGGTTTCTTTACTTTGCGACCTGATATTGTTTGTGTTTGTATTTCTTCTTTTTCTATATTTATTTATTCTTCTATATGTATGTATATCTTCTTCTCCTGTATGCATTTCTTCTTCTGTATGTATTTCTTCTTCTTCTGTATGTTCTTTTTCTTATATTTCTGTATTTTGTTTTTGTGTTCTATTTGGTGGTATTATGGATTCTTCTTCTTTATCTTGAGCTTGATTTTTTCCTCTTTTTATTTTACCAAAGATGACATCTCTTCTAATTTCAACTTCTTTTCTTACAGGATTCCATAGCCGGTAACCTGATGGACTGTAGCCGACCATGATGAGTCCTTCACTTTTTTCATCTAACTTCTTGAGTAGATATGCGGATGTTTTGCATATGCGGAGCAACCAAATATTTGTATATTTTAAACATTCGGTTTCCTCTCTGTCCATTTTTCTGCAGGTGTTTTTGTCTGTCCCTTTTTTGGTATGCTATTTAATAAGTAAGTAGCGGACCATACCGCTTCTCCCCACATATTTTTATCTATTTCTGCCTGGATTAACATGGCTCTTACTTTTTCCATAAAGGTGCGATTGAAACGTTCAGCTTTTCCATTTTGTTGTGGGCTGTAGATGACGGTATAGTCTAACCTTATATACAGTGGGTGGCCAAATTGTTAGGGGACAGTGCTCATATTTATGTAATTTATAGTTTGTAATACTAGTTTCTGTAAATTATGTTGTTTTTTAAGTTTATTTTGATTGATATTGCTACTGGTATCTTTATTATTGTTTTTGGCAAGTGGCTACACAGGATATGCGATCCATCTATGGATAATGTCAAATTTCTCCCCATATAGATATTTTTTTTTAAAAGCGCGGTTTTGTAGTGTTTTTGTTTGTTAATTATTAGTTGAACCGACTTTCGTGTCCTAAATAACCATATAAGGTAAGTAATTGTTCATAAAACAACATTCTTGCTGTTTTGTCTATGAATTTACATTGTATTAATGTCTTCTCGACGCGATAACTTTAATGTTATAGTTTTTTTAAGAAAAGTAAAGGCTGGATTGTCTCCAAGAAAATGTAGAGAGATACAAACGTTGTCACAGCATTCTACACATTCCCAAAGAGACATAGCAGCTATTGCTGGGGTTTCAAAGCCTGCCGTTAATATAATAAAAACTAAAATTTACAACAGAAAACCTCTAGAAGCAAATCGCGATGGCAAATGTGGCAGGAAAAGGATCACCATTCTTCATACTGATAGAAAAATCAGAGACATCTGCCTCAAAAATCATAAAAAGAGCGTTGCTCGTTTGACCATGATGATGAACGACGATGGTGTAAATATTTCGGAATAGGAGTGGGCGATACGAATCGTATATAGTTACTGAAACGTATATTGCATCAATATCGTCAAATCCGATATCGATGCGTTCTGAAACTATACCTATATTTTAGAAAACACTATATCGCGTTAGGATTGCGATGTGCGTTGAGATCCTATATTGTACGGGATCCGATAAATCCAATTCAAGAATATTATTAGTAGGTACTCGATGCGTTCTGAAATAGTAGATTGTTTAGCAAGGGATGTATGGCACCCATAACAGTCGAGTGTTTTGGCGCACGAACGAAGTGAGGGCGCCGATAGTTCGAGACTGTTATGGGTCCATACGCCCGAAGTAAACACTCTACTTTTCATTTTGAATATGAGGAAAGTAAAAATAAACAGAATTAATCAAAATAATATTTTTCCTATGGCCGCGGAATTTTCGAAAGACTAACTTTTTTGTTCATTTTCTCTGTTTTAGGGAAGGCAAAGGAAACTAACTCCATACAGTCTTGTTTGGTGTTTGACCCGTACTCTATGCAATTCCATGAAATTAATAGCCTGATTTTTTT
The DNA here is from genome assembly GCA_949710035.1 of Crambus lathoniellus. Lineage (NCBI taxonomy): Eukaryota > Metazoa > Arthropoda > Insecta > Lepidoptera > Crambidae > Crambus > Crambus lathoniellus. The sequence goes on along the minus strand of OX453302.1, from coordinate 17,757,074 downwards.
ATGTTACAAATAACTTATTTGGTTTAATCTGTTTCTAAAAACGCATTCTTTAAAAAAACAATGTTTTAGATATTAAAATAATAATTCTACGATATTAATTATTTTATATAATAGCAAAACATGGCTGTATAGGCTTATGTGCCTTTGCCTGCATATCTTTGGTAAATAAATGTCCAAAGAGATACTTACTTAAAGACTCTACACACGTTCCTATCCGACCTCCGATTCGGTCTGCTCCCAGACCAAATCGGAACGTGTGAAGCGCAGATTTGGTCTGGGAACAGACCAAATCGGCTGTCGGATCGGAACGTGTGTAGATGCTATTACAGATTTTGACATGACCCCTCCTATTCCTTTTTTAAATTTCATAACGGCCCTAGGGCCGCCACATACCACTTTCAACCCGGATTTTAGGCAAGTTAGGAGTTACTTTCAGAATATGAGACATGAAAATACGATATCGGCATCGGCATTCGGCAATATTGTGTTTTGTTTGTGATATTGCATGACATGTGTTCGATGCGCGTCGGCAACACGATATTGTACCCTACTGCAATGGAACAGGAATACGAGTATAGAGAAATATGCAGACAGTCCTAAGCCTGTTAGAAGTATGAAAGAAAGGTCATTGATATTTATTGAATTATCATAACAAATGTGCTTTATAAAACTTCAATCAACTCCTAAGTTATATATTTACTTACTTACATAATTTTATTTCAGTAAAACTCAACTTAAATAAATCACTCAAAATATACTTAATAAAACTGCATCATCTCAAACAAACAACTACTGATCTGTAAGTAAAGTAAGTAACTTATCGTATTAATATTTGTTACTTGTATCAGGAATATCGGTTCGGTTGTAGGTTTCGATCATATCTATCACTGTATAGGATTCATAAAACTTTGCTTACCTTCGATATCACCGATATTAAAATATATAGTTTCAGAATCCGATATCAAATATCGATATATAGTTTCGAATCGATTTACAAAAAAAGATATATTACCCACCACTATTTCGGAAAGGACAATACGGAGGCGGTTGGTCGAACAGAATCTGATGGGTCGGCGACCTACCAAAAAACCACGCCTAACCGATCCTATGAAAAAGAAAATACTGCACTAGGCTAGACAACATCAAAATATAACTGTTGCAGGTTGGAGTCGAATACTTAAAACTTTTTTGAGTAGTTTAAATAGGTCTTAAACGATTTTCTTCTATAAATTCTGTAATTGTACAGGTGTGTTTTTCCGACGAGTCAACATTTCAAGTTTTGGTTGACAAAAGTTCTTTTGTGAGACGACGACGCTCTGGGAAAAAAGTCCACGGAGATTGCCTAGTGGAGAGTGGAGAGGGTTAAACACCCGAATAGTGTCATGGTGTAGTCTGGCATCTCAGCCAAAGGCATGGGGCGCCTATACATTGTTGAAAGGACCATGAACCAAGACCAGTACAACAACTCATAGAAACTCACCTTCTGCCGTAGGTTTTTTAATGGTTACCTGATAACTACTACATCTTTATGCATGACTCTACATCGTGCCATAAAGCCAGAAGTGTGCCTGCATTCTTGGATAATAGAAATTTCTCTGTTTTGCCACGGCCTGGGAAATCCCCAGAAATAAACCCCATAGAGAACATGTGGGAACTCACCCGAAAGAACTAATTTACACCAAGCGGCAGTTGATAGAAACTATCATCCGAGAATGAAAAAACAACCCCACACTACAGGAAAATGCAAAAGCGTGCTTAAGAGCATTGCAGCAAAAGGCGGCATTACTAAATACATATTAAAACTTACTTTAGTTACGTTTATCAGTATAATATATACTTATACAAAGCAACTATAACAGTTTTGTATATTTATTTTTAGTTTTTATGATCTCAATAGAATACAAAATCATTTAAAAAATACATAAGAGACTTTCAACCAATCATTTGTTAAAGAAATTCAATTGAACTGTAAAAATAATAAATCTCAGTACTGTCCCTAATAATTTGGCCACCTATGGTACCTCTTTTTCTACACCAATCTTTAAGTTGAGCACTCTTATCGCAACGGATATGCTGAATTTTTCACTTTTTTTCCATTACGGGGTATCACTTAGCCTTCATCACACCTGATGATAAGTGGTGATAAGGCTGAAGGTGGAAGCGCACTACTCCCGGAATCCTCAATCACTGAGGAACTGGCTATCTTATCTCTAACTGCCGGAACACAATAATGCTGAAAACATCATTGTTATCAGACTTAGATAGACTTAAGGTCATAGGCCATAGCCCACTTATACCGCACCGCTTCAACACCGCTCCCACCCAACACCGTCCTAAACTCAGGCGACAGCTAGCAGGCACCCAGCAGTCCACGCGGCGACAGCTAGCAGGCACCCAGCTGTCCACGCGCCGACTGCTATTCCCTCTATAGGTGCGCGGGGCGGCGGCAGCGCGGCGACATTGTTACTGTAAAATGCATCTACAGTGCACGATATCAAGTTCATATTTGGCTGCTCATACTTTGGTTGGGTGGTAGCGGTGCTGTATAAGTGGGCTAAAGGTCATAGCCCACTTATACCGCACCGCTCCAACACCGCTCCAATCCAACACCGCTCTAAACTAAGGCGACAGCTACCAGGCACCCAGCAGCCCACGCGGCGACAGCTAGCAGACTCCCAGCTGTCCACGCGTTGACTGCTATTCCTTCTATAGATGTGCGGCGGCGACCGCTAGCAGTCAGCGCGCGGACAGCGCGCGGATCGCGTCAGCGAGGCGTCAACTACCGAGCAGTCTGACGGCGGTAAGCTCGCGGACCGCGCGCTGTCCGCTATTTTATATTGTTACTGTAAAATGCATCTACATTGAACGATATTAAGTCCATATTTGGCTGTTCATACCTTTGTCGGGTGGGAGCGGTGCGGTCTAAATGGGCTATGACCTTAAGACCTTTATACTTGTGTGTCGCCTCACTTATTGTGCATATTCTTTCAGGTAGGTGAATACTTCACTTTTATGTGCAATCAGGTAAGTTTGTGTGAAGTCTGTGTTGTCATTGATAAAGGTGAGCACATGGTGAGCACATACCTGGTGACTGGACCGCACACATCGGTAAGTATGGTATGTATTATTCTGTCAGCTTTGTGTCTGTTGTAAAATGGCAATCTTGTTTGTTTCGCTTTGATACATAAATCATAGCTTCTTGATATTTTATTTAATTGCTCATTAGTTATGTTTATTCCGTCAACTGATTTAGAAGATTCCAGAACTAGATTATTCCATTTCAAATTGACAATTAACTCAGTATAATATTAGGTACCTAGGTAATGCTAAACTTTTGAAACACACTTTTGTACAACGCAATGAATATTATGGTCGTATACAATATTCAACGAAAAATCTGATCAAAATACAATGCTGCCTAACTAAAATACATTTTTCTCAAATTCTGAAAAAAAATATAAAAGTGGAAAGTAGTCAAGTTTTGAAAATCACCTCCTCAATTTAGGAAATTAATTTTTATATGTCGGTTTTGGTACTATTTTGACAAGAAAACAGCAACGCAACGCAAAAATAAAAAAAAGCGCGGCCGCCATCTTGGATTCCAAAACTCACATCAAAATCGAGCTTAGCACCCCTAAAAGCCCCTTATTTGACACCAATATCACAAAATTGAAAAAAAAGAGCGGCCGCCATCTTGGATTCCAAAACTCACATCAAAATCGAGCTTAGCATCCTTAAAAACCCCTTACATGACACCAATATCACAAAACTGAAAAAAAAGCGCGGCCGCCATCTTTGATTCTTTAGGCTAATTAGGTATTTTGCTAATACTTACTTACATACTTACATATATATATAAAAAGGAGCTATTTGAAATATTTTTCTGCAAGTAGCTTATTTAAATTTAAATACCTACTTACTTAAGCTTCTTTGCCGACGTCATCAGTCATCACACAAAAACATTCACCCCTATTTTTACCCCCTTTAGGGTAAAATTTTAACAAAGTCTGAATATTGTATTTATTAATATCTAATCAAAAGACTAATAAATAAGTTTCAAGCCTCTAGCTTTAGAAATAAAGTTACTTCCATACAAATTTTCATCCCCTATTTCAACCCCTTACAGCCCTTTATTCGCAATAAAAAGCAGCCTATGTCCTTTCTCAGGCTCTAGACCAAGGGTTCCCAACCTTTTCTTGGTCAGGGACCACTTTTATAATCATTCTTGTCAGCAGGGACCACAATGTAGGTATAATAAAAATAAGCTGTAATAATCAAACTGAAACTTTAATTAAAACTCAATAGGAACTTGTATAAAAAGAAATAATACGATTTTAAGGATAAACTTCTGTAATTTGTATTATTGGAATTTCTGAGCTTGCGTCTTCTTCACGAGTTCAGCTATCCTAGGACTAATATTGTTACTCAAAGCTACAAGCAAATCATCACTTACTTTCAAACGATTTCTCGCCCTGTTTTTATTACCAACAAAGCAGAGAAGTTGAGAAAACCATAAAATAGCGAAAGGCGATTTCTCGAAATTAAGTATAAGGAATTGCTTTTTTACACCAAAACGACTCAAGTAAATTAGATTCAAAAGCATCCTTGCAGTTTCTGTCATTTTGGAATTCAATGAGTTCTTCCTGGATTCCTTCATGAACTTCACCAGCGTGGGTGTCCGTGCTAAAAGGGTTACGAATCAGCTTTTGATCAACTTTAGCTTCTTTGGTAAATTCTGGGATTTACATAGGTAACGATTGAATTCATCAATCAACATTTGTAAATGAGTCTTGATGTTTTCTTGTATATTTGCTTTACTAGCGTCATACTTTTTGTCTTCCACAAGTGCTTTTAATGTCGCGCAAATGCTGAATAATTATTTTCTTCAATTTCGCGCTTTTATTTGCAAACTTTAGTTGTGGTTACGTCAACAACTAAAGTTTGCAAATAAAAGCGCGAAGTTTATCTTTAAAATATAAGCGCGAAGTTTATTTTTAAAAATGAATATACTTGCGACGTTTTCTAATTGTTTATTTCCGGTTCTTCTCACTCAATGCACGACGACCAAGGAACGGCTCACTGCCCGCTAAATTTGAAATCATGCCGCGGACCACATTTTGGCTTCTGCGGACCACTGGTGGTCCACGGACCACTGGTTGGGAACCATTGCTCTAGACTATGTCTGAACCAAATTTCATTCAAATCAGTTCAGTAGTCTAGGCGTGATTACGTAACACACAGACAGACAGAGTTACTTTCGCATGTTACTTTCGCATTATAATATCACAAGGAAGGATTGATGTGAAGTTTTAGTGTTCGAAAATACAAAAATTCAAATTATTTTATTTCTTATTTTTTGCATTCATAATGCAATTTTTATTAAGTACTGAAAAATTGAAAATGAAGTGTTAGAAAAAGTCGACCCGTCTCACATCACAACTAGCTCCGATTAGACTCGAACCCAAATTGTTGCGCGCAACTTTCGTTCAATGTGTTCAATATTCAACAGAATGTGTTGTGATAGTTTCATATAGAAAACAACTCCTGTGCAACAATCGCGTTCCACTAAAGTTACGGGCCCATGCAATTTAAAAGTTGCACCTAACTATACCTACCTATCGTTTTGCATCTATCGCAAGTGTGGGCGCACATACAAATTATTAATATAAGTACTTTCTTGAGGTACAACTATCGCACTGCAATTGCAAGTGTGTGCTTTTCAAATTTATACGCTCTTTGACGTAAATATCGTAATTTTTTTTATAATTGGGTAAGTATTTGGCTGTTGTTGAAATGTACCTAGGTATTTAATGATGATATTCAGAAATATAACATTATTGAATAACAAAAGTGAAATAAGAAATTCAATCTGTAGCTATTATAACAAGCGAATAGAATTATTAGCTAAGTACTTAATTGTGACTCTAGCTATCTCTTTCTAAAACAAATTTTTCTATGGCGAGAGTATCATCATCATCATCATTTCAGCCGTACGACGCTGAACAGCTACAGCCGCCCCCAAGGATCTCCACAACGATCGGTCCTGCGCTGCCCGCATCCAGCGGCTTCCTGCGACCCTGACAAGATCGTCGGTCCACCTTGTAGGGGGCCTGCCCACGAAACGTCGTCCGGTTCGCGGTCACCATTCGAAAACCTTTGCGCCCCAACGGCCATCGGTTCTCCGCGCTATGTGTCCCGCCCACTGCCACTTCAACTGAGCAATCCTTCGAGTGATGTCGGTCGTTATAGTTCTCCTGCGGATCTCCTCATTTCTGATTCGATCGAGCAGGGAAATACCAAGCATCGCTCGCTCCATTGCTCGCTGGGTGACCTTGAGCCTTCTTATGAGACCCATAGTAAAATACCACGTCTCGTTTCCATAAGTCATAACTGGCAACACACACTGGTCAAAGACCTTAGTCTTGAGACATTGAGGAATTTTGGACGCAAATATATGTCGGAGCTTACCAAACGCTGCCCATCCGAGCTGGATTCGACGAGATATCTCTTTCTCGAAGTTGGACTTACCTAATTGGATTGTATGGCGAGAGTATGGCGCTATAGAAATGTGACTTCACATTTCTATAGCGCTTTCCTTGTCTAATTAGAAAGTTTGATGTTCTTTATCGCTGAAAATATGCAAGATATTTTAAAATAAATACCTATGTTGTGTTGCTACTAATTCAATAAACATTTTAAGTCAATAAAAAAAAACAGTCAAATACCCTATTAAGTTAGCGATGGTTTCGTTGCTGTACCTAATAACAATTTACACGAATTGCAATACAAAACTTGATTGCAAACCCCTATTATTTAGTTGCTTCCTATTGCTCAAATATACCTACTACAAAACACACTTTTACTATAAAAATACCTCCATATACCTACCTAATTTTCACTTAACGCCATATCGAATTTCAATATATCGAATGCCAGTTGATCGGTGACAATCAAACGAAAACCCAATATATCGACATGCCATTTGATCGAATGACAAATAATCGATAGATCAATAGCTCGTTATGCCAATAGATCAAAAGCTAGGTAATTAGATCGATGTTTTATAAGATCGAATTGCAAATAATCAAATGCCTACATGATCGATGTGTCAACAAGAACATACAGACATAAACAATAGATTCTTCTAACTCTAGTTTTCATCTTAGCATTTAATTTTATTTAAGTAAATAGCTTATTTTTAGCGAGGAATAATAGGTCGTATAACAATTTAATTAATTCCCTATAGATTGAGAATGGTAAACAAGGACAATGAAACCAAAAAAAATGTTGCAAATTGATTTATTGTAATTTCAATCTAATGACACTGCGATCTATTGAAAATCGATTTATTGAAACTTCGATCAAATGGCATGTCAATATAGTTATTGGGTTTTCGTTTAATTGTCACCGATCAAATGACATTCGATGTATTGGAATTCGATATGGTGTAGAAAACCCGGAGTTTTGACGAAATTTTATGCTAGGTAAAAATCTCAACTTCTATTAAGAAATATTTTTGGATTTCTTTATATTTTTCTAGTAATACATACGTATACTTACCTACAGAAAGTGATCGAGGCTGAAGAAACATACACAAAAAAATGAGAAGCTATTTTACGTTTTTTCATCTCTCATATTCTGAAAGTAACTCATATCTTGCCTAAAATGCGGGTTTAAAGTGGTATGTGGCGGCCCTAGGGCCGTTATGAATTTTAAAAAAGGAATAGGAGAAGTCATGTCAAAATCTGTAATAGCATCTACACACGTTCCGATCCGACAGCCGATTTGGTCTGCTCCCAAACAAAATCTACGCTACACACGTTCCGATTTGGTCAAGGAGCAGACCGAATCGGAGGTCGGATAGGAACGTGTGTAGAGTCTTTAAGTTTCTCTTTGTACGTTTATTTTCCATAGGTATACAGGCAAAGACACAGAAGCCTATACAGCCATGTTTTGCTATAATATAAAATAATTAATATCGTAGAATTGTTATTTTAAATCTAAAACATTGCTTTTTAAAGAAATGCGTTTTTAGAAACAGATTAAACCAAATAAGTTATTTGTAACCTAAAAAATCAAGCTATTAATTTCATGGAATTGCATAGAGTAGGTACGGGTCAAACACCAAACAAGACTGTATGGACTTAGTTTCCCTTGCCTTCCCTAAAACAGAGAAAATGAACAAAAAAGTTATAGTCTTTCGAAAATTCCGCGGCCATAGGAAAAATATTTTTTAGATTATTTCTGTTTATTTTTACTTTCCTCATATTCAAAATGAAAAGTAGAGTGTTTACTTCGGGCGTATGGACCCATAACAGTCTCGAACTATCGGCGCCCTCACTTCGTTCGTGCGCCAAAATACTCGACTGTTATGGGTGCCATACAGCCCTTGCTAAACAATCTACTATTACGTTTTGGTAAAAACCTCAACTTACAGTGAGAAATGTTATTGGATTCTTTTAATACTCATTCTAACTAGTAATAGTTTGTAAGTATACAGATAGTAATTGAGGCTAAGAAAACATTCCCATAGAGTTTTGACACAAATTTACGAATCCACGTTTAGGTAAAAATCTCAACTTCCAGTGAGAAATGTTCTTGGATTCTTTTAATACTTATTCTAACTAGTAATACGTAAGTACACAGAAAGTAATTGAGGCTAAGAAAACATTCCCATAGAGTTTTGACGCAAATTTACGTTTTCACGTTTAGGTAAAAATCTCAACTTCCAGTGAAAATTTTATTGCGTTTCTTTACATACTTATTATAACTAGAAATACGAACGTTTACAAAAAAATAAAACATTCACAGGCAAATTATTTGCGATTTTATGTTTTCATGTTTAAGTAGGTAAAAGTCTCAACTTCCAGTAAGAAATGTTTTTGGATTCTTTTAATACTTATTCTAACTAGTAATAGGTACACAGAAAAAAATGGAGGCTCAGGAAACATTCACAGATTTTCACTAAAAATAATCTGAAATCGTAATAAAAGGGAACAAGATCCAATTAAAACCAAGCCAATTGCCTTTATGCAAGTTCGCTACGGTGCCCCGTCGTCTCACATTGCGATTAGAGTCGACTACTTATATTGTGCGTCGACAAAAATGAGTCGAATTGTGTATCTACTTATCATATTAATATTTATTAAAGTGAAAGCAAGTGACGAACAAAATCAGTACGGTGGAGAAAAGTTTCCTTTAAAGTACTTTACTGTGAAAAAGGACGTAAATGAATCAGACTTAGATCTTTTTATTAGATCTTTAAATCAAGTCTTCAGTTATTTCAATAGGGATCCAAATGGAACGGAAATAAATATCGCTATGGGATCGTTTTTGATGAAATGTAAGTTGTACCCAGAAGATTCCTATAGGTAGTGGGCGCCAAGGACTCGTAGCAGTCGCGGCCATAGAACGCTCTATGACCGCAGCCGCGGGCGTCTGTCTCAGTAGGTACCTACCTATAAAGTGTTCAATTTATACGTTAAGATTTAGGTCATCATCATCAGCCATTTAATGTCCCAACTGCAGGGGCACTGGCCTTCCTTTTGCATGGATAAAGAGAATGGACCATGACATGACCCACCGCGCGGGCCGAGTGTGAATTGGTGGGTATTAATGACTGCAAATACAGCCGGGCCGGGACCAACGGCTTAACATGCCTTCTGAAGCACGGACAAATAATAACTGTAATGGCACGGAAGAGCTCGGGATGAAAAGTGTTTGGTCACCCATCCCGTGAGCGACCATTGCGAAAGGTGCTGAAATCGCAGAACGAAACGAACCTCAACGATCGCAGGCCGAGCGCGCTAACCACTGCGCCACGGGCTGCTTAAGATTTAAGAGGATTGTGTAGCAAATGATCTCCACCCATACAAACGGCTATAACGTTTTCCACCCTGTAAGCCTTATAGTGTCAACCCACACGAACCACAAGCACACGACATCGCGGCGACAAAATGTGGTTACTTTACGTGTGAATAGTGTCGATGCAGCTTTTTGCAGTTGCGTTGTGGTTGTGCGACAAAATGTCTTTGTCGCTAGGTAGTTGTGATGTGGTTAGGTACGTCGTCGTATGCGATGTGGCTGGCTACTAGTTCGCAGCGTCGTCGTGCTGGTGGTTGCATTGTGGTTGGTATCATTCACGCGGTCGATAATGACAGCAAAATGTGGTACGTGTGAATTGTACTATTCATTTCCAAATGTTGTGGTTGTGGTGTGATTGTGGTACGGACGTGTCTATCGACACTTAACATAATGCTATGAATTTTCAGTATGTTGTTGAAATGCATAATAAGAACTAAGGCTGTACGTTTTGTTTTTTCTTTATATTCGGTAAAGTACCCAGTCCCCGGCCTCTGATGGCATTTTCTGACTTTCTTCGCTCATAACCAAACTCTGTCAATGGCTCAAGGTAGAGGTATATTTTTTATGATTTGAATATATTCAACTATTTATTTAAAATTTATTTTAAACTAGCTGTTGCCCGCGACTTCGTACGCACGGTAAAGTGACTTTTGTATTTGTTTATTTTATGTGTAATCTACACTTCCTTCCAGTGACCGCAAGGTATTATGTGTGTGTATATGGGTGTAGGTCTCGGAAGCGCGGGATTCAGTGTTGCGCTTGCGATTGCTTTTGAAACCGATGAGGACCGTGAAACTTGGTTAAGCTTCACGGTCCTCATCGGTTTCAAAAGCAAGAAGTAACCTCATCCTCTTAGCCGACCTAGAGCCTTGCGATAAATTACATTTTTTTTTCTAGGTATTTCAAATAACAATAATCGTAATCAAATCACAATAATCAATGTCCGTTTTTCAACAATTCAAATTGATCTACAAATCAATAAATCGAAATCTAATTCAAGTATAGTTTACGTATTTTTAATTCATTAAAATCACAATAACTGAGTTTTCTCAGAGTGTCAGCCGTCAACAGTAAGCAATTTAATATAGTCCCACAATTCTGTCTGTTCCGGTGACAGCCGTGGCAGAGGAGCCACTTGCAATACGAAATTAGCTGTCAAAATGGACTGTCCTGTCGTATGGAAACTGTTTTAGTTCCAAAGATTATCACTGCAACAGAAAAGCACGTAAGAAGCCATCATGTTAGTAGCTTTGTAGTGATAACAAACTGTAAAGTATTTTTTATTTTTTTTATTGATTGATAGGCAAGCGCTTGTCCGCTATCACGCCCTTAAGCGTTCGTTGATGTGATCTACGATGAATCGCGCTTGCCTAATGCCATATTCTGTGCTAATGCTGCGTACACACCGGACCAACAAAGGCCAACGAACGCCATCAAAGAGGTTCTGTTTTCCCCTCTGTCTCAATCAGATGATCAGAAACTCCGAATGTGAACTGGAATCGCTCCCAGTAATCCTTTACCTAGCTTTAGATTGATCTTCGAAGGCCAGAAACGTGAAGCGAGCAATGCCTGATGTCGTTCGTTGGCGTGCGTGGGGCCGCCGCCCGCCGGTCCGTACACAGTCTAAAAGGTACCGGTATAAAATATACTAAGAAGAAACCAGTCAAGAGCCAGTCGGATTCGCGCCCCGAGGGTTCCGTACCATCTTTTCTTTTATTAAATAGAAAAAACTACAACTGTGCTTCACCCAAAGCGACCTGCGAGTATGTAGGAAGGAGGACATTTTAAACGTAAAAATGTTTTCATCGGCGTGGCATATTCGTCCGAGAATTCGCGATGTAGAATATTGCAGTTTTTGGTCAGCTCCATCTCTTGACCGATAGTGGAACTAGTATAATTTTTGTTGATGATTTCTGAAAAAGTTTACTATTTAGAGACATTTTATTTTTCCTGTAATCTTTACATAAACTTCTACTTATCACCTAAAATAATTTCAGATTTTTCTCTATGCAAACTTCGGAAATAAGGGGGGGATGGAATTTTTTTACATTTTTCATCATAATTCAAAAACTATGCGGCTTAATACAAAAAGAAAAAATATTGAGAGTGTGCAAGCAGCGCTCTATTATATGATACCGTTTATGTCCTAGTAGCCGCACTTCAAATTTTTAAGACCCACTTTCAACCCCTATTGAAGAAACAATATAAATATTTTTATTTGTCTCTTATTTGCAAAATAGTTGGGCAAACGTCGTCTAAAACTATTCCAAATTTCAAGTTGATATCATTAGTAATTCTCGAGATATCCAGCTGTGACAGACAGACAGACTTAGTCGCACCATAAGGGTTCCTTTTTACCAGTTTTGTTCGGAACCCTAAAAATCATCATTATCATTAAATCATTATTTGTCTTAAGCATGGTATTAGGTACATTATTGAATTATACAAATAATGGAAAATATCCTAAAATTGGTTATATGTCTAAGTAATATCACAGAAAAAACTTTTACAAACTTTTGACCTAGAATCATAAAATTTCGCAAACTTCAGATCTTACAGTACAAAGGTAAAAAAATAATGGTAATTTATAGTTTAATCACTAAAAAAACTAATACAAACTTACATGTGTAGTTAATTTCATACAAAATGTGAGTCAGTTTGTCTACGTTTTATAAGATGCCAAGAAATTTTCCCACAATAAAAGGTACCCTATATGTTGAACCAGGTTATAAGTTATTACTACACAAAATTTGGTTAAAATCCGTCCAGTAGTTTTTGCATGAAAAGCAAACATACAAACAGACGCGCACAAATATAAGTTGGGCAACGTTTTTTTTAATATAAAGAAATTTTCCCGCAATAAAAGGTACCCTATATGTTGACCCGGGTTATAAGTTATTACTACACAAAATTTGGTAAAAATCCTTCCAGTAGTTTTTGCGTGAAAAGCGAACATACAAACAGACAAACAGACAAACAGACACACAGACAAACAGACACACAGACAAACAGACAAACAGACAAACAGACAAAAAATTTATTATCTATCGTTTTGGGGTCTATATCCTGTACCCATCACACATCACATCACATAGCAATAATTATTTAAAAAAAATATTCCATGTACAGACTTTTTTTCCGTTTCTGTTTTATTATATGTATAGATATTACGGCAGCCATTTGTTATAAAAACAATTTATTTTCATAAAAAATGGTTTTCCCCTGTCTCCAGCTCCCTTGATCCAGTGCCCGGCCACTCCGGGTCTAGTCTCCGGCTGTCTAAAAGAAAAAAGCGGCCTATAGACCTTTGGTATACTGGAGTAAGGCTCATATTTGAATATTTTTATGGCGAATGACTGACTTACTTAAAAAAAATAACACACAGGTATCATGCTAAGTTATTTATTATGTTTTAAGGTTACCAACATCAAAAATTATATTTAAAATTAAAATTCCACGATGTCTAAAATTGACTCAGTTATTTTGAGTCTTCAATACACGCGAGCGATTAACATACCCATCATTTCTTGTTTAAATAATATCATTGACAGCTTATTATATTTCATAAAAAAACTAGGTAAGTACTAAAAGCGTATTCAAATCACAGATGACGAAGGAACTATAGTCCAGTCAAAATAAATGTGTTTGTATGGAGTAGGTTGCAATATTAGCACTTTGGGTGATAATTTGGAATAACATAAATGAATACTTGAAAAACCGGAAATAAGAATAATCTCTGATATTAACTTCGTACTTGTCGGTTAATTAATCAATAAAGTAAGAAAAAATAATTTGGGTGTGAACAAAAAATGGAAAACTGGTGATTTTGTTCATTTTAGAGTCTTTTAGAATGCTTTAATTAAGGAATAAATAATCCCTCGTCTAGGTCGATTTATTGAGTGTATTTCGAATATACTATGTCAAATTATTTCTAACTTTATAACAATAATGGCACACCGAGTGATATTTAATCAAAGCATGTATATAAATAATACTAATAAGTATTCCAATTATCACCAAGGTGACTCTGGTGCTTTTTTTTTAATGCAGTTTTATTTGATTTTAAAATTCGCACATTAAAGTCACCTCGAATTTTTTTAGTAATCCATGTAGAAATAATTTATATAAACTCAAAACAATAAAAATCCCGTACCAATATGTTATAGTTATTTAATTATAATTATTATCAAAAACGCAAATGAAGTGAGGCGCGCGCGTCATTAAGGCGAGAATTCCCAACCGCAGATACAATTTGAAGAACATCGCATTATCAGTGGGGTGGGACCCCCGTGCGTCTCAGTAGGTATACTTAGCAAAATAAGTAATTTTGAAAATTAATGGCTGTTTTCACCAAACACTCGTAAGGTATTTCTTAGCTAAGAATATCTTAATTTAAACAGTACCTTATGATACTGTTACGTTTCACCAACCAAAACTACTAAAAAGATTCCTAGATAGGAACGTCTTAGTTAAGTTTAATTTCTCTATAGAATGTCACTTCTGAAAAATGAATTCTAGCATAGATTAGGTAGGTATTATAAAGTTCCTTTGAAAGTCTTGAAAGTTCTAGGAAACCAACATTTTCCGTAATGTAGATACAAGTTCTCGTATATTTCCACAGCATGAAAGCGCTTCGTGTGTATTGGCGTTATCCGTCGTTGTCTTTATGCGTACAAATATCACCTTCATCGTCGTCAAAAATTTCAAAGAAATTCAAACAAATCTTACACATTCATTTTTTATTATACAAATTCATGATTATTTTAATCTTTATTCAAGATTTACGAAGATAACTCAAGTCAAGTTTGACGTTTCATTTGACATTAAGTTGATCCTTAACAATTAGGCGGCCGTTTTCTGTGTCCTAACTTTAGGAGCTTCTTAACTACTTAGGGCATTCTTAAGTTGTGGTGAAACGTAAAAGTTCCATTTAAGAATCGCTTAACGATAAGCATTGCCTTAGGAACGTCTTAACGTTTGGTGAAAACGGCCATAAGAATGCCTTTTAAAAAGTTTAAAGTTATGACTATTTATAAGTATTATTTGTTTATTGTATTTCGTAGAAGAGAATTGGAAATTTCATAACTATGAATAAGGTAATCCGTGGCGGTGCCCGTGATATAGTTTTCTAGGTGTTTTTACGATGTTTGGCGGAGTTCCAAGCAGGAAAGTTGCTCAGTAGTCTCGACGATGTTTACCAACGCACCGCGGATTTCACGGGTAAGTAAGTAAGTTGCACGACGCGTATTCACAAAGTATTATATTGATCCTGGATGTTAGTCCTTTAAGAATTACCCCACATAGGTACATTTTTAATACTTTTATCCTAACTTAAGAGGTTATACCAGTTATACTAAAATAAACAAATACTCTTAGTTTTATAGTGCGACCAAAATATCTTGAGCATGAAATGTTAATTCGTAGAAAACATCGTAGGTATTGAAAACTATTATCCCTGATTTAATTTTAGACTGTTATTGTTTGTTTCTATCACAAAGTACAGTTCGCAGAATTGTAAAGTTTGGTAATCAAAGTGGTGGAAAATTCTCGACTCCAGCTAAACACTCCTAAAAATTTTGATGACTTCGATATAATACGTTTGTACTTGTTTGCAAACATGCGATCGGTCTTGAGACCATAAGCAAATGGTTTGGGTTTTAATGCAGACGTGTAGGCATGCCTTTCCAGTGTCAGGCTGCCTTTGTGTTTTGCTAACTGGTATAGTTATTGTATGCTGTCCCAAGGATGCAGTCTTTTCAGGCGTCTTGTTTGCAATGGTTCAATAAGACACTGGGCCAGTTTGTTCTTATGAATACCAATTCGATCTTTATACGAACTAATGCCATTGGCTATGTGCTGTTTGACGGTTGGTATATTCAGATCCTCATGGACTAGGCTAAATTTAATTTCGTTTATTCAATTTTGGTTTGTTTCAACACTTATGAACGTCAATGAAGCTACGCCATCGGTTCACAAATCCTACGGCAGGAGACCTTGTAACGAGAAGAACCGGCAAGAAACTCGCCATGGGCTATTTTTTACTCCCTGTTTTAATTTATACAGAGTCGTCAAATTTGAAAAGTGACCTTTACATAATAGTAAGGTTACTTTCCATCACAATACAGAATACCGCTTAAAGTAAGTACAATTTTGCTTATTACCTACCTAAAACAGTATACAATTTTCAACTAAACGAGGAATCAAATAGTTTAATGGACGCACTAATCTTAATCTTATTTACATTATATTATAGGATTAATAAAAAGGAAACTGCAAGCTGCGCCGTATATTCAAATCTATAAGTATTAACAAATAAAAGGAATTTTTGAATAAATATTAAGTACTTACAACAATAATTAGAAAAAAATGCTGTTACTGTAAGACACGAGTACTTACCAAAATTACTATGAGATACACCAGCTCGCTAACAAAACTATATTACGAGTATAATACTATTATAAACCATATCCCGAACACCTTTAACACAAGTTGACACGAGCAGACCCACCCCACTGGCAGCACCCGTTCACGAGCATGACGCATGAGCCAGCCAAATCGCTTCGTTCAACCATATTTTAGGGAACGTAACGACCCGACTCAGACGACACCACCGCAGGAATATTTTGAGAATGTAGAAAAGAAAGATCTTTTATATGAATAAATTCTTTAACCATTTATAACTGTTTCCAAACTGAAAATACAAAAAGAAACTTTCATAGTAGTAAACATTATAAGGTATCTGTATAGATTGAACGACGACGCCCACTGCTGGGCATAGGCCTCCCCCAAGGATCTGGGGGGTTCCGTAGCCGAATAGCAAAAAACGGAACCCTTATAGATTCGTCATGTCTGTCTGTCTGTCTGTCCGTTTGTCCGTCCGTACGTATGTCACAGCCACTTTATTCCAAAACTATAAAAACTACACAGTTGAAACTTGGTAGTTAAATGTATTCTGTTAACCGCTTTACAATTTTTATACAAAAATAAAAAATATAAAAAAATTAAGGGAGACTCCCCATACATGGAACTAAAACCGAAATAAATTTTTTTAATCAAACATATTATTATTCGTGTGGGGTATCTATAGATATGTCTTTAAAAATGACATGCAAGTTTCTCAAACCATTTTTTCTCAAAGTCTACCTTTTGAAAGAGAGAACCTTCTAAAATGATAAAATGTGTATCCCCCCCTCTAACTTTTAAAGTAAAAGAGTGAAAAATCTAGAAAAAATAAATGCTGTAGATCTTAATATAAACTTTCAACGAAAATTGGTTTGAACGAGATATAGTACTTGTATCTTCGTCCACAAAACTCTCAATAAGAATATCCATACTAACATAACGTTCACCAAACTAAAATCTATCACCGCACGCAGCACTCGCCGCGCTAGTTTTCTTGTACTACCCAAACATCGCACGAATTACGGCAAAACTATGATTACATTTGAAGGAGCACAACTGTATAATAAAATACCCGCACCTATAAAAAGTGAAGAATCGTTTAACGTATTTAAGAAGAAACTTGCCCAATATATTATCCGTACTCAATAGTTATGGAAAAAGTGCGTTAAACGGGACTATGCATTGAAATTTGTAAATATTGTACTGTATATTAATCAACTTCTACTCAGTTTTAGTAAGTACCTACCTACCTAATCTGTTTTGCTTTTGCGACCACGAACTGTTTTAGTATTTTTATTTTATAATGTTCTCATGTAAGTGACAATGTTGTCTTTATGAGAATAAAGTTCTTTAAACCTAAACCTATAGTAAGCACTTTTTGAGATATAATATACTACATATTCAAAAACCGCCAACAATATGAAAAACAAAGTTATATTTTGCTGACGAAAAATTATAGTGGAATTTTGGCTAGGTATAACCAATCGGTACAGTAAGTGGGTACGGAACCCTTCATGAGCGAGTCCAACTCGCCGGACTTAATATAAACCTATTACTAGAAATGGCCGATTTTTTCTAGTAATAGGTTTATATTAAGTCTTTTAGGCTATTTTCTATTAATACTCAAAGTCAGGCTTGTATCAGGTATGTATGTCAGGTATGTATCTAAAAATATAAAAAATCCAAGATGGCGGCCAATTTTTTTGTTTGTGGGTCAATTTTTATAAAACTTGATTTCTAGTACTATTTTGACAAGAAAACAGCAACGCAAGGTTAAAAAAATAAAAAATCAAGATGGCTGCCAACTTTTTTGTTTGTGGGCCGATTTTAATGAAACTCGGTTTTTAGTATTATTTTGTCAAGAAAACAGTAACGCAATCTTAAAAATACAAAAAAATATTCAAGATGGCGCGTTTTTTTTTGTGGGCCGATTTTAATGGAACTCTGTTTTAAGTATTATTTTGACAAGAAAAGAGTAACGCAATGTTTTTGTCTGTCTGTCAGTCAGTTTCATCAAAATCGGCCCACAAAAAAGTTGGCCTCCATCTTGGTTTTTTTAAATTTTTAATATTGCGTTACTGCTTTCTTTTCAAAATAGTAGTAAAACCGAGTTACATCAAAACCGGCCCACAAAAAAAAAGTTGGCTGCCAGCGTGGTTTTTTAAATATTTTTAACCTTGCGTTGCTGTTTTCTTGTCAAAATAGTACTAGAAATCAAGTTTCATAAAAATTGACCCACAAACAAAAAAATTGACCGCCATCTTGGATTTTTTATATTTTTAGAAGTGCGTTGCTGTTTTCTTGTCAAAGTAGTACTAGAAATCGAGTTTTATCGAAATCGGCCAACAAACAAAAAATTTGGCCGCCATCTTGGATTTTTTATTATTTTTTACATTGCGTTGCTATTTTTCTGTCAAAATAGTACAAAAAACCGAGTTTCATCAAAAACAGCCCACAAACAAAAAAGTTGGCCGCCATCTTATTTTTTTTTATTTTTAGCAGTGCGTTGTTGTTTTCTTTTCAAAATAGTACTATAAATCGAGTTTTATCAAAATCAGCCCACAAACAAAAAAGTTGGCCGCTATCTTGGATTTTTTAATATTTTAACATTGCGTTGCTATTTTCCTGTCAAAATAGTACCAAAACCCGAATTGCAATAAAAAAATAAAATAAAAATAGTTTGTTATAAAACTTAAATAATTAGGTATGATCTTTCTAATTATCACAAAAATAAGTTTTTTGTTTTTGCTGGCCTTACTTTAATATTGTACTGTCATCCATACCAAACCTATATGCAAAATTTCAGCTCAATCGGACACTGGCAAGTGGGTCAAATTTAGCTCGTAAGATTTGACCCGAACGGACATACATACCTACATACATACACTGCAAGTTATATAAAAGCTTGTCAAAAATCACATTCGCAATTAAAGTATCAATAATTTTACTCCGGCTAGTCTGCGCACAATACGCAGCAAACTTTTTTGAAATTTAGATAATAAGATGCGAATTTGTGTAATAAATAAAATAACAAGCCTATGTTCCTCTCCAGGCTACAAAGTATCTAGATTCCAAATTTCAGCCAAATCTGTTCAGCTGTTTTGGCGTGATCGAGTAACAAACTACATCCAAACATCTAAACTTTCACATAATCAATTTAATTATTCACAGGAAGTAGGATAAATTGCCGCCGCGCGGCAACGCGCCGCGTCAATCCATCCTTTTCACGCCCGATAACTCCGTCTCTCTCGCACACTGACTGGCCATGCGGACGCTCCGTCAAGGTCACGCGTAATTTGGATTTTGAATGAGTTATTTTATTACTTTGCAGTGATTGTGCATTTATTTATATTTTGAGGAATCTTTCTCATGTTATCAGGGGATTATGATTTTTTTATATATAAAATAAATATGTTAATGGAAATCTTACATAAAAACTGAAGTGACTTTAATGTATAACCGACTTAACGCAAAAAAACCACTTTTAACCAGGTTCCAAGAAAGTCACCTAGGTGAAAACTTAAAATAGGTTCGAGGTTTTTATTTATAGTGTATTAGTAGTAAAATCTCTGAAAGTGCGATTTTGTAAGTCTCATTTTTTACGTCGTGACTGAAAAAACGTTGTAATGTGCAGAATATTGTGCTCACGTCAGGGATTACTTGCCTAACATAATTTAAAGGGTATCCATAGATTATATTATAATAATCACCTAAAGTGCCTTTTTTGTCTAATTATAAACGGCCAAAACACAACTTTAGGTATTTCTCTCGAACGGACACCAGTATACCTACAAAATCACGATGAGTGCTCAAAATAAAGGCAATATTATTATTTAAAAATAAATTTGTTAAAGGTGCCATTAATGTGACCCCAAACTTTATTTTGACTGGACTACTACGATTTAGCAATAAAATACTGTGGTCTTACAGATTTTATTGTATATAGATAAAGGCCGGGCACTGGTACTGTACCCAGTTATCCGGCCTCTAGTCTTGTTCAGGGCCGGCTTACTGGGTAATATGACCAGTAATCCGGCCACCACATTCTCATACAAGATCTGTTTTCTATAATATTTATTTAGATTATTTTGACGACCGAATACTGGACACAAGGTGAACCCGACAATATGAGAGACATTACCAGTTCATTTATATTTCACAATGAGCTCGTAAGCCTAAAAATGCTATAAATCTGCTTAAGCATCAAAGCCGGCCTACCCGGCCGGACACTGGAAAAAGCAATTTATTGCTCCAATCCACCGGCCCCCAATTTTTTTATATAACGGTACAATTTGAGGCAGGTTTGAGTTTAAAAATAGTTAAATAGACATATACTTGTGTCATTAAACTCAAATCCATTTTAATTAAATTATAAACATAATAGTACTCACCACTCAAACTCAGCTATCCACTAATTTTTTTTAGCTAAAGGGTGTTTAGAGTACCCTTCCCCTCACCTTCCGCTTTCAAATGCAAACTAAAACTCAAGAATTGACTAACGCAAGACGTGACTGCGCCCAAGTTGTAGGTCATTAAAAATAGTTCTTAAAAATATTAGTTATTAGATTGTAAGAATGTAAGAAGATATTTAATCACCGGAGCGTTCTTATTTTATTCAAAAATGTTGTCATGGGACCGGACACTGGTCAGGGCCGGCGCACTGGGTACTTTACCCTTTATTGTAGATTTAAAAATATTGGCGCTTTTTGTTTAGTATGAAATCACTAAAGAGCAAATATTTCAAAATCTATGATAAATATAAATAAATATGTAGTTTAAAAAACTAAAAAACACACTTTTATAGGAACATACTTTTTCTTCTTAGCGTATCGATCAACTAGGAAAATACTAAAAAGTACAAAATAACCGTCTATTCAGTAACGGAAATTAAAAAGCTTACTTAGTCTCTTAGCCTTTGGACTTAGGGATTTTTAGACTGGACTTAGGGATCTAAACGTGACTTAGGGATTTATATTTATACATAATTATTTGGACTTAGGGTGCATTATCCTCATCATATTACCAACAACTTGTGACAGTCCACTGCTAGAATGCTCGTCTACATAATAAAATCACGACGAAATTAATACTCATCTATACTTATAATAAAATCTATACTTATAATAAAAGTGTAAACGATCCAATTCTGTGCATTGAAAAGTAATAGAAAAAAATACCACCAGGGGTCTTCCTAAACGAAACAGATATCAAAAATATAGTTTTTGAATTTTTTGCCTGTCTGTCTGTCTGTCTGTTGTCCGCGTTTCACACAAAAACTACTGAACGGATTTTGGTGAAACTTTTTTTGTTATACAGCTATTGGTCCTCGCCAACATATAGGCTATAATTTATTTTGAAGATCGTAATATGTGATGTGGAACCATAGCAGTCCAGCCAAACTATGAGAGATATAAAAATACCGTCTTAAGGAAAATTGTTAAACGTGATGGGCACTTTCTATTGACGTACAAAGTTTTAAGGTCTGGTTCACCTGATGTGGAACCCTAGCAGCCAGGATAAACTATATGAGATACAAACTTGGCGTCTTAAGAAAAGTTGTTTCACGTAATGAACATTTTCTATTGACTGAAAAATATCGAAGGTCTGGCACACCTGATGTGGAACCCTAGCAGCCCAGCTAAACTATAAGAGATACAAATATATCATCTTAGGAGAAGTTGTTCAGCGTGTTATAGTATTTTCTTTTGACATACAGTCTATACTAATATTATAAATGTGAAAGTATGTTTGTTTGTATGTCCGTATGGTAAATTTTGAATTTTTACGTTTTTATTCTTTATCTTATGATATTATATAATTTGCTTTAATGTAATTAATTATTAATTTGAATCTAATTGACATTTTGACATTTTTTTTATTTTATTTAGTTTTATTAATATTTATTATCACATAGAAATATTATAATCAACTGTATGGACATAGTCTGAAATAAAATGATTTTATTTTATTTTTTTTATTTTTATTTTTTTTATTTATTTAAATAAGAAACTAGCCTTCCTAGACGTACTTGTTATCAGGAATCCTGACCAAACTTTGAGCCACACTGTGTATCGAAAAGCAACACATACAGATAAATATCTAAATGGTGACTCTCACCATCACCCTTTACAGTTAGCTACCGTAGGGAAATCTTTGTTTCAGAGAGCTCGCGACATCTGTGATGATGAACACCTGAGTGGCGAGCTTCGGCACGTCGAGCAAGTACTGCGAAGTAACAAATTGCCAGTACCTCGCAAACATCACAGAAAACGCACCAAAGCAGCCACAGTAGAACGTCAACCTGCCATTCTGCCATATGTGAAAGGTGTCACTGACAAGATTGGGAGGATTCTGAAGCGTGCTTCGATTCATACTTACTTCAGGCCGCCGAAGAAGATTAACCAATTCTTACCACCAGTCAAGTGTAATATCCCCTTTCAAGTTGCAGGCGTTTACAAACTACTTAGATTGTGACTGTGGGCTCTCCTACATTGGGCAAACAAAGAGAAGCATAGGGACGCGCGTTAAAGAACATGTAGCTGACATCAAACATAGGCGCGATAATAAGTCTGCAGTGTGTGAACATTCATTTGAGGGAACCAACCATTATATAAGGTTTGACAAACCGCAGATCCTCGCTAGAGAACCAAGATACTTTCCCAGATTAATGCGCGAGGCTATTGAAATTATCAAATACCCAAATTTCAATAGAGAAGATGGTTGGAAGATACCACCAGCTTGGGACCCTATAATCCATCAAGTAAAGTCACAACCTAAACCACACACTGCAAGAACTAAAGATACGGTTAGTTCTTTTTGCAAATAATTTTAATAAACGGAGATCGTCCCCCTTCGTGTAGTTTTCTTGCCAGTTCTTTCTCCGAAGGGCTTCAACTTTTGTGAACTGGTGGTCGAGTCAGTAACTTTTTGCTTTGCTATAAATAATTATTATCCAAATTACTTAAACAAATCAAAATATTAAATTAATAAATCATTTTTGTTATAATTAAATATAAAGTTAAAATAATCAATACCTAACCGTATCCTGTTTCCGAACGAAAAACAAAGACAATTAGAGTGGGTATATTCTTTTATTAAAATAAAAAAATAGTGGGTAGTTTTCCGTGACCACGGCCCCCTGGAAAGGTGCCGAAACGTCGGATAAACCAAAAAATCTCAATAAACAACTAAAATTTAAACAAGTTGTTGAATAAATTGCGTGAAAAAAATCCGTGAAAGTGTTTTATTTATATGGACAGTTCGCGCAGAAATCTAAGATGTGTTTATAAGAGAAGTTGTTCAGCGTAATAACTATTTTCTTTTGACATAGGTACTATTTCGAATATTATTAATATAAAAGTGTGTTTGTTTGTATGTCCGTCTTTCACGTCAAAATGGAGCAACGTATCGACGTGATTATGTAGGTAGTTTAGGAGCTAGAAAGTGACATAGCCTAAAAATATCACTTTACCTTGGGATAACGTAGTGTAGTACACGCGGGCGAAACCGCGGTCGGAAGGCTATGTTATGTAAATTTTTTATGTGCTAATATATATCATAGCATTCATAGCGCTGTACTAATATATATTAAACTAGCTTTCCGCCCGCGGCTTCGCCCGCGTGGACTACACGGCCGTTATCCCACGGGAATGGGATAAAAGTAGCCTATGTTCCTCTCCAGGGTACAAAGTATCTGTGTCCCAAATTTCAGCCAAATCCGTTCAGCCGTTTTGGCGTGATTGAGTAACAAACATCCAAACATCTAAACATCCAAACATCTAAACTTTCACATTTATAATATTAGTAGGACTAGCTTTCCGCCCGCGGCTTCGCCCGCGTGGACTACACGACGTTATCCCGTGGGAATGTATATATTTCTGGGATAAAAAGTAGCCTATGTTCTCTCCAGGCTACAAAGTATCTGTATCCCAAATTTCAACCAAATCCGTTCAGCCGTTTTGACGTGATTGAGTAACAAACATCCAAACATCTAAACATCCAAACATCTAAACTTTCACATTTATAGTAGATATTAGTAGGAAGTAGGATAGTAGGATAAATAAATAAAAAATACAAAATTGCTTATTATTATTAGCCTTAAAAATTAAAAATGCTGCCGAAAGTCACTATTCCACGCGGAAGAAGTCGCGGGCACAGCTAGTCTACGTAATAAAATCAGAACAAAATTATAATTTTCTTGAAAAAATCAAACGTACAGTTACCTTACAACTTAGTGACATTCAAGTAAAAATCCTTTCTTGAGTATAAGCTACTATATAGTACTTATAAATTCCTTGATAAGCTACTATGAGAAAAAAATATATACTTAGAGACGTCTTATAAATATTTTAAACTAGCCTTCCGCCCGCGGCTTCGCCTGCGTGTACTACACGACGTTATCCCGCGGGAAGGTGATATTTTTCAGGAATGAAAAGTAGCCTATGTCCTTTCTCAGGCTCTAGACTATATCTGTACCAAAATTCATTCAAATCGGTTCAGTAGTTTAGGTGTGATTGTGTAACACACAGACAGACAGAGACGCATTTATAATATATGTAAGGATGTAAGGATGTAAGGATGTAAGGATGTAAGGATGTAAGGATGTAAGGATGTAAGGATGTAAGGATGTAAGGATGTAAGGATGTAAGGATGTAAGGATGTAAGGATGTAAGGATGTAAGGATGTAAGGATGTAAGGATGTAAGGATGTAAGGATGTAAGGATGTAAGGATGTAAGGATGTAAGGATGTAAGGATGTAAGGATGTAAGGATGTAAGGATGTAAGGATATACAAAACCATAGACAATGACAATGCTGTACCACCCGTGTTGCTAGTGCATAAAATCCCTAAGTGGACTTAGGGACATCATGAATTCGGCCATTCGTATGGAGACCGTTTGCTACACAATCCTCTTACTGACTTAAATTCTTACTTATTTACGGAGTCGGTCGATTTAACTTTATTAATTTATTATTGTTTTAATGTCTTTTCATATAATGTAGCTATTCTGAAGAGGACTATTCGAGATTACTCTTATAAAATCAATAAACACCAAAGGGACGGGATACGCAATCTGATTAATATGGGAGAAAATCTTATTTCACATTACATGTATAAATTTTTATCTTACGATTGGGGTGACTTGGAGTATAGAGGTGAGTCCATAATTAGGTAACACTAGCTTTGCGCCCGCGGCTTCGCTCGCGTAGACAGCGACGTTATCCTGCGGGACAAACATCTAAACTTTGATATTTATAATACCTATAGGTAAAAATAAAGTAAAGTAATTTTCAGATATGTAAGTATATTATTAAATGCATTGACTTCCAAATTATTTCTTTTTTTTTAAAAGGCGTTTTGCTCTAACTAATATTACGTATGTATGCGTTTGTATGTAGGCCTATGCCCAGCAGTGGGCGTCGTACGGCTGACATGATGATGCGTAGAGATTACCTACCTAAAAATAAAGACCCAATTTGTTCGACTTAGTGGGTCCCTATTTTGGTATTTAGGTATTTTAAGATTTTAATAATGTTTTGCCGACGTACAATAATTCCTGTCGTTTTGAAAACTATATTTTTATATCGAAGAAATAGTCAAGAAAAGCTATACCTAAGTATTATTTTAGCGGTGGTCTTAACGGGTCTTAACAAATATAATATTGTTCCTTTCAGTGACTAGAATATTCGAACAGGATGATTCACAAGTTTATACTATCGGTGATTTTAACAGAAATCGACTACATAAATGGATTATTACGAGTGAAAACAATGTGAATACTTATTTGAAACAAATGGATGAGGCTACTCTACCCAGAGATGAATATTGCGAACTTTCAAATAATTTTGAAGATTTCCATATTGATATAGAATCCTCGGGTAAATTTAATAATTATAATACTTATAAAAAGCACTGTTAAGCGTTACTTAGGTACACATCATTTACAAAACACAACACACAACAAGTATTTCGCTTTTGTCCCGCGGTTTTACTGTTTATTTTCGCTGAAGATCTCTGAAGACGTAGTAAGTAGGGCAGGAGACCCCTTTGTGGCCACCTGAAGGATTTTTTCACGTCTTGGAAGCACATACAACAATAACAATAGTGAGCGTTCCATGTGGCTAATAATGAGGTGTTGTAGGTTTAATTATTAATTTTATAATTTTTAGGATATGAATTAAAATTTCAGATTTTTGCCTATCGAAAGTGGCGTCTACCAAGGAGTCAATTGATTTTAGTCAGATGCAAAAATGCGCACCAAATGAATATTGTGCAACACGAATATTCGCACTCCCGTCAATTGCGTACTCTTTGAGCCACAGGTAAACTATAAACTATTAGACCTGTAGCCCGTGGACATTCAAATTACGAAAAAGGTTACCGTTTGTCTTCGTGAAATTGTTATAGATTTCGCCATTGTATATGCTATAAGCGAAGTCTTATAGATCGTAACTCGCCGTAACCATAATAGTGATAAGTTTAAAATCTCCAAATATGTTAGTTATTTACATTTCTAGGTTACCGCATTGTTTCGCTATTGTCATGTTGTACAGCTTTGTCCAATTACCATACGTAATAGTAAGACTATGGAAAGTTGCCAAACACTAATTTAAGACCAGATGTAGTCCGACCATTTTGATCATAATTTACATTTTTGAGTTACCGTTTAAAATTTATACATCTGTTAGTAGGCCCTCTGAACAAACCATATACTTATTTTAAGACTGTTTCTGTGGCCGGTTTAGATTTTAAGACTCATTTGGTCCATGAAGAAGAAATGCGAAAATGGCGTAAATAAAAGCGCATTGAGTAAACTTACTTCTGCAAAACATAATGGAAGACTTAAAACTTGAAGGACAATGAAATCTGGTAACTGCCCCCCTGTCAGATTACTATAAATAAAGAGGAAATGCTTGTTGGACTAAGTTATCTACGCATGCAATAGGGGAGGATTTTTAAAATAATGCAATAAAGATCATGATATACTCACAGTTTTTATTCCTCTATTACAATACACTTTCTCACTTAACCTTAGTAGTGTTCAGTTCGGTGGCTTGAATACGACTGACTGAACTGCGCGGGAACGACGCTCAACTGACATCATCCCGCCATTTTTCCATACAATAATCTGATGTGTCAGGTGAGCGTGCACCGGAAATTAACATTTGCATTACTTTTTAATGAATAAAGATCCATTTTATTTTAAAATTATATGTTTAGATAATTATTTAATTACTATAAATAATATAACAATAAATAATAGGTTTAGCCCAATCAAAAGATAACAGTCGGCCATCCAAAATAAACAAAACGTCCTCGTTATAATAACAAGTTTTACTGATACAATAGTAAGAAAACAAATCAAGTTAACTAAAATTTTAAAAGTAAGCTATTAAATAAATGATAGCATTCCAACAACAACAAAAATTTAATAAATTAAAAAGTGGTAATTACATTTTATCTAATCGATTCATTTTTTTCCATAGGTAACATCAATAACTCTTATAGTTAAATAAAACAACTTAAACACAATTGTTGATAAAAAAACTGTTGATAGATTACTAATTGCATGTTCAACAATATAGAAAGAAAACATCATTATATGTATAATATGGTCCACTGAAACATTCAGCTTAATTAAATTAAAAGTTAATTATATCACAATTAAAAATCTATTACAATATGCATTATTTCATGGCATTAATTAGGCTTTATTTCATGGCCTTGTAATTGTAACAAAGATTTAGGCATTATTTCATGGCCTTAGGATTTGGGCATTATTTCATGGCCCTGGGTAGGTACTGACTTCGAAGGCGTTATTTCATGGCCTTGTATCAGAGATTTAGGCATTGTTTCATGACCTTAGAATTCGGGCATTATTTCATGGCCCTAAGTATTGCTTTTTAAGGCGTTATTTCATGGCCTTATCACAAGAATTCGGGCATTATTTCATGGCCCCTTAAAAATAAATCAAATGGCATTATTTCATGGCACTAAATTTTGGAAGCACTTACCTAGTAAAAATTAAGAATATTTGAATCACGCTGCGTTCAAAATATCGACCAACACAATATCGCCAGTGGCCTTTAGCGAAAATAAAAACACGGACACAAACAATTATTATTAAGCTATTGTTTTTCCGAGTCTGACTGCTTATCGTCATCTTCACTAGATGAGAAACTCTGAGGTCTCTCGTAGTTAAGCCAAGGGCGGATTTTGTCAACAGCTACGACTGTAGTAAAAGACCGATTACCTTTTTTAGTCAAAGGCGTGCTTTCTACAACATATCTATCATGATCATATACTCTAGATATCCTATAGGGTCCCTGAAATTTGGGAATCAACTTTTTGCTACTACCTGTAGCCGGGATTTGACGTTCTATTCGGACAAGGTCCCCCACTTTGTATTTCCTAGCTGAGCACCTTTTCTTGTCATAGGCTCGTTTTTGGGCCTCTTGATAAGAGGATACATGCGATTGAATCTCTTTCCTGATTTCAATTCTATTTTGACTGTCGGGGACAGCGGTGACCTCATCAGCAAGTTCTGACCTTAGAGTACTTTCGGTACAACCTACTGGCCTAACACCAAAAAGAGCCTCTGCTGGAATCTTATTTATACCCTTATTGAGCGTGTTGTTCATCCCCCATTGCACATCGGGCAAGTGATCGTCCCATTTGTTCTCGGGTGTATTAATTGTTTTCGTGGTAAGTGCATCAACCAAGGTTCTATTATATCTTTCCACTTGCCCGTTGGCACGGGGGGTAGACACAGCGTTCAATACATGTTTAATGTTTCTCTCCCCCAAGAACTTTCTAAACAGATCGCTCGTAAATGATGTACCCCTATCGGTGATAACTCTTCTAGGTGTTCCAAAGAGGCCAAAATATTCGCGGAACACTTTGACCGTAGTTTGTGACTTGGTATTTCTTACTGGTTTGAGAAACACATAACGCGTGAAGGAGTCTATCAAAACCAAAATGTACATATTACCCTTGCTACTACGAACAAAGGGACCTACATGGTCAGCATGTATCGTGTCAAAGGGCACGTTAACCTTGGGAATAGAATGAAGAAAACCAGGTTTTTTCCCACCAGAGGACTTGGAGTATGTACACTCTAAACACGAGTTGACATATTTTGTAACAAAAGTACGCATATTTGGAAACCAATAAGTCACACTTATTTTCTCTAGGGTCTTGTCCAGTGCAAAGTGCCCGATGTCATCGTGATTTTGTTTCACAATCTGCCAACGTACTCCCTTAGGGACTACCCATCTATCCCCATCTTTTGTAATTCTAAAGAGCTTTCCATTTTTGACCTTGTAATTTGACTTTAACTCGACAACATCCGCAAGTTCAGGATTATTGAGAATACCAATGATTTTTTTTATATCATCATCGGCACTTTGCACTGTCACAAGCCAGTCTGTTTCTTCAACAGAGGACACATCTAAAACCATAACCTGCTCAACTCCTACCGGATTGCGACTGAGCGCATCGACATGCGCCATCGACTTCCCAGCTCTGTACTCTATATCAAAGTCATAGTCTTGCATCTGCTCCCACCATCTTGCAACGCGGGGAACCATGTCTCTTTTTGAAAAAGTGGCACGAAGCGAGTTGCAATCTGTAACGACCTTAAAGTGGATACCTACTAAATAAACACGAAACTTCTGTAGGGATGCAACAACTGCCAACGTTTCCAAATCGTATGACGAGTAATTCATCTCTTCTGGGGTGGTCTGCTTGCTGAAGTAAGCAACTGGCCTCAATAAACCGTCGCTGCCCTTCTGGAGTAGAATTCCTCCAAGTCCCATCTTACATGCGTCAGTGTGGACCTCAGTCTCGGCTCGGGGGTCGTACAGAGCGAGCAATGGTTTTTGCATTAGATACTGTTGCAGCTCTCTGAACGCCCCTTCCTGCTTTGCTCCCCAGTCCCAGACAGCATCTTTCTTGAGAAGTTGGGTCAGCGGTTTAGACTTCACGGAAAACCCTGGAACGAATCTGCGAAAAAAGCCGGCAAGCCCTAAAAACTGCCGTACGTTATGTTGATTCTGCGGTACAGGAAAATTAGAGACTGCTTCAACCTTCCGTGCTCCAGGACGAATCCCATCAGCACAAACCTCAAACCCAAGGTACTCTACCTTTCGACTAAAAAAACAACACTTTGAAAGTTTGAGTGTGAGCCCAGCATCGTCAAATAAACGTAGAATCGATTCCAACCTTTCCATACCCTCCGAAGTATTTTTCGAGGGAATAATCACATCATCCAGGTATGCTAGAGCCTCCTTGTGCCGTGATGACCCAAGAACTTGGTTCATAGTCCTCTGGAATGTAGCGGGTGCATTTGCGAGGCCGAACGGCATACGAGTAAATTCGTAGTGGCCATCCGGCGTCACAAATGCGGTCTTATGCCTATCCTCCTCCCGGATGGGTATTTGGTAGTACCCGGATGCTAGATCCAGGGTAGTGTAAAAAGTGTTGCCGGCCAACACGTCCAGCTGATCGTCAATCAAAGGTATAGGGTAATGGTCCTTCACTGTTTTTTTATTAAGAGCCCTGTAATCTATACAAAGTCTAAGCTCACCTGTTTTTTTCTTGACAAGGACGATGGGACTCGCATACGGTGACGTAGACGGTCGCACAATCCCATTGTCAAGCAGCTCAGAAACCATTTCCCTCACCTTCTCCTTTTCCGCAATAGCTAATCTGTATGGCCGGTACACAACAGGCTCATCATCATTTAGGCGAATACTCATTTCTCCAATACTAGTCCTACCTAGCTCGTTCAAACCAAAAGCAAAGCAGTGCCTATAATTATTCAAAAGACTTAAAAGATTGCTCTTTTCTCCTTTGGTGAGTTCATTGCCACAAACAACTGCATCCATGGAAATCTTATTGGGTGTCTTCTCTATGCTGCAAGACAATACGGTCTTCGCACTATCAACAGAGTCCGGAAGCGCTATATAACCTCGAGCTAAGAGAAAATCCTTAGGAAAACACAACCTACCTGGAAGCGACTGATTGACCACGACTATTGAGCCGGCACCATTTTTATCAAAACGAAACAAGCCTCCAGGAACCGAGAAACGAACTCCCATATATAACCCTAGCACACCCTCTATATAAACTTCACCTTCATGGCAAGGTTCAGTATAAACATCAAGGACCGACGATAACTCGTCAATACAAACTTCCTTGAGACATAGCAGTTTCACTTTGTTGGGTATTGTTAATATGTCAGTCTGATTGCAAATGGTTATTTCGAGACTTCCACTAGTCTTAGTTATAGCAATGTGAGGTTGCTCCGTATATGTTTGCCCTATTATTAATGGAACATGCATTGCATTATCTGGGACAACTAGTAAATCTAGATCTGCGCCTACATCATCAATAACAACATGAACCCTTTGCCTGCCAATGGTCTTAACCAGGGAGTTTCCGAACCCACGGAGAACAGGTAAGTTATTTGAATCGTAACTGTTTGAAAGTAAACAAAATTCTGAAAGTTTTATTAACGAACATTCGCTACCGAAGTCGATAAAAGCTCTAATAGGATACCCGTTAACAAGGGCAATTTTAAAATATTTTTCAGAAGGTGCTATGTACTCTGGTTGCGAGGTATTACCAGTATTATTAGAAACTTGCATGACAGTTTTATCAGTGTTTGGTAATTTAGCATAACACTGCTCAGTTTCGTGGCCTACTCTACTACACCTGCCACACTTTTTAATAGGTAAGTTACACTGCGAGGTCACATGCCCATCTTTCTTACAGTTACTACAACGAGTGGGTCTCAAGACTGATCTTGATTGTTCTGTCTGTTTTCCTTGTTGCGTTCTAATGGTTTTGCGGTCAACACTTCTACTACTCCTTGCATTACGTAAGTACGAAAGCAATTTGTCAGGGTCGTCAAACTGCGCTGCTTCAGCACCCAACCTAACCGACCTGTCGTCTATACCATGCAAAACACACTCGACTGCGCGTTTGCCTGTTATACCACACCTATTAATTAAAGCTAACTTGTCGTAGAAATATTCCTCTAGCGAGTCAGAGAATCGGGCCCGTTTGGCCAACATATCGCTTAACATTTGCCCATAGTTCTCTTCCGAAGGAAAAGCGGATAGCAGTTTTTGCTGCCACTCGGTCCAAGTAAACAGAACAGAGGGTAGTCCCTCATACCATCGCTTTGCAACGCCTCTTAATTTTGGTAACGCGAAATGTATGGTTTGTCTCTCGGACCAACCATATATTGTAGCACACTCGTTAACCTTGTGTAGCCACATCGTTGTGGTTTGTTCTCGTTTACTTGGATCGAATTCGGGAACAGTGTTATTTAAGGAACCTAGCTTGTCTAGGCTGTTATCGCTACCTATAGAACGCAAGGCGGACAGAAGCTCAGTCAAACTTGAGTAAGATGGATTTGGGGCCTCACGACTGCACTGAGGGCTTTCTCGTACAGAATGACTAATTTTTCGCCCACTGTGGTGAACAAAATGTTTAGCGCCACTAGAGCTACAAAAATTACAAGTGTCACCTATCTCTCGATTATGAGTCGGCGGTGGCGAGCTGCTCCTCAAAGCACACCTACTATGGCTCCGGCGCTTATGATGTAGTTCACCACCAACAGCCATGTGGTTAGAGCGGCGCGAGACGTAGTTCCCGTGTTCGCCGTCCTCCCGACGAGGGGACCGATAAGCAGATGCGTGTTGCTGTCTTGGGCTTCGATCTTGTACAGGCCCAGTACGGCTTCGAGAGTGGTACCTGGATCTCTCTCGTGAAGGGCGATGGGCTTGACCAGGCGATCGCTGAAACGTGCGGCTTCTTCTCCAACAACTTGATCGGCTGCGCGAGCGTCTGCCTCTGCTGGGTGCGCGATGACGACTCCGTGACGGACGACTTATATGCAGCGGCAGCGTTGGGCTTGTTGGAGTTCGTACCTCGCGACATCGATCGCGTGGCTCCATTTCTTACACTGAAACGTTTTAAAACATCATGTGAGAAGTACATCTATTCTTTGACTACCACAAACTTGACAAATAAATAAATAAATTGCCTACCATCACGCCAATCACTTTAACAAAATAACTTGAAGTGTTATAAATATTAAACGACAGACGAATACACTTCTATACTTTTTTCTTGTGTAAGCATACAAATAGAATGCATTGAGAACACCCAAATGTTGATATCATACACGTACATGTACGATAAAACGAAAAATACTAATGGTTATTTGTTTGAATAACTGATGAGAAGAAAGAGACAATTTTTTTTTAACTAGAGACATTATGAGATTTAAAATGTAAATAACCTTTTGTAGTAGCTAAATGTGGTTAAAAGAATGTGCTGCTAAAGACATTAAAATTTCATTGTATTGTTATTTGTGATATGCACCTTAGCCCTTTTCAGATATGTAAGTATCATACAAATGAAATATTAGGAAAAACAAATTGAAATTGCATTGTCAATGCAAAAAGTAAAAGTCATTTACTATCTTAGAATGTATTAATGCTTAGTGAGTGACGCTCAGTAATATGAATCAATATCTAACACTAATTCAGTAAAGTAAACAGAGACAATTGTTGAACAAATTGAATTTTAAGAACTAACTTCACATCACAATCATTATTATTTGAATTTTGTTCAACTTATGTTTCCCAGTAAACCCAATAACAAGTAAAACTGAAACTGTAGCTCATTCGCTAAGCCAAGTTACGATTCCACCGCTAACGTTTAATAGCTTAGTGTAAGACAACTAAGATTTTTACGTATAAGGTAACAAATGTATCAAAAGGCGAATAAAGAATAAACTATAATGCAACCTGTCTTGTGCAAATTGTGGTATTACTTTATTCAAAGGAGTGCCACTTAATGCAGTTTTAAAGTTCGTAAATAAAAATAAGGTGCATAAAATATCAAAAGAAAAAAAATATCTAAAAAATAAGGTTCTACCCACTTCTGAAATATGTTGGACTAAGTTATCTACGCATGCAATAGGGGAGGATTTTTAAAATAATGCAATAAAGATCATGATATACTCACAGTTTTTTTTCCTCTATTACAATACACTTTCTCACTTAACCTTAGTAGTGTTCAGTTCGGTGGCTTGAATACGACTGACTGAACTGCGCGGGAACGACGCTCAACTGACATCATCCCGCCATTTTTACATACAATAATCTGATGTGTCAGGTGAGCGTGCACTGCACCGGAAATTAACATTTGCATTACTTTTTAATGAATAAAGATCCATTTTATTTTAAAATTATATGTTTAGATAATTATTTAATTACTATAAATAATATAACAATAAATAATAGGTTTAGCCCAATCAAAACATAACATGCTAGTTCCTAATATTTTGTCTAGTTTGTTATGCCAGCTCTCTCTCTCTCGGGGTGCGAGCTAGATAACCTCCACGCGTGCTCACCTGCTGTTCGTCCCACTCTATGTTCGCATACGTTGGGAAGAACAGTAGGAGGGACGGTGCACCCTGGGCGCCACTGTATGTAATTTTCTTGATTGTAAGTAATTACTTACAGGGGGTAGTGCTATTCTTTTTATGTACCGGCACTACACAGCGCACTAGAAATCTTACTATTTGTTCACGTAACAAAATAATTCTCACATAAGACTCTCTTGAAGAAATACAGAACCATCTCGCTTCTGAGCCATATCTATAAGTTGTTTTCGAGAGTCATTACGAATCGTCTCACTCGCAGGTTTGACGACTTCCAACCTCCAGAACAAGCCGGGTTCCGGAAAGGCTATAGCACCAACCAAAGACCACATTCATACGCTGCGGCAAGTTATACAGAATACCAAAGAGTACAACTTGCCACTTTGCTAGGCGTTAGAACAGGTCCACTCGAGCAGAGCTCCGATTGCTCGAGTAAGGCGAAATTACTGATCCAGGATTGCCATCTCCCTGGGGAGACACCGTTCGGAACCAAGCTCCCCCTTGGCCACGCATCCCTCGGCGACGGTACGTCTGACACCTTGGATTGGGTTTCGCTAGATTATCGGCCACCACTGTAAGTAATTACTTACAATCAAGAAAATTACTTACAGTGGCGCCCAGGCAGGCCTGTCTCACTTCCATACAAGCGGCGCAAAATCCCCGAGATATTTACCTACTATTCTGGAAAACAACCTGATTTCAACCTTTTGCATTGCGTATAGCGTTCATAGTACAATAACTGTCTGCCGTCTCGCTTCAATCTGCTAGGGCTGTCAGAGGTACTACTTTATCTGTGAAAGTAATACACTCGAAGCAAGACAGATGGCGACACATGCGGATGCGTGCGCTGCGTGTGCGACAAGTCGAGCGAGTTCCAGCCTATTGATACTAGTCCGGTGACCGTACGCTTGCGTTTATCATACCTAAACTCGGGAGTGAAATTTCTGTACCGTAAGGTACTAATATATATTCTGTAGCCCAGGGTGCACCGTCCCTCCTACTGTTCTTCCCAGCGTATGCAAACATAGAGTGGGACGAACAGGAGGTGAGCACGCGTGGAGGTTATCTAGCTCGCACCCCGAGAGAGAGAGCTGGCATAACAAACTAGACAAAATATTAGGAACTAGCATTTCCTCTTTATTTATAGTAATCTGACAGGGGGGCAGTTACCAGATTTCATTGTCCTTCAAGTTTTAAGTCTTCCATTATGTTTTGCAGAAGTAAGTTTACTCAATGCGCTTTTACTTACGCCATTTTCGCATTTCTTCTTCATGGACCAAATGAGTCTTAAAATCTAAACCGGCCACAGAAACAGTCTTAAAATAAGTATATGGTTTGTTCAGAGGGCCTACTAACAGATGTATAAATTTTAAACGGTAACTCAAAAATGTAAATTATGATCAAAATGGTCGGACTACATCTGGTCTTAAATTAGTGTTTGGCAACTTTCCATAGTCTTACTATTACGTATGGTAATTGGACAAAGCTGTGCAACATGACAATAGCGAAACAATGCGGTAACCTAGAAATGTAAATAACTAACATAATTGGAGATTTTAAACTTATCACTATTATGGTTACGGCGAGTTATGATCTTTAAGACTTCGCTTATAGTATATACAATGGCGAAATCTATAATAATTTCACGAAGACAAACGGTAACCTTTTTCGTAATTTGAATGTCCACGGGCTACAGGACTATATAGTTACATAGATTAGCAAAATAATAATTTATTTTTAGGAAACATAATGTTAATAATTACCAAGATTACAATTATTGTAATCTTTGTCATTTAATTTTGCGAAAAGTAACGATGCATATCCTATGATTATCCTGAAAGATAGAGTAGGTGCTTACAGTATTATATAGGTACAATCAGCGTCATAGATAGGGTGCCATTAGTGTGGTGTTATAATACTAATTGTATGGTGTACCGAACTATTTGACCACTTTGGATGGCACCGTATTTATGACGCTGACTGTAGGTACCCTACCTTCCTAAGTTGAGAAAAGTTTTAATCAAGCCCTAGGAAAATATTTTTCAAAAATGACTTTTTAAAGGACATAAGTATTAAAACTTTCTTAACTTACAAGACGACATTTTTAAAAAACATACTTATTATAAACATACATTCATGTGCCCGCCAATCAATATGCTTAGGTATTTGCATGGGCCTTTCCAATTCAGAAACTTGAGTTTTTATTTCATTTTTAATAACACTTTTCAATTTTGCAGATTTCTAAATTTGTTTTTACTACATTCGGTAAGAAGATGTTACATCAGGTCGGAGGAAGAAGATAAGCTCCACATGGATAAAATGTGTGCAAATATGTTCAGGGAGTCAGTCTACTTGGCTCGGCGCGGATTCTTTGCTCGGGACTTGTTTTTAGAGCATGGTGAGCACCATATTCCTGCCCCTAAATCATTTATTATGGTATCATATCTTTTTATTTTATTTATTTCTATCACAGTCGTCACCTCTGCAGTCACCCCTATCTTGCACAAATTATCATCCTTCACGCAATTCATCCACCTTTTATTTAGAGTTTTAGAGCATAGTAAGCATTCGCATATATTGCAAATGTCATCAATATTAAGTATCCCAACAATGGAAAGCATACCTAGGTACGCGACGACACACACCGATACACAATGTCGACAAAAAAACTACAGCAGTACATACAGACAGTAGGTTATAGTGTCTGTTGTCCTTTTTAACCGACTTCAAAAAAAGGAGGAGGTTCTCAAGTCGTATGAATGTAATCATTTGTCATTATAAAAGTAAGCTACCCTCCGAAAATGGCCCTCTAAATCTGGCTAAATCTTTAGCCCTCTACAAATTCCCATACAAACTGGAACACCCTATAGCACCCTGTATAACGGGAATTTTCCAAAACCTTTTCTTAGTGCTCACGTATACCATATAAGGTATCTACCCCCCAAAAATGGTGTCTCTACCTTCAACCCTATACAAATCTCCATACAGACTGGAACACCCCGTAGCACCCTGTATAACGGGAATTTTCCAAAACCCTTTCTTAGTGCTCATCTATATAGATAAAATCGAGGGGACATAACTCACTCATCACGAAATCTCGAAAACTACTGGCCCAACGAAGATGTAATTTGGCAGGAAGGTAGATTATGCCTAGGAGACATCCGCTAAGAACGGATTTTAGGAAACTCCCCCCCTAAAGGGGTAAAATGGGGGGGTTAAGGTTATATGAAACTTCCTCATTTATGGATTTAGAAGCATGAAAATTGGTACGTTGGATATTGGTTACGACCGAAAATGATCTGAGTAAGCAAAGTAAATAAAACTCCCCCTTAATAGGGTAAAATGGGGAGATAAAGTTTATATGGAACTTCCTCATTTCTAAACTTAGAAGTATGAAAATTGGTATGTTGGTTACTGGTCACGATTGAAAATAATCTGCGTATGCGAAGTTATAAAAAAACCCTTAGTAGGGTAGAAAGGGGCGATTAAGGCTTATATGAAAACTTCCTCATTTCTGGACTTAAGAGTATGGAAATTGGTATGAAGGATACAAGGTCATGATTAAAAATGATCTGCGTAGGCAAAATAAAAAAAAACCCTAATAGGGTAGAAAGGGGGGGCTAATGTTTATATAGGGTGGGTGGGGAGGTATTAAATATACGGAGTTTGGATGTTTATGGCTCAACCAAAACTAAACGGCTAAATCGATCGGGATAATTGAACTCTGGCCGGGAAAATTTCATACGGTTTTTTAACTCGGGAAAATTACAGTTCCCGTGGGATACAGTTTTTTTTTGTTCACTTTATATAATGAAGCATCCATGACAGCCCATTTTCGTGCAAAGCAAAAAATTATTTATGCATTGGAATAAAACTCAAGAAAATCAGTATTACACATTTTTTACCAATTTATTGACTTGATTTTTTGCATTTTGGTAGTTCAAGAGTAGGAGAATGTCCGAATATTATTCATACGATAGTAGCTCCTGTTTGTCTAGGTATCGTTACCTTCTTATGCCTAAACCACGGGTAGCGTGCTCGGCCTACGATTGATGAGGTTATGTGAGTTTTGCAATGGTCTATCATAAGATTGCTGTTAAAAAATATATCGTGCTTCGGAAGACACGATAAGCCGATGCTTATCAGCCAGGATTGGTTAGTTCACCATAACTTCAATGGGTCATAGCCCATTCTCCTTATCCATCTATATGAAGGCCTGTGCCCCAGCAGCGGGGACATTAAAATAGATTGATGATGGTACTGATGAGACCTTAGAGAATGCCTATCTACCTATATACTGTTTGACACAAAATTTTGCGATGTAGTACTCGCGGACGTAGTCGCGACCGGCCATTCATATTCCTATTTCTACTATCCCCACTATTATTATAAATGCGAAATTGTATATGCTCACGTCAAAACGGCTGAACCAATTTTGATGAAATTCGGAATGGAGATAGTTTAAGACAGTGCTTCCGGGTGCTCCTACTAATTACTCCTACTGATAGGAGCACTGGGACACCCATGTCCTGATGCTAGGAAGGACATAGGCAAATTGTAACCGCGGGAATAAGGCTCATTCCCATGGTAAAATAAGTTTTAGCTCAGGCAAAGCTGTAGAATGGAATTGGTATTTAAGGCGATAGTTTGAGTTCATGGGAAGGGTGATATTTAGAATAGAGACAGTTTAAGGCCCTGGAAAGGATATATTTTACTTTTTACCGCGGGAAATCTCATTGTATGGAAAAATCACTTTAAGCGTAGGCTAATTTGGGAACAGAAATTGGTATTTAAGTAAATAATTTGAGACCCTGGCAAGGATTATAATAAGCTACATACTTTTTACCACAGGATAGTATCATATTCCCACGGGAAAATCAATAAGTAGGTATTATTTGTTTGTCCGTCTTTCACGTCCAAAACGGAGTAACGGATCAATGTGATTTTTGGTACGGGAGTAGATTGGGAGCTGGAGAATGACATAGTTTATCCCAGAAAATATTACATTCCATCAGGAAAATGTCGTGTAGTACACGCGGGCGAAGCCGCGGGCGGAAAGCTAGTATACATTATAAAAGTAAGCTACCCTCCAAAAGTGGTGTATCTATCTTTAGCCATATACAAACCCCATACAAACTGGAACACTCTGTAGCACCCTGTATAACGGGAATTTTCCAAAACCCTTTCTTTATGCTCACCTACACCATAAAAGGTACAACCAAGGTATATCACCCACCAAAAATGGTGTCTCCATCTTCAACCCTATACAAATTCTCATACAAACTTGAACAACCTGTAGCACCCTGTATAACGGGAATTTTCTAAAATCCTTTCTTAGTGCTCATCTACATCATGAAAGGTATCTACCGTCTAAAAATGGTGTCTCTACCTTCAGCCGTTATAGGGCTCTACGCCTATGCCAAAAATGAACCAGTCAATCAATTTTGAGTTTTATATGTATAGACTAGCTTTCCGCCCGCGGCTTCGCCCGCGTGAACTACACGACATTATCCTGAGGGAATGTGATATTTTTCCGGAGATAAACAGTAGTCTATATCACTCTCCATCTCCCAATCTACCCCCGTACCTACCGAAAATCACATTGATCCGTTGCTCAGTTTTGACGTGACAGACGATTAACAATTAATACCTACTGATTTTCCCATAGGAATATGATACTTTCCTGTGGTAAAAAGTAAAAGTAGCCTATTATAATCCTTTCCAGTAGGGTTCAAATTATTTTCTCAAATACCAATGTTTGCCCGCAAATTTGACCGCGCTTAAAGTGATTTTCCCGTGGGAATTATATTTTTCCCGCAGTAAAAAGTAAGTTATATCCTTTCCAGGGCCTCAAACTGTCACCTTAAATACCAATTCCATTCCACGGCTTTGCCCGCGCTAAAACTTATTTTCCCATGGGAATGAGCCGCGGTAAAAGTAGCTTATGTCCTTCCTATTCCTAGGGTCTCAAACTACCTCCATTCCAAATTATATCAAAATCGGTTTAGCCATTTTGACGTGAAAACGGAACATACAGACAAACAAACAAAGAAACAAACAAACATAAATACATTTTCGCATTTATAATATTAGTAACGAATTATAATCCGATAATAACTTATGCTTTTTTATTTGACATTCCAATTTTAAAGAAAAGCTTTTTTTCTATAGTGGCAATACGCTAGTTGATACATAACTACTCTACTAAGTAACAAGATGGCAATAAGGTAGAGTAGGTATATTATTCTGTGGTAGAGTGCGCGCCAGATAAGTCTGCGCGCGACTGGTGGCGTATTTAATGTTGCCAGTAGGTAGTTGTAAATAATTCTCACATCACGAGTACCAAAATAAATATATTTCGAAAAGTTTTATTAAGTAACGAGTAAGTAAAGAGTAGAGAATAATGATAAATAAACAAAAACAAACCTTAAATAAACAAATGCATAATTATCAGACAACATGCTCAGAAAACCAAAATACCCCAAGCGAAAGCAAAATATCACATAATGGTCACCCTAAAAATTACCTGTCAAAAAGCAGTAGGCGCCCGCACTTTAGCAAATGGTCTAAGTAGCCTGTTATTGTCCCGTTCTATTTCGCAAGCACATTTCACATAAATAACAATCTCTCTTCCAGCACTTTTGATGACTTTTCGTATGACGATTACCAAATAAAATATTAAAACACAACATACAAATTTCTTGACAATGACACTTGACACACTCACTTCGCCTGTCACAACAAATAACATAGCGACCTGCCAAATTTGAAATTAGTTCTAAATTAGACCGCGCGTAGACTAATCTGGCGAGCGCTCTACGTCGCACTGTAAAAACGGATTGAGTTTTCAAACAATACATGTGTCAAAACAAAATGAAACTAAAAATCAAAAGCAATAAGGAGTATTGATATCGACTTCGATGCAAATCACCCCCAAAATAACTTTCTATCCCTTTTTAACCCTGTTAGGCGATGAGTTTCAATGAAATATGAAACACATCTTCGATTAATTCTGTTAAAGAATGTTTATGCAAAATTTGAAGAAGATTGGACAAAGGAATCACGTTGTCCCATACAAACTTTACCCCCGTTTTTCACCCCCTTAGGGGTAGAATTTCGAAAAATCCCTGCTTATCGGATCCCTCCTACATCATACAAGGAACACATCCTCCAAGTTTCAGGTCTCTACGATCAGCGGCTTAGGCTGTGCGTTTATCCGTCAGTGATTCAGGACAAAGGATTTTATATATATAGATTTATTGGTTGCAATTTTTCAGTTTGTCTTTGTGGTCTTCTGGGTTATGAAGAGTTCCATAGGAGGGACTGGTACTACAAAGCATTGAGCTGGATACAGAAAGACGGCTGTATATCAGAAAATATGAACTTCATGCTGAACAACACGATAAAGAGAATCCCCGTAAGAAAGAACGAAAAAGATGTGAGAAAGAGGAGGAAGTACAACGAGTACTACTGCCACGCGACGAGCAATGAATGCAACGACCACCCCACAGCTGTTCTACTGGCATTCTTGGCTACAGCCATCAGGTACGCGGCGTATGTCTTGTGATCTGCCGATATGCCCGCCTGCTCATAGATGTCGCATGTAGCATACATTTCGCTTATAATGGTTCTATAGCATGTAAGGCTTTGTCTGATAATGAACTTGCTACGAAATCATTTTAGTGATTTAGTAATATTGACTACTCAACTATTAGTATTCCTGTGCATTTCTATTCCACTTGACTGATATGAACGGAGAATTATGAAAATCGTGGCGAATGATGTCTTTTACGTCTTAACATGAGATAATCTTTCCCACCATTTGTGGAATTAGGTAGGTACGTTTGTTTTAGTCGTTTAGGAAACGCCACTTACCTACCTTAGGGCGATTAAAAATCGCCTTGCGCGGTATACCTTAATTAAGGGCCACACACACTATAAGTCCACCGGCAGTTCGGTGGCACAAGCAAGCCACCTAACATTCGGTTTTTGTATGTAAAACTGTGAGTGCCTGGGTGATTGAAGCCAACTGACTGGTGTAGCACTCCCCCGCCGCCTCACGCTTAACTACCGCTGTACTAACTAGGTACCTAATATGTTTTGCTTTAAATAAATATATCAGCCTACAACCTACTATATTTTTTTTATTTATCCTATTCTAATCTTAATTTAAAATTTATGATTGTTAATAATGCTCTAGTATAGTTTGAAAGGGCTCGTGACATCTAGTAAATTTCCTCTCCATCAGAGTAGTAGCCTCCCCAGAATAATTCAACATTGCAACTAGCGACCTAACCCTATATCTTAACAATAACTATTAACTTTTCCTATTGTTTCTTATGAGCGTTTTTCTGACAGGTAGAGTTTTTTGTACGTTTTTTCATCAATAGATGTCGCATTTTAAACTCAGCTGTCAAAAATTGTATACAAGCAAGGAATTTATAAGTACTACGTACAACAGGAAGGTGCACTCCGTATTTTTGTGTATTTAAAAATACACTTTAATTTTAAGAGATAAGGTTTATATTTCAATACAAAATGTCAACGGTCCAGCTGAGACCGCAAGAACGAGGTGAGGGTGTCCCTTTCTCTGAAATTGCCAGCACTCTTAAATAACAGGTTTAGTAGATTTATCACAGATTTATGGTTCACAACTTTCGTTATAAAAATTAA
The DNA here is from genome assembly GCA_949710035.1 of Crambus lathoniellus. NCBI lineage: Eukaryota > Metazoa > Arthropoda > Insecta > Lepidoptera > Crambidae > Crambus > Crambus lathoniellus. Next base: position 17,713,672 of record OX453302.1, on the reverse strand, counting down.
ATTTCGTAAAATTTCCGCTTCGTATTACTTTTAGTCAATAGAAAACATCGCATATTAATTTAGGTATTACCGTATTAAGCATAAAAATGTATTAGGTCGTATAAGTTTTTTATGGCTTATCCTAGAAAAGAATTTGAATGATAGATTTCAGAATGTTAAAGTGGCAACAGTACAAGCCGAATGACGTTTTCCGTCTTCGTTGTGTCAAGTTCGCAACTCGCTCGTCGTCGCCCGCCGCCCGTCGCGCATGTTCGTGGCCGCCGTAATGGAATGGAGTGAGATAAACTGACCTCGTTCTTGCTATCTCATTAGGACCGTTTTTTAGCAGCAGTGCACCTTCCTGTTGTATTATAAATTCCTTGTATACAAGGTAATGATAAAGGCATGAGACCATAAACATTGCTCACTCGCTCAAGCAAAAATAATCTATGCTTTCTGTGTCATTTTGTCTTTGTTGGTCTCGTGAGTGTCACAGGGTAAAAAAACTATAGTCAGTGTGTAATGTTCGCTTCTGTTTGTGGTTCGTTGTTTTCGTTTGTATTTTCCGTGGATTATTATAACCGACGACTTTGGCTTTTCCTTCTGGTGCCTGTCCTGACGACTCTTCTATGCATGATAAGATAAGGGCTAGCGCGCAAGGGTGACTTAGTTACGCGGCAATTTAATTGTCACTGTCGCCGGCCGTCTCTTCGCCGCGAAAAGATGCGCACACAAGAGCGACAGCGACACAACTTTTTTGTAATTTTCTCGCAGTCATCAACATGGATTTCGAAGAGGCGGTTGTGATCTGTGCACTTGTCTAAAGAAGCCGAAGACGACAACGAAATAAAAAGCAATAAGGGGTGCATCTATTATGGAGTGATAGACTGACACTTGGAAAAACCTGGAAACCTGGAATAGCTGATGGCAAACTTCTCCTTAAGCTTAAGATTTAGCATGAACATTTGAATATTCTTTTAAATTTTTATTGTATAACTGTTAGGCGCAGCGCAGACGACAGACTATCCGTGACGCACTTTTTAGTCTGTGAAAATGCAAAAAGTCCGGCGCACAAAAAATCCGTGTAATTCGGGCAGACCGTGCCGCGCCGCACAAAAGTGTGCGAAAAAATAGAACGTTGCTTCAACGCGCGCTAACGCAGACGGCGCACACTTTAGTCTGTCCATACCGTATTTCCATAGCGTCTACGTCCCTACAGTTCAGCCGACAGAATGATCGAAGATGTGCGTCGTGTGCGTTGTATCTGTGAAAAATCCGCGACCGACTTTTAGCGCGCCATGCAGACTTTTTGTGCTCCGCAGACTCGATCACACAAAAAGTGTGCCGTCTGCGCTGCACCTTATCAATATCTTCTTCTACTACTGGCATTTTAAAAAGTATTTTAATAATATTATGCATATCCTACTTCCTACTAATATTATAAATGTGAAAGTTTAGATGTTTGGAGGTTTGTTACTCAATCACGACAAAACGGCTGAATGGATGCTGAAGTTTGGGATACAGATACTTTGTAGCCTGGAGAGGAACATAGGCTACTTTTTATCCCGAAAAAATATCACATTCCCGCGGGATAACGTCGTGTAGTCCTATCGGGCGAAGCCGCGGGCGGAAAACTAGTTAACTATATTTTAGATCGATAGTAGGAAGCGTATGTAGATTTTCCGTTACTACACACTATCACCGCTATCACCCCGGGCGACGGTTGAGTAGCTAAGTACTGGCTGACCGGCAACTAATTTGTCGCCGTGCGCGCACTTGCATTGAAATCAATAGAGAATGAGACAGTTGCGTCGCGGGCTTGTCTTCGAACCCGCGGACAAGAAAGTCTCCTGGGTCATTATTCTGTGCCCGGGTGTCGCGTCGCTACGTGCGCGCACTTTCATACTAACCTGTAGATTTGATGCGAGTGACAAAATAGTTGCGGAGACAAAAACCCTTGGCTTATTCTACGAACTTTGAGATTGCCTTTGCGATTTGGACAAGACGTTTGAACGGGATTGGCCGTGCCGTGCATCATGGACAAGGGCAAATATTATTCTGTGACTACGGATCGTGGTCACTCGCTGCTTTGAAAGCAGAGCTGAAGAAAAGAAATGCGAAGCTTACGGGGAAAAAAGCTATTCTCGTGCAAAGGTTCATAGTTTTTATTTAGTTATCTATGTTGTTTGTATGCTTTTTTATGTTAAACTGCAATCTCAATCTTTAATTAATAAATAATCTATTGGTCCTTGCCAACATATAGCTATAATTTATTTTGAAGATCGCAATTTCTGATGTGGAACCATAGCAGTCCAGCCAAACTATGAGAGATATAAAAGTACCGTTTTAAAGAAAATTGTCAAACGTAATGAGCACTTTCTATTGACGTACAAAGTTTGAAGGTCTGGTACACCTGATGTGGAACCCTAGCAGCCAGATTAAACTATATGAGATACAAACATAGAGTCTTAAGAAAAGTTGTTTAACGTCATGGACATTTTCTATTGACGGAAAAATATCGAAGGTCTGGTACTCCTGATTTGGAACCCTTGCAGCCCAGCTTAACTATAAGAGATACAAATACAGCATCTTAAGAGAAGTTGTTCAGCGTGATAAGTATTTTCTTTTGACATACAATATATACTAATATTATAAATGTGAAAGTGTGTTTGTTTGTATATCCGTCTTTCACGTCAAAACGGAGCAACGGATCGACCTGTTTTTTTAGTATGTGGATAGTTTAGGAGCTAGAGAGTCCGATAGGCTAATTTTATCCCGGAAAAATATCACAGTCCCTCGGAAAAACGTCGTGTAGTACACGCGGCAAAACCGCGGGCGGAAGGCTATGTTATATAATTTTTTTATGTGTTAATACGTAGGTACTGTTTATGTAATATACACGGTATTTTTTATCACCCCGGATATTTTTAGGGATTATTTTACTCATGAAAACAAACAACTTTTATTAAAGGACCAACACTGAAATCGCGAAAAAATATCAGCTGTTCCATACATTTTGATTAAATATTTTTGCACTTTTGTATGGAATAGCTGTTTTTTTGCGATTTTAGTGTTGGTCCCATAATAAAATTGTTTGTTTTCATGAGCAGAATAATCCTTTTAATTTTATCCGGGGTGATAAAAAAATTACCGTGTATATTAAGTAAATAAATAAAATAATTCATACTTATTATAAAACTGTATGCGATTCTATTCAGGGGGCTACCGGCTAAAAATTATGGGTATGGACATGGGCTTCATTTGACATTTGAAGCCCATATTATGCTCTTAAAAGCACAAAATATGGGCATCAAATGTCAAATGAAGCCCATGTCCATATCCATATTTTTTGCCGGTACAGGGGCTGTATACATTGAAAAGAAATAGAAAAAAATACCACCAAGGGTCTTCTTCATGAAGTTTGACTTAATACTCTGAGGTAACTGGAGCTCTCACCCTGAATAAAAAAGTGTCGCCAGCAAATTTGACATTTATGTATGTAGTGGCTGTCAGCTGTCTCATATGACCATACGTATTTTTTTAAAGTGTAGGTGAGACGGAAGACAGCCACTGGTATTCAAAAAATTGTTAGTACTGCACTCTCCAGTTACCTCAGTATTAAGTCTAAGCTTTTTGGTCTTCTTAAACGGAACAGATACCAAAAATATAGTTTTTGAATTTTTGGTCTGTCTGTTGTCCACGTTTCAGGCAAAAACTACTGAACGGATTTTAATGAAACTTGTTTTGTTATATAGCTATTAATTGTCGCCAACTTATAGGTAGGCTATAATTTATTTAGAAGATCGAAATGGCCGATGTGGAACCATAGCAGTCAAGCCAAACTATGAGAGATATAAAAATACCGTCTTATGGAAAATTGTTAAATGTGATGAGCATTTTCTATTGACGTAAAAAGTTTGAAGGTCTTGGTACACCTGCCTGGCTAGCATTACCATCATTATATCACGCGATATGATATAGCACGTCTTGCTGTCTTGCTTCCACCTTAGTGGGGTAGGTAAACAAGACAGCATGACGTGCTATATCATATCGCATGATAAAAGCCGTTCATGCTAGGCCAGCTGATGTGGAACCCTAGCAGCCAGGTTAAACTATATGAGATAGCATCTTATGAGAAGTTGTTTAGCGTGATAAGTTCTTTCTTTTGACATACTGTTTGTATTGTTTGTATATCCGTCTTTCACGTCAAAACGGAGCAACGGATCGGCGTGTTTTTTTAGTATGTGGATATTTTAGGAGCTAGAGAGTGACAAAGACTAAGATATCCCGGGAAAATATAACTTTCCCTCGAGATAACGTCGTGTAGTACAGGCGGGCGAAACCGCGGGCGGAAGGCTATGTGAAATATTTTTTTAATGTGTTAATATGTATCATAGCGCTAAACTAATATATATATAATAAATACACAAAAAAACGAAAAACCTTATTAGCTAAAAAAATTTAAAATGCTGCCGAATGTCACTATTCCACGCGAACGAAGTCGCGGGCACAGCTAGTCTACTTATAAATTATTATAATCTCAAGTGGGAGTATACGCTCGGCCATATCTGTCACTCCAACTATGTATCTAGAACTAGGTGTTATTGTTGATAGAAGCCTATGACGCCAAATTATTATGCATTTATACTCAATATCAAATTTTGCCAATTAAATTGTGTTGTGGAACAAACTAAAAAACATGAACATTGTCCAGAACCCCCTGAAGACCATAAGCAAGGCCAATCACAGTCTTTTTCTGTAACCATCGAGAAACATTTGAGCCGAAATAGGTAACATGTTATGTGGACCGCTACAAATAAAAACCACAGAATAGACACTGTCTACAATTTCCTGAAGACGACAAATTAAGGTTAGTCACAATCTTTCTGTAAAAGTAAGTAATTATTTTAATTTTTAGTTTTTTGCATTCACAATGCAATTCGGAGCTAGTTGTGAGACGGGCGATTTTTTCTAAATACTTCATTTTCCATTTTGCTAAGGTAAGTAATATTAAATATATAATATACAAATACATAAACCTTTTTTGGCTTCGCCGCAGACGGGTGAAAAGTTTGTTGTGTAATATTTGAGATAAATAACATGTTCAGGTTTGAACCGTCACACAGGCCGTTGCCTGCAGGCGAACTAATAGTGTGTGGGACCCTTAGATATCTATGTATGAAAGTATGTACCTACCTGCGCTGTTTATTATTTTGAACGCAATATAATAAAATAAAAATAAATATTACTAAATATTTTAATTTCACCTTCATTCAACATTTTAAGTATAAAAATAAGTTAATAACAATTAGGCACTTTTAATAAATAAAATAATTTCTAAATATCGATAAATATTAAAATACAACAGTTACGAGTATCTTAATTTACAGAAATGTGTAAAAAAATCGATTGTCCCAATGCAGTAGATGGTATTTTGTATACCTAACATTTTCGTAAACATTTCAGTTAAACATACAAACATTCTGAGGATTTCCACATTTTCAGATTTATAGTAATTTTTAGTGGTTAATATGTATACCAATATTAGCTCTATTTACAGTAAAGTACCTAACAAACTCTTTACTTAGATTTAAATATTATTATTGTAAATAGCTGTTTTTTTGAAGAAACTTATATTTTTCTGTATTATTTAATTAGCTAATATAATACCTACATAACCTGTCACAATCAAGATAAGTTTTACTAAAAATGTAGTAAATAATAGTCTTTCTATGTCTACGTAAAGCCTCGGAAATAAATTTATTGACTTCTGAATCTGATTTCTCTTTTTTATTTGACGATGACGTCATCCACAGAATGAAGTAAGTAAAAGGTCAAACATTTCCCTCGATCCACTTAAATCCATTCCAAAGTTTCCTACAAAATTTTAGTTGAGTATCTATTTCTTACCATTAATAAAAACATATTAATATTTACAATACACATAATATATGACCTCCCTTTTGATATATCCGATTCTTTAGGGTTCTTATATATTTTGTCATAATTTTTGTACTTAACAGAAGCTAAAACGACGACATTGACTTATTTATTAGTTATAATATATAAAATAGAGATTGATTACAAAATTATAGTATAATTTAGCTGTTGACCATTTTCTAATTCAGAAGCAAGTATGGCAATAATATATTTAAATGTGGTTTATTCATCGTTGCACTAGTTTCCGCGAATTCTCCTCTTATGCAGTACAATCGGACTTAATCGTCTAATTGGGTAATTAAGACCTTAAAAACGCGACTTTATATAAAAACTTTAGGTTATTAAGCTTTACGTTGCAGATAGGCGAGCATCGATCGATGCTCGCTGTCCCTGCAAGGTTTGACTTTAAAAAAAAAAATCGAGTTGAAAATGAGTGTCACAGATTGTTTTCGGCATTCATAACGCTTTTATACATATCACAATCACAAATGTTTGTTTCGCTCATGAAAATTAATTGTGTGGTGGTGTCAACCACCTTATGGGTTATCTGTGCCCAATGTACGATCTGCGATAGTTAACGCCTGTAGGGTGCTTTCCTGTATCGTCCTCGTTCTTCTTCGTCGCGGACGTCGAGGTAGTGGCTGAACACTACTACCCAGAGGTATAAGTACACACCTGAAAAAAGAAAAAATAAAACATTGATAAGAAAGTCAGTATAAAACCAGTAAAAAATTTACAGTTGCATTGGCCACTGCTAGACTTAACAAAATTTAATAGAAAATGGTCAACGTAATAAGGTATGACAAGTGCTCATTTATAAAAAATATATATATATAATATTATAAATGTAAAAGTTTAGATGTTTGGATGTTTGAATGTTTGTTTTTCATCACTTCAATCACGCCAAAACGGCTGAACGGATTTGGCTGAAATTTAGGACACAGATGCTTTGTAGTCTGGAGAGGAATTTAAGCTACTTTTTATCCCGAAAAAAAATCACATTCCCGCGGGATAACGTCGTGTAGTCCACGCGGGCGAAGCCGCGGGCGGAAAGCTAGTAAAAAATATAATTAAGCCTGCAAACTATGCAAACTAAAGGTCCAAAAGATTAACAAAACTACTAGCTGATCCGGCCAATTTTGTACCACCTTATCAACAGCACGCCACCTACCGGGTCCAATTGTAAATCTAAACCATTCTCGAATTCACCAAAGACACATAAAAAAAATCATTATAATCGGTCCAGCCGTTTAGAAGGAGTTCAGTTACATAACACGCACAGAAGAAATATATATACAGGGTGTTTTTGAAGTCATTAACATCCATTCGGCCCATTAATGTACTCATATGAAGCTATGTTTTTACGTTTAAGGCTTGTATTATGATTCTTTAAACAACAACCTGATGTTTTCTCTCAAAGAAAATGTATAGACTTCTCAAAATATATTATTACGAAGATGATGATGATTCATCAGCTAGGTAGATTAGCTTTTCTATGAAGAATAAGCAGATAGCTATTAAACCCTTGTCCTTGAAACATGTAGCATGATCTAAATAAGCTGCTCTTTTATTTAATAAATAAGCATTTGGCTAACTTACATAGATAAATGATGCCACCAACGAGAATAATAGTAGCCAGGATGTTGTAGTTGTACTTTTCTTCTTCGTCGTTGGTGTCGTGGATGTAAAATGAAATCGAGGTATGTAGAACGCTGATGAGAAGACCTATCGCTAGCACGATGCCCAGGACCACCCAGGGTAGCATCAGCCATGATCTTCTCTGAAAATTTAAAACAAAATATTGGTAGAGGACTATTAAAATTTGATGACGGTCGTGAAGTCAGTCCCTATGGAGTAGCGTAGGTACTCCGTTACCTCACCTCTCCCAACCGCATACCTCTAAATTGTATACTGCGCAGCAAATTGCGCCGAATTTGACGGACCCAAAAAAACTGAACCGTACTCTACATTTTATTGGACCCTAAATATGTATGTAGAACCGAAAATATGTATGTAGTTGTTAGAAATAAAATGTTTAAATTAGGTAGGTATTCGGCTGTTCGAGGCAAAGTATAGAGATCCAGACTAGTCGTATTACCCCTTCAAATCAAATCAAATCTTTTTCATTTGCTAGAACATTTAAGCCTTGAAAGCCAAGCTTAAACCACCTTAAAGTTAGAGCAAAAAAGTTGACAAACATTCGGTCACCCGTTTTGCCTCAAACAGGTTAGGAGTCTTTTATAAAAATTTCAAAGTAGGTTAGAGGATAAATTATATTCGTGGTTTTTTAAGTCAGTATATTATGGCACTCGTAAGTATCACTAACGACACACAATCACACTTCAACTTACCGAGTACGAGGTCTGAGTTGCGTTAAGGAAACAAAAAAGTTAGTTTACGCTTATAACAATTATTAGTTTAAAGAGCTACATAAGAATTTATCCATATAATATTAGTTTACAATTCTAAATTAGTAAATAATGAAATCTAAATTTTAGAACAAAATTAAATTATAGAAAAAGCCTTATTTGCTAGGAAATTGCGTAATCATTTACCTTTTGCACTGCAACGATGAGAAGGATGCATATCAGAATAGTGAAGCATAAGTTTATGGTGAGGATGATTCTCGGAACTGAAAGAAAAAATTAAAAGAATTTAGCAGGTACACGTAGAATTTATGGTAAACGTAGATATTAAAAGTTATTAATAATTGAAGTTTTAACTGGTGTAGCCTGAGGATGTCAACGTAAAAGTCTATCCAGCAAGAAAGTGATATTTTTCTTACAAATCTGTCTGTGTTGAGAACGTCTCATTTATTCAAGACTTATTTTTAAGTCGAAAGGTGGTCGTCGTAAAGAAGTGCCGCTGTCCTACTTGATGGGTCCATAAATTGCTTCAGCACTACAGACTACAGACATGAAAAAAGTATCACTCAGATCTAGACAAAAACTTTATTATTAGGTATTTATTTATTATTTAGTAAACGTTTTGGAATAAGGGGGTTATTCCAAAACGTGGACTAAAATAGTCCTGGTTTAAAACTGGTACTAAACTGGTGCTGTCACTTTCATTTTCCAAATCAAGGACAGAATAAGCATCAATTTTAAACCAGATCTAACTTTAGTCCACGTTTTGGAAAAAGGGGAACAAATTCAAAAAGTACGAAATAGTAAAATTATAACTTACTGTCTAAAGCTAATAGTTTTCTATCGAAGTCTTCGCCGAATATAAAAGTCTTGAAAGACACCCTGTGCCTCTCCACGACCCATACGGTGATGATGGTGGCTATCGAGAGTACGATGCCCAGCACAGCGGTGATCAGGGTTCCTGTTCTGGTGGAGGCACAGCAGCAGCACTTCTGGAGTCGCTTCATTTTTCCTTATATTTTAAAACCGCTCAGACCAAAGAAATTGTACTTCACCGCCTCATGTCTTCTGAAACAAAGAAATGGTATGATGAGAACCTATGACAAAGAAGATCAGTCAGGCTTCATACATGTTTGGACCTAAAAAGTACTTAAAAGTGTCGGCATAAATAATAAATTGCACATTATTATTGTAAACAGTGTTACAATATTTTTTTGTATGACGTCAACAGCGTCAACAACAGCAGCCAAGCAGTTATTCAAGTTTGAAAATGAAAAGTATCTGTATGAAAAAATAAAGTAGTAATGTAGAAAAATGAATATCTATGTACAGTCGCCAGCACGTCTGGTTACTACAAACTGTCAAATTTCTTTAAATAAAATTCAACCTTACGTCCAACAGTTAGAGTTCAGTTTCAATTAATAAATTTTGACATTTTGTAGTAATCCGACATGCTGGCGACCGTACTATTGATAACGCATTCTTCTTTTCGAGAAATAGACTCCCTCCGAAGAGCTCAGAACACTTGGTAACTTTGATTTGACTACATATTTTCATTTATTTTGATTTCTATTTTTTGGGAATCTTTATTTTTGCGTTTCTTGTTTTGGAGTAAGATGTGAGTGTGATTATTCTTATCATTTTAGCTCCGAAAATTGGGCATGTAGGTATGTAAACAGTATTTTTAGGTAGATCCTTATGTCTGTCTGTCACAAATGGACATCTCGAGAACTACTAATGCTATCAACTTGAAATTTGTAATGGTTTTAGATGACGTTTGCCCAACTATTTTGCGTAAATAAAAGAGAAATAAAAAAAATATTTATATTGTTTTTGCAACAGAGACTAAAAGGGGTCTTAAAAATTCGAGGTGGGGCTACTAGGGGCTTCTACAATATGAAAGAACGCTGTTTGCACATTCTCAAACATTTTTTCTTTTTTCTAAGCCACATAGTTTTTGACTTTTGATAATGAAAAAAAATAACGCCCCCCCTCCCCTCCCCTTATCTCCGAAGTTTGCATAGAGAAAAATCTGAAATTATTTTATGTGATAGAAGTTTATGTAAAGATTACAGGAAAAATAAAACGATGTCTCTAATAGTAAAACCGCAAAAACACCGCAAATGCTCTGTCGAATCTAGCCTCACCGATGAAAACATTTTCATGTTATATTTATTTAAATTTATGATGATACCGAACTCTTGGTGCGCGAGTCCGACTCGCTCTTGACCGGTTTTATTTTGTTAAAGTAGAAACTTTGTAATTGGTCATGTTTCATGTGCCCGTTCCGTTCTAATGAAGTTTCGATGTTTGACGGTCTCACGTTAAGTTCCAATAGTCAAGCATAGGAATAACCCGTGGGCGGTCAAACTCGGCCGTCGACCGTTACATTGGGGGGCTTGAGACAATCCCATTCGTTTGCCGTTCACACGGCGCGTCGTGTGAAACCGTAGTCGGATACTATCTCGTTAGACTCGTTTGTTTCCAGTCTCTCTAACACAGATTGTGTACTTACAGCGAACTTAATATATCTAATGACGTGGAATTAATGCTATTTGTAATATGATAAGACGGCAACGAGAAAGTGTGACTTGCAATGAAAATTAATGGTACCTACCTATACTTTACGTACCCATTGTGATCTCTTGCAAATTCTACACAAATTACAGATTTCAGTAAGAAAATTATGTTGTTCAGTAAATTGGGATCTATTGACATAGGACGCTCGCTTGCTATCTGTAAAGACTTAGGTACCTACCTATAATATCAAATGTTACGAAAAATCTGTCTCATAGTGCCAATTTTAAACACTCATATGTAAAATAATTGTTTGTTTTTGAGGCTGTCCTCAGAGATGCCTTCGTAGATGATAGCCTTATTTCCACTTGAGCCCCCCATTTGAACCCCCTAGGGTGTCTGTAGTTCGACTCCTTAGTAAAAAAATTGGTTTGTGTCAGCTTTTGTGATCCAACCAGGCTGACCTTTATTTAATTTCTAGTGATATTCATCGTTTTACACGTGGACGCGAGGTCCCCAGTTGAATTAATGACAATGACTTTGTCATACTCATCGCTGGTTGTCGCTGGTCCCATCCCACCGCTCCGCTAACCTTGAGTTGAATGAAGTCTAATTATAAAGTCTAATCAAGTCGGAACTACCTACTTACGTACGTAAAATAAACAGAATTGTTACACTTAACTTTAAAAGTATTATTTTGTTCTCAAAGATATGCTCTGAAAATTAGCTATCTGTGTTACAATTTGTTTGCTGTTATCATTCACGTTTCTCTCGTTTATCAAATAAACAAACTTTTCTAAAATATTCTAAGATATAGGATAGTTGGTGGTTTTGTCAAAAGATTCTGTTAAGTCATGTAGCAGATACAAACCTGCAAACAACAGTCATAGTAAACCGTCGTAAAACGCACATTTTCTATGACAAATTGCAACACGAAAACACGATTAGTCAATAAAAGCAAAGATTGTTCGAATGAATGTTCAGTAGCTGCATAACTTGATGAAAACCAATCGCTCGTATAGTGAAGGCATGTGGGAACGAACGTGGGCGCGCAGTGACTGCACCAATTGGGAGCAGATGGGATGGGATGTTGGCTGTTTGGTTCGCTAGATTGGTCTGAAGTGTAACTGATTGCTTCAGACAAGGATTATCTAATGAATGGCTCGGTAATTGGTCACTTATGCGATGAGGGTCGCGGTATCTTACTAGAAATATGTTTAACAATCTGTCCATGAACAGAATTTGAACTCTTAAGTTTTTGTGAACCTGATGGGATGTTACATCATCGATCTGAAGTGTAACTGATTGTTTCAGACAAGGATTATTTAATGAATGACTCGGTGGCCGGTCACTTGTACGATGAGAGCGCGGTATATTACGAGAAAATTATGTTTAACTATCTGTCTCAGATATCAGAACTCTCACTGTGTTTTTGAAATCAACTCTGGTTTTTCATAATCCAATTTTTTTAGCTAGAAAGTGCATTACATAAATGTGCATTCTAAAGCGCGTAACAATTAATAATGAAACAAACAAACGATGCATTTGTTTGATACATAATCGATATTATTTATCAAACTGTAAATTTAGTGTTACGCGAAAATAAATTTAAATTATAGTTGACTGAAATAAAAAGAACTCCCAAATTTTTTGCCAAAATAAGTACTTACCTATCTAAAGCTTTATTAAAAGGTCAAGTGACCAAAACTGAGCTAAATGAAGCTAGAAAAAGTATGAAAAGAAGTAAACAATAAAAAACCTGTCATTTGAAAATCTGTATTTTATCTTTACTAGACAATGTAACGATGAAAGTATTGGGCAGTCATGTAATGAAATACAGTCCACAACAGTATTATCTATTGTATTGCCAGTTTAAAATATATAGTCGGCCTTCGCTCTGTTTAATGACCGAGCAGCTCTTTGCCAAGTTGACTACCGTTCATTGACAAACTTATAAATATAATGATCTTGAAATGAAAAGTTTCAGTTTGAGCGTCAACCACTTATTTATGTGTCGTGAGACCGTGAGTAGTCGTGACCCGATTTGCTGGTTAAACACATTTTTATTTGTTGTTGTGATAACATGTCTGAGTTTCATCAGTTGTTTTTATTTGTAACTAGCCTTCCGTCCGCGGCTTTGCCCGTATAGACTACACGACGTTTTCCCGTGGGTATCTAATACTTTTCTGGGCTAAAAAGTAACTTTTGTTACTCTCCAGCTCCCAAACTATTCCTACCAAAAATCACGTCGATCCGTTTCTCCGTTTTGATTAGAAAGACGGATAAACGATTTACGTCAAATGTTTGATAGCTGGTTTGTATGAGAAAAGAAAAGTGTGGTTTTAACTATTTTCCACGATTATTTTGTTTTTTCTCTCCATAAAAACCTTCCGTGGAACTTAAGGAACATACGAAAAAATTTGCTGAATTGGTCCAGCCGTTCTTGAGTATTGCGCTTATCAACATTTGTCCCCAGCCTAGCTCATAGACTCTTAGTACTAGAAAGCTGTAATTTGGTATGAATATACATATAAATCACGCCGACAAAGTGGTGAAGTAAAATTTTGAAAAAATATATTTTTTCGCTTACCTCCCCTACACGTGAAGTGAAGATGTAATTTTTTTTTCTTGTCTACCCCATAATGTGGAGTGTCGTTGGATAACAATTTCAAAAATATTGCGGGATTGTGATCCATTTGTCCATTCATGTTATCGATCATTGATCCATTGTCATCCATTTGTGAATTATTATGCTTTAAAGTGCAAAATTTATTAGAGTCAAGTGTCCCCACCCCCTTCCAGCCAAATGGTTGGATACGTGAAAAAATCCACGATAGTTGTATAATTATTATGACGAAGTTAAAAGGAAAACTATCACGACGACGTTTTTGAGAAATAACACATATTCGGAAACCGCAAATATAACTTTGTCATTCATACGAACACTATGAAAAACAAAGTTATTTTTTTCTGGCGAAAAATGATAGTGGTATTTTTGTTAGGTTAGGTTAGGTTAGATTAGATTAGGTTAGGTTAGGTTAGGTTAGGTTAGGTTAGGTTAGGTATGTAATGTTTCAGATGCCTTGAGACCGGGCATGTAAGAGAGTTGTGCACACACGATCTGGATCGGGGTAGTCTCTGCTATCGTTGCGGCCAAAGATATGCTCCACCCCTAAACCCCACTGTGTGCTCTGTGCGGCGAATGGGAGGAAAGCCGACCGTCCTCTGGGGGGTAAAGACTGCCCAAACCCCCTCACAGGGAAACAAAAAGGTGGAGCAGCAAGGAAGCCCACAGCACACCCCCCACAGGTGAGAGCTGAAGGGGAGGCTATGGATGCCGAGACAACAGTAGAGGCGGTTGTGTCACCAACGGGGTAGTGCGAAGCCAGAAGGCCGGCAACCCGTTGGAGTAGGGGTCGGGCGGCAGATTGGGGAAATCTGTCGTCCAGTTAGGGCCCCCAAGGTGGTTAGGCGCGTGAGTGTACGACGCGCCACACCAGGGTTTGACAGCAAACCTGTCAGAGAGGAGTCCGAAGGGACAGACGCTGGGCGAGAGCATGGTGACTATCACATTGGGCCCGATTGCTCTCGTCCATTGCGTGGACGGTACACCGCTGTGGTTTTAGTGGGTGGGAGTCCCACATATCCTGACGTCTTCCCCAGGCGGCAGTGGAATGCGCAACGCATTTCCACAGCGAAAACAAAAAAAAAAAAAAAAGGTTAGGTATGTAATCGTTACATTTGGGTGGGTACGGAACCCTTCATGGGCGAGTCCGACTCGCACTTGGCCGATTTTTTTATTTATATAGATAGAAGAAGAAGAAGATTCATAAGTAGTAAAAACACTTGTGCGAATGGTTTTGACACTTATTTAAATCAAACAGCTATTCACCACAGAACACGGAACTTTGTCTCTCATTCACCTTAAATAGTACATTTGTCACTGTACTTCTTGATATGAATAGGACAGTAATAGGACATGACACCAACAAACGTAGAAGGGGAATTTTAAGGATTTTGCTTTTTAGCTATAGTGACAAGACTCTGACCATAAAAGAATTTTCCGAAGCCGAGCGTAAATTATGCTCTTACTTAATGACTATTATATTTATATTTTTTTTGACGACCGATTTGGCGCAGAGGTAGGCTACCCACCTTCCGCGCCAGTGGTCTCGGGTTCGATTCCCTAACAAGACAAATATTTGTGTGCATTAACATGTCTATTTGTCTTGGTCTGGGTGTTTACTATGTATATTAAGTATGTATTTACAAACAAAAAGTATTTAAGTATATATTTATCCGTTATCAAGTTTTCCATGATACAGTTTCTTAATGAAATTAAAATGGGCTTAGATAATTGGTGACAGAGATGTTATTGTTAAAATGACACCAACAAACATAGAATGGGAATTTTAAGGATTTTGCTTTTAAGCTATAGTGACAAGACTCTGACCATAACAATGAAAGTAAAACACCAGTGTGCATATTATGCATCCATCAGCAGAATACGACCGTATTAAGAACAACCATTTCTGAAGGTCCCTAAGCTGATAACGCTTTGTCTTATCGCTGTCTATAAAAAGTTGATAAACTTTCATTGTTACGAGGTGCAGTGACACGGGTCATTGGCCTGGTCGTGTGGATTTGTACCCAAACACAGTGCATTCGGATAGAGCGGGGGCCGAGCCCACGTGAACTATCAAATGCATTCTGTCGCATCGGCGGCCCGATCATTATCATCAGTGGAACGCAGCCGCACTACCGTTGCTGACTGGGTATTTGATGCGTAATGTCATAACACTATTTTGTTAGATGTGGAGTCGTTAAATATTTTGTTATATGGAAAGTCGTAGTGTTGTTAAATGTAGAGTCGCGTAAATATGTATGGCATTTATTCTTAAAATGTCCATATTTTAAACAAACAATGCCTTTATCATGGTTTAAATGGTTAAATGATAATAATTGCTATGATATAAAAGATTTTCTGAAAGAATAACATAGTTGTAGCTTTCTAACTGACATAATAATTTATTAATGTACACCTATTTATAAGGTTAGTTCTGAGAATCTAACTGTATGTTGTATATTAGATTGTAAGAGCTTATTGTACCACAATTAGAACAATAAAGACATTATGAATTATGAATTATGAATCATTTTCTTCAACTCTGCTATTTAAAGGAAATTAAAGTTATTGTCTTCGAGTAAAATTAGTTGACTAATTAGTCTTTAATTTATTCGTGCTAAAATCTAAAACAATAGTGCTAATTCTTAGTAGGTATAAAACCATTCTCAATATACCCACAGCAGTGCAACAGATCTAATCCATATGGCAAAGTACCCTTATTTATATTCATCGAATGTAGTGTTATAAACATTGACATTGACAGTACCTAGTGCTCCGCGGCTTACTACCGCAATGACATCTGCTACAGTAATTATCAAGTGTTGCGCAACGGACGCCAGCCCCACAAAGAGGCTACACATCACAACAGAAACCAATTATATCAGTTATCATTAATGCTATTCAAATCAAAGCTCTATGACTATAAAAATAAAGCGCAGGTTCTGTGTCAGCCAGCGCCGCACGCGTTTCATTTGATATTTACGCTCACTGATTTAGTAGTCGTGCCGTCTTTGTATTCCATTTAAGATTGAAATCTGAATAGCTGTATGGTGACTGATAGCTTGTGATGGCTACTGTTGGGTAACTTGTGAACACCAATTAGACAAATGAACATATAAGTAAGTAATGTTGTCTACTTTGCTTTTACGTATTACGGACCAGTCTAGCTTTCTTGGCATAGTTGGTGAGCTAGTTCCTGTTCCAGTATGTAAATAGCCTAATAATGACTAAACCTACCTTACCTACATTTACGATGTTAATAAGTGTGTTTATTCCATTTTTGTATCTACTAATTGTTAAATGTGTTGATATAACCCAAACAAAAATGGTGTAAGGCGAGATCATTTGTTCTTGTTTCCAGTCATCCATTTGTTTAATGGGTCGTGGCTAAGTTTGCGCTGGGTAAAAGCTTTTCACGGCCGATCTGCAGTGTCCGTAATGGGTTATAAAACTGCGCGTCCTTTGGTTAGACTGGGTTGGTTTCTAACAGGCGGAGGCGATACGGCACCGTGTAACGAGGCCAGATATTTGGGTCAGGCCAATGTCGAATCGGATGATACGAGGGGTTATCGCTGCCCCTCGGCTCTGATTGAGCTGTACTTCCCCTGCGCACGAGTTACAGTGATCTTGTGGACTAAATAAGTTACACAATACGCTAGGAAGTTATAAAAAAATAAGAGTAAAATGTAAAACTCTGCTTGGCCTTAAAACCCATTGAAGTTTATCAGCTCACTATAATGCTACAAACAACTGTTAAAAACTCCCAAGTCCCAACAGACTTAATTGTAGACTTAATTAAACTGGTCACTGGTAGCACAATTCAATCAAAAAACGATTTTATTGATGATGAATGAATGAGTTGCGTTATGTGTCAGGGAAGACTCACATCAAACAAATAAGCACAACGATTGTTTATTTTGATATTACTCATCATAATGTGGTCCTTATAAATAAACGTTACCTAATAGTTCCATTATAAAGGGCAACACAGCCATAACCCGCAGCATTAGCTAACAAAGTTAATTCTGGACGTTACTGACGCATTCGATCACTGGATTGCTATTGCGAAATGAAACTGTACAGAGCAAAAAAAATGATGATCAAACGCTCCGTGGGTTTATTCTTGTTTAACTTTTCAATAAATAGGTTAAATTTATTATCAGATAAACATCCCCGGGTGTTGTTTTTACTCGAAATAATGTTTGAATTTAATGATAAGACCACACATATTCATCACACTTTCCTTTATTGTTTTTACTAACTTTTTCATATTTAATTGTTAGGTATACTTCTTATAGGTACTTTGTCTCTTTTTTCGTAAAACTGAGTTTAAATGTTAAAGTGTCGTAGTTAGTCTAGCTAGTGTATATACTCCGACTCGTGTTAGAATCTATATAGTGCGGTTTCCATCCAACAAATTAGGTCACAGTTCTAATGGTCAGGGATTGTCCACTGCAGCGAAACAATGGTTAATTACTTACTATCTAAATTATTTATTCAGCATCTTCAGTTGCCTTATGCTAAAGGGTAGGTAAGGCAAGTCACTTTACTTTATAAATTATGAGTGTGGAAACTTTATTTATTGTAATCGGTTTTAATTTGATAAAATCATATTTAGTTATAATAATGTGTTTTTGCCCAAATGCTTCAGAATCAGATGTCAATATGAAATACTTATTTTTTATGGACTATTTTGTAGTTGACACCACGTTACTTGGTCCAATTAAAAGGGGGTTATTAGGATATTCTAATAATAATAATAATAATAATAAAACACTTTATTGCAAAAAGAAAACACATAACAAAAAGAAGACACTACAAAAGAAGTACACAAAAGGCGGCCTTATTGCTACGTAGCAATTTCTTCCAGGCAACCTTGAGTGGAAAAATAATAATCGTCTGAGGACATAAAGGGGAAGGGGGAGTGGGTGCAATTTGAAGAACATTATAATATATTATATAGATATAATTAAAAAGAAATAGGAATAAAGTAGAGAAAATTTAATGATAATATGAGTAAGAGAGGAAATAAGATAGGTATTAAGAATAAGATAGGAAATGCGTTCGGACTTGATCACTAAAAGATTTAAGAGATGGAGCCTTCCTGATACCTTCTGGAAGAGCATTCCATAGTCGAACAGCATGCATAGAGAAAGAATAGGAGAGGAAATCTGTGGAATGGGGTGGAAAAACAAGGGTAAGATTTGAGGAGGAGCGTAAGGTACATTGGGTGGAGGAGGTGTGATATCGGAAACACTCTTTAAGGTAGTGAGGAGTGGTTGGGTGGAAGAGGATGGAATAGAGAAGCGTAAGAGCATGTAAGTCCCTGCGCCGGCGAATTGGAAGCCAATTTAGCTTTGAGCGGAAGTGCGACACGTGGTCAAATTTACGGAGATTGAAGATGAAACGGATACACATATTCTGCAGACGCTCCAGTTTGTTGAGCAAAACCTCCGAAAGATCCGTGTAACAGACATCAGCGTAGTCTATGATAGAAAGGAGAAGAGACTGGGCCAGAGTAATTTTGGTTTTAGTGGGTAGAAAGTTTCGTAAACGGTTTAATGAGCTGTATGCAGCAAATACTTTTTTTCTAAGAGCATCGACCTGAGGAATCCATGAAAAACAATCATCAAAAATTACGCCAAGGTTTCGAACAGATTTAGATAAAGGAACGACAGTGCCATCGAAAGTGATAGGAGGTAACTGCCCAAAATCAATCCTCGAGACGTAATATGGACTACCAATAATGATTGCCTGAGTCTTAGAAGGGTTTACAGTAAGCCCAAAAGACTTACTCCAATTGGTAATAGCAGCGAGATCGATATTGGTAGCCGCTATTGCACTAGGGAGTTCAGAGAGAGGTGCCTGAGTATAAATTTGTAAATCGTCTGCATAAAGGTGGTGGGAGCTTGAAAGTGAATGTGTGATGGAGTTGATAAATACAGAGAAAAGCAGAGGAGATAAGACACCTCCCTGGGGAACTCCTGCATCGATGTTACACCATGCAGATAAAGAATCACCAACGCAGATGCGCTGCTGTCGTCCGATCAGGTAACTTCTAAACCAATCAGTTGCAGCTGGAGATATGTTAAGAGATTGCAACACGCCAAGGAGTAGGTCAAAATCAACAGAATTGAAGGCATTACTGAAGTCTAGTAACGTCAACAATGTAAGTTGACGCTTTTCCATTCCCCGGCGTATGTCCTCCGTTATCTTAACCAATGCCGTGGATGTGCTATGGCCCTTGCGGAAACCAGATTGAAAAGGATTGAGGAGGTTATTTCTATGGAGATAGGCAGTCAGCTGGCCGAAAACTAGTTTTTCTAGGACTTTGGATAGGAAAGGGAGGACGGAAATAGGGCGATATTCGGAATAAATGGTGGGATTTCGTTTTTTGGGTACTGGAACGACATTCGCGTTTTTCCAAGAAGCAGGAAAAACACCAGTAGATATAGAAGTGTTGAGTATTTTGGTGACAACGGGAGTAAGGATATCAATAATAGGAAGGATCATTTTGCGACTAATAGAATCAGCACCCACAGCATTGGATTTGATAGAGAGTACAGATCTCTTAACATCACATTCCACAAAATGATTGAAAGTAAAGGAAAAATCAGGAGTTGGTAGAGTTGAAAGAAATGCTAGTGTACTGTTTTTGCTATTACTATCGGTAGGCACAGATGAGGAGAAGTGGCTATTAAGCCGATTCAAATCAATGTTTTTAGTACTGGTGCCATCGCGAGATTTACCAACACCCAGAGTTTTTAGAAACTTCCACACCTTTGCTGGATCATCTTCATTTTCTAGGGAATTATGTGTGTGGCGTCTTTGAGCATCCCTTACCGCGGTATTACAACGATTTCTGGCACGGTTATACTTCAATTCGTTACTCTCCGAGGGATTATGCTTAAACTTGGCCTTAGCCCTGTTCCTCCTATTCATCAACCTTCGAATGTCGTCTGTAAGCCAAGGCGCAGGTAGGTGCTTGATTTTAACTGGTCGAATAGGAGCATGCACGTCATATAAATCGGTAAGATGCTGGTTTAACATTGCCACTTGCTCCTCAACATTTTCCGAAATAAAAAGCGAATCCCAGTCAATATTTGCAGCATCTTCGAGAAGACGCTCATAATCAATTTTAGCAAAACTACGCTGAAGCTTGACGGTGGGTTTTAATTTCGGAGGACGAATGCGGTACGACACGTAGAGTAAATCATGATAGGAGAATGCATCTGCAGAATATTGACCATGCTTAGCAGTCAAGGTAGAAGAGGAGACAATAATGAGGTCAAGTAGTGATGGAGTGCAGTTGGGAAAGTGATGTGTTTCCTGAAGTGGAAGGATGTGTAAGTTGGAGGAGTTAACAACAGACTGTAGTTTTTTTGCTCGGAAGTCGTTTTTTACGAGACAAGTATTAAAGTCACCCATTATAATAGTGTGGGGATAAGACGGAGAATAGTTTTCCAGGATGTGTTCGAGTGACTCAAAATAGTCAACACGAAGTGAAGGGCTATAAAAGACACCTAGTAGAAGTTTAGTATGAGACAGGGATACTTCAAGAAGAAGATGCTCGGCGCTGTTTGGAGGTGGCGGTTGAGGAGACCTACTGAGGATAGAGAAAGAGATGTGAGAACGAAGATAAACTGCCACACCTCCATGTGAGGAACTCACACGGTCATTTCGAATCAATTGGAAACCAGGCAGGGAATATGAAGTCGAAGAAAGACAGGGATTAAGGAAGGTTTCGGACACTAGGATAGCATGTATGTTCTTGTTATCGAACGTGGCTAGCATATCCGGAAAGTGTGCTGGAATACTCTGTGCATTGATATGTATGACATTAAAGTTTTTGGAGACATCCGAGAAGGTATCACTGAGTAATTCATTTAAAGGGCGATCTAAACTGTGAAAGCTGGAGTCAGAAGAGTTAGAGGAAGAGCAGGATAGAAAAAGATCAGTGACGCTATCTAGCGATAAATTCATAGACTAAATTAATTAAGTATATCTATACAATAAGGGAGTAGTAAAATTAAACTAAATAAACTACATACATAAATACCTACAGGTTGACTGAGAGAAACAGCTGTTAAAAATAAGCAAAAAGAAAAAGAACACATTTACACACAAGATACAAATAGAAACAAATAATAAGACACAAATTTCACAATAACAGGAAAAAAAACAATCACAAAGCGTAATAGAAAAAGATTGGAAAAAAAAATAAAACAAAGAAAGTTATGCTAAACCAGAGACTAAAGAGCGGCTGTCGATTAAGTCTGACTTATGCCCCCAGTACATGATGGCCGACCATGGCCGGCGACCACGACCAACACATCGTACATTGACACTTTTGAAAGAACCTTTTTAAACTTGTTTGTTCAAAAGTGTCAATGCACGATGCACCGGCCATCTATAGAAAAGACTAAAAAACTTCCTACTATGTTTCACGAGGTGTCCCCATAGCGCGGCGAAAATAGACAGCCGTGAACGATGTCTTGACACCTCGCGGCGCGGCGGCGTGGCATGCGCATACGCACGCATGCATGTCACTATAGTTCCTTACATACAAGTTATGGAGAAAACTTTTCATAACAAGTAAAAAATTATTACACTATGATATATAAGTTATGACTCAAGACTTTAACGTACTAATAACAACACTCGCGAGCAAAAGTATGGAATCACTTACTTGGAATTGACTCTGCGCGATCTTGAGTACTTAATAACTAGTTAAGAATAATAAAAATGGTACCATTAAAGGTTAAACTGTTAACTTTAAATTGATACCAAATTCATTTAAATCACATCAGTATTTAAGGAGATATCCCGGATAAGGTGAAGGAGTAAGGAAAACATAAGGAATATGAAAAAATAATAAATAAAGAAAACAACAAAAATTTACTAATAAAATTTTTATTTGTCCTTAAAATCAAGTTTCAATATTTAGTGTTCCCTCCTCTCGCCCTAATAACTGCTCGAAGACGGTTCTTCATTGACCTAATCAGCCTCTGTATCGATTCTTGCGGGATACCTTCCCACTCCTCTATCAAAGCAGATTTCAGCTCATTCACACTTGAAGGAGCAGGATTTCTGGAACGAACCCTCCTCTTCAGTTCATCCCACACGTGCTCAATGGGATTCAAGTCCGGGTTGAGCGCTGGCCAGTCCAATGTGGCGATACCGACTTCTTCGAGGTATTCAGTTGTGGCACGGGAAGTGTGACAACGAGCGTTATCGTGCATAAGGAGGAAGTCATCACCGATATATCCCGCAAGGGAACGACATGTTCCAGCAGAATATCGGAAATGTAGCGGTCTGAAGTTAGACCGCCTCCTCGTCCCCCGCCAGGAACGAAAACAAGCTCCGTTTTACCGTCGAAGGAAATGCCGGCCCACATCATACAAGAACCGCCCCCATAAGCCACCGTCTCAGCGAAACAGCACTGCGCAAATCGCTCCCCAGGCCGCCTGTAGACCCGACCCCTTCGGTCGCTGCCGTGCAAACACATTCTGCACTCGTCGGAGAACAGGACTCGCCTCCATTGCTCAACCTCCCAATCAAGATGGGAGCGAGCAAATTGAAGGCGAGCTTGTCGGTGACCTGCCGTCAGTTTCGGGCCTGTGGCAGGCCTTTTTGGCGTCAAATTAGCTTGCTTAAGTCTTCGACGAACTGTCCACTCGCTGGCAGCTACCCCACGAATATTTCGGAGCTCCTGTTGGACGTCGACACCAGTCAAATGCCGAGAGAGGTTGACACGATAAAACGGTCATCCCTCTCCGATGTGCACCGGCGCCGTCCAGATCTTGGTCTCGGGATAAAGCCACCAGTCTCCCGAAAGCGTTTATAAACTTTCGAAACACAGGACTGGCTTATGTGGAGCCGACGTGCTACAGCCCGCTGGCTGAGCCCTTCTTGCAATAGGGCGACGATTTGCGCTGCTTCGGTAGGTGTAGTATCCATTGTCGTCCAAGTTCAAGAGTCAAAATAGCGGAGATGTGTACCGGTCAACGTGTGAAAGCCGACTGATAAAGAAAATCTTTTTTTTTTTTTACGTCGAACGACCGACCGTTTCCTATTGAAACAATCGCTCATCCGGCAACCTTCCGGACTGCGGGGGAAGGAGGCAGTGAATCCTCATGGATACCATTACAGCCGGCTGTAATGGTTATGTCGGACTCTTACCGACTAAACACTGCCTGAAAACAGCTGTTACCTGGACGGGTATTTCAGCTTATCTAAGGCGACCACGCCCCGGGAGGGGCGTGGCGCAGGGCGTCACTCACCTAAGTGAAGTGCGCACTGAAAAAGACCGACAACCTGAAGGGCTGACCGGCCATATGTGAATTTAGTACGTCCGACGTCCAAAGTGGGCGTGGCCGGGAATGAATGAAATTAGTTCGACTGACTCCCAGAAGGGGTAGTCGCCGATTGAGAGGGCTGCGATAACACGTGCTTTTATAGGGGGTCAATAGGCCGCAACTCGCGACGTATCAAACAATTGAAACATATCTTTTTCCTTACTCCTTCACTTAATCCGGGATAGCTCCTTAAATACCGATGTGATTTAAATGAATTTGGTATCAATTTAAAGTTAACAGTTTAACCTTTAAAATGGTACCATTTTTATTATTCTTAACTAGTTATTAAGTACTCAAGATCGCGCGGAGTCAATTCCAATTAAGTGATTCCATACTTTTGCTCGCGAGTGTAGTACACTTAGTGATAGTGGTAAAACAGCAACCGTTCTAAATCATCATCATTATCATCAGCCATTATAAGTCCCTACTGCTGGCCGCTGGGGCACAGTCCTATTCCTTATAGGCAGATAAGAAGAATGGGTCCTCACCCACCCACCACGCGAGCCCACTGCGGATTGGTGGGTAAAACGCAGCGAGGACCAACGGCTAAATGTACCTCCCGAAGCACGTTCTCAAGATAGTACATTTTTGCTCACCCACCCCGTGACCGATCATTGCGAAAGTTGCTTAACTTCAACCATCTCAACACTGCGGCTCCGAGCGTGTAAAATGTCTGTCTAGTCTAACCGTGAAATATCTGGCCAAACAATGTTCAAATTTTATAGATTTCTTTTGGCACAGTTTAGATTAACGCGTTTCATATAAATCTTGCTAATGAGACTAAAAACCTTGTACCATACTTGAACCTGGATCACGAATGCGTGAGATCTCTGGGTAAAACGATCTAGATTAAATAAAATGCGAAAAATCACTACACTAGTTACTTTGACACACATTCGTCACTTCCAGTTTGTGTTTGTAAAGAATAACTCAGCAGTTTCCTGTTGCGTGAGCGACGTTGGCTCACCGGTGTGGGATATTTTCGTAGTTCCTATTAGGTATGTTGTGGCAGAGTCCAAAAACGAAATTTAGTTATATGGGCCTTTGAAATGGCTTTCAGTGCAAACACAGTTTTTTCTTGTGTTATTTTACGTTTGTAATTATTGAGATATATCATTATTCTATATTAAATAGTATGACAGATATAATTGTATTGCTAGGCAGCTTTGATACAGTGCTACAAAATCAGTTAAAGGTAGAAGAAAACAAAGGTCTCTTCCTCTAACTTTATTAAACCAATTAAGATAGAGCAACGCCTCTACATTAATTTATTGTCAGCCCACAATATGCGAGAATAATACCTACGGATAAAGTATTAATTGATTTTCTACTTTAAATTGCCCGACCAAAATACCAGATTAATCGAAAATAAATTAATAAGCAATTTGACGATTTTGAGTTTTAAATAAAAGTTCATCGCTTTCAACGTGGAACGAGAAAAACCGAACATCAAGAATTTTATGATTAGTGAAATTTTTATGACCTAAAAAGTATGCCATAATTACACATTTGTCTTATAAACCCAACAGTTAATAAAATTAAAAATAAACGCATAAGGCCATCGCTTCACCCACGGCAAGCGGTCGCGAAGGCCGTCGCACGCGCCGCCGCCGATGCCGTAGGGTTACGTCATCGGCCCACACAATACGCACACAGTTGTTTAAAGTGTAAACAATTCGTTGTCTCAAACCAACAAAGGATTAGACAGGTCATAAACATAATGAATGAACTCTGACTTTAATTTTTAGACCCCATCTCATAGTAGCTCCGATGTGACGAGAACCCACGACCTTTCACTGTCCGGCGAATGCTCTTACCACTGAGCTTCGGAGTCGTTTTTTTAATATTTGATTATAATTATAAAACTTGCATTTTGAATGCATAAAAGTACTTAAATATAATTTAATCTTACTTTGATGTTTCTTACTCAATCAAATGGAACCAGCTAAACGGATAAGGATGGAATATGCTACCTAACCTACTCAGATACATTATGAGCTAGATAAGCATATAGGCTACTTTTACCCTGGAGAAATGTTTCATTCCCACCAGGAAAACGAGTAAGTATAGTTCACGCGGGCAGAGCCGCGGGCGAAAAGCTACTTAAAGATAAAGTTGTCATTAATGACAGTATATCAGTAAAAATCTAATTTCATGTACTTATATAACGTTAACTAACGACCGTGTTAACAACATGGTGTATTTTTACTTTTCGGAATTACACGGTGAGCTTAATTAACCTCATGATGAAAATAGCTATTCTCATCATCCATACTGAGACCGCATCAACCAGAGCCGTTACGTGACGTAACACAGTAGCGTACTCATTAGTGTCCTAGTAAATCAAATTTATATTTTTGTGAACATAGGTAAGTAGTAGGGTATTTCTGGATGTTGTCCGTCTTCGAGATGAGATCGTTCTTTACTTAGTAGTAGGTGTACAAATTTTGTGTTTTTACAGTGTGGAAGTTCTAGTGTTGGGCAATTCTAAACAAGCTAAGAGATTTAAATTTTTAAGATTTTTCAGTTGTATTGCTTGTATTGTATCTACAATAAAATAACATAGAAACCAGTAAAATGAAAAATAATCATTTAATTCCAAAAAAGCCTAAATACAGTTTTTTTTTGTTTTGTTAGTTGTATTGTGTTTTAGATTAGTGCCAAGACATTGAACAATAACTAGGAATCTTCTGCAATGTGTCATAATTTACGCAACAATGTAATGACATCATGAATCGCGACTAACGCTCGTGGTCACAGCAACCGCAATGTCAATGTCAGCGATTAAGTTCCCGGTAACGAGAGAGCCGCGGCAAAAACTAAATATGGTCATGGACCTTACCGGACGCCAAGGCTAGCCGCTTTTGATCACTTCCAACGTGTCACGCAGCTTGGAGCACTCTCTTCAAAGCTATAGGTTAAACTTTAATACACTCGTTTGCAGAAAAACGGGCACTCGGTTTATTTTTTATAAACAAACTAGCGGATCCTTGCGGCTTTACCCGCGTGGTACCCGTTCCCGTGGGAATATCGGGGTAAAATATAGCCCATATCACTCGGGAAGAATGTAGCTTCCTAATGGTCCAAGAATTTTCAAAATCGGTCCAGTTACGGAGCCTATTCGATGCAAACAAACATACAAACAAACAAACAATAAAATCTTTCCTCTTTATAATATTAGTATAGACATGCTCTCTGCCACGTCTCTATTGCAGATCATCTGCCCATTACCTATTTTTCTACACTATCACTAATATGAAAATGCAAAATGATTCGTCTTTCGAATAAGGCTTCAAATAGGAACAAACACTTCTCCGCGGAAAAAGATGGAAAGAATGTTTTCATACATTGTTCTCTTACATTTTCGGAAGTTTGGGAATAGGAAGAGATTTCCAAAGTTGATTCAACTGATTATTGGATAATTAAACATGTCTGCATCTTTACACACAGTCAACAGAAATTATAGTAGAAATTCACTTATAGCCTGAGATACGAATAGGGATCGACCTTCGCTAATCTTTTTAATGGATCAAAAGTATTTTACGTCAAAGGAGACTGGTCACGGCCCATACAAAATTTACCCAGGTCTGGCGCAAATGAAAAGTATCTCAAATAATTGACTATTATTATGAGCAAAAAGATAATATATAATATAATATAGATAATTTATTTTGTTCAATATCAGTGGGCTATTTGCTTGGGTACCCCATTAGGTGTACTAGACCTTCAAAATTAGAACGTGTAAGAATTCTATTCTTGATCTTATTTCTTTACAAATGCGTATTTACTAACTTACACTCAGCCCTCAGTACACACGGGAAAATTACGATCAAAGTTGCATATAATTTTGATGACCGTGGATTAACGTAACTGGAACGCTTCAAGGGTGGATATCGTCATCGTCAAGCGTCATGTCATGACGATGTGTAACGTTGTCATTGTCAGCGGTGCGTGAGTCACGGGCACCACACAGCTACGAGTCATCCGAAGGAGATTAATTCATTAACTTGTGTTGTGAACAAAGCATTACTGGAACTAAATTTAATGTACTTAACTGTTAATTAACAAGTATACGAGTAGCAGTTATTAGTCATAAATTTTATTTTTTTGGGTTAAGCTCGAAACGAAACGGTTAAATATTTAAACCAAATTTAAACATAGCTTGATCACCAAATCACGTGTATATTTTTAATTCAGAACATAATAGTAATTACATCCACCCAAGAGTCATTTTTTGAGAACAATAGACACAGTTTCTGGTTTATTGGCACCGACTTGATGAATGCTAACGAATTTAATGAAGGTAATTAGATAAGCACGAGGAATCTAAGGCCTTTGGCCTATTTAAGTATTTCGCTTTTTAGCATGGGTGCTAGTTGCATGGGCGGTAGTTTTATGACTTAACTGTATTTTAACATACACTGGTCCTTCTTATTAACTGACTAAAATACTGATTATGAAACGATCACCAGAATCCCTACTAGTAAACAAAATTAGAAAATAAAATACTTTAATCTATACTAATATTATAAAGAGGAAAGATTTAATTGTTTGTTTGTTTGTTTGCATCGAATAGGCTCCGAAACTACTGGACTGATTTAGAAAATTCTTTCACAATAGAAAGCTACATTCTTCCCGAGTGACATAGTATCCCGATATTCCCACGGGAACGGGTACCACGCGCGCGGGTGAAACCGCGAGGATCACCTAGTAAATAATATAAATCTTGAAGTGAAAAGGTAAATTGATTCTCGTGACTTAGAAAGCGTAGGAGACCGAATGAATGCACTGACTAATGCAGTTTAGGCATGTGGACCCACCATATTAAGCCACACCATGTATGGAACTTGTACACGGTACTGTAAGATTAAGTTTAAGGCAGAAACTTCTCTTCATTCCACTTTACAAATTGCAAGACAAAATGAACAAAATGCTATAATTACACTTGATACCAACTTTAAACTTAACTTTAAACTTTTCTGTAATATAATAATACAATAGATACAATACGACATTGCAAAATTAGTTAGCTACCTAAGTATTTGTCCTAATATGTCTTTAAAAACATTAAATACGTAAGTACCTAAGTACTGTTAATTAAATTAATAATGACTTTACCGTTATCAATATAAAGTGGTTTAAATTTTCCAGTCACTATTCTGTTATTGTCAACTTAAAAATAATTGGTTATTTCTAATAGGTTAGTTTAATATGACAAATCGTTGGGCGATCTGAGATGGATGAATGAGAGAGAAACTGAGCGGGAGACAAATAATCTGTGCGTGCGATAGCCGCCAAGACGGCCCGCCACCAGTCCATCCCGCATATCGAAATAATTGCTGTATTTAGAGATTAATTTTATTTTGTAGGTATAGCACGTCCAGGGGGTGGGGGGTCCGGCGGACCCCCTGGACCACCCCCCTGGGTACGTCCTTGTTGGATTATGTCAGATAAACAAAACGCTATCACCACATATTTTAACTAATGTGTAGAGTTTGTAAAGTTAGGGATTTTATAGTCAGAACCTTGGCTCCGCATAAGATCTAGGTCTTTTGACAGTGCGAAGCGAACCATAAAGTCTTGTCTTGGCAACATTTAGCATTAAAATATTTTTAGTGGGTTGTTATATTGCAAGAATAAGAACACAAACGTTGATAAAACTAAATGAATAAAAGTAAGTATGCTAATGCTAATAAGATCGAGAACCCATAAGCTCAAAACGTAAACACAAAAAATTATTGCACATTAATAAATTTATACTATGGATCGGTCCTTCTGGACTTAGTTTCAATGTTTTATGTCGAGATGCTCTCACGTGCTATTCAGTAAGCAACTTGTACATACAGTTTTCTATCGGAACTACGAAAGGGATCTACTTACTTTGAAAATGTGAAAAAATATTATTTAGGTATTGATGAAAAAAATTATTCACCTAGTAGTCATTGAACTAAAAGAACTCTTACGCTTTTTAACCCAATTTTTTCTACAAATTTTATAGGTACTTCCTTATAGAATGTACCTACATTAAACAGATATTGTTCAGTAAATTTTTTTCAACACGAATCTCTTGAATACATTTTATTTCCTATCGATATGTACAATTACATAATAATATACGATTTGCTCTTTGGCATAAACATAATGTATCAAGCTTTCTATAAAATAAAATGCCGGATGTGTTTGGACAACTAAAACGCGTCCCGGTTGTCATAGCATCGGTATTCCGCATGGCTTGTGTTATTACACGTGCTTCCGTCGCGTCTTATTTCATCAAAGCTATAAAAAGTTTAAACGCTCTGAAAAAAACATTAGTTATAATATAATCGATGGGCGTTCCTCCTACGCTGCAACATATTCGATAACACATCTGTTTCACATTTCTGCTACCAGTGGGCTGGTGATATTTCAATAATCGTTCGATAGATGTTTAGTCCTTTGAATAAAAGTAGAACTTTTCTGGGATACTTTAACTGGATTAAATCATTATTCTTCTTCCTACGAATTTTACACATATTTTGTTAAATATTATTTAAGCCGCATTCAATATTATTAAAACTCAATAAAATAGTCTTCCTGATAATGATTGTCATTATTTTCTATTTTTACGACACAATTTGTACGGTTCTTATTAGTTACGCGAGCTTCAAGCTTAGTTTAAAAATTAAATACAAATAGGTACCTAGGTAGGTAAACTTATTATCTAAGTAGTAAAATTAATAACAAATTATTGTTGGAAATTCAACGTACCTTTATACGTACCTACCGGTAGCAATCCTACCGCCTTCCCACGGCGATGCCTACGCAATATACAATTTGGGATTCAAGTATGTAAGTCTAAGTAGGTACATAATATTTTCCAGTCCAAGGCTTCCAGTTGTTATGTAGTTTTAATTTATTATGTACTAGAGGCCGCCCGCGGTTTCACCCGCGTGGTTCCCGTTCCCGTGGGAATATCGGGATAAAAAGTACATATAAACCTTCCTCTTGAATCACTCTATCTATTAAAAAAAAACGCATCAAAATCCGTTGCGTAGTTTCAAAGATTTAAGCATACAAAGGGACATAGGGACAGAGAAAGCGACTTTGTTTTATACTATGTAGTGATTACATTTGTGTAATAAAAGTATAAGTTTATTAAAAGGAATAATTTAGACAGATATTTCGATATCTGTTATTATAATTTATATAAGTAATGTAATAAGTAATAACAATATTCGAGATATTAATTACAGTTGTCAAGTTATGTTAGGTATAACTAGACTGCTGGTAAAGCTGCACACAAGAGTGACCTCTAATAAGAATAATATAAACACGCTCTGATTCGCGCTAAGCAATAAATTCTCCGTTGCATATAGCGTATGACATCATTTCTTTTCTTTGCAGCCAGATGTATTCTACGCCTATTTTTGCATTTTAATATTTCTAAATACCACATAACTTAATTAGATAATATTCATCGACGTCTTAATAGAATATTAAAGAAAGAAAGAAAGAAAATTTAGATTGAAAACCAATTTAAAGTAGCAGAAATGATAAAAACACTGTCAATTTAAATATCATTCGTTAGTGTAATAGGCGAGTTTTCAATATGTTGAGATCGCAGCTCTTTAGACATTATCAAAAATAAACCGCGACTCACGTTGTTCAAGGTAAAGACGCCACCTAAATATATTATTAAGAAAATCAAGGTTTCTGAACGTTTTCTGTGGCAGTTTTACGCAAAACTTCGACGGAAAAGTTTTAAACTTTCATACTTACTTTGTCTACAAGATAAATGCACAGCACTTTAAGCACTTTTGTCTTATTTATTCACTTTTTACGCTAGCACTTGTTTTAGATTATACCTGCACTATTTAATATTCGATCGTCACTGCGAAGTGCCGCGCGGTGTAACCGGGCGAACGTGCGTCGTTCAAGATGTATTCGTCAGTCTGACCATAGTCTGACTGACTACTACATCGCCGCCTTCCTTACTACGAAACGATCCGGCTTTACTCATACGCTATGGTACCTTCTACCTGTAATATAAAATAATATGGTTCGATGATTAAAAACGGGTGACAATACTGATTATTAATTAAAAAAAAAATGAAAAATAATTGGGATTCTATTACCTAGAAACAGCAATAGCATCACTTTTAGGGTTTCGTAGCCGAATGGCAAAAAACGGAACCCTTATAGATTCGTCATGTCTGTCTGTCTGTCTGTCCGTCCGTCCGTCCGTATGTCACAGCCACTTTATTCCAAAACTATAAAAATTACACAGTTGAAACGGAAGAAAGATGTATTCTGTGAACCGCTTTACGATTTTATTACAAAATAAAAATATATAACTAAGTATAAATTTTTCATCAAACATATTTATGTAGGTCTTTAAAAATGACATAAAGGTTTCTCAAATCATTTTTTGTCAAAGTCAATTTCTTGAAAGATTTTCCAGTGGTAAAATGTGTGTCCCCCTCCCCCCCTCTAACTTTTGAAATAAAAAAATGAAAAAGACGTTTCTGATTCAATATTCTATTGACCATTTTGTGTTATTTGATTAGCTAGAAATCTTTTTTCCCCTTTAGATGTTTAGATTTTTTTTACGCATTCGCAATGCAATTCTGCAAGTTTTTCTTTTAAAAATCTACTTGCACTTACGCTAGTTGTTTTTTCTTTCATTATTTGTTCAATACTATTTTTAACCTTTTTCATTTTTTATTTAATCTTGATTATATCTATTAAGAAACACATTGTACATAACATAAATTTTATTTGCAGTGGATATCTTCAGGAAAAGCGTCGTCAACTCGCTGACCTTGCACTCTGCATTCACTGTCAGATGTGGCTGTTGTTCTTGGTTGTTCCTAGCAGCGCACGACGATAACCATACACTAGTTTGTTTTGTTACTGATAAGTATCAGAGATATCTTTGGTTTACCTTTCTCCGCTTGAATATGCATTATTTTAAACTGCCTGTGCGTTGCAGTGCAGCAGAGGTCGCTGGTTCGATTCTTGCTTATACAAATATTTGTTTATGAACCTGTCTGTGTCGTTGTCTCGGAGTTTTTCCATATAGGTAGATACTTATACATTGTTACCTATTTTTAAGGCTATTGCGGCGATCAAACTCAGAATTTTCAATGTTTTTAAATTAAATTTCCTGACAAAGTATCATTGCTAGGCCTTTCAAAATATTATATGTGATAGATCTTTTCTTTATGAAGGGAAGTTACTAAAATTTATTTGAATCAAATAAATACAATGTACTAAAAAAAATTATTTTCAAGACCCCTTTTTTCCGTCTTAAACTCAATTATCTCAATAACTAGTTGAGTAATCAAGCTAATTTTTTTTGTGTAAGTAGTTCTTAGTCATATCTAGGGAAGTTACTAAAATTTTTTTTTGTTATATTTATAGTCAATAACTAGTATCCCAAAATGCATCGTGCACCGTTTAGCAGCATAATTGTTCAGTCTCCGCCTGGTATTGGCGGCGTTTGGACGTGGAGACTGTATCGCTCCGATTGCGCCAAAATTGAAAAAAAAAACTCACACTAGGATCCAAATTTTTTTCAATGATGCTTATTTTGCTAGGAATTATTGAAATAGCGCTTCAGGATTGGGTATAGATGAGTGCTTTGCCATTTATTGCATAACCATAGACCTAAGTAACCTAGGACAAGTTATTTTACTCATTACCTAAAGCAAACATCAATAGTTTGAAATAAAAGTGACGGATAATATTGCCTAAGAAACTTAAGAGCCCATAAAAGTTATACCTACCTATTTGAGTACCAATATTTTGTTGTGTTGTAGGTACATAATTAGTCTAAGTTTCTAACTTCTACTACTGTATATTAAATTTAAGTTCGTTTTAGGTTCCTCAAAATTGAAAATGTGAGAAAGTTAAGATAGGTAGGTGTAAAAAATTGCATCAAGAAATAAGAAATCCGCTTGTTGAAAAAGTTTTTTTACAGAGACATAATGTAAAAGCAATTCTTGAAATAAAACCGATGTAAGAATTTTATATACCTAGTTGATCTAATATCACCATTACACTTTTTTGAGACTGTGAGAAGTCCAGCTTCTTTCCTTTGAGTGAGGATCATAAACCGCACCATTTTGTGTAAATTTCAGGTTCAAAACATTTTTATTACTGATTCTCTTATCCATTATTAGTACAAAATAGAGCATGCATACAATTTCTTGCAAGAAATGCTCTCACGGTTTTGAAATTCGAAATTCGAAATCCCCACAACAATATCTAAAACCGATGGTTGAGGCGCCAGTAGCAATAAAAAAGAATGAAAAGTCTGTCAGCTGTATTGACAGTTTTAACTCTCAAATTTAACCACCGCGTCAGATAAGTTTGCGGAGTTCTGTAAGGAGACTTGCATAGTCGGAGTAAAATTTTTGGTACTCTAATG
The DNA here is from genome assembly GCA_949710035.1 of Crambus lathoniellus. Taxonomy (NCBI): domain Eukaryota; kingdom Metazoa; phylum Arthropoda; class Insecta; order Lepidoptera; family Crambidae; genus Crambus; species Crambus lathoniellus. Next base: position 17,679,475 of record OX453302.1, on the reverse strand, counting down.
AAATATTGCATAGGTACAAGTACTTCCGAAGGAGGAATATTTATTTCATTATTTAAATTTCATTGTACAAAGTATAAACAAATGGCGGGCTAACTTTAAACTGACTAACATATTATATCAAAGATAATAAACTCATAAAAATAAATAATCTCGAAGCAGTTTTATATACACTCTCTGCCACAAATGTCATTTATTAAAAGTAGGTGGCTACAACGTCAGTGATTAGATTACATACCCTTTGGAAGTAGCCATGGAAGAAATGACAGTTTTGTATAAGTAGTACGAAACCAAACCGTTTCAGCTGCTCGACCCTGATGTTGTCAAAGCCAGCGGCTTTACCTTCTTTGAGCTTATCAAGGGCAAACTTGAGCTCTGTTTCTGTAAAAGCCTCGTCCAAGTGGTTAACCTCTTTACCAGGGTCTCGTGTAAATTTCTTCTGGAGACTTTTCGTGGAAGCTTTCCCATTTTGGAGTAAGTGGTGAGCGATCTGGTTTGTGGTCACATTGGAATGACGATCAGCGATTTTAGGATCATTATTTAGTTTCCTTATAAAACACCATGCCTTCTTGCTTTTATGCGTCATATCTACGCCTTCGATATAACATTAGATTATCGACTTCAATGGGACCCTCATATTGAATCCTTGGCCGGTAGACTCAGTTCTGCGGCATTTGCTGTAAAAGAAATAAGGCTCTTAACCGATATTGAAACGGCAAGGTTAATCTATTTTAGCTTTTTTCAGAGTGTATTGTCCTACGGCCTATTACTTTGGGGTTCAGCAGCTAACATCGAAAGTATTTTTGTGCTTCAGAAAAGAGCTATTCGCGCCATATACAAACTTCGGCCAAGAGATTCTTTAAAAGAAATCAACATATTAACTGTTGCAGGACAATACATATATGAGAATATGGTATATGTGAAGAAGTATCTCAATACATTTGTAAAACGTAGCAATATACATCAATTCAAAACAAGAAATAAAAATAAGATTGCCGTTCCAAGGATTCGACTTGAAAAAACAAGAAGTTCGTTTTTGGGGAAAAGCGTAGCTAGTTTTAATAAAGTTCCACAGAATTTAGTAGAGCAACCTTTGCACAAATTCAAAAGTCATGGCAAAAAATCGCTCATGGGCAAAGGATATTATAAAGTAGACGATTATTTGAAAGACCGTAATGCATGGATTTGATGTAACACATAACCTTAGCTGAACTAATGTAATATTATAATGAAAAAGTTGTAAAAGTTAACGATATAAATCTTTGGAAAAATCGTTACTCCAATTATTAAAGCTGATAAGTTTATTGCGCCTATTCTTCTTATCAGTTAAAAAAGTCTTGAACGAAAATATTGACGATTCAAAAGAGCTTATTTCTTAAGTCAAGTTGAAAAAAGATATTTTTTATTTTATTTTATTATTTTATCCTTCAGGTCGTAAGGCCTGGCACATAATTAGGTCCTCCGTATTGCACCACTTACTGTCTTCACGCACTGGTGATCTATGTGATCACTGGCAAAGATTAGATCAGGGTTTTAACCCCTTTTCCAGCGACCGCTGTTGAATGATGACGGAAGTTTTGGATCATAGATCAAAGATAGTAGGTATGTGTCCATCAACCCATTCTTCAACCTTCACTCCGTTGTCATCACTGGTTCTGTATCCCCAGTTCTCGCTATGGCTATTAAAATTACCAAGAACGAATCTAACCGGATGGGCGTTAAAGTTCGGCGGACAGCTGAAGTAATACGGTGCATTGGGAGGTTTGTAGACTGAAGTGACCGTACAGTTACTAAGTTCGGTAGTAAGGATCTCTATGTTACTGGTGTTAGTCTGATACACAGTGCGTACCTCTTTATCTGGCCTGGCGAATAAGCACTCCCATACTGTCGATGGGGGACTTCAGCTATGAGTTTCATCCCCTGAGTCACTTGTCAGGTATGCTTTAACGAGTGTGCATCTGAGCTGCATAACCTCATTCCGCCCTCTCCTTTAAACTCACGCTCAGAGAATTAAGTAATCCTTCATCATGCCTGGAATACCATGCCGGCTTCTGTTTGCCCGAGTACCTACAACCCAAACCTCTTAAAGTCGCAAGTGAATAGGCATCTTCTGGGTGAATCTATTCACACAAAATTTTATTCAAGTACTATAACCAACCACATTATAAAACTGGCAAGTTTACATTAGTAAACAAAGTATCAATTATTTCAGTTGCGCTACATTTTGTTTAAACAAATTCGACGATCTCCGTGGCCGATTGGTGTACGCACCGGTTTTCGAGGTGCCACTATCTCTGAGGTCCCGGGTTCGATTCTCGGACGGGTAAATGTCGAAAACTAACTTTTAGATATTTTCTTGTATCTGGGTGTATGTGATCGTTGCTTCCAATTTTCAATGACACAAGTTATTGTATTATTTGATATTATCATTTTTGGTATTGGAATAATATGTATTTTATTTTTAATTTTTTTAGGTAAACTATATTTTAATTTAAGTGTTTTTTTATATTATATTGATTTATATTATAGATTGATAGCGTGATTTTATATAAACGGTATACTTATTTAAATATTTATTAACTAAGTAGGTAGATTTATTTTGTAAAAAAGTATTAGATGATGGGCTAGTATGAGTTATTTATATTTTTTCATATTAAATTATAAGTTTTATTAATTTGATTGGAATAAATCTGAAAATGTACCTACTGGTTAGAGCAGTATACATTATTTATTTTTTTCAGTGTAATTTGTAGCAAATGTTGTAGTTTTGCCTGCGAAGATCATTTCGATAATGGATATATTATAGAAATGATCTAGAGATAGAAAATAAATATAAATAGCTGCTGCTGTGTTCTGCATTTTGAAGAATCGTTTGAAGTGACTATCTTTGTTAAAAAAAGCTTTTTTTACTACATAGGTACGAATAATATCTAAGATCTACTCTTCCTACAAACCGACGTTTACAATAAATATTCATAATAATTCTTCTTGTATTCTACATAATATAATTTCCTTAGTAAAAGCGCACATAGGTGATATTTTAGATGAAAATAGAATGCGCGCTGCATGCCGCGTCTACACGTATTTCTCAGTCTACGAGAGTGCCGCGGCCGGAGTCTTACCGATCCCAGCACCCCCTCGCTAGTGTAAGCAACGGCCATCGACGATATTTTTTTTACCTATGCTATATCCTTAATAACGAATAACTTTACATAGGCAACACAAGTTCCTTATGAAGCTTGCCTTGGGCTAAATAATAAGTATGATGGTAATACATTTATTGCTTTAATTTATTTATCATTAGATGATTACACAATAAAGTACCTAAGTTATTTATCATTTAAACGGACCTTTTGTATTTGATTTTTATTTTTAATATTACTTACACAAAATGCACGACTCTCAAAACTAAATTACCAAACTTATATTCTAGAACAACAGCTAATAACGGATTTAATACTTACGTGTTAAATAGTTTTAGATAAGTAAGTACCTTATATTAATATTCTTTTTGCTAAAATTAAAAGTTCTTTTACAAGCTTCTATTAACTTGCGTTATATATATGTGCGTATATGTCCGCAGGTCAAATCTTATTTAGAATTGAAGAAACAAACAATATTTTTTGTGTTTTCGATTGTTTTAACCGAAACTATGTCTATAAAAATATTTATTCAATGATGATATTAACCCTTGGCATGCCTGATAGGGTCTGACATACCCACTGTTGCAATTATTCGTCAAAATCTTTTGTAATTCCAAACTTAGCGTTTCCTGCGCTTGAGTAGCTTCGCATTACGAATTCAAGGTCATTTTGGTGCCCCTCCCGCAGTCCGGCGCCCACTCCCGTAAAATTAACACGTGCGGAAAGTGGATACGGGTCTTATGATTTCATACTGAAATATAAGATTAGAATGTACATACCTATTGGTAAGGACATCCATTTGTAAGAGGTCTGTTGGTTTTATATTTATAGACTGAAAACTTACTGCCATTTGATTTTTTTTATTTAGTTTTATATAAAACATGATTGAATAAACCAATAAATTTAAATAAAAATCTTCTAAAAATCTTCTAAAAATCTATTTTATTACAAACATATTTTTATATAATGGGTCTGTCAGACCCACCAGGCACGCCGCGTGATTTTACCCACCAGGCACGCCAAGGGTTAAAAGGGTTGGCACTTGGCAGTAAGGGACTAGATAGTCTTTGCCTTTACCGCTTTTAGAAACCGAGAAAAATAAAGAAATACTGACAACTACACACTGACATTTGTCATTTATTACAAATCTTCAAACAAACACACACTCATTGCAATCACAAAATACCTTATAATATGTAATTCCAAATTACCAATTTATGAAGTACCAGAATCCAAGGAACACAAACAGTAAAAACAAAATCACTTATATATTCTTGGCAAAATGATAAACGTCTTGTCTTATATTGGGATGGGCTTGCAGTCCGAAGTGTGTCTTTGGACGCTCTTCGGTCTAATTAGGACCATCTTCGATGCCACACTCTTCAAAGTCAATGCTAATTTAAAACAGGTACCTACCTATACCTTCCACATGCTGAGAACTTCTTATATCAAATAATGATGTATTGATGTATGGTTTGGTAGGTTAACACTATAAAGTTATGATTAGAGTGAATAATCACTGGACCCTCGATAAGAAACAAAAAAAATCATGAACAATATTTCTTGGTTTGGTTGGGTTATAAACAGTGGCTTCAAATGCAACAGGTACCTAAGCTAAGCAGGATAAATCGAGGACTATAAAAACGATCTTTTTTATTGTAGGTTTGGCAGATGACTATGCCTGAAGAGCTCTCGTTGCCGGTGCAGCGAGCTCTTCGCACCATGATTTCGGGGATCATGCTGGTGCAGTGCTTCACAGTCTACGTATATCTCGCCGCCTACATAGTCCTTCTATATCCCGTTTTCTTGGTTAATACATCTTTAAGTAATAATAATTAATACATGTCTGACATACTACTATATCTCCGATATCAGGCGTACCTACCTACTTAATACTTTATATTTTCTTGATTGGTTGAAAACAGATCTAAGACATGGTCATAAGAAGATCGAATTGTTACGTCTACCGATTTGAATGAAGATCATAGTAATCCTACAATCCTTAGTCATCCTAAAATGTTGCTCCTTCTGCGTGAAAAGTGAACGTAAAATTCATATACTATTCTTCGTTGCTATTTTTATTAAATACTACCTTGACTACACGACGTTCTCTCGCGGGAATGTGATGCCTATGTTCCTCTCCAGGCTAAATTTCAGCTAAATCCGTTCAGACGTTTTGGCGTGATTGAGTAACAAACATCCAAACCTCTAAACTTTCACATTTATAGAAAGAAATCTTGGACGCTAGCTTTGTAATCACTACTTACTTATATTTTAGGAGGAGCGTCCAATATTATTGTTACCATGGCTTCTACTCGCAGCTATAAGAAGACTACTATGTGAACTGACTAGCTTGGCTTTAGGCCTGGGGACATGTGTCTTGTTGGGGCCAGCTCGACCCCCCTGTATAAAATTCGTAGTCATCAAAGTAATTTCAATCATGCCGTCTTTTTACATATGGATGCTAGTTTACAGGTATTGTATTGACTAATGAGCGTTCACTGATATGATGGATATGTATTGTTCGACTTACTTGATAATTACTTTCACATTTTTTAAATTATTTTAGCTATTATCACGTCTTAAAAGTGGCATCGGTCTTCAAAACGTTCCCTGCAGTTTTACCTTCTAGCGAACATGATTATGGGCTCGAATTGGCTATCAGAAGAAGACGCGCCAAATCGTTGTTGGGGGAAGATCAGTTGCGCAAGAGTTTGATTTCGAACTTGTAAGTAATAAAGAGTTAAATTATCTTTTACGTAAACTTTTACATAAAATAACTACTAACTTTATCTCTCTTGAAACTTAAAATTGTCTTTATTATAGATACAATGGCGCTCCTACAATTACAAACATTGATAACCGTATCAAAACAGATTACTCTTCGAGAATGACCCATGGTACGGACACAAGCGTGGAAGAGTTGAGAGATGAAATAAAAAATACTCCACCTGCTAAACTAGATGAGATTCCGCCGGAGACTGATAACTCACCCATTTGTGACGAAGACTGGTTAGGTTGTGAAGTGATGGTACCGCGGGATTCCGATCGTATACTTGAGCAATTTAATGTTATGATGCTAAGAATGAGCGCATATTTAACGAAAGATGGAAATATAATCAAAAGTCCAGAAAACATAATATCCTCCGCAGATTTGCCGGAACGTAAACGGAATATTTTAAATTGTACTGCAATGCCTCCAGATAATGCGGACACGCCACCTTTAGTTGGAAACAGTGGCGCTAGAACCGCATCATACTTACGAGATTATCCACAAATTTTTCAAAAGAAAGCTGACATCCCTTTGACAATTGGTCGCGATAATAGTGTTGCTCACCCATCTGTATCGCTACGAAATAAAAGTCGTGATAACGATAATGAATCGGTATATCATAAATGGTCCAGTTCTGTATCATCAGAAGGATCTATACAAGTAGAAACATCGCCATCATCTAAAAAGTCACAAATAAACTATACGAAAGAACGCAACGTTAGTCATCAGACACAAAAAAGCGTAAGTTTTCACGAAAACTATATGCAGTGCAAGATGGAAACAAGCAGTGAGCAAATAAATGACCCAACAGAGTCATGTAATGATTGTCTTGATGATGCAGATAATTTGAAATCGATAAAAGATGAGAAAACATCACATATTCATCGGTCTGAAAATGAAAAGTCTCTTAAAAAAGATGAAAATAAAAGAAAGTCTGACAGTACGAACTCATCTGAGACATCAATTACTTCTACAAAGCTGAGTGAAGAGCGAGCCGAGACTAATAGCATTGATAAAGCAACTTCCACAAAAACTATCAAGAAAAAAAATAAAGATCGTAAAAATAAAAATAAACAGTAGCAATCATACAGTTTATTTATTTCTATATAGATAGATCAAATAGTTAGGTACTTTGCATTTTCCATTTATTCATACAAGTAAATAAGTAAATGAAATATTAGACACTACTTTACTTTTATTAACAATTATATCATATGTATAGATTTAGTTATACATTACAAACGCTTTGTGTCACTGCTTTAGCAGGGTCTAAAAACAAGATTCTATAATTGTATTGATTTGGATCAATTAGATTGAATTGATAAAATGGCAATCTATTCGTAATTATCCAGATATTCTGTGGTATTTCATGGTCTATGCGTAAATCATTTGGGAACACTAAGGTTGCATTGTTTTTAGCAACTATGTACAAGTTCTCTCTTCTATAGGGCCTTCGTGTATTCCAACACCCGATACTGTCCTTTGAAATGAGGTTAAAGAACATAACACCGTTGCGGTCAACGGCTGAGGCCGAGACTTGTCCATCGGCGCCTCGAGACTCGCCAAGGAGTTTAAATTCGCTCACAGAATTTGATACACGTGATGGATCTCGAATAACAGCAGTACTTACGAAAAATTCTAAGGAACTAGACATCGAATGGTAGTACAGAGGTCGATCTCCATTCTTCATTTTACCGAGAGACATGCCGAATAGTCCATCCGACCATTGGTAGTTTAGTCCGTGTAGGGTATAGTTTGACAGTAAGGGTTCGGGGTAGAATGAGTAGTGGTTGAACCTCCAGAAAGCCGCATCGGACGCTCTGAAGACTATTAGGCCGAAACGCCAGGCATCAGCGATATAGACGTGAAGATCTTTACAGAGGGCATCTCTGGAATCTACTATGATATTAGTGATTAGCGAGTTTTGTAGAACGTGTTCTGATGGTATGGGGTAGCGGGTAAGTATGGTGTCAGTTTCCAGATCTATGGCGAAGAGAGTCGGCGGGCAGAGCTGGCGTGGGGTCTCAAAGGCTTCCACCTGGCCGGAGTCAAGGACCCACATCACACCGCAGTGGTCGATGTGCATTCGGAAAACTGAAGTAAAGCCGGTGCAGTTATCTGAAGACAATAAATAAAAAAAAGGAAATCAAAACTCCACTAAAATCTTAATAGGCAGCAACATTGGGTATTAAATATTTCGTATTTTAATTATAATTCGCTCTTCATATCAACAGTTATTTTATGACTTTAAATTAATTTTATGCACAGCGCAATTCTGTAATTATAGGAATTATTGTAATAGAAAAAACCTCACAGTCATAGTAGATTTTCGAACAGGATTCGAACCCGCAGCCCTGGGATGTTTTATTGGGTCGGACTCGAACCCAATAAAAACATACTCTAATTCAAAAATTTACAAAATTCAATATTTTTTTATTCAATTTAGGTTGAGGTAACAACATTTATGAACGTCAAAGAAGCTACGCCATCGGTTCGCAAATCCTACGGCGGGAAACTTTGCGAGAAGAACCGGCAAGAAAATAAAAACATACCTAAATATACTTACTACTTAGTTCTCTTACCTCGTGGGGCGATTTTTGATCTAACGGTAGATCATCTTCGAACATTTTCGTAGTTTTGTTCAAAAGGAATCGATTCATAGACATAATTAATTGCGGGACCGGACACAACCCTACAACGATATCGTAACGTGTGTTCCACGTTTAGATCACTCAGCGCCCGGGGTGAGAAAATTATTTGATCTACCGTTGTATCAAGAAGTGCTCCACGGGTTAAAGGTGGCAGAATATTCGAAATTACTATTAATTACTATTTAAACAAGGTAGGATGCGTAATAATGCGTTCATTAACCTGCAGTGTGCCATTCCCAGTTTGGGAAGGGTTTGAGAGGGGGTGATTCAGCTTCAGCGACGGTGGGGAGGGACGACAGAGTGGCCGGGACTCCTTTCTTCCATCTCGGTGTGCTGATGAACACGCGGTTCTTCCAGCGTTCGACGCCCAGCGGGATCACGTTGAGTTGGATGAAATCCCTGAATGATAAGACATTATGGTGACTTAACTTAAGTCAGAAAAAAAGTAACACTTTTGAGCCGAATTCAGATTGTAAATTGCGGGTTCGAGTCCTAGTATGAGAACTTCTAAATATAAGTATTATCTTTATGACGAAATGTAGTAATGAATTGTCCAAAAAACTAATTTCACAACGAACAAGCTTATCATAGTCCGAAAGTTTTCTGTCTGTGAATAATCAGCAGTTACCTATGAAGAAACAACTAACTAAACTACTTTCGCTCATTAATTAAGTATGACAAAAACAAGACCACTGCATGGTTGATTGTAAATTTGTTTTGTCACCGTGCCACAAATATATAACAACTCGTGTCGTCGTGGTTCAACTTACTAGTGGTCAAAAGTACGTATCCAGTGACTCGAAATTTTTAATTTAAAATCTTGCGAGTTTTACCTTTGAAAATAGATATAATGAAATTACTAGCTTCCGCCCGCGACTTCGTCCGCGTGGACATTCGAGAAATACTTAGGGGACCAATAACCAGGATAAAAAGTATTCTATGTTTTAATTTCATAAAAATACGATCAGCCGTTTTTACGTGATTAGGCGGGTCGGGTCCTCCCCTCCCTCACCAAGTGAGCAGCCTCGTGCGAGGCCCGCCGCACGTGGCAAACGTTCTGCCTAAGAAGAAGAGAATACCAAGAACTTTTAGGGTACTTAAGATGATTTAGGTTTCTATACCGTTTTTACCCTCAGGGTTTGATTTTCGAAAAAGCTACGAAATGGGTTACCTATTTGTTTTAAGAAGTAAGCCTACAAAGTTTCAAGTTTAAATGTCTATTTTACCCCCTGCTTTTTCATTCAAAACTTCACCCCTATTTCAACCTTTTAGGGGTTGAATCATGTTCAGCGTGTTAAACATCAAAATAAATGCCATTTTTGCAATCGTCATCCCATAAAACCTCAATAACGACATCCATATCGATTTTTTAGGTTTATTTATCCCATTTGTTGTTGTTGTTGTTGTATCCCAAAAGTTGCCTCCGAGGCACTGAGTAGATCGTCTGCATTAGACGTAAAGGCCTATATATATATATATATATATATATATATATATATATTTAACCCCATTTAACCTCTAAAGGGTTGATTTTCGAAAAAATACTAAATATGTGTTTGCTTATTTGTTTTACTTTCTGACCATAAGCCTAAATAATAAATTTAATGAAGGTCTTTCCAGATACAACATTTCATCCCCCTTTTCACCCCTTCGGGGTAGAATTGTCAAAAACGCTGACACAGGAAAATATTAACTTTCAATTGCCAGCCTAAATACAAAATTAGAAGATCCTAACTTCAAAACTGACCGACTTTCATACACATATTCATCCCCTATTTTACCCCAGATTTTTCATTCAAAATTTCACCCCTATTGCAACCTTTTTTTTTTTATATATTAAAAAGGGGCAAACGAGCAGACGAGCCACGTGATGGGAAGTAGTCATCGTCGCCCATGGACATCTACAACACCAGAAGGGTTGCATATGCGTTGCCAGCCTTTGTGTTTAAGGGTCCTATTTACACGCTTTTTGAAGAACTCCATGTCATAGCACAAAGGGAACACCTCTGGAGGAAGCTCATTCCACATCTTACAAGTTCGAGGTAGGAACGAACGTGATGCCCGAACAGTTGTTGATTTCCAGGTGTCAAGAATGTGTGGGTGTTTAGGATGAGTTCTACTCACTTGGCGTGCGGTGCGGTGGCGGAAGTGTGACGGTGGCACCAGTTCAAAAAGCTCCTCAGAACATTCCTCATTGTATAGACGGTAGAACACACACAGAGAGCTTATATCTCTGCGGTGACTTAGTGGTTCTAAACCGTCCGTGAGTCTCGGATCGTCGACAATACGAACCGCACGGCGCTGAATGGAGTCAAGTGGAAGGAGCTGGTATTCAGGAGCTCCCGCCCATAAGTGCGAGCAGTACTCAAGGTGGGGTCGAACCTGAGCTTTATATAATAAAAGCAGGTGACGTGGAGTAAAGAATTTCTTCGCCCTATTGAGCACTCCTAGCTTTTTCGAAGCCAACTTTGCTTTGTTTTCCAAATGACCCCGAAATTGGACTTCGCTCGTGATGTCAACGCCAAGTATTCCGATACTTTTAGAGGTGGTAAGGGGAATGTCCTGGAATGTAGGCGCTAAGACGAATGGAGTTTTCTTTGCGGAGAAAGCGCATAATTGCGTCTTTGTGGGGTTAAAGTGGACAAGATTTTGTCTACCCCACTCCGAGACTCGCTCCAAGGAAGCCTCTATTTCCGACACTATTTGTTCCCTGCACAGTTTAACCTGTTCGGAAGGTATATTTGCGCGACCTGAGTAACGTGCATCACATGTGCTGTCATCTGCATAACAATGAATGTTACTAGTAAGTAACATATCATTGATATGCAGAATAAACAGGGTAGGCGATAACACGGACCCTTGAGGGACGCCAGCATTGATGGGCATGGTGTCTGAGCATTTACCATCCACAACGACTTTTATGCTCCGCCCAGTCAGAAAGTTGGCGACCCACGTGCATAACCCTTCCGGAAGCCCGTATGTTGGTAACTTCGCCAAAAGTGCCTTATGCCAGACCCGGTCAAAGGCCTTTGTTTGTGAACCTTTTAGGGTGGAAAATGAAGTATTTAGAAAAAATCGACCCGTCTCACAACCAGCTCCGATGGGACTCGAACCCACGACCTTTCGCTTTCCGGGCGACTGCTCTAACCACTGAGCTACGGAGTCGTTACGAGAAGCGTCGAATTTATCCAATACTTCTTACTCGCTGTATAGTCAGCGTTAATTTCATCAAGAAAAAAAAAAAAGTGTGAGACGGGTCGATTTTTTCTAAATACTTCATTTTCCATTTTTCTGTAATAAAAATTGCATTATGAATGCAAAAAACTAAAAATTAAAATAACTTGCAATAGTAATTTCATCTTTAGCGATTGCCAAATACCTGGAAAGGTATTTCTTTCGCGTGTGAGGGTAGTAATATCTCCACATTGATGAAATTAACGCTGACTATACAGCGAGTAAGAAGTATTGGATAAATTCGACGCTTCTCGTAACGACTCCGTAGCTCAGTGGTTAGAGCAGTCGCCCGGAAAGCGAAAGGTCGTGGGTTCGAGTCCCATCGGAGCTGGTTGTGAGACAGGTCGATTTTTTCTAAATACTTCATTTTCCATTTTTCTGTAATAAAAATTGCATTATGAATGCAAAAAACTAAAAATTAAAATAACCTTTTAGGGGTTGAATCATGTTCAGCGTGTTAAACATCAAAATAAATGCCATTTTTGCAATCGTCATCCCATAATACCTTAGTAACGACATCCATATCGATTTTTAGGTTTATTTATCCCATTTAACCTCTAAGGGGTTGATTTTCGAAAACATACGAAACATGTTTTTGCTTATTTGTTTTACTTTCCGACCATAAGCCTAAATAATAAATTAAATGAAGGACTTTCCAGATACAATATTTCATCCCCCTTTTCACCTTCCCCTTCCCCTTCGGGGGTGGAATTGTCAAAAACGCTGACACAGGTAAATATTAATTTTCAATTGCCAGCCTAAATACAATGTTTGAAGATCCTAACTTCAAAACTGACGGACTTTCATACAAACATTCATCCTCTATTTCACCCCCTTAGGGGTAGAATTTCCAAAAATCCTTTCGTAGTGGATGCCTACATTGTATAACGTATATTTGTGCAAAATTTGAAGGCTCTAGGTTCAGCGGTTTGGGCTTTGCGTTGATATCTCAGTCAGTCAGTCAGTCAGTCAGTCAGTCAGGACTTTGAATTTTATATATATAGATTATTTGCGAGAAAACTATACTGTTCACAATAATTAGCACTTTCGTGCCAAAATTTCAAAATTTTAGCGTTAATTTTAATTTTATAACTTTTTTAATTGCCCTATGGATCACGGGTTCGATCTCCATCCTGTTCAAATGTTTTTGTGATGTGATGACATTTTAATTTGTTCTGTGTCTGGGTGTTATTTGTATCTCATATTTTTTAGGTAGTTAAGTATACCCACACTGTTGTACTTACCCATTATCCACTGCCGTTTGCCTGGCTTGTGGTGTGGGATATTCGTAATCTATTTGCTTCCATCTGTACAAAGTGCCTATGGCTTTGTTCTCGGCAATGTGCCCATTGTCTCCATATTGCCCATCAAATTGGGCATCATAGTGTCCATACTGTCCATGAGCGTTTATGCACACCAACACCGATAATACTGAGAATATTATACTTTTGAACGTCATCTGTAATCATCAAAAATATGTAAAATCTTATCTAAACGTACAACTTAAATCCAGTCTAATATTAAAAAGAGAAAAGATTTGTATTTTTGTTTGTAACGAATAAACTCAAAAAGGACTGGACCGATTTAAAAAATTCTTTCACGGTTAGAGTGCTACATTATTCCTGAGTAACAAAGGCTATATGTGATCCCGATATTCCTACGGGAACGGGTACCATGCGGTTGAAATCTATACTAATATTATAAAGAGATAAAGTTTGTGAGTTTGTGAGATTGTAGGGGGCAATCTTTGGACCTTCTGAACTGATTTTGAAAATGCTTTTACCAGTAGAAAGCTTCATTTTTCCCAAATGACATAGGCTATATTTTATCACAAGAAAAGGAAAAGAAAGGCTATTTCGCGGGTGATATTTTATAAATGTGAAAGTTCGGATGTTTGGATATTGGTTACTCAATCACGTCACGGCCTTTTAACCGCCTCTGTGCTCTAGTGGTTCACACCACCGATTTCAGACCAAGAGGTCCCGGGTTCGATTCCCAGTGGGGGTACATATTGTATTCGGTTTGGTTGGTGGTAGGACTTGTTCTTAGTCCGCCGAGCTAGCTACCACCATCTTATAAGTCTGACGCCATAACAATGATGTTTTCAGCATTATTGTGTTCCAGCAGTTAAGAGATAAGATAGCCAGTTCCTCAGTGATTGAGGATTCCGGGAGTAGTGCGCTTCCACCTTCAGCCTTATCACCACTTAACATCAGGTGTGATGAAGGTTAAGTGCTACCCCGTTGTGGATAAAACAAACGGCGAAACGGCTGATCGGATCTGTCTGAATATGGCACAGGGATAGGTAATCGTATGTAATGTATCGTATAGGTAATCATGTAGATTTACGGAAATACTGTATTTGCCCTCACTATAAAAAATTAGGCTACATCCCTACTCTCATTTCTACGAGAAAACATCGTGTAGTTCACGCGGACAAAGCCGCGGGCGGAATGCTAGTTTACTATACATTTTATTAAATAATGTTTATTTGTTTGACAGACAAATACGCTCTACAGCTACATAGTAAACACTAGCTTTCCGCTCGCGGCTTCGCCCGCGTGTGCCCGTGGGAACCTGATATTTTTCGGGATGAAAAGTAGCCTATGTCACTATCCAGCTTCCAAACTACCCCATACCAAAATCACGTCGATCCGTTGCTCCGTTTTGACGTAAAAAAAAAGTGTGTTTAAAAACTATTTTAATGTGAACATTTAAAAAAGTTATTAGTATGGATCAATACATAGCGCTAAAATCAACATTTAAGTTTTACGAAATTACTGTTTTTTAGAAAATTTACAAAAAAAATAAAAAACTTGTTTATCAAGCTTTGAGTTATGATGAGCCTATTTTGTTGGATCTTGTTTAGAATGAGGTTTTTGTCGTCATAAGGAAAAAAATAGAGAAAATATAATCTGAATATCTTACATTCCATATAATTTGTGTTGTTAGGCATGAATTAAAAAAAAATACAAAAATACTCGTAAGTATGTAAAAATTAGTTTTAAAATGACTTAGTCCGATCACCGGGGCTTATGTAACCCGGAAAATTCCCCCGTTCGCTCAAATTAGGCAAGATTGTAAAGTAAGTACTGTTGATTCAGAATGTGCAAGAATCCAGGAATATTTCCAACGGCAGTTAGTCATTTTTGACATGCCGTGCGTGAACGCGTGAAAATCTCTTCTAATTTGTTGAGAATGGTTCCTTAGGCTCATTACTTTCTGTATTCTATCTGCGTACCTATTACTAGGTAGAAAAAGTTAATAAAGTTAAAAAAAAAAATCTTGTCTAGAAGTTGAAATTTTAACCTAAATGTGAAAACATAAAATTGCTTCTAATTTCTCTGTTGTTTCCTTAGCCTCAAATACTTTCTGCATACGTATACGAAAATGGAATTTATTGAAAAAAATCGTATTGCTTATAGAATTCTAACGGTTGTTATTATTACCTTAAAAAACCTTATTTTAATTGTCTTTAGCAAAAATGGCGAAAAGTTGTTTAGAAAACTTTTAGAGCAAAAAGTGGCCAAAACGGTACATTGGCCAAAACCGGGGCTTCTTCAGGAAACATTAACAGAGAAAGTAGAAGCAATTTTATGTTTTTTAATTTAGGTTAAAATCTCAACTTCTAAGTCGCAAGAAATGTTTTTATAACTTTCTTAACATACTCTACCTAGTAAAAGGTACACACATACAGGAAGTAATAAAGCTAAGAGACCATTCTCAAATAAATTAGAAGCGTTTTTACACGCTCACGGCACGTCAAAAATGACTATCTTGCCGTTAAAAATATTCCTGGATTCTTGCGCATCCCCAATCAGCATTACTAACTCTACAATCGTGCCAAATTTGAGCGACGAGACGGGGGAATTTTCCGGACGTCTCCGTACAACGAATATCCTCGTTCGTTGATCGGACTAACTTATCTGTGGACTTCCCTTAGGAAATCTCTTATTGATTATGAAATCGTAAGCAGTCTTTAGAGAAGAAGCTACGTAACTAAGGGTATGCCTAAAATATGCTGATTGTTTAATAATAATCTATATAAGTACTATCTAAAATTTACTTCAGTAGTGCTTCAGTAGTATGCAGTTACGTAACTTTTCGTGATTAGCAGTTTATTGACTTTGTTTAACAGGTTTTAAAGCAATTAGATATAATGTAACTGATTAAACTAGGGTGTGGTCTATCTGAATTTTTATTCCAAGTTTTTTTCGTAATATCATGTCATGCGGAGCGATGTGTTGTAATTGAACAAGTGTAACGCGACCGCTAATATTTTGCAGACAGGCGTGTCACTGACTCTATGAATACATTGACTAGCATAGGTACATAAATACTGTGCTTATTGAATAAAAAAAAATTGTTTAATAAACTTAAGTTACTCATTTCAAATTATTTTTCATTGTAGATTTAACCACCTAAAGCTACATTTATCAATCTTAGGATAACTAGTTAATTTTACGTTTAGTATTGTACCTAATATATTTTAATTCAAACTGGACTGGCCGAATTCTGTAGATATTATACTAGGTATATGGTGATACCATAAAGGAGTTTCAATATGTAACAAGAATGCATCAACATTGACAAAGTCGCCAGTGATTGTCGACTTTTGTAAACTCAAGGTAAATTTCTGCCCTCTGTCGCATGTTATTGTGTCGACCTATCTTTTACCGTCTTATAATTACATTTATGCGAATGTCCTTCATGTTGAGCAAGTTAAACAAGACAAAAACATATTCAGCAATTTATCTCAAAACTAGTTTAAACGTGATTTTTTACGTTACTAACTCGTTAATTAGGTATATATAAATTCGATTTAGGTAGATATCTTTTTTATTTACAACACACACAATCAATACTCACAATCACACAAAATTTAATAATTATGATCACCTAGACAGTCTCTAACAATTTACTATTGACACCGGTCTTTACATAAAAATATATATTTTATCCTTTCCGTGGTTTTGAGCGTTTAGAATAAAATAGTAGCCGAATCATAAATACAGTAAAATAACATACTTAAAGAAGAAAACCACTAACAACGTGGTACAACATGCGGTAGTGAAAGGAGTAAACGATATCTTAACCACAGAATTGTACGTGTCTTAAAGTAAGAACTCATAACGTTAGGTACTGCTTTGCAAGAAAACTTTTATAAATATAAGTAATTTTAAATTTAAACAATAACTCAAAATTTCACATGGGGATTGGGATCGGAATTCTAGTATCACTGGGACTGTGTGTTTTTTTCTATTACCATATTTTCCATCTATTTACAGAATCACATTGTGAATGCATAAAATTAATTTAAAATCATAAAAACTTGTAACATAAGCTTGAACAATAAATCAATTTTCAAATGCTAATTTTGTTCAGCTTTCAATACAATTCGCAGTTATGAAAGGACTAAAATGATTCATTTACCCACCTTTGTCTCTCAGTTTAAGAAAAATGATTAACCTAACACATTATAATTTATACACAACACGGAGTTTCGTGAACATGTGCGTTCGTCTTGATATATCACACCACTTTACCACTGTTCACTCACTTTGCTTGCTCGAACTACTTCGTAGTGGAAGGCTCCGTCGGGTAAATGGCCAGTATTAATTTGCATAATACATACTAGTTAGAATTAATATTCAGATATTTTATATTGATACAAATATTTACTTCACCCGTTAAGGAGGACATTTTGGTTATTAAATGTGATCCGACGTCCAAGGAAAATAACAAAAACGTTTTAAACTTGTTTTCAAGGTCTCATTAACAATTAATTTAGTTTTTAAATAGAGTTTTGGTAGTGAAAATATAAGTTAAAATGAGAGCTAGTACTCTTAAATTGAAATAAAGTTTTTTGTTATTTGTTCTTCTTCCATTCTTTTCTTCTTCCATTTCTCTATGCAAAATTTCATAAGTTAAGAGTTTTACCAGATAAAACAAAAGTCGAGCAAAAAAGCGGCACGCCATCCTTTTCGACCCCCCTATAACTTCGTAGTGGATAAAACTAGAAGCCTGAATTGTCAGTAACCAAGCAAGCAACAGTGCTTGCTTGGTTACTGACAATTCAGGAACCGTGTTTATACAGATAAACACGGTATATTTCAAATTTCATTCAATTTGAACTAGAAGTTTAAGAATTATAATTAGAGATTAAACGAACTTACCTGAAGTGAAGTTCTATCTTAATTATACGAAGGCTTCGTCCGAAGAGATTAGCTTAATTTAACACTTGTAGTACGCCCAATTTCAAACTATATTGAGAATATACCTATTTATAAATTAAAAAAGTAATAAAAGATAATTATTATTTTTTAAATTTCAAATGCGGGTATTCAAGACCGACCTGGCTCAAGCGCCCGTCATAGCTGTCATTTAGTTTGGAGTATTATATTTTTCGAATAATATAGGGGAGTAGGTAATAACTTTTGGGAGGGAGGGATGCTAATCTCTTCGGACGAAGCCTTCGTATAATTAAGATAGAACTTCACTTCAGGTAAGTTCGTTTAATCTCTAATTATACTTCATGCTTCGTCCTCAAGATTAGCTTGATTTAACACTTGTAGACGTTTAGAGACTAGTGTTCGAAAAATATGCAAAACTTGTAAGAGGCTACTGAATAATATAGATTGAAATTATAACATAGCTTGCTTCTTTATTTTTTCAACATAGAGCCAAAAAGCAATAAAAAAGTATTATTTGTTACATAAAAAATCAACATCGCTTATGAAATACCTAAACGAAAAATATTTTGATGTAAGCACTCAAAACAGTGCTGCCAAATTTTTTATCACAATTGCTGTTTACTGGCCTGTTATAAAATTTGGCAAACGTATGTGATTCTGAAAACCAACCTGCAGTTTTATAATCTGGTCTATGCTAAAACCTAAATTTTGCGCAGCTGACGTAGCAGCATACCGGGTATTATGCGCAGTGAACGTAAAAATATCAATTCCACTTAAATGTAACGTATTTTTTATCCATTTGAATAAGGCTTGTGACGTAACAGGCTTATATGGCTTTCGGTAACTAATAAATAAATTGTCGGAATCAGGACAGAGAGACATTGTCATTTCAAGGTAAGTAATCAAAACTCTTGCAGGACAAATACTTGGCTTTTCGTTATAGAATGGTATAACGAGCAATGGTTGAGCTGCGCCAACACTAGATGTCTTTATGAGAATGGGGAATTTTGATTTTAATTGATAAAGAAGACATTTAAATATTACAAATATTAATTCTTGAAAGGGTTCGTCGTAGCCTTTTTTTTTTTAATATAGGTGATGGAACCAGTCTTCAACAAGCTCCAGTCTTCAACACTTTTTTGCTTCATACTCGAAAAATAAGAGTTTTATTTTGAATATTTAAAATAGAAACACTTATTCATACACATCCGACTTTCTACTATCTTGTCAAATCACATGACAGCGGTTGGCCATTTTGTTTCAAGATGGTGAACTTAAAACATTTCGCAGTCAACAGTGCTCTGTTAAATCCAGATTTATAAAGGCAGTCGTTAAGGAGGTCAGTCTATAGTTTTTTAAATTTACAGAAAACGATGTGTTATTGCTGAATTTCAATAAATTCCTGGGTTTGATACTGAAACGTTCAGGATAATTCGTGATCAATCACAACGATGACAAAAAAATCTAGGTTATTTTGACACTAGTGTTATACACTGGTTCTGACAAATTACAGTTCTCCAGTAATCGACATATGTCGATACTTAATTTTTTTGTGACTTTTTGAGGTAATTCATGATTTTGGTTCGTATATCTATGCTGTAAAAAAATATATTTGAATCACATTTATCTAAGCCTATTTACCAATAAACGACAGTGTGTCGATCATTGGGTTTCAAACTGTCGATAATTGGATTTCATATCAATTCGTTGCCAGATAACTCCAAAAAAGATTATATGCCGGCGCAAATGGGCCAGGCAATGAAAAGCACATGCACCTGAAAGTTCTGATTCGGATGATGATATAAATAAAACACTTTCACGGATTTTTTCACGCAATTTATTCAACAACTTAGTTAAATTTTAGTTGTTTTTTTCCGTGACCACGGCCCCTGGAAAGGTGCCGAAACGTCGGATAAACCAAAAAATCTCAAAAAAACAACTAAAATTTAACTAAGTTGTTGAATAAATTGCGTGAAAAAATCCGTGAAAGTGTTTTATTTATATGGACAGTTCGCGCAGAAATCTAAGATGTCGGATGATGATGTTCCATTGCATACAGTTGCTGAAAAGTCAGGACGAGAAACCGGAGCACAAAAAAAAAATTACAAGAAGACAACATGTAATAGTGATGTATGAAGGTGAATATTTTCAGGGATAGTAGAAAGTGTAAACAAAAATCAATATGAAGTAAGCATGTAGTAGCTATGGCTCTGTCAACAAAACATACTTTCAGATGGCCTGATAAGCTAGACAATATTTGGTATAGAAATAACCAAATCATTGAGAAAATTGATGAACCTGATCGCCTCAACAATAGAGGTTTCTTTAAAATAAAGAAAATGGCCAAGTATTTACCTGACATATACGAATAATAATTGAGAATAGCATAGATGTGGACGATCTATACAACATGGTGGTGGATCCTCTAAGCACGATAGGGTCCAAGTACTTTAAAATCCGCCGTCCCCAATTAAAGAAACTCTCCAGCCAGACTCTCCTACTCATGGATCAGAGACACGAAATGATGCTACAGAACTCAGCGGATGCCCATCGTTATCGGCAGCTCAATAGACAGACATAAGTCTTTGACGAGCGACTTTCGCCAATTTAATGCCGAGCGTATTAAAGAGGGCGGAACAAAGGCTCCAAAGTGTTCGCGAGAGATCTGTCTATCGGTCTAAAGGCCAAAGTCAATTGACGAGGCCAAAATTGAGGAATGCAGCATCATTTCGTCAACATCTGAAATCTTGAGGGAGATTGAGAGTTTCGATGGACAACTATATTCCACGCAAACACCTGTTGAAAGTAAGTCTACAGACCCTAGAGACAAGCTTACCCGACACTATACAGAAGATATCCCGGACGTCAGCCTGTACGATATTAGAATGGCTCTCAAGCAGCTTAAAAACAACAAGGCCGCGGGCGATGACGGAATCACAACAGAGCTTCTGAGAGCGGGCGGTAAACCGATACTTAAGGTCCTCCAGAAGCTCTTTAACTCTGTCATCCCCGAGGGCAAAACGTCAAAGGCAGCAGGTGTGTTGCTGTTTTTCAAGAAGGGCGATAAGACTAAGATAAGAGGCTTCTTGAAGAACTATAGACCCATCTCGCTTCTGAGCCATAACTATAAGTTCTTTTCGAGAGTCATTACGAATCGTCTCGCTCGCAGGTTCGACGACTTCCAACCTGCCGAACAAGCCGAGTTCCGGAAAGGCTATAGTAGGTATACCATAGCATAGATAGACCACATTCATACGCTGCGGCAAGTTATACAGAAGCCCGAAGAGTACAACTTGCCACTTTGCTTGGCATTCGTGAACTATAAGAAAGCCTTGGATTCGATTGAGACCTGGGCAGTTCTGCAGTCTCTCCAGAGGTGCCAAATAGACTACAGGTACATAGAGGTGCTAAGGTACTTATACCAAAACGCGACCATGTCGATCCGATTTTGTAATCGGAAGCAAGAGCTCTAATCCGATCCAACTACAGCGAGGTGTGAGACAGGGAGACGTTATTTCTCGAAACTTCACAACTGCGTTGGAGGATATTTTTAAGCTTCTGGACTGGAAAGGATATTAGGATACGGTATCAACTTCAATGGCGAGTACCTAACATACCAGCGATTTGCCGATGATGTTGTTCTTATGACTGAGACTTTGGAGGACCTGAACATAATGCTCGAAGATCTCAGTAATGCTTCCGATAGAGTGGGTCTTAAAATGAACATGGATATCAAATCAAATCAATGACGAAAATCATGTCCAATGCGCATGTTGCACCCGCTCCAGTTAATGTTGGGTTCTGTGATTATTGCATTTTTGTGAATGAATATGGAAGGTAGGTAAGAAAGAACTATGACAACAATATGCTGATTTATTGAAGTTCCTGACTAGATTCGTGAGCTATTTGGATTAAACTTGAGAAAAAACAAATTATTTTTATTTTTTTGGTACCTATAAAACGTAAATTTAGTTTTGTAATGGTAAGTAAAAATGTTGATAACTGGTAGTTGATTATTGGTACATGTCGATTACTGGTTGTTGATTTCTGGAGTTTCAGTGTCGATGACTGGTAATTTTAATAAATTTCTCTATTTATTAAATATATATTTATTAAACATTTACAAATAAATAATCTACATTAGTTATGTAACATAAGGATATGCTTTATCGTTTGCACTTATCACCATTGTCGTTAACCTTGTTATATGGGATTTATTTAAGTTCATATCTCGTACCAGCCTTATAGTGTCGATCATTGGTGCCATCACCTATATTTTTCCCAGATTCTAACTTTCGTTAGCAAACCACTTTTCAAGACAATTTAAAACCTGTGCTATATTCCAGACTTCATTAAATTTAGGGGGTGGAGGTCTGGTACGAAAAACTCCTTTAATAAATCTTTTTATTTCTTGATTTTGTGAGATATTAATTTTAGTTATTAAAGCCAAAGCAGAATGATAACAGTTAATTGTGCCATACTGAGCGCCACTGTTAAAAGCAGTTGCAAAAAATGGTGTATATCGGGAATTGATACTTTCGTATAAGTTTAGTTTATTTTGTTGACAATAAATAAACCACTTTTAATAGCAAACTTCGTATTGTTTATACGAGTTATCCAAAAGGGAGTTAAGCATGACGTCCAGAGAAAATTGTTTGACGCCTCTTCGTATCATCACCATCACCAGGGTAATGGAGTTGCGCATTTGTTTGCGGCTGGAATTTGTAGATAAAACTAGGTTTGAATCTGCTTTGAAAACGAATTGTTTACTTATTAAAAGACTCTTAAATAGTGGATACCACGGTTATGTGGACCAAAATGGAACAACTATTGAGTATATCTGTGGCATTGTCAGAGATAATCTTACTTAAACATTTAAGAATCATTGTGAAAGGACGAAAAACATAAATAGACATAATAGACATTTATTATTTCAACGACTAGCGTATCAATGTCAGGCCTATGAAAGTTTTCAACAATTTGTTGAAAGGCATAATCAGCTAGCTGCCATTCTTGGTCTGCCTGCATAGTATTATCTGAAGATCGAATATGAGATGCAAAAACGTTTTTGAAAAAAAAATGTAACCGCCTTCAAAACGGATCTTCAAACAAAAATTAACAAACACTAAAAAACGAAAAAAATAATATGTTTTTTTTAATTTAAAGGACGATGATACGTGACTTTTTCTAATTTATCTTGGTACTTACTGGACTGTTTGAAGTCGGTGCCATCTTATACGTATTGAGGTAATTACGTCCTACACCTCACGCTTGGGACCGGGTTATATGTTTATATGTTAGTTATTTCACTCAGTATATTTCGTTCTTATTCTTTTTGGCTTGGCACCGACTTCAAACAGTCCAGTAAGTACCAAGATAAATTAGAAAAAGTCACGTATCATCGTCCTTTAAATTAAAAAATCATATTATTTTTTTCGTTTTTTAGTGTTTGTTAATTTTTGTTTGAAGATCCGTTTTGAAGGCGGTTACATTTTTTTTTTTCAAAAACGTTTTATTTTTCGATTTTTAGTGAAGTAGCTTAAGAAACTACATGGTGATTATGATAAATTGTTGTAAATATCCTATCCGTTACGGAATTCAGCTTTCCATCTTTAACTACTTAGATAACTTGAAGGAACACAACTGAAGGTCCATTCGTGCATATGGTATTTATAAAACATCATAATATAACTCCTAACTGTTGAGGAGTTTCACCTCTCATCAGCAGCTCACCCTAATAACCTGAAAGAATATAACTATTGGCCCATACGTACGATTAATACTTGAAGAAATATTCTCCAGCTCCTAACCGTTAAGGAGTTGTAGCTTCCATCACCAGCTCATCACTATGAGATGATGACTACCAGATGCAAATACTTGACTAACTTCAAAAATAAATGGAAGGCATAAGACTTGCCTATATTTGAGAATTTCTCTCAATTTTCCTGGAATTTGATCCCATGGCCCTGACTTGGTGAAAGTAAGATCAGGTCAGAAGTACTTTATCAACTTTCTAAAAAAAAAATATATTGAAAATGATCCCCAATTTGATGAAACTATGAAATCGTCCATATACCCAAATAAAGTCTGAATACACATTATTCAGGATAACTCCTGTACTTCTGGCCAGTTCTTGATAAAATTTGAATGAGACCACACGAGAAGTGTCACCTTTTAAATAAAAAAAGAATTATCCAAATCGGTTCATTAACTAAAAAGTTCTGAGGTAACACACATAAAAAAAAAAAAAAAAATACAGTCGAATTGATAACCTCCTCCTTTTTTTGAAGTCGGTTAAAAACGTAAAGATTTTTACGTTTACGCCATTGCCAGAGGTCTTTTGCGATCTCTGTCAGGTGTGGGGAGTGTATATCACCCATACGGTTTACGTAGGAAATTACCGTGGTATTGTCAGTTCGTAGAAGTACTTGCCAGTTAATATCTTAAACCAATAAACGCAGCAAGAATTCCTAAATAATTTATTGCCTGCTACTTTCTTTTACACTCCATAAACCACTAGCTCTGTCGTCTCCACGTACAATTCCCCACCCCGTAGTTGAGGCACCTGAAAAAACTTCCAGGTCATACTTGTCTATTTTTATTTTGGTGCGGCTCCACCAATAGAAATCCTGTTCCAAGTAACAAGGTATATCCATGTACTTATTATATATATTTCAAATAATTTAGTATACAACCAGCTGCATTTCACGGCGGGACAGGCGGATATTAACAGTCCAATAAAACTAACAAATTCTCTAATTTTACACCTTTTTAAGTTAGAAAACTTTTGTATTGCAAATTTAATTTTGGCAAAGTGACCTAAAATTACTTTTAGTCTAAACTATATCCTAAGAAGTTACAAGACTGAGAAGGTACAAAATTACTTTTATCGGTAGTTAAAATGAAACCTAAGCTTGTAAGCAACTTTACGGTATCTTGTAAGTTTTAAGACCCTTATATTAGACAGAGGTCATCCAAATATATTGTTAACAGGTAACCACATAATCTTAAGAATTTCATGACCGGTTTCATGATGACTTTAGTGAAAACCAAAGGAGCTGTGTTTAAGCCAAAAATAATAAGACATTAAATTTATATGTTTTTTGATCAAATTGGTATCTTAGATATTTTCGGTCTTCCTTGTGAATTTTTAACAAAAGTATGCGTCTTTCAGGTCTACTGTGCACGGTTACAATCTCTAGATATCAATTTTATAACTGTTCTTAAATCCTCCAGTTTAAAACGACTTGTGTCAATAAATTTATTTAGTGATAAGTTTAAGATGAAACGCATCTTCCCATTTGGCTTGGGTACTAAAAAATAGTTGATAGATATTGATAAGATCTGTTATCTCTAAAATTGCAGAGACAGCAAATTTTTAATTTTGTGTATGAAAAGAGCCTTTTCCTTTTCACTACATTTTCGGGTTGACGGTGATACAGGTTGCATCGGTTTTCGATTGAAGGGAATCTTATATCCTTTTATATGAAAAAGAACCAGTGGGTCCTTGGTAATCATTAAAAATTCTTTATAGAATAATGATAAACGACCTGAATGCGCTAACGTATTTAGCGTCGGCTGTTGTTCTGTCTCTGCCACGGATACTGCGACTGCTTCTTCGTCCTGGGAGGGCCCGTCGGCCTGCGACTAGGACCCGGACCCTTCCAGTTTAAATTTCGCGAAGAACTGTATGGATTAGAGCTTGGCTTCTTATTAGGAAACTTTTGTGTCGTTGATTGTTTTGGGTCTGTGCCAGACTTGTTAATAGCTTTAGCTGATTTTATGGTTTCCATTAAGTTTTCGCCGAATAATTGTTTATCAATTTTAATATTTTGAAGAGAATCCCTTAGATCCATCTTCACGGCATTCAGAAACAAAATTGTAAATTGAATTAGAATGTTTACAATCACACATAATTTTTGCCAAATCCATAAGTGTTTTTAGCAAGGCTGTATTTTTCTCATTTGCAGACAATATAATAGTATAGATTTTACCAGACAAGTGTTTCCAGCTGTCGATTCCTTCTGTTTCAGTTGAATGGCCTTATTGCGTTTAGCAATAATATCTGAAACAGCAGCTTTAATCTTAGGATCAAGCTCAGGTGGGTCAATCAATTTGCAATTTTCTGGGATCATGTACTTATGAGTTTTTTACGCAATTCTTTGTTAGTACCTGTTGTGTCCCAGTGCTGGAAAACTCCAGCACTTCTGACTGAAGTAGGGTCAGTACCTAATATTTCTAATACTTCACTATCTAACTGTATGTTTTCTATTTCAAGAGCAGACGTTTGATCTGAAGGTCTATCACGCTTCGGAGCCTCAGTCGACGAATGACCATGCTGTATATTTGTAATGTTTTCAGACTGGGATGTACTGGGGAATGGTTCCAGAAGTGGCTCCAGCACTTGTTCTCATTATCCTTCAGGTTAACCCTTAGAACATGGTGCGTCGAGGCCAACTATGACCTCTTGGTCGTATGTAAGGGACAGAGTAAGTAGTAAGCCTCATGTTCATACAATTTTAGCATGTCAGTATAATATTGTAAGAGACAGTCCCCAGTTATAACAACACGTACTGTCCGCAAACAACACTTAGTAGTACCTTATAACAGTCCCGTTGTACTGTTTGTAGGACCCAGTGACTGCAGTGTATATAATGATGATTATGTTATCATTATTTGAGATTATGTATTTTCTTAACCTTAGGTATGCAATTAAATTTCGTAAGAGAGAGTGCCAGTTCGGAAAAAAAAGTACTGTCCGCAAACTATTCGGACATTCGCAACTTTCCACGAACAAGTCGTGGAAAGTTGCGAATGTCCAACCTGTGCCCAAGAAGGGTGACCGTGCCGACCCCTCCAACTACAGACCAATAGCTATCACCTCCATACTCTGTAAGGTAATGGAAAGGGTTCTTAATAATAAGCTGCTATCGTACCTTGAAACCAACGACCTACTCAGTGACCACCAATATGGCTTTCGCCGTGGTCGGTCAACTGGGGATCTTCTTGTGTACGTTACGCATTGCTGGGGCGAGGCTATTGAAAAACATGGTGAGGCTCTTGCTGTTTCGCTTGACATTTCAAAAGCCTTCGACCAAGTCTGGCACGCTGGTTTGCTGAGCAAACTCCCAGCGTACGGTATTTCTGCTGACTTTTGTGACTGGATTTCAGATTTCCTGAGTGAGCGGTCGATCAGAGTCGTCATCGACGGCTGCTGTTCTAACCTTATGGCTATCGATGCCGGAGTTCCTCAGGGATCCGTTCTCTCTGCGACTCTCTTTTTGCTGCACATTAACGATCTGCTTCTGCCCGGAATTGTTGGGTATGCTGACGACAGCACCGTTACAGAGAGATACCTATCCAGCGCAAAAGCCAGCAGTGAGGAAGTCGGTTCTTTGAGAGAGGCCATGGTAGAGCAAACTAACTTGACTTTAAGCCATGTCGCTCAATGGGGTGACGATAATATGGTCAATTTTAATGCCATCAAAACCCAGGCGTGTCTTTTTACCGCTAAAAGGAGTCCTTTTACCTTAACTCCTACTTTCCGAGGTTCAACTGTACCAATTGCCGACAATATAGATCTTCTTGGCACGAAGTTAACTGCGGACCTTAACTTCGGCGACAGCATTGAGTGCAAAGCTCAAACTGCGGCCAAAAAACTGGCAATCCTGAATAAGGTTAAGCGATACTTCACGCCAGGACAGCTTTTGACTCTTTACAAAGCGCAAGTCCGGTCATGCATGGAGTATTGCTCTCACCTCTGGGATGGTTCGGCTAAGTACCAGTTAGCTGCACTCGACTCAGTGGAACGCAGGGCCAGAAAACTAATTGGAGACGATGTGCTGGTTAAAACCAAGCTACATAGTCTTACCCATCGACGTAAAGTGGCTTGCTTGTCGGTATTTTACAGGCTGTACTTCGGAGAGTGCGCTTCTGAGCTGCATGAGCTCATTCCGCCATCCCCGTTCTACCACCGAGAATCTAGGCGCACAGCAGGCTATCATCCTTACTTGGTCAACATCCCGCGGATGCGTACCAAGCGCTTTTCATCTTCCTTTGTGATGCGCACCGCCAAGGAATGGAATACCCTGCCTGCGTCTGTTTTCCCGAATGACTACAACCCTGTTATTTTTAAAGCTAGAGTGAATAGGCTGCTTCTGGGTAAGCTCGCCCCATCTTAGGCTTCTTCTCAACCCTAAGGTTCAGTATGAAGCCAAGAGCAAGCCCATACTATATATAAAAAGATAATCGACACATCATAATAAGCATAATACTTTAGAGTACATAGCTGTTTTTTAGCTTAGCCACTTATGTGAATTATTTTCAGTAAGAAGCAGTCCAAGTTCAATGAACGTACTGCCCGCAAACTGTTTAACAGTACCAGTTCGAAAGAAAAGTACTGTCCGCAAACTATTGAAAATCGACACATCATAATAAGCATAATACTTTAGAGTACAAAGCTGTTTTTTAGCTTAGTCACTTATGTGAATTATTTTCAGTAAGAAGCAGTCCCAGTTCATAGAAAGTACTGCCCGCAAACTGTTTGAAATCTACTTATACGAGAACTTGTAAAAGTCTGTGACGAACTAATGCATTTATGTTCAATTATAACTTCAAAATTAATTAATAATTTTGTTATACTTTATCAAAAAGTATTTATTTTACAAACTTAGTAATAAGTAGTTAAATAGTCAAAACGTTTTATCGTTGAACGTAATTATCGTTTGCATTTTTTGCGAAACGTTAGAAAACCAGGTCACTGAACTTCAATATGCAATATAATATGTCAAGGCCAGTGACTTATGAATGTATAAAAATACATAACGTATAATTTCGTAATTTAAGAATAATTTCAATCGCGAGGATGGGTTTAAATTGTCAAATGTCTGGAATCCAGTGATTCGTTTGTGTAAAAACAACAAAAATCAAAAAAGTGTTCCGCGGAGTGATACTGTGCGTATTGTGTGTTGCGAACAAGTTCGAGTTGAGTGCGAGAACGAAAACAGTGGTACGGGTATCGAGCGCAATAAACGGACAAGAAAGAGGGTAGACAGATTCGTCTGCTCCTAATACCATCCACCCGCATTAACTTTATTCAGTTACTCCGTGATCATGGCGTGTGCAACTGCGCCGAAATATCGGGAACTCGAAAAACAAAATAAACATGGTAAAAATCCCGTTTTTCATAATAGTTCCTCTCCAATCTTATAATTTTTTGTTTAATGTGTTCACAATTATCTTTTTTGCGTTTGGGCATCCTAAATAATCTCTTTTAACAACAACTAACAAGTTTTTTAACACAATTTAAAAACTAGATGTGAAACGGCGACGCACTAGAAAGCGAATGACAGCTATGACGGGCGCTTGAGCCAGGTCGCTCTTGAATACCCGCATTTGAAATTTAAAAAATAATAATTGTCTTTTATTACTTTTTTAATTTATAAATATGTATATTCTCAATATAGTGTGAAATTGGCGATTACTAGGGCGTACTACAAGTGTTAAATCAAGCTAATCTTGAGGACGAAGCATGAAGTATAATTAGACAAAGTTTCTGAATTTTTTCACTCTCTGAACGATCATCAAACCCTAAGGCACTTCTAGCAGTCATAATAAATAATACAATTTTATTAGTTTTTAGTGTATAAATCAAAGAAAAACTAAAATATTTTGCAATTTCAGTCCAGTTTTCAACATGCACCAACTTCATAAATAACTTTGTAATATCATATAAATATATAGGATTACAAAGTTACATTTACAGTGAACGAATCAGTGTGTGTACCTGTATATAGATGTAAAAAACCCGTTATTTACTGTTATTAACCAAAAAACTCGGTTAATTTGTCATAAATAACGGTTAATTACGGTTAGATTATCCGATTTTGAACTAAAAAGAGGTTGCAGTTTTACTCGTTTTTTCAGTTATTTCAGTTGTTATTATGATAAGTACTTTAAAAAAATAAAAACTTAAGTAAATATAGACTAACTTGAAACGAATGTTATATTTTATTGAGTGGCTAATGGCGGAGGGTTTCGCCTCTCGAGCCCCTAGGAGGGTGGGGGGATGCGCCCCCTGTCCTACGCTTGGTATTTTTATTTATACAATGTTTTAAACTCATTAAATAAAAAAAACTATTCCATCGGATGACCTCCAAGTATGTGAGTACTTGATTACCTCCAAAAAAATTTTTTAGTCCATCTTATTCCTTCCATGTTCCTACAGAGTTTTTAAGGGGATCAAAAATTTCGTTAGATTTAGCTACGAGACACCGTTTTCGAGATATACCTGGTCTTTTTTATTAATTATTGTTTTTAATATTATTATCGATCGACATTATCGGTATAACGTACTCGAAAGAGAAGAGAGAGGCGAGGCGGGAGGATACTTCATTTATAATCAATCAGTCAAATCAAAATATCGACGCGGAACTTATAACTAGCAAGACTAAGCAAGTCAAGCCGCTAGCGCCATCTAGCGGTGGTTTTGAAAATACCCGTTAATAACCGTTAATTACGAGAAAACCCGTTATAACGGTTTGTTATTTTCGTTAATAACTGGCTTCGCATCTATATTCCTGTATATGGAGGTACAGCAGTGAAATAAATGTACGTACATTTGTTACGTTTTATATTATAAATAGGTTATAACTAAAACATCTATGACATTCGGCAACAACAGCATAAGCTGGGAGTACCTCCAAGCGGGTAATATAGTAATTATACAATAGAATGAGAGCCACCAAGGAAAAAAATATCACTAAAAAAGAAATGAGAACCCTCCAAAAACATTAATGAACCTGACATGAAACATGACTACCTTAATAATAATTGAGATGTAACGTGGAGTAGTCTGTCTGTTTGTTCTGAATAATGATTCAAATATAATTTCAATCATTATTCAGAAAATTTCACCGTTGCGCTTTTTAAGATAATATGTGAAACGTAATGTTTCTAATAATAAATACTATACGCATATTTGTACAGGTATTATTAATTCATTTAATTTAGGATACACAATATTTTACTGACTTGGCAGCCACGAAATGTAAGAGCAGTCTGTATCTACCCTTTAATACCTATTTGAAATGTTAAGATAAATCCCACCAAAAACATCCTGTAAAAAAACTGGCCATCTCTCGCTGGAGCTGCTTATTTCTTTATAAAAATTGATGAAATCTCTTAGTAAAGCCAAGCCAACTCTAATGTTCCACTGCGATTTCTTTATTGATATAGGTAGTTAGGTTTTATGTGACTTGGTCGTTGACTTGTGTGTACCAGCATGTAAGAATGTTCAACGTCTAAGTCACATAATACTAACTATATCAATAAAGAAATCACAGTAAGGAACATTTCAAGAAGGATTTCATATCTTTTTTGCAGAAAGCTTCAGTTTTTTAAACATCAATAGAAAGGGTTCATCACACTGAATAAATTTTGTTAAGGCGGCATTGTCATATCTCTCATAGTTGATGTGAACTCTCAGGGTACTTGATTGACTCCAGTCCTTATATTTTTGTATCTCAAGAGAAAGGTCCAACCACGCTAAATGTATTTCGTGAAGACAACATGCCAATAACTTTATTACCTAGTTTGGCTGGTCTGTTATAATTTCTCCTCAGGGTCATCAGGTACTCAGGATCTTCCATGATCATAGTTTTGATAGTATTTTCTTTATGTGGGCATTAAACCCTACCCCTGTACCAAATTTGCGCTCGACTTGGCTTACAGATCTAAGTGGACATGTGCGATAAACATCAGCATAGTATTACTTACATTTCGTGACTGTAAAAATATTGTAATGATAAACATTGCAGTGTTGTAATCCGTAGAAGCTTTTTCATTCGAATATGATAAATAAATTGTATTTAGTACCTAACATAGTCTAGTTTTGAAACTGTAATTTAAAGATAAAATAACATTAGAATAGATTAGGATCCAAAAATAATCTTGGAAATCATTCTCATACAAATTCGGATTGCTAGCGGTAGGGCTATTTATAGTAGTAGATGTGAATCATAGCCGTTTGCAGCTTATAAGGCGTTACGCCGTTACTCTTCACCTTTTTTAGGCATCTTTTTCTCGATCTGTAATAGTAGTTTATGTGACTGTCGCATAATGAGGGGTTTTAATACCGAGTTATGTGCAGTCTCATACACTACTTTATCTACACTCATTACATTTATCATATATTTCAAAGATTAAGCAAAAAAATATTAATTATAGAATGTGGATTGGCGCCAAACCCCACTGATAGGAGTCTATACGGCATACCTTCTAAATTCAAAATTCTAATTTTAAAAAAGTTTCTTATTGTTGCCGGCTAAAGAAGGGCTTGAAAGAGTTGGAAGTCACGGACGGTAAATCCTACGGTTGCTATAGAGATTGTAAAATTAAGAAAAATAAGTGTTTTATAATGAGTGAAAGCTGTATCCGGTTGTATCATAATTACCATTATTAAACACTTTTATTTTTTAAAGTTGACTATGGCATAAAGTGTATCAATATACGTTCAGGCATGAGTTCATAATTCGAATATTATAACATGAGTGTAGATAATAGTATATTATGATACATGTGAGCTAACGTTGCTCATTATACACGAGGCTGTGGGTTGCAGCCCGAGCCGCAGGCGAGGTCGTAAATCAGCCGAGTGTCTAGTGAGTAAGTTGCTCACGAGTTTCATACGCACTTTTTCAACACACTTGCGAGGAA
The DNA here is from genome assembly GCA_949710035.1 of Crambus lathoniellus. Taxonomy (NCBI): domain Eukaryota; kingdom Metazoa; phylum Arthropoda; class Insecta; order Lepidoptera; family Crambidae; genus Crambus; species Crambus lathoniellus. The sequence goes on along the minus strand of OX453302.1, from coordinate 17,646,768 downwards.
AAACAAACATTTATTGCATTCATTCATAAATTAATTAACCTAATTAGCTAAGGGAAAAAGCGCGCAAGTTTTTTTTTGCACGCGCCAAATGTAAGGTCATTGATTACATACAGCCATACAGCCTACTTCAAAATAATTATAATAATAGTGATAAAACGCAAATGTTTTATAACAGGTTATTGTGAATTATAAACAATTTGCACGCGTGTTTTATAGTTCAGTTTATGGCCCTAAGATCGATGTAATAAGGCTCACTTTATGAGCAAGTGTGTTGAAAAATATTATAAACACATTTTCTCCATTCGAGAACGCACAAGCAAACAGGTAATAAATAAAAATACTAAATTATAATAGAAACTTGTACATAGGTATATTATAATTGTATGGCAGCAGCTTTAGAATAACAAACGCACTTCAGGGTCGCATATAGTTCCCCTGACAGCTTCCGCTGTATCAGCGTACAGCAGGCGGTAATTATACTCGTTCGGATTCAAGCGCCTCGCTTGGAACAAGGGCAGCTTGTTAGTTATCACCCAGACGCTTTGCTGTTTATCCTGGTCAACCTTCAAGTCATTAGGAAACACCAACGTCTCTGAATCTGTCGCCACTATTCCAATTGTATGCTTTTTATACGGTTTTCGAGTATCCCAGCAGCCGATACTATCTTGCGAGACCAGGCCGTAGTACATAACCCCTGATCTATCAACAGCCGACGCTGAAGCCTGGCCTCTTAAGCCCCTACTGTCACCCACTAAGTTAAACTCAGACGAGCTGCTATTCAACTTCGTCGGGTCTCGCAGTACCTTTGTAAAAACATAAAATTCTCTGTAACTAGATAATGAATGGAAAAATAAGACCCTTTCCTCGTAAGGAGTGATAGGACTAAGAGATAGGCCGAATATTCCATCAGGCCATTGGAAGTTCACTCCGTGGACTGTATAGTTAGATGCTAAAGGGTCTGGGTAAAACAAAGGATGCGAGTATCGCCAAAACTGGGCATCCCTTTCTCTGAATACCAAGAGTCCGAAACGCCACGTGTCTGCCAGGTAGACATGAAGATCGGAACAGTCATTGTGTCGTGTATCAACTATAATATTTGAGTATAGGGAATCTTGCAAAACGTATTTGCTAGGGATTATGTAGCGCTTGATTAATCTATCTGTGTTTAAATCGAATACGAATATGCTGGGCGGGCATTTTTGTTTCGGTTGATCTTGGGAGTTTATCTGCCCGGAATCAATAACCCATAATCTTCCACAGGAGTCTGCATTCACGCGGAACACTGAAGTGAGGCCGGAACAGTTGTGTGAATCTGGAAAACAATTATGTAATATTTTAAATATATTTTTATACGACAGATCAGTCTTGATAAATCCTTAAAAAAGGATACATATAATGACTTATTAAACTTTCACGCGTATATTGATTAATTAATAAAACCAAATTCTATAGATCTGTGCTGTAGTATTTCGTCATTTCACGTCACGTATAGAGAAAAAGCCAAACATACTATATGCATTGTGGAAGGTCCAGTCCGGGTAGGGCCTCAGGAGTGGGGACGCCAGGCCTCCGATTCGTGACACGGTGGCGAGGGTAGCTGGGACCCCTGGCCTCCAACTTGGAAATGTCAGCCATACTCGGGAGCCCCACACTTCGATGCCCAGGGGAAGAACATTCTCAGGTATATATTTTCTGGAAAATAGAAAAAGATATTTTCACTTCTCATGTTCGTAAAGTTCGTCTTTATGTTGGGTATAGGCGGCATAAAATCGCTTTTTATGCTCTAGTGCATAAAGTAAAATCTTCGTCTAAGTCTCAGACTTTAAGACAAAGGTCGTCAGGTAAACAGTCACACACGCAATTAAACTTCGTTAAATAAACTTTATTAATACCTAAAGTATTTCATTCTGTTTCTTAAATATTGTACATAATCCATGTTAAATTATTAAATTAATAAAACTAGGCAAAATTAATGAGTTTTCTAAGGAATAAGTATTTCAAGAGTATTATGGACTACGATCTATGCTAAAGTCACTGTGCTGCCAATGCCCGTATAAAAAAAAATAAAAAGAAAGTCTTCCCGCCAATATGGCGAAGTCTTTATTTTTTCTTTTTTGCAATATTGTTATTTATTTTCCTCACACTCGAAGTGAAAAGCAGAGTGTATAACTCGTACATAAAACCCATTTTACCCTCGAATTGACTATCCACCCTCGCCTACGGCTCGGATGGATATATACGTCTCGGGTAAAACCTTACCCGGGTGGTACCTTTTATGCACTTGTTGTACAATCTACTATTCTATAAATTATCCAATTGTAACTGTGTGTAAGTGATTAGTGATTACTGAGTGGTAGAAATTTACAGTATTAAAAAAAATACTGCGCTTCATGTGACCATTTCACACACTTTTCCGTGTGTAAATTTCTTGAGAAGAGTTAGGTATCTGCATGTACCCATTTAGAGCTCCATTTGATTTCTTTGGTAATAATCGGTGTACATACATATAAAAAAAGGCGACGAATAGATAACCTCCTCCTTTTCAATTTTTGAAGTCGGTTGAAAAACGCATACCTACACAAAACGTCGAAACTAAGACAACTATGGCGAGAAATAGAGATGGGATGTAATGGACGGTCAATTTTTTGCCACAAATCCGCTAAGATTATGAGCTAACACAGATTTTTTGCCATGTTTTTTCCCTTCTCAGATATCCAGCAGAGTAGGTATTATTAAGATATTTTATTTTTTCATAAAAATATGTCATTTCAAACACTGCTTTTGGAGGAGTACCTACTGTTAGAGGAAAAACGATAATCTCGTCAGATTCATTTCAATTTGTTGCTTGGTCTAAAAACTGTAGCGTTTTTTACAAAACTCATTAAGCGACCGTAGAATAATGCAATTGTCAGCAAGTTATTCAGCTTTCATCTAACAAAACATTAAATAACCAGTTTGTCAGTCTGCATGAGTAGGTACATAATGGTGGGTTTGATCTCCGAGTAATATTGTGACCTACATAATAAAATGACGAATTATTGAGACAGGGGCGAATAACAAATACGTGCTTGTTTCACTATGTCCGATTAGGAGATACTTTCCAGTTTAATTGATAGTTTTGTATCGACTATCTGTCAAGTAACAGCTAATAAATAGAGGTCAGTGAGTTACAGCTAATGAGAACTTACACAAACATTGTAAAACAGGCCCATGAATTCTTTTTACAAGCTTTTTATTATAGTTAAGATTTGTCCCCCACTGACTAACATACTAACTAACTGTTAGTTAGTATGTTAGTTAGTGGGGGACAAATCTTGCAAGCTTAATTTGACCCACTTCCCAGTGTCCGTTGGAGCTGAAGTTTTGTATACAGGTTTGGTTCAGATGACAATACAATATTAAAGCACAGTCAGCAAAAAAGCTTGTCATAAAAATTAAATTTTTACTAAAAACTTCTTACAAGCTTTAATTAACTTCCAGTAGGTATATGTATTATATGTATGTATGTCCGTTCGCCAAATCTTGCAAGCTAAATTTGACCCACTTCCCAATGCCTGATTGAGCTGAAACTTTGCATTCAGTTCAGAGGGCCTACTCTGAAACGCAAAACCCGAAACTTCGTTATACCCATCCCTCTGACTCCCCAGTTGTGACAGAATCGAGAGAAAGTGACGGGGCTAACCGAAGTTTCAGATTTGCGTTTCAGAGTACGGCTCCAGGTTTGGTTTGGATGACAATTCAATATAAAGTACAGTCAACAAAAAGCTTGTCAAAAAACGAAGTTTTTACATAAATAATGATAGTAGAGAATATGTTGAAATACTAGCATAGGTACATTCACTTTTATCAGTAGATACTGTTAAGTATCTAGGTATAACTCTAGATAAGCACCTTAATTTCAGGAGCCATATAAATATTCTCACAGGAAGAATGCGTAAACTTATATTTGTTTTCAAAACCTTAAGACATGTAGCTAATTCTAAAATCTTACAAAACGTATATTATGCTTTATGTCGTTCAATTCTTACATATTGCATCTCTTGTTGGGGGGGTGTCGCAAAAACCACGCTTAAACCCCTTGAAATAGCACAGCGGGCAATCCTCAAAGTGGCTACTTTTCGTCACATTCTATTTCCCACAAGTGAACTTTACAAGATTTGTAACGTGTTGACTGTACGACAACTCTTTATAGGTGATATCGTCTGTCGCCAACATAGGAAAACTCCCGATTACAATGTTTCTCAACGACGTCGTAAGGGAAAAATTTATGTCGTTCCTTCAATTGACTACACTTTCACCAAACAATTTTTCTATTATTTAGGGCCATATATCTACAATAAGATTAATGACGAGCTACCTTTGCATAACCTTTCTTATTTTGACTGTAAGAAAAATGTTCGCTCCCTACTTTTACAGAAAAACTACGATCAAACTGAACTTTACTTTCACTCATACACATAGCCATACATATATTCGATACATTTTATTCCCTACAAACTTGCACTCACACACACAGACACACAAACATCTACAAATTCGTACACTTAGAACAAATTATCACTTTTTAAACTTGTCTCCTTTTGGTTATAGAGCATGTCTTACAACCACTGGATGGTACCTTTTCGTATTTGTTTTGTTTTTTATTTTATTTTTTCTTATTTTTAATCCTTGTAAGTTTTGTTTTGGATTTCTCTTTTTGTTATCTGTATTACTTATATGAATCACTTAGCTTAAGCTTAGATAGAACTAAGATATCTACTACTCCATAACACCACCATAATAATATTGTTTTATCCGAGGTAGTGAGAGCCTGATGACCTGTAAATACGGGTATGTAAATCCATACCCAGCGCAGGTATCAGTCTCACACAAACATTATAGTATATTTTGTAATAGTTCTATGAATTATTTCATGCTCATGTAATGTAAGTGTTTGTGATGAGAAAAATAAATACTTTTTTATTATTATTATTATCTCCTTTATTACATTTTAAATACTTACAAAATTATATTTCTAAACATTAAATTTTTACAATGTATAACACTAAAAAATATAACATTTAAAAATACAAAAATGCAGTTCCCCAACGGCAGCAAGATCAGGGTCCCGGCTACCGATGGTTAAGGATCCAGAGACAGGAACCTTCTCACTATACGGGCCGTGTCCAGAAGTACTGCCTTCTGCATCTGACTCCCGATCCATCCATCTAACGCAAGCCTCTTAAGGTGTTTATCGAGGCTCTTGGCTATCAGACCATGGGCGGATATGACTATCGGAACAATAATTGCTGAATCAATGTCCCACATGTCAACAATCTCGTGAGCTAAATCAAGATATTTGTTTTCTTTATCTTTTTCAGCTTTCACAAGGTTGTCGTCATGGGGAACAGTGACATCAACAATTATTGCGCGGCGTTCGTGTCGATCTATCAATACAATATCAGGCTTATTAGCTACAATAGTCCTGTCTGTAATGATAGATCGATCCCAATACAATGTGGCATGGCTATTTTCAAGGACCTGTTCTGGTGCATACCTGTAGTACGGCACCTCGGATGCTACAAGACTATGTTTCAGAGCAAGTTGTTGGTGTATTATCCTGGCCACTTGGTTATGTCTATGCAAATACTCACCGTTTGCGAGACGAGAACAACCGGAGATTATATGCCTAAGGGATTCACCCGGGCGATGGCACGCTCGGCAAATATCTACTGTGCCATCCCTTAGGATATACTTTCGGTAGTTATTCGTCATCACAACCTCATCCATAATTGCACAGACAAAACCTTCGGTTTCACCAAAAAGATCACCGAAACGGAGCCAGGATACTGAGGCTAATAAATCTACGTCAGGCCCATGAAGAGCCCGGTAGAATCTGCCATGTAACTCCTTGCTTTGCCACACAGTGCTGCGGTCGGAAGTACTAAGTACTACAGGTTTGCGCCAGTTTTCTTTTGCTAAAAATAGAGGAGTCAGTCCATTGTCAACAGCAACTACATCTCTATGAGACCCCATATCGACTTGGAGAAAATACTCCCTAAGATTGCATATCTCGCGGTTATGCAATGTCTTAGCATTTAAGAAGCCACGACCACCGCACTTCCGCGGGATATACAATCTCATGTTCGATGAACGTGGGTGATGCATGCGGTGTGCTGTTAGCAATGTACGAACTTTTCTATCTAGGGCATCCAGTTCAGTTTGAGTCCATTTAAGTATGCCAAAGGAATACATCAGTACCGGCATGACCCATCCATTGTATGCACGAACCTTGTTTCCGCCAGACAAAAGACTTTTAAGGACTTTTGAAAGGCGCCCCAAGAAACGCTCACGCAACGATTGTTTCATGTCAGCATCGTTGATGCCTAATGCCTGTGACATACCTAAATATTTATAGGTTTCGTTTACGGAGAGAGATCTAAGATGAATAGAATCCGAGAGTTGTATACCCGTAGATTCCATTATCTGACCACGCTTTACATGCATGACTGCACATTTGTCCACACCAAATTCCATTTTAATGGCATTACTGAAAGCTTCAGTAACTTTTAGTAACGCTGTCAAATGAGAACTGCTATGGGCAAATAGTTTCAGGTCATCCATGTACAGCAGGTGTGATATTATTTGACCATTTCTCCGTAAACGATAGCCTAACCCTGAACTCTCGAGAAGTGTACTCAGAGGGTTCAAGGCCAGACAGAACCACAATGGACTCAAACCGTCGCCCTGGAAGATACCTCGCTCTATTTTTATAGGATCGCCCTGACCTAGAACCCGTCGAGATCCTGGATAGAAAAGGACCGTTCTCCAATTTCGCATGCACGATATCAAGAAAGTGCGTAGAGTTGTATTTATTTTATACAACTCCAGCACCCTCATGAGCCACGAATGCGGCACGGAATCATAGGCCTTCTTATAATCTATCCAGGAAGTCGACAGGTTCTTTCGGTTTCGACGAACCTGTTGGTTAATAGCCATGTCAATGAGGAGTAGCTCCTTAGTACCACGGGCCCCATTCCTACATCCATTCTGAGAGGCGACCATAATAGAATTTTGATCAATGTGTTTATTAATCTTCGACCTCAAAATGGACGTAAGAATTTTAAAAATTGTTGGCAGACAGGTGATAGGTCTATAGTTTTTGGGGTCCGCAGTACTACCAGATTTATGGAGCAGATGGGTTATGCCTGTTGTCATAAATTCTGGAAGCGATCGAGATAATAAAGCACATTGAAATTGAGATGCTAAGCAAACGTGCGAGCTAGGTAACCATTTATACCAGAAATTGTGCAGTCCATCCGGGCCTGGAGATTTCCAGTTGGGTAAGGAACGAACTGCACAAACTACGTCCTGGTAGTCAATGGTTACTTCATTCATATCAGGTATAAGCTCACACGAACGCTCAACATCCTCCATCCACGCGCCTTCAGAGTGAGTGACAGGCACGGACCAGATGTTGTGCCAAAAAGAAATCATGGCATCATCATCCGGCCGATGCATATCAGTATCACTCTGATCCGATCGCTCCCAGGATGCATAAACACATCGTTGATCTCTCTCGAACATGCGGTTCTGAGTAAAGCGATCGACTCGCACCCCATACCTTCGAATACGATTAGCCCATGCACAAATTTTCTGCTTCAGGAAGTCGATGCGCTCTGTGACACATGAAATATAATTTTGAGGACTAATACCAGTCCCCAAGAATGCACGTTTCACAAAGCGCATGACCCTAGGGCGCATGTTGCCCTCCCTAAAGCAGCTGAGCTTACCGATGAGTACCCTAGCCTCACTGATACGACGCTCAATCCTACACTGCCATTATTATTATTATTATTATTTTTATTTATTTTTCTTTATTTATTTAAAGGAGCTTTTGTACATTGTACAGTCGCCAGCACGTCAGGTACTACAAACTGTCAAATTTCTTTAAATAAAATTCAACCTTATGTCCTACAGATAGAGTTCAGTTTCAAGTAATAAATTTTGGCCTTTTGTAGTAACCCTACGTGCTGGCGACCGTACATGCCAGCCCCATCGTTACTATACATGTGTTACCTATCTAATTACTTATTTCTAATCTTACTCTGCGAAACTGTAAATCAACAGTTCTTGTTCAGACCAGAGGTGTTGGAAAGAATTCTCAGGAACACACCGATATCAAGCTTGTTGATTTACAGTTTTGCAACCAAGTTTTCTCGCAGTACCTATTCGATTCCGGGAATATTCCATCAACAAGTGTTGGACATTCTCGATTTTATCGCATACATTACAGTTAGGGGAGTTAACTTTCTTCATAAGATGTTCAAACTTATTAAGTGGCTGTGCCCCGATCGAATTAAGTCTATGCGCAATAACAATAAGGTTTCTACTTAAATTAATATTGCAGAACCAAGGAATGTGTCGAGGCTGTGATTGCATCACTCTATACCAAACACCTGTAGTCTGAGACTTTTCCTCAAAGTGTGCTTTCCATTGAGTATGACAATCTTTTTTAAATTTATGCAAATGCTCATCATAGCTAGGTATAACCTGGAACTGTTCCTAAATTCTGGTATGACGATTTGCTGGGCTCGTTATATTTGTACGGTAGAATAAATTAGTTTAAAGTTCCTATTCCCAATATTTGGTCAATAATTTCCTACCGTACCTATTGTATTGAATTATTAATACTTAAAATAATTTGAAAATTAAATATAGTGGGAGAAGAATTTTTGTTTGATTTGTATGAAAACTGTTGTATGGGGCTAGATAGAACAGTTTATGTGGTCCAAGAGAACGTTTGTTTCATACCTAGCTAAGTTCTTCTTATAGCCACGCCGAGCGTCGGCAGCCAGAGTCAAGACGGGACGCGTCTGTAATGATGACTATAGCGTCATAGTCATACCTGGCAGCAATAGCATGTCTCCGTTGCTGCGGCGAGGGGAACTGGAAGTCGATGTACTTCCACTTGTAGAGCGTGTTGAAGGGCGGCGTCTCGATGTCGGCCGGCGCCGCCTGCGCACGCGCCACGCCGAGCATCGTAAGCCACAGCGTCAGCCGGGACGCGTCTGGAATTATACAATCTCAACTTATTTTTTTTTTAAATCTTCGCTTATTTATATTGTTTGCCCAACTACGACGATTTGAAGTAGCTCTATTTGTTAATATTTTCCAACGTTTGCCAAACTAGACGAATTCGCGTATACACTAACACCGGTATCCACCCGATGGTCGGTTTTTGGGAACACGTCAAAGGAGATTAAATCAAACATTTGTGAATGTTCGGCATATTCACTGTTCATGAGACGATGTGCATGTGTGGGTAGTGTGATCGTGTTATTCGGACTCCAACCAGAATATAATTAACCACCTCTGTAGTCTAGTGGAACACACCACCGGTATCAGACCCAGAGGTCCCGGGTTCGATTCCCAAAGGGGGTACATATTGTAGTGGTAGGGTTGTTCAAAGTCCGCCTGGTTAGCTACCATAATCTTATCTAAGTTTGACGCCATAACAACGATGTTTTTAACATTTTTGTTTCTCGGCAGTTAGACATAAGATGACTAGTTCCTCATTAATTGAGGATTCCGGAAGTAGTACGCTTCCACTTTCAGCCTTCACCACCACTTAACATCAGGTGTGATGAAGGCTAAGTGGTACCCCGTTGTGAATAAGTAAATAAAATAAAAAAAAATCGGCGAATTAAGCCAAATAAGAACGCGAATACCGAATAACGATGTGAAGTGCCACCATTACCTATCTAAGGGGAGGCCTATGCTCCAGCAGGGGTCATTAAAATGATTAATTATGACGATATCTAACAGTAATGAATATTAAATGATGCAAGATTGGCTGTTGTACACAAACACTGAGATACATAACTTCAGGTCCATGTGAATACTAGGCTTCGTACAGGAATACCTGCAGTTTTTCTTGCCACTAAAATCGATAACATGGTTACTCTAAGAAGATCCTAAGATGGCCTTTAGTTTCAGACTTGCCCATACTGACCGACCTGGGCCACCCAGTAGGTATACCGCGATGATGATAACTGATTTTGGTATTACTTTACCCTTCTCGTCCTTGTAGACCTTGATCAATTTAGGAATTTACTTTAAGTTAATCAAGAGGAAATGAATGTTTTTAAAGTATGAACTTATTTAGTTTTGGAATAGGAATATTATATTGCTTTAAAAATAAAACTCTTGATATCATGGGGGAAAAAACTATAGTGGTTCTTTCAACTTACTCTCGAAGATAGCAGGAGTAAAAGGCGCCACAGTTGAAATATCCATTCCCCAAGAATAGTTGCCTCAAACTAATGATTTGCCACCTACTGAGTATGTCTTTTGGTGTTTTCGGAGTTAGTGTATGTTTGGCACGAGCGTTATCATAACAGCTTCGATTGTTTCCACCAAAATGTTTGGACATACGAACGTGTGTTACTTAAAAGTTTAATAATATTTTATTTATTTTAAAATTCAGAGTTTACTGTAGTTTCAACTAGAATTGACGCTTGGCCGTATTAGTACGAGATCCGGTATAGATAAATATCTACCATCATTTGTTATCAAAACATAATTGCTAGATACTGCTTACATTGATACGTCGCACATGAGTTGCATTATTAAATCCTGTGCAAAGTATCTAAAAAATAAAATGTTTTATTAAATGAAAATTCTCAATAAACCCAGGTCCGGCGCAAACGAAACGATTAAACACTGCATAAAAAGAATAATCAAAATCGATGACTAAGTTTGGAGATAAGCTCAAGTTAAGATATAAACAGGTAAGCAGGCGTTGTTAATATCCCTCATACTTAAGTTATTTAATCGAACTATATTTCAAATGAAAGCTTAATTTATTCTCAATTCATGGTAATAGGTTGCCTTATCAAAAAGTGTTTTCAATCCATGGTTGGCTAGATTTAAAATGTTTTTTTGTCTGTTTTGAAGCAATATTTTCCGGTTACATTGGAAATATAATAAGCTTTAATTTGATATGTAATCAATTTAAAAGCTTTTAAGTACTTACAACTTTATACCTGGAAAAATCACTATTAGTCATCGCTTTTGATAATTAAGTACCTATATGCGGTGTTTAATCATTCATGCTAACCGCTAACATAATTCTTGTTTATGCCGGGCCTGGGTATTTTTTTGAACATTCTCCTTTGATATAGGCACAGGCACAGAACACGGAAAGATTTTATTCTCTTTCTTTCTTTCCATGTTCTGTGGGCACAGGATTTAGCCAGGAAAACCGTGTGCGCTGTATCAATCTCGACATTGTCTAGCATCTATACTTCATTAGAATTAAATAACAGACGAGGGTAGAGATTCCTTCACGTATCTTAGACCATATTATATATTACTAGCTGTTGCCCGCGACTTCGTACGCGCGGTGTAGTGACTTTTGTGTTAGTTTAGTTTATGTGTGTTTGTTGCTCAGATTTCATAACGCTCTTCTTGAAGTCCTATTCTCTACTAAAAGGGTCTAAAGAATATCGAATATGCAGGCTAGGGTATGAACATGGTATGTTGTTATCATATGCTGCATGAACATAGTTGAGCCTTCATTCAAAGATCTGTCCGTCTGTCAAGAAACTTTTTCTCAAGTATGCGTGGGAGGTATCAAGCTAAAATGTATGTCAAATTAAATACTGAAGTCTGCAATCCCTTAGAGGCGACAAAAAAAACAAACTTCTCTTCTCTTCTTCATAACTCAAAAAGGCCACTTGGATCTCGATTTTCTTTTAAATCCCATTTAGCTACTTGTTGTTACCGATTTAAATTTAAACCGCTATCTAGGTCGGTTTAGGCTGTCAAATCTCGATTTACAGTAAGTTGTGATAACTTATCTATATTTTCATATGGTTTTTATACGCAAAAATGCATGTATCACACATAACAGTGTATAATGATAACGATTATTTTGAACAGCCGTTCTTCGTTCTTCGACGTTGCTTGCTAGCGGGCAATAGATCTATTCTACGCGAGGTTCATAAGACTGAACCACACCAAACGATCCATCTTGGATTGGCTAACCACGATCTAAGATTGGGGATCATGGATCGTGAATCTAATTTGTTCTCTTGGTGCTCTTGGATCGCACGAGGCACATCCACTCCGACCACTACTATGGAGCTCCAGTGGTGAAGCGCACTCTTGCCGCGCGCGATTAGAGCGCGTATTATCGTTTTGCGCATATGCGCGCTTTCACGATTCAAGTTCGATTCAAGTCAAGTTCTTACTTGGTAATGCATAATAAGTATCAGGCCAATCATATTTTTACTATAAAATGTAAAAGAGATTGTGTGTATCCATACTAATATTATAAATGTGAAAGTGGGTTTGTTTGTTTGTCCGTCTTTCACGTCAAAATTGGTGCAACGGATCGACGTGACTTTTGGAATGGGAATAGTTTGGCAGCTGAAAAGTGACATACTTAGGCAGCCATTAGACAGTCAATCTGGATCAATGATCAACTACTTTTTATCCCTGAAAAATATCACATTCCCGTGGGATAACGTCGTCGTTTAGTCCGAGCGGGCGAAGTCGCGGGCGGAAGGCTAGTATTTTGATATGGAGACATTTCTTCTTTAAGTAACAGGTATAAAATGTAATGATATACCATTTAATTATTTAATTTTAATCAATCATCACTTATGTAAGCTTTCCTAGTAAATAAATGAATAAATAAGTTAGATAGAAAACTATTATATATAACTATTATTATTAAATAAAGGAATATTATTCCTTTATTTTATTGGATGGTACCTACGGCTGAAGGCCTAAGTAGCCAGAGCCGGTTAAATGACATAAAAAATGGTAGGTATAGTGCGCCAATCTTTTCTGTTCCGGTGATTATCTTAGGAACTAAAACAGTTTTCATACGACAGTCCATTTTGACAGCTAATTTCGTATTGCAAGTGGCTCCTCTGTCACGACTGTCACCGGAACAGAAAAGCTTGTGGCACTGTAGGTGTAGGTAACTACGTACTGGCCACTTAGCGTTTGAGCAAATTTTTCAAAACTACATTGGTGACATTTTGTCTACATTGCGACAAACTTATTTCACACAGTGGTTATTTTTTGGTACTAAATATACTGTTGACTGCCGGCAGTCCATTTTGACAGTTAATTTTGTATTGCTAGTGGCTCCTCCAGGACCACTATCACCGGTTCAGATATATTTGTGGCACTACACTTACTGTAGCGACATCTAGCGTCGAGTGGAAATGCGAAATATAAATTTTACATCAATAGGGTAAGAACTTTAGTTTTGGCCACTGCCCCGAGTGCTTACTTAGCTTAAAACATTTCGTTAATAACTTTTGCTTGATAATATATTTTTTATCTATGACTTTTAAGTCATAATAACAATAGTAATAATTCTTTATGACATAGGAATATCACTACATAGTATAAAACAAAGTCGCTTTCTCTGTCCCTATGTCCCTTTGTATGCTTAAATCTTTGAAACTACGCAACGGATTTTGATGCGTTTTTTTTTTAATAGATAGAGTGATTCAAGAGGAAGGTTTATATGTACTTTTTATCCCGATATTCCCACGGGAACGGGAACCACGCGGGTGAAACCGCGGGCGGCCGCTAGTTATTCAATAAACGCTTTTCAGTTTACATCGATGACTAAAATAAAACTATATTTCGTAAGTATATGAATACTTAGTTATATGTTTTTACTATGTATGTCCACGAATTTCTCGAAATCTAAAGGCATATCGAGATGATTCTATTTGATTTAAATTAGGTGTATTCTAACTTTGGGAACAGTCTAAGATTCATCAAAATCAGTTTAGTAGTTTTCGTGGGTATGTTATTGTACAATATATACTAAAAGTTAGGAAATAAATAGTAATTTAAAAAAATAAACTGACTGGCACTGACCTCAAAAAGGTACCTTAATTATAATATAAATTATATTTTTCCTTTTCAGTTGACAAATACTTTTTGGAGTCGGTTAAATTTTTTAAGTAGTTTTTTTGTATTGTAAATTTAAAAATTTAAAGAAAAGTATAAGATACATTCTTGACAATTTTAGATACCTACTTTAAACAAAATTAAAGTGGCAACAGCGGGGGCTTTCACCCTACTTAATATAGATAATCATTCGGATGTACTTTTGTGAAAGGTATATCGTAATCTTACTGACTTCCCGCGCCATCTATTGCTTAGTAGTTATGATGCAAAAGAAGTGAAAAACATCTTAAAGTGGCAACAGAGGGGGCTTTCACCCTAATTAATATAATCATTCGAATGTTCTTTTGTGAGAGGTATATCGTAATCTTACTGACTTCCTGCGCCATCTATTGCTTAGTAGATATAATGACGTAAATAACATGAAATTATTTTTATGATATTATATGAGCCTGGATGGGTTTTAATTTATATTATGTTTTGAAGCAGGTAAAAAAAATAACATTATTCATTATTAATTGAGACAGCGATTAAATATAACGTATTTTCATAATCATGTGGCGCCATCTATTTTAGTAAGAATCAGTTTTTGTATTTTCCCGTAGGAATAATTAAACTTCCCGCAATAAAAGGTACCCTATATGTTGACCCGGGTTATAAGCTATTACTACACAAAATTTGGTAAAAATCCGTCCAGTAGTTTTTGCGTGAAAAGCGAACATACAAACAGACAAACAGACAAACAGACAAAAATTTTAATATCTATCGTTTTGGGGTCTATATCCCACATCACATAGCAGTATTTTTTTTTTTAATATTTCATGTACAGACTTTTTGTCCGTTTCTGTTTTATTATATGTATAGATTATAGCAGTTTTTGTAAGTTTCTTTTTTTAAATTATTATTTTAAAGTCAAAAATAAAAAAGGACAAAATCAAATCTGCCTACACCCACCAAAGGGTACCGGTGAATTTTAAATAGGTACCTAAAATAAAATAATACCTAATACCTATTCATATTGAAAATAAACCGTTAATTTATATTTTTACTAGCTTATCCGGCGAACTAAGTACCGCCTTATCGGCAGCACGCCACCTACTGGGTCCAATTGTAAATCTAAACTATTCTCGAATCCATCTGAAGACACACAAATAAATTTCATTAAAATCAGTCCAGCCATTTATGAGGAGTTCAGTTATATGCACAGAAGAAATATCATCATCATCAGCCATTTAATGTCCCCATTGCTGGGGCACTGGCCTTCCTTATGGATGAATAAGGAGATTGAGCCATGACCCACCACGCGGGCTCAGTGCGGATTGGTGGGTATTAACTATACCGCGTGGAATACTAGAAATATACCGCGTGGAAAAAAAAGACCGTCGTGGTTGGAGGAAAAGTACCCTTAATATTGATGATGGCAAATTTAACTGAAAGGAAACATTCCTTTATTTTCAAAAATAAATAAAACTTCATTTAAAGATTTTTGAATAATCACCTGCTTGAGCCGGGAATCGAACCGCTGAAATATGAAAAACAAAACAGCCTGTAGGTATTTTATGATACCAACCGAAAGAGTCATTCATTAATGACATATGGGTGTTTTTCCTCCAAACACGGTCTTTTTTCCATCCTGTATACAACGTGCTAATTGCAATAACAGAAATGCCCATACACCCCAATTCTTCTTCTTATCGAGTCGACGACAACCTCAAATACGGGCAGCCCAAAAAGCTGCAACCGCAATAGCTCGCTCAGAAGCCTCGTTCAGCTCCTCGTCCGTGCAAGTAGTCGGGCACGCAGGGCACCCAGTCATGTGTGCGATGGTCTGTTTTGGATGACCGCAGATGCACTCGGTTTCATGTTCGGGGATGTATCACCACTTCGCGAGGTTTGCCTTAGACCTTCCCACCCCAGCTCTGAGACGGTTAAGGGACTTCCAGACTGGCCAGCTGAGATTGTGACCCTCAGCCAGTCTCTCTTTCACGCCAATGGTTAAGTCTGCGACGTTTGGGCGCGACCGCCACATATTTAGGCGAGTAGTTTCAGGGGGTTGGTCGAGAGGCTGCACAGAAGCCAAGAAACTTTTCCTAGAGCGCAGCCTGGGCCGCACTGGTATGTGGTCGAAAAGTGGGTGACGTCTGTCTTGCAACTGCTTTATCCTCTCAGCCGAGCTAGACACGGATCGTCGCACCTCCGGAGGGGCTATTCCTGCCAACTGGTATAGTTTTTCGGTCGGTGTTGGTTTCAAACAGCCTGTAATTAGGCGACAGGACTCATTCAGAGCCACGTCGACCATCTTCGCGTGTGTTGACCGTTCCCAGACGGGGCAGGCGTATTCAGCCGCGGAGTAGCAGAGCGCAAGAGCTGTAGTGCGCAGGACGGTTGGTTTGGCTCCCCAAGATGTTGCGGTCAACTTTCTCAGGAGGTTATTTCGAGTGCAGACCTTTTTCTGAGTATTTGCGCAGTGCCCCTTCATAGTCAGGCTTCGATCGAGAGTCACGCCCAGATACTTAGGAAACCTGTTATGGGAGAGTTTTACATTTTTCCATGTGATGTTTAGTTCCCTTTCAGCATCTTTGTTGCGGAGATGATATGCGCAAACTTCAGTTTTACTCGGGTTTGGCTTCAGGCCGTTTGCAGTGTAGTATCCGCCAAGTTGGTCCAATGATGCGGTTAGTGTTTCCTCTACACTTGTAAAGGTGTCCGCTTGAGCCGCCAGTGCTAGGTCATCGGCGTATATAAAACGTCTAGTATTCTGTGTCCTGGGCTGATCGTTTGTGTAAATGTTGAACAGACTTGGCGCCAGGACACTACCCTGTGGAAGTCCGTTAAGCTGATTCCTCCAACGACTCTTCCGATTCAGCAAACTAACCTGAAATCGGCGGTTACTCAGTAATTGGCCCACAATTTGGCAGAACTCATAGTCGCGCGTAATGTCATACAGCTTTTTCAACATTGCGCTGGTGTTTACAGTATCGTAAGCTGCCGATAAATCCACGAAAGCAACACCCGTGATATGTCCCCTCTCGTAGCCATCTTCTATATGCTGAGTCAGGTTGAGAACTTGTGACGTGCAGGACTTACCGGGACGAAAGCCCGATTGTTCTGGGATTATTTTTCCGTCGATGTACGGAGTGAGTCGACCCAGAAGGAAAAACCTTTCGAAAAGCTTGTATAAGTGGCAGAGTAAGGAGATTGGTCGGAAGTTTTTCGGATCATCGGAAGATTTACCGGGTTTAAGTAACGCGATGACGCGGGCCTTGCGCCATATCTTTGGGATGTTTTTTGTTGTAATGCAGTTGTTGAAAAGCCGCAGAATCCAATCCATCGTCGCGGGCCCGAGATTCTTTATTTGTTCCACTGTGAGGTCATCAAGTCCACACGCCTTTCCTCCCTTCAGTTGCTTAAGAGCAGCTTTCATCTCATCAGGGCTGATGTTAAGACTCAGAACATCGGTTTCCGTGGCTGGATTTCTGATGATTTTGGTGGTTCCTGGGAGGGGTTTGGTCTTGCCGTTCAGCAGAAGTTGATGAGCAACTTGATTTGCAGTCACGTTGGTGTACTCTCCGGGTGAGTTCTGGGTGCCAGTTAGTTTCTTGATGGTTGACCAAGCTTTTTTACTGTTGTGGGTCATATCTACTGACTCAACCAGATCTTGCCACTTCTTCCTTCGGCCTTCTCCAACGCAATGCATTAGATGTTCTCCGAGAGCGATAGTAGTTTCGGAGAAAGGATTTGTTTCGAACGCTAAATGGTATTGCCCTAGGAGATCGGCAGCGTCGCCAGATAGTCCTGGCACATAGGATGTCGCGCAACCTCTCGGAATGGTCTTGCGAGAGACTTCTTTCACTATGTCTATGAAGGTGCTATAGTTATTTGGAGTGGCTTCGATTGTACGAGTTCTGTTGTCAATCATAGTTACGAACCTCTCCCATTGAGCCTTGTGGAAGTTAAAGCGCCTCCGGAACGGAACACTAGTGGGTTGAATTACAGCACTCACTTCACAGGAGATGGGTCTATGTTGGGTGCGGGGGATCGGTCGATCGACTTGTTTCCTGCATTGAGAGCCAATGTTTGCACTGACGAAGATTAAGTCCGGATTATATCCTCTTTTCCATCTTCCGCTATTAAATGACGCAGGTTGTTTTGGATCGTGGATCAGTGCAAGATTGTTGGCTTCGCTCCATTCCTCAACGGCCTCTCCATTCCCATCCGTTGCGTTGTAGCCCCATTCAACGCTGTGGCTGTTAAAATCACCAATGATTATTCTGGTGTTCGTAGTACCGTAGTTAGGTGGTGCTGTGAAATGGTATGCGCAGTTGGGTGGTTTGTACACAGATGTTACAGTGGTGTCGGACAGCTCTACGGTCAGGATTTCGATGTTATTGTTCTCTGTCAGATAGGCAGACTTCACATGCGTTCCGGGTCTGGCATATATTGCGCTGCCGTACTTGTGATGAGGTCGCTCGATAATGCGCGTCATGGTAGGTATTTCTGGCCTCGGGTTATCTGGGCCTCGATGCGTTTCTTGTACGCATACTAGGTCATACTTATTTTTATGGCACAGCTCAGCAAGTATAGTTGCTTTGTCTATGGAAAAGCCCTCGATGTTAATAGAGAGCACTGTCAGGCGGGCCCTGAAAGGGACCTTTTATAGCGAGCTTGGTTCTTAGAGGTAGCCATCGTGGTGAAAAGATTAGTCAGCCTACTATTTGTTTGTTGGTACAGTAGCTGCTTCCGGGGGACGCCAGGTGCTTTAGATCAGTGTATAACGGAGCACCATACGGGGAGGCTCTTTTCATGTCCCCCCAATTACACCCCAATTAATTTAATTTATATTAAAGTGAATTTCATTGAAAAATTTTTTTTTTATGAAACCCTTATATGCATGCTCATAAGTCTCGCATGATTTTCTAACAGATTTTAAGCTCTACTATGACGTAAGAGAGCACGTGACGGGTCGCACGCGTACTAAATGAATGAATAGGCAGTAGACCCAAACATTTTTAGAAGCGGCAAAAAATGAAAACAATTTTTTTGGAAAAATTAACCCATATTAAAATTATGTGGAATCGATTCTACTCTCGTTTCTGAACAAACTATTTTTTAAATAGAGTTGCTCAAAAAGTGGCGTATTGCAGGGACGTATAGCGTTCGGGATGTGGGCTATTACACACTCGAACTTTTTCTTTACGTTTCCCGAACTCGTGCGTTTTCTTTCCCAACTGTCAAAATATTGTCTATTAAAAAGAAAAAACCAACCACGAAGTTTTTACAAAAAAAAAATCATAGAAAATTTTATGATTTATGCAAATACTTAAGTATAGAAAAAAAGGTACTAATTTGTTTCAATATCAGATTTAAAAGTAATTTTAATTATACATTAAATTAATATAAGTATCGGCCAAATTAAATTTATGAATATAAAAAATATATAAAATTGGCTGTATGACCACAGATTACTAAATATGGTATGACGTGCACTATTTACCATAGTATCTGCTTATAGGAGTTTGCGCAAGTAAGTGGAAAGAAAATGAGGGACCTTATTTCTTAATTTTCTAAATTAGTTTTTTCTGGTTTTTATTGTGGTAGGTACTTAGTATGGCGGAATTAGTGCAATAATGTGGCTTTAATGGAAAACGATGTGGTAAAAGAGAGAAATAAGGAAAGGAGCCTGTAGGATTCGGCTTGCTTTTGTTAGGTTTCATTTCATTTCATCTCATTTAATTTTATTTTCATTTCATATCAATAAAAAAAATCTACTGAAGCCTTGGCTGTATGATCATAGTTTCCTTTGCCAACCCAGAATGGGTGATGAAAACAAAAAAAAAGTCTCTGCTTATATTCTTTTACGATTAGTTAGTTGAGTTTATTGTGTTTTATTATTTTATTAAATTGCTTCATTTTTTCGCAACTGTATTAAAAATAGTTGTTCAGTACACGTGCGGAACCGTCATTGCAACTTGTTCCGACTGTCAACCCTCACCTTCGGCAGCGCCTCGGCTCGGGTAGACATTTGTCGGAACTCTTTGCAATGACAGGCTTTCCGCACTTGTAATGAAATATACTATTTTAATACAGTTGCTCAAAAAGTGGCGTATTGCAGGGACGTATAGCGTTCGGGATGTGGGCTATTACACACTCGAACTTTTTCTTTACCTTTCCCGAACTCGTGCGTTTTCTTTCCCAACTGTCAAACTATTGTCTAATAAAAAGAAAAAACCAACCACGAAGTTTTTACAAAAAAAATCATAGAAGTTTTTATGATTCATGCAAATATTTCTAAAAAGAAGCTACTAATTTGTTTCAATATCAGATTTAAAAGTAGTTTTAATTATACATTTAATTAATATTAGTATCGGCCAAATTAAATTTATGAATATAAAAAAGTTGGCTGTATGACCACAGATTACTAAATATGGTATGACGTGCACTACCATAGTCTCTGCTTATATGAGTTTGCTTGCGCAAGTAAGTGAAAATAAAATGAGGGACCTTATTTCTTAATTTTCTAAATTAGTTTTTTCTGGTTTTTATTGTGGTAGGTACTTAGTACGGTGGAATTAGTGCAATAATGTGCCTTTAATGGAAAACGATGTGGTAAAAGTGAGAAATAAGGAAAGGCGCTCCTATAGGATTCGGATTGCTTTTATTAGGTTTCATTTCATTTCATCTCATTTAATTTTATTTTCATTTCATATCAATAAAAAAATTCTACTGAAGCCTTGGCTGTATGATCATAGTTTCCTTTGCCAACCCAGAATAGGTGAAGAAAACAAAAAAAAAGTCTCTGCTTATATTCTTTTACGATTAGTTAGTTGAGTTTATTGTGTTTTATTATTTTAATAAATTGCTTCATTTTTTCGCAACTGTATTAAAAATAGTTGTTCAGTACACGTGCGGAACCGTCATTGCAACTTGTTCCGACTGTCAACCCTCGCCTTCGGCTGCGCCTCGGCTCGGGTAGACATTTGTCGGAACTCTTTGCAATGACAGGCTTTCCGCACTTGTAATGAAATATACTATTCTCAGTTTCGCTAATAGTATTAACACGTTGTAAAAAAGATGAACAGTGCGCGCAAATAGTAGTTTATGTGACTGTTTTAATACCGAGTTATGTGCAGTCTCATACACTACTTCTATCTACACTCATCACATTTATTATATATTTCAAAAATAAAGCCAAACATTATTAATTATAAAATGTGAATTGGTACCAAACCCCACTCATTGGAGTCTATAGGTGGGTAAATCTCATCGAAGCTAAAATTCAATGGTCACACAGTTATATTTCATAAACGGTATAAGTTAGAAACAGAACTTGTAGATCGGAGGATAAAACATCTAATAAGCTACAAAATAAAAAAAGCTTGTCCAAAATAGAAGCAAAAATAACATCACAAATTAACACGAACGATAAAAAACGGGACGATTTTTCGCATTCTCATCGTGTCACACGACCCGTTGCAGTAAAACATTTGGATACTGCATTAACAAATTTCAGTGTAATACCACAGTTTAAACAATCTTTCTATACAGTTGGACGACGCCCTTGAAGTTGGGCGATGCCGACGCCTGTATAGGTATTTACGTAAGTACGTAAGGGTTGTCACTTTAAAATGTGACGGTGGACCTTTTACGACCCCGGGTGGGTACATTGGTATTGCGATATTAAATTAATAAAATAATTTAATAATGCAAATGCAATGTAAAATTATTAAAAAATTCAAGATGGCGGCCGACTTTTTTGTTTGTTGGCTGATTTCGATGAAACGTGGTTTTTGGTACTATTTTGACAAGAAAACAGCAACGCAGTGTAAAAAATATAAAAAAATCGAAGATGGCGGCCAACTTTTTTGTTTGCAGGCCGATTTCGATGAAACTCAGTTTCTGGTTCTATTTTGACAAGAAAACAGCAACGCAATGTTAAAAATAAAAAGAAATCCAAGATGGTGGCCGACTTTTTTGTTTGTAAGCCGATTTTGATGAAACTTAGTTTCTGGTACCTATTTTGACAAGAAAACAGCAACGCAATGTTAAAAATAATAAAAAATCCAAGATGGCGGGCAACTTTTTTGTTAGCATGCCGATTTATATAAAACTCAGTTTCTGGTTCTATTTTGACAAGAAAACAGCAACGCAATGTTAAAAATATAAAAATCCAAGATGGCGGCCAATTTTTTTGTTTGCTGGCCAATTTCGATTAAACCCAGTTTCTGGTACTATTTTGACAAGAAAACAACAACGCAATGTTAAAAGTATTAAAAATCCAAGATGGCGGCCAACTTTTTTGTTTGCAAGCTGATTTCGATGAAACTCAGTTTCTAGTACTATTTTGACAAGAAAACAGCAACGCAATGTTAGAAATATTAAAAATCCAAGATGGCGGCCAACTTTTTTGTTTGTGAGCCGATTTTGATGAAACTTGTTTTTTAGTACAATCTTGACAAGAAAACAACAACACAATGTCAAAAATAAAAAAGACCAAGATGGCGGCCAACTTTTTTATTGTAAGCCGATTTTGATGCAACTTAAGTTTCTTGTACTATTTTGACAAGAAAACAGCAAGCAACGCAATGTTAAAAGTATTAAAAAATCCAAGATGGCGGTCAACTTTTTTGTTTGCAGGCCGATTTCAATGAAACTTAGTTTCTGGTACTATTTTGACAAGAAAACAGCAACGCAATGTTAAAAGTTTAAAAAAATCCAAGATTGCGGCCAACTTTTTTGTTTGTGAGCCGATTTTGATGAAACTTGGTTTTTAGTACAATTTTGACAAGAAAACAACAACACAATGTCAAAAATAAAAAAAACCAAGATAGCGGCCAACTTTTTTTTTGTAAGCTGATTTTGATGAAACTTAGTTTCTGGTACTATTTTGACAAGAAAACAGCAACGCAATGTTAAAAATATAAAAATTCAAGATGGCGGCCAAATTTTTTGTTTGCTGGCCGATTTCGATGAAATTCAGTTTCTGGTACTATTTTGACAAGAAAACAGCAACGAAATGTTAAACATAATAAAAATCCAAGATGGCGGCCGACTTTTTTGTTTGTAGGCCGATTTTGATAAAACTCGGTTTTTTGTACTATTTTGACAAGAAAACCGTTCTTAACATAATGTAAAAAAATACAAATGGTCAAGATAGTGGCCGTTTTTTGTTTTTAAAAATAATTGTTTCTCTTTTTTCGCTTATTAAAATGTAACAGGTTTTTAATTGAAAGCTTGAGACAGAGTCAAGTATCATCATCATCATCATCATGTCAAGTAAAAGATTTAATTAATTATTAATTTGCTTTAACACAAGCACAGTAAATTACGACGTAACAACCCTTGTTATTTACTGTGTTTTTGATAGCTGTAAACCCTATTTAAAAAAATTTAAAATAAGTTAATAAAATAATAATTGATATTAAGTTACAGAGTTTGAAAATAATGATTGTGACATGGGATGATTTTGATATATAGACGAAGGCGCTTTAAAGGTTAAGAAATATGAATCGGCTTATTTCCAATCTGAATATTTTTCTTTAACAAAACTTCAACCCATTCAAACGTCAGGAGTAGGTCTACCTTGCAAAATTTCATGGCAGACAGACAGACAGATACAATTATAGGTGAAACTAAATAAAACATGTAATATATTTTATTTTGATACTTCTAAAATGCTAACCATAATTGAAGGGTACAGGGGCAAAACAAGAAATGTCACAAACAGGTTTTTTGTCTTATTTATTTTTATTTTTTTTATTTTGGTCTTGCATAATTATTTTATATTAATTTTTTGATAGGAACCTAAGTTTACTTTACAAAGATCGGCTGTAAATACAAATAAACTTTTGACAAATGTTCACAAATATACTTACATTAAAATGTCAATTACACAAAAATCTGTTTTGTGACATTCCTTGTTTTGCCCCTGTACCCTTCAATTATTTATTTTATTTTATTTCACGATACACCAAAATGTACCTGCCACATTTTAATTTTGTTACAACCCTTCCGTAGTTACGGATATACCTATACAGACGTCGGTATAACTTCAAGGGCTTCAACATTACATAAATGTTACAATTACCACAAAATAACCAATTTTTTATATAATTTATATATATAATTTAGCGTTGCTGTTGCCTTGTCAAAAAGTACCAAAAATCGAGTTTTATCCAAATCGGCTCACAAATTAAAAAGTTAGCTACCACCTTCAATTTTTTATTTTTTCGACTTTGCGTTGCTGTTTTCTTGTCAAAATAGAACCAGAAACTAAGTTTGATCAAAATCGGCAAACAAACAAATAAGTTGGCCGCCATCTTAGATTTTTAATATTTTTAACATTGCGTTGCTGGATCTTGGATTTCTAATATTGCGTTGCTGTTTTCTTGTCAAAATAGTACTAAAAACCAAGTTTCATCAAAATCGGCTCACAAACAAAAAAAGTTAACCGCCATCTTGGATTTTTAATATTTTTTAGTACTAGGAACTGAGTTTCATCGAAATCAGCCTGCAAACAAAAAAGTTGGCCGCCATCTTGGATTTTTTATACTTTTAACATTGCGTTGTTGTTTTCTTATCAAAAAAGTACCAGAAACTGAATTTCATCAAAATCGGCCAGCAAACAAAAAATTTGGCTGCCATCTTGAATTTTTGTATTTTTAACATTGCGTTGCTGTTTTCTTGTCAAAATAGAACCAGAAACTGAGTTTCATTGAAATCGGTCTGCAAACAAAAAAGTTGGCCGCCATCTTGGATTTTTTAATACTTTTAACATTGTGTTGTTGTTTTCTTGTCAAAATAGTACCAGAAACTAAGTTTCATCAAAATCGGCTTACAAAAAAAAGTTGACCGCCATCTTGTTTTTTTTATTTTTGACATTGCGTTGTTGTTTTCTTGTCAAAATTGTACTTAAAACCAAGTTTCATTAAAATCGGCTCACAAATAAAAAAGTTGGCCGCCATCTTTGATTTTTAATATTTTTAACATTGCGTTGCTGTTTTCTTGTCAAAATAGTACCAGAAACTGAGTTTAAATGATATCGGCCTGCAAACAAAAAAGTTGGCAGCCATCTTGGATATTTTTATACTTTTAACATTGTGTTGTTGTTTTCTTGTCAAAAAAGTACTAGAAACTAAGTTTCATCAAAATCGGCTTACAAAAAAAAGTTGGCCGCCATCTTGGATTTTTTAATACTTTTAACATTGTGTTGTTGTTTTCTTGTCAAAATAGTACCAGAAACTGAGTTTCATTGAAATCGGCTCACAAATAAAAAAGTTGGCCGTCATCTTGGATTTTTAATATTTTTAACATTGCGTTGCTGTTTTCTTGTCAAAATAGTACCAGAAACTGAGTTTCATTGAAATCGGCCTGCAAACAAAAAAGTTGGCCGCCATCTTGGATTTTTTAATACTTTTAACACTGTGTTGTTGTTTTCTTGTCAAAATTGTACTAAAAACCAAGTTTCATCAAAATCGGCTCACAAACAAAAAAGTTGGCCGCCATCTTGGATTTTTTATACTTTTGACATTGCGTTGTTGTTTTCGTGTCAAAATAGTACCAGAAACTAAATTTCATCAAAATCGGCTTACAAAAAAAAAGTTGGCCGCCATCTTGTTTTTTTTTATTTTTGACATTGTGTTGTTGTTTTCTTGTCAAAATTGTACCAAAAACCAAGTTTCATCAAAGTCGGCCCGCAAACAAAAAAGTTGGCCGCCATTTTGGATTTTGGATATTGCCTTTTTTTTAATAATCGAGATGAAGACTTGCACGCACTCACACTACATGTCGTATGCACCATAATATTAATTTAAAAATAAATTATAACGATAAAGACGTGATAGCCCTGGAAGACTTGTCCCGAGTTACTATGAACGGCGTTGTATGTAACTCGGGACAACCACTCCCCCGTCTCACCCCGCAAGCCCCGCACGATTGACCTGTCTACTGTATGAAAAGTTGCTTATTCTGTGGTAATACTATGTAACATATACTAAAATAATCGTAATTATATACACTTTACACTAAATAGTTTAAAAAATATCTTTTTTAATACAGTTGCTCAAAAAGTGGCGTATTGCAGGGACGTATAGCGTTCGGGATGTGGGCTATTACACACTCGAACTTTTTCTTTACCTTTCCCGAACTCGTGCGTTTTCTTTCCCAACTGTCAAAATATTATCTACTAGCTTTCCGCCCGCGGCTTCGCCCGCGTGAACTACATGACGTTATCCCGCGGGAATGTGATTTTTTCCGGGATAAAAAGTAGCCTATGTTCCTCTCCAGGCTACAAAGTATCTGTGTTCCAAATTTCAGCCAAATCCGTTCAGCCGTTATGACGTGATTGAGTAACAAACATCCAAACATCCAAACATCTAAACATCCAAACATCTAAACTTTCGCATTTATAATATTAGTAGGATTAAAAAGAAAAAACCAACCACGAAGTTTTTACTAAAAAAAAATCATAGAAGTTTTTATGATTCATGCAAATATTTCTAAAAAGAAGCTACTAATTTGTTTCAATATCAGATTTAAAAGTAATTTTAATTAGGTATATATTAAATTAATATTAGTATCGGCCAAATTAAATTTATGAATATAAAAAATACATAAAATTGGCTGTATGACCACAGATTACTAAATATGGTATGACGTGCACTATTTACCATAGTATCTGTTTATAGGAGTTTGCGCAAGTAAGTGAAAAGAAAATGAGGGGCCTTATTTCTTAATTTTCTAAATTAGTTTTTTCTGGTTTTTAGTTTGGTAGGTACTTAGTATGGTGGAATTAGTGCAATAATGTGGCTTTAATGGAAAACGATGTGGTAAAAGAGAGAAATAAGGAAAGGCGCTCCTGTAGGATTCGGATTGCTTTTGTTAAGTTTCATTTCATTTCATCTCATTTAATATAATTTTCATTTCATATCAATAAAAAAATTCTACTGAAGCCTTGGCTGTATGATCATAGTTTCCTGTGCCGACCCAGAATGGGTGAAGAAAACAAAAAAAATCTCTGCTTATATTCTTTTACGATTAGTTAGTTGAGTTTCTTGTGTTTTATTATTTTATTAAATTGCTTAATTTTTTCGCAACTGTATTAAAAATAGTTGTTCAGTACACGTGCGGAACCGTCATTGCAACTTGTTCCGACTGTCAACCCTCACCTTCGGCTACGCCTCGGCTCGGGAAGACATTTGTCGGAACTCTTTGCAATGACAGGCTTTCCGCACTTGTAATGAAATCTACTATTAATCATAAATTTGAATTGAAAACACAATATGCGTCGGTCACACGATTTTAGGAACTTTAGATTTTCGTAGTCACAAGGGCCTGGCTGTTGAACACAACAGCGACAACCAATCAGGGGCCCTATCGCCCTATGCTAAATGCGCTTATATTACACTTACATTGCTCTTATTTTGCAATTTGGTATCGCGCTATTTTCTCAACGACAACAATACCATTACCATTCAATTACCATTCCTTTTTTCGAATCGCGCTAGGTTTTTAAACGTAAAATGATTACATTGCAGCCGATAACTGACCGTTCGCTTATGTCAAAATAAACAGCTAGTCGGAGGCAGTTTTTTCAACATTATTCAGAAATTATTAGCGGATTTTAGTAAGATTCTGTGTGTTTCAAGTTGTTAAAACGTATTTATTCTCTTGCTCAGTGGTTGTTAATTCCGGAAAACAATAATACCGTGTCGAAAATACACAAAAAAGTGAAAATCAAATGAAGTAAAGTGACGGGTGCTACTTGACTCTAAACGGCTCAGAAAGACACTCGGCACTGCCTTCCAACATCCCCCAAGAGCGGAGAGGGAGGAGGTCCCGAAAAGAGCCCGTATGAAGGAGGCTACCTACCAAGACAAAGCCGTCTTCCCCAGTGATGAGTTTATTCTCATTTGCGGCCGTGGAAACTGGAAATAGCCCACCAGGCCGACTTAAGAGCTGCTCGCCTGAAAAATCTGCCGGCCTAGCATGAGCGGCTTATAGCGCGCGATATGATATGGTACGGCATGCCGTCTTGCTTACACCTTAGTGGGGTAAGCAAGACAACTTGCCGTACCATATCATATCGCGCGCTATAAGCCGCTCATGCTAGGCCGGCAGGACTAGACTTGAAAAGTCATCATCATCATCATCATCAGCCATTTAATGTCCCCACTGCTGGGGCACTGGCCTTCCTTATGGATGGATAAGGGGAATGGGCCATGACCCACCACGCGGGCCCAGTGCGGATTGGTGGGTATTAACGACTGCAAGTGCAGCCGGGACCAACGGCTTAACGTGCCTTCCGAAGCACGGAGGAGCTCGATATGAAAAGTTTTTTGGTCACCCATCCCGTGACCGATCATTGCGAAAGTTGCTTAACCTCAACGATCGCAAGCCAAGCGCGCTAAAACTTGAAAAGTACTACGAAATAATTCAAAGTAAACGCCAATAAAAAATATTGTAAAAGTTGGAATTTCAAAACTAGTCTGCACCTCAACAGAAAAACCAATACATGTTTGAGAAAAACGCACCACTAAAATCAACCGCCAAAAATCCCTTGTATTTGACAGTTGGATGACAATGACATTGACAACTTGACACTCTATTTTTGAAAAGATTCATTCTTATAAGTAACATCACTGGTATCATTCATTCACCGATCCAAACGATCGCAATGCCATCGCAATCCGTCTTCCATCCGTTTGTGAACGTTAGGGCGATACCTTTTTATGTCACGATCGTAAGATTGAAATGGAATTGTAATGAAATCGCTCTTATTGCAAAATAGGGCGATAGGGCCCCAGTTTGATTCGGTTAAATGTCAGTCGTGTTCCAGCATCGCCGAAGTGAGACTCGCAGCTCATCGTTCTCCGGGGAAAAAAATACATAAGTTTTTATATTTTTTCATACTTGTACCTAGGATGCAAAACCGGTTCTAATTCCTTATTTTTAAAACCTGGATTTTAGCCGAGTCAGAACCGGGTACCCGGGTATTACCCGGGTTTTTTTCAGTTGTAAGAAGTTTTTTTATTATCTAAATTTATTTACTTCTCAAATTAAAATACATTAGAGGGAATTCGGCAGATTGGAATGACGTGAATACGTGATGATGCGTCAGTTCGTTGCATGTTTCCCTTGGTGGCAATGCTGCTTTTCTTCAGAGGAACCGTCAAAATGCGCTGACGCTGTCACCGCATTTATACTTTATTTTTACTTTTTATACTTTAGGGTATGAAATATTAAATCCCATACTCCGATGTTCCCTCGAGCGGTAACGCTAGCCCCTGGTTCAATGCTGACTCCCGTAGCGCCGAAGAGCAGAAGGATTTAGCTTTTTAGCTTGGGCTGATGCTCGAATCGCCGGAAACTCACACTCTGAAGAAAGCTTATATAACCAAGTCGCCAAGACTACACGTGGTATTCACCTGTAATTGTTTATACATTTAGCAGTATATATTTAGATAATATTTTATATAAGCATAACCCAAATGTAATAAACGTTGGTGGATCAATAAATAATAAATAAATAAAAAGACTAGTAAACGAATGTTGCGCAGGGCACGTTTTGACCACATCGGCCGCATTGAAGCTAATAAACTTACATTCCACCCATCTGGAAGTAGAGAGTTTTGGTTTCTAGCCAAAGCTGCCGAATTAGATTCTGTCGCTCTTCTTTTCCACCTCTGCTGAAACCTGATAGATCGCTTGCTCATACTGCGACTGAGAAAACAAACTTGTGTGTCTCTCTTTGTAGAAAATTGGCACCTTGATGTCGGTAACAAAGTTTCACCTATGAGTCCTCGTTCATAGAGGAGATATACAGATACGCAACAAAGAGGTACTCAAAGCTCTCCGTTTTCCAGATGCGAACAAAGCTATAGTGGTCCCGATGGTATCCCAGCAATTGTTCTGCGCAATTGTGCACCTGAACTGGCTCCTGTGTTATCTCGCCTGTACTCTAACTCTAACTTGAGACTGGACTAGTACCCCAATCGTGGAAACTTGCAAAACGTGAAAGCTTGCCTGTGCCCAAAAAGGGCAGCTGTGCTGACCCTTCCAAATACAGGCCAATTTCAGTTACAACCGTACTCTGTGGGCCGTGTCTCTTGGGCCGTCTCCTCGAAGAAAACGACCTCCTCAAAGACCGCAAATTTTGGTTTTCGCCGTGGTCGGTCGACTGGAGATCTTCTTGTGTATGCCACCCATCTTTGAAGTGAAGCGATGGAGAAACATGGCGTATCCCTTGCCATCATCGCTCGACATATCCAAAGCCTTTGGTAAGGTCTGGCAGCCTTATAAGTAAGCTTCCCTCATACGGTATCGCTGATACCCTTTGCACTTGTATTGCTGACTCCCTCCATAATCGCCTAATCCGAGTTGTGGTGGACTGTCAATCATCCGACCCAAAAGCCATTGATGAAGGTGTTCCGCAAGGATCTGTCTTGTCTGAGACACTGTTCTTTCTGCATATTAATGACCTGCTGGTGAACAATACTTTCGGGTATGCAGATGACACCACCATACATAACTAGCAGATATATCTCAAATGCAAAGGCTACCAATGTTTTTATCAATAGTCATTTTATTATCAAATATGTGGTTTGGTTGGAGTGAGTATCGCTCTGTAACTGTAACATTAACTGGTTTCACTATTAGTGAAAGTTATTATAGTGCTAGCTATTATGCTATGCTTCCTCTAAAATGTGTAAGGTTTTTAAATGACTAAATATTCTGCATAATTAGTCATGTTTTATCTGGAACTGGAATATTATCACGTCCCATTTCTTATTACATAAAACCTGGTTAAACCCGGTTCCCATTCCTTAGAACCAGTCCTAGCCGAACTTCCAAATACCCGGGCTATCCCGGGTTTTCGAGAACCGGGAAAACCCGGTTGCATGCCCTACTTGTACCGATCACTTGCGTTGACAAAATTTTTCTGCATTGTAGTTTAGCAATTCAAATCAAAGTTAACTGATTGAAACCTCAAAACATACGAGATTGAGATACGAGTTGCGGCTAAACTTTGCAGGAATTTATAAAAAAAAAAAGATAATTTCGTCACTTTCGTGGCATCACCTTCATGGCGTTTTATCCACGAAGGTGATTTTATGCCACGAAAATGATTTTTGCATTGTTTTATTTAGACTTAAATGACAATTGGTGCGTATTTATTCACAAAATCAGCCAGTTCGATGTTGTATGATACTGTTTTACCGACTTCAAATAAGAAGGAGGTTATCAGTTTGACCTGTATGTATGTGAAATTGTTGGAATTGGATAATATTTGAGTATAGTTTGGATATTAATAAATTATATTTTTAGTATTTAAGAATGTGATAATCTTTGTCATATAAGTACAAAGAGGGTCTAATAAAGTAAAAATATTATATTCTGAAGTACTTGGTTAATAAAACCACAGTTAAGTTCCTATTTGCTTCCTAAATTACTAGTATTGTATATGTTACGGCTAATAGCCTAAGTGCGGCTATACCTAGTTTTAGCCAGCTACAACTAGGTGCAGCCGGCCACATGCGGTTAAACTTAGATGTAACCTACTTATCTTCAGTTAGAACTAGGTTTAGCCTTCATCATAGCGGCTAGGACTAGGTGCAACCGGTGGTTAAACTTAAGTGTATCCCATTTATCATTGGCTAGAACTAGGTTTTCAGTTCAGTTTTGTTTTGAGATTCTTATCTTGCGTTTCCTGATTGATTCGATTATATTGAAAAAACTAGCTTTCCACCCGCGGCTACGCCCGCGTGGACTACACGACGTTATCCCGCGGGAATGTTATATTTTTCGGGATAAAAAGTAACCTATGTTCCTCTCCAGGCTACAAAGTATCTGAGTTCCAAATTTCAGCCAATTCCATTCAGCCGTTTTGGCGTTTTTGAGTAACAAACATACTAACATCCAAACTTTTACATTTATAATATTAGTAGGATAAAAGACAGGGAT
Source organism: Crambus lathoniellus (assembly GCA_949710035.1). Classification (NCBI taxonomy): domain Eukaryota; kingdom Metazoa; phylum Arthropoda; class Insecta; order Lepidoptera; family Crambidae; genus Crambus; species Crambus lathoniellus. The sequence goes on along the minus strand of OX453302.1, from coordinate 17,614,887 downwards.
GTTGAAGTGACATTTGTAATTGGGTAGTTGACAAATTTTAGAAAAGTAGGTATTGGAAATTATTTAACATAAGTAATATTTTCTTACAGGTATGAACCAAGTCTTTGTTCTCTTCTCTCATATTTTAATGTTTAAACAAATAAGGTAAATTTTTGAATCAGTTTTAATTATAAAAAGAAAGAAACCGTCAAACTTTCATGTGATAGCAAGAATGTCTATCACTTATTTGAACTTGACGAACTCTTTAGTGTTACCTACTTACTGTAGCGTGCATTTAGTTTTTACTACAGTGGAACTACCCAAATCAAAATACATTTCATTAAGTACACAATTTCAATAAGTACGAAATACCATTATTTCGTTTTAGTTCATAATATATTCAACTCAATTATAAATCTTTTATCGAACTGGCATGGATTGTCTGAGGTAAGATGTCAAGTCTACGGGGGTAATACAAAATCGAACCAAATTGGGAAATGCAGAATAAGAATATCAAAACAAAACTAAAATGCTAAACTGAACTGAAAACCTAGTTCTAACCGATGATAAATAGGATACACCTAAGTTTAACCATCGATGTGTGGCTGCACCTAGATCTAGCCGCTATGATGAAGGATAAACTTAGTTCTAATTCTAACCGAAGATAAGTAGGATACATATAAGTTTAACCGCATATGGCCGGCTGCACCTAGTTGTTGCCGGCTAAAACTAGGTATAGGCGCACTTCGGCTAATTGCAGTAACATCTATCACTACATAGTATAAAACAAAGTCGCTTTCTCTGTCCCTATGTCCCTTTGTATGCTTAAATCTTTGAAACTACGCAACGGATTTTGATGCGGTTTTTTTTAATAGATAGAGTAATTCAAGAGGAAGGTTTATATGTACTTTTTATCCCGATATTCCCACGGGAACGGGAACCACGCGGGTGAAACCGCGGGCGGCCGCTAGTACATATAATAAAACAGAAACGGACAAAAAGTCTGTACATGAAATATAAAAAAAAAAATTACTGCTATGTGATGTGTACAGGATATAGACCCCAAAACGATAGGTATTAAATTTTTTGTCTGTTTGTCTGTTTGTCTGTTTGTCTGTTTGTCTGTTTGTCTGTTTGTCTGTTTGTCTGTTTGTCTGTTTGTCTGTTTGTCTGTTTGTCTGTTTGTCTGTTTGTCTGTTTGTCTGTTTGTATGTTCGCTTTTCACGCAAAAACTACTGGACGGATTTTTACCAAATTTTGTGTAGTAATAGCTTATAACCCGGGTCAACATATAGGGTACCTTTTATTGCGGGAAATTTAATTATTCCTACGGGAAAATACAAAAACTGATTCTTACTAAAATAGATGGCGCCACATGATTATGAAAATACGTTATATTTAATCGCTGTCTCAATTAATAATGAATCATGTTATTTTTTTTTACCTGCTTCAAAACATAATATAAATTAAAACCCATCCAGGCTCATATAAAATCATAAAAATAATTTCATGTTATTTACGTCATTATATCTACTAAGCAATAGATGGCGCAGGAAGTCAGTAAGATTACGATATACCTCTCACAAAAGAACATTCGAATGATTATATTAATTAGGGTGAAAGCCCCCGCTGTTGCCACTTTAGTTTTTTTTCACTTCTTTCGCCTATGGTCTTAAGTAGGTATCTAAAATTGTCAAGAATGTATCTTATACTTTTCTTTAAATTTTTAAAATTACAATACAAAAAAACTACTTAAAAAATTTAACCGACTCCAAAAAGTATTTGTCAACTGAAAAGGAAAAATATAATTTATATTATAATTAAGGTACCTTTTTGAGGTCGGTGCCAGTCAGTTTATTTTTTTAAATTACTATTTATTTCCTAAGTTTTAGTGTATATTGTACAATAACATACCCACGAAAACTACTAAACCAATTTTGATGAATATTAGACTGTTCCCAAAGTTAGAATACACCTAATTTAAATCAAATAGAATCATCTCGATAAGCCTTTACATTTCGAGAAATTCGTGGACATACATAGTAAAAACATATAACTAAGTATTCATATACTTACGAAATTTAGTTTTATTTTAGTCAATTAAAAACCTATTTTTTAAACTTAAAATTTGCGAAGGGTGCCGATTGATGTGTTTTTTGTCAATCAAATTTTAAAAGATACATCGAGAAATCAATACTTAACTAACTTAGAGAAAATAAAAGAAACATCTAATTCGATGTAAACTGAAAAGCGTTTATTGAATAATATTCCTATGTCATAAAGAATTATTACTTTTGTTATTATGACTTAAAAGTCATAGATAAAAAGTATATTATCAAGCAAAAGTTATTAACGAAATGTTTTAAGCTAAGTAAGCACTCGGGGCAGTGGCCAAAACTAAAGTTCTTACCCTATTGATGTAAAATTTATATTTCGCATTTCCACTCGACGCTAGATGTCGCTACAGTAAGTATAGTGCCACAAATATATCTGAACCGGTGACAGTGGTCCTGGAGGAGCCACTAGCAATACAAAATTAACTGTCAAAATGGACTGCCGGCAGTCAACAGTATATTTAGTACCAAAAAATAACCACTGTGTGAAATAAGTTTGTCGCAATGTAGACAAAATGTCACCAATGTAGTTTTGAAAAATTTGCTCAAACGCTAAGTGGCCAGTACGTAGTTACAGTGCCACAAACTTTGCTGATCCGGTGGCCAAAATGTGAAACTAGCGTGTTTTTTTTAATGTCATTTTGCTGTCAAGTTGATGTCCAACCATAGCGCTGCTAGCGGCTGAAGTTCTTAGAAGTCAGGGCCGGTTAAATTGTTACAAAAAAAAGAAAACCGTGCGTAGCGCCGCTGTCACCGGAACAGAAAAGGTTGTGGCACTATACCTACACCTACCTACCATTTTTTATGTCATTTAACCGGCTCTGGCTACTTAGGCCTTCAGCCGTAGGTACCATCCAATAAAATAAAGGAATATTAAAAATAGTTTTCTATCTACCTTATTTATTCATTTATTTACTAGGAAAGCTTACATAAGTGATGATTGATTAAAATTAAATAATTAAATGGTATATCATTACATTTTATACCTGTTACTTAAAGAAGAAATGTCTCATATCAAAATACTAGCCTTCCGTCCGCGACTTCGCCCGCTCGGACTAAACGACGACGTTATCCCACGGGAATGTGATATTTTTCAGGGATAAAAAGTAGCCAAAGGCAGCCATTACATCCAGATCGCGATCACTGATCGTGATCTTGATCGCGATCGAGATTTACTTTGTAGATATTTTGCGATCAAGATCGCGAGCCGTCAATCACCTTCGTACACAGTCAATCTGCATCGCGATCATTGATCATAGATCCAGATTGACTGTCTAATGGCTGCCTAAGTATGTCACTTTTCAGCTGCCAAACTATTCCCATATTCATGTATATTCCCAAAAGTCACGTCGATCCGTTGCACCAACTTTGACGTGAAAGACGGACAAACAAACAAACCCACTTTCACATTTATAATATTAGTATGGATACACACAATCTCTTTTACATTTTATAGTAAAAATATGATTGGCCTGATATTATGCATTACTAAGTAAGAACTTCTGTTTGAATCGTGAAAGCGCGCATATGCGCAAAACGATAATACGCGCTCTAATCGCGCGCGGCAAGAGTGCGCTTCACCACTGGAGCTCCATAGTAGTGGTCGGAGTGGACGTGCCTCGTGCGATCCAAGAGCACCAAGAGAACAAATTAGATTCACGATCCATGATCCCCAATCTTAGATCGTGGTTGGCCAATCCAAGATGGATCGTTTGGTGTGGTTCAGTCTTATGAACCTCGCGTAGAATAGATCTATTGCCCGCTAGCAAGCAACGTCGAAGAACGAAGAACGGCTGTTCAAAATAATCGTTATCATTATACACTGTTATGTGTGATACATGCATTTTTGCGTATAAAAACCATATGAAAATATAGATAAGTTATCACAACTTACTGTAAATCGAGATTTGACAGCCTAAACCGACCTAGATAGCGGTTTAAATATAAATCGGGATCGGTAACAACAAGTAGCTAAATGGGATTTAAAAGAAAATCGAGATACAAGTGGCCCTTTTGAGTTATGAAGTAGAGAAGAGAAGTTTGTTTTTTTTTGTCGCCTCTAAGGGATTGCAGACTTCAGTATTTAATTTGACATACAATTTAGCTTGATACCTCCCACGCATACTTGAGAAAAAGTTTCTTGACAGACGGACAGATCTTTGAATGAGGGCTCAACTATTGAACTATTGAATTGAAGCTAGGGTATGAACATGGTATGTTGTTATCATATGCAGCGTATGATAACAACATACCATGTTCATACCCTAGCCTGCATATTCGATATTCTTTAGACCCTTTTAGTAGAGAATAGGACTTCAAGAAGAGCGTTATGAAATCTGAGCAACAAACACACATAAACTAAACTAACACAAAAGTCACTACACCGCGCGTACGAAGTCGCGGGCAACAGCTAGTATATAATAAAAACTTTTCACTAAAATTGTGTAGTTTTCATTGACAAAAGTATATTCAGTAAGTATATTTAAGAACCTATTTCGCAGAATGTTGACTTGACTGAACCTACTAAGACCAAACTGGTTATTTGTTATTTTGTTTACTGATACCCTGTTTTTGCCGTTTGATTATGAAAATTGGATTGAAATTGTTATTTCACAAACATTTAGTCTCACGAACAGGAGTTAATTGTGAAATAATAATAGCTGTACAGTTACTGAGTCACTTTCGTGGATCATCGCGTCACTTTCGTGGGATCAAGAACTTTAAAGCGTTAAATATTCTAAACAATACTCTCGATTTGACTGATTTACGTGTGAATTCACTCGTCTTATTAAGCGCTATAAGTTATTTCTACAAATAGATCAAATAAGCAAAAACTAAAAATGCCCACGAAAGTGACGATGAGAATCGTGAAAATGACAATTACCCCTGAAAAGTTTCTTACATATTCATACCACGGTGCAACAATGTATAATGATCAAATTTAGTTTAGCATCAGTGGGCAGTAACTGTTTGGCAAAATAGTGACTGTTTGTGATTGGTATAATTTTGGAAAATTGGGTTTTGGCTTATAGATTTAAAAATAGTCACACCAAAAATACATTTGAAAGTTCTGGAGTATTTTTTTCATAATTATTATTACCCCCAAGTGAAAGATGAATAATGCGAACTTTTTTTTATTCAAGGCATCTAATAAATTAAATTCCTAAGGTAATGGATTCCCGCAGTCATTAGCCGCGCGCGGCAAGTGCAAGGCTTCCGGCATCTGCACCTGACTGACACCGTATGTATCGTCGGGAAGATACATGGTGACAGTAGACATGAGACCACTGTAGATTTCCCGGCTAAGAGATACTCTTCATTTTTTGATGTTTTTCACAATGTCGACATCGATCGTCATATTTTGGTGGTAACTTTGTCGGATGTAGGTAACTTTACTTTTACCTAAAAAAACATAATACCTTAACACATATTATTACAGTGATCTCTAAAATGCCTTTTTAATATATAAGCTAAGTACTTCTTATTCATGTGCATGGAAATTATCGATTGCGAATTTCAATTTCAATCGGTTCAACAACTATAAAATTACAATTCCACTTTCTCAAAAATAGATTTAACTATGTAATATTATAATAAAACAAATCGGTAAACGAATTGATTTAGGTACTGTTTAAACCAGCCTAATGTTTATTTTCGTAACAAAATTTTAACAATACGCAGTTTCATTTTAGGATCTTTGGACATTAACATTTCATTGAACACGCTGATTTTCGTAAGTTTAGTACGCAAATAATAAAAAACCGGCCCATTGTTCGTCTGTAACAGTATTGTTCATTAAACATAATAATTACTTTTCCGCGGAGTGAGTTCATTGAAAAAAAGTTAGCGGTTAGAGTAGGACGGTCGTCTACGGCGGTCGACCACCAATCTATCGCGGAACAAATCGATTAAGGTAGATATAGTGTATCTATCTTAATCGCTTTCTTCAAAAAGTGTGTTCATCTACACATTTCAATATTTGGGATCACTAACAAAACTATAAAAACCAATGCACTGTCTCTTGACTATTTTTCACGGTCAATTGAGTAGTAATACTTTCAATAATGATTTCATAATTTGACAGCACTTCATTTTGAAGACATAATTATTATCTATGCTGGTTTTGATGATGCTCACGCTTGCAACTAAGTACACTAGTAAATATGTTTACGGTCGGCGAACATGAAATAGCAATTAAATATTATAAGTTCTAGCCTAGTAAAAAGCAAATGGATAGTTTCCGATGGGTAGGCAATTATATGTGGGTAGGTCCTTAATTGGTACCTACTCGTAGCATGATAAAATAAGAGGCACGCAAACTTACACACATGAAATTACACTAAATACCTATTTAGATCTGACATAGGCTTATATCACTACGAAAAATTGTGAAACAAACTACCAAGAAAAATATCATCTAATCCTATAAGAGGTATATACTCTAGACTAGAGACAGATAGACTAATAAATAGGTAACTTACTAATATTAAATTACTTATAACACCTACTAATTTCTACATAAACAACCTTATTATTGAATAATAGAGTACATTTAAGATTACTTTTTATTGCAACGTTAAGACTTAAGTATCGCACACCACAAACTTTCACCGATAAATTGCAAAATAAGTGTATGTAGGTATTGTGGAACACACATGTGATCGATTTTATTTAGTTCGCATAAACTAGTCTGATACAAAATGCCGAATACAGAAATGTACAAGTTTTGTATAGTAAGTTTAAGTAAATTGTCTCGAGCATCAATTGTATTATATAAAAATCATAACCGAAAAATAATAAAGACACCAATTGGTAAGTATTTTTAGGTGTATTGGTTAGGTATTTATTACCGTAAAAAGACAATTATTCTTAAATATAAAAAAAACTTGTGATACAATTCAACTTTGAGTTTAGATAATTTATCATATTTATAGGTAAAAAAGGGCGTCTATTAATTTATTAATTATTATGTAACTGTAAACAAATCCACCTCAAAACAAAACAAAACAGCTGAAAAATTTACATACCATTAGGTTTAAACGATCTCTCCTTCTCAATTTCGTTATCGATGTCTTCTTTATTTTGCTCTTCATGGTCTAAATATTGATTACTATATTTATTATCACCCTTTCCTAAAGTAACTTCCCATGCCCAATCGGGCTTAGAACTTTTCCAATTGCTTACACTTCCGTACTGAGTACTGATGTCCGCAAGCACGCTTGGCGGTGATGACCACTGTATGAACCATTGATGCGACAAAGCCATGATAGCGTTTACATAATCTCATTAAAAGTGTTCTTTCTCACTTCAACAAACTCACTGATCGCGGGGAAATCGGTTGTACAAATGCTTACTGCAAATATCAGCATTGCAAAAAACACGTGAATGCATGAGTCAAGCTGTTGTCAGTCTGTGGGCTGCCTGCTTGGAGAACTTCGATGCAATCCATGCCTCCTTACACTAAAGCACCTGAGCACGTTTTTAGCAATACATAGATTTAGGTGCTTGTGAAATCTAAGTCACATATGGATAAAGTTTTTAATCGTTCTTGAAGTTTGTTTGAAAGTAATCGAACTGTTTGAAAGTTAAGACCTACGATAAGAACAGCAAATAAAAAAATATACCTTTAACGATAATTGTTATTTATTTGCGTATCTCTAACTAAGTATTTTAAATCTCGAAACTATGCGTATCTATACGATGTTCTTGGTGGTACATTAGTAATGCTAGTCACTGACCAAAGTTTTATTCATACTTATTTGAGATTTTAAATTATTTTTATGCATTCACAATGCAATTCTGTAATTAAGTAAGTACAGGAAAAAATGTGATTATTATGTGTTGTGTATTATGTGTGTTAGTTGGTCAGAGCATCGGGCCGGATTCCCGGAGGCGCGGGTTCGAATCCCGTTTGAAAGCTTCTTATAGGGCTCGTGGTTTTTTACAAGCTTTTATTTAACTTGCAGTGTATGTATGCATGCATGTATGTATGTCCGTTCGGGTCAAATCTTACAAGCCTTATTTGACCCACTTCCCTGTGTCCAATTGAGCTGAAATTTTGTATGCAAGTTTGGTTTAGATGACAATACAATATTAAAGTACAGTCAGCAAAAAAGCTTGTCATAAAAATGAAATTTTTACTAAAAATTTATTACTATCACATTTTTTCTCATACTTACTTATTTTTTAAATTATTTAAAGACATACTACTCTTTGATTCATATAGAAATAATGAGCCTGCTGGTATAAAAAGGGACACCCAGGCATTATTATAAAAAATATAATTATTAATTCATATTAACTTTCCTTTAATATCTATATACTTTGATCTCTATATAATTTTAACCGCCTCTGTGGTCTAGGGGTTTACACCACCGAATTCAGACTAAGAGGTCCTGGGTTCGATTCCCAGTGGGGGTACATATTGTATTCGGTTTGGTTGGTGGTAGGACTTGTTATAAATCCGCCCGGCTAGCAACCACCATCTTACAGTGCCTCAAGCTTTTCTGTTTCGGTGATAGCGGCGCTACGTACGTTTTTCATTTTTTTTTGTTACAATTTAACCGGCCCTGACTTCTAAGAACTTCAGCCGCCAGCAGCGCTATGGTTGGACATCAACTTGACAGCAATATGACATTAAAAAAAACACGCTAGTTTCACATTTTGGCCATCGGAACAGCAAAGTTTGTGGCACTGTATCTGTCTGACGCCATAGCAACGATTTTTTTAAGTATTGTTGTGTTCCACTTCCGACAGGAGTTAAGATAGCCAGTTTCTCAGTAATTGAGTATTCAGCCTTATCAACAATTAACATCAGGTGTGATGAAAGCTAAGTAATAACCCGTTGTAGATAAAAACAACTTTTTTAAGGTGGATATTAAAAATCAGACCTTGAGAGCGGTGTGAGCGCGGTCATCCACTCTATTAAGATTCAGACCAGTCGGCTCGCACCAGCCCGGAACGGCGTCGTACGGCTCCGTACGACCCCGAACGGCTTACGGCGCCGGCCGCTCCGAACGGATGCGGTCGGCATTTTACAATGCGATAAATTAAATTGAAATGTATAAATATGAACTAATATGTAACAAAGGCTAACCGCGTCAGCGCTATGCTATTATATTTTCTTGTTGATAAACAATTTACATATTCCACTTTTTCATCTATATAGTCGATTCGTTTTCTTTGGTAGTAAGTTCGTTCACATATATTGCACTAATTAATACATTTATGTTGGGCCGCCCAATCAATGGCTACCGAGTCGCCTATAGTTTTATTGTGGTCTCACCGCTTTGAATTGGGTTAGTTCATATCAAAATGTTCGTAAAACACCTCGTTTTGATTATTTCAGTGGTGCCGTTCAGTTATTCCATTTATCCTTACTTTGATACGCAGGACTTCATTTACAATGTACCAAAAGTGTTTAGAATCTCTATAACCTTGGATAAGTTACTGGATTATTATGAGAAGAAGCCTTCTAAAGATCCCGAATGGCACATCACGCTGGGGTTGGCCAGAGGTAAAGGCTGATTACACATGTAGATAGGAAGCAATATTTTGAATATTAATAATTCGAGAAGTAGTCAATATAATTAAGTAAAAACGACCTATTTACAGGACAATTAGAATACACCATAAATGAGCTGGATAAATCTGTGCCAGCAAAATTAAAAGAGAATTTGAAGAACATTACAAGACGTATGGACCGAATACGGAACAGTACCGATGCTACTAAGTACGTGTATCGCAGCAAAGACTACGAATACGGTTTGTATATGAACTACAAAATATAGGTCATAGGTGTAAAGTAACCCTTATTACATAGCATATTAACTAATAGCGGAATGTTTAAAAGCGATAAGAGCAAGCAAATATATATCAATTTGTCTATACTTTTGCTTTCAACATTTCTGTATTGTAACTAAATGTTAAGTTTTAAAAATTAAATGAATGAAACGACAAGAATTATATAATAAAAACTAATCCTTTATTCTGTGCCACGTCATGTCTCGTAAGTTTTAATGTAATGCGTTACCAAACTGCTAAGAAGTCAGACTTAGATTGCACGCTTGAAATACATAAGTACATGAGCTAAGGATTTTAGGAATTAAATCTTGGTCAAGTTGTGCAAACGTAAGAGTTTGTTTTTTATACTAAAATATACCTACCTTTTGAGAGTGAGACCATAAAAAAACAAATTGCTCCTTCCACCAAGCTAATGTGCACGATAACCTAAATATTCATGTGCGTGAGCCGAGGAAACATATGTGGCTTACCTGACCACTACCTGAGAAACGGGCCATAACCGCCTCTGTGGTCTAGTGGTACACACCACCGGTATCAGACCCAGAGGTCCCGGGTTCGATTCCCAGTGGGGGTACATATTGTATTCGGTTCGGTTGGTGGTAGGACTTGTTTGTCCGCCTGGTTAGTAGTAATTGCTACCACCATCTTATCTACGTCTGACGCCATAACAACAATGTTTTCAGAATTGCTGTGTTCCGGTAGTTAGAGATAAGATAGCCAGTTTCGCAGTGGTTGAGGATTCCGGGAGTAGGCGTTTCCACTTTCAGCCTTATTTTCACTTAACATGGTGTGATGAAGGTTAAGTGCAACACCGTTGTGGATTTAAAAAAAACCACGGGTTACACTCCGGGAGTGCCGGCAGAAGTGAAAAGGGCTCCCTAGACTTTTGCACAAAAAAAGGAATTTGACAAAAAAAAAATACGGACTAGATTTGAAGAACAGAGGTCTTCTGGCTTCAATGCCGCCCATTTTCTAACCTGAGCTATCACACTTTGCCTTCGTATTTTAATGGCATTGTAACAGTTCAGGTTATTCAGATCACGTGTCCGTCTTACGAATTTTCGATCTGACGGTCACGTGATCCTGACGCGAGTTTAACATTTTTTATCCATCACAAAAAGTGCACAACGCCGCTAGAGTGCGCGCAAGATAAGTCTGCACGCGGTCAAAATCGAATACTAATCTTTTCCTTGTGCTTAGAACAAAAAAATCGCGCGCAGAATTATCTGACACTCACTCTAATTGATTTTTTGAAGTGAAAACTTCAAAAAGGCACAGTCAAAACAAATTACCCACTCACAACTCAAGTATTGCCCCATGCCTCCAGTAGAATCAGGTTACCAACCTAGATGGCTGGATTTCCTTACACGGCTGAGTGCAATATTTGCTCTTTACCAACAAGGAAAGGCTACATAAGAAAGATAAGATATATAAATAAGTATTTCATACCTTCAACTTTAGGTCAGACTCCCGTCCAATACTTGCAAAGCTCCATCTCTTTTCTAACAACATAATAATATTAGTTTCTCAACTTCAAGGCTATTAATTTTAATTGTATTTAATTAACGAGGATTATGCACGATTACGAGTACAATTAATGATCAGCGAACTGTGAGCAAAGTTTATTAATGTTATGTGTCAAATTTAAAAAGCTTTCGTTGCAGCTTGCATTGAAACCATCTGTAATAATTAATATAACCATGTTAGTATTGATCGGTACGAAACAGACCCAATCATGAATATTTAAGTATTGCAAAATAACGAGGCGCCTAAATGTAATATCTCAGACCTAATCACTCAATGTCAGGTTTTGCCTAACAGGTATTGAAATCTTGAAAAATTTTAAACTTGTATAAACTTACATTACTTAAAAAAAAATCCGTTGTGTAATTTTTTGCTGAAACTTAACTATTTTCTTGAAAATGGTCATGTCACATTTTTACTCCTTAAACTACAAGTATTTTAGTAGGCTACTAACACTTTTAAGGGCGACCTGATACCTACCAGTCAGATTACATCATAATCTCACTTTAGAGAAATCACTTGCAGCAGCTGTAATAAAAGTTAAATTTCCTACATTATTTATGATTTCGTTTCCTTTGCCATTTTGTTACAAAGTAAAGTGTGCAGTGAATACGGTATTTTACTGTTTTTTTTTTTATTTCTTTAAAATGTTTTTCGAAATATTAGCTACACAAAACAAGTTTTCATTTTGAATTATCTTGAATATTTTCAAAGATATAGGACTTCAAACTTTATAATTAGACAAGGACAGGACGCTATCTTAGTGACGTCAGTGGGTTAGTAGCGTCATAGTCACGCCATAGAAGATTTCGTTTTAGAAAGAGACAGCTATAGTCAAAATCAAACAGACTATAATTCTTTTATTATAAAACAGATTCAAATTATTTTTTCACATTTGGTATTCTTAATTGCAATATTTTTTAACGTCATCATTAAATATCTTCATTTCAACAACAGTAAAATACCCTATTGTATTCGACTAGCTTTTGCCCGCGACTTCGTTCGCGTGATTAAGAAAGTTGTGCGTTTATTTTGAAAATCACGGATTACCAATATAAATGTATCAAGGTATTTATTTACCAGTAGACCTTATTTTTTCGTTTCATGCTCACTTATCTTCTGACATTGTGGGTCAGAGTTTTTGTTCACTTGGTTTTTACTATCAATTAACATGCACTATGAATAAAAGCTATCTACCCTCCAAAAATGGTGTCTCTACCTTCAACCTAAATGGAAATTCCTTTACAAACTGAAACACCTTGTAGCACCCTGTACAATGGGAATTTTCCAATACCCTTTCTTAGTTCTCACCTACACCATAAAAGGTATCTATTCTCCGAAAATGGTGTGGTAAATTAAGCCCTATACAAATTCGCATACAAACTGAAACATCCTGTAGCACCCTGTATAATGGGAATGTTCCAAAACCCTTTCTTTGTACTCACCTACACCATGAAAGGTATTCCCCATACAAACTGGAACACCCTGTAGCACCCTGTAGCACCCTGTATAACGGGAGTTTTCCAAAATCCTTTATAGTGCTCACCTACACCATGAATGGTATCTTCCCTCCAAAAATGGTGTCTCTACCTTCAGCCCTATACAAATCTCCATACAAACTGGAACACCCTGTAGCACCCTGTATAACGAGAATTTTCCAAAACCCTTTCTTAGTGCTCATATCCTACTAATATTATAAATGTGAAAGTTTAGATGTTTGGATATTTAGATGTTTGGATGTTTGTTAGTCAATCACGCCAAAAAGGCTAAACGGATTTGGTTGAACTTTGGGACATTGATACTTTGTAGCCTGGAGATGAACACAGGCTACTTTTTTATCCAGGAAAAATATCACATTCCCGCGGGATAACGTCATGAAGTTCACGCGGGCGAAGCCGCGGGCGGAAAGCTAGTACATTATAAAAGGAATCCACCCTCCAAAAATGGTGTATCTGTCTTTAGCCCTATACAAATCCCCATACAAACTGGAACACCCTGTAGCACCCTGTATAACGGGAATTTTCCAAAACCCATTCTTAATGCTCACCTACACCATGAAAGGTATCTCCCCGGTAAAATTCAGTAGCAAATGCTTTATGCTTTACCGTAGATTATAGAAAATATAATTAATGGCTTAAGGTATTGTGTGTAAAAAATAATCATACCGCTTTCGATGTTACTTCAATTTAAGTAAGTGTGGCCACTGAATATAATTAAATGGTACTAGCTAGTGTGGCTTAATTTTATTTTATTCCATTACGCGTTGAAATCCTTTCTTTGTAGATTTTACTAAAATCAAAATGATAGTATCGCAAACATCTTCACAGTTTGTAAATTTGTGTATTCATGTAAAAATAGAGTGTTTACAGTGTTGGGCTCTATATTGAACAATGTGTCTTATCCTACTGTTCATTGTTACATAATATTAATAAATTTAATTCCATTATGCGTTGAGATCTTTTCTATGTAGATTTTACGTAAACCAAAATTATAGTACATAATATTCCATACATCCTTATATTATTCTAAAATAGCATTTAACTTAAAATTAAATTTGTATAGGTCCTACCTATTGCAAATCAACTTGTACATGACACTTATACATAATACTACTATTAGCCTTGAATAAGAAATCGCAAAGTTATGACAATATGTATCTCACAAATTATGCAACAAAAATGCTTTCAGTAAATGCAAGGTCATTTCACTGAGGCCTATTACTTAATTGATTAATGATTTGTATCTGATAGCTGTTTATGATTGTTTGAATTATTATTTCCTCCTTTACGATCGCTGGTGTAAAACGTAATAGTAACTTTCACATTAGATAATCGGAGACCTAACTGTTATCATCATAAAGCACTTCAACATAACATTCACTTCAAGAAGATCCTGATATTGCTAAATTAATATTAAACTGTTCCTTACCAGTTTTATTCGCCGTTTAAGTTTAGCAGATTTTATTACGAAAGTCACTACAACTTTCAAGCAAGTTCAAATGTTTAATCCATATCGAAATATAGCACTGTTTTTAACTCGCGATATGTCAGCAGGTATATTACCTAGGTAGTGATTTTGAGTTCTTGACGATCACAATTTTGTCACTAGTGTTCATTTGTTTGTAAATGTTTTATCCCTAGTATGAAAAACTCTTGATAACGTTATCGCGATCGTTTTACAACGCATTAAAATCAGTAGCGCTACTTCCGATCATACTTTTATGGAACTAAAAATATATTCAAATAGGTATATATTCTTTAAAAATAGCACTTTGACAGCTTTTGACAGATAGTTAGCTGTTTTCGTGCTATTATACGGCTACACTGATGTCACTTATCTATATATATATAAAAATGAATCCCTATTTCCCTTCGTCACGCCATCACGCGTGAACAGCTGGACCGATTTGGCTAATTTTGGTCTTAAAATGTTCGTGGAAGTCCAAGGAAGGTTTTAACGGTGAGAAAATAGGGGAAGGAGGGGTAAGTAGGGGTAGAGTAGAAGTAGGGGGGTAGGATAGGGTAGGGGTAGGGTAGGGTAGGGTAGAGTACGGGTAGGGTAGAGTAGGGGGTAGGGCTACGGGAACGAAGTCGCGTTGGGTCAGCTAGTAGCATATATTATAATCAGAGTCAAAGTCAAGTCGCCTGCTTTCTGGCTGGATGATGAATTATTTAGTATTATTATTTTATTAACAGCTTGTATCGTCCCACTGCAGGGCAAAGGCCTCTTCACCTTCCATTTATCCAGATGACGAATATCCTAAAAAAACGGAAAATAAGCAATATACTCGTATGTACCCAAATCTACAACAAAGTTCAAATTTTGAAAAGGGATGTGCGTAATTTTAACCGAGGAACTTTCATAGATCTACGTTTTAACTGCAATATTTATAAGATGCAGTATGAATTTATATATGGTACAAAATGTCAAGTTAAATGAGAGCGGAGTTTCCAAGCTTCTTGCTGTTTCTTAAGCTTATTGACAAATCGTTTGTACGTACGTTAAGCTTGATCTAAAGTCGACTTTACCTCAAATTAACTGAATACACTAGCAGGATCTTAACGCCAACAATTTTTTTTGAGCAGTAGCAAAGGCAATATTGGAGAACTTAGAAGTGATGGCATCAATGATGGAGCCGATAACTCTTGGCACGATGGGGACTCAGAAACCATACCGGTTTGATTTCGAGCAGTACGTCAAAGAAGCAAGGACCAAAATGCCCACCAGAAAAGCTGCAGGTGAGTTTTTAGAAGAAAACATAATTCGAAACAATATCGAACTAGCGAAAAAAATCCAACTCTTGTTTAGTTTCTTGTCGGTTTTTCCCGTTACAAGGTCTCCCGTCGTAGGCTTTGTAAACTGGTCGCGTATAGCTTTTTTGACATTTACAAGAGCTATAACACCTTAGACTAAATTAATGATATCGATTCTGTAAGCCTCTTACACTTCTCTAGCAGCCTTATGCGAATTCTCGAAGTTCGAACGCAACTTAACTATATGAGCATCTCAAACATCGCCATGTCGCTTTCAATGTCAAACGTATGAAAGAAACGCCATGATGTGACGCTCCCAAGGTTGAGTGGTGTTACACGAGTTAATAATTTGTTTATTTTTTATTTTTTTTATTTATTAATTCTTCATGCACAATGTACATAGGCGGACTTAATGCCTCAGGCATTCTCTACCAGTCAACCTTAGAGTGATAAGGAGATAGTAAAGTGGTAGGGTGCACAACCAGCATTAAACTTAAAAAAAGGCGAGAGAAATATTAATATATACAACGTAATAAATAAATAAACTTATATAGCTTATAATAAAAGTATAATAAATATTATATATATTACACATATTTATATAATTATAATAAATATATAATATATAATAAATTATACTATATACAATATACATACATATATAAATATATATAGGTACAAATAAAAGATAACGACGATCAAGATTTAAGAGTTAGCTGCTTGCTCAGTGAGAAATTTTCGTAACTTAGTTTTAAACGAAAACCGACTGGTGGACCTTCTGATGTCTAAAGGAAGCGCATTCCACAGAAGAATTGGGTAAATGAAGAAAGAAGAATGAATAATATCAGATTGATGAGAGGGACAGCTAAGTAACAGATTAGACGAAGAACGAAGGCTTTTATCATGAGTAGTACACAAGTACTGGAAATGTGAAGTTAGATAAAGGGGAGCATTAGGAGAGTTTAAGAGAGAATAAAGAGTGGTCAATGCCCGCATACTTCTGCGCTGTCTAATGGGCAACCATTTAAGAAGGGATCGATGCGCGGACACGTGATCATACTTACGGAGATTGTAGACGAATCGAATGCAGTTATTCAGAAGACGGTCGAGCTTATTGAGTAGATCTGCATTCAGGTCGAGGTAGCACACATCACCATAGTCGATTATAGGAAATATTAAGGTTTGCACAAGCATTGCTTTGATATTCGTCGGTAAAAAGTTTTTGAGGCGGTAAAGGTATCGCAATACTCCAGTAACCTTCCGACTAACACTAGATACTTGAGCTTGCCAGTTTAACCTGCAATCGACACACAAACCAAGATCTTTTACGCTAGAGCTGAGAGGGA
Source organism: Crambus lathoniellus (assembly GCA_949710035.1). Lineage (NCBI taxonomy): Eukaryota > Metazoa > Arthropoda > Insecta > Lepidoptera > Crambidae > Crambus > Crambus lathoniellus. The sequence goes on along the minus strand of OX453302.1, from coordinate 17,597,868 downwards.
TGGGAGTACCGTCGAAAACAATCGGACGCAGATTAGTAAGGTCCACCCTGGATATCATACGGGGACTACCCACCAGCATAGCTTGGCATTTGGCAGGATAAACGGCAACACCGTAATTGTCGGACCAACATTTAATATGGTGTAGATCTCTGTTTAGCGCATCGATGGCATTATTAATGTCATCAACACGTGTCTGGGCATGTATCTGTAGGTCGTCAGCATATAGATGATACGAACACTGAAGTTTGAGTGTGATGAAATTAATAAAAATTGAAAAAAGAAGAGGAGAAAGTATGCCGCCTTGGGGAACACCAGTATCTAAATGTAGCCACGATGAGTTTGACTCATCGAACTGTACAGCTTGCTGGCGTTCCCGAAGATAAGTAGAGAACCATTCCAGTGCATCATCAGAGACCATAAGATGGGACAATATGGAAAGAAGGATGTCGTGACTGACAGTATTAAAGGCATTGGAGAAGTCTATAAGAACCAAACCAGTTACTTGGCCGTCCTCAACAGCTGCCCTAATATCACCAGTCACCTTAAGGAGAGCAGTAGTGGTGCTGTGTCCAGGTCTGAAACCGGACTGCAAAGGATTAAGGAGGGAATTTTGATGGACAAAATGGGAGAATTGCTTGTGAACGCAGGCCTCAAGCACTTTGGACATAAAGGGAAGGATGGAAATTGGACGAAATTGGTTGGGATGAGTTGGATTAGGGACTTTGGGGAGAGGGCGGACAAAGGTTCTTTGCCAAAGTTTAGGGAAAACACCGGGATCAAGGGAAAAGTTAATGATGTGGGTGACAGCGGGCAGAAGGTGTTCCAATAATGTAAGTATCATACGGCGACTTATGCCATCACAACCCACAGCATTGGACTTTATGGAGAGGATAATCTTTTTTATCTCTTCATCGGTCACTGGAGAAAAACGAAACGGGGTTATATTGGGACGCGTTAGACTGCCTATAGAAGCAACAGTACGAGAGGATGCTGTATGATCAAGTTTAGATGAATTAGTGGTGAAGTGGTGATTGAGATCGTTAAGACCAATAGAGTTAGGCAAGTCTAAATGTCGCGATTTGCCTATACCCAGAGTTCCAAGGAATTTCCAGATATCGGCAGAAGAGGAGGACGAGATGTTGTTATGAATATGGCGGCGTTTAGCATTGCGTATCATCTGATTACACCTATTTCTTGCGGCTTTGAAAATATTCCAATTGTCATCTATACGATTTCTTCTAAAATTACGAAAAGCCTTGTCCCGACGCCTCATCGCCATTCGAATGCCAGTGGTCATCCAAGGCGCTGGTGGCCGCTTAAGTCGGATCTTTCTGATGAGCGCATGGACATTGTAAATTGCTAAAACCGTGTCGTTGAATATCTGGACTTTATCATCAACAGAAGTAGCTTTGATTAAAGGGTCCCAGTTAATCTCTAAAGCATCTTCCTCCAATTTGGCGACGTCGATTCGTGCAAAACAACGCCTGTGCAAGACCTTAGGGATAGGTTTGGGGGGTTTCAGGATATAGGACAGGAAAATTAGGTCATGACGGGAAAATCCAGGAGCTATATGTTGACCATGTGATGGGATGAGGGAAGGGTTGGATGTAAGAATTAAGTCGAGCAGTGTGTCCTCACCATTAAGGTTATGGTGAGTGGCTTGTAGAGGTAGGGCATGGAGACTGGCCGACTTAATTGTATCCAGGAGTTTTTGGGACCGATGGGAGTTGGGTACTAGGAGATCGGTATTGAAATCACCCATGATGATGTGGTGTGCATACTCAGAACCTAATGATTCTAAAACCGATTCAAGATCAGTGAAATAGTCAAGAGAAGGGGGACAGTATACCACACCAACGATAACCTTACTGCGCCCTGTTCCAACCTCAAGAAAGAGATACTCAGCAGAACAGCCAGGGCTGGAGGAAGCTACTATTCTGTAGTTCAATGAGCTGAGGAGATAAATAGCAACGCCACCCCCACGCCCAGCAACGCGGTCATTCCTAATTAGATTGAAACCTGGGAGGGAATATGCTGAAGATGAAAGATTAGGCTTAAACCAGGATTCGGAGATAAGAACAGCATGTATATTCCTACCAGCGAACACGTCGAGCAATTAATTGAAGTGGCTAGGTACACTTTGAGCGTTGATGTGGCACACGTTAAACAAATTAGAAGAGTGGGAAAAAGTACGACTCAGAAAGTCACCAAGAGTGTCGGTATCGGTTGCGGAGCAAAAACTATCGTTACTGGACGCAGATTCGTCAGCGGAGTAGAACAATTCATCGTCTATATTATCTAAAACCATTAAATATAAAATTATAAATATAAATACAAAGATAAATAAAATAACTAAAATAAATAAGAATAGATACCTATTTAAAATAAACTAAATTAAGGTTGTGTGTTATTACAAATTATGTATCTCCACACCACCCGCCAGCTTTAACATCAACACATAATTTAAAAAAGAAAAAAAACATTCCTAAAAAAGAAAACAAAAAAATAAAACCTATTTAAAAAAAAAGATAGCGAAAAGAAAGGAGAGATATGAAAAACTCAAGCATCTCAATCACTAACCTCCACCACCGCACACAGGACAGGATGTCTTCATACAAATGACAGCTAATTTGTGTGGCAGTTTGAAGCGCCACTACTAATGTCCCGAAAACTAATTTTTTACCAATGTGATCTTACGTGAACATGGTAGAATAAAGTTCCTTGGGACTTAACACGGCAATTACGGGGAATGTAGCCACTGCTATAGCAACATACACAATACAAATTGTAACCAAAAGAGGCGTGAAATATAAATAACACTCTTTGTAGGTACCTATAATCTAGCCTGAATCTCGGAATAGAGAGTTTTTATCTGCGTTTTGACGTTTTCATAATACGTTTTTTACATTATATGATGAAGTTAAACATTTGAAGAAATAAAAATATTCAACATTTCAATGAACTACAATAGGTGAAGTACTACAATAGCAAAGGTGTCATTGCTATTACTTCCATATAAAGCTACTGAAAGACTCATAATGATAAAGTTATAAGATACTGAAATTCCTATCAAAAACCATGATACGCTTCGGTTCACTCGAGGTCAGTTTTTATAGTTCTATTATTGACCACAATGTGGCGCTGTTTGAAATCAGTCCAAATTGGTAACAACTGAGGTGAAAGCCTTTTAACCCAGATTCATGTAATAATATTAATTAACCGTTACAGATGCATGCATGATGCAGTTATTGATATCAGCTATGGAAATCCAGACTACACAAGCTGAAGGTGTTTGTGAGATGAGTCCTGAATGTCACGCTCAGCTGATGAAAGGGTCTGGATTAGCTTTCCAACAAACTAGCCGAGTTCGTGCGGCTGTGTTGGCGAAATTGTTTGATTGTATGGAAGGCACTGACTTGTCAGCTTACATTTACAAGCTGTGCATACAAATTTACAAGGAAACTAAATCCTTGGAATCTTGGGACCACCCACCAGGCACCAGAACTTTATTTATGCAGCAGAGTAAGTTGTGACAAAGTTTAAAAACGTAGATAAAAGATACAATCATTAATAAGATTTGAAATATTATGATTTTTATACTTTTAGTCTTCTTTTGTGCTTCACAAGGCTATGGTGAGTTTATAAAGCCTCGGTGGATGAACAAAATCATGTCTTGGCAGGAGCCGAAAGGGTGCTATGCAGATGACAGGCAGCCATTTTTAAAATTAACTGGCTTTATAGGACCAACATCGAGCCCTCCACCGAAGGATAGAGAGGTAATTTATAGGGCAAACTGTTTCTTAATAGTTATCCTACTAATATTATATGCGAAAGTTTGTGAGTATGGATGTATGGATGTTTGGATGTATGGATGTTTTATACTCTTTCACGCAAAAAATACTAAACGGATGTAGTTTAAAGATGATAATTATAGACGGATACTTTTTATCCCGATATTCCCACGGGAACGGGAACCATGCGGGTGAAACCGCGGGCGGCCGCTAGTTGAAAATAAAAGAGGTAAACTGTAATTAAAATGGAACGGCCAAAAATCAGGCGAAGTATTAGCACAAAATAGATAATTTGAACTAACTCATGTTCTTGCTCTATTACGATTTCAATGAAGATTCGGTCTGGAATGGGGTCCCGGAACGGAACCTCTAACTCAGCTAAATTAGCCCCCTGATTCTCAATTGTTGAGAAAAGAAAACGGATTCGAATTCTGTGCTTTGTTTGTGAATAAAGCGACAGTGATGGAAACGTTGGGAATTTTTGTAGTTCAGCTAAAATGTTCTCAGTCCTGTTTCTGCTTAAGAGTCTTCATTTGCCTAGCCTTATATTTTTCGTTTTTTTTAGGAGGAGTACAGAGTGAAGAAAGCTGCGTCTTCCGAAGGCGGCTCCTGCAACTCTTTAACGTCAGCTATGGCACTCGGCTCGTTGGTCATATATACGAGAGCGCTGCTAGAAACCGATCAGGCGTTCCAGTACGATGTATTGACGTAAACTCTCTTCAAGTTCTCATAAAACTATTGTAATACTTACATTAAATTTAATAAAATCTCTTATAAACGGAAATAAAGTAATATAATATTTAACACATTTTTTTTAAATAGCGTCTAATCGTACCTTACTAAATTACTGTCACCTGTCCAATTTTATACAGGGTGATATCTGGAATTTGTTTTATTTCAAATAGAGGAATATTTCTTTTAGTTGAAATTTGCTCTCTCACTTTTTCGAGTACTTTCCCTCCAGGTATCATGAAATAGTTCCATCCTGTATACCTACCATGGATTATTAGGTAATGAGATATTATTATACTTACATCATATTTAATAATGAATCGTGGTTATAAATATTATGATACGTAAATAAAGTCTGATAAGGTAAGGTAACTTAGGTACCTATGTAGTTACGCGGTAATAAAAAAGCAATAACATGAATTCTGAAATTAACAATTACTGCAGATACCTACATGCCAAATAACAATTTAAAATTAAACATCAACTTGAAAACAACAACTCGATTTATAGTTTGAAAATTTCTAATTTGAAAATTAAGTATTTAAAAAAAATATATTATAAAACTGTAAACAATCTACAAATCATTAGGAGTTTAACGATTTATTGCGACAAAAACTGAAGACAGATCCCTTATAGGACTTGTGGCTCTCAAACTACTGGACCAATTGAAATTTGTTACTCGTGAGCTTTTCTATAACCACCACAGCCTTCTCTATCGAAGACGATAGAGAAGGCTGTGTTATAACCCATAGACGAAGGTATAACGTGAAAATTAAAGTTTGAATCGGGGGGTGACTTTTGGGGGGCGAAATAAAAAAAAAGTTTTTATTACTGTATCATGTGGCCTATCAAAAGTCTGCCTCCGAAACAATCTTCTCCGGCGTCTGACGTCTACAAATGGGGTGCCTCAGCGAATGTGCTGCTAACAGCTGGACTGGTACTTTGCTACTCTGCCAGAGAATTTACCTGCCACGTATGGGGCCGATCTGCCCATACAAATTTAGTGGATAGATGCAGCAGGATCCTGCAGGATTATAACAGGCTGCCTAAAACCAAACCTGCTGAGCTTGCTGTATCCACTGGCTGGCATAGCCCCTCTAAAAGTTCGTAGGGAAGTCATGGCCTCTGTCGAGATGACCAAACAACAACAGGACGCCCGGCACCCAATGTCCGGATATCCCTTAGTTGCCGCTCGGCTTAAAACTAGACATTACAGCCCATATCTGGTGAAACTTTCAAGGCTAGACTCACCTTTGGATGGGAGTTACACCCAACTCACCAATAACTTTATCAGAAAGCCTGGCCCCCGGCCATGATCAAACGTAGCCGACTTTTAAGTCTTTAAACAGGGACCGTACTATGAAACACTAATCCGAAACTTCGGCTAGCCCCGCCCCTTCACTCGATTCTGTCCCGACTAGAGAGCGAGAGGGACGGGTATACCGAAGTTTCGGGTTTTGCGTTTCCGAGTAGGCCCTCAGAACACAAGTCGGCCGCTGCTGCAAGGAAAACGTGCCGCTGGGGCTACTCCAGTGACGATCAGTGCGAGTGCGGTGCAACTCCACAATCTATGTTCCATCTCCTACGTTGCCCTAAGTGTCCGATCTGCTGCACACTCGACGACCTGAGGTCCGCTACTGAGCCTGCGGTTCGATTAGCCGAGTTCTGGGCGGGGAAGATTTTTTGCTTGTCCTACCATCGCATTGACACGAGAGAAGAAGATCAATTTCAAAGATATTTTTATAGCACATCAGGTTATACCTGTAGAGGTACGTTATACCTCTGACTAAGCGTCTAGTCATGGAAAGGCATTATAATATGTTTGATTTCAACTATTTTGGTCCAGTAGTTTTGAAGCAAATTTAAGGGAGGAAAAGGGTAAAATATTTTCCTCTTACTTGAATTACCAACCATAAAAAAAACTACTTTAAAAATATAAAATAATAATAATAATTATTATTTTATGATAAATTTTCATCGTTTTTGAGATATTCTCGTTTTTATAAAATTCATTTTTAAAAATTTTACATGTCCCGGCCCCATACAAAATCAGTTGAAAACTTTTTTATTGCCGATGTGGTAACTTTATGGTTGACTGTAACCAAATTCAGTTCTATTTTCAAATATCTTTTCCACCCTAGGGTGGAACGGAGAGTTTTTAACCCGCTTCTCAGTTTAAATAGACATCACTTTCCGACTATGACAGATGAAATAGTAGATTGTTTAGCAAGGGATGTATGGGTCCATACACCCGAAGTAAACACTCTACTTTTCATTTCGAATACGAGGAAAAAAAAATAAAAATGTTTTTTTTTTCTCTGTTTTCATCTGCGATCAGTCGTTATAGACTATGAGCAAATTTGATGAAGGTCTCGGACTTGACGAGCGTAGCTCCCAGTGGAGCTATCTACCCTTTATTTTCAAATAGACGTCTCATCTAGTTTTAATATAATTCGGCGTTTCAGTCGTGTGTCTCTTCTGCCGTACAATCGCTGGCAAGCCAGTTCATTTGGATGGTTACTCAATCTCTTTTTGTAGGTCACTGTGGAGTTTCGAATCTCTTCCTTTATGGTAAACATTTGCAAATTCTCATGGATCTCTTTGTTGGTTGTAAACCATGGGACATTTGCTATATTTCTCATGCCGCGTACACACCGCGCCAACGAACGCCAACGAATGGGTTTCGATGCCCTTCGTTGGTCCTGTTTGGACGGTTTGGCGAACGCCAACGATCGTTCGTTGGCGTGTGCTGGCGATCCGGAGCGTGGCGGTAACATCAAAGGAATTGAGCCATTAGATCGAACTCGGTGTGGACGGTGGCCGAAGGCCAACGAACGAACGCTCAGTTGAAGCATTGTTTCTACCAAGTGTTGCCAGCGAGGTCTTGTCGAAACATACCTGAAATGTACAAAAAAGTAACATTTTCTTTTTTTTTATGTCAGGTCTTTTACAAGTTATTTTTATTTTTTTACAAAATCAACTCCTACAAAATTTCATACAAAACAAAATCAAAACTAGAGTGAGTGAGTGAGTGTATGGACATAGGAATTAGGAATCATAGATATAGTATTTAGGAATGGATGGAGGGAAGAAAATTTCTCACCACGAGCAACCGACAAGATACGAACGAATCCCATTGACCGGACGAGTAAGTGTTTAATAATAACAACGGACGGATGACTTCATGCATTGGTGTGAAAAAGAGAAACAGATGTTAGATTGAGGAGTTGTCCTACAAATTTTTTGGAAGTTGCACACTCTGTTTCATGAACATTCTGAAAAATTACCTAAAGCGATTATCACACTGCTGCGGTTTCCATTCCGGTGGACGGAGATGCGGCGTGAGAATGTTATACTTTGCGGATTTTTTATGCGCATCAAGATTCTACAGCCATAATTAAGAAGCGCACTACCACAAACCGGAAAGGTGTGCGGTGCAGTGTGAGAACCGCCTAAATGTAACTTAAACTAGAAGTAACCACGGAGCTAAAAACCACCTAAAAGGAATCAAAACTAACCTGGCAACACTGGAGCCGGAATCAAGTGCCAACGATCGTTTGCTCAACATTTGTTGTTTGTGCTTTGTCCTTCGATAGCCAACGAGCGTGCGGTAGCTTTAGGCGGTAGCCAACGCTGAATATCCTTCGTTGGCGTTCGTTGGCGCGGTGTGTACGCGGCATCAGAAAATGATATATTAAAAAAAAAACTTTTGCCGCGGAATTTTCGATAGACTCAATAACTTTTTGTTCATTTTCTCTATTTTAGGGAAGGCAATGGAAACTAAGTCCATACAGCCATGTTTAGTGTTTGACCCGTACGTACTCTATGCAATTCTATGAAATTAATAGCTTGTTTTTTTATGTTACAAATAACTTATTTGGTTTAATCTGTTTCTAAAAACGCATTCTTTAAAAAAACAATGTGTTAGATATTAAAATAATAATTCTACGAAATTAGTTATTTTATTTAATAGCAAAATAGGCTGTATAGACTTATGTGCCTTTGCCTGCATACCTTTGGTAAATAAATGTCCAAAGAGATACTTATGTACAGATTTTGACATGACCTCACCTATTCCTTTTTCAACCCGCATTTTGTTATGAGTTACTTTCAGAATATGAGACATGAAAAATAGTTTTGTCTGTCGTACGATACAAAACTGTAATTTCTTTCATAGCCGCTTCCGCGTCTGCGAGCGGTCAAAATCAAATACTAAACTTTTCCATATTAGAAAAAAAAAATGTACTGTACCTAGCGCCGAAATGTCCCAGTCGAGCATGCGCGCAGACTTATCAGTCTCGTACTTACCTATAAAACTTCTTCGTGATTATTTATTTTCATCGGTCTAATATTATTGGTGATACGAAGTCACTGACTTCTATTATTGTACGAAGTACATTATATAAAAGTATACTATAATTTATATGGCAAAACAAAGTTTGCCGGGTCAGCTAGTATACCTATAATTGTTTATATTTTACTTGTAAGTACCTTATTTTAAACGAAACTAAGATTATCTGGTTTTTGTCGAAACCCTTTCCACGCCAGTACTCGCACCTTTCTAGCTATCGAAAAGTGGAGGACTATTATACCTAATTACTATAATGAGATTATTGCTTTATGAGCAGGATATTGCTTCTATATATGTTGTTTATTTACCGTGAAAAAGTACTTAATTTAAATAATAACGAATCTAACCTAATCTGACAGATTGAGAAAAAACGATAGCAAACCTTTTTAGTATCAATTTTGACATTGAAATTTAGCTGTCGAGAAACTAAAGTGACTAAAAATGTCAGTACCTACTGCAATACTAAAATGAATATTATTCGCAATAAATGTAGTAATTTATCAAGCTTATGTAAAATATTATCAAGATTTCAATCTTCAGCCCAAAATACGAAGCCACCAATTCCTGTATTTGGTAAGCAGTTAATTGTACTCTCGTGACTTCGTTGACGTAAACTTTGGTTTATTAGGTTGAGGAATTTTTCTAATATGTACTTACGGAAAATCAGGCACTCATCATCATCATCATTACCAGTATCAACCATTTAATGTCCCTACTGCTGGGGCACTGGCCTTGACCATGACCCACTACGCAGTCCCAGTGCGGATTGGTGGATATTAAAGACTGCAAATGCAGCCGGGTCCAACGACTTAGCGTGCCTTCCGAAGCACAGAGAAGCTATAGATGAAAAGTTTTAGTCACCCATCCCATGACCGACCATTGCAAAGTTGCTTAGCCTCAACGATCGAACGCGCCAATTCTAACTTTTACTTTTGAAAAAAAAAAACATTAACATTAAACTCCTCTCGCATTAATAGTATTTATCATCCTCAGTGTCTAAAATTGAACTTTTTATACATGTTTCATTCAACTAATTGTGATCTTATCACATTTTGTAATAACCATACGTATTAAAAAATTAAAAAAAAATACTTTATGTAAATATTTTCAAATTTTTTTTCTTGGGGTTGGATAATATAAAGCTATCATTTTAGATATATTTTACAAATAATGATTCAACCGTATCATTTCTGGAGGACCCCAAACTTGGGATGTTTTGAAAATGATTATAATTTTAATTTAAAACAAGTGACTGAAATATAATGATGTGATATATTTTTAGAATCGTCTTAGTAAGCCCTTTCATCAGATACTACACACGATAGGTTTCAGTTTTTTTTTCTCTTACAAATAATAGATGATGTCATAACTCCTCTCCTTTTTTGTTTTTTTTTTCGTACTACGGGTCATATCGTTCTTATTTTCATGCTTGTAACACCATTTGCAGCTTTTTACTGAATTTCGGGGTGTACGGCCGTTTGTCCACAACGTCCGTCTCGCCGGATCCGTCTAGACGGACCGAAGAAGTGGTTCATACATTTGTATTGATCGTCTGTCCACTCGAGCCCCGGCGTCCGAGTTCCGTCATCCGGTTTTTTGACGGGCTCCGGGAATTTGGCTAGATCGGAAGTACTAGAGGTACATCCATCGGATCCGGTTCCGAACTCGGTCCAAAGTGTGAGCGTAGTGGACAAACGTACTCCGGTTTCCATCCGTAAACACCAGCTTCCGTCATCCGAGAAAAAATCGGACCGGATCGTCCGTTGACAAACGGCCGCCGCTAGTACACAAAATTTAGCACTTAAAAGCTTAATAATTCACAAACGGATTCCTCAATAAACAGACTGGTATCAAACCCGCAATATTTTTAAAATTGTTATCCAACGACACAGCACACTCTGGGGTCGACAAGAAAAAAAAAAGTTACATCCCCACTTCACGTGTACGAGAGATAAACTAAAAATATTTTTATAACAAAATTTTACTTTACCACTTTTACAGCGTGGTTAATATGTAGATCCATGCCAAATTACAGTTTTCTAGTATCAAGAGTCTATGAGCTAGGCTGGGGACAGACAGATGGACATGGCGATACTATAACGGTTCCTTGCTGAATACGGAACCCTAGAAAGAAACAATTCCTCTTTATAACATAAATTATAGCTTTGTTTGCTTTCTCTATGTTTCATTTGGAAATTGTCTGTAAGGTGTGGAGGGCCGTTATGTGACTGCACTGTATAGCGCCGCTCTGCAGATGCAGCAAATCGATGACGTGGAGAAGCATCTTCGAGCGTTGCAGCCGCTTTTACTGAAGCCCACCGTCGTGGACTTTATAGAGACCAGTATGATATCTTCAGCTGCTAAAGGAAAACTTATGCAAGATATTGGGAAAGAAGCAGGTAAAATTAAATAGTTTTATGAGGTTTTATTTATCACTAGCAGATCCTCGCGGTTTTACCCGCGTGGTACCAGTTCCCGTGGGAATATCGGGATAAAATATAGCCTAAGATAAATGGACTATCCAACACAAAAATAATTTTTCAATTCGGCCCCAGTAGTTTCTGAGATTAGCGCGTTCAAACAAACAAACTAACAAACTCTTCATCCTTATAATATTATTATAGATAAGCCGTACCACTGTTCCTGGCTCCTGCAATATTTGTACAATTATGAAAAGGTGGCAGAATTTATTTCTGTTTTATTCATTTAACATGAGGAAGTCATAATACCCGTCGTAACAAACGACGTAATAGTCATAAGAATTGCATTACGTAACGTCGTAGTCGTGAATTCAGATCCAATAGTAAAATATTTACGATTAGGCATATTATTGTTTTGATAGTTAACCGCAATTTAAAATCAATTATCGGATTTTTCAGGTATTTTATTTTATTTATTTTTTAAGGTATGCCCGCTGCAGCCGTCAACTTTTTGTCGATTGTAGCTGAAAACGGACGCTTGAAAAAATTAAGAAGAATGATCACCATGTTCCTTGCTGTTATGGTCGCCCACAGAAACGAGGCTCTTTGCGAGGTGATCACGGCGAAGCCTTTGGACGACAGCGGCAGGAGTGCTCTCATGGACGCTTTACAAAAGTTCGTACAAGGCGGTAAAAAAATACAACTGACGGAAAGGGTAGATCCTTCCATTATAGGAGGTATGATTGTGGGAATAGAAGATAAACATATTGATATGAGTATCGCTAGAAAGATACAAATGTATACCGATATTTTGAAACAATCTTTGTAGCTCGCCCGCAACTTTAATAAAATGTGTTTTAAAAATAGCTGTTCAGGTTTTATTTGAAACCGTTCATTGAATGTAATTTTTTTACGCAGCTTTATAAGAAATAAAAAAACAAAGTTGTACTAATAAATTATAATGTTTATAAAGTAGGTATGTTCTATATTGGTAACTTTATGGCCAGTCATACCACATGGGTGTGTGCATGTGATCTGAAAATGCGTGAATCTCTAAAGAAACGATACAGCGCCATACCGCAGCGTTCCACGCAGATACCCCCCCTCTGGGGTAATAAGGTTGGCATGGTAGCCTTGGTTTTTTCCCTTTGGGTAAGCCGCACAAGGGGAGTTTGCTATTAACTTATTAATATTCTCGGCATGAATTCTGTAGTTTACTCTATTACTATCGAGTGACCCCGTCATCACTCTTTGGAAACTCGATGTCATCACCCAAAGCTCCTGTTCTCCTTTCAAGTTATTGATGACTTTCACTCCGCTAGCGAACTGCAGCGTCTCCCTATTAACAGCAAGTTGATGGAAGTTCCTCTTTTTGAATTCAGTAGCAGAATTCCAGCACCAAATGCTTGGTGGCTCCATCAAACCGAAATACAAAATGCCGTTGCGGTCCATAGCTTCGGCTGCCGACTGGTTCGGGCGTTCATCGGGGAAAACCTGCAATATATTGTTTAAATTCATTTTTGTATTTTATTCTACGAAATAGTTAGCTTAGTTTTATACCTTGTCCACAATCGACAAAAGCTAACCGATTCTTTGTCACCTAACTTAAAATATTCAGAGCTGAAACTCCAAAGTGTTCCAAAAAAGGCACTGATAAATTACTCGCAGATATTAGAGATATAATGTAGGTAGCCTAAAACTGAATGACGTTTTAACTGAATATAGAAATGAACTGCGAATTATCTAAATTCAAAATCTTAATTAGTAAGCTAATTTACAACCATTTTCATTACGTACATTGATTGAACTAGGGTCGGCGTTAGAGTCGGCAATGAAGGAATCGTTGCGCAGCACTTTGGTGCGGACCACGTTCTCGGTGGTGGAGGCCAACGCATGGAAGTAGAGGTAGCGGCTACGACCGCCTTTGTACGGCGATAGCGCCATGCCGAGAACACCATCCATCAAGTCGAAACTTTCACCTGTAAGTTAAATTTTAGAGTTAGATCCAAGGATGTTCATCAGGCCTAGGTACTCTAATTTAACGAAAAAGGAAACTTCATTCTTTACGTTCCTCTCACTCTCATGACAGAATCGAGTGAAAGAGGCGGGGCTAACGATGTTTGGTTTTGTCGTTGAAGAGTAGAGCTTCAGAGCTCTTATTATAGTGCCAATATAAATAAATAAATAATAAATAAATCTTTATTGGCACACAAGCTTTTACAGAAGCAAATAATAATAATAATAATGCAATACAACATTGATGACTCAATAGTTTGTAGTCTATCTATTCTTTATTACAATAATTGTCTCGTAGTATAATTTAGGTAGGCTATGACAGAATGCTTATGATAAAGAATCAATGATATTGAAGTTGTGATACATCTGTGGTTAGAAAACGGGACGAACAGTCGGTACGTGGCGCCCCAAGAACGGCTTTTGACAACTTCGACTACAACCAGCCCATGTAGCCACTCACGTCAGCCGAGTACACAAAAGTGTCAATGCAATCGCCGGAACTAGACTACGATACTCATGCGACTTACCATCGATAGTGAATGTTCCGTGGTTGGGGAACGGGAAGAAAAGTCGATGTGTGATGCGCCAGGACCGGTCGTTGACGACATCAACAACAAGCAACCCGTAACCGCTCACGTCGGCTACGTACACGAAAGTGTCGCTGCAGTCGTCGCCGTTGGACTTGCGGACGTCTACCACCTGGAATAAAGGGATTAACACGTTAGCTATACTTACCTTTAATAAAATCAAATCTAACCAACTGAACCCCATTAACTAACCCGTATTCTACTTGTAAGAAACTGGTTTTTCTGCACATTCAATAATAAAGCACAAGAGAAAGAGATGAGATGACAATTCCTAAGCTAAGCCCCGTTTTAAGAAGCTAAGCTCAGATACTTACTTCTCAAAGCTAAGTACAAAATAGAAGCCAACCAACAAAGTAAAATGAGGTTCTTTTCATAAATTGAATTGACTATTCAGCTTTTGACAGAAAATGATTTTAATTTTGATTGGTAACATTGAAGAGATCCACTAAAAAAAAAATAAACAAAACACGAATTTGTCAAAAGTAGTTTAATCCACTTCGAAATGACAATGCATTATAAAACAAATTGGCTTTATAACAAAACATGATTATTCTAGATGTTTAGGTAGAAATTGCAAAAAACATGTTTTTTTTCCTTAGATTTAGTGAGTTTTAAAGTTCTTACATTTTCCTTTAGAGGTCTTAACAAATCTTTATTATTCCAATCAGCCGCATCAAAACTTGATTATTCCATTTCAAATTGACGGTTTATTCAGTATCACTACATAGTATAAAACAAAGTCGCTTTCTCTGTCCCTATGTCCCTTTGTATGCTTAAATCTTTGAAACTACGCAACGGATTTTAATGCGTTTTTTTTAATAGATAGAGTGATTCAAGAGGAAGGTTTATATGTACTTTTTATCCCGATATTCCCACGGGAACGGAAACCACGCGGGTGAAACCGCGGGCGGCCGCTAGTAATATATAAATGCTAAATTTTTGAAACCTGTACCCTGTACAACGCAATGAGTAAGTTTTATGGTCGTATACAATTTTCAGCAAAATATCCGATCAAAATACTTTGTGCTGCATACCTAACAAAAAATTCTCTCAAATTCTGAAAAAAATAAAAGTGAAATTGTCAAGTTTTGAAAAGAACCTCCTCAAATAAATAAATATCTCTTTTCATTTTTATTATTACTATTATTTTAAGGTTTCGGCTAGCGGTTGTGGGCGTCGCCGAAAATAGCGAATTCCCAAGTAAAAAATAATTGGAAACCCCTGGATTAGTAGGTAATAATAAATGTTATGATGTATAATACTATGTTTTCGAAAGTACTTACCGGTGTGATGAAAAGCGAGGTTGAAATGTAGTTCGATGCGTTAACAATATGCCGGTAGATAAGAGTGTCTGACGATAGGTCGAAAGCCAGGAGCTGCGGCGGGCACACCTGGTGGTCGCCTATCTTGCCAGCGTCCATCACCCACAGTCGGTTACATTCGTCTATCTGCAATGTGAAGTTCACTTTTGAACTAAATTTATCTATACATACAGGGTTATTTGTAACTTGAAGAACTTATAACATCACAAAAGTAACGTTTTTACTACGGCTTTCCGAAAAAGACGAAAAACAAACTTTCCATACAAAACTCGATCAGCTGTTTAGATATTTGTGTGGAAAGTGAAGAAAGCAGTTTTTTTACCTTTTTTTGGAATAGTTCGCTGTTACTTATGATATAATGTACTCCTACGAGGTTGTTAATGTTTACAAAATTCAATAACCTTGTTTCATAAAATTGTAACAGTTGGATAATTGTTGTGTATTTTTGCCAGACTGTTTCGCTAGCCCATAATAATTTCGATGTATTTCGAGGTATAATCTCAAGCAGAATTATAGGGTAATAACCACCAGCTTTCTTTCTA
Organism: Crambus lathoniellus; assembly: GCA_949710035.1. Lineage (NCBI taxonomy): Eukaryota > Metazoa > Arthropoda > Insecta > Lepidoptera > Crambidae > Crambus > Crambus lathoniellus. The sequence continues at coordinate 17,582,107 of OX453302.1, read as the reverse complement.
TCACTAACCACTAAACTGCTGATTGTGACTTGCATAAATAGAATAACTGCAATATAACTGCGCGTCCTGAACCGTAAAATACTTATTTGTATTTTAGTTTAAAAGTACGTTCGTTCGTTCACAACTTAAGTTTTTAAATAAACTCTGTTATCGGCAATAGGTACTATAGGAACGACCAAAGCAAAGGTGTGAACAGACGAAGTGGATTCTTTTGGAGCAAACCGGAATCAGTTGCCATTAACTGTTTTTACAAACGTATTATAATTACTCACTGCAGTTCTGAAGACAGACGTCATGCCTTGGCAGTTGTAGCCCTGGCGGTCGTGCCAGGTGCGTCGGGGTAGGCTACGATGCGGCCGGCCCTCGTCATCTCGAGTGCCCAGCATTATCGGTCTACCCTCATTGAACCAGAGAATGGTCACAAATATCTTAATACTCACTGCAGATCTGAAGACAGACGTCATGCCTTGGCAGTTGTAGCCCTGGTGGTCGTGCCAGCTGTAGTCGCCAGAGATCCGCGCCGACCTCACCTCTTTGAATTTAGTATTTTTTTATATTAAATCTTGGGCAGGCATTTGACCATTGTTTTAATAAACATGGTGCGGTCTAAGAGTTATCGGGGAATCGGTTACCGGAACATATAAGCAGGCAACGCATTCCATTCCTTAGTGGTTCGCATTAGAAACGAATCTGCGAAGCTTTTAGTGCGGATAAGTAGGTGGAATGTCAACAACGTAAGGGTGATAAGCTAGCCTTTTTTTATTATAGTGAGGGCAAATACAGTCTGTACGTATACCAAATGGCATTTTGGACTCAGTCAGACACAGGCCCTGTCCCTCGCCGCGCCCAGCCCTCCCACCAAGCCTAGTAGGCTTCGCGTCAGGGCTAGGCGGTTCTAACCCCTGTTCCGGCCCCTAACGAGCTCTAAAGCTTGAGAGGGGGCCGCACAGAGGGAGGGAGACTCCTCACAATCTCCCCATAAGGTTACCCACTCAAGGTGGGCTGACCAGTGGCCCGATTCTGCTAACTTTAAGTCATAATCGTGTCTTAATCGTGTTTCAATTGTTGTGCTTTTTTACACAATAGTTACAAGAAATGTGAACTTTTTTCACAATACTACTGATGGTCACACCACACACTACATTCACATCACATCATCTATCTATATATATACATATATATACTTATAATAAAACTGTAAACGATCCAATTCTGTACATTGAAAAGAAATAGAAAAAAATACCACCAGGGGTCTTCTTAAACGAAACAGATACCAAAAATATAGTTTTTGAATTTTTTGTCTGTCTGTCTGTCTGTTGTCCGCGTTTCACACAAAAACTACTGAACGGATTTTGATGAAACTTTTTTGTTATACAGCTATTGGTCCTCGCCAACATATAGGCTATAATTTATTTTAAAGATCGTAATATCTGATGTGGAACCATAGCAGTCCAGCCAAACTATGAGAGATATAAAAATACCGTCTTAAGGACAATTGTTAAACGTGATGGGCACTTTCTATTGACGTATAAAGTTTGAAGGTCTGGTTCACCTGATGTGGAACCCAAGCAGCCAGGATAAACTATATGAGATACAAACATGGCGTTTTAAGAAAAGTTGTTTCACGTAATGAACATTTTCTATTGACGGAAAAATATCGAAGGTCTGGCACACCTGATGTGGAACCCTAGCAGCCCAGCTAAACTATAAGAGATACAAATATAGCATCTTAGGAGAAGTTGTTCAGCGTGATAAGTATTTTCTTTTAACATACAGTCTTTACTAATATCTATACTTATAATAAAACTGTAAACGATCCAATTCTGTACATCTATATCTTCTATATTCTATATCTTTATTATTATTATTTCCTTTATTACATTTTAAATACTTACAAAATTATATTTCTAAACATTAAATTTTTACAATGTATAACACTAAAAAATATAACATTTAAAAATACAAAAATGCAGTTCCTCAACGGCAGCAAGATCAAGGTCCCGGCTACCGATGGTTAAGGATCCAGAGACAGGAACCTTCTCACTATACGGGCCGTGTCCAGAAGTACTGCCTTCTGCATCTGACTCCCGATCCATCCACCTAACGCAAGCCTCTTAAGGTGTTTATCGAGGCTCTTGGCTATCAGACCATGGGCAGATATGACTATCGGAACAATAATTGCTGAATCAATGTCCCACATGTCAACAACCTCGTGAGCTAAATCAAGATATTTGTTTTCTTTATCTTTTTCAGCTTTCAGAAGGTTGTCGTCATGGGGAACAGTGACATCAACTATTATCGCGCGGCGTTCGTGTCGATCTATCAATACAATATCAGGCTTATTAGCTACAATAGTCCTGTCTGTAATGATAGATCGATCCCAATACAATGTGGCATGGCTATTTTCAAGGACCTGTTCTGGTGCATACCTGTAGTACGGCACCTCGGATGCCACAAGACTATGTTTCAGAGCAAGTTGTTGGTGTATTATCCTGGCCACTTGGTTATGTCTATGCAAATACTCGCCGTTTGCGAGACGAGAACAACCGGAGATTATATGCCTAAGGGATTCACCCGGACGATGACACGCTCGGCAAATATCCACTGTGCCATCCCTTAGGATATACTTTCGGTAGTTATTCGTCATCACAACCTCATCCATAATTGCACAGACAAAACCTTCGGTTTCACCAAAAAGATCACCGAAACGGAGCCAGGATACTGAGGCTAATAAATCTACGTCGGGCCCATGGAGAGCCCGGTAGAATCTGCCATGTAACTCCTTGCTTTGCCACACAGTGCTGCGGTCGGAAGTACTAAGTACTACAGGCTTGCGCCAGTTTTCTTTTGCTAAAAATAGAGGAGTCAGTCCATTGTCAACAGCAACTACATCTCTATGAGACCCCATATCGACTTGGAGAAAATACTCCCTAAGATTGCATATCTCGCGGTTATGCAATGTCTTAGCATTTAAGAAGCCACGACCACCGCACTTCCGCGGGATATACAATCTCATGGTCGATGAACGTGGGTGATGTATGCGGTGTGCTGTTAGCAATGTACGAACTTTTCTATCCAGGGCATCCAGTTCAGTTTGAGTCCATTTAAGTATGCCGAAGGAATACATTAGTACCGGCATGACCCATCCATTGTATGCGCGAACCTTGTTTCCGCCAGACAAAAGACTTTTAAGGACTTTTGAAAGGCGCCCCAAGAAACGCTCACGCAACGACTGTTTCATGTCAGCATCGTTGATGCCTAATGCCTGTGACATACCTAAATATTTATAGGTTTCGTTTACGGAGAGAGATCTAAGATGAATAGAATCCGAGAGTTGTATACCCGTAGATTCCATTATCTGACCACGCTTTACATGCATGACTGCACATTTGTCCACACCAAATTCCATTTTAATGGCATTACTGAAAGCTTCAGTAACCTTCAGTAACGCTGTCAAATGAGAACTGCTATGGGCAAATAGTTTCAGGTCATCCATGTACAGCAGGTGTGATATTACTTGACCATTTCTCCGTAAACGATAGCCTAACCCTGAACTCTCGAGAAGTGTACTCAGAGGGTTCAAGGCGAGACAGAACCACAATGGACTCAAACCGTCACCCTGGAAGATACCTCGCTCTATTTTTATAGGATCGCCCTGACCTAGAATCCGTCGAGATCCTGGATAGAAAAGGACCGTTCTCCATTTTCGCATGCACGATATCAAGAAAGTGCGTAGAGTTGTATTTATTTTATACAACTCCAGCACCCTCATGAGCCACGAATGCGGCACGGAATCATAGGCCTTCTTATAATCTATCCAGGAAGTCGACAGGTTCTTTCGGTTTCGACGAACCTGTTGGTTAATAGCCATGTCAATGAGGAGTAGCTCCTTAGTACCACGGGCCCCATTCCTACATCCATTCTGAGAGGCGACCATAATAGAATTTTGATTAATGTGTTCATTAATCTTCTACCTCAAAATGGACGTAAGAATTTTATAAATTGTTGGCAGACAGGTGATAGGTCTATAGTGTTTGGGGTCCGCAGTACTACCAGATTTATGGAGCAGATGGGTTATGCCTGTTGTCATGAATTCTGGAAGCGATCGAGATAATAAAGCACATTGAAATTGAGATGCTAAGCAAACGTGCGAGCTAGGTAACCATTTATACCAGAAATTGTGCAGTCCATCCGGGCCTGGAGATTTCCAGTTGGGTAAGGAACGAACTGCACAAACTACGTCTTGGTAGTCAATGGTTACTTCATTCATATCAGGTATAAGCTCACACGAACGCTCAACATCCTCCATCCACGCGCCTTCAGAGTGAGTGACAGGCACGGACCAGATGTTGTGCCAAAAAGAAATCATGGCTTCATCATCCGGCCGATGCATATCAGTATCACTCTGATACGATCGCTCCCAGGATGCATAAACACGTCGTTGATCTCTCTCGAACATGCGGTTCTGAGTAAAGCGATCGACTCGCACTCTATACCTTCGAATACGATTAGCCCATGCACAAATTTTCTGCTTCAGGAAGTCGATGCGCTCTGTGACACATGAAATATAATTTTGAGGACTAATACCAGTCCCCAAGAATGCACGTTTCACAAAGCGCATGACCCTAGGGCGCATGTTGCCCTCCCTAAAGCAGCTGAGCTTACCGATGAGTACCCTAGCCTCACTGATACGACGCTCAATCCTACACTGCCAGGCTGGTACAGCCAGGCGAGGGCGTGTTGCTGTGTCAGTATTTGGAAATTTGACATGAGCAACACGACAAGCTGTAATAGCCGCACAGTACAGGATCGAATGAGTATCAGTCAGGTCTTCACTACTATCAAAGTAATTTGGTAGTAGCAAATCTAAAGCACACATCAGCGCCCTATTTTTTTTGTGCATGGGAAAACGTGGAAGCCGAGGTCTAAGGTGAACCAAAGTCGATCGAAATTCCCGAACTACATCTTCAAGAGTACTCCTCAATATATCATTGTATTGGGGACTTACAGTAGTAACCATATCATCTCCACGATCACTATCAGCAACGCCAGCTTGCAATCTGGCCGCGGCAGAAGCTTGAGTTGCCGCCTGCGATGCAGTAGTAATGATACGGTTACGTTGCACCTCTGTACGGAGCCGATCAAGTACCGAGTCATCCAACAAGTGACCCCGTTGAATGGCTCGCACCTGATCCGACAGTCGTTGAGCCGAAACGTTGATTGATGGTTCGAGAGCCTGAAACAGAGAAAGCATCCGAACACGATACGCAGTAAGATTAGTTCCTGCCTCTGTTGCCTCAAAATATGCGCGCATGACATTTTCATTGATGGAAGTTGTCCATCGCATGCGCTGCACTCCACCGGGAGCGGGGGCCCTGACCGGAGCTGTTTATTATTATTACTTATAATAAAACTGTTAACGATCCAATTCTGTACATTGAAAAGAAATAGAAAAAAATACCACCAGGGGTCTTCTTAAACGAAACAGATACCAAAAATATAGTTTTTGAATTTTTTGTCTGTCTGTCTGTCTGTTGTCCGCGTTTCACACAAAAACTACTAAACGGATTTTGATGAAACTTTTTTTGTTATACAGCTATTGGTCCTCGCCAACATATAGGCTATAATTTATTTTAAAGATCGTAATATCTGATGTGGAACCATAGCAGTCCAGCCAAACTATGAGAGATATAAAAATACCGTCTTAAGGACAATTGTTAAACGTGATGGGCACTTTCTATTGACGTACAAAGTTTGAAGGTCTGGTTCACCTGATGTGGAACCCAAGCAGCCAGGATAAACTATATGAGATACAAACATGGCGTTTTAAGAAAAGTTGTTTCACGTAATGAACATTTTCTATTGACGGAAAAATATCGAAGGTCTGGCACACCTGATGTGGAACCCTAGCAACCCAGCTAAACTATAAGAGATACAAATATAGCATCTTAAGAGAAGTTGTTCAGCGTGATAAGTATTTTCTTTTAACATACAGTCTTTACTAATATCTATACTTATAATAAAACTGTAAACGATCTAATTCTGTACATCTATATATTCTATATCTTCTTTACTTATAATAAAACTGTAAACGATCCAATTCTGTACATTGAAAATAAATAGAAAAAAAATACCACCAGGGGTCTTCTTAAACGAAACAGATACCAAAAATATAGTTTTTGAATTTTTTGTCTGTCTGTCTGTCTGTTGTCCGCGTTTCACACAAAAACTACTGAACGGATTTTGATGAAACTTTTTTGGTTTACAGCTATTGGTCCTCGCCAACATATTGGTATACTTATAATAAAACTGTAAACGATCCAATTCTGTACATTGAAAATAAATAGAAAAAAATACCACCAGGGGTCTTCTTAAACGAGACAGATACCAAAAATATAGTTTTTGAATTTTTTGTCTGTCTGTCTGTCTGTTGTCCGCGTTTCACACAAAAACTACTGAACGGATTTTGATGAAACTTTTTTGGTTTACAGCTATTGGTCCTCGCCAACATATAGGCACACCTACGACACTCCATACTACGACCCCCGCATAATAACCTTCTACTACTACGTAACTGACATAACGTGTGTACACGCGTCAAATGTGTGCGTCAACGATTCAGGGATGACATCCGCCGTAGCACACTCCGGAGCTAGTGGTACAAAATATATCGACTAGATGGCGTGTGCCGCGTGCGTCACGAAATAACTTTGCAAGAGCGTCCCAATTTATTATTTACGTATGTTTATATTATGTCGGGTATGTTCGGAAGCAATCATTTTACAAGCTTTTTTCAGTACAAAAGCGATTGTCAAAAGGCCGTGTGAATGGCACAATGTACTTTGTATTGAAATCTTCAGAAACGCACCTGTCGTACGGTACTAACTAATTTAATAAAAAATGAAATGAATCCAACAAATAAAATTGTCTTTAATTATCACTACATAGTATATATATGCCTATGCCCAGCAGTGGGCGTCGTTCGGCTGACATGATGATGACATAGTATAAAACAAAGTCGCTCTTCGCTTCTGTCTGTTTCTAAGCTTTTTATTATTTGACACAAAACAAAAATGATAAATAGTTTCTTCGTAGTGTAAACTTCCAAACATATAGTTTTATTGCTTAAATAATGTGCATGTTAAGCCAAACGGCCTATACATCGTGCACAAAGTCCTTTGTCAGCCAACACACCACGTAAAAGGAAATTGTTAAGTGACTTATAAACAGAGTGCAAAAGACGAAAAAATTTGGATACTCAGCAAGAATTTGCATCTCAAAAAGATACCAATATGTCCTCTCAATTACAAAAAAATATCAATTTTCAAACCCGTCTAAAACAAAACAGTCATGGCAATAGAAACACTAAAGATTTACAGTTATTTGCTTTAAATTTATATTGCCAGTCCATTAGCATAAAGAGTCTTAGCAAACGTTAAACATGCCAAGCGAAAGGACGTTGCGCCGAATGAATATCAACATTGATACAAAATTTTCACCTAACGTTTCACAATGTTTAGAGACCAAATTAAAATATTAAAAGACTCAGAAAAATACTGCATTATTTGCGCTGACGAAATTTCATTAAAACGGTACTTATATCATCAAATTAACGAGGATAAGATTATAGGTTTTTATGAGATTGACGGGACACAAACTGGAGAACCAGCAACGCAAGCTTTTGTAATCATTGCCAGAGTTATACATTAAAATTGGAAACAACCAATCGCATACTGTTTTTTGGCTCAAAGCAAAAATTACAAAGAACTTAGTGCGTGGTTAGATCATGTTATTTCACAAATTTTAAATATTGGAGTTCATGTAATGTAGCCTTTGTATCAGATCAAGGCTCAAATTTTTTAAACATGGCTAATGAAAGAAATGTGACTGTTGTCACAGTCACAGACTGTAGTAAGCCATACTTTTTATTGAAGGAAAAATAAATACTATATTTTTATAAATAAATAAATCATCATCATCATCAGCCATTTAATGTCCCCACTGCTGGGGCACTGGCCTTCCTTATGGATGGATAAGAAGAATGGGCCATGACCCACCACGCGGGCCCAGTGCGGATTGGTGGGTATTAACGACTGCAAGTGCAGCCGGGACCAACGGCTTAACGTGCCTTCCGAAGCACGGAGGAGCTCGAGATGAAAAGTTTTTTGGTCACCCATCCCGTGACCGACCATTGCGAAAGTTGCTTAACCTCAACGATCGCAGGCCAAGTGCGCTATCCACTGCGCCAAATACTATATAAATATATATTTAATGCAAACATTATTACTCTTGGTCATATTTGTTTCCCTGAGACTTTCGTTTTAAAGACTTTTTGAGCATCAATATTTTTTTTTGGCAGAGGTGACATATCAGCCTACTTGGGGTTTCCTATTACCGACGATTCCAATAATCTTCGTTTCTTAGCCTCTGATTTAAAGTCAAGCCGCAACTTCCTTTTCCGGGGTGAATTTTCACTTAAAATCTGTGTTTTCTGCACTGAGTGTGACACCTGTGAAGTACTTGTACTTGGGATTTCTGTTGATGTTTGAGATTTGCAAGTACTCTAAAAGGCTATTATCAGTTTGAGTAAATTTTGATGTAAATACGAGTACCAGATGAGTCTTCTGGCTGCAGTAATAATAGGGTAGGGGCTGCATTTTTTTTAGACACTCTTTTTGCGCGGTCAGAATTAGGGAAATGAAGTTCGCAAACAAAATAACTAGTATGAAGTGTCTCCACGCTCGGAAAAATTGTGCAGAAGCGAGATAGCAATGAGAAAACGACGCGCGCGGGATCGAGACCGATTTTGCAGATTAGGCAAAAAATCACAAAATCACTTCGTATTAAAAAACTACAGCGATTTAAAAAAATGCTTCTATACGATCCTAAATATTATTGGTGTTCACTAATTAAACCAATTTCCAATAGCGTAAGTAACCCTATTTAAGAATAATCTACAATTTTCGTATTTTTAGAGGTCTTTTCGAAAAGAAAAAGTGTCAAGACAAAATCATAAAATCGTGTTTTTGAAACTATACGAATGTTCAGTACACCCCTGCCTAGACCCGCGGAATCGGCATGGCGCAGTGGAAGGTTATCATGAATATAGACTCCGGACAAAAAACTAGGTTTCAGCGGGGATGTAAACTGAACAACTGGACTGCGATACACAGCGGAGAGAATGTTAAGTAAGGTGAGGCTACATACGGGTCCGTGTGTCGAACGTCTCCAAGGCAGAAGTGGTGTAAGGGAGCGCGCGCGCCCCTGGGGTCCTTTCTTCGTCTTCTGCAGACCTTACCAACTCGTCACCTCACTCACAACACATACAACACAGCGTTCCCAAGACTGGGCGCTTCAACAATAGATACACAATAACACACGGAGGAGCTTTTTGTCAAGATATATATTGCCCCTGCAACAACGCGTGGTGGACAATTATCTTTCTTTCAAAACTCCGCGACCAGCCCGATGGATGGCGTCAAAACCTTGGTCGTACAAAACGGGATCACATAGATAATTTAAGATTCAATTCAAATTCGATATGCCAGGCATATTCAACGCGAGCGATTTTTAACAAATTCAGCAAAATTAATCCGACATCTTGTACCAGAATTTCAATCAAGTGTCACTGTCAACTTCAAGTGACAGCTAAATGTCAGTTTGACGTGACATTAGAGACGCGTTCAGAAACGTCGATCTTTTCCGAACATCCCCCCGCCCCGGACCGTTAAGAACGGTACGTCAATCTACGGGTAATCGGGAGAGCCCACTAACTGCTCTCTTCAAAACCGAATCTCGAACCAAAACCTCAGCAAAACGAGGAACTCCGTCAGTTCCGGGGTAGAGTTTAACAATGCGCCCCCTTCGCCAACATAGGGGCGGCAGGTTAGCATCCTTAATCAACACGAGGTCGCCAGTCTGGGGTGGGGTGGTTTTATCTGTCCACTTCACGCGCTGTTGCAGGATATGCAAATACTCCATCGACCAACGTGCCCAGAAGTTTTGGGACATCTGTTTCAAAAGTTGGTATCGCGACAAACGATGGGATCCTACATCCTGAATAGGATATTCAGGCAAAGCCAAAAGGGGCTGTCCGATCAAGAAATGACCTGGGGTCAACGCTTCCAGGTCATTCGGGTCCGAAGACAACGGGCACAAGGGTCGCGAGTTGAGGACGGCCTCAATTTTACAAAATACCGTATCAAGTTCCTCAAACGTGAGAATAGTTTCTCCAATCACGCGACGCAAGTGTGTCTTGGCAGCCTTTACACAAGCTTCAAAAATTCCTCCCCAGGTCGGACAAGCTGGAGGGCTAAACTTCCAGATTATCCCACGCCGGGAGAGGGTGGTTCCAATGTCTATTTTATTATCAACAAAAAACTTAACTACTTCCTTAAGATAATTACACGTTCCCTTATAATTAGTACCACAATCGGAACGTATCAATGACGGCAGTCCTCTACGGGAAACAAATCTGCTCAAGGCGGCGACAAAGGCTTCGGTAGACAATTCCGAGACAATTTCCAAGTGGACAGCCTTGGTGGACAAACACACAAACACGCACAAGTACGCCTTATAGGTTTTAGCATTACGCAGTCTCGAAGCCTTTACAGTAAAGGGACCGGCGAAGTCGGTGGCGACTCCGGCAAAAGCTCTACATTCCGTGACGCGATCAGCAGGCAAATCACCCATCTGGGGCTGCATGGTCGCGGCCTTCAATCGATAACAAGGCAGGCAACGGAAAACCACAGTGCGAATGGCTCGACGAGCAGACAAAATCCAAAATTCACGCTGCAAAATGGCCAACAAAGCATTACAGCCAGCATGTTGTGCATTCACATGGCGATCTGTTATTATCAGTTGAGTCAAATGTCCGGCTTTAGGTAACAAAAGGGGGTGACGAGCTCCATACGGCAGGTTCGCATTTCGAAGTCTTCCGCCGACTCGCAAAAGCCCACTCTCGTCCAGGAAGGGATTCAATCGCGATACCGCGCCCTTCAACTTGCGACGGCCTAAACGCAAAATTTCAATCTCGGACTCAAAACTATCAGCTTGTACTCTCCGGACCCAAAACAAGAGCGCGTCCCTACGCTCGTCCGGAGTGAGAACCGACGAATCACGCCTCGCGCGTGGGTTTCTGCAATTGTACACAAAACGTCTGATCCAAGCGGTAACACCAAGCAGCTTCTGTAAGGAGCTGTACCGATCCAACAACAAATCCTTTTCCCCGGCGGGGTTAGTCTCCAGGACGCATGCCCGCATATCAGGAACGGCTACGTTCGACAACGCTGGAGAGGGCGGCCACTCCGACTCAGGCCGCATCAACCACTGTGGGCCCCACCAGAGGGGGTGGTTAATTAGGGTTGGGGCTACACAACCCCGAGACGCACAATCCGCGGGATTCATGGTTCCCGGCACGTGTCTCCAAATCAACTCGATGTCGGAATTACAAATCTGCGACACTCGATTGGCCACAAACACGTCCAAGGTGTGCGCCGGAGCCTTCAACCAACAAAGGACGACCTGACTGTCCGTCCAAGCATAAACCTCTTGTATCGCAATAGATCGACCTAATGTGAGCCATACGTGGTTCAACAAACGCATTAGGAGGGCAGCTCCACACAATTCCAACCTCGGGATCGTATGACGAGTCCGAAGGGGAGCGACTTTGCTTTTCGCTATCACCAGATGCACAGCAACAACTCCGTCAACAGTAACGGTGCGGAGGTACACGGCCGCAGCAAATCCACGTTCGGAGGCATCGGAAAAGCCGTGAAGAGTAACTTTACAATTTTCAGAAGGGAGGAATAGCCTCGGCAAATGCACTTCATTAATCTCGGGGAGGGATGAAACGAAGCTCGACCAATCTCGGAGTAACTCGTCCGAGAGGGGTTCATCCCACGACACACCCGAAGCCCATAACCGTTGCAAGAAACACTTGGCCATAAACAGCACGGGGCAAATCCACCCATTGGGGTCAAAGGTACGTGCGACAGTAGACAATACTAAACGCTTGGTCCAGACTTTCGGTGGTCGTAAATCCACACAATAAGTGAACGTGTCAGAGACCGGTTTGTACTGTACGCCAAGGACGGTCACCACATGGGGATTATCAACATTTTCGAATAGGTGGGGGTCCTGCTGGTGCTCTTCGGGCAAACCTACCAGTACATCAGGCGAGTTGGATATCCATTTCCTCAACTCGTAACCTCCCGACTTCAAAAGGGCGGTGAGTTCGTCTCTCAGGACAATCGCCTCTGAGACAGATGAGGCGCCCGTGCAAATGTCATCCACATAGACGTCACTGGCCAAAATGGCGGAGGCGCGAGGGTATCTCAAGCGCTCCTTCTCGGCCAACTCCAACAAAGAACGAATCGCAACAAACGGGCTCGAAGCCAAACCGTACGTATTCGTATTCAATTCATAAATCAACAAGGGGTCCCTAGGACTCTCTCTCCACAAAATCAATTGGTACCTCCTATCCTCTGGATGGATGACCGTTTGTCTGAACATCATCCGGATGTCAGTCATAAATACAATTTGGTGCCGCCGGAAGTTGGTCAAAATGTCTGAGATCTCCGTGTGCAGCTTGGGACCTACATGCAGACACTGGTTCAAGGACGCTCCAGTAGAGGTGGGAGCCGAACCGTCAAAGACCACCCGAATCTTTCCGGATTTCAAAACGGCGTGGTGCGGCAAAAAGAAGTGCTCAACGGAGCGCCAATCCAAATCGCTCACGGACATGTGCCCTAACTCCTCATACTCCCGCATGAATTCAACATACTTCTGGCGGAAGACCGGATCCTTGCTCATGCGACGCTCCATCGCCACTAGCCTACGTTCCGCTAGCGGTCGGGATTCGCCCAGAGGAGGTCGGCCGGCACGAAAGGGGAGACGGGTGATCAAACGACCAGAGCGGAGGCGACCAGTGTTATTCTGGTAATACAACTCGCATTCATCCGCTACTGGGTCAACCCGCGGGGCTGGTGGAGGTTCCTCAACCTCCCAAAACTTCTGCACCACTTCGGAGAGAGACGCATTAAAAACAAGACCGCGATCCTCATCAAGGGAATCCAAAACGCGGCGAGCAGGGCCCATCACAACTGTACCGAGTGTCGTCTGCAGAGCTACCAAGCCATCTGGCTGCAAAACTCGCTTCCCCGTCAACAAAACTCGCCCCAGGACATCGGCTCCAAGGAGAGCATCAATCGGGCCTGGGCGGAAGAAATTTGGATCGGCGAGTGGGGAATCAGACACCAAAGACAACATACTCGGTCCCAAGTCAACTGAAGGTTGACGGCCAACAACTGTGTCCAACACAATCGCCGAGGTCTTAATGCCTGGCGTGGACTTATTACGTGATGTAAATGTGAAGTCAACATGCCCTAACAACCCGGGGACTTTCACATCGCCAACACCTCTCACGCCTTCCGTGTGGGGGTGCACCTTGAGGCCCAACCGCCTAACTAACCAAGATGACACAACACACCCCTGAGCACCGGAATCCAACAAGGCGCGAACTTCCACAAGGTCGCCATTCAATCCCCTGACAAGCACAGAGGCCGTGGGCAACAAAACGGTCTCGGGAGGGGTGGCTACAATCGACCGTAAACACGTTGATTGCTAGTATGTGGGGTCCCCAGACGTCCCCCCATGGTAAGGGGGTCGCTCATAGCGATCCAGTGGGTCCCAATCTCCCACATACTGCCTACGTCCAATTCGCCCGGTATCAGGCGGGTTATATCTCCCGGCCCCTTGAAGACGGGGCGGGCGCCGCTCCAAACGCGGGTATTCGGCGAGCGGCGGCGAGAATCGGTGCCTATCATCCACCGTGTACGTCGCCCTATAGTCGCGGGGGCACGGTGACCGATTTTCAGAGGGGGGGTCCCGGGGACCCCCGGCTGTGCGAGGCTCAACACGTTGCGGGGGGCTTCTACGACCTCCCGCAACGCTCGCAAAATCGAACCCCCTAGTTGGGGACCGATTTCCCATGGGGGGGTCCGTGGGACCCCCGCCCGTGCGAGGCTCAAAACGTCGCGGGGGGCCTCTACGACCTCCGGCAACGCCCGCATAACTCATCCCCATCCTTGGGGATCGGTTTCCCATGGGGGGGTCCCTGGGACCCCCGCCCGTTTGGGGGTCCAAACGTGGCGGAGAGCGTCTGGGGCCACTCTGGTGGCCACTAGAACTGCTGCGGGATGCAAACACCGCGGGGGGTCCGAGACCCCCACCCATACGCGGTGATCCTGCAGCGACGCGCTGCGGCGCTCCGCCGCCCTCTGGGCTGTTCATGCAGAGGAGGGGATGGTGGTTGCCCTTACAAAAGCGGCATGGGTGCGCTTGGGTACATTCGCGCTGCATGTGCAGGCCCAAGCACGAGTAGCACCATGTCCGTTGTCGCGCGATCGCTCGACGGCCTTGGACGCGCTGGTCGAGGAACTTATCACAACGGGTCGTGCTGTGACCCGGTTCCCGACAGTACAAGCAGCGGGCGGTCTCCTGGACGGCGGCATAGCGGCCGGGCGCGCGAGGGGCCATACGCCCCCTACGGGGGGGTCCGGTGGGGGATCTACTCTGTGGCACAGGTCGTTCGGGTCCCATAGGACCGGCCAGAGAGGAATTATCTGCCAGTCTACTTTCTCCTTCCAGGAACGTCAAGAGGTCCGAGAAGGGTGGCAGATAAGTCGCACTATCCCCACCATACTGCTGCTCAAAACGGACCTTAACAGAGTCCGGCAACTTTCCCAGGACAATGTGCAGTAACAAAAACGACCACTGCTCCACTGGGAGTTTTAAGTTTTTTAATGCGTTGTAGGCAACCAACAGCGGATTCAACAAAGCCACTCTCAAGTGCATCACGCTGGCAACGCGGGGTAAATTCAAAATGGCGGCCACATGGTTGTCCGCCAGACGTCGTACGTTCTGGTACCGACGGGCAATCAAATCCCTAGCAATAGGGTAGTTTTCATCCGAGGGGGCCAAATGTTGAACTGATTCAAGGGCCTCCCCTTCCAACACGGATAACAAATAAGCTAACTTCTGGCCCTGGGTCAAATCGTCCCGGGCATGTACAAGACTATCAAAAATATTAATAAAGCCCTCCCAGTCCTCTAGACGACCAGCAAAGCGCCTTAAGTCTAAGGGGGCCAATCTAGCAAAGAGAGGGGGCATACTCTTAGATGTGACCGGGGACGGGCTCGGTTCATTCTCTCTTGCCACTTGCAAAGGTCGAGCCACCTGGGTAATTCTGTCCGCAAAATCATAACACTGGTCCACATCCAAATCGACTTCTTGTCGCATTTCCACATCGGCCTCAACAGTCCTTTCCAAAAATAAGGCATACTGTTCATCAACAACAGCCAAACGTACGGGCAGATCTACGTATCTGTTCAACAAGGCCTCCGTTCTATCCGGTCGATCCAACAACGCAACCGCAGAAGCTAACCACCGTAACTCAGAACGTATTTTGGCTTTAGCAGAGGAGGCCGTCATTGTAACGTCACAAATTTATCAACAAAAAACAACAAATTCAAAATATTCACTATAACACAAAATCTCCAATATTTGGAGGTTATTACTAACCACAAAATTCCAATATTACAACAACAAAGTATTTATAATGACACAAACTCTTAAATATTTGGAGGTTATCAGAAAACAACAAAACTCACTGACTATTGAAATTCACTCAAAATCACTGACTATTGAAATTCACTTGGATATCAACATACAACAAATTAATTTTAATTATTTCAAAGCACAAGTTTCAATGAGTTTCAATGTGTAAACAATGTCTTAAATCATCTAAGTTTCACTAAGTATTGAGTGCAAACTTATTAGCTAACCTTTTATTAGCTATTATTTTAGCAACAAACTTGTCAATATTCACAACTCAAATTTGCTAACAAAACTGAATAATAATTATTATGAGCAAAGAAAGGCATCTGTTTACACTTTGGAACTTCAATACATGACAATTAATTACAAGACATGGAACCAATAACAAAGGAATGCCCTTTACTTTTCAAATGCAAGTTAATTACCATTTACAAGTACAAATTAATCTAGTCCGGACCAGACTGGGTCATCAAAACGGCACTGATTAATACAAAGTTTTGGCGTGGGCCTCTCAGGCCTTCAAGCTACGCTCTTGGCTACCAAGATATGTTCAGTACACCCCTGCCTAGACCCGCGGAATCGGCATGGCGCAGTGGAAGGTTATCATGAATATAGACTCCGGACAAAAAACTAGGTTTCAGCGGGGATGTAAACTGAACAACTGGACTGCGATACACAGCGGAGAGAATGTTAAGTAAGGTGAGGCTACATACGGGTCCGTGTGTCGAACGTCTCCAAGGCAGAAGTGGTGTAAGGGAGCGCGCGCGCCCCTGGGGTCCTTTCTTCGTCTTCTGCAGACCTTACCAACTCGTCACCTCACTCACAACACATACAACACAGCGTTCCCAAGACTGGGCGCTTCAACAATAGATACACAATAACACACGGAGGAGCTTTTTGTCAAGATATATATTGCCCCTGCAACAACGCGTGGTGGACAATTATCTTTCTTTCAAAACTCCGCGACCAGCCCGATGGATGGCGTCAAAACCTTGGTCGTACAAAACGGGATCACATAGATAATTTAAGATTCAATTCAAATTCGATATGCCAGGCATATTCAACGCGAGCGATTTTTAACAAATTCAGCAAAATTAATCCGACATCTTGTACCAGAATTTCAATCAAGTGTCACTGTCAACTTCAAGTGACAGCTAAATGTCAATTTGACGTGACATTAGAGACGCGTTCAGAAACGTCGATCTTTTCCGAACAACGAATCTAGATAAAGGTATGAAGAAATATATATCTTATTACCAGATGTGTAACAACTGTAACCGTCCTATAGTTTTAAATCAAAAAGTCCATACTTTTTCCGAGTAGCGCCTTAAGTCCATTCGACCAATTTCTTTAATCCAATACTTGCACCTAATGAAAGTTAAATCAAATCAATAAAAGATCCTCTAATTTCATAGAATTTAATCGTATCATAACATTTATTATTTGGTCAAACAATTCGTATTGGAATATTTGTTTTCTGTTAATATTAAGTTTGATATCAATCATCTACGATTCAACTGCATATACGAACGCCACTGCAAGGTTATATCGCACGATCCTCAAATCGAAGTTTGCTTACGAAATATAATGACATCGTTGACTTGGTTACATTCTTGTTGACTGATTGACTTACAAGACAACCGACAAACGTGTGACGTTTACTCCTCGGTTTACTATCTCAATGCGGGGGAAATGAATTGGCGGGGGGAGGTGAGTGTCGCTTCTTTACGTTAGTAATATTATAGTATTCTTTGATATAGGTATACTTATAATAAAACTGTAAACGATCCAATTCTGTACATTGAAAAGAAATAGAAAAAAATACCACCAGGGGTCTTCTTAAACGAAACAGATACCAAAAATATAGTTTTTGAATTTTTTGTCTGTCTGTCTGTCTGTCTGTCTGTTGTCCGCGTTTCACACAAAAACTACTGAACGGATTTTGATGAAAACTTTTTTTGTTATACAGCTATTGGTCCTCGCCAACATATAGGCTATAATTTATTTTGCAGATCGTAATATCTGATGTGGAAGCATAGCACTCTAGCCAAACTATGAGAGATATAAAAATACCGGCTTAAGGAAAATTATTAAACGTGATGAGCATTTTCTACTGTCATACAAAGTTTGAAGGTCTGGTTCACCTGATGTGGAACCCTAGCAGCCCAGCTAAAGTATAAGAGATACAAATATAGCATCGAGAAGTTGTTCAGCGTAATAAGTATTTTCTTTTGACATACTATCTCGAATATTATTAATATGAAAGTGTGTTTGTTTGTATGTCCGTCTTTCACGTCAAAACGGAGCAACGGATCGACGTGATTTTTTGACGTGAGGTAGTTTACGAGCTAGAAAGTGACATAGACTAAAATATCACTTTACCTCGGGATAACGTAGTGTAGTACACGCGGGCGAAACCGCGGTCGGAAGGCTATGTTATGTAATTTTTTAATGTGCTAATATGTATCATAGCATTCATAGCGCTGTACTAATATATATTAAACTAGCTTTCCGCCCGCGGATCCGCCCGCGTGGACTTCACGACCATATCCCGCGGGAATGTGACATTTTTCCGGGATAAAAAGTAGCCTATGTTCCTCTCCAGGCTACAATGTATCTGAGTCCTAAATTTCAGCCATATCCGTTCAGCCGTTTTGGCGTGATTGAGTAACAAACTTCCAAACATCTAAACTTTCACATTTATAATATTACTAGCTTTCCGCCCGCGGCTTCGCCCGCGTGGAAAACACGACGTTATCCCGCGGGAATGTGAAAAATTTTTTCGGGATAAAAAGTAGCCTATGTTCCTCTCCAGGCTACAAAGTAGCAGTGTCCCAAATTTCAGCCCAATCCGTTCAGCCGTTTCGGCGTGATTGAGTAACAAACTTCCAAACATCTAAACATCCAAACATCTAAACTTTCACATTCATAATATTAGTAGGATAAGAAAATAGGATAAATAAATAAAAAAAACAAAATAGCTTATTAGCCTTGCTTGCTATTAAAAATGCTGCCGAAAGTCACTATTCCACGCGGACGAAGTCGCGGGCACAGCTAGTACTGTCATAATTCTTGTAACTAGTGTGTAAAAAAGCACAACAATTGAAACACGATTGAGACACGATTACTACTTAACGTTAGCAGAATCGGGCCACAGATGGGGCGATCGAGAGTAGGCACCACTACCAACTAAATCCCTCACTTCTTGCTCTCCGCCCGTCTGTTTTAGACACAGCGACTGTGGGGGGGTCGTGGTGAGAAGCACCCCCTGCGCCCGTTTCCGGGCCCCGGCGCGGCCGGGTGATAAGCTAGCCTGCGTTTGGTTAGCTAACTTGCGTTTGGTTACCCGATGGTGGAAAGGGGCTGAAGGAACAAGGTCGTACAGTTGTCTAGCACACTCCCCAAAGTGTATTCTATAAAAATCCGATAGCCACGCTAATTTTCGACGCTGACTGAGGCTCTAAAGTTCCGCCGTAGCTAACGTTGAGATTTCAAGAGCTTCCTGGCACGGTTTCGATAGATTCCAGAAGTTCTAGCTGATACTTAGCATAACCATCCTATATGTGACAACCGTGTACTCCATGCACGGATGAATCTACGCTTTGTATAACAAAAACAGTTGGTCCGGCGTGAAGTACCTTAAGCCCTAGAGCAGACGCCCAGATTCTTAGCAGCACACTTTACATTGGAATCGATGCACTCGCTAAAATTCAGGTTGAATGATGAGTTCAGGCCAAGAAGTTGCAAATTTTCGGTGCAGATTTTCGGTTATCGGCAAGGATAGGATCAAAACCGACCGTTGCGCTGCCTACCAGTGCAGACCTGTTTTATTTTTCTCCGTATTAACCGGCTCCAAAAAGTGGTAAAAAGTGAATTATTCGTGTAAAATTTGTTAAATATATAAAGTTCATATAATTACGCATCGATCAGTGAAAACAGTTTTCAAAAATTCAAATGGAATAAAAAGTTATGTGCAAGTTAAATTTGAAATATATCAAAAACCGTCACCGTACCTGACCTACGACAACTCGCAGCGAGCCCGGCGCGACCGAGTCACCGTGCCTACGCCCCGCGCGCGCGCTGTACCCCCGTACCGTGCTGCGTTCAAACGGGCAAGTGCACTTGCCACTGTGCCTTGTTGTGTAACTAACGTATTATTATGTCTCATACAAAATCCAAGTTTGGTTGCTGTGAGCGGCAAACGACGTCTACGGTCTTTTTGAACTGTCAATCTTGTAAACAGAAGTATCACCTGAGTTGTGTCAATATACAGAAGCAATTGAAGGATTTAACTGAAGATTTCAAGGAAAAATTTATGTGCCCAAGTTGTCGCAGTAAGTTGCCAAAACTTGACAATACTAATACTCCCATAAGACCCAGTGTTCAACCAGTATACGATTACCAACCGGACGAGTCTTTATCGAATAACGTTAACCATAAGCGAGGAGGCCAGCGTATTCAACAGTCTGAAACTATTGCAACATCTGATAATATTAGACAAATCATCAAAGAAGAGCTGGAAAATGTTCTAAATAGTTTCAAAAATAGTATTTTAAAAGACTTTGAGCTGAAAACCAAAGAAGTCCTAGATCGTTTTAATCAGATAGCAGATGCGCTTTCTTTGATTGAATGTCAGCAGGAGAGTCTAGGTGCAGAAGTCAAGTCTAATACTAACAAAATTCACGAATTAGAAACGGAAAATACATCCCTCAAGGAAACAGTAACCGATCTCCAGGCTAGAATCACTCGGATGGAACAACACTCCAGAGCCAGCAACCTAGAAATACAAAACGTGCCTGAATACAAGTCTGAAAACCTCTTTACAGTAGTAAAACAAATTGCTATAGCTACCAATTATAAAATAGAAGACACTGACATACAAGTGTGTACTAGAATAGCCAAAGTTAACAACGATAGTCGACGCCCCAGGTCAATAGTTGTTAAGTTTAACTCTCAAAGAACAAGAGATAACTTTTTGGCTGCCACACTACAGTTCAATAAGAAGAACAAAAATCCTACCGACAAGTTAAATACTAGCTTACTAGGTATCGGCGGCGACAAGAAACCAGTTTTCGTGGTGGAGCATCTATCGCCGGTACAGAAGGCACTACATGCAGCAGCACGTACTAGGGCAAGGGAACTTAATTACAAATTTGTTTGGGTAAGGGGAGGTAAAGTATTCATGAGAAAAACTGACACCTCTGAATACAAATTTATTAAGACCACCCAAGATTTGACTAATCTTGTATAAGTAATTATTTGTTGTATAGTATTCGTATTTGGTCTCTTTGTTATCTAAATTGTTTTACTTTTATTGTGTTTTGTTAACTACTGTTTTAACTGTATGTCAATAGATTGCTTAAATATATACTATCAGAATATAAGAGGACTAAATACTAGTGCGACTGAGGTACGTCAACAAATAAGTAGCAATAACTATGATGTTTATATAATTACAGAGACATGGCTTAAGGATGGTTTTTTTGACAATGAGCTATTTGTGAATGGGTATAATGTGTACAGACGAGATCGAGAGACAACTGCTTCAGCTAAAACTCTAGGAGGTGGTGTCCTGATAGCAGTATCCAACCGACTTATCTCATCACGCGTCACTGAATATGAAAGTGACTGTGAAGACCTTTGGGTTTCAATCAACTCCAAACCTGGTAAGAAATCAGCTACACTTAATATTTGTGCAGTCTACCTGCCGTCACCAGTGACTAATAATAATATAAAAATGTTTACCGACAAAGTCAATTCAGTATTACATACATGCTCTGACCATGAATGTACATTGATTGCGGGCGATTTTAACATGAGCGGTATAGCGTGGCAAAGCAATAATAATGGTGATACTTTAAGCTTGACACCGGTGGGATATGGTAACTGTGAATTATTTCATAAACTCGTAGATTTTCTTATGCTAAATGACTTGAAGCAGTTTAACAACGTTACTAATGAATACAGAAATATCTTGGATTTAGTTGTATGTAACAAGGAACTCCTGGTTGTTGACAAATGTCTAAAGCCTATAAAGAAGATAGATAAGTATCATCCTGCACTAGATATTAAATTAGCATTACACATGGAAACACTTAAGAGATCGATTCCTATAAGGCGTAATAACTTCTACAAGGGTGACTACTCAGCAATAAACGATTTTCTGGGAGCGATTGAATGGGAAAAAGAGTTGGGATCCTACGAAAATGTGAACGATATGATGACTCGATTCTATGAGGTTATACATGAAACTATTACCAAACATATACCCATGACAAGAAGTCGTCAATTATGTTATCCTGTTTGGTATTCGCCACAGTTGATACATCTACTAAAACAAAAGCTGAAATATCGCATAAGGTTTAAAAAATACGCCAATCAATTGGATAAATTGGAATTTGATCACTTAAGAGATGACTGCAGTAAGATGATAAGAGAGTGTTACAATAAATACATAGTGTCAATAGAAGTTGAAATTAAGAAAAACCCAAAATACTTTTGGTCTCATGTTAAAAACTTAAGAAAAAGTTGTTCTTCATATCCTAGTACAATGATTTTAGATAGCAATACGACTTCCGATACTCATCAAGTCCCTGACATGTTTGCGACCCACTTTTCTTCGGTCTACGAAACAGATGACAATGACCTCAGCAAATATATTCCTACTCCAGAATCAAACTCAACTACAAAAGACATACTCAATCCCATTCAATTCAAACCAGACGAAGTTATAAAAAGACTGAAAAAAATTGATACCACCAAAGGTGTTGGTCCCGATAACGTACATCCAATCTACCTGGTAAATTGTGCAAAAACACTAGCCCTGCCCTTATCCATACTTTTTAATAAATCCTTAGAAACAGGCACGTTTCCCGATGCATGGAAACTAGCAAAGATTGTGCCTATCTATAAAAATGGAAAAAGGGAATACGTTTCCAATTACCGACCCATAACAATTCTCTCAATAATGGCAAAGGTCTTTGAATCAATGGTGCATGCTATTATGTATAGGCATATACAAAAGTATATCATTACCGAGCAGTACGGTTTCATGGCAAAGAGGTCCACGAACACGAATTTGGTGCTGTACTCGTCAGAACTGATGGAATCCGTAGATCAAGGGTCACAAGTGGATGCAATTTACACGGATTTCTCGAAGGCGTTTGACAAGGTAAACCACAAAATTCTTTTGGACAAACTTTACTTGCTTGGAGTAACAGATGGCATGCTAGATTGGTGCCGTTCATACCTTGTAAAACGACCCATGACAGTGGTTGTGGATAATGAAGAATCTGAACCTTTTATAGCACATTCTGGTGTACCCCAAGGCTCTGTTCTGGGGCCGCTATTTTTCAACGTATTTATCAACGATATTACCATATGCATCGAACATAGCAAGTTATATCTTTTTGCTGACGACCTCAAGTTAATTATGAAAATGTCATGTGTTGAGGACTCTGTATACCTTCAAGAAGACGTTGATAGACTTCAAAAGTGGTGCACTACCAATAAAATGTTCCTAAACACTTCAAAATGTCACCACATAAAGTTTACCAGAAAACGCAATAAGTATCTCACTGAGTATTCAATAGCTGGTGAAAAACTCGAAGAAGTTACTGTCATTAGAGACCTTGGGGTCTTAATTGATAGTCGACTGCAGTTCGTAGATCACATCGACAAAATTATAAAGGAGGCAAATAAATCGCTTGGGTTTATTCTCCGAAATACAAGAGACTTCAAAAAACCCTCCTCTCTAATTCTGCTATACAATAGTTATGTAAGGAGTAAACTAGAATACTGCAGCACAGTCTGGTGCCCAGACTATAATGTACATAAAAAAAGAATAGAGAGAGTACAAAAAAAACTAGTTCGTTACCTGTCCTACCGTTTTAAAACACCCAGAATACTGTCTTACAATGACAAATTAAGTCATTTTCATCTAGATCCGCTTTACTTGCGTCGTACTCATCTGGATATGTCTTACCTGCATAAACTTATGAACAACCACATTGATAGTCCTATGTTGGTTGATAAGTTTAGATTTAACGTTCCCTCAAGAATACCGAGATACCCCTGCGGACTGTTTAAAAATAAATTCTGTAGAACAAGAATGGGCCGCAGCTCACCAGTTGTTCGCTTGGCTCGTCTGTACAATGATATGTCCAAGAAGTTACCTGATCTGGACATCCATTTTCAAAGTCTTCCGAAATTTATGAACATAGTAAAGACTGACGTACCTTAGGTTTTTTAATTATATATTTTTTTTTAATTCATCTTTCATTTTTAATTTTAAATAAGATGTCTTTTTGTTATTTTTTTAAAAACTACCTACAATAACGCATGTTGTGGTTACCTATAATTGTAAGTGCAGTTAGCTATAAGTAATTTCTTGTTCTGTTTTGTTTATATATTTTTATTACTGTTACTTATGTTGGTGATCCTTTAAATAAATATAAATATAAATATAGATAACAACGGCACCCTGGAAAGTCGGAGTCAGTTAAAACGGACCCCGTTTTACGGTGAATAAACAAGCCTGCAGTTTAGTAGCATTGAAACTGACAACATCGTCAAGGCCTACCGCGTAACTTTATGGATATGAACTTCATACGTTTTTTGGAACTTTAAGTCAATTTAATAAAAAATATAACTGCTATCAGTTTCCTGTTTAGTGACGTCGGGTATTACGATAGCTAGCTGGCAACGTTCAACAGAAAAAATCTATCAAAATAAGGAATTCAAATGACAGTTGAAGCCCAAAGACTGTCGAAAAAACATTCAAAAAGAGGATTCTTGAAAGAGGACGACCAAGTTGAGCAAGAGTGCTGAAAATATCTATCCACCGCAAGCTATTCTGATTTAGAAATCGTCATCCTCAACTTCTGGGAAAAAGGAAAAAAAATCATACCCATGCCTGGCTGGATAAGCGCGATCTCTACTGGCTATTCCGGCCACAAGCACAGCAGTAAAAGAGTGGCTAGGCAAGTCATAACTGCTAAACGATCGCACTTGAATCCATGCAAAATTTATAAAATTGATGGATGTGAATGAAGCGAAAGAAAGCGTCTCTGCCTTCCCCCTTAGGAAACAGCCAAACAGGCGTGAGTAGAGTGCTCGTCAGATAAGTTTCCGCGTGGTAGAAATCGAATACTAATCTTTTCTATAACATTAGAACAAAAAAAATACACTGTAACTAGCGCCAAAAACGCGCCATTCACGCGCAGAGTTATTTGACACACACTCTATATGAATGTATGTTAACAAATAAAGGCACTGTCAATCAAAATATAGAATTTTTACTTAACCTTTAAAAAAAAACTCACGCCGGCGACGCCGCGCCGCGCCGGGTACGTATATCAGCGCGCCGCCGCCGGCTTTAATGGCCACGGCGCGGATCTCTAAGTCGGGGTAGGCTACGATGCGGCCCTCGTCATCTAGAGTGCCCAGCGTTATCGGTCTACCCTCATTGAACCAGAGAATGGTCATAAATATCTTAATACTCACTGCAGTTCTGAAGACAGACGTCATGCCTTGGCAGTTGTAGCCCTGGTGGTCGTGCCAGCTGTAGTCGGGGTAGGCTACGATGCGGCCCTCGTCATCTAGAGTGCCCAGCGTTATCGGTCTACCCTCATTGAACCAGAGAATGGTCAAATATCTTAATACTCACTGCAGTTCTGAAGACAGACGTCATGCCTTGGCAGTTGTAGCCCTGGTGGTCGTGCCAGCTGTAGTCGGGGTAGGCTACGATGCGGCCCTCGTCATCTAGAGTGCCCAGCGTTATCGGTCGACCTTCATCGAACCGGGGAATGGTCACGAATATGCGTGACTTTTGATTACCTGCATAGGAGAGTAGATTATTATTAATAATACTTTACTAACTGACCCATTCGAAAATCTACTTGCAAGACTGTTGGTTTATTTTCTATCCCTTTTTTCCTATATTTTCCAATATTATAAGTACTAGTTTTATTATGACTTGTAGATGCGCTCTTTAGGGATACTTGACTACCCTTCTATCCTTTTCCAAGGTTTGTCTATGGCTAGCGACCATTTACGACTCATAAAACATATTTTTATATTTTTCGTCTGAAGGCCTTAGAATCCAGAGGGCCTACACTGAAACGCAAAACCCGAAACTACGCCCAACTAGCAAAATCAGTTCTTATAGCTATCTTCAAGACTACTTCTAACCTCTCATTAAAAGAAACTTGTAGTATGCTACAAACCTGGATTTGGGCGCAGTAGGAGTATTTATAGGAGCTATTATTTCTGTAATTATCTTATAACCAGCTTAAAGAATGTCGCTAAGCCCTATAACATACTTGAGGAAGCGTTTGCGAAAAGCAATTGCTTCTATAATAATCTAAGACGAAACAATTACAAGCACAAACGCTCTTATTATTATATTATACAAGTATCTTACTAATGCAATATTGTTTATAATGTAATTAGTTAATGTGTTTAGAAGTAAATTTTAAAAGTTAATATTGTTCCTAGTTATTTTGTGATTAAAGTTAAACTGTATACGTAAATACACTTGCTTTTATTATAGAAATAATAATACATTGTAGTAAGTATTTGTAATTAAGTATGTGAGTGAATGGGAGGATGGGGAACTCATTGTTACTGTAAATATGTACAGTAGTTTGGTTAGTTTCACCAATGCCCCTCGAAAATTAGCATATAGTACAATGTTGTAAAAATTTTATTTAATCAAATTCTTATGTAAATTCGCCATGTTTTAAAATTGCTCTGCATTAAGTACTTTGTAGAACCATTATAGGTAAATTAGTGCTTGTAGTAGTTTTAGTCCAGATAACTCTTCTCCATTTTGAAACAAATTAGGGTTCCCTGAAATCTATTTACACTAATGTTTTTATTCACTTTTTTAGGACTAATTTATTAGAATTCATTCATTCATTTGAAATGGTGTTCTTCTTTCGAATGTTGAACTTCTTCACCTTCTGAGTGGTGAGATGAAGAAAAAAAATATTGCTAATAGAATAATATGCAGAACCCTCTGTCAGTTCACCTGAATTAGCACTGGAAGAGCTTTGTTTGCTTTCTGATCTTGTCGGATTTATTCTCCAAATGACCACCTATTCACTAACTTATCATACGTTTTTGTCACTTTTTTTTTGTAACCACCGCTCCTTTTGAATCGTTTCCAATAATTTAAATTTAAATTTAAACTTATTTCCTCAAGAGAATGGAGAAATCAACAAAATGGCAGATGTTTACTAGTTACGGGTCAAACTGAGAACCTTCTTTTTTGAAGTCGGTTAAAATACCAAAACCTTCCCCTAAATGTAACAAATACTTTGTAACAAGTGCAGCGACTCCGTAGCAGTGAAAGGTCGTAGGTTCGAGTCCCATCGGAGCTACTTGTGAGACTTTACGTTTTTTCTAATACTTCATTTTCAATATCAAATACTTTTCTGAAAACCGCATCAAATTTCAATACCGCGATGTGATCACTATCCTATTTGATTATTTTGAAGAGTTCCCTTGTGTATCTCCGAAGTTCAAGGTCTAATTAACAATGAAATTGATATTTATATGATACTTTGTTATTGTTGATCGAAGGACACTACCCATAGGTATCTCTTTTCCAAAAATCAAGAATCATCTCGGTTTATAAACAAAGGAGGTATGCCTAAAGCAAAAACTCGTGCAATGGTAATTACAGTATTTTCAGGATTACTTCAAACCTACTGAACAAATTTCAAAATTTCATCCGTCTTCGAGTAATCGGTGAATATACACAAAAAAATACATACAGACGAACAGAGACCTCCTCCTTTTTGAAGTCGGTTTAAAAGTAATTTACATTATGGTCGTTACTTTTTTAAATAAAATTTCGTTATTCATTTTTGTCTATACTCATATTATAAAGAGGAAAGATTTGATTGTATGTTTGTTTGTTTGCATCGAATAGGCTCCGAAACTACGGGACCGATTTAGAAACGTCTTTCACCATTAGAAAGCTACATTCTTCCCGAGTGACATAACACTGAATAAAACGCGATTTTATTCACCGAGTGAATAAAATATTTTGAATTTGGAACAAGCGCGCATCATATGATTAAGTAGGTAGGTACAAAAAAGTGCAGATAGTACCTACTGGCTGCGGGCTGGGGAACGTATGTAATGTAATGTATGTGATGGTGTCCAATATAAAAAAACGCCAATTTAAGTTATAGTTATATTTAATCCTTTGTTATTATTATTACCAATTATAATTAAAATAAAATTTTATAACTTTATACTTTCTATTTATGTTCTCGCAGTTAATGGTAAAAAGTAGAGTATACAACTCTTGGAAAAAAAATTGTTCTCTGTCCTTGTATCCCTCGCTCCGCTCAGGATTCTACTCTAGAATCCCTCGCTGCCCTCGGGATTCTACTCTAGAATCCTTCGCTGCTCGCGGGATCCAACTTAGTCCCTCGAACTAAATTCCCATTTTTTTCACTTATTGTTTATTCTGCAATTTTTTTTTATTTATTATTTAAGTAAGTACTTACATTCTTTATTCACTCCAAAAAGATATATTTTCATATTAGTCCACCACACCAAAAAGAACATTTCCATCTCATTTCAAACCAAAACGTAATATTTTCCATTTGTCACACCAGTGTAACATTTTCAAATTTTATAATTTGAAAAATTAATATGCCTCAAAATTCAGTATTGGCAATGGGCATAGAATTTATTTTGAAAATCAAATACAGTAAATAAAATCAACTTCTATACAGCGTTTTGCCATTTTCAGAAAAAACCATTTATGATGGAAATTATACTTGTTAATGTGGACCTCCAGAAATACGATATATTGCCTTTGCAAATAGGAGTAAAGCATCAAGAATTAATTAATATTGGATTCCGTGCACATCAGTAATGTTTTAGAAAAACGAGTCAAATCCGTTCAACTAATTTATTCAAATTATTATATTTTTCTTATAAACTAGATCCTGGTAGTCGTAGTAGTTTGGTAAAAATATACATTTACCTTGCATCAACAGGCTTCTCGACTCATACTTAATTTCATACATCGAATGAATATTTCTTTTAGTACTTGGCTTAGGAAAACGTAATATAGCGATATCATGAAATAAAAGTACAGGATGGATAGGTTGAAATTGAGACACAGGCTACTGATAGCTTGCTAGGTGTATTTCACTTATCAAAGATCTTTGTCCAATATACATTTGATCAAAGAAATTGGATGTCGAATGCTTGAAATTGGACGTCAAAGTCGTCCAATTTCTTTGATCAAATGCATATTGGACAAAGATCTTTGATAAGTGGAATACCACCCTAAGTAAACAACCACTTGACACTATCAAGTGGTTGGTTACAAATTGTATGACGTCAGAGCACATAATCTATCGACCAACATGGCGAACAGCGTATTTTACCGGGTGAATAAAAAGCGAAATTTTTAAATAAAGTTTTGTAGGTTTTTATGTTTTAAAATATTAATAAATACATTTTTGGTGTAATAGGACAATTATTAATCGTTTTGGGACACGTATAAAAAAAGGTTCAAGTAGCCTATTCCAATAAAGGGGACAATTCGCATGAACGTTATGGAAACCATTTTAATGAAATTGTGCATGTATTGTATTTAGAAATTTCCGAGCCATATTATGAAATAATTATAAATCTATTATAGTATGATTGTTACAATTACCATACCATTATAGTTAATACGAACCGTATTCATTAAGTATCTAATTATTTGTAATTGTTATTGGACTTCAACCTAAGTAGTTATACGATTGCAAAGATATCTAAACAGGTAACGATTAAAAGTTAATATATTTAAAATCGTAAAGAATTTTCTTTTCGTTTCATGCCAATAGGTTCATTAATAATTAGATAATGCTAATGATACTAAAGTTATAAAAGTGAAAGTAACTTCAATTGTCTTTGAGACATCGATTGAGCTGTTCACGCCTGAAACAAATTTATTACAATTTTGAATTGTGATAGATTGGACTTTTAGACTTCCCCGTAATCATCATATGAATTCGACTCGTAATAATACTACAAATTCCACGCGGATGAAGCCGAATGAAGATATTAGAAGAAGATTATGTAAAAAAATGTTAAAAGAAAATGTAAAATGAAATATTACATTAAAACGACCCATCCTCCAAGTAGCTCCGCCGGGTAAAAGGTCCCGGGTTCGATTATTATAAAAAATATATATTAAAAATTGTATTGTGAATGCAAATAAGTAAATTTAAGATTATGTTTGTTTTTTAATGTAAACGGTACCTATACTTATAAACAATCTCTACTCTACTTTTAGCATAATATTCATGTAACTACAATACTGCTACAGGTATAATCATTCGGGTGTTAAAATGTATATTCATCTATTTATAGGTATTTCGTGCTATTAGTAGATGCACATTTTTGTTAGTACAAAATACGTGAATAGCAAGGTTCAACGTACGGAGACGATAAATATAGTCAGTTTCAAGGTACTATGCTCCAATTCATGAAAACATTTCACGCAGAATTATATCGTGCAATTAATCCATCACTTACCTCGTCTGTAATTAACATCCACATCGATAGGAACGGAGTTTCCAGGAACATAATATCTTCTGTCTATCGCGCTCTGTTTGTCTGCTTCGCTCGGGTATACGAACTCCAATTCTGGCCATTGTCTGACCACTCTGAGCTCTGACTTCTGGCCTCCCAGTCCTGGCCAACAGCAAGCCAGACAGTATGTAAGCAGGAAAAATCTCTCTATCCCGTACGACATCTCGACTTTAAACTGGTCCAATACAGCTGGATCTGTCAAAGGGAAAAGCCGTTTTAGTAGCTATAATAAATAATTAAATAATTAATAAATAACTTCTTACATTCACACCAATTATCTAAGCCCATTTTAATTTTATCAAGAAACTGTATCATGGAAAACTTGATAACGGATAAATATATACTTAAATACTTTTTGTTTGTAAATACATACTTAATATACATAGTAAACACCCAGACCAAGACAAATAGACATGTTCATGCACACAAATATTTGTCTTGTTCGGGAATCGAACCCGAAACCGCTGGCGCAAAAGGTGGGTAGACTACCCCTGCGCCAAATTGGTCGTCTGCTATAAAATATAATTATAATATAATTTAAAAAGTTTTGCAATATTTAATATCCGCATTAACAGCCCTTCTCGGTCTCGTGCCTCCTCTAATATATCCCCTATTTTAATATTTTTTTTTACCCGGGGGAAATGCCGTCGCATACCCCCCCGCCCGGGTAGACGAGGTATGGGGCGAGATATCAGGGCCCCAAGTCTGCTAATTTTAATTTAAATAAGATTCTATTGATATTCAATTGAGACTCAATTACGATTCCATTACGATTAAAACAAATTGGGTATTCTGTAAAAACTTGTACGTCAGCTCAATAGAATCGCAATTGAATCGTAATTGAATCGTAATTGAGTCTCAGTTGGATAGTTAATGGTGTTGCCTACGGGTATGTATCATAATAACTACGGTCGATTCGACTATGGTCGAAATAACTACGGTCAAAAGACCTACTGTTCAAAATAACTATTGGTCGTTACACCTATTTTTAAAATAACTAATGTACGAAATCACAACTGGTCATCTCACCTACGAACAACTCACCTACGGTTATTTCACCTACGGTTGATTACGGTCATTTCACCTACGGTCAACTCACCTACACGGTTTATTAAGTTTAAAAATAGTGACTCATGTACAGACACGAGCAATAATATTATGTATACAATACAACATAGAACTTTGTCCTGTAGCGTTCCAAAAGAAAACGATCAGTGTCATAGAAGTCATTCAATATTGTAATATGATAATATAGTCCTATGTTGTATACATATTATTGGTCGTGACTGTATTGCTGTTAGGTGCGAGGAGCGAAGCGACGAGCATGTTAGGCTTACATGAACATACCGCGCGAGCCGAGCGAGCGAAGCGAGCGTGCCGCGGCAGCGGCCGGCAAAGCGCCAGAAACGACTATATACATATTCCCATTTCCTATTAAACTGAAGTAGGAGGTAGGGGGGGTGTATAAAGTCGATTCTGGCGCTTCGCCGGCCGCTGCCACGGCACGCTCGCTTCGCTCGCTCGGCTCGCGCGGCGTTTTGGTCACTGTTCTAACCTAACCTAAAACGTCTGTTACATTTTGTTGGGTGGCAGGGGGCTTCGTCCCCCGAGCCCCCTTGGCGGGGGGCTTCGCCCCCTGTCCCCCCTTTTGTTTTACCGAAAGATATAAAAATTTGAGCAAAAAAAATAAAAAAAATATTTTTATATGTCCATCGGATGCCTCCTAGGTATCTCTGGGGTACCATAGGGGATCGAAAATTTTGTTAGATTTCAGCTATGACGCACCGTTTTCGAGATATTTGCATTTTTATAAAATTCATTCTTGAAAATTCCCCGCTTCATACTAAAACAGTCAAAAATTTTATGTTTGCGACACCCTAACCAAAAAAACAATCCAACGCGCCTAAATCCATATAATAAACTTTCCAATTCATAAGCTTGTTGTAGGCGAGTCGTTCATAGTCGAAACAACCAGTAGATGAAATGAACATTAGGCCAATCGTCCGTTAGTTGAATCAACTGTAGTTCAATCAACCGTAGGTGAAATTAACAGTAGTTGAGTCGTTCAATAGTCATTACGAAAATATGTGAATCGATCGTAGTTATTTGGACCATAGTCGTAATGACCGTAGTTATTATGATACATACCCCATTGAGAGTACTGTCAAACAAATGTCAAATGAGAGTAGAATACGATTGTAATACGATTGAAGAGCAGACTAGCAAATATTCCGATGGCAGTTCAATGGCAGTTCAGTCGTATACCATTGGTCTTAAGTTAGTAGCAGAATACCAAAAATGTCAAAAACCGCTATTGAGATCCAATTAAGATTCAATTGAACCATTTGTAAATTAGCAGGGCCCCAAGTCTGCTAATTTTAATTTAAATAAGATTCTATTGATATTCAATTGAGACTCAATTACGATTCCATTACGATTAAAACAAATTGGGTATTCTATAAAAACTTGTACGTCATCGTAATTGAATCGTAATGGAGTCTCAGTTGGATAGTTACCTTCGGGTATGTATCATAATAACTACGGTCGTTTCGACTATGGTCGAAATAACTACGGTCAAAAGACCTACTGTTCAAAATAACTATTGGTCGTTACACCTATTTTTAAAACAACAAATTTTTAAAATAACGGTTTATTAAGTTTAAAAATAGTGACTCATGTACAGACACGAGCAATAATATTATGTATACAATACAACATAGAACTTTGTCACACTGTAGCGTTCCAAAAGAAAACGATCAGTGTCACAGAAGTCATTCAATATTGTAATATGATATAGTCCTATGTTGTATACATATTATTGGTCGTGACTGTATTGCTGTTAGGTGCGAGGAGCGAAGCGACGAGCATGTTCGGTTTACATGAACATACCGCGCGAGCCGAGCGAGCGAAGCGAGCGTGCCGCGGCAGCGGCCGGCAAAGCGCCAGAAACGACTATATATATATTCCCATTTCCTATTAAACTGAAGTAGGGGGTAGGAGGGGTGTATAAAGTCGATTCTGGCGCTTCGCCGGCCGCTGCCGCGGCACGCTCGCTTCGCTCGCTCGGCTCGCGCGGCGTTTTGGTCACTGTTCTAACCTAACCTAACCTAAAACGTCTGTTACATTTTGTTGGGTGGCAGGGGGCTTCGACCCCCGAGCCCCCTTGGCGGGGGGCTTCGCCCCCTGTCCCCCCTTTTGTTTTTCCCAAAAGATATAAAAATTTTGAAATAACAAAAAATTTTTGAGCAAAAAAATTAAAAAAAATATTTCTATATGTCCATCGGATGCCTCCTAGGTATCTCCGGGATACCGTAGGGGATCGAAAATTTTGTTAGATTTCAGCTATGACGCACCGTTTTCGAGATATTTGCATTTTTATAAAATTCATTCTTGAAAATTTTGCAAGTCCCCGCTTCATACTAAAACAGTCAAAAATTTTATGTTTGCGACACCCTAACCAAAAAAACAATCCAACGCGCCCAAATCCATTTAATAAACTTTCCAATTCATAAGCTTGTTGTAGGCGAGTCGTTCATAGTCGAAACAACCAGTAGATGAAATGAACAATAGGCCAATCGTCCGTTAGTTGAATCAACTGTAGTTCAATCAACCGTAGGTGAAATTAACAGTAGTTGAGTCGTTCAATAGTCATTACGAAAATATGTGAATCGATCGTAGTTATTTCGACCATATCAAAATCAAAAATCAAAATCAAAAATCATTTATTCATTTTAGGCTTATACAGCACTTGTGAACGTCAATGAAGCTACGCTATCGGTTCGCAAATCCTACGGCGGGAGGCCTTGTAACGAGAAGAACCGGCAAGAAACTCGCCAAGGGCTATTTTTTTCTCCCTGTCATATTTCATACAGAGTCGTCAAATTGAAAAGTGACTTTAACATAATATAATATGTAAAGTCACTTTCCATCACAAATTAATCTTAAGTTTAAAAACAAAATAAAAAAACCCGGTAATCATAGCAGTAAATAGTTTTCAATAACTAAGAAATAGACATCCAAAAGGTAGTTTCTTTAAAATACACACCAACCAAAAACGTAGCAAATAAAATAATAAATATAAATGCCAAACAAGGGTAATAAAACTTTGAATAGTTTAAGAACATAAGAGTCAATAATAAACAGTGCCATACAAGCCACGATAAAATAAAACTAATAACAATAAAACATTAAAAATCTGCATATTTTGAGACAAGAAGCCAGGAGCAGACCCATCCCACTGGTGGCACTCGTTCACGAGCATGACGCATGAACCAGCCATCGCTTCGCTCAACCATATTTTAGGGAACGTAACGACCCGCCTCACACGACACCACCGCAGAAATGTTTACAGAGAGCATGACATACTCAAACTTCTCATCTCAAGACGCAGAAACCAATATAAGAATGTACCCAGTATTAATAATTTTGTAAAACACGACTCACAATTAACTAGAGAAAAAATCCTTCTCAGCTTATGACCAAGTTGCTTTGTCATTTAAGTAATCACTTACAGTATAGTAGCCCTTCTTGAGGAGGCAATTTTTTATATGATTCTTAAACTCTTCAAAGGGTAACTCCAAGATATCACTTGGAATCTTGTTAAAGATGTGTATACCTTGACCCATGAAAGACCCATGTACCTTCTCTAATCGGTACCGAGGCATTGAAAGTTTATCCCTATTTCTTGTATTGTAACCATGCAAAATGCCATGTTTAGTATACAAGTTAATATTACGACGCACAAAAATAATACAATTTAATATAAATTGAGATGCAGCTGTCAGTATACCAATTTCTTTGAACTTCTCCCTAAGAGAAGTTTTAGAGCTTAGTTGATAAATGGCCCTTATTGCTCGTTTTTGCAGAATAAATATAGCATTAGTGTCAGCTGCTAATCCCCACAAAAGAATGCCATATGACATGATGCTATGAAAATAACTAAAGTATACAGTCCTAGCAGTTTCTATGTCAGTTAACTGTCTAACTTTTCTAATAGCGTAAGCTGCAGAGCTGAGCTTACCAGCTAATGCAGCAATATGCGAATGCCACTGAAGTTTTCTGTCTATAGTTACACCCAGAAAGACTCTTGATTCAACTAAATCTAATTTTTCATTATTTATTACAATTTCTACGGGTGGAGATTGTACATTTGGTAAAGAGAATAGAATGCATTTCGTTTTCTTTGCATTAAGCTGTAGATTATTAAAACTAAACCAACCACTAAACCTTTGTTTACATCGTCAAAATTAGATTGATTTCTGTCAATGTTAAATATTAAGGAAGTATTTTCAGCAAACAAGACAATCTCACATAAGCTATTTGCAAAGAAAGGTAAATCGTTAATATAAACCAAAAACAAGAAAGGGCCCAAGATAAACCCTTGAGGTACACCTAGCTTTACATCAGAACCCATTGATTTCACCCCATTTATATCAACTGTCTGAGTTCTGGAACTAAGATACGAGTGTAATAGTTTTTGGGCATTATTTTTTACACCGTAATGATTTAGCTTCAACAGCAGCGTCCGATGATCTACACAGTCAAAAGCTTTGGACAAGTCGCAGAATATGCCAAGAGCATTCTGCGACCCCTCCCAGGCCCCAAAGACATGCTTAAGAAGTGCAACCCCGGCATCAGTAGTAGACCTACCCTTCGTAAAACCGAACTGTTTGTTATGCAAGAGGTTATTTAAAGTAAAAATAATGAGTTAATAATTGCTCCAGTATTATTTTTTCAAAGATCTTACTCAAGGCGGGTAAAATAGATATTGGTCTGTAATTACCTGGGTCTTAGTCGTAATGACCTTAGTTATTATGATACATACCCCATTGAGAGTCCTGTCAAACAAATGTCAAATGAGAGTAGAATACGATTGTAATACGATTGAAGAGCAGACTAGCAAATATTCCGATGGCAGTTCAATGGCAGTTCAGTCGTATACCATTGGTCTTAAGTTAGTAGCAGAATACCAAAAATGTCAAAAACCGCTATTGAGATCCAATTAAGATTCAATTGAACCATTTGTAAATTAGCAGACTTGGGGCCCAGACTTGGGGCCCAGGAATCTCCTAAAACTGTTGCCTCCCCTTGTTGGGTGAGACATCAGTAGGTACACCTACTAAGTTTTGAATTATGTTTTAACGTACTCGAGCAGTATTTTTAATGATCACAGGGGGTCATATTTATAAATAAGAGGTTTATACGCCGAGAACATATTATTTTCATGAATATGGAACTTAATTTCGAAACATTTGAAAAAGTCAACCCGCCTTCCAATTAGTTCCAGCGGGATTCTAACCCGCAGTCTTGGGGCGCTTGTGCACTACACTGAATTATACCGTCCCGGAAAAAAACGGATGCTTGTATTTTTATAATAAATCATTTATAATAGTAAGAATTTATTTATTTCGTGTAGTTTCAATGTTTCAAACCCTAAACTACACGAAATAAATAAGTTATATTATTAATTTATCAAAATACAAGCATCCGTTTTTTTCCGGGACGTAAATTCAGTGTAGTGCACACGCGCCCTTTCACTGTCCGAGCGAATGCTCTAGTCTCAGTATTCCGATTATCGAGACTAGACCGATGATCGGACTAATGAGAATTTGTCGTCTCCGTAGTCCGATTCGTTATACTTCTTACCCTCAACACTCGACTCCGTAGCTGCTAAGGTGACCGCTAGATCAGAGCATTTGCCCGCATAGTAAACAGGTTAATTTATAATTTTATGCCAACTTCATTTCTTCTTGTTAGCGTGTCATCTTGTCGTACTTATAGCGTTTTCAGTGGCGTTATAGAGGTCCTCGCGTGTGAAATTGTTAAAATAATTGGAATAGTGACTGCACTTGGATTTTAAGTTTTAGAGCAAAAAATTATATTATTAAATAAATAAATAAAATATTTGTTCACTTTGACAAAATAAATATGCACTTATAAGTCCTTATATGTCCTTCAGCATTAGCATATTCTGCCCATTCAAGACTTATTTAATTGAGATGAAGAATAGGCGCAATAAACTGGGTTGCGTTTTCTTAAGTAACGACATTTACAAAAAAAACATATACCTACTTATTGCTACTAATGTACATACTTATTTAAAATGTATACTTTGTAATAACATACATATTATTATTTATATAATTTCAAGTGCGGGTTAGATTCCCGCTGGAACTAATTGGGAGGCAGGTTGACTTTTTCAATTTGAATCAGGGAGCTGGCTGGACCAAGCATTGCGGTCATTCAATTAGTCGTCTTATTTATGTATCCTTTGCTCATAATCATGAGCGACTCTTTAATGTAAGAATTAAATTTATGCTAAAGTAGCTCGATTTGCTGTGAAACTTACCTATTAAAAAAGGCTATTACGACTTTCCCGACTTTAAGTTACTCTATTACCTACAAGTATTTAAAATAATACTTAAGTTCCCGATCATTAACCAGTAAAACCAAAGTGTGAATTTGAATAATTGTAGTTTCGAATATAACGAATGAACCCTCAATGAACCCAATTAAGCGTAGGTACAGAATACTATATAGTACGCGTAGGTACATTAAAAAAAACATTATTATCGGCCATTTTATGGCCCCACTACTGGGGCACTGGCACATGGGGCATACCACAATCTCTTCTAAAACAATCATGTTTTGAGGACGTTTTGTTTTAAAATTACATAGTTCAAAGCCATCTGTGTGATAATTAACGTTTAAACAAAATCATACATCATCGCACTGATCTTATTAGAAAAATTAATTGATCAAACATCCAGACACTGATGCAACACAAATTAGATGAAAGTTGTCACAAGTGGGCCCCATCGGGCCAGGAATATATAAATAATATGTATGACAAATTACCATACTGGCCGAGTAGCGCTCCACAAATGTTTGTCTGTCGGTAATCCATATCTTTGTTCGTTTTACGATAACACAAACTTCACTTTTTCGCAGGAACTCGGAACATCACGTCCTCCTTTAAGCATCACTAATGCCTCATTAAATAACCATTTTAGTTGGACAAATAAGTAAACTTTGAGTTACACGTTATGATCATTTGCTTTGCTGTTAAGTTAAGTGCGTACAATAACCTACGATGCCCGACGATATCCTTTATATCGACTGTAGTTTGAGAGAAATCATTTGGAGCACGCGCAAATACGGTTACATTTTTAAGTTAATAACGGTTTACAATCAAGAATCCGTTGGGAATTGGATCACAATGTTGGAAAACGTATGAACACTTAATTTGAAATATTCGCACCGCGATACCAGTTGCAAATAACGGCCTGGATACCGACTAAATTGGCTATAATGTGTCAGACACCATATTTTGGCTAAGCAAAATAAGAGTAAATATGATAATCGCTCGATTAGCCTCTTAAAATGGCTTAATTAAGTCAAATGCTATTGGACGGTTTGTGATCTGAATTAACGTTATTTTAAAATAACATTTTATGGCGGAGCCGAAATTGTTTTTGAATTTAAAACACGTCACCTCTGTAATGTTTGACTGAATACTGACCCATGGCCCGCCTGCCTCTTTCGCAACGGTACACCACGCACCGCTGCTGTGGTATACAAACAGTAATTCAGTAGTTTCACTGCGAGATTTGGTATTGACGATAATTTATTATCTACTCACGTCGTCGTCGTCGTATTGAATCATACAATTGAATATTGTGCGATGTCAACAATTTGTTCTATTTTATAGATCGGCGGACGATGATTCATTAAATAAAACCTTTACACTACATTTTCTCAATATAATCTCAATCTTTATTTCAAAGCCGTCATTTGAAAACAACCGCTATGAATAGGTACTGCAAATACCTACCTAAACCTAAGAGCATCTTTTTTTCATTTGGGAATATCATTCAAGTAGCGCCTCCGGCACCGCCGCCGGGACTAAATCCAAGACCATTCACTGTCCGGGGGAATGCTCATACCGCTGAGCTACGGAGTCGTTGTAATTTTTTTCTAATACTTCATTCTCATTAATAAAATTTGCATTGTGAATGCAAAAAAGAAAAAGTTATAGGGGATATTCAAGCATTTGATCACGTACAGATACTGCGATACAGAAGTAGGTATGTTATGAGGTTTCTTTATTTCTCCCTTAAGTTAGAATCATCAACTAAGTAACCATACTGCTTTTTTGAGATATATTATCAACCGTACAATTTCTTGAAAGGAAAATTTTCAAGTTAAGTATAGTTAAACTTTTGTGAATATTGGATTGCAAATATACTTTCCAACATTAGAAAACGACAAAGTTATTATATTAAGTACCAGCGCTCCGCCCGCGACTTCGTCCCCGTGGAATTGAGATATTCACAAAAATTTATACTTATTTTGACCCCCTTTTTTAATCCCTTAGCGGGAGAGGGGATTTCAAAAAATCTTCTCTTCAGTGTTCTCCTTCACTCCCCAAGGAACATACATGCTAAATTTCAGCTTTATGCGCCCCGCAGTTTCGGCTGTGCGCTGTCTGTCGAACTACTTAGCCGTTACTGACTAGTAATATATTTATCACGTAATGTAACGTATCTCGTACTCATAAAACAATCCTACAAAAATCATTAAAAAAATATTAATGATCCTCTATCACACATAAAAGACTGGAAAGACATTTATTTGTTTTTTTTTTTCAATTATATAATTTAATTTCAAAATACCACATATGCTATAATGTAATTGTGTTAATGTCAGAAGAAATGGCGAGCGGTTGCTAGTCAAAATAATAGTTTTTATCCAAAGATCAATGAGCACCGCAATGTATCCACTACTTAACACCAAACTGAGAAATATTATTAAAACACACAATAGGTAAAGCTGTATGTTTGAGAACAAAATTAACACTTATTTGGTATCTTTAATAACCACAAAGCAAAAAAAAATTGTAAATAAAATATTACTTTCAATAGATAGTATACTTAGTTAATCAAAAGCTTTACAAAACGCGACTAACGGAAGAATGATCGAAGATGTCTTTTTATCAAATCAAAGTCAATGTCAGGAAAATCTTCTTCATCGTGAGACCTTTGTTATTTTCATAATTGTGAAACTGTCGCCTAGTTACTAACAAGTCTGCATTTTAATAGGTTTGCTGTACTTAGATACGTTTGTTTGTAAGGATGTCTGTCAATAAAATTGCTTATTCGCGTGTTGTTCCAATGAAAGGTCGTCCTTCGCCCACTGACAACAAACTTTTTTGTAGTTACGGTTTAAATCAATTTTAGAGGTAGTGCATTGCAAAAATATCTGTGACCCACGGCCGGGATAAATCTAAAAGCGTTTATAAACAAATTGCGTTTAGACCGTAATAGTTGTTTTAGTTAAATACTTTAATTAAGTACATGCAATTGTAAAGCGAGTCTATTAAAAAAAATTTACGGCAATAATAAACAGTTTGCGTTTAGTTCGTAAAGTTGTTTTAGTTTAATACTTTAATTAAGTACATGTAATATTGTAAAGCGAGTCTATTAAAAATATTTTACGGCAATAATATATAACATATTACTTACAATATAACCTCTGGCTCATAGTTATTGCGAATTGTAGGTAGAAGTAATAAAAATGTTAAAAATCTATTAAAAGAAGGAAAATCTGCAAGACTCTACAATATATTGGACATCTAAATTTATACTTTGCATACGGTCAAGTATATTTTACATTTTTATCGATTTGTTTATAACGAAAGCCAATTTAACACTAAACACTGTATTTAGGAATATTATATACTAGCCACCGCTTACGATGACTGCAAAAATTAAACTTGCCCCTAATTCATTGATTGATAACAGTAAGTAGGTACTAGAGCGTAACAGGTTATTATTTAATAATGATCCATTATCATATAGTAGAAGTGACTAATTAAATACCAATAATACTTTCGTTTCATAAAATTTAAATATAATTATATAAAACTCTTGAATTACTGACTGACTGACAGACAACGCACATCCAAAACTAGTGAGCGCCAGAAGCTGAAATTTGGCATGTATGTTCCATTGGGAGTGTAACGGAGCACTTACAGAGGATTTTTGGAAATTTTCCTTTCTTTTCCTTTTCCTTTTTTCCCCTTTTTGGAAAAAGGGGGAAAAAGAGGGTCGCAGACGTGACTTTTCTAAAAAATAGCTCTGTACTTCGATCAACAATAACACCCTACTTATGTGTTATCTTTTCCTAACTCGAATGGAAATGGAACAAACATGCGCAAACAACATTTATCTAAACTAAACCAAAGATTTACATATATGGAACGTCCTAAAATACCTGTATACCGTAATCCAGACCACAAATCTTTGTCCTTATATGTTCTGAAACGACGCACATTTTTGTCAACCCACTTATCACAAACACTGCCATACAGGTTATAGAGGAACATAGTTCTAGATCACTAGTTAATAGCCTACTAAGATGTAGTACTACTATGGTAAATACCTCGAAAACCATGTTGCGAAAACAGATCTTCGCAATGGTTTAGTAACCATCTGCCCATTTTGCCAATCGGCGAATTGGAAGTTCGCAAGTCCAAGTAGTGTCGCAGAATACCACTTTAACTAAACTGATGAGGCAAGATCGAATTTTGCGTTAAACTTAATGAATTCAGAACATCGTAACACCTAAATGTCTAGGCTTCTCTGACCCCGTGGTCTTTATATTATCTTGAAAGAATTGCATAACAAAACAATTAGGTATTGAATTATATGGGGTATGACTAACAGATGATAAATTTATGACATGACATTTCTGAAGATGTGATTTAAGAACAGACTACCTACATACATTTCGTTTAGGTGGACGTTTAAAAAAAAACTTTAAAATAAAAACGAAAGTCAGATTTCAACATGCAATAAATACTTATTTGACACTAAGAAATAACTGAGCATAGCTGAGTCAATCTGCAAAACCACGTATTCTACAATGTTGTTTTAATCATAGATAAGACACAAATTAACAGACATTTTAATACAATAAACAGTACGCGTGAACTTAAGATGTGCTCAGAATCTAAAATAGCTTTAGATTTAAGAATAACCATTTCTTCTGCTCTCAATTTACTCCTCGTAACTATAGCTATACATAGCGTAGGTTTTTAAGGCGAAAAGTTTTCAAAACATAAGCTTTTACTCTAGCCACTCTACTCCCTGAAAATAATAAGCGCCCTTGCGTTTGCCCACTTGCCATCCTTATGTATGGATAAGAAGAATGAGCTATAGCTCAGCACGCGGGCCTTATGCCGATTGGTGGGTATTCACGACTAGCAATTACGCTAAATTTAAGTACGTTTTTAATTATTTGTTGTGTTCGCCACAATCTCAGCTGAACTCGTTAACCATCACTGCCTCATCGAGCTCCTCGACAAAAAACTATTGATAAATCACTGGATAGTGCGCTCGGCCTGCGATCGCTAGAGCTTATCAACTTTCACAATGGTCTGTCGCGGAATAGGTGACCAGAGAAATATGATCTCGAGGTCCTTCGTGCTTCGCAAGGCACTTATGCCGTTGATCCCACCAGCAGCGTTTGCAGTCGTTAATACCATAAGAATATCTTATGAATATAATACATGGTTAATACCCAACAATTCACATTGGGCACAGGTAGGGGTCTTGGACTCATGGCCACATTCCTTTACCATAAGAAAGACCTCTGCTCTTGAATTTGTTAAAATTAAGTTTGGCTAATGGGCACAACCATATGGATACTTATTTTCTTTTTGAAGCCAAAGCCTATTTATTTTTATTCTTTATTTGTTTTATATTTCCAAACTTGTTTATTTATTGTTTGAATGAGTACAAGGAAAATAATTATTAATTATTGTTTGCCTGAAAGAATCATAGTCAAAGGCACGCACGAAATAATTGCTTGACTATTTTATTATTATTATTTACTGCAATTACCGATTACTTAGAGCCTATTCACACCGCATTTTTTAAGCGCGCCGAAAAAAAGCGCTTAGACACGGGACGCATCGATAGCTCTTTTTTCGCGATTTCAGTTTTGGTCCCATAATAAAAATTGACTATTTTCATGATTAGAATAATCCCTAACATTATCCGGGGTGATAAAAAATGACCATGTATGGCACTTAAAAAACGCCAGCATTCCATTATTCAAAATCTTTAACTACTCAGAATGAAATATAATTTACTATTCAAAAATACAAATAATGATAAAGACCTAAACAATCATTTTATTACTGACTAACAGAAAGTTAAATAATGTTTACAAATAAATCAATCAAAAATTACAAAAATTCAAAATACAAAATTCTTTATTTCGGTATCAAGTTAAGGTGATTACAATGTTAAGATGACATTCCTGGTAAGCAAAAAAATTATGCCTGTATCCGGAGGTCATCGCTCTTCCAGTAAAATGAACAAATATTAAATAAGACTAAAGGAACAAAGCGAAACAAAGCAATAGACAAAAGTGTCCATAAAACATTTAAACATAGTTAGTTAATAACCACAGAATTTAAAAATGATATTATTACTTACTAGACTCATGAAAAAAAAAGTAGACCTAAACTACTCTACTACTACTACTACCAAGCTAGTAAAATTATTATTTTCTTTAGTCTTAAAAACTATTTTAATAAAGGTATCAATAATACAATCAACCAGTATAAATATCTCAAGGATTTATTGCTAGCCCAACATACACAGATTCATGCAAATAATAATAGTGACCTTTGTTTGCGCTGTTAGCGACTGTGACTGCAGAGCTATAAACACT
The DNA here is from genome assembly GCA_949710035.1 of Crambus lathoniellus. Taxonomy (NCBI): domain Eukaryota; kingdom Metazoa; phylum Arthropoda; class Insecta; order Lepidoptera; family Crambidae; genus Crambus; species Crambus lathoniellus. The sequence continues at coordinate 17,538,130 of OX453302.1, read as the reverse complement.
GACACGCATATTTAACTTAGCAGTTTTTTTTATTTTTTACTTATTACTTAACTTACTTATTTTATTTATCTTTGCTGATACTATACAAAGGATTTTTTTTCTGGTACTGGTACGATTTTAAAAATTCTTTCACTATTAGAAAGATCCTTCCCGAGTGACATAGGCTATATTTTATTCAGTTATTCGCACGGGGACGGCTACCATGCGGGTTAAACCGCGGGAAGCCACTAGTATTATATAAAATAATAGGCTAACTGTAATTAAATAAACAAATAAATAAAATAAATATTCTCTTACAATCACACCAATTATCTAAGCCCGTAGGTAATTTCTTAAGAAACTGTGTCTACGTGAACTTGATAACGGATAAATATATACTTAAATACTTTTTGTTTGTAAATACATACTTAATATACATAGAAAACACCCAGACCAAGACAAATAGACATGTTCATGCACACAAATATTTGTCTTGTTCGGGAATCGAACCCGAGACCTCTGGCGCAGAAGGCAGGTAATTTACCCCTCCGCCAAATCGGTCGTCAAATTAAAATTGAATTATTTTACATAAAAAAACTCTTAAAGAAACTCTTAAAAAAACTTCTTAGAAAGAAACTCCATTAATCGTAACGTAGTGTCAAATAAAATTTAGCATTGAACTTGAAACGTAAAAGCTGTGAATTACATAATTAAGTTCTTATTTAAAGTTTTTCAATAGATTTACTGTAAGTCATTTATGAGAGGAAGGCTCCCGTGACAAATTAGTGGATTAAAGCAAGTAGACCATTTTAATGGATCTTTTTGCACTCAACATAGGGCTTTCTAAAAAGTAACAACTTTACTTCACCTTAGGAGCGTTTTTTGTAAGTACTCATGAAGTTCCGTTTTCTAATATCCGTTACGTCCCAATGAAAAAGAAAAGTTGTTTAAATCAATTCGAGCGCAATGCCGCTTTTGTCGTCATGTTTTTTCGCTTAGTAAAACAAACAGTTAATGGACCGATTATGATAAAAAATGTGAACACCATCGCTACGATATTCTTGAAAATAGAATTTAGTTTTTTTATTTATATTTGGACATTTTATTTCATTTTTACTTATTTAAAGTATTTACTGTTTAGCGATTCTTAGTTTTTCTTATTACTCAATGAGAAATTACCTCTTTTAAATTAACTCTTGTATTAAACAGTGAATGAAAGGATGAGGGGCATTTTTTAACCGACTTCTAAATCAAAAAGGAGGAGGTTCTCTATTCGTCTGTATGTATGTTTTTTTTTTTTTTTTTTATGTATGTCCGCCGATTACTCGAAGACGGCTGAACCGATTGAAATGGTTCAAACGTCAGGTTGGTTTCCAAATTGGTCCCATTTTTTGAAATTTTGAAATCGGTTCAGTAGTTTTCAGGAAATCTTGAAAATACTGTCGTTTTCGTTACCACTTTATGTGAATTTAATACTTATCTTTAGACATAACTCCTTTGTTTATAAATCGATTTAGATGATTCTTGTTTTGTTAAAAAGGGGATACCTCAAGGTATTTTAACCGACTTCGAAAAAGGAGGTTTTGAGTTTGATCACATACCTATTTACCAGAAAACACGCAAATTGCCTGCACGATGCACTAAAAAGAGTGAAATAAAAATTATTTTTATAAAAAAATAAAACCGCCTTCTAAAAAACCACATCAAAAAAGTAAGAAATAATTCCTCACCAAATTAATAACGTAAGTACTTTGAAGTCGGGCGGGTTTTAACAAAAACAACAAAAAATTGTACATGTTTCACGCCCGACTTCAAAGTACTTACGTTATTTATTTGGTGAGGAATTATTTCTTACTTTTTTGATGTGGTTTTTTAAAAGGCGGTTTTATGGCGACTAGACGTAGGTACAAGCAACAGAAATCAAATCTATCTTAATATGAAGTACCTTCTCATTAGTAAGATAACGTTTACATGAATTTCATCTTCATTATCACTTGGGTTGAAAATCAATTAAGTCCAAAGGTTGGATTCAGACCGGGGTAAAAATGTCGAAATACACTGATCACAGAACACGGAAAGATTTTTTTCTTTACTTTCCATGTTCTGTGACACTGATAAGAGAGATATTTGATTTGACATAACGCGGCCGCCGCGCCGTATCAAATCAAAACAATCGAACAAAAAGTCACGAGCATAAATATGTAAACAACATGGAACTTTGTCACATTGAAGCGTTCCGAAATAAAACTGTCTGTACTATAGAAGTCATTCAATGTTGTAATATGACATAGGTAGACCTATGTTGTTTACATATTATTGCTCGTGACTGTACATACGAGCGCTTTAGCGGAGAGGGGTAATATCATAATAATAATTATATATTCAGATGTGATAAAGAATTTCTTCGACTGTGGCGTTAACACGCACAGTTCTCGCAAGCTACGGGTGATTATAGCCAGAGTTATCTTTAGCCTCCCGTAACCTGAGTTCTTGTTGCTATTATACTACGAAATAAAGTACATACTTACTAATTATAAGCTAATCATATTGAAATGTGATTTTCGATTCTATTGGTTAGACGTCCAATGTGGCCACCATCCTTTACAATTGACTGCAGATAGAGATTGATGTATTGACATTTGACATACAACAACAGACTAATTTTTTGGTGCGCACCCATTTTGGTACGTATCTTAGAGCAAATAGTAGCATCTGGCAGATACCCGCAACTTCGTCTACTTGTCCTCCAGTTTGTCCAGTTTCATCGGCTTTATTTTGGTCCTTTACCCCAAGCACGAAAAACTCTCGGTCTCGTAATCATAATCGTCTTATTTTGTATGGAAACCAGAGCAGCGCTGCTATGGTTGATTTCGGAACTAAAATTCAAGAGGCAGCACTGTGCTCCTTTTTGAGAAGTTTATAACGACACCAAAACTAGAAATTTTAGGTCATAACTCGTTATCTTAAGTGTGCTCAATTTAAACGCTTTCCCAAATCTATATATAAAAAACTCTTGCGTTTCTGACTGAATGTCAGACAACGCACAGCCGCAACCACTGGGCGCAAGAAGCTGAAATTTGGTATGAATGTTCCTTGGGAAGTAAAGGGGAGCACTAAAAGAGTATTTTTAGGAATTCCCCCTCTAAGGGGGTAAAACAGGGAGTCCATAGGACGAAGTCGCGAGCGGAGCGCCAGTAAAATATAAGTATAGGTATTTGCTGGCAACTGAACGAGAACTATTCATTCAACTTACTATGTAAGTAGTATAAAAGAGATACTGTCAATTATAAGGCTAATTTGAAAACTAGTTGGCTACAACAAAATATTATGTTAGCAGTGATGGCAGTCATTTTACAAATGACGTAACTTTTCTTTTTCATTTAGGTACTTACATACGGTCGAACCATTATGACATGCACGGCTATACTTACAGGACGTGTTTATTATAATATCATGTTTTGTGGTCTTATCTTCAGTCTTTTCTAACAATCATTTTATTAAATCCTAAAACCTACACGTAATTTCTCTATGTTTGCTGTTCCGGAAATGTTGAAAATCAATTTGAATATGATTTTTGAAGCGACTGCTACGATATTGAATATTTTCAGATACTTTTGCATTATATTCCGTCAGGACGCTGGACCGGCCAAATAGGGCCGGATAATTATATAGTAAATGCTGCCTTTTCGGCCGGGCGGGCGTCAAAGAGTTAAATTGGTTATTCTCATTCTAGTCTTCTTTAGCAACAGGTAAATATAATAGGTGAATAAATATCAACATAAGAAAAAGACACTTACACTTTTGCGGTAACCATGCAGGATAAATAGATATTTAAAACTATTACTTAACAACTTTTTTAGATATTTCACTGTGGTTTTATAAAACACATCACACAGTTTGACACAGATGCAAAAACTAAATAATTATATTCCTCAACTTAGTCTTAGATATGACGATACCTATAGATGGTTAACGCTTATTAATAAACGATTATTCAAAAATGGTTTGAAACAGGTTCTATTTATTTTTTTGCAACTCCGACCGTTTAAAGCTGCACCGCTCTTCGGGCATAAAAACTAACATGGCCATTGTTAAAGAACAAACTTCCAGCTAAATTATCCATTTACATTACTATTTGCCATAACAAAAAATAAATGTTAGTGACGTTATGTTTTGTTATGGCCTGCCTACACCATTGCCGCGACGCAAATATCTGCCGAAAGTGACCTTGATATAAACATGAAAGTTATTAAAAAACCATTAAACTTATTAGCTCAATCGTTTTACTGATATTCGCTGAAATTGTGTGTGTTCCTTAATTTTTACAACACTTATAAACAAGAGTAACGGGACTCAACGCGACATTTATTATGAAGTACATATTATTATGTACTTACAGCTTGACAGTGACAGTGACAGTGACAGTGACAGTCTGCTTGTGACCACGGTTGTTGCAACCAAGGAATTTATAATACAACAGGAAGGTGCACTGCTGCTAAAAAACGGTCCTAATGAGATAGCAAGAACGAGGTCAGTTTATCTCACTCCATTCCATTACGGCGGCCACGAACATGCGCGACGGGCGGCGGGCGACGACGAGCGAGTTGCGACCTTGACACAACGAAGACGGAAAACGTCATTCGGCTTGTACTGTTGCCACTTTAACATTCTGAAATCTATCATTCAAATTCTTTTCTAGGATAAGCCATAAAAAATTTATACGACCTAATACATTTTTATGCTTAATACGGTAATACCTAAATTAATATGCGATGTTTTCTATTGACTAAAAGTAATACGAAGCGGAAATTTTACGAAATTAAATTTTTATAACGAAAGTTGTGAACCATAAATCTGTGATAAATCTACTAAACCTGTTATTTAAGAGTGCTGGCAATTTCAGAGAAAGGGACACCCTCACCTCGTTCTTGCGGTCTCAGCTGGACCGTTGACATTTTGAATTGAAATATAAACCTTATCTCTTAAAATTAAAGTGTATTTTTAAATACACAAAAATACGGAGTGCACCTTCCTGTTGTACGTAGTACTTATAAATTCCTTGGTTGCAACACAGCCGAAACGTCAAGCTGTAAGTACATAATAATATGTACTTCATAATAAATGTCGCGTTGAGTCCCGTTACTCTTGTTTATAATTATAATGGAACGCGAAAGTTTAAAATCTTATTTTACAACACTTGTCAAACACTGAAACTGCAACTGAACAATGCGCCCTACTAATTTAAGGCGCTACTCGGAAAAAGTATGGACTCTTTGATATAAAACTATAGGACGGTTGGAGTTGTTATAAATCTGGTAATAAGATATATATTTCTTTATACCTTTATCTAGAATCGTATAGTTTCAGAAACACGATTTTATGATTTTGGCTCGACACTTTTTATTTTCGAAAATACCTCTAAAAAATAAGAAATATCAAGATTATTCTTAAATGGGGATACATATACTATTGAAAATTGGTTTAATTAGTGGACATCAATAATATTTAGGATCGTATAGAAGCATTTTTTTAAATTCGCTATAGTTTTTGAATACGAAGTGGTTTTGTGTTTTTTTTTGCGTAATCGGCAAAATCGGTCCCGCTCCCGCGCGCGTCGTTTTCTCATTGCTATCTCGCTTTAGCATAATTTTTCCGAGTATCGCCTTAAAAAAGAAATGGACATACAGTCGCTTAGTAATTTAAGTGATTGATAACGTTTTGCGTATCCCGTAATACATGAATACATTAGGTACATTCGATAAAATTTGTGCCGTGGACGTGGAAGAATCGCAACAATTTATCGCGAATTATTTTGATCTGTCATTGTTCTATATGTGTTATTTATTTTGCTATTATGTTTTTGGTTTCATACAAATTGCAAAAAACTAATAAGAAGGCTTAATCATCTGTATAAATTACCTTATTTAAGTTTGCCAACAAAAACAAAATACTTAAATAATACTTTTTATCTACACTCATGTTATAATTTTTGAATTATGAACTCAAGCCTGAACGTATACTGATACACTTTATGCCATAGTCAACTTTAAAAAATAAAGCTGCTGTATCCGGGTGTTTCATAATGACCATTATGCAACACCCGGATACAGCTGTCACTCATTATAAAACACTTATATTTCTTAAATTTACAGTCTCCATGGCAACCGTAGGATTTACCGGCCTTGACTTCCAACTTTTTCAAGCTCTTCTTTAGCCGGCAACAATCAGAAACGTTTTTAAAATTAGAATTTTGAATTTAGATGGAATAGACCGTTTAGACTCCTATCAGTGGGGTTTGGCACCAATTCACATTTTATAATTAATATTGATTTGCTTTATTTTTTAAATATATAATAAATGTAATGAGTGTAGATAAAGTAGTGTATGAGACTGCACATAACTCGGTATTAAAACACTCGTGGAATACTATTAAAAAACTCGCCAAAGCTCGTTTTTTAAACTCCCACTCGTGTTTTAATACCCCTCCTTATGCGACAGTCACATAAACTACTATTTCTACAGAAATGTCACAAATTGATTAATAAAATTAAAACTAAAATATGCGTTATTTTTTTAAAGCTTCAGAGTTAATCTTGGCTGTAATATTTTTTTCGTACCACTTGCTCAAAAAAAGTGACATTCTTTGCCACAAAAAGCGAACATAACAATAGTCATTTTTAATCTGTTAAAAACAGGGAAAGAAAATTGGGAGAGAATGTGATTTAAATTTGGAATACTTACCGAAATTTATACTGAACTACATCTGTGTTTATACCATTGAGTTTGTATATAAAGCATTACACATCTTTTTGAAAAAGGAATACGCATTTATTATGCAGTTATGATTATTAAATAAAATTACGAAAACCGACGAGGCCGTATGAGCTTGATGCCTTTGCTTTTCCGACAAAAAATATTAGTCTAGGAGTTTGCCGCGTTTTTGTTTTCTTCAAATAGGTACTTACATAAACGTTAAGTTTATTTTAATTAATTTTTATAAATAAGTTAATGTTCTAAAAATACGTTACAATGCTAAATCAAAGCGACAGTGACATTGAATTGTCGGATTCCATCAGTGCAAATGCTGCCGCAATTATAAATAATTTGCTTCCAAGAAAATCCAAGGAAAATTATTTAAAAACTTATGAAGAATTTTCAACGTGGAGAAGTGCGAAAGGCCTATCAATTTCAGAATCAGTACTTCTTGTCTATTTTGATTATTTATCCAAGACAACTCATCAACAATAAATGTACCAAACAAAAATGTAACTCTCTCTATCAATAATTGGACCAATGTTTCGAATGTTAACTTTTACTTTTAATTGACATTATCCTACTAATATTATAAATGTGAAAGTTTGGATGTTTGGATGTTTGGATGTTTGTTACTCAATCACGCCAAAACGGCTGAACGGATTTGGCTGAAATTTGGAACACAGATACTTTGTAGCCTGGAGAGGAACATAGGCTACTTTTTATCCCGGAAAAATAACAAATTCCCGCGGGATAATGTCGTGCAGTCCACGCGGGCAAAGCCGCGGGCGGAAAGCTAGTTTTTAATAAATGCTTATCTCATATTATTATTGTGTAATTTTTTTCGCAAATGGTACGAAAAGTAGAGTATTTTCCTAGGTGATAAAGCTGTCTTAGTCTTGGGTGAACTTAAATCCCTCGCTACACTCAGGACTCGTCTTTAAAACCCTCGCTACGCTCGGGAGTAAACCTAGAGTCCTTCGTTAGGCTCGCGATTTAAATCGTCACCCGCGACAGAAGACACTGCTTTATCCCCTTGGTTAATAATCTACTATTACTGGAACAATAATGTCATTATCTTATTTGGAGTACTATGCGATTATTATAAGAATAGGACTGTCAAACGGCATTTTTGATCTTTGTTCCTTTTCTTGCACATCCTACACTCTGAAGTGGAAGCGAAACGCAAACAAATATGGCCGTTTTGACAGTCCTATTCTTATAATAATCGCATAGTACATACCTACGATTGAATAATATTTAAATTTAATACTGAACTCATATAACACGCACAGTAGGGCAAGGCTTACGACTAACTTAGATGTCCAAGGCCTGTAGGAAATATTAACATTATGCTTGAGACCTTAGCTCGATATAAACGATAAACAAAATAATTATTTGTTGTTCATATCAAGTGCCTTGTTATAGTAGCAGTAATTGGATAGTCATACAAAAATTACAGTTTAGATGAGACACTGAGATAACAGACCAGATATGTACCTACTGTATGTAATTTTCTTATCATTGTATTAAATAACGTAGAAATATCAATTAAGTTGGTTATTGACCTCTGAAATTCATTGTGAACTTGATGTATAGGTACTTTTAATAGGGGACATAATTATTACTTATAAAGTATTTTTAAACGATTGGTGGCAAAAAGGGTAAACAATATCGGATGTCCTTGTTAAAAATTTTCAAACTTTCAAAAGAACAAAAATTGAGAAAAGATTATTTAAGTACGATGAATGAAAAGGGGGGTTAGATTTTAAATTAATACTCTCTTGAAACTTCATCATCCTCAGACAAATGTCCCCACTGTAGCCTTCCTTATGGATGGAAAAGGAGCTATTTAATGGGCCACGACCCCACCACGCGAGCCCTGCGCGGATTGGTGGGTGGTAAGCAGCCGGGACTAACGGCTTAAAGTGCCGTCCAAATCACGTAGGAGTTCGAGGTGAAAAGTTTTTGGTTCCGTGGCCGACCATTGTGAAAGTTGCTTCATCTCAACGATCGCAGGCCGAGCGCACTCACCACTGCGCCACTGGAGCGTCAGTTATTTTTCGAATTACTTACATGGATATACACATAAAAAAACATTAAATTATAAGAATAGACTTTCAGCCCTCGACCGCCCCTCAAAGTTTTAAAAATCAACAAAATCATGTGTTTTAAAAAAATACATAAAAAATATTTATTTTCATCAAAATGTTATGTTATGCGATTTCTTGCTTTCAATGCAATTATTTTTATGCTGCCTTTGCCTCGATAATATCGAGTTAGTTGACGAACACAGTTCAGTGAAAGAGGATCGTAAAGTTATTTTTAAATAATGGCGAAAAGAGAGAGTGACCCGAAATGAAATGGACTGTCTTTTACCTTAACCACTGGTTTTAATTAATAAATCGGTGCTCCCGACTGCTGCTGTCACTATAAAAGATGATCTCAGCATAGATCAGAAATACTGTACCAAATTTGTCATGCTGTTAGTAGTGGATCTTGTCCTCTAAAGTCTAATAGAAAACCAGGGAAAATGGCTCACTCTCGATGGTTGACAAACAGCTAATCGAATTCTCAGACTTTATGTTGGAACGCCTAATCCTTCTACTAACTTATTCGAGTTCATAGATTATATTATAGTAGTAGTAGTGTAGTTTAGTATTGAAATGGAAAGTTCATTTAAGAAAGGCCCAACTCATGTTTACAAGTAATTTTTTATTCAAGTACTGATCTAAAGAAAATCGTCGATCCAGTCATACAGAGATATGCATATTTTGCACATTCCGATTTTTTTTTGTTGACAATGCTATAAACGATGACACATAAGAGAATTAGCGTGGAGACAACAAATTGCAGCAGAAAAAGGGAAAAATCAGGACTGAGAATATTTTCATGTAACAAAATTGAATTTAGATGCCAAAGCCTACACTGACATTATTATTTGGGGCGAATCATAGGTCACATCACCTCCCATGCTGAAAACAATTTTATTACTAATGATGAGTTGTAAAACCTGCTGCAGTCACTGTCTCATACCTTGATAAATTTTCCTGATTTCCTTTGCCACACTCAAGCGGTAGAACGGTGTCTGAAAATGGTGACAGAAGCATCACTGGCTGTAGCTGGGAAAAGGCTAGAGATAGTTTAATTAGATCTAAAATTAAATCACAGGCAGTAACGCCGCAATTTGAGACTAAAATAATTTCAAAACTATCAAAAACGTCACTTAATAACAACGTTAAAATGTATTATTTTAGTAGATTTTTTTAAAACTTTGGGCATTTTTCATATTTTTTTTATATTGCATGTTAATAAAGAAACATCATTTTTTCAAAGTTTAATGTTTTATTGCTACGAGAAAAAAATAAAAGTTAATAAGCATTGACTAAAAGTCATTTAGAAAATTAAAAAAATGTAGGTACTATTAGCCTTATTTTAAAAACTTTTCGCTTCGGTAGAGGGCTCAAAAAATTGTCAGAAAAAAAAAAAATATTTCTAGACAACTTATGCATATATACACAGCATTTTTTAGGTACATATTCGAAATCATTTACGAAACATTTATTTTCTGTATATATTGACGCTCCAGCTCCACCCTAACGGGCACAGTTTATTAACACAACATAATGTGAATATACTGTGCCACGGGTCTCCTAAATTTAAGTGAAGCTCTTGAAACTTAAGTCTCAATCCAGATTGAGCTAAGAAAAAAATATAATAAGTCAATTGTCATCATGTTGATTGTAGGTTAAACTGTTTTAGTTTCATTGAAACTAACAATTAAAGAAACACGAATTCTTATAGGAAAATGCAAATAATCATACTATTATCTTGTAGGGACTGGTGACTTGATTTCACTACTTTATAATATTGCGATGACAGCCAGTGGTAGGCCCATTGTGGACAATCTGGGACAGGTAGAGGTTAACCGCTGGATACAGGCAGTGAACGATCGTCGTAAAAATCCATCCACATAAGTATTTAAACGAACTGCTTAATTTTAGGCTTTTCTTCACTATCAGATTCCCCATGTAATGTAAACTTTAGGTACACGGTATGCTCGTAAAGCGTAAAATGTAATGATTTTATAATAGAGTTGTACATAGATTCGCAAAAACACTTAATAAAAAATATAGGAAAAACCGTTTTCTTTTTTTATTTACTTTGTTTTGAATAACTTAATGAATAATAAATCAAGTAGTTTCTTACATAAAAACAGTGTAGGTACATACTTTATGTACACTCGAGGACAAATTCGGTGAACCACTTCCTACTTCTTTTCACGTGGCTGGTGCCTCGCCATTCACACGCAGACCCTTTTACTATTTTTTAATGTATTAAACTAGGGTAGTACAATGCATAAGCAATTACGGATAGGGACTCCAACTGAACGGTGAGACGCCAGCCACACGAGAAGAAGTAAGATGTGGTTCACCGAATTTGTCCCCGACTGTACATATAGGCATTTTAATTATGGATGCTGAGAACACCTACTTATCAATAAACCGACAGTTAAAACGTTACTAAGTGGAATATCCTTTTTATAGCCGATATGTATCTATGTTGTAAAGGTTGTATGATTTGTATGTAGACAAGCTAGAGTTAACTAAACTTAGTTAGCTTTTATATTTATTTACGATTCTCCTACCTGCTTATTATTTAGTTTTTTTATGTTACATAATTACGTAATATGTACAAATTTGCATAAAAAAACTGATTATCTTCCTCTGCCTTAATACTTCTTCGACCAAAGGGAAACATTTTTTTTTATAATATAAATTTAGGAAAAGATGTACTGGTGAAACTAAAATCTTATTTCTAGATAATTACCATACCTGTTTCATTCCATTTAAAATAATAAATTAAATCACTAAGAACTTTTTATTTTCAAAATAATTCTTAATTTTTCGTGCTGTACAAAAACCTCGAATTTATAATTTAGACGTCCTTGGACCGGTCTATGGTTTATTCATATTTTTAATTCATAATTTACTTACTTAATCTTGTGCCTATGAAGTTTTCACGACTTTTAATAACACTATATTTTTAATTTATTTTACGAGCGGCACTTGTCCGCGCTATTGCGAAACCGAGACGACCACTGAAGATAACCCAGCCGGTGCCGTATTTTATTAATCTGAGTGTAACAGCTGTGAGACGTCTTGTTGACCGGAAATTACCGAATCCACGCCCCCTGTGACGTCGACCCATATAAAAAACAACAACTATGCGTACGCGCTGTAAGTACTATGCGATTATTATAAGAATAGGACGGGTTGTTGACAAACTTCACTCTGAAAGGGTACAGTTCGCAAGAAAGTACAAAACAAAATGAAAATAGTTTTTTTTTATTTTGGCAGAATGTGGTTTGAGTATTGCCACTTTCAAAACAAAGTTTTTTTTTTATTTTTTAAATCCACCTGCTCGTTATGCCGGCGCCAGACATAGCACACACATTTGAATAAATGTTTGGACACATGTGTAGCACGGGTATTTGAGTATTTGTTCAAAGCTTTGATAAAATACTAGAGCATATTTCTACAGTACTTTGCAATGGCAGAAGGAAAAGTCTTCAATGTCTTTGTAGCAGTAGCAGCTGCAGTAGCAGTTCAGACCAGCGGGACGGTGATTCCCAAATGAGTGGAATAGAAGAGGTGGAATAGCATTAGCAAGCATAATGTGTTTTGATTTACAATTGGCGGATTCACGAAAGGCGCCTCCCCGAGTGGCTTGATTGAATCGCTCCCCGTGATACCAATACCCGGCGCACCCTGGTAACAGCTAGATTCTGCCGAATCTAACTTCAATCAACGTGCATAATCTAGCTGGCCAATCCTTTTACCATGATAGACCAATACAATTTTTCACTAGACCCCCAATTTACCAATTTTATTGTAAAGTTGATTATTAAATTATTTTCATAACTTGAATTCCTGTTTAATTTAAATATTAAACCAATAAATAGAATCAACATTCAATTTATTCTGTGTTATTGAAGCATAGTATTAAAGTACCCCGCAGAACAATAAGTATGAAAAAATGGGTTCAGCAGTTAAATATCACAAAATTTTAATTTGATTGAGATTCAAATTACCTGATCATTTTCGTAAAAGCATACTTTCATGAGTCCTATATTTTTCGAAAAAATCAAGTTAATGATTTGTATTTATCTGCAAATTATTCATATGTTTTGGTTTGCACGAACATCATTATTAATTTATCGTAAGCTATGACATGATCAGCCCCCTGATTCACGATTTAAATTTCGTTTTTGCACACCATACTGAAGTGAAATGAAGTTAGTTTGACAGCACTTTGACAGCTTGACGTCACAACATGGCGGCGTCCCTATCCTATTCTTATAACACAGCCATCTCTATCGTCTTCTACAAGCCATGCGCATAAAGTTGGCAACGTAGTTTTAAGTGAACCGATTTGACACCGTTTGCACCGTTTGACAGGTAAACAGCGAGTAAACCTCGAGTACTGAATCCTATGGAGATGGCATATCTTCTATACATCTATACAAATAAATAAAATTGAAGTGCCTGTTTGTAACATTAAATAACCGCTTTTTACTACGTGCATATGATTAAATATACAGTACATATTATACCAAAATGACATGTTTTACAATTTTTGCCTGTCTGTCTGTTTGTTCCGGCTAATCTCTGAAACGGCTGGATCGATTTTGACGGACCGATTAATACGACAATTAGAAGTAGTTTAAAATTGAATTCCAAGACTTTCTTACATTGTGACTTACTTACACCTCACTTTTTCGTAGGTATGCCACCTCCATAGGATTTAGTACTCAGAGGAGTAAACCGGTTCACAGCAATGTTGCCGTTCCGTATCATAGCATGGCTTGTAGAAGACGATAGAGACGGCTGTGCTTATAATAATCGCATAGTAAGTATTATGATTTTCTATCGCCGAACTAGACGGAGCGTGAAACAAATGCTGAAGATTTACTTGAGACAAGCTATTAATTTGAGTAGGTATGCAAATCTTATACCTAATACAAAAACTACAAACTTAATTTCGAAATAAATCATATTTCTTAGAAAGTATGAATGAACCGAAATAAATGAACCAACTGTATTTATACCCGAACTGACTGTGAGAAAGGGTTTTTCTTTTCAGCTAAATGCTAATTATTATGAGTTTAACATCAATTATTTACATGCAAATAGTCATTTATCTGTCCGTGTGAGTTGCCGACTTGTTCTGCTTTAATGTAAGTGTTGGTTATGATGGTTATGATGGCTTTAACGTTTGCTTTAATGCAAGCATTGTTCATTACAATTCGTTTTTTTTTCGCTAATATTTAGTTACTGCAAGCAGAGTCACATATTGACAACATCTCTAATTAATATTGTTTACATATTCATTTACGCTTTATAATTCCTTTTATTCAAGTGCATTTAGATTTTTTTATAATTGATACCCATATTAACAAAATAAAAATGCTAAAGTAAAATTTGTGATCCATTCGTGATACAAACTATCGAAAATAAAACTTCAGTAATCCTGCCACCCAAATAATGTATGTATGAGCTTTTATATAAGTATCAGTATGTTTTACAAACATAGTTTTAGTAAAGTAAGCATGAACTCACATTGTACAATAGATCCTCCTTTTTAAGCCATCGAAAACATAGTGTCAATGTAACCGCAGAGATGAGCAAATAAAGGCAGATAGTGTGGGGTTTACCCGCGCTGGCCGTGGCGGGATTAGTTCTAGGTTAGACAATGACCGGATATAACAGCAAACGTGGCAGTAAAATAGATGGACGCAATCATACATACATTGGTTCGAATTTATTGTGCGCGAAACGTGCCTTTTGAAGCGTAGCTACCTATGACGTGACTAATTTCTGTATATTATTGTTTAATTTATCCCTATTGACCTGTTGCATACGAGCCTATCAGATGTAACCAGTTTCAAATATTTAAGCAAAACGTTATGCTAGCTTAATCGATACTTTGATAAGAATCATTATCACCTCCATATTTTTTGTGCGTACCTGGTTTTCCACTAGTAACTAACAGCATTAAATCGTCTGTGTTAGAACATTCGTCAAACAAACCGTCAAAGTTCAACTAATAGGGGTAAGGTAAACTTAAATTTATCGCTTTGCCGTCTTTTTTAACTTTAATAATATTAGAAATATATATATTTATATTTAATATTGCATTACATTAAGACCGTATCGAGCAACTTTTGATAGTTGACTAACCACGATATTTGATTATTTACATAGAAAAAACTTATCTCGAAAGTTCCGACTATTTTTGCTTCCAGAATTTCGTACTTCATTAGTTGTAACTTAGTGCAATTTATTTTCTTGCTTTTATCGAATGTGTCATTTTTTAGTTAAAATGTCCATAAATAAGTGTGTAAAATTTTGTAAAGTTAGATAATCATCATCATCAGCCCGTTTTCGTCCACTGCTGGACATAGGCCTCTCCTAATTTACGCCACTGAGCACGGTCTTCAGCTCTTCGCAGCAAGCCCCCGCCTGCCATCTTTCGCAGGTCGTCGCTCCACCTGGTAGCTAAGTTAGATAATAATAGTCGTTAAATAAATTATAAAAACGTTAGTAATGGAATAAAAAAAATTAGGAAAATCTCTAGGTATACAAAACGGCAATTTGATACTTTAACTCCTAATATTTCTATCTTTCTAGATTTACTAGATTTACGTAGGATTTACCTTCTAGGAACCTGAGAAAGGTACCTATCCATTAGTTACTTTCTGCTGGTAAACTAACAGTGCAAGTGCGTAGCGTAATTCCCCACGTTGCTAATCTGGGTTAATGGCATCGGCTGTCACGAGCAACCCGTTTTTTTTCTGAGGGTAATCCTTGCAAAGACACGTGAATATTATCGGTGATCAACCGATATTTATGGTTTAGAATCGTGCATTCAGATTCTATGAGTCAGATGGGACTGCGAAATTCCCCTTACCGGATGCTGCATGTTTGTTCCTCAGATCATATAATACTATACTAGGTTTGTGTGGTTCTAAGTACCTACGTTACGTTTATTTTACCAAATTTGTCGAAACCAAATACTCGCCATAAGTAAATAGAGACTAATTAAGGGTTTTTAGCTTACAAGTGGTCCGGTAGTTTTGGACTGAATTCACTGGACTATTTGCGCGTTGCCGAATTTTTGTATTGTGAAAATGTTTGGAGTGCTTCATGAACTCCTAGAAAAGAAGAAATACGTCAAGTAGTATTTAATTTGTGTTCGCAGCGGGACTGCTAGTTGCCAGGTTGAAGATGTGACTTGATGACCTTTTGAATGAAACTGGTGTTTGACGCTTTGATGTGCGTTACGAAATCCGAAACAGCACGACATCTGGAACTAAAGTTATATTTCCCATTATGACGATTGCTTTATTATGATGCAATTTGAAAAAAAAAAGAATTACGAGTTTTTCTTTGCGCAAAAAGTGCTCTGTACATAATGAATTACTTTTTGACATGCTAGTCTATATCTATACATCTATATTCTATACAAATAAATAAAATTGGAGTGTCTGTTTTTAATATTAAAATAATCGCTTTTTACTACATGCATAATATGATTATATATACGGTACATATACCAAAATATCATTTTTTTTTTGTCTCACTGTCTGTCTGTTTTTTCCCATTCCCATGGGAACGAGAACCACGCAGTTGAAATCACGGGCAGCCGCTAGTTTTAATATTAAGTAGGTTATAAATCACAATTGTATAAGTTATTCATTATGATTAGCGGTTGGTTGGTACGTACTGCATTAGCTATAGTATAACATTATACTTTTACTAGCTTTTGCCCGCGACTTCGTTCGCGTGATTATCAATATAAGTATAAGGTATTTATTTATCAGTAGACCTTATTTTTTTGTTCCATGCTCACTTATCTTCTGACTGGTCCGGTTGCTCGTACATTTAACTTTTGTCAAAATTGACAAAAGTTAAAATTTAACTGATGTCAATTTTGACATCGGTAAAAGAAAAATACATTGGTTATTTTAGGGTTAAAAGTGTTGTCTGTACTATTTTATTAACCTTCCCTTAATTACTAATGGCAAAATTTAAACCACCCCCACCCTGTCGGTTCTTTTGACCGCCGTTAAATCTGTAATTTGACTGCTCGTTAAAGTAACCGCTGCTTCAACAACGCTTTTTAAATTTGACCGCCGGTTAATTTTACTTTAACCATTATTTAACCTTAACCAAGCTTCGAGCAACCGGACCTAAGGTCCGGTTGCTCGTACATTTAACTTTTGTCAAAATTGACAAAAGTTAAAATTTAACTGATGTCAATTTTGACATCGGTAAAAGAAAAATACGTTGGTTATCTTAGGGTTAATAGTGTTGTCTGTACTATTTTATTAACCTTCCCTTAATTACTAATGTCAAAATTTAAACCACCCCTACCCTGTCGGTTATTTTGACCGCCGTTAAATTTGTAATTTGACTGCTCGTTAAAGTAACCGTTGCTTCAACAACGCTTTTTAAATTTGACCGCCGGTTAATTTTACTTTAACCATAATTTAACCCTATAGTTAACGTAACCAAGCTTCGAGCAACCGGACCTTAGTGGGTCAGAGTTTGTTCGCTTGGTTTTTACTATCGATTAACATGCACTATGAATGAAATCTATCTTAGGTACCCTCCAAAAATGGAGTCTCTACCTTCAACCTAAATGGAAATTCCTTTACAAACTGAAACACCTGGTAGCACTCTGTATAACGGGAATTTTCCAAAACCCTTTCTTAGTGCTCACCTACACCATGGAAGGTATCTACCCTCCAAAAATGGTGTCTCTAACTTCAGCCCTATACAAATCTCCATACAAACTAGAACACTCTGTAGCACCCTGTATAAGGGTAATTTTCCAAAATTCTTTCTTTGTGCTTATATACATTATAAAAGGAATCTACCCACCAAAAATGGTATCTCTATCTTAAGCCCTATACAAATTCTCATACAAACTTGAACAACCTGTAGCACCCTGTATAACGGTAATTTTCTAAAATCCTTTCTTAGTGCTCGCTCATCAACATCACGAAAGGTATCTTCCCTCTTAAAAATGGTGTCTCTACCTTCAGCCGTTAGGGCTCTATGCCTATGCCAACAATGAATGAATCAGTCAATCAATATTATAGAGTTTTATATGTATAGATATCTACTGACAACATGGAAATGTAAAGTCTTGGTCTAGACCTCATAATAGTTAAATAAAACTTTCTTCACACTCTGTAAGCATTTGTTAGTACTTATGTGACAAAAATTTTTTAAATCTCCGATACTTGATGAAATTTTTTAATCTCCATAAAATGATAAAATTAATATTTAGTACATTTCACTCATTCTTATATGGTATCAGGGTAACAGAAGCGGGGCGTAGTAAAACTAAAATTTGATTTGTGTTATTCTTTATTTAAAGTATCAAGTAAGTAGCAAAGTACAAAATTCTACAATCCGACAGATGCAATTGCTGAAAATATTCAACTAGTTTGTAGAATTATAAATAAGCTTATAATGTAATATAAATAAATATACGGATCTTCTATATTTACTATACAGGGTGCTAGGGGCACCGTTGCAAAAACTTTAACCATAGCTTCAGACCATCATGCTGAACAACTTACAGCAAGATTTTTTTGGCGGAAATGAAAAAAAAACGATTTATACAAATTTAGCAAATAATCGGGACATTTTGTATGGAGAGTCGAAATATTTTTTTCATTTCCGACAAAAAATTCTTGCTCTGCGTTGTTTAGCATGATGGCCTAAAGCCATGGTTAAAGTTTTTGCAGCGGTGCCCCTAACACCCTGTATAAGCTACCGTAAGCCAAACTCGTGTCAAAAATCAATCAGCACATAAAAAATATTCCAATGTCTGGCACTTTAAATAGGTAGGTACTATAAAAAAATAAACATTAAAATATATCAATAATTTAATAAGAATAATAGTCATGTAGGTAAATATTTTTAGATAAGTAGCATACATAATAAATACAAGAAGTTCAATGAAATTAAATTAAAATAAAGAATAAAGACTGCTTTATTCTTGTTTTGTATATGTAATTATTATATTTAAATATACATTCCATAATAGAATTACAATTATGGCAACTGCAAATTTTCTTAATAATTATGTAAGTATTTCTTTCGAAGAGTTCTACAATATTCCATAATAAAAACGTAGGACATCAAAGCAGTTTAAGTACCTACTACTAGCGCTATACGAAATGTAATACAGAAAATTTAAAGTAAAATGCCTCAATTGAAGTTTGGTAGCTATAACTATTTCAGCAAATAGTGAAAAAGTATGTGCATAAAAATATGTACAAAAGATTTAGGTACCTCTAATTTTTCTTATAAATACCTAAGTAAAGACGCGACTGAAAAGTTTGATTATTTTAAAAGGACTAGGAGCTAATTTTGTGGTTTAATTTGGTGTATCAGTTACACTTACAGTTTACTATTATTACAAACAACTATTTTAATATGTACGTAAACACAATCAATGAAATAGGTAACTTCATTGGTAACTTAAATCAGCATGTGTTGCAGGATCATCCATTCATAATATTTTAATTTTTGAGGCTATTTGTAGCAGTTCATACTTTATAATGCCCAAGTCAATTTGCACTTTCGTCAAATCTATGCTCTGTAATGACTTGATTATGTACACCTACTAGTGTCTATCTGAAATTAGTCTCTCGGCCCGTGGAATCTTAGAAACCAACTGAAAAGTTAAAAAAAGTGCTACACCGTTGTGGATAAAAAAAATATAAGTACCTAATAATTCTTTATTTTTCTAATAATACCTTAGTTTACATTTCCTGAACTAAGAGTATGAAGCATTTACAACATCGTCCCACATTCCATCGGAGCTAGTTGTGAGACGGGTCGATTTTTTCTAAATACTTCATTTTCCATTTTTCTATTATAAAAATTGCATTGTGAATGCAAAAAACTAAAAATTAAAATAACATTTACAACATGTCGATGTGATAACTTTATTAACTAATTCGGTTTTATTTACCGAATATTTTATTTATTTATTTATTTATTTATTTACAGTTACAGTTTTAAACCAGATCCATGCAACACATGCGTTTATTTTATCTGCCTCATTACTCATCACGATGTCTTCTTTTATACAAGTGTCTTCTTTCACTCACTCGCATATAAAAAATATTGCCTAGCCTTCTGACGACAGCTTTTGCCAAAGGCAACTTTTTTAAAAACTAGACGTGTTCGTGCAAAATTAACACGATCTAGCCTGGGAAACAAGTGTTCCGGCAGTAGTAAAATTAGGACACCCACCGAAGTTATATGTAAATACAGTCGAGAAGAGATCAAGATTGAGAGCTGCACAACGAAAACAGTAGGCTCTATCACATTGGGGATGTCATGACAGCGACGCGACGCCAGCAGCATTTTATTAGGGTTCCGTAGCAGAGTAGCAAAAAAACGAAACCCTTATAGATTCCTCATTTATGTCTGTCTGTCCGTCCGTCCGTCCGTATATCACAGCCACTTTATTCCAAAACTATTAAGACTACACAGTTGATACTTGGTAGGTAGATGTATTCTGTAAACCGCTATACGATTTTTATTTACTTACAAATAAAAAAAATACGAAATAAAGGGGTTCCCGATATATGAAACTAAAACTAAACAATTTTTTTTTCGTCTAACCTATTCGTGTGGGGTGTCTATAGATGATATTAAGGCTTCTTAAAGCATTTTTACTCAATGTTAATAATAAAGATAAGCACTTTCAATTAAAGTGGTAAAATGTGTGCCCCCCTTCTAACTTTTAAAACAAGACAGCGAAAAATCTAAAAAAACTATTTGCTGTAAGTAGATCTTTAATTTAATAAACACTTTCAACGATAATTGGTTTGAACGAGATATAGTTAGCAGATTTTGAAATATAACACATCTTCAAAACCGCAAATATAACTTTGTTCTTTATACAAATACTATGAAAAACAAAAATATTTTTTGCTGGCGAAGAATGGTTGTGGTATTTTGGCTAGGTGTATGTAATCGGTACGGAACCCTTCATGGGCGAGTTCGACTCCTACTTGGCCGATTTTTAGCTGCTTGGCGACAACCTAGCCACCGTCAAGTGAGGTAGGGCTAGGAATGTTGTAAGTCACAGCCTTCTCTATTGTTCAAAGGAGGCTGTGCATGTACTGATTTACGTCGGCTGCTGCAGTCGCGCATCGCTGCCATGATGAGATAGAGCTCTTTAAAGCAATGTGAGAGATGTGCTGAGATGTGATGAGAAGTCAACATGTAAAGCCTGATGCCCTGATGACTGCATGTTCTCTTGCATCACTCCATTAAAAGTAATTGGTGGGCCCCTGTCATTTCTGATCAACATTGCAACGGTAGATACGATCATCAATTAAATAGGAACCAATTATTCGGGTGTGTCATGGTGTGGAGTGCGATTTGTCCCTGTCTTTTGGGACGCAACTTATCGACGACGTAGGTAAAGTTGTTATGTTGGGTCTCAGTAAAGAGTGGCATTGGTGCGTCGCGCGGCGCGGCGCAACACATGTGGCTGGAGCGACACGAAACCACTCTCGGGTATGCGGACTACTCGCACATTGATCTGTAAAAAATGGAAATAAATAGAATGCCATACCACTAAGTAACTTAATTTGAAATTGAATGGAAGATAAAATTGATGAGGTGTACGATGATGTCATGTAAACAATAATAAATAAATATAAATAAATAAATCTTTATTTCGGAAAAAATGCTTTCCATAGAGTGGGTTAGTGTAATTACAAAAAAATACTTATAAGCTAGGGTCAGTGATTTTCCTGTCTCAAACACCACCATTTCTGTCTTCTCGACGTTATATGTTAAGTCGTGCTCTTTTGCATATTTCTCGCAAATATTTAGCAGCTTTCTTAACCCTTTGATTGATTGAAACAATGATCGTCACATGTCCATGTTGTGTAATAAAGGTAGAGAAACCAAGAATGGGGAGTATATGATGAATGGTGGCAAGTGGAAAGAAGCAATTATCTCTATCTCCAAGGGAAAGATCGTGCTCTTATACAGGGTTATTTTTTAACACCATCTAATTTTATAGGTATATTACCTTTACATGACATTATTCCTTCTCTCCCTTATCTTTATTTATTCTTTCACCCAAGGTTGCCTGGAATAGATTGCTGCTTAGCAATAAGGCCGCCTTTTTTGTACCTTTCTGTGTTGTTACTGTTTTTCTTTATGTATGCTTCTGTTTGTGTGCAATAAAGTATCTTTTATTATTATTATTATTATACGAAATACGTGTTTCTTCTATTATTATCACCCAGTAAAAAATATTATTTGAAAGCCGTTCAAAGTTATCAGCGCACCAAGCGCCGCCGCCGTGCGTAGCAGATGATTACGCCCTCCCCCTCCCCCGCGCCTTTCGCCCTTCCAGACTTCATTTTTAATGTAGTATCCATGCTGTTAAAAATTTTACCAATTTTTTATATTTAATCTTTGAGTGATACTAATGCCTGAAAAAAAATTAGATGGTGTAAAAAAACACCCTGTTCAGTATCTTCTTAAAAGCTCTGTTTAAACATATTACGCATAATTTTTAGATTGGAAAGCAAAAGACAAAAGACAAAAGACAAGCAAAGACCAGACATTTTATCAGTTATTTTTGATAGCTTTTTGGATGGTATATTTTTAGCTATCAGTGTGTCTGTTTCGCTAAAATTATGTTATACATATTGTAAATCCCCTATAATGAAAATAGTGATAAAATTATGTCTGTGGAATTAATGCGTAAATGAGAATCGTTTGTCTCGGGAAATTACATAATATTACAATAATTAAACAGTCAGGTTTTAAGCTAGTTTATCCCAGGGTTTGCTGGTGCTTATACTGTGATTGGTCATCCCAAATTGCTTAAAAATAAATGTTAGTTTCAGTAGCTGAGTCATCTGCTTCCCATTGATCAAAAAACAGTTTCACACATTAGGTTTTTTTTAATGCCTTGACAGCTCAAATTTAAGCTATATGTGATCGTTGAGGTTAAGTTTAGCAATGGTCAGTCATAGGATGGGAGACCAAAATTTCATTATCTCGAGTTCCTCCGTGCTTCAGAAACCCTTCAGACCCACCGTACCCCTGCCCATACCCCTGGTGGTACGGTGAGACTTTTAAAATTAAACGATACCACCAGCTTATAGTGTTGTACCAATGCGTTGCTACCGTAAGGGAATGGTGATGGTGACTGGTGAGGATTCTTAGATCCTCTGAGGGATTCATGTGGAATAGCAAGTGCTTAAGCCGAATACAAAACGATTTGAGTGTTTTTTTATTCATTAATATTAATTTTATTATTATTTAGGTACTTACTTACTTATTTTTTTATTAATTTTGTATTTTTTTATAGATTTATTTAATTAGTTATTTATTTAAATAGTCCTTAGACTAAAATACGAGTGATGAGATAACTGACAATAAATTGTATGTCCACAACCTAGTACCTACCTCAGCACCTTTGAGTATTTAGCCTGAATACTCAAAGTTCAGCACAGCACTACGGCACTTTAGCTGGTGATATCGTTTAATTTTAATAATCTCACCGTACCACCAGGGGTATGGCCAGGGCTACGGTGGGTCTGAAGGGCTTCAGCGCTTCAGACGTTGCCACCAGCTGCATTTGTAGTCATTATTACCCACCAATTTATTTGAATACAGTTTGACCAACCTCGTGCTTGGAGACGGCGCGCCGGAAGAACTTGTGGAAGCGCGTGGAGAGCGCCCAGATGGCGCCGTTGTCGCGCTCCGCCCACCGCACCTCCGCGCAGAACTGAAGCTTTTCAGGGTCGATGGCCAGCAACCTACGAAAAACAACAGGTTAGTTGAGAATTAGGGGAGAAACGCTATGCTTCTTTAATATTCATACTAATATTATAAATGTGAAAGTGTGTTTGTTTGTTTATTTGTTTGTTTGTTCGCCTTCCAGGTAAAAGGGAGCAATGAATCGACTAATTTTTTGGATTGGGGATAGTTTGGGGGCTGGAGAGTAACATAGGCTACTTTTTTCCCGGTTTTACGTGATTAGGCGGGTCCTCCCCTCACCAAGCGAGCAGCCTCGCGCGAGGCAGAACGTTTGCCACGTGCGGCGGGCCTCGCACGAGTCTGCTCACTTGGTGAGGGAGGACCCGCCTAATCACGTAATTAAACGGCTGATCGGATTATTATGAAATTAAAACAAAGAATACTTTTTATCCTGGTAATTGGTCCCCTAAGTATTTTTACGAATGTCCTCGCGGACAAAGTCGCGGGCGGAAGCTAGTAAATAATAAGTGTCTGTTTCTCAATCAAAAACTTAGTTCTGAGTAGCTTAGGTACCAAGAACTTTTAGGGTACTTAAGATGATTTAGGTTTCTATACCCTATTTACCCCCTGGGTTTGATTTTCGGAAAACTACGAAATGGGTTGTCTATTTGTTTTAAGAAGTAAGCCTACAAAGTTTCAAGTTGAAATGTCTATTTTATCCCCTGATTTTTCATTCAAAATTTCACCCCTATTTCAACCTTTTAGGGGTCGAATCATGTTCAGCGTGTTAAACATCAAAATAAATGCCATTTTTGCAATCGTCATCCCATAAAACCTCTATAACGACATCCATATCGATTTTTAGGTTTATTTATCCCATTTAACCTTAAGGGGTAGATTTTCGAAAAAATACGAAATATATGTTTGCTTATTTTTTTTTACTTTCCGACCATAAGCCTAAATAATAAATTTAATGAAGGACTTTCCAGATACAACATTTCATCCCCCTTTTCACCCCTTCGAGGGTGAAATTGCCTAAAACGCTGGCACAGGAAAATATTAATTTTCAATTGCCAGCCTAAATACAAAATTTGAAGATTCTAACTTCAAAACTGACGGACTTTCATACAAACATGTATCCCTTATTTCACCCCCTTAGGGGTGGAATTTCCAAAAATCCTTTCTTAGTGAATGCCTACACTGTATAACGTATCTATGTACAAAATTTGAAGTCTCTAGGTTCAGCGGTTTGGGCTGTACGTTGATATCTCAGTCAGTCAGGACTTTGAATTTTATATATATAGATTGTGCAATAAGTATCTCTATCACATTGAAGTGAGAAGAAAATAAGAGCCGACTTAAATTTTATTTAAGTTATGACTTCCTCAGAAGATCTTATCAAAATATCTGAATCGGCCAGAGAGATCACATAGAGACCATAAAATATATATTCGTAGTAGACTCCTTTACAGCAGACTCAACTCTATTTGGAACAAGAAGAAACATGAAATCCAAAGAAACTGCTAGGCACTAGTCTAGAACTAGTTAACATTTTTAAATGGTATTATTATAATTGAAGTCGAATAGTAGAAACGAATGGTAGAAATATTTTGTTTATAAAATTAATACTAACAAATAGCCCAGTATCATTGGGATAACCAATATGGAGCAAATATTTTCTCTGGACAATAACAATCATTTTATTCACTGCTCATAATTAATTAGGTTTACACTTTTATCAGAACTGACGTTTTAATTATTATCTTTAATGCGTATAGGTTCTCACGTTATATTTTAAAATAACGTGATGACGAACTGAATCGCCCTGCATATGAAGCGATAGTAGATAATATGGTCAATTAGTAAGATAAGTTGCATTTAAAAAGTATTTAATAACTAACATTTTGCGTGATTACAAGAATGTGTGAAAAAAGGGTAATTTTTTGTTAATTAATTAACCTTTAAATGTTGTAAATTAGAAAACTATAAATAGTATATTGTCAGTCTAAAATAATATTGAATGTTTGGTTAGTAACAAAATCATGCTAATTGCATAACTCACTAGGGAAAGAATATCTCAACTGGTATTTTAAATAAATCGTAGTTATCTATGCAATAATGTATGATGTGGTCCTCAATAGTATCATTTACGACGCTCACACGCATGGAGCTAGACTTAATACTGAGGTAACTGGAGTTCTCACCCTGAATAAAAAAGTGTATACCAGCAAATTTGACATTTAGCATGTAGTGGCTGTCAGTTGTCTCATATGACCATACGTATTTTTTAAAATTGTAAGTGAGGCGGAAGACAGCAGCCACTGTGTAATTTTTGGTCACAAAGAAGTGTTAGTACTGTACTCTCCACTTACCTCAGTATTAAGTCTATCTCCATGCTCACACGCAATGGCATTTATGCAGCCACAGAACAAAGAAAAAATGGTCTCTTTAAGCAGCCTTCACACGGAGCCAATACTTGAGACAATCAACTAGGCCAGTCCAATATTGGCGTCGTGTAAATAGAGACAGTCCACTACATTGGATTGTCGTAGTGAACTGGCTTAGTGGATTGTCTCAAGAATGGGCTCCGTGTAAATGCGCTGCATTAGATCATATCTACGTAATTTGTAAAAATAAAAGGCAGAGCTATAATGACAATGAAAGTATACATAAAAGTAGATAACAATATTTTCAAATGAAAATAATAGTATTTTATTTGTATTTGAACAGAATAGAATACTTACTTACTTATTTTATTTTTATATTTTGTGTAAGATGATATAAGGAGAATAATAAATATAAATAACAATAATAAATAATAAGTACGATGTAATACAAACCGGGTTATTACACTTCATTGATACTTGGGGTTGTGAGCGACAGGTGTCAATGTAACTAAGTCTTGGCTAAGCACGCGTCGTTAAATTATTAAATCGATTGCCTATCAATCTCGCTACCGGTTAACCGGCGCACGCGCTATTTAGTTTAACAGCTAGACTTTTTGTAGGCTAGTTTGCTGCGACCGATATACAGGTGTTAGAATCTCGGCACATTGAAAAGTTTTTAAACAAAGCTCATAAATACTCTTTTTAATTCTCCTAAAAGCATCCACTCCATTATAGTCCTTTTTAATTTATTTCTTTTCACCTAAGGTTGATTAGAAGAGATTGATTTTAAGCAATAAGGCCGCCTGGTCGTATACTTTTCTTTGCTGTGGTTTTTTTATGTTATTATCATTTATGTGCTATAAACTTCAATCAACAGACCTAGTTGTTATTGTTGATCATTCGAAGGCTATAAAGCATATTTAATTGTGATTAATACCTACTCGTATTCATAATCTCTATTCTGCTTTAGGCGGTTCTTAAACTGACAACGACCGAATTAAGACGCACATGTGCGTAGTTAGTGATAGGGTTCCAGGCGGTTATAGCGGTCTCATTGTGCGGGCTGAAGATGATGATGTCGTGCCGAGGGTCAACAGCAATGCCGACTCCCTGCGTAGACTTATGGCCCACCAGGTTCACGGAATGGTCAGGTACAGCCAGATAGAACTTATTGGACAATATTTTATCTATACCAGTAGGGCTAGCACAACTTAGCGCGACTCTTTGTCACGCTCCTTCCAACCAATCAGAACGTCGCTTTAAGTCACGCGCACCATCTACGAGCGGTCTGATTAGTCGAAAGTGCCCGCGACCCTTTCTCACTCGAGTCGCGCGCAAGTTGTGCTAGACCTACAGGTCTATTTCACTCCCCGTGTCGGCTCGAAAACGCGGTATGGCAACGCCCGGCGCGGCGTTGTAAATCCATAAAAATTGGGTCCGCAAAAGAGCTAGAAGATATGCGATAGAAAGAGATGCAACGACAACGAGTGGCCGTTCGTAATTTGCCTGCGCCGTACAAGCTGAATTCTACTTTATTGCGTTATAGTTAGAGTTGCTATTTATTTAAATGACTTAGCGGAGTGAACTATCTGTTACATAGTAACTATTTAGTAATCTGTGTCTATACTGATATTATAAAGCTGAAGAGTTTGTTTCTTTGAACACGCTAAGCGCAGAAACTACTGGAACGAATTGAAATAGTATATTTCATTACGAGTGCGGAAAGCCTGTCATTGCAAAGAGTTCCGACAAATGTAGACCCGAGCCGAGGCGCAGCCGAAGGAGAGGGTTGACAGTCGGAACAAGTTGCAATGACGGTTCCGCACGTGTACTGTACTGAACAACTATTTTTAATACAGTAGCGAAAAAATTAAGCAATTTAATAAAATAATAAAACACAATAAACTCAATTAACTAATCGTAAAAGAATATATTCAGAGATTTTTTTGTTTTCTTCACCCATTCTGGGTAGGCCATGGGAACTATGTCCATACAGCCAAGTCGTCTTCAGTAGAACTTTTTTATTGATATGAAATGAAAATGAAATTAAATGAGATGAAATGAAATGAAACCTAACTTAACAAAAACCCGCGCAAACTCCTGTAAGCAGAGACTATGACAGTGCACGTCATACAGCCAACTTTTTTATACTCATAAATTTAATTGGCCGATACTAATATTAATTTAATGTTTAAATAATTATTAAAATTACTTTTAAATCTGATATTGAAACAAATTAGTAGCTTTTTTTTTAGAAATATTTGCATGAATCATAAAAATTTCTATGTTTTTTTTTGTAAAACCTTCTTGGTTGGTTTTTTATTTTTAATAGACATTATTTTGACAGTTGGGAAAGAAAACACACGAGTATGGGAAAGGTAAAGAAACAGCTCGAGTGTGTAATAGCCCACATCCCGAACGCTATACGTCCCTGCAATACGCCACTTTTTGAGCAACTGTATTAAAAAAATATTTTTGTGATGGATAGTCCATTTATCGAGGAAGGCTATAGGCATAGGCTATATTTTATCCCGATATTCCCACAGGAACGGGTACCACGCGGGTAAAACCGCGAGGATCCGCTAGTAAATAAAGATGCTCACTTATGAGAGTTGGTAATAGGGTTCCAAGCAGCAATGGCGGTCTCGGAGAGCGGGCTGAATATGATGGTGTCGTCCCGAGGGTCGACGGCGATGCCGAGGCCCTGCGAGGACTTGCGGCCCACCAGGTTCACGGGTAAGTCGGTGCCTTCGGCTGGCGGACCGGCAGCGAGAACTGCCGTCGATACACTGAACACTCTGAAAATCCATCAAAGTTATTGTTAGAAGAAAGTTACAATTTCTGTTGTACGATGAAATGATTTAAAAATTATAAGAGCCATAAAATTAGTCATTACTTTATTAATTGTCAACTTTTAATAATTTTGCTCTTTCATTCATTGTAATTGAGTCCCATTTCATTTAAGTGACCTACTTTTGTTATTTTTATCTTATACTAATTAACAGTAGGAAGCTTTCGAGCACAGATTATAATAAATAGGTAAAGCAAACAACCAATAATAAAGATAACGGATAAAGCAATAACTTATGTAACTTTTTCTGTATATTTATTTGTGTTAAGTTATTATATCGACCACAAGATTATTCGAAACATTACTTTTTTCTAATAACCTTTTTTCTAATCACTGAAAATGAAGTACTTACTTATTACTTATACTTTTTTATTTTTTTTATGTTTCTTTATGCTACTTTATTCGTGGACATTGGTGTGGGTTGTACATTTACTTATTTATATATACATATATTGTGATATTCCTCTTGTTAGTAATATTTAATGTACAACTGTTTGATGTCCCAAATTACAAAATAAAAATAATAAATAAATACTTAAAAAAACTCGACCCGTCTATCAACTATCTCCAGGGGACTCGAACTCGGGGAATGCTCTTACACTACTACTGTTATTATTACGGAGTCATTACGGAGTAACGGGGCTTTCCTCAGTGGTAAAATCATTCGTCCGGACAGTGAAAGGTTATGGGTTCGAGTCCCATTTTTTTTCTAATAAGTATTTCATTTTCAATAATGAAAATTGCATTCTTAAAAGTAAAAATAAACCATATCATTGTTAAATATCAAAAGCTCATAATAGCGAGTGTTTAAGTTTGAACACGAAACCGCCTATGGAGCGTGTTTTAAACAGATCATAGGAAAACCCCGACTCAGCGATGCTTGTTTTGTGATCTGACAATCTGAGGCCAAAGTTTCGGTACTTCGATCAACAAATAGTAGGTATTATAAATATAGATGAAGGCTCACGATCTAAATCAAAACTCTCTATGGCACCTTTAAACGGAGAAAAAAGGTAAGTAATGTTATAGTACTTTTATCTCATAAGCGCGGTCTTTCTCTTGTTGTGTGCATCCGTGTATATGTCGTGGTCAGATCATTGAATTGATTATTTCATGAAATGGTTGGTCATTTCATGAAATGATCGTATTTCATGAAATTATCAAAATCCGCTGGTCATATCATTGAATGATCAGCGTTTAATGATATGAACAGCTAAACGCATGCTCATTTCATGAAATGGTCAATCGCTAGTGATCATATCGTAAAATAGTTACATTCTGCCCCGCTAGAGGCGCTGATGTAGTTTTGTTATTGTTTGTTGACATATTTTTTGTTACAAAAGTTAGTAATAATGCGACAATTTGAGATACAAGTGCAGTCAAATGCACGTTAGAGTGTAGCAAAGGGGCGCAGTGCTTAGAAAACGCAAATCCCAATAAAATAAAAAGGTAATTTTTGGTTAGGTTAGGTTAAAACTGTGACGAAAAACAGCGCGAGCCAAGCGAGCAAAGCGAGCATGCCGCGGCAGCGGCCGGCGAAGCAACAGAATAAAAATTAAAACAGACAAACTTTAATCTCACGGAAACCTTACACTAATTTCCTAAAATTAAATTTGATAATTTTATGATATGGTTGATCATTTCATGATATGGTTGATCATTTCATGAAATGGTAAATTTTTCATGATATGGCCAAACGTTGTTGAAAATATCATTAGACGTTGAGCTTTTTACGATATTGTCAATTTAAATTGGTTATTTCATGAAATACGACTATGTCATGAAATGACCGACAATATCATGAAATTACCAAATTTTTTTGACACATTTTGTATGACAAAAGGAGGCTGCGGGTGGCTGCGGTCTACACCACAGATCACCTGTAGTAGCAAGCTACAGGTCTACACACACAAGCGTGGCTCACCCGCGCTCGTGATATAAAACGATCTTACGTCATAAATGACAGGAAATTTTTATAAATATACTCGCAAGTGGCTCAAGTGGGAGTATAATCCCTCGGCCGTGTTTGTCACTCCAACTATGTATTTAGATCTAGGTGTTATTGTTGATCGAAGTTTCGGTACGATTAAAGCACGCCACAATTCAACCGCCTCTGTGGTCTAGTGGTTCACACCACCGATTTCAGACCAAGAGGTCCCGGGTTCGATTCCCAGTGGGGGTACATATTGTATTCGGTTTGGTTGGTGGTAGGACTTGTTCTTAGTCCGCCTGGCTAGCTACCACCATCTTATCTAAGTCTGACGCCATAACAATGATGTTTTCAGCATTATTGTGTTCCGGCAGTTAGAGATAAGATAGCCAGTTCCTCAGTGATTGAGGATTCCGGGAGTAGTGCGCTTCCATCTTCAGCCTTATCACCACTTAACATCAGGTGTGATGAAGGCTAAGTGCTACCCCGTTGTAGATAAAAAAAAAAAAATAAAAAAAAGCACTCGTACGAGAGTTGAGTCGGTGAGTCCCGCTGTAATTATTCTTGAAAACCCCATATGATTATTACCCGTCAGTAGACAATAGCTAATAGTAAAGAAGGCTTTACGTTGACCCGTGAACTTTATTAAATCATAGAAAAATCCATATGAAGTCAACCTTGAACTCCATAATATGGATAGGATCTGACAGTCGGTGGTGAACTAGAACCGGTTATTACCTGTCAGTGGCCAAAGGCTGGCTATAAAATCGGCCAAGTGCGATTTGAACTCGCCCATGAAGGGTTCCGTACCCACTTAACGTATCGATTGCCTATACATAGTCAAAATTCCACTATCATTTTTCGTCAGCAAAGTATAACTTGGTTTTTCATAGTGTTTGTATGAATGACAAAGTTACACATGCGGGTTTTGAAAATGTGTTATACCTCAAAAAATACTTACTATAAATCGTTCAAACCAATTTTCGTTGAAAGTTTTTATTAAGATCAACAGCATAAATTTTTTCTAGATTTTTCACCCTTTTATTTCAACAGTTAGAGGGGGTGGGGTGGGGGGAGGACACACATTTTACCACTTTGGAAGTCTCTCACCCAATTGCAGGAAGCTCCATTAAAGTTAATGCTTCATTAAATCTATTGCTGTCACTTTTTATTTCTTGACAACGAAAAGTGACAGCAATAGACTTAATGAAGCATTAACTTTAATGGAGTTTCCTGCAAGTGGGTGATTATCTTTCAAAAGATCGACTTTGAGAAACATTTATTTCATTATTAAAGAGACAAATATTTTTAATTTTTAATGTGTTTATGTTTGTATTAAATCGTAAAGCGGTACACGACGCCACGACGCCGGCCGTCCATGAGCGTGAACTGTCGCCGCCGATTTCGTACTCGCCCAGGTGTGGGTCCACAGCCTGGTTTATTTATGTTTGACTTGAAAACACCCTCAATCCTGTCAGAAGCTCAAGGCTGGTAGTACAGGCGAGGCCTTGCATCAGCGAGTGGACGAGCCCAACGACGCCGTCCATGAGTCTGAACTTAAACCACCCTACCATAGGAAAATGCGTGTGGAATCATGTGCAATGATTCAGAAATTACAAGGCCAACGAGGGCAGGGCCTACCATCAACTAATGCGGCTTTGTTTAGGACCTAAACTGATGTGCGCTTCGCTTATTCGTACCACACCACGACAGCTTAATTGCGATCGAGATTCTATTACGTCAATGACAAGCGATTCAGCGACATTTCACAGCCGCTTAGCTGTCATGAACAAATATCTCGGTCGAGCTAACATGACATCTGCAGGTTATACCCGTCCCTCTCACTCTCCGGGCATGACAGAATCGAGTAAAAGAGACGGGTAGAAGAAATAAGGACCCAAATCGTTCGTTTCAGTTTTTAGAAGGTCATGGTACGAAATAAAGCAATTCATTTTAGGAACCTATTCTGGAACGCACCAGTTTTGAATCGCTTTCTTAAAGTTGATGTGATGATGAAGGTAGGCACCCAGCGGGCCAATCACCAGCCGTAATTCTATGCAGCGCGTCTTCATCGCGTTTGGGTTTTGACGTTTGCCGTAATGACATAACGACGCACACGTCACGCAAACCTATAGCCGCGCGTTATCAAAGACGGTTTTGCACGTCAACTGCACTTCAACTGAACGTACACTTGACGAATGCATCATAGAATTACCGCGATCGGAGCCCAGGTCAATTTACCTGTCAGTGGCCAAAGGCTGGTAGTAGAGCAGACCTTGCGTCGGCGAGTGCGCAAGCCCCACGACGCCGTCCATGAGCGTGAACTTCTCGCCGCCGATGTCGTACTCGCCGAGGTCTGGGTCGGGGTACATGGACGCGTGGGTCACCCGCCACGCGTTGTCGCGACGACCGTCGTACACTATGATCCCTGGAACGAACAATTATGAGCTTGACATTACGGAAGACTATAGTAATAGCACAGTTTAAGCAATCTTTCTATACAGTTGGCCGACGCCCTTAATGTTGGGCGATGCCGACGCCATAGCACAGTTTAAGCAATCTTAAAAGTTGCTTATTCTGTGGTTATAGTAAATAGTAGACCCAAATGCGCATAATTATGGGAGTCCAAGTCAATGAAAGTAACATAGAGAAAGATAAGTATAGAAAGTAATCAATCAATGCCGATACATATATTATCTGTACTGTATGTAACTACAGATAGTAGTTAGCACTCAGTCACAGAACTTACACAAATGTTCATCGCGTGAATATTTGCCCCCACTGAGTATCGAATTGTGCATCATTTTAATTCTACTTACCTGCATTCATTATTAACCGATACATCAAAATTACTAATTGCCCAAAGTAAACACGCTTCACTTCACACTTTAAATTCTAGTTTTTTACAGGATTTACTAGGTTCGTAAATACCTCATTATGTAATAGTAAATAATGGATCCGCTAAGCCACGATTATGATAAATCACCTACTGTAAGTATAATCGATACTGTGAAGCAACGTATCGGGAAATGGTAACTCAAATGCGAATTAAGAGATTACAGACTAAAAACGACTTGCTTAGTAAACAATGTAGGTATTTGAATGTAAGGGGCTATACATCTCCCGTTTTCCTACGGGATATGCATAGCCCCTTAGCCCCTTTACTCGCTCGACTCTTTTAGCCTGAGGGCTTTTAGGAAGTCTAGGATACTCCTAGCTTTAGGACTTTTGGCACAAAATGTGTCGACCCAGATAAATTAGTTTCTGCGTTTGTGGATAAGGAGCCTGGGGCCTTAGCCAAAGTAACAATTCAAAAACGATAACGAAGTTCGAAAGAAATTCAAGGTATAGGATTGGCGGATTGGTATAAGCTGCGCTAAATCACGTGGTCTTGCCGCAAGTTGATTGGAGCATAAAGACGATAGCGAATATATTTGTCGTTTCGCCACATAACGATGTTACTTTGGCTACAGGCCCTGCAGTCACACGATCTCGCGCAATAGACTGATGTCGAATTAGATAGTCCGCGCCACATAACTTGACATTTGTCAGAGGGCGCTGGTCGTCGTGGTTGGTCGGAAAAATAAGCCTTATTCCCATGTCATAATTTTAGTTCCAGATATTGGCACACGCCAAGTTATATGGCACGTACTGTCGAAATAAAATATGTCTATGCCCAGCGCTCGACTTGCAAATGACTTGCAACGACTGGTAAATGTCAGTCGACATGAATTAATGTCGCGCATATAGCTGTATTTTTAAAAAATATCTCTGCGCAAGACTGGGACGCTTTTGGCGCTAGTTACTATACATTTTTTGTTCAGTAGTATAGTGGTATTCGGTAGTATAGTGGTCAGTATCCCCGCCTGTCACGCGGGAGACCGGGGTTCGATTCCCCGCCGGAGAGCCAATGTAACGGCTCCTCCTCGTCGGCCAGCGGTACACTAGCCGGAACGTCGGAAGACACCGCCCAGTATTCAACTAGTAGATGTTGTAGTAATAAAAGATTGTTTCTTCACTTGGAGAGTTTTATTGAATATGGTAAATTAGAAATATGAAAGAATATGAAGAATAGGAACTGTCACTATAATTAATTATTGGCTATTTAATACAATTATCACATTTCACTTATAAATTTTTGAGTTATTCCCATCCGATCCCCAGCAACCGATCCCCTGGTGGATCGGTTTTATTTTTAATTATTTTTTATTCCCATCAGCCCCCTGATTCACAACCCGTCGGAAACGGAATCGGATTCGAATTCTATACTTTGTCTTTGTTTATTCTATAGTGAGTGACAGAGACAGAGCATACATTCCGCTGTCGTGAGCGTTTCCGATGGTTCGTGAATCAGGGGGCTGATCCCCTGTGTAGGGGATCAAGAATAAATATTAGTATTTTATTCCCATCTACCCTAGTACTTATTAGCTTGCTAGCTAGCACGTGAGCTCTATTCAGCTTGATTGTTTCGGTAGGACATATAGTACATGGAAATCGTACCAAATAAGTGGTGTTGCCTTGCATTAAATGAGGTAGTTCTGATTTTTTTATATGTTAGTAGTGATGAGACGGTAATGACAAATCCAAGTTTTCCACCTCGAAAGCCCTCCGGATCATTGTTAAATATTTAAAAATCCAATAAATTTTCAGATTTTTTTCAGTTTTTGTAAATTTTTACCACCAAAGATCTGAGTCACGGCAAATGTTGCTATGCACTCTTTAAAGTAGACTAAATTTGCAATAAAAAAGAGT
Source organism: Crambus lathoniellus (assembly GCA_949710035.1). Classification (NCBI taxonomy): domain Eukaryota; kingdom Metazoa; phylum Arthropoda; class Insecta; order Lepidoptera; family Crambidae; genus Crambus; species Crambus lathoniellus. Next base: position 17,502,646 of record OX453302.1, on the reverse strand, counting down.
AATTGGGTTTTTGTAAGCCAAATAGTTTTTAAGATACGGCTATTTTAAAATTTGCAAAATCACAAAAAAGAAAGTATTACAGTTTTTTTATTTTTCGTCAACTTTGACCCCCTAGTAGTGGGTATATGGCAAAAGTTTTTTATTAGTTATTGAAGTCCATGAATTTCCAACAAAATGAGATTAATTATGTCGTTTTACACTTGATAGTTCCTAAGACACAGCTGTTCAAAGTTATAGAGGTAGGTAAGTAAACAATTATATAATAGAAGGCTTTGCAAAAGGTAGTAAGTCCTAAAGGAAGAAGGATCTGGGAGACATTCCCGTTCTACCCTGTTAGTGACACGTAAACCTTAATCACCTTGAAAGCATACCAAAGATGTAAGGTTGTACCAGCAGATGTGGTTGCAGGAAAGCAGAACTCAAATGTTCGGCTGTTTGCAGCTACTGCATTGGCCAATCATGCGAGAACATACCAGACCTGATGTGTGATGTGATGACATTGATGAACCATTGATTGATAACCCACCATCAAAGGACGATTTTGACCTTCCTGAGCAGTTCGATGAAGAAATTATACCTCAGCAAGCTGCCACCAAAAAGTGTGCTGTGGATTCAGAGGACGTGCCTGGTCCATCAAAATTATACATACAATGTACATAATTGATCCCACCACCTCCCAGATCCTCCTTCCTTTATGGCGTACTTCATTTTGCAAACCCTTCTATTACATAATTGTTTATTTACCTCAATAACTTTGAACAGCTGTCTCAGGAACTATCTACTATAAGTGAAAGTTGATATTACTAATTGGTCTCATTTTGATGGAAATTTAATGGACTTTTATAACTAATAATCACTTTTGCCATAAACCCACTACTATGGGTCAAAATGTCGAAACCTAAAAAAACTGTAATACTTCCTTTTTTGAATTTTTGCAAACTTTTAAATTGCCCCATCTTAAAAACTATTTGACTTACAAGTACCAGATTATTCTCTTTTTATTGCAAATTTAGTCTACTTTAAAGCGTGCATAGTAACTTTTGCCGTAACACAGGTCCTTGGTGGTAAAAATAGATAAAAACAAAAAAAAAACTGAAAATTTATTGGATTTTTAAATATTTAACAATGATCCGGAGGGCTTTCGAGGTGGAAAACTTGGATTTGTCATTACTATCTCATCACTACTAACATACAAAAAAATCAGAACTACCTCATTTAACGCAAGGCAAAATGTACGATTTCCATGGACTAATATAGTGTCTTATCTATGGGTAGGACTGAATCAAAATGCTGAATAGACAAAGAATATATACACTAACGCGAAATAGGGCACGTGGAGCAAAGAATTTGAATTTAAATTAAGAAAGAACAGGATAGGATTAGATAAAATTGATGGCCTGTATGTAGAACTTGATGGCCAGTATGTAGAACTATGGAGTTTCCAGCCATTGTGGAGCTTTTAACCATCCATAATGACTGGTACGAAACGACATCGTTACAAAGTTTATGGAAAATATTAGTATTCGAATTTGACTATGTCGAATTAGAGATATCTATATAGGGCAGTGGTACCCTTTGTGGCCACTTTAAGGATTTTTTTACTTTTAAGCACTAAGTACTAAATAGTCTTAGGTATTTAAGACACAAATTATATCTTAAATTATAGATAATTTTTCGCAAAGCAAAATAGTTTTTTGTATATAACACAAAATGTGTGAGAGGTGCCAAATGTACCGGTTTTGGCCACTTATTGATAGTTAAACTTTTGTACGTAAGTATAGCGAAAAATCAAAACCAAACCCAGGTTAAATTAACATATTCTAATGCACTAGAAACCAATCAATTGCAAAACAACAATTTAAATTGTAAAAATTATTTTTATAAAAAAATAAAACCGCCTTCTAAAAAACCACATCAAAAAAGTAAGAAATAATTCGTCACCAAATAAATAACGTAAGTACTTTGAAGTCGGGCGTGAAACATGTTCAATTTTTTGTTGTTTTTGTTAAAACCCGCCCGACTTCAAAGTACTTACGTTATTTATTTGGTGACGAATTATTTCTTACTTTTTTGATGTGGTTTTTTAGAAGGCGGTTTTATTTTTTTATAAAAATAATTTTTATTTCACTCTTTTTAGTGCATCGTGCAGGCAATTTACGTGTTTTCTGGTAAATAGGTATGTGATTAAACTCAAAACCTCCTTTTTCGAAGTCGGTTAAAACACCTTGAGGTATCCCCTTTTTAACAAAACAAGAATCATCTAAATCGGTTTATAAACAAAGGAGTTATGCCTAAAGATACGTATTAAATTCACATAAAGTGGTAACGAAAACGACAGTATTTTCAAGATTTCCTGAAAACTACTGAACCGATTTCAAAATTTCAAAAAATGGGACCAACTTGGAAACCAACCTGATGTAATAACGTTTGAACCATTTCAATCGGTTCAGCCGTCTTCAAGTAATCGGTGGACATACAAAAAAAAAAAAAAAAAAAAAACATACATACAGACGAATAGAGAACCACCTCCTTTTTGATTTAGAAGTCGCTTAAAAAGCAAAGGTTTATAAAGTATTTCATCCAAAACAAATTTCATAAAATTTTCATACAAAACATTATTTAAAACAGAAAATGGGGTTTATTGAAAAAAAATCGTATGACTTATGGAATTCTAACGGTTGTTATTATTACCTTAAAATACCTTATTTTAATTGCCTCTAGCAAAAATGGCGAAAAGTTGTTTAGAAAACTTTTAGAGCAAAAAGTGGCCAAAACCGGTACAGTGGCCAAAACCGGGGCTTCTGCCCTACCTAGATCTGAGAATCGCCCGGCTTTTCTCTCTCCTGTTTACAGTAGCGGCAAAAAATTCTATAATATTACTTGGTAGCGGTGTATCATATCGAACCCAAGAAAGATATTGAATTGAACTAAAACATATAAGCTGGATCTTGTCCTGGGCTTGAAAGACGCGTGACACTATACTTATCGCAATTTCTCCGAAACCAGTTTGTCAATTTAATTAGAATTTCGTTTATATGTTGGCAGGTTGTTATTGCGTAATTTTTGGAGAAAGCAACCTGCATAATAAGCTGCTAAGTAGGTATATGACTGATTACACAGTAAATGAAAAATTATATAGTGTTAATAAATAAAATACACTGATGATTGATTGGTCAAGACTTGCCTACTTTACCGTAATAAGTGTTAAACATCGAATCGGTTACAATATAAAAAAGTTGCAACGGTTAAGGTGAATAAATTATTGTTTTTTTTAATACTACTTACCTACTTAAATATTAGTTAGCAACAGCCGAACACAATTGCGAAACTCGCATTGTCAAATTATATACCTATCAAGTACCTACATGTAAGAAATATTCAAGAAGCTAAAAAAATGACACAATTCACGCATAGATCGAGTACACAATGCAGTAGGAATCTGATCAGTAGGTAGTGCATGGCATGGCACGGTTGGGAAACACCAAACCAATATAGAGCCTACCACAAGAGTAATAGCTCTACAAACTCACACCACTGACACGTTGTACCCAAGCGTTGTCACCTCTGGCAAAGAATATATACACTTACGCGAACCTCTGGGTCGTTCGTTTTAATACCAACTCTACGTAACATATTAGGATTAGGAATCACATGAGACTGTACATGAGACTACTGTCGGAAAATATATAATAAAAGAAATGAACTTATAATAACTCTGACATTAAATCATAATATTCATAATACAAGGTGTAACAAAAATGCCCAATATGTTGTTCAAATGTAACAACTTCTTGTAATGGAAAAATCTTAAAATAGTCAGCAGAAATTGCCTCAAATAATTGCCTAAAATAATTATTGGTTTCTAAATATAAGAAAGAATTATACTGTTTCTTTTCATTATTAAAGAACAATTTTTAGTTGAAATATGGAAAATGAAGTATTTAGAAAAAATCGACCCGTCTCAAAACCAGCTCCGATGGGACTCGAACCCACGACCTTTCGCTATCCGGGCGACTGCTCTAACCACTGAGCTACGGAGTCGTTCATTGCATTGTGAATGCAAAAAAGTAAAAATTTAAATAACAATTTTTAGGTTCCAGTGCCCTGTATTTTCATAGTTATTCAATTATGTGCGAAACTACAACACGCATGCGCGCATAAATTTGTAGTCGAATTAACGTATCGGTTTAGTATAATTAACTGTGCATGATTATTGTTCATGTTACCTTTTTAACTAGATTTTACTGTAAGGAATGCATGCAATCACTGGTTGGTTACAAAGTACTTTAATATCTTTCCTTCCAAATCTGTGATGTGATTTATTTCAGCACGTTATCGTGATCACGTATCACCATGTGCAGTATTTTTTACTCAGATGATATAAGGGAAAATCGACTTGCATGGAATGGCGTATGGCCATGGCTATATTATTAATTATTATGGAGGAGGGATGAATGTCACGTGGTAAAGAAGGTACTGATTATGAATGTGTATGAGTATGTGGAAGAGGAAGGCCAAATAGAAGGTGGATGGCTTGCGTGAAGGATGATATGAGCAAGCAAGGGGTGACTGCAGAGGTGACGGCTGATAGATATGAGTAGAAGAAGAGGACGAAAAAGAGCATGAAAATGATGAAGTTAGTTATCGTACAGACCTTTAAATTCTAAAGTGACGAACGTTTCATTATTGTGAGAACAATCATAACACATTAGTTAAGTAATAATATAGAAGTGCGAAGAAATCGTGACGACCTGCTAAGTACAGATACGATGCGATTGGTGCTTCTCATCTTAGTGCAAACGTACCTAAGGTGAGAAAAACTCATCATACGGCTTAAGGCTATTGCGGCGATCAAACTCAGAACTTTCAATGTTTTTAAATTAAATTTCCTGACAAAGTTTCATTGCTAGGCCTTCCAAAATATTATATGTGATAGATCTTTTCTTTATGAAGGGAAGTTACTAAAATTTATATAAATGACCTTCCTTTTTAAGCAAAGAATTTATGCGAGACAGTGCTATTTGCTGATGACACTTCCTCTAGTCTTTAAAGTTGACAGAGGTAATAATTGTTCTGACGAAGTAAATAGTACTTTTCCCCAGTTCTCGCTATGGCTATTAAAATTACCAAGGACGAATCTAACCGGATGGGCGTTAAAGTTCGGCGGACAGCTGAATAATACGGTGCATTGGGAGGTTTGTAGACTGAAGTGACCGTACAGTTACTAAGTTCGGTAGTAAGGATCTCTATGTTACTGGTGTTAGTCTAATACACAGTGCGTACCTTTTTATCTGGCCTGGCGAATAAGCACTCCGATACTGTCGATGGGGGACTTCAGCTATGAGTTTCATCCCCTGAGTCACTTGTCAGATATGCTTTAACGAGTGTGCATCTGAGTTGCATAACCTCATTCCGCCCTCTCCTTTAAACTCACGCTCAGAGAATTAAGTACTCCTTCATCATGCCTAGAATACCCTGCCGGCTTCTGTTTGCCCGAGTACCTACAACCCAAACCTCTTAAAGTCGCAAGTCAATAGGCATCTTCTGGGTGAATCTATTCACACAAAATTTTATTCAAGTACTATAACCAACCACATTATAAAACTACCTTTGTGAGTTCACTCAATTCACGCGACTAATTTAATAAACATTGTTTAACTGTTTGGAATTTTCCGAGTATCAGTCAATCACTTTACAATGCAATGGATGCACCCATTATTGTCTTTTTTGCTGTCGCCTTTGGTTGTCATGTCACACATACCACAAAATTGTCTTGGGATTCATGTTAATGAATATGACAAAATTTTAACATATAGTTGTGTTGCTGTCGCTTCGGTTTAAATTTTTAATTAGTACAAATATTTCAGCATATCGCATAATATTTAATCAGAAAAAAGAACCTGACGTTAGGCAAGTTTTTACGTTTTTTACCCATTTTTAGAGCACAAGGGATATGATGCGTACATGGCGAAAAATAGTGACAATGAAAAACAAGATATTTTAAAATGAGTAATGAAAAAAGGTTTTTTTAAAGTGGCTGATTTATAACCTTACGTGGCAAGTTTACAAGCAAGCAAGCAAACAAAGTATCAATTATTTCAGTTGCGCTACATTTTGTTTAAACAAATTCGACGATCTCCGTGGCCGATTGGTGTACGCACCGGTTTTCTAGGTGCCACTATCTCTGAGGTCCCGGGTTCGATTCTCGGACGGGTAAATGTCGAAAACTAAGTTTTAGATATTTTCTTGTATCTGGGTGTATGTGATCGTTGCTTGAAATTTTCAATGACACAAGTTATTGTTTTATTTGATATTATCATTTTTGGTATTGGAATAATATGTATTTTATTTTATTTTTTTTGTACTTAAACAATATTTTAATTTAAGTGTTTTTTTTATATATTTATTTATATTATAGATTGATAGCGTGATTTTATATAAACGGTATACTTATTTAAATATTGATTAACTAAGTAGATTTATTTAGTAAAAAAGTATTAGATGATGGGCTAGTATGAGTTATTTATATTTTTTCATATTAAATTATAAGTTTTATTAATTTGATTGGAATAAATCTGAAAATGTACCTACTGGTTAGAGCAGTATACATTATTTATTTTTTTCAGTGTAATTTGTAGCAAATGTTGTAGTTTTGCCTGCGAAGATCATTTCGATAATGGATATGTTATCGAAATGATCTAGAGATAGAAAATAAATATAAATAGCTGCTGCTGTGTTCTGCATTTTGAAGAATCGTTTGAAGTGACTATCTTTGTTAAAAAAAGCTTTTTTTACTACATACGAATAATATCTAAGATCTACTCTTCCTACAAACCGACGTTTACAATAAATATTCATAATAATTCTTCTTGTATTCTACATAATATAATTTCCTTAGTAAAAGCGCATATAGGTGATATTTTAGATGTAAATAGAATGCGCGCTGCATGCCGCGTCTACACGTATTTCTCAGTCTACGAGAGTGCCGCGGCCGGAGTCTCACCGATCCCAGCACCCCCTCGCTTGTGTAAGCAACGGCCATCGACGATATTTTTTTTACCTATGCTATATCCTTAAGTCAAAAAAGTTAAATAACAGCTTTCACGAATCCAATTTAAAAAATATATAACGCCCCATTAACCCATGAATAGAAGAATTTGTCCCTGTCAAAAGTTGTAACTTCGAATACGAATTGAAATTAATCGTATTTAGTGAGACGAAATCATTCGTCTGTCACCTATGTATTACCTGGAGCCACAGTGTCACTGATGTAGGCAAACATGTTATCGCATGTCGCTGACAGGCGAGAGCTATGCGCACGAGTGTCGTCCAGCACCAAGTTTGTGAGCAGAGAAGCGGGCCGCAAAAGCTCCCGAGGGAAGTATACACTCCTCACCTGAAATCAGATAGTCAAATGTTAAGTTATTGTTACCCAAAACAATGCTCTAACTAAAAAAATTGGAATTTTGTCCGTAGCGTAGCGTAGCGGTGACGCTTTTCTGTAAAAAATACATTTTATTTCAGAACGTCATTGCCCCACCCACACTATGGGGTAGACAAGAAAAAAATATAACATCCCCAATTCCCCACTTCACGTGTAGGGAAGATAATGTATTTTTTTTTTTTTTTTTCACCACTACATACCTATTCATGCCAAATTTAAGCTTTCTAGTACAAAGAGTCTATGAGCTAGGCTGGGGACGGACAGACGAACATGGCGAAACTATACGGGTTCCTTGTTGACTATGGAACCCTAAAAATGGTGTAAATGACACGCTCAACTGAGTTGTAATCGTTCTATTCTGGAACCACACCCTTTTCTCGTATTGAAAAGCAAGTACGTGTGCAACTTTTTTACCGTTTACTTTTTACCGCTTCATTTCATGGGTTCATTACACACTAAAAATAGGTGTGAATGTAATTTCTTCAATGCAAAACAAACTCAATTATATTTCGTCAGTGTAACTAGTTTTTATTCTGACAAAATAATATTATTCGCTACATAATTCTGAAAAGGATATTGTGAAAATTTAATTTAAAAATTATTAATAGTTTTTATAGTTAATATAACGCCTAAAGGAAGGTTATTAAGGTGGTTCGATGAGCTCAGTAGCGCCACCAATGGAAATAAATCATTTACGATTTATCAAGGGCTTAAAAGTATCGGTTATTTTGCGCACATAGAAGAGTAAAATGCAATTTTTAATTGGTTTTTCATGGCCTCAAATATGAGCATTAAGTTATGGATCTCGATATTGCTAAATGGGGCCACTTTTGGCACTATAGATATTCACGACTTATTGCGTAAGTTTGGGTTCTTAAAAGTATTTTTATAAAATGCATTTTACTCTTTTATTTGCGCAAAATAAGCGAAACTTTTAATCTAAGCCTTTAATAAAATGTACTTAATTGATTTATTTCCATTGGTGGCGCTACTGAGCTCATCGAACCACCTTAAGCGAATGAGCACGATCTATTTACGTCTATTCCAGATATTGAGAAAGATAATTAGAACCTTACTATCCACACAGCGGTTATTGAAAGTATACTAGCGCGCACCCATACTGCATTACCGCAGTATAATTTCAAGAGCGTAATCAAAAATATTTTTTTCACTTCTCATGCTCGTAAAGTTCGTGTTTATGTTAGGTATAGGCTGCATAAAATCGCTTTTGATTGATTGGTTCTCAAAGGCCGTTTTATTTCTATGTTTATCTGCAATAAAAATAGTAGCATCGTCTGCAAACATGACACATAGGTTCTCAGTAATATTTGGCAGTTCATTCACATATACTAGGAACAGAAGGGGTCCAAGTGGTAGTCCCAGAGTGACATGTTTAGTACTAGATTGGATCTCTTCAAATGTCTTGCTATTTTTATTGTATGAGTCAATTACTGTAAATTGTTTTCTGTCTGTAAGATAACTTTTTAAAAGTTTTTTTTTTAGTATACTCGATTTATGCGCGATAATCTAGTATACTTTACACCTCGTCGGATAATAAAGAAATTTTGAAACTATACTAGGACAATGAATAATAGACACGAGAAGAGCGAGTTTGCCTCGGAATCGGAAGTCCTGTAGAGCACGTGATAGGTTAGTAATTTAATAAAAGATTTTCTTAAGAATTTATTGAAGTACATGGATGCATGGAAAATAAAAATTTGTAAATAACATAAGCTATGGGAGTACGAAGGATGGATGGATGCGGGCAGCGCAGGACCGATCGTTGTGGAGATCCTTGGGGGAGGCCTATGCCCAGCAGTGGGCGTCGTTCGGCTGACATGACGATGATGATGATGATGGGAGTACCTCCATGTGGTGAAGGCGGAAGCAGTTATATGTTCTGGCTAAAACTCCCATTTAAATACTATCTATTTAAATGCCTTCGGGCTTATGTTATTGTCATCGTTTACGTATACGTCAAATACATACAACGTGATAATACTTTTAGCGAAACTGAGAAAATAGTTTGTTCAGAATCGAGAGTAGAATCAATTTCACACATTTCTGATAGAGGCTAAATGTTTCTTCTAAAAATTTTAGTGTCTACTGCCTATTCATTCAATACGCGCTCGACCCGTCTCACCGTGCTTACTTCATCATAGTTGGGTTCTGCCCGTATAACTATTTATAGTAACAAATAAATAAATATATGAATAAATAAATAAATAGTAGAGCTTAGGTATCTGTCAGAAAGTTCTGTTAAAGCTTCTGTTAAAGCTGATGAGTTTTTTTCGCCTGTTTTTCTTGTCAGTTAAAAGATGTCCATAACAGGTGGTAGGTTAAAAAAATGTTGGACGATTCATAAGCATTAAGTTTATTTAATCTATATGAATAAAAATTTATTGACTTTGACTTTGACTTTGAAAAGTCATAGAAACTTAGCACGAATATTGGAATATTGGAAGTTTCTTTAAAAACATTTTTTTTCAATTGTTTTTTTTCAAATTCAAATGAAAAGTTTATATTTAATTAAAATGTTAATATAAAATGAATTAGTTAGGGTGTATGGGCTTTTCGGTTATTTTAAGGCGCTACTCGGAAAAAGTATGGACTTTTTGATTTAAAACTATAGGACGGTTACAGTTGTTACAAATCTGATAATAAGATATATATTTCTTCATACCTTTATCTAGAATCGTATAGTTTCAGAAACACGATTTTATGGTTTTGGCTCGACACTTTTTATTTTCGAAAATACCTCTAAAAATAAGAAATATCAAGATTATTCTTAAATGGGGATACATATACTATTGAAAATTGGTTTAATTAGTGGACACCAATAATATTTAGGATCGTATAGAAGCATTTTTTTAAATTCGCTATAGTTTTTGAATACGAAGTGATTTTGTGTTTTTTTTGCGTAATCGGCAAAATCGGTCTTGCTCCCGTGCGCGTCGTTTTCTCATTGCTATCTCGCTTTAGCATAATTTTTCCGAGTATCACCTTAACACGCTATATAATAATACTCTAAACGCGCCAATTTTGTACAAAGATCTACAAAAAAATACGTCCAGGGGTCTTCCTAAGGGTAACAGAGGCCAAAAATATGGTTTTTGAAGTTTTTGTCTGTATGTCAGTTGCCCGCGTTTCACGCAAAAAGTACTGAACGGATTTTGATGAAACTTATTTTTATATAGCTTATAGTCCTCGGCAACATATACTTAGGCTGTAACTTATTTTGAAGATCGAAATAACTGTTTTTTATCATTCAGAGCCCGTGGTCCTACTGCGTGGTCCTATTAGTAGGTAGTACCACGGGGAAATTTTTGTGTCCCTAGTTCTGTCAGTAGGACTATGGGCACCTAGCATTACCCGTAGTACTATTAGTAGTACCACGGGCATTTTTACTTGTACATGGTTCTATCGATAGGACTATGGACAAGTAACAGTGCCCGTAGTTCAACTAGGAGTAGGAGTAGTAAGAACTCCTTTTTCTGGTTGTACTGTATTTACATTAAAAGAGTATTTTATTTTTATTTTGAATCATTGTGTCACGTTGACATTGATGTTATGACATTGTAATTCTTGATGCTTTATCAAGGGAAAAGGGAAATCTCGCAATGGATTTTATTAAATACAAATACAAATTCAAATACAAAATGTTTTATTTGGTACCAGGCATAGGACATAGGGCAAACATTACATAGCAAAAACAAACAGCAGGTAGGTACATAAAATAATAGTGAAAAACTTATAATAAACACAAAACGTAACCAGTGTCCCACGTCAGTACCAAATGGGTGTCCAGTTCAGCATTGAGTCAGCAATAAAGCCGACGCTGATTTACAACTGAACTCCAAAGAATAGTTTGACACGTGGACGTCAATGCGATACTAAAGTCGGATTTTTAATTAGACGAAGTAATCTGACAGTTGCTAATGTCACTTGGTGAAATAATGCTGCCATGTTCAATATAATAGTGATGTGTTCTATTCGTTCATTCAGAGGAATGAATGATGCTGAATGAATACTTTAATATAATTTGTCGATATCTTATGTGTTGTATATTTATAATCACATTTTTATTGATGAAACATGGTTTTTGGCACTATTTTGACTAGAAAACTGCAACGCAATGCTAACAATATTAGAAAATCGAAGATGGCGGCTAACTTTTTTGTTTGTGGGTCGATTATGATGAAATTTGGTTTTTGGCACTATTTTGGAAAGAAAACAGCAACGCACTGTGAAAAATAAGAAATGGTTAAGATGGTTGCTAACTTTATTTTTTTAAGGTTACGTACCCAAAGGGTTAAAACGGAACCTCATTACTTAGACTCCGCTGTCCGTATGTCCGTCCGTTTTTCTGTCTGTCACCAGGCCGCATCTCATGAACCGTAATAGATACAGTTGTAATTTTCACAGATGATGTATTTCTGTTGCCGCTATAACAACAAATATTAAAAACAGAAAAAAATAAAATATAAATTTTCAAAAAAATCACGTTTGTTGTGTATAAACAATAAACGTGATTTTTTTGCCGTTTTGCCAAATTGCGCGATGCCGACACCAGTATAGGCATTAACGTTGTACGTAGGTTGTCAGTGACCAAAATTTTGTGGGTGTTCTATTGACCGTTGAGCAGTTATCTCGTTGGAGCCAACCCTGAGTATACAATCAGATCTTGCTTATCATAACAATGCATTGTCACCGGAACCAATCCAACATACAAAATTTCAGCCCATTTAAAAGTCAGAAAGTAGGTCAAATTTACCTTGCAAGATTTCATGACAGACAGACACACAGGGATAGGTGAAAATAAATAAAAGCTTGTAGAATATTATATTTTGATACTTCTTACACCTAATATGCCACCCCGAATATATTATTTTGTAACTTTCCGTACTTACGCAAATGTTTATACAGGTGTCGGTATCGCTCAACTTAGAAAAACGGCAAAAAAATCACGTTTGTTGTTCCCATTGAACAAACGTGATTTTTTTGAAAATTTTTATTTAATTTTATTCTGTTTTTAATATTTGTTGTTATAGCGGCAACAGAAATACATCATCTGTGAAAATTACAACTGTATCTATCACGGTTCATGAGATGCAGCCTGGTGACAGACAGAAAGACGGACAGACAGACGGACAGCGGAGTCTTAATAATAGGGTCCCGTTTTAACCTTAGGGTACGTAACCCTAAAAAAGTAAAGTTGGCAACCATCTTGACCATTTCTCATTTTTAACATTGAGTTTAGACGCTTGTGCACTACACTGAATTTTACCGTTCCGGAAAAAAACGGATGCTTGTATTTTAATAATAAATTATAGAATTTATTTATCTCGTGTAGTTTAGGGTTTGAAACATTGAAACTACACGAAATAAATAAATTCTTACTATTATAAATGATTTATTATTAAAATACAAGCATCCGTTCTTTTCCGGGACGGTAAAATTCAGTGTAGTGCACAAGCGCCCTTACTGTTTTCTTGTCAAAATAGTACCAAAAACCGAGTTTCATCGAAATCGGCCCACCAACAAAAAAGTTGGCCATCTTGGATTTTTTAATGTTTTTAACATTGCGTTGCCGTTTTCTTTCCAAAATAGTACCGAAAACCGAGTTTCTTCAAAATCGACCCACAAACAAAATGTACCTACATAGCACAACTAGGATTCGATCCCGGGACTCGATATCATTAGCCCGGTGTTCTAACCACTCCATAGGCTACCGAAAGAACTACACGTGATATTTATATAAATAATTATAATATTTTTGTTTCATTCATTCACTTTGCCCCGTCACTATTTATTTTTCGTCAAAACCTGACAACCCAGTAAACGTCAGATTACTTCGTCTAATTAAAAATCCGACTATAAAAATAAAAACAATGATATTTTATATATCACCGCAAATACTTACATTAAATAAACAACTAAATTGAAGAGCTACAAGCAAATAAATGAATATATCAATAAAAATATATAACGGCAAATACTTATATACATATAATAAAACAGAAACGGAAAAAAGTCTGTACATGAAATATTAAAAAAAAAATTACTGCTATGTGATGTGTACAGGATATAGACCCCAAAACAATAGATATTAAAATTTTTGTCTGTTTGTCTGTTTATCTGTTTGTCTGTTTGTCTGTTTGTATGTTCGCTTTTCACGCAAAAACGACTGGACGGATTTTTACCAAATTTTGTGTAGTAATCACTTATAACCCGGGTCAACATATAGGGTACTTTTTATTGCGGGGAAATGTCATTATATTTAAAAAAACGTTGACGAACTTATATTTGCGGACGTCGGTATGTTTGCTTTTCACGCAAAAACTACTTAAACGGAAGGGCGGTACTGTGCTGCTATATGCTGGACCAGTATTATAAGTTGAGGCCTTATAAAAAAGAAGGGGCAGTTTGGAGGTGCTCTAATATAAAAAAGTAAAATGTGCAGGTACAGTCACTATAAAGGTAACTCATTTTCATATTGGCGTCTCTACGGGATTATGAAAACAATGACTTCTGAACTTTAGACCATGACCAGAAAATATTTGACCATTCCCCGTACAGTTTTATAAAAATCCTTTTCTATTAGCAACTTATTAAATAAAAACCTCTGAGGGCGCCACTTTCGGTCAGGGTACCGCCTTAAGTCATAGGACCTCAGAACCAGTAACATTTTATAATATTGACGTTGATTTGATGAGTAGGACTATTGCCCATAAAAATAATTATGTTTTATTACAGTCCTACTGATAGAACAACGAAAAAAAAATTGCCTGTGGTACTACCAGTAGGGCCATTGCCCATACAAATTAATCATGTTTTTGTTATAGTCCTACTGATAAAACTACGGGCAAAAAAAATTGCCCGTGGTAGGTACTACTAATAGGACCACGCAGTAGGTTTTTTCATTCATTCATCGTACTATTGATTTCCTCGGGACTACGTCGTGTAAGTCAACGCGGGCGAAGCCGCGGGCTGCCGCTAGTGTATAATAAAATGGATGCAAATTGGCTTATTGATTTCATTAGGCTAGTCTTTCAGCAGTGACGCTAACAAGATTTTTATTTCGAGGTCATACATTAATACTAGGTCTCTATACACGGAAATATATGTCACGGAAATAATTTGAATCAATCAGTCACGACAAATATAATGACAATAAAAATATATAATACCTACTATCGCATTTTATTGCATGATAAATAGGTACTCTAGATTATTATTTTCTTGATTTAGAATAATAGAAGGGACTAAGGAGTACCCTCACTCTGTTTACCATCAGACATGCTATCATCAAGAAGATGCACATTGATGCTGTTGAGGTGTTATAAGTCGCTCACGTCACGGCCAAGTGCGGATTGGAATAAAGGTTTGCAATTATTTGTGTATCCCTGCAACTACTTATGTCGTTTTAGTTATCTTTGTCTATAAAAATCATATGGCGGCTTTCAACTGACGATCAGTATATAGTGCGATACAGTCATTTATCACCTTAATCTAATCAATCTGACCATATTACCATTTCTATTTCAACGCTACCTGTAATAAAAATAAATAAGTATCAATATTTTGTTTCCAATAGCGTCGCGACCATAAATCATAATGATTGACAATCAATTTATGTGAGTGAATTCATTCATGTAAATGTGAATATGTGTACACAAGGGCGTGTTACTTAACAAATCAATTTAGTTATTTGTACTGAAAAATACATTTGTAGTTATTTCAACACAACATTAACCAAAGTAATATCTTCTCCTTATATTTTATTTTATTTAAAATTACATACTTCGACATATTATTAACTATATACTTAGTTCTATCGGCGGTACCCAATAATTTGGCTCTCCGCAGTCATATTACCTATTAGGCTGACAATGCCGCGATTGTGCACCGGCCACACCCTTTCACATAGAAAACGACCTCGAACGATCTGCGTGAGTGGTTATCATACGATACGATTTGATAGTATTTGCGTGTTTCCCATGAACGAGCGTAAAAGTTATGCAGGTAGCAACGAGAAATGGCGCTCAAGCGTTTCAAAACCTTAATTTAATTTAGCTTTACAAGAAGACGGTCTTTAATTAAATTGACATTATAGTTATGTGATGCAATCGTCATCCTGGACTCTGAGCTCTAAGTTTCAAAAATATTTCTGAATGTAGTGTTTCGCCTTAACATTTCAAAGTACCTATAAATTTAGTAGGACTATTAGTAAAACTTGTTTTGGAAATGCGAGATATTTATAACTTTAAATTCCACTCCTAAAACGAGTAGGTACCTACGTAGTAGTTTTTAGTATAACAACAAAGAGGCATTCAATAGATATTCCCATTATATCGACATACTTTATTAAGCCTCACAAGATATGATCGAAGCTCACAAGATATTTAATCTAGTTGTAGGATGCTAAGTAATATAATCAAGATTAATTGAGATCAATAATGTGATATTTTTATGACGAAACTTCACTATAGATCGTTCAACATGATCATGACATAAGATTGACATTCAAATTAATCTTTAAAAAAAATTTAGACGTGGACAAGAGTTTTGGACTAGAAATATTCTGCCATCGACGACTGCGATCTAAATTTTGACACTGTCAACTATCTCGCAATGGTGATTTCATAACAATGTTAATTCAGTCAAACAAGACGTTAGTTGGACTGCACGTTTTACAGATAGGAGCACAACGCAACCGTGTCCTTTCTAAATAGCCAACACCAAAGCTACGAGTAGGTATAATCCGGTTCCTGTTTAGAAAAGCCGCTTAGTTAGCTCTCAAGTAAACAATTTAATGGTCTTGTAGGACTGTTGCCTTTCACTGTCAGAGCAAGAAACTTTAGGGCCAGCTGAGATTTAGATAGCACGATAGTTTAACAACCTCATCACCTTGTTACTTAGTAGTAGAAATAGCCTCGCCTCAAACTAGATTCCAACGCTACTAAAAGTAAAACACTCTTTCGCTATAGGTAGTTGAGTTCAAAGTCAAAGTCAAAATCAAATTTTTTATTCATATAGATTAAATAAAATTAATGATTATGAATCGTCCAACATTTTTTTACCTACCACCTGTTAGGGACATCTTTTAACTGACAAGAAAAGCAGGCAAAAAAAACTCATCAGTTTTAACAGTTCAGGATCTAGCATAATATATTTTGTCATATTTAAATATCAATCTGTTGCAATAACAATAATAATTTGCAGATTAGATTTTCTAACTCATATCGATGTTTTAATAAGATAATGTGAACTGGGCATTGGCATAAGATTTAAACTTCTTCCTGTACCACCATAAATTATACCCTATCCTATACGAAAATCGACCACGCAAAAGCGTTAACTAGTTCGATAGTAGGTGCCAGAATAAAAAAAAAACACTATCTGTATAATGTATTTTGTATTTTTATCTGTCTTCCTTTTTATTGCTAATCTAGCGGGTTCCGATTGTTTTTTTTACACCTAATTATAATTCATTTCATACCTAATTAGCATTTAAAAATTCCAAAGTGTGTAAAATTAACTCCATACTAATTAGGTACCTACCCGTTTTCTAATTCGATTGCGGTGGATACCAAAAAGTGATCAGCGTGGCAAGGCGCTTCGTTTGCAGTCTGTTTTGCGAGGTCCTTTGATTAAATCTCCATCAGCAATCAGAGATATGGTATTTAAGAAAATAGTTATCCGTATATGCCATAAATGCCTAACAAGGTTCAGGCTGTAGTTTAGATTGTACCGTCAGCCATCAGCAGCACATCGAGTTCTTCAAAACAGCCACAATAAAAATTGATTTTGGACCTTAAAAAGTTAGTTTTAGTGTTAGGAATCAATTGAGAAAATTTGATACATTTTATAATTCATCACGTGAACAATTCTCTCTGATTTGCAATTAAGTACAATTTTCATTGAAATGATTACTTGTTCTACAAAACCTTCATTTTAATTAAAAAATTATGCTGAAGCGAGATAGCAATGAGAAAACGACGCGCGCGGGAGCGAGACTGATTTTGCAGATTAGGCAAAAAAACACAAAATACTTCTTATTAAAAAATTATAGCGATTTTTCAAAAATGCTTCTACACGATCCTAAATATTATTGGTGTCCACTAATTGGTGTAACCCATTTTCAATAGTATGAGGTAGGTAACCCTATTTAAGAATAATCTTGAAATTTCGATTTTTTTAGAGGTCTTTTCGAAATGAAAAAGTGTCGAGGCAAAATCATAAAATCTGGTTTCTGAAACTATACGAATCTATACAAAACTATATAAAAGATATGAAGAAATATTTATTTATTTATTTAACAAACAAGATGGTGGTCTAATGCCTGCCCAGTTTTATATAAATAATAATAATAATATAACCTTGTGAAAGCTGAAAAAGATAAAGAAAACAAATATCTTGATTTAGCTCACGAGATTGTTGACATGCGGGACATTGATTCAGCAATTGTTGTTCCGATAGTCATATCTGCCCATGGTCTGATAGCCAAGAGCCTCGATAAACACCATAAGAGGCCTGCGTTAGGTGGATGAATCGGGAGTCAGATGCAGAAGGCAGTTACTGCTGGACACGGCCCGTATAGTGAGAAGGTTCCTGTCTCTGGATCCTTAACCATCGGTAGCCGGGACCCTGATCTTGCTACCGTTGGGGAACTGCATTTTTGTATTTTTAAATGTTATATTTTTTAGTGTTATACATTGTAAAAAATGTTTAGAAATATAATTTTGTAAGTACCTATTTTAAATGTAATAAAGGGAATAATAATAATTTGCAACAACTCTAACCATCCTATAGTTTTATATCAAAAAGTCCATACTTTTTCCGAGTAGCGCCTTAAAGCACGATATTCCGCTGATATTCGGATTCAATAGTAAATTTTAGACAGATTTTAAACAAAAAGTTTATGAGTATAGGTACATATGTATCCGTTATCAAGTTTTCATAATACAGTTTCTTTATTAAATTTACTAAGGGCTAGATATCTAATTGTTGTGGTTTGTAATTTTATTTATTTTATTTTATTTTATTTTATTTTATTTGGAAAACATACAGCTCTGTAATACAATATAGCTTACATAATTATAAGGTGACTATGGAGCCATTTACAGGTTTTCACAGGTAGGTAAAAATTATGGAGTGTTACAAATTATTGCACAAAGCGAACAAACAAACAAAAACAACTAGGCACACTTGCTGAAAAAAGAGGTGGTGATTAAGCGACGCAAAGTGACCGGCTTAATATTGAATACGTCAACATCGGGATAATCTAAAGAAAATTTGTTCATGTTCTCAACAGCTCTACAGAAGAACGAGTTTTTTCTATAGTTCGTGTTATATGGTGGTATGCGCAGAGGACTGTATTTACGTAGCTGCCGAGCAGGCGTGTTTATATAAATTTCGTTTAATAATTCGGGTGTATCGATGGTGCCATTAAGAATCTTATTAAGAAAAATGAGATCAGCAATATTAAGTTAACGGTTAATATAATTTTAAGTTTACGGTATCTTTAGGGTTTCTTCTTAAGAATTTCAACAACTTAAATCTATTATTATGTTATATATGACTAGAGTCTGTGTTACAGGAAATATCATAACTTTCAGTTAAGTTCTTGATAGATATTTTCTTTAAAATGGAAAGAACTAAATTTGTTCCTAAATGTAAGTACTATGCAATGACTAGAAAGAATAATAAACAATATGCATGTATGAAGATTGAAAGTGCAGACGGCATAAAAGATAGAGCTGAAAGTAAGAGCAACTTCTGCTTCTTCTTCTTCTGCAAAAAAAATACATAAAACGTATTCAAAGTTGTACCAACAAATAATAAATTACTTATAAAAGTTTGCTATATGCATTGATTAATTATCTACATTACGTTGTAAGTAGACAGACGATACAACATATGAAAAACGAGTTGATAATTTGCGAAAAAACTATTTTTTTACTGAAGGTTAACTTACGTTCTCTCAGCTAGACCACTTCATCTTATTACGCCTATATACTGTTTAAAAAACCCTACAATAGAATTAAGGTCTTTTTGTTCCTAACTAATGATTTATACTTTTTTACTCGTCCATCCACGAAAGGCAATTAACTTCTCATTAATTTTACTACACATTACGAAACTTACGCTAACGACAAAAAGTGATCGTTATCAAATAGTAAATACTTATATCTGAAGGAACCATTGTGGTAATGTGGCGTCACGGAACTAAGGCTTGGCCGTGATACCGTCAAGATCGCCGTGCTCTTGAACGACGTTTAAGAAAGAGTTTCATTTGGATGACGAAACCAGCCTAGTAGTGATATAATCAAACTTTGCAGAATGAGCATGGAAAAGTCTGTGGCACAGATCACATACGAATGTAACGCGTGACCCAGCTATAAACTACCGGCAAAAAATAAGTTACGTTGGGTTCTAAGGATAGGTAATAAATTTACTCATAAAAACAAGCTTTTATTAACAGCACCTTTAGAACTTAGTAAAAACGAATGTAAAGAAAAACTAAATGAGCCGGCATGTGCTTTACACAAAAAATCCTTGTTCTTGTTTTTGTAGTCTCTAATTATTTTTTGTGTTAAATTCAATGTTTGTATAAACAGCCTATTCCAAAAGAAACAAGAAGAAAACGAATTATTCAGGTCTTTAAATACCTGTTTACTCAACTTGTAACTTTGTGGAAAATATTCTGGAGCTACTTAATTATCACGGTCGCGGTCTAATAACGTCACGAAAGAAACGAACGTCGTCCTATTATCGTGGATCAATTATCGAAATGAACCCTAGGTTTTACACGCTGTCACTAAATGCGTTTAGACTGCATACCAGGTGATCAGTGGCCATGTCGAAGATGAGAATCTTCAACATAGCTTATTGGCCAACTCTGTTCAACATGACCGATGTTGAAATCTTTTTGGTGTTTGTGTGAACGCCGCGCCGGTATCGAGCAATCACAGCGAATTAGAGCGGTCGGCGCGGATGCGGTACACCGAGATGAGCCTGGTGCAGTCCATGAATATGAACATGTTTAGGCTACAACATACCAGGCGGTCAGTGGCCATGTCGAAGATGAGTATCTTGGGCGGGCAAACGCGGCGGAAGTCGTCGATGCTGGTGATGACGCCGGCGTCGAGCACCCACAGCCGGTTGCAGCGGTCGGCGCGGATGCGGTACACCGAGATGAGCCCGGTGCAGTTGATGTCGCCGCGTCCCGCGCTGTGCCATGACCAGTCGGGGTACGCCTGGAAACAAAGGTTTAGGTTGACAAATGGTTAAGACATAGTAAAGAACTTGGAAAATCGTAATGAGTAGGTCTTTATTGTTAGTGAAAGGCATTCAAAGTATTTAATGAGTCTCCTTTATTTTTTTTTAACATTACAGAAACAATAATGACTTTTAACTGTAAATAGGTCATCAAAATCTATATAAAAAGTCATTAATCTAATAAGTAGTTAATAACTTCATTGAATTTCGTCGTTAACATTAACACCAATCATAAATTATGTTCAACTGAGTGAATATGTCAACAACTGGACATACTAGCTCTAGCAATATAATCAATTCATCGATCATTTACTCTAAAGCACCATGTCTAGAATACATACGAAAATACTGTATATATAATTAATCATAATTGCTTAATGATAAATGGCAAATAAATTGCCGTGCACTGGGTGGAAATGAAATACCTACCTGTCAGTGGCAACATTTTCTTTAAACGCCGCTATAATCTAATCTTATGTTCCGTTTAATCAGCGATTTAATTGTCGATTAGAAACCTACACAGGCAGTATGGATATGTTTTACTGGCGTTGATCTATCAAAGTTATGGACAGGACTTGGACAAATAGAGCAAAGTTGAAAGACGTGTTTTGTTGGGTTGAAAAAGGTTTTTAAACGTAGTCTCGATATTAGCAAAGCCTTTTAGTGTGAAACGAAACTGCTGACAGGTTACACGATAAAGAATACCTCACGTCTACATTTTTACTTGGCTTCATTAAATTAATAGGAGGTATAACAATAACGTAATTATAATAAATCCAATAAACATGAGTGGATTTGTACATTGATTTAAAATTCTTTCAAAGTACATATTTTCATTGGGTCTACACAAATGGATTTAATATCAGAAACTGCATTTTTCATTGCAGCATACAAATAAGCTAAAACAAAGACAAATACTGAACATGTATCATTCATTCTCGTGACTCACAATCACGAAAGGCATGGGAACGACAATTTTATCCGCTTTAAAATTTAAATTTAGTAAATGTCTTTAATAAAGTTTATTTGATGCTACCTACCATATAAAGTAAGGCTAAAGTTTTATAAAATACAGAACTACTTATATCCCTTCCCGGGATAAAAAGTGATATTATTTATTGCCGTACCCGTAGTTAGACAAAGCAGTGACCAAAACTAAGAATTTATAATGAATGAGCGGCTATAAAACATCATTTCCATCCGAGAAGAATGTTTTTTTTT
Organism: Crambus lathoniellus; assembly: GCA_949710035.1. Classification (NCBI taxonomy): domain Eukaryota; kingdom Metazoa; phylum Arthropoda; class Insecta; order Lepidoptera; family Crambidae; genus Crambus; species Crambus lathoniellus. The sequence continues at coordinate 17,480,697 of OX453302.1, read as the reverse complement.
TTTCACTATGTATAAATCGCTATTGAAACTTTTAAAATAAATGAAAATGAAGTATTTAGAAAAAATCGACCCGTCTCACAATCAGCTCCGATGAGACTCGAACCCACGACCGCTTTCTGGGCGACTGCTCTAACCACTGAGCTACGGAGTCGTTAAAAGTCGAGTCCCATCGGAGCTAGTTGTGAGACGGGTCGATTTTTTTCTAATTACTTCATTTAAAATTTTTCAATAATAAAAATTGCATTGTGAATGCAAAAAACTAAAAATTAAAATATCTTTTAGAATACTTAAATATATTTTTTAAAGTCTGAGAAAAGTTACTCAAGATCTCAGATTAAACGAACATCATAAAGTTTATTGTGCGTGAAAATATGTCTTAAGTAATTGATACTGTTTTGTTCCAAAGATTTATTTAGACTTGAACTTTAATTAATAGTTTTAGTAGTTAGTACGCTTCGGTTCCTTATATTTGATACCATTATGATTCTAGGTATAACATAATGTCATACATAATAATTAGGTACATTATTTACTGCGTACATAGGTTCACGTTGCAACTCCAATGTTTAAATATTTATATACCTATCACCAAAAGCGCCAAACACGCTTGGGACCTTACTTCAAGCTGTCAAACAATGTTATAGTAATATTGTAAGCGAGATAGCGCTATACGCAGTATATAGCTCCGTCCTGTAATCTACTATTGCTACTACTTATTAATATAACATTGTTTGAAAGCTTATTAATAGCCAGAATTATTGCACACAAACCAGCTAAAATATACCAACAACCAAAATATCTATATATATATAATTCAAAGTCCTGACTGACTGACTGACTGAGATATCAACGCACAGACCAAACCGCTGAACCTAGAGACTTCAAATTTTGCATTTTGATACGTTATACAGTGTAGGCATCCACTAAGAAAGGATTTTTGGAAATTCCACCCCTAAGGGGGTGAAATAGAGGATGTATGTTTGTATGAAAGTCCGTCAGTTTTGAAGTTAGGATCTTCAAACATTGTATTTAGGCTGGCAATTGAAAATGAATATTTACCTGTGTCAGCGTTTTTGACAATTCCACCCCCGAAGGGGTGAAAAGGGGGATGAAATGTTGTATCTGGAAAGTCCTTCATTTAATTTATTATTTAGGCTTATGGTCGGAAAGTAAATCAAATAAGCAAAAACATTTTTCGTATTTTTTCGATAATCAGCCCCTTAGAGGTTAAATGGGATAAATAAACCTAAAAATCGATATGGATGTCGTTATTGAGGTTTTATGGGATGGTGATTGCAAAAATGGCATTTATTTTGATGTTTAACACGCTGAACATAATTCAACCCCTAAAAGGTTGCAATAGGGGTGAAATTTTGAATGAAAAATCAGGGGTAAAATAGATATTTCAACTTGAAACGTAGTAGGCTTACTTCTTAAAACAAATAGGCAACCCATTTCGTAATTTTCCCAAAATCAAACCCAGGGTGTAAAATAGGGGATGAATATGTGTATTAAAGTCCGTCAGTTTTGAAGTTAGGATCTTCAAATTTTGTATTAAGGCTGGCAATTGAAAATTAATATTTTCCTGTGTCAGCGTTTTTGACAATTCCACCCCCGAAGGGGTGAAGAGGGGGATGAAATGTTGTATCTGGAAAGTCCTTCATTAAATTTATTATTTAGGCTTATGGTCGGAAAGTAAATATTTTTTCGAAAATCAACCCCTTAGAGGTTAAATGGGATAAATAAACCTAAAAATCGATATGGATGTCGTTATTCAGGTTTTATGGGATGACGATTGCAAAAATGGCATTTATTTTGATGTTTAACACGCTGAACATGATTCAACCCCTAAAAGGTTGAAATAGGGGTGAAGTTTTGAATGAAAAATCAGGGGTAAAATAGACATTTCAACTTGAAACTTTGTAGGCTTACTTCTTAAAACAAATAGGCAACCCATTTCGTAGTTTTCCGAAAATCAAACACAGGGGGTAAATAGGGTATAGAAACCTAAATTATCTTAAGTACCCTAAAAGTTCTTGGTACCTAAGCTACTTAGAACTAACTTTTTGATTGTGAAACAGACACTTATTATTTACTAGCTTCCGCCCGCGACTTCGTCCGTGTGGACATTCGAGAAAATACTTAGGGGACCAATAACCAGGATAAAAAGTATTCTATGTTTTAATTTCATAAAAATCCGATCAGCCGTTTTTACGTGATTAGGCGGGTCCTCCCTCACCAAGTTAGCAGCCTCGTGCTAGGCCCGCCGCACGTGGCAAACGTTCTGCCTCGCGCGAGGCTGCTCGCTTGGTGAGGGAGGACCTTTTATCCTGGTTATTGGTCCCCTAAGTATTTTCTCGAATGTTTCATGGTATTAGGAAGGGGTTCCATCTATCTGGCAGAATCTCGATCCTCCGAAACTTATTTGGCATAACATACTTGGCATAATCTTCTTTTGACGAATAGTTGTAAGGCAGAAAACATATTTAGCATAATTATTGATTGGCCGAATGTTTATATGTCCGAATTTACAATGGCATAAACTATTCAGATGGCAGAATTTCATATGGTATATTTACCTTTGGCATAATTTGAATTTCGCAGAATTTCGTTTAGCATAACGCTTATTTGGTGTCACGATTATTTGGTACTAGCGGCCGCCCGCGGTTTCACCCGCGTGGTTCTCGTTCCCGTGGGAATATCGGGATAAAAAGTAGCCTAAGTTACTATATATAATCATATGCATGTAGTAAAAAGCGGTTATTTTAATGTTACAAACAGACACTGCAATTTTATTTATTTGTATAGATAATTTCATAAGGCATACTTACTGTTATTTCTATAAAATTACAGTTTAAGCTTCAATTGTTTTAAAATAGTGTATAAAAAAGTCATTTAGTTGTGTTTTCTGAAATGTTGTGCTTCTAAAGTCAGTGCCAGAAACATGAAACCGACTTCACGTAGTCTTGTATGCCCTACCCCTAGAGTGTGATTTAAGCCCGCGTAGACACGGAGGGGCGAGGCGGCCCGCGAGTTGAGGAGCAGGTGGCTTTTACGCTCGCCGCAGTGGCTGAGGCTAGCCGGCTCGAAGCTACGGTGGTGAGCGAAAACCATCTGCGACGATAAGCTGGAGTGGGACTGCCAGAGCCCCGCAGTGCCGGAGCTTTGACAGAACACATGCCTGTTGCATGATGCATGCTTGCATGACTGCTGCATGCTTGCTTGCATGCTGCATGCTTGCTTGACTGCTGCATGCTTGCTTGCATGCTGCATGCTTGCTTGACTGCTGCATGCTTGCTTGACTGCTGCACGCTTGCTTGCATGCTGCATGCTTGCTTGGCTGCTGCATGCTTGCTGCATGTATGTGTTACTTTAGGGAATAAGTCAAGTTATAATATTGACATTTTTGAGTGAATTGCCATATGATAATATTTTATTAGTTATCAAATACAAACTTTGATATTTTCGACAGATTTTTACAGCATTTGGCTATGATAAAATCAATAAGATGGTAAATGCTTAACTAAACGTTCCTTCTTAAGAACAGGAAGTGGAATTAAAACTGATACTGTTACTAATTATTGTTATTTTTGAAGAATTTATCTTATCATTATTGTTTGTTATTAATAAAATAATATGTTAGCTATTTTCGAGTGGTTTTCAAATCATTTGGCTATGATAAATATTTAAAGGTTGATAAATGTTAAGAATATTTATGTCGGACTGTAACATTACTTGTTTCCAAATAAGATGAGAATTTAAAACTGATATTTCTTACAATTTACGATGTGTTTCTTGATAATAGATAGTGGTGAATCATTCTCATAAGTTTCAAAAGGTTTTAAACATGGTTTAATAAAAGTATCATCCTTGTTAATGTTTTTTAAGGAATTGTCAATAAAGATATAAAAGCTAGCTTGGCGGTAAAACGAACAGTCTTGTGGTTCGAGTCGTCAGCAGCACTGTTGAGTTAAGTATACCCCCCTGTAATTTTATATTTCTCTGTTACTGTTTTTCTTTGCTATCCAATGCCAATGTATTGTCTGGTAGATGTTGCGGAAGTTATTCTTTTGTTAAAGGGATATACTTGTTTATTACTTGATAATATTAAATTAATGTTGTCCTTAGTGGTTTTGTATAAATGATGTGAGTACGGAAATAATATGAAGTAACAGTTTATAGCAAATGCTTGATGTTATTCCTAAATGTTGTTTAATCTTTTATCATGAAAAGTAATGTGGTGTAAATGTTAATTACGATAAAATGTGTTGTTTGTCCAAAAACGACATAATTATTTTGTAAATGTCGTTGTTTCTGATAACGCTGGTGAGTTTTTTTCGCCCGTTTTTCTTATCAGCTAAAAGATTCGTAGTCTCTCTACTCCTTAACGTAGGTAAAAAATTGAGGACGAATCAAAATAATAAAATGCTTTTAATTTTTTATTTGTGTTTTACTTGATTCTGGCCTTATTGAAATATAAGCTTTATGGTTTTATTCCTAGTTAATTGAACAGTTTACAGCTTTTATCAGAATAGTCATATTTCCATACTTTCTCCTTAAAATCTAACATATGCATGCATACTTGTTTTCTTGCTGCTTGCTTGCACTGAATTTTTAATACGGAAACAAAACACATTAAAGCAATATCACCACTGAATATCACATCGAATAATGACTATCTCCAAAATTTGCAAAAATTAAAATAATTTGATTAACGCCTGATGAGAAATAAGTAGCAATACATATCATCGTCGTATGTCCCGGGGAAAAAAAATTGGCATTTAACTCATTTTATTATTATGGTAAGCAAATACATTTTTTTTGTATTCAAATTAATTTTCTGCTATGTAACAGTATGCTAAAGCACGATTCTGACTGCAAACTTTCTGCGATATAATAGTTCTGCCTTTTAATTATTATAGATACGAAATTTATGCCAAATGACGATTCTGAATGTGAACTTTCTGCGATAGGATAGTTCTGCCATTTAATTGTTATAGATACGAAATTTATGCCAAAGAACGATTCTGACTAGAAACTTTCTGCGTTTTGAAAGCATGCTAGATGAGTGTATGCCAAACGATTTTCTGTGAAATGAAGTTTCTGCATTCATAGTTATGCATATCAATATTATGACATAAAAAGTTCTGCCATAAAAGGTAGACCCATTGAGAAGACATTATTTTCTTATTTATTCCAGAATGGATAATCTTGATGTCTCGTATGACCCAGTGGTAATCAATTCCATACATACAGCGGGTTCGATTCCTGGACAAGGTAGGTAGGTAGTGTAGGTACACTCGAAGACAAATTCGGTGAACCACCTCTTACTTCTTTTCACGTGGCTGGTGCCTCGCCATTCACGTGCAGATCCTTTTACTATTTTTTTATGTATTAAACTAGGGTAGTACAATGCATAAGCAATTACGGATAGGGACAGCAACTGAACGGTGAGACGCCAGCCACACGAAAAGAAGTTAGGAATATTTGTGTGTATAATATCAACATGTCTTGATGATGACATGACCCTGCTCACTGATTCACAAACGAAATCGGATTCGAATGCTGTGCTTTGTCTTTGTCCATTCTATAGTGAGTGACAGAGACAGTGCATACATTCCGCTGTCCGGAGTGTTTCCGACGGTTTGTGAATCAGGGGGCTGGTCTGGATGTTTACGTGAACCATTTTACTTATGTATTTAAAAACAAAACTAAATACTTTATCTAATATCTAGTATGCATGCAACAAGATCAATGAAACTATGTAATAATAAAACTGCTATAATGAAATTTACTTTGGCTAGATAATTGGTGTAATACCTAGTTAGACATTTTCTTAACTACTCATGTATTTATTAATCTAATAATTGTTTTAACAAGAATATTTACCGTAAATAATGTATTGGAATTGTTAGCTCAAGGTCGTCAGTTCTAACACGCCGTCTGCCCTTCACGCTTTCCAAGTCGTGTGTTGATAACGCGTTTGCAAAACCCCACATACCTCACCAAGACTGCTCTACCATTAAATGCTCACTTAATTTAGTTAAAATTATGAAGAACTTTAGCATAAATATCTAACCACAACTACCCTGGAAAATGAAGTATTTAGAAAAAATCGACTCGTCTCACAACCAGCTCTGATGGGACTCGAACCCACGACCTTTCGCTATCCGGGCGACTGCTCTGACTGCGGATAGTGAAAGGTCGTGGGTTCGAGTCCCATCGGAGCTAGTTGTGAGACGAGTCGATTTTTTCTAAATACTTTATTTTCCATTTTTCAACCGTAAAAATTGCATTGTGAATGCAAAAAAGTAAAAATTTAAATAACACAACTACCCTTTTTTTAACCGACTTCAAAAAAAGGAGGAGGTTATCAATTCGACTGTATATTTTTTTTTTTTTTTTTTTTTTTTATGTGTGTTACCTCAGAACTTTTTAGTTAATGAACCGATTTGGATAATTCTTTTTTTATTTAAAAGGTGACGCTTCTCGTGTGGTCCCATTCAAATTTTATCAAGAACTGGCAAGAAGTTCAGGAGTTATCCTAAATAATGTGTATTCAGACTTTATTTGGGTATATGGACGATTTCATAGTTTCATCAAATTGGGGATAATTTTCAAAATATTTTTTTTTCGAAAGTTGGTACTTCTGACCTGATCTTACTTTCACCAAGTCAGGACAAGGGGATCAAATCCCAGGAAAATTGAGAGAAATTCTCAAATATAGGCAAGCCTTATGCGTTCCATTTATTTTTGAAGTTAGTCAAGTATTTGCATCTGGTAGTCATCATCTCATAGTGATGAGCTGGTGATGGAAGCTACAACTCCTTAACGGTTAGGAGCTGGAGAGTATTTCTTTAAGTATTAATCGTACGTATGGGCCAATAGTTATATTCTTTCAGGTTATTAGGGTGAGCTGCTGATGAGAGGTGAAACTCCTCAACAGTTACGAGTTATATTATGATGTTTTATAAATACCATATGCACGAATGGACCTTCAGTTGTATTCCTTCAAGTTATCTAAGTAGCTAAAGATGGAAAGCTGAATTCCGTAACGGATAGTATATTTACAACAATTTATCATAATCACCATGTAGTTTCTTAAGCTACTTCACTAAAAATCGAAAAATAAAACGTTTTTGAAAAAAAATGTAACCGCCTTCAAAACGGATCTTCAAACAAAAATTGACAAACACTAAAAAACGAAAAAAATAATAAGATTTTTTAATTTAAAGGACGATGATACGTGACTTTTTTAATTTATCTTGGTACTTACTAAACTGTTTGAAGTCGGTGCCAAGCCAAAAAGAATAAGAACGAAATATACTGAGTGAAATAACTAACATAAAAAAAAACCCGGTCCCAAGCGTGAGGTGTAGGACGTAATTACCTCAATACGTATAAGACGGCACCGACTTCAAACAGTTTAGTAAGTACCAAGATAAATTAAAAAAGTCACGTATCATCGTCCTTTAAATTAAAAAATCTTATTATTTTTTTCGTTTTTTAGTGTTTGTCAATTTTTGTTTGAAGATCCGTTTTGAAGGCGGTTACATTTTTTTTCAAAAACGTTTTATTTTTCGATTTTATATTATTTTTATGCATTTACAATGCAATTTTTGTAAGTATAGGAAAATGTGATAGTAAAAAACCACGAGCCCTATAAGTAGCTTTCAGGCGGGATTCGAACCCGCGCCTCCGGGAATCCGGCCCGATGCTCTGACCAACTAAGCTACCGAAAGGCTTACACGACTCGTCGAATTTTGCTATCACTTGTTACGCTGTAGGCCAGCGTTGCTTCATCAATGTGAGGAAACCCTCGCATCCGAAAGAAACATTTTTACAAATGTTTAACAATCGATTGAGATGAAACAGCCATATTGAGATTTTATATTATTTTTATGCATTTACAATGCAATTTTTGTAAGTATTGGAAAATGTAATAGTAAAAAACCACGAGCCCTATAAGTAGCTTTCAAGCGGTATTCGAACCCGCGCGCCTCCGGTAATCCGGCCCGATGCTCTGACCAACTAAGCTACCGAAAGGCTTACACGACTTGTCGAATTTTGCTATCACTTGTTACACTGTAGGCCAGCGTTGCTTCATCAATGTGAGGAAACCCTCGCATCCGAAAGAAACATTTTTACAAATGTTTAACAATCGATTAAGATGAAACAGCCATATTGAGATTTTATATTATTTTTATGCGTTTACAATGCAATTTTTGTAAGTATAGGAAAATGTGATAGTAAAAAACCACGAGCCCTATAAGTAGCTTTCAGGCGGGATTCGAACCCGCGCCTCCGGGAATCCGGCCCGATGCTCTGACCAACTAAGCTACCGAAAGGCTTACACGACTCGTCGAATTTTGCTATCACTTGTTACGCTGTAGTTGTTGTTGTTGTGTAGTTGTGTTTTTTTACTATCACATTTTCCTATACAACTACCCTTCTATTAAATGCTATGTATCTTGAGTTTTGAAATGCGAAAAAAGGTGGCATACCTTATTAACAAATAAAAAGGTTGCAATTAAAAACTCATTTCTGTTGATATGACATAGGTAAGTATTCCACCTCTTTTCATGGACAATATTAAATTAACTCGAACATTATATAAGAACGAGATGCGGTATCATGAAGTTTGACTTAATACTCTGAGGTATCAGTATTAAGTCGAGCTTCATGTGCGGTATAGGTAAATATCTGCCCTCATCTGTTTTTTAATTCAAACAAAGAATTATTGCTAGATACTGCCTAGATTGATTGACTTGCCAACATGGGTTGCCTAATTAAATCCTGTGGAAAGTATGTTAAAAAATGAAATCTTTTATTAAAAGAGAATGCTCAAAAAACCCAGGCCTAGCGCAAACGATATGATCAACATTCTCCTTTGATTCAAATTTTCATAATGGGCACAGGATTAAGCCAGGAAAATCATGTGCGCTGTATCAATATAGACATTATCTAGCATCTATCATCATCAACATCATGTCAGCCGAACGACGCCCAAGCCACTTCATTAAAATTAAATAACAGATGAGGGTAGAAAACCCTTCTCGTATCTTAGACCAGTGCCATAATACCAAACTATAACTACCTACTCTAGACGCTCACTTAATTTATTAATGAAAATTTTTATCCAAATCCTAAAAATGCAATTAAAATACTCGAAGCAACCAATTATTCATAGGCTAACTTGCATTTAGCATTGCAAATCACTACGGAACTACGCCTTATATGCATGTAAAGATTTCTTTAAAAAAAATGCAAGTCTAATTAACGATAATGATTAGTTATATTCGCTGTATATCGATAGATAGGCGTAGGTAAAAAATGTGATACATATTATGTGGTATGATTCATACCATATATGTATCACATTTATGTATATTTTTCATAATGTGTATGAATCGTCGCACTTATAAGCTCAATTTAGCAGAATTGCCTTTTAATTATTTATTATTTTGTTAAATTTTATTTATTTTGATTAAAAAGAAATGTTAAGCAAGTATATTGAATTTTGTGGGCATGATAATTGATGATTATTTAATTTTATTTATTTAGTTCATTATCTTTTTAAATCCAAACAATGAGTCCTAATAGCATCTAAGTACCTCATTATCATCGATTTAAATAAATTTACAATTTCCATTCTCAATGTAATTGAACCGCTAAATCCTTTTGTAAATTCGTTGGAAAAACAATTGTAGTTTTTCTGCTAACTGCTTTACTGAATAATGTTTGTAACGCAATCACGTAAAAGAAATAATTTCCTGAAATTATTGGTTGCACCTAATGATACCATATCCATGATAATATATCGTTAACGGTTGTTAGACAAGAATTGTAACAATTTGTGGCCAGTTAAAATCCTAAAGATATTTTGCAAAGCCCTGCAATTACTACCACTTGCTTAACGTTAAAAAATATTAACAGGAGCAACCGAAGCCACAGTATTTTGAACTTTATTCAAAACAAGTAAGTAACAATTTCAACAAATAATGATATAGGTATAAAAATATAATATATTCACACCAGCTATGTTATCCGTACCACTGCGTCAAATCGGTCGTCTTTACTTTACTTTTATTGTTATTATCTCTCCGGTGCTGAGATTCGATTCGCTGTTACAAAACATTAAGCAATGATGTGAGGCAGTGTGTCAACCACCATTAGAACCACCTGATGCTCCACTTAAAATACAATTGGCGAGATGTTTCATTAATATATGTTCTCCCATACAAGCTTCTACCCATGTAGTATGAGGCGCGTATTTAATAGGAAAAATGAGTCCAATAAGCATCCATTTTACCAGTAATATTGTAAGCGAGATGGCTATACGCAGTGTATAGCTCTGTCCTGCAATCAACATTACTGTAACATTGTGTTACAGCTCGCAGTAAGGCCTCTGAATAGACATCAACATCGTTATGCATTTGTTCTTTAACTTATTATTGTGAAGAGCAATAGGCATTTAGTATCGATCACCAATTCGTCATCATCAATCATTATAAATGAGTTTAAATGCTCAGTCATGCGGACGCAACATTTTGAATGCTCAAGCATGAGAATTATCGCCTTCGATGCGCCTAAGTGTATCCAATATCCCAGCTTAATTGAAAATTGATGTCAGAAAAAAATAACCGTCATGCAGGAACTAGGTAGGTACTTAAATCTTATCGATGGAGACATTGGTGGTGATTAAGCAAACGCTATCCGGGCGACTGCTCTAAACACTGAGCTACGGAGTTCTCGTAGCGACTCTCGACAGAGGGGGAGCCCCCTGATGTAGAGGTCGCGTTGATAAGAACAACTCTACGGCTATACAGTACAAAATTAAAAGACTATTGCCACAGAAATTTAAAATACGAATAGTAGCGTGCGAGAATTCGGGCGTACAAGTGTCAATCACTCGACGGATCGAGCGGCAAAGTTTAAGTAAGTAGTTAAATGCCGATATTGCTTATTAATTGAACGGTGATGAAGCTAATTGACTGTTACGCACACCTAAATATTTATTCTATAACCCATCCTACTATTATAAATGTAAAAGTAACTCTGTCGGTCTGCCTGTTACATTTTCACACCTCAACCAATGAACTGATATTGACAAAATTTAGGGTCCTTTTTATCTGGAAAGTGATCCCCAACAAGCGTGGTGAAACCGATTTCTACGTGGACAAAGTCGTAGACTTACACTAGTAATTAATAACCAGTAAACATTTTAGTCGTCATTTTGTAATTACAAAATATGAAACGGAATCGTAATTATATAAATAATATAATATTTTGAAAATATTAAAATTTATTTTTTGAGTTATATTGGAATCAATTTTAATTATTTGAATAACCATTTTACAAAATTTTAAAAATCATGCATTTAAGGGTTAAGCGGTAGTGATTGGCTGCCTAACGTGTGATTGCTATTTTTTGCTTGTTATAGGTTGGTAATTGTAACATTTTATGAAATAAATTCTTTAGTATTTAGTAAAAAATAAATAGGTAGGTACATTAGATCAATTTACCTGCAGCACAGGACTGACACCTGGCGGTAGACTGCGAGGAACCCACGCCAAAGTAGCTGGTACTCCAGTTCTTAGACGCGGTATGCCCAGATAAAGCTTATCCCAGCCGATCTCCAAACCGGTGGGCACTGTATTCTCGGGCTGGAACTTCTCCAGAAGAACCGGGTCTGGCGGGAAGTCGAACTGAAGGAGGTTCCATTGGTTCACCACCTCGAGGGTAGCGCTAGCTAGCGATATGCACGCGCAGACTAACAGAGCCCGCGTCCCCATTTCTGTGGACAAAATAAACATAACATTTAACGCATCACATTTACCCTCATAGTCTCCCTGTGTCCGCGTTCGCTACGACTTCATACAGCAGCGCTTTCTGAAAACAAACAGCTTCCAAAATGCCAACTTAATTAAAACAATGAATGACACGTGTCTCTGATTATCTTGGCACTCCGAGGTGGGTAGTACTCGGAGACCAATCTTTAATCTATTGTTTTTTTTTTATCACCAAAAACATTAATGACTGACATACTTATATTTTATGATCTGAGTGATTGATTGATAAAATTAATAGTGGCCGGCCGCCCGTGACTTCATCCGCGAGTAATTTTATTATGTCTATCGCTTCAACATTTTATGTCAAAAAGTAGGTAGATAGGCGTTCTCCAAGGTTTCATCATCAATCCATTTTATTTTCCCCGCTCGGCTGCTGGGACACAGGGCTTCCATATAGATGGATAAGATAAGGAGAAGGCGGGCCATGACCATGACCCACATTGCAGACCCATTGCAGTTGAGGGGTAAATAACCAATGTAAATACATCCGAGGCCATCGGCTTATCGGGTCGTCCAAAGCAAGAGGAGGTATTATAGACTCGAGATAATATATTTTTGAACAGCCATCCCGTGACCGACCATTGTGAGAGTAGGCCATGCACGCTGCCCACTCTCAGGACATATTCTACTACACAACCAAAATGCAAAAAATCATGTTCAAAAACATGAAGTTCAATCAAAGAGAAAGTTGTGATATTGTCCAGCCCCTAGTTCGCAGGCGCAGTTCCAGACTAAGATCCATCTTTGTGTCAAATTTCATTCCGATCCATGACATTTAATCTATAGTATTTTTTTATCTTTTTCCCTTTCTATCCCAGTAGGAGGAGAGACAAGAGAATATTTTTTCCGTGTTCTGTGGAGGAGAGCTTTTTTAACTTTGCCTACCCCGATAATTTTTAATTTTGATCAGTATCTTACATACTATTTTTAGGGTTCCGTAGTCAACAAGCAACCCTTATAGTTTCGCCATGTCCGTCTGTCTGTCCCCAGCCTAACTCATAGATTCTTAGTACTGGAAAGCACGCCGACAAAGTCTTGAAGTAAACTTTTTTGTGCTTAGTAACTTGTACTCTGGTAGAATTCAGTGAGTTATTTTTCCTTTTTTATCTCTTTTTTTATTTAATCTTGAATAGGTATTTAGTTAGCTGATCACTGTACACTGATCTGTATTTTTTCCATTGTTTTTGCATTTGGTGTGTATTATTATGTATATTGTTACAATTGGTGTACTTGGTGGTCTATCAATTTTGTTAGAGTCAAGCTTCGAGCAACGCGGGTCTTCCGAGACGGAAGGCCCGCGTTGCTCGAAGGAGTCAAGTGTCCCCCTTCCCTGCCAGCCAAATGGTTGTTTTTGGATACGTGAAAAAAATTCACGATAGTTAGTTGTAGGTATATATGACGAAGTTAAAAGGAAAACTATCACAGGCTCACAACTAAGTAGGCTTTACAAGTTTTTGAGATATAACACATTTTTGAAAACCGCAAATACATTTTTTGTCATTCATACGAACACTATGAAAAACAAAGTTATTTTTTTCTGGCGAAAAATTATAATGGTATTTTTGCTAAGGTATTATGTAATCGGTACGAAGTGGGTACGGAACCCTTCATGGGTGAGTCCAACTCGCACTTGGCCGGTTTTTTTTTAACTTCACCTACGCATATAATTTTTAAATGTGACCAAATAATATATTATATTTGGAGTTTTATACGAATTTTCTAAACTTTAACCCCTTAGGTAGAGAATTATTGCCAAAAATCCGTTCTTAGCGGACGTCTCCTATTTATAACCTAACCTTCCTACCAAATTACATCTTCATTGGTCGAGTAGTTTTTGAGATTTCCTGATGAGTGAGTGACCTTTCGCTTTTATGTATAGACCTATATAGATTTTTCATTAGTAAAACTAGAAAAATGCCTAATAAACAGCATATTTGCAATATCTGGATACGCGGCAGCGTATCAGCCAAGTTCAAAAGCAAACAGAACTGGCGAGCCATGAACCATTTGGAGCCACTTTTGACCCCCTCATAACTCAAAAACTATAACACAGAAACATGTCAAATTTGGCTTATGTATTGAGACTAGCGAGATAAATATGTGCTCCAAATTTTATATACACACCTCAAACGGTTATTTAGATATTTACGTCCAAAAATCGTTATTTTTATCACTGACTCACCTATAATCAAAACTCTAACCCACTTCCAGATGACCTAGAAAGCTGAAATTTGGCATGTAGACAGGTAATCTGGTGAATACAAAGGAAAAAATCCGAAACTAGTATTTTTTTAAAATAAAACGTTGACAAACTTATATTTGCGTTCCCTATGCACTTATCCTGTATAAGATCTTGTATAAGATGAAGTACAAATATAAGTTTGTAATAGTTTTTATTCTGTTATATACCAATATTTCGTCATACCTCTTGAAGTTCAGCTAGCGCCGACGGCGTAGTGGCCATTCAATATTGAGGACTCGAAAGAACCAAGTTCGAACCCCAGATTACACAAATGCTTTTTGGTCCTCGCGTTAAATAAATTACAAGCTTGCGCCATCTAGCACGATATCCATATTATTATTTATTAATTATTAATATTAATATTAATATAAATTATAAAGTTATTTAAATTTTTACTTTTTTGCATTCACAATGCAATTTTTATTATTGAAAAATGGAAAATGAAGAATTTAGACAAAATCGACCCTCATCTCACAACCAGCTCCGATGGGACTCGAACCCACGACATTTCACTTAAAATAATTATTAATATTAATATAAATTATAAAGTTATTAAAATTTTTACTTTTTTGCATTCACAGTCCAATTTTTGTTATTGAAAAATGGAAAATGAAGTATTTAGAAAAAACTGACCTTCATCTCACAACCATCTCCGATGGGACTCGAACCCACGACCTTTCGCTTTCCGAGCGACTGCTCTAACCACTAAGCTGCGGAGTCGTAATGATAAATGTGAAAGTGTGTTTGTTTGTTTGTTTGTCCTTCTTTCATGTCAAAACGGAGCATAGTACTTATAACCCGACCACCAGGGGGCGCAATCTTCATACATTCAAATGGGAACTAACGAGAAGCCAAAAAATGCGAAAGTTGCTATGTTCTCCCTGTAGGTGCACACTTTGCACATAAATAGTTCACTAAAGTCAACGATAGATGACTCCATATACACCCACCCACAGTATAGAAAACAAGAGAAAAATCCTTTTTTTCTATACTATATTGTTGAAAGTTGATGGAAGAGTATACACTTTATAGAGAGTAAAGTGTACTCATGGAAAATAATGTCAAATAATCTAAATTATACTTTTGTTTGTTAAATTTGTTATTTGCTATGTTCTGTTTCGTAAAGATCCGTAATTCCGTTAGCAATTACATAGTTTCGTAGTTTGTCCGGAAAGCTTTATCGCTTAATGAAACCAGAATCAAAACGCAAATGGAAATGCAATATCTGCTCAGGAACATTAAATACCTTCTGCAACTTTGTCGAGCAAAACACCATAAACTATTACGACTAGGAAAAAGAAAGGCCACGTTCGCACGGGCGTGCAGAAAGGCGTTGCGTTAGCGGGGCGATATCGCAACGTCAACGCCTAGGAACCAGAGGTGTTCGCATAGACGTAAAAAAATCGCTTGGCGTTTTGTGCTCACACGGTGCGGACTGCAGGCGTACCTATTATGAATTCGGACGACATCTTGGCAATCGCCGTTTGGTATATTAAGAAACGATAAGCAAATAGAAGGCAGTACTGGTTTCATCCTCTTCATTCAGAGAGAGTTATCTTACTGGTAAACTTTACACTCGGTACAGCAAGCTTCAACGATTTCCTCAAAAATTCTTCGATTAATATGAGAATGTCAATCAGCTCATTTGATGAACTACTGCTTATTTGTTGGCCCTAATAAAATACAGCGACAAGATTCCCGAATGAGTCCTTGGGTTATTTGGTAGGTTTCACCTAAATGAAAATAAACCTAATGACGTAAAAATAGTTACCCACTGACAGTAGGTAGCGTTAAAAAAACGGTTGTATGAACGCCAATAGGGCTGCCCGTATGTTGTATTTCCATCGCGTCCATCGCGTCGCGCCGTCAATCGGGCAATGTGCGATAAAATAACGCCGCGTAAAAAAATCGCTCGCGTGTGAACGGATTAGGGAAAGTCCATAAGTTCTGTTTCAAGGCGTCAAAAAATCGCTTCAACGCGCGATAATATTACGTCCGTGCGAACGTGGCCAAACTGTTGGAAATAGGAAAAACTGTTAAAAATGATATTTCTACGTCCACACCAAACACGAGCATAAAATTAGTTTCATTGTCAGTAGCTGATACACAAGGGCAAAGTAATATAACTGACCAAATAAAATATACTGAAACATTTGGTATTAATTTTATTATGAATAAGTACCTACTAATAATTTCTCTACAAAAAGTAATGATATCTCATCAAAAACATAAAATATGTGAAGTGAGAGCCAACTTCAATATTAGGAAATATGCCTTGGTTGTTGACTTCAACGACAAAAGATGTGAGATCTAAATGGGTGCCAAGTTTAACGGTCAGTCCTGAAAATTTAGTACTTACATAAAATGTTTTATAACAACTTAAAATATAATTTCTTCTTATAACTTAGGATAATATATTGAAGCCTAAGGTCTGACTTGGCTAGTTTTCATATACGAATTATATATATATTATAGCCTTCGCAAGCTCTAAAGCCGAAGTTCTTATTGTATTCTTCCGAAAATTTGACTAGAAACTAGAGCTGAACATAGGGCTCTTCCATGACTGTTTCAGTAAGTACCTTATAATAATTCGTATACAAGAACTAGCCAAGTCAGACCTTAGGCTTCAATATATTATCCTAAGTTATAAGAAGAAATTATATTTTAAGTTGTTATAAAACATTTTATGTAAGTACTAAATTTTCAGGACTGACCGTTAAACTTGGCACCCATTTAGATCTCACATCTTTTTGTCGTTGAAGTCAACAACCAAGGCATATTTCCTAATATTGAAGTTGGCTCTCACTTCACATATTTTATGTTTTTGATGGGATGCATATTTCTAATATCATTATATCATTGCATACCTACTAGCTGTTATTATAAATTCTGTTTACAATCATTCTAAGACTGTTTTATAGCTCTGCAAATCAAATAGAGCACTAAATAGCAAGAACATTAAATATTTGCCGTTTATTTGTAGACATACCTTTCTAGCAAGTTACGATGACTGTAAAATTGAACACTATTAACCCATTCTTGCCTGCTGTGCCAATTTGGGAACACCTATAATGAAAAACGGAATTTTTACAAATTTAAACATAGTAAATAGGCACGGCGGGCAAGAATGGGCTAATAAATAAGTAAATAAATTGCGTAATGGACGTCATTTGACAACATGTTTCGTGTGTTCGACATTATGAAGTTCCAGAACCAGACGACATCAATACAGCATTCCATTCAGATTTAAAATAATGACATCTTTGTTTCCAGCAATATTCTTGCAATTCTTGTGTCTGCACGCCACTCAAACTGTCAAGTCATGTTGAGTTATGTCAAATAAATCTTATGGTTGTTGAAATGACTGCAACGATGTATGTAAAATAAGGCTTTGTTTTAAGTTTAAAGTCTAGATACAAACGTTTCTTGGGAAAATAAATATAAAAATGGAAAATGAAGTATTTAGAAAAAATCGACCCGTCTCACAACCAGCTCCGATGGTACTCGAACCTACGACCTTTCGCTATCCGGGCGACTGCTCTAACCACTGAGCTACGGAGTCGTCGTCAGTGGTTAGAGCAGTCGCCCGGATAGCGAAAGGTCGTGGATTCGAGTCCCATCGGAGCTGGTTGTGAGACGGGTCGATTTTTTCTCTTCATTTTCCATTTTTCAACCATAAAAATTGCATTGTGAATGCAAAAAAGTAAAAATTTAAATAAAATAAATATAAATCCCAAAATAGTAGGTAGTAGTAGTTGTGTATTTTAGTATATTAATATATTGGGTTTTTGAAATCGGGTATCTTACCTTTAAGTCGCCTAACGAAACATTTAAATTGGTAATACCTAACACCCCAATTTACTGTATCAGGCAGATATGCTCTATTAACCGAGCCGAGCATTGGCATCCTGCTTAAGTTTAAGTTATTATTGAAGTAATCGGATTGTCCCTATTACGCTTTGCATATAATACGTAGGTATAGCCGAAGGTCGGTCAGCATTCACCGGCTTAGGGAAGTCAGCCTATTGAGCAAAAACTCTCGGTTGAACGATTATAAAAACGAATTCAATATACCTATGACCGATACAATGTGATTATGTTTCAGTTGTCACCTGAAGTCACGTGGTCAAGGCGAATGAATTTGAAATAATGAATTGAATATGTCATAAACATTTCGAAAACTAAAGTTGCAACGCGTCCACATCTTGTCTACGCCTTTAGTTATTCATGTTAGCTGAAGAATAACCTGAAAGCTAATTCTATTTCAACGAGAATCGCGCCATTTTCATCATTTTACTTTCAAGGTAACTTTCAAACTTTCAAATAAAATAAAATAAGATGAAAAAAAATCCTCTTGAAATGTCATTACAAATTGTACTAAAACAAGGACTGCATTAAATGCTAAACTCGTGCACGAGATTTAATCAAACTTAAGATTATACTATCTAAGTAGGTACACGTTTTAGTACTGCATTTATAAGAACTGAATAATACTTGCGCAAATATTCTTGTCTTGATAGCTATGGATACTAAAATTAGGTGTTCTAAATTATTAAATTCCTAACAGCTAAGTAATTTGTGGCAATTGGTTGCGGAACTATACTAATGCAAATGAATGCAAATAAGTAGTCTTTCGCCGATATAATGAAATTAAATAAGTCCTGAATTGACGGACGTCTCAAGGTCTAAAAAATGGTTCCGTGTAGACCTGAAATTACATGAAGTAGACAATCAATGTAGAATTTATTTGAGCGGCAGATATATCAAGCGTAGAGATTTTTTGTGACTTTTTGATTGGTATTTATATCTAGTTACATTGCAAATTTAAACCACTTCGAACAATTGATAAACAAAACAGTCAAGCAGGATAAAAGATATATTTAACTACGATTAATAATATTTGCAGCTGAAGGTAACGCTTTTACTGCATCTGCATCGTTGATTAAAAGGCTAAGAAAAAGAATAACTTCTTTTATATTTACTACATAGGTTTTCTATCTATGACTAGGAAAAATTGCTGAAATAATTTTATTTACAACTGCAGATATTAACCGAACAAGTCGATTAAATTTGAATTAAGTCCTTGGACTCAGAGAGTCTACTCCAAAACGCAAAATCTGAAACTTCGTTATAACTATCCCTCTCACTCTCCAGTCATGAAAGAATCAAGTAAAAACGTTTAAAAAAAATGTAACCGCCTTCAAAAAGAATCTTCAAACAAAAATTAACAAACACTAAAAAACGAAAAAAATAATTAGAATTTTTAATTCAAAGGACGAAAATGCGTGATCTTTTCTAACTTATCTTGGTAAGTACTTACTGTTTGAAGTCGGTGCCAAGTCTAATAGGTATTTGAGTTAAATACCGCTTGGGACCGGTTTTTTTATAAGTATGCTTGTTATTTCATTTAGGTTGCATTCGGCCAAACTTTTATTCCAAGAATATCGCTTACTTTCGGATAGTAATGTCAAAACCCCATACTAGTTTGACATTAGTATCCGACAGTAAGCGATATTCTCGGGATAAAAGTTTGGTCGAATGCGGCCTTAGTATAATTCGTTCTTATTCTTTTTGGCTTGGCACCGACTTCAAACAGTTCAGTAAGTACCAAGATAAGTTAGAAAAAGTCACGCATTTTCGTCCTTTGAATTAAAAATTCTAATAATTTTTTTCGTTTTTTAGTGTTTGTTAATTTTTGTTTGAAGATTCTTTTTGAAGGCGGTTACATTTTTTTTAAAAACGTTTTTATTTGATTCTTTCATGACTGGAGAGTGAGAGGGATAGTTATAACGAAGTTTCAGATTTTTAGTTTAAATAATCGTAGCTTAAGAAACTACACGGTGATATCCTAACCGTTACGGAGTTCAGCTTTCCATCTTTAGCTACCTAAATAACTTGAAGGAATACAACTGAAGGTCCATTCGTGCATAATATGGTATTTATAAAACATCAAATAACTCCTAACTGTTGAAGAGTTTCACCTCTCATCATCCGCTCACCCTAATAACCTGAAAGAATTTATCTATCGGTCCATACGTAGGGCAGAAGCCCCGGTTTTGGCCACTGTACCGGTTTTGGCCACTTTTTGCTCTAAAAGTTTTCTAAACAACTTTTTGCCATTTTTGCTAAAGGCAATTAAAATAAGGTATTATAAGGTAACTAGCTGACCCGGCAAACGTTGTTTTGCCATATATTATTGTTCACCAACATCTTATGTGTGTTTATTATACTTACACCAAAAGTTGCCTACACCAGACAACAGATAGCGCTAGTTACACACTACCAATAAAGGGGCCCAAGCTTGGTCTCTATTTCCTACATATAAAAAATGACTTGGGCATTTTTGGCGCTAGTTACAGTACATTTTTTAATTCTAAGCTTATGGAAAAGATTAGTATTCGATTTTGACCGCGCAGACGTCAGTGATTACATACTCTTTGGAAACGGCAATGGAAGAAATGACAGTTTTGTATCGAAGGTACGACAGTTAAACGACTTTTCATAGAAAATTACAATTTTTACTAAATTTTCCGGAATAATAAGTAGCCTATGTTACTCTCCAGCTCCCAAACTATCCCCATACCAAATATCACGTCGATCCGTTGCTCCGTTTTGACGTGAAAGAAGGACAAACAAACAAACAAACAAACAAATAAACAAACAAACAAACACACTTTCACATTTATAATATTAGTATGGATAATAACAATCGTAAGAATTCCATAAGTCATACGATTATTTTTCAATAAATACTTACCATTTTCTGTTTTAAAAAATGTTTTGTATGAAAATTTTAAGAAATTTTTTTTTGGATGAAATAGTTTATAAACCTTCGTTTTTTACAATTAAATTGTTGTTTTGCAATTGATTGGTTTCTAGCGTATTAGAATATATTGATTTAACCTGGGTTTGGTTTTGATTTTTCGCTATACTTACAAAAGTTTAACTATCAGTAAGTGGCCAAAACCGGTACATTTGGCACCTCTCACACATTTTGTGTTATATACAAAAAACTGTTTTACTTTTTAAATTTGAAAAATGTATCTTTAAAGGTAGATAAATTATCTATAATTTAAGATATAATTTGTCTCTTAAACACCTAAGACCATTTAATACTTAGTGCTTAAAAGTCAAAAAATCCTTAAAGTGGCCACAAAGGGTACCTCTTCTGCCCTATCTACGATTAAGGGCATACCGGCGATCGAACTCAGAATTTTGAATGTTTTTAAATTAAATTTCCTGACAAAGTATCATTGCTAGGTCTTCCAAAATAATATATGTAATAGACATTTTCTTTATGAAGGGAAGTTACTTAATTTTATTTGAATCAAATAAATACAATGTACTAAAAATAATGATTTTCAAGACCCCTTTTTTATCTCAATAACTCCCCTCGCTTGTGTAAGCAACGGCCATCGACGATATTTTTTTTACTTATGCTATATCCTAAATACTTAAAGAATTATTCTCCAGCTCCTAACCGTTAAAGAGTTGTAGCTTTCATCACCAGCTCATCACTATGAGATGATGACTACCAGATGCAAATACTTGACTAACTTCAAAAATAAATGGAATGCATAAGGCTTGCCTATATTTGAGAATTTCTCTCGATTTTCCTGGGATTTCATCTCATGATCCTGACTTGGTGAAAATAAGATCACGTCAGTAGTAAGTATAAACTTTCGAAAGAAAAAATATATTTTGAAAATAACTTTGATGAAAATAAGAAATCGTCCAAATACACAAACCTAAGTCTAAATACGCATTATTTAGGATAACTCCTGAACTTCCCGTCAGTTCTTGATGAAATTTGAATGGGACCACACGAGAAGCGTCACCTTTCAGATAAAAAAAGAATTATTCAAATCGGTTCATTAATTGAAAAATTCTGAGGTACTTAACACACATTAAATAAAATACATACAGTCAAATTGATAACCTCCTCCTTTTTTGGAAGTCGGTTAAAAAGGGGCGAGGCTCACAAGTTTCAGATTTAGGTACCATTTCAGAGTACGGACGGTCCCAGGCCCGAAACTCGGTTATAGAAGCTTCACCATTTCTGTACTGTGTCAGTGCTAGCCACTGACACAGTCAGTACAGAAAAGGTTAATTTTACTAAAATCTATCACTGTGCAACGCGAATGTAAATAATAATAAGTCATAAGAATTTCTATTACTAAACCAGGCAATATTAATAAGTACAATGCTATTGTATTAAATGTCCATGTAACAAAGTTTCAATGAGTGAAACTTTGTTTAAATAAATACTTACTTCTATTTTAAAAACTTGACTTAAATGGAATGAATATATTTTTACCACGTATTAACGGTGGCCCCACCGTTTTGTCCCACTGTGGGTCCACAGTTAATTTTTTTCCCCGTAGACCCACTGCAATAGAGTTTTAAATTATGCTTTTTAATCATTTTTAATATACACAGTTTAAATAGGATTTAGATCCTTATAATATACTATTTATCCGAAAATAATATTATCTAAGTAGGTATCTAAATTCTATTTAGTATTCAAAATGTTAGAGCAGTACCAGCTAATCAATTTTTTTTCTGGGGAACGTGAAAAGACATGTGGGTATAAAACTGATCATTTACGTATTATTTTTTATCAAGCTATATTGTTTAACGTAGTGTCCCGGTGAAGGTTCAAAAATAACTTCAGAACAGCTTCTTATTTCACCGGTTATTCTTGTGAGCTTGTGACTAAATGTCTCGCTTCGTGTGATCGAACTCTCAAGGATCGAACGCGTTCAATCGGAACAATGAAAAAATGTTTCCGTAAATAACATTAAGTAACATAATAGTAATTTATAGAAAAAATGTGATAGTAAAAAACCACGAGCCCTATAAGTAGCTTTCAGGCGGGATTCGAACCCGCGCCTCCGGGAATCCGGCCCGATGCTCTGACCAACTAAGCTACCGAAAGGCCTACACGACTCGTCGAATTTTGCTATCACTTGTTACGCTGTAGGCCAGCGTTGCTTCATCAATGTGAGGAAACCCTCGCATCCGAGAGAAACATTTTTACAAATGTTTAACAATCGATTAAGATGAAACAGCCATATTGAGATCTTATATTATTTTTATGCATTCACAATGCAATTTAGTAAGTATAGAAAAAATGTGATAGTAAAAAACCACGAGCCCTATAAGTAGCTTTCAGGCGGGATTCGAACCCGCGCCTCCGGGAATCCGGCCCGATGCTCTGACCAACTAAGCTACCGAAAGGCCTACACGACTCGTCGAATTTTGCTATCACTTGTTACGCTGTAGGCCAGCGTTGCTTCATCAATGTGAGGAAACCCTCGCATCCGAGAGAAACATTTTTACAAATGTTTAACAATCGATTAAGATGAAACAGCCATATTGAGATCTTATATTATTTTTATGCATTCACAATGCAATTTTGTAAGTATAGAAAAAATGTGATAGTAAAAAACCACGAGCCCTATAGTAGCTTTCAGGCGGGATTCGAACCCGCGCCTCCGGGAATCCGGCCCGATGCTCTGACCAACTAAGCTACCGAAAGGCCTACACGACTCGTCGAATTTTGCTATCACTTGTTACGCTGTAGGCCAGCGTTGCTTCATCAATGTGAGGAAACCCTCGCATCCGAGAGAAACATTTTTACAAATGTTTAACAATCGATTAAGATTTATAACCAATAGTAATTTGTTTAACCACCAAAAGGTAAGGTAAGACTTGAAGAAGATATATACATGAGAGTGATGAGTTTATAAAATGCGAAGGGCAAATAATCAAAGTTTACTTTTAACAAAAAGCTTTAAACTACAAACGAGCAAACAAGTAAAAGTGTGAGAAACAATTAATAAGATAGCAGGAGAAAGATTATGGAAAGTTAATTATACTCGATTCGGGTTTATTGAAAGATAGTTAATTTCCATGATACTAACCTACGTTAACGTAAACCGGTTTACATGATACGTTCATCTCTACGCACTGTTACATAACTGTGGTGTTTCATAACTTCGCCGCGTGCGTCGTGGGCTGATATCAGTTGCGGTAAGTCCGGCAAGGTCGAGTATGCGAGAGAAAACCAGTTAAATGTAATGCAAAAATGGCTGACCTTTGTGTTATTACGAGTATGTCTCGATGCAGTTAGGCCCTTTGTACATGTTAGCAAAACATGATGATGTCAAAATGAATTTGAAGCTGCTTTTCTAGATTTTAAATACGATAGGGAAGTGAAGCATTATTGATATTGGGAAAGCTTTATTACTTTTTTACAGTCGTGGTCACGGTATTTATTTAAATCAGATGTGCGGTAATTTATGTTGCCCTATTTGGAATTTAGAAGAAGAAAACAAATGTTTGTGCTACAAATCTAGGTAGATAGTTATGAACAGTTAGTAGCGTAAGCCCAAGTTCCAATTTTGAACCGGACATTGACTTTTATGTTTCATAGTTACCAAGGTGAATAAAACTAAAAGGTCATTATTACGAATGTAGGGCAGAAGTCCCGGTTTTGGCCACTGTATCGGTATTGGGCACTTTTTGAGTTTTCTAACTAACTTTTCGTCATTTTTGCTAAAGGCAATTAAAAAAAGGTATTTTAAGGTAATAATAATAATAATCGTTAGAATTCATTGTCATACGATTTTTTTCAATAAACGTCATTTTCTGGTTTTACACTTTTTTGTATGTAAATTAAAAAAAAAAATTATGGATGAAATTTATTATAAACCTTGGTTTTTACAATTAAATTGTTGTTTTGCCAATGATTGGTTTATATTACATTAGAATACCTATATTGATTTAACCTGGGTTTGGTTTTGATTTTTCGTTACAATTACAAAAGTTTGACTGATAGTCAATACCAAACTACATACTTAAGTAGCCAAAACCGGGGCATTATGCACCTCTCACACCTTTTGTGTTATACAGGGTGTTAGGGGCACCCTTGCAAAAACTTTAACCATGGCTTCAGATCATCATGCTGAACAACGTATAGCAAGAATTTTTTGTCGGAAATGAAAAAAAAATGGACTTTTCATACAAATTTAGCAACTTATCGGGACATTTTCTATGGAGAGTCGAAATATTTTTTTCATTTCCGACAAAAAATCTTGCTGTGCGTTGTTCAGCATTAAGGCCTGAAGCCATGGTTAAAGTTTTTGCAAGGGTGCCCCTAAAACCCTGTATACAAAAAACTATTTTACTTTTTTAAATTTGAAAACCTTTAAAGGTAAAAAATTCTCTATGATTTAAATTCAGTATTATTTGTGTCTTAATATTTAAGACACAAATAAGACCAGATATTTAATCTGGTCTTAGGTAAACCTAAGTACCTACTAAAAGTTTTTAGTGCTTAAAAGTGAAAAATTCTTTATAATCGCCACAAAGGGGTCTCCTGCTCTACCTACTGGCTAAAAGCGCAAAATTATTGTTTTTGTTTTGCAAAGTTGGTACATTCACTAACTTAATTAAAGCGATGTAAGTATGTAAGTTACTTTATAATTACAGCGATATGCTATAGCTTTCCATGTTCTAATCTTAGCCATAAAAATCCTTAGAATGTTAGGATTAATTTTTCATAGACTTTACGCATTGCGTAAAACATCAAACAAACAACAGTAACTAATAATCAATCATCATTTTGTCAATACCTCATAATTTAAAATTGTTTAACTTAAGTACCTAAAACAATCTGTCAATATGAAACCAGTAAGTACTACATCTTGTTCTAACACCTCATTAACAAACTCTACCATATTTTATTGTGCGACACAAAGATTTTATCTGTCTATAGTGTTACAATATTGGACCTGTCTCATTTACAGCCATGTAACAAATAAGCCTTGTATGCTATTAAGTTTACAATAGTTTTTGAAGTTATTTAATTATCATGTGCACGTTTGTCATAACTAAAACTATTGTCACTTAATGTCTTTACATGTTTTTGATATACATTTAGGTAACGCTCTAATTTAATGAATTACAAATAATGTGTTATTGATTTGATTAATAAAATAAAATATTTATTTATATACCAATTAAATAAACCTACTTCTTTCGCTTTTAGACTTTTACTTTAGAGTTAAATCTAATCTAACAAATAAAAAGTCCTGCACAACTGACATTTTCATTTATGATTTCGGTACACGATGCATTTTTGTTTTTAGTGTAATGAACTAAACAATACAGGAATCTCAACGTTTGGTACCTACCTAACCAGTTAGAAGGTAGGTACATTGAGTGTCTAATAAAACAAGACAATAATAACTGTGATATCTTTGTGAATGCCTTATTCTCACATACATTACAATTGCTATGTATGTAGAACAATGTCATAAGACTATGGGAAATATCGATTGCAGGAGGCGGAACTTCTGGCCCTAACGCGATGTCGACAGCACTTAATTGGGTGACCAATAATGAATCGTTGCATTATAGGTTCAATCGCGTGAGACTTTTTCATATGCCTTACATCCACAATACTTATGTAAAGACCGGACGGAACGCTCTACAACAGTTTACCGAGATCGTAACAATAATTTTTCAGCATAAATCAACTAGTAAAGTAATTATGCATAAATACTGAAATCCGAGCATAATTTCACTGAACACGAACTTTGTAATTCAAACTGCAGTTTTATTCTTCTAATTATAACAAGTACCGGAAGCCAAGCCAAAAACACAATAATTTTTTGGTTTTGCCATCCTTGGACTAATAATTATTTAATTACCGAATTCTACGTAAAGGAAGGACATCAACATTTTTTTCTACCTATCTTCAATACTTACAAAAAAAAGGTAGTGATGAATAGGTATACGTTTTCGTATCAAATGAATACATAAGTACATATCTACATAGCTTATTTTTAAGTAAGTAAACAGTTCGTAATATATGATTGACATGACAATGTTGATTATTTTAGAGCTTTAAGTAGTTGCCAATCCAATAGTACCCGCTGCTTTTGCATTGCAAATTGTGTTTGTCATTTTGGTATCCTTGCATAAATAAAATTATAAAGTTAAAAGTACATGCCTTACTTATTACTCGTTCGAGTATTTTGATATCGCTATTTCACACTACAATACTACTAAACCCCTTTGCAAAAAAGCGAGCGCTTTACTTTCACACAAACATGCAACAACATTTAAATTAAACTGCCATTATATTTCTACAATTATTTCAGTGTCAAATGTGTTGGATAAATGTTTGTTTATCCGATAATCGTTTTAAACAAATTTGAAAATTTCTTCATGTTCACAAAGTTCCAAAAATGTAACCTAGTCGAGTTAATGTACCTTTATTAGTGGAGTTTTCATAGAACAAAGTATGGAACGTGAACAAAAGTTAAATGTTTTTCCATGTTGGGGATAAAGGGGAAGTGTTTATAGCAAGTAGATGATCTGCATAGAGACTATGAATAAAGTACGTTTGAATGAAAATTAAGCAAGTGCCCTTTTTTTGTATTATGTAGGTAGTCCCGCAGTTTTCTGTGGTTTTTACAAGCTTTTTATTAACTTGTCATGTTAGTTAGTGGGGGACAAATCTTGCAAGCTTAATTTAACCCACTTCCCAATGTCCGATGGAGCTGAAATTTTGAATACAAGTTTGGTTTAGATGACAATACAATATTTAGGTACAGTCAGCAAAAAAGCTAGTTATGAAAATGAAATTTCCACTAAAAACTTATATTGAGTTTAAATACTCGATAGTCAATAACAGAACGCGAAAAACAATTGAATGGTAGTTACGACTTACAAAATAATAAGAGTAGGTAGAAGATATCGCTAGAACTATTGAACTAGGACCTACTTTAATGTGCAATGGTGAAGTAGGTCTTGGTCGCCATGAAAGAAGATCAAGGTTTATTTTATAGTCAATTGCGATCACGATAGAAAGAAAATTACATAATGATCGTAATTAAGAGCATTCTTAACATTGATAGATAATCTTTTATTATGTACCAGTTAGGTATTAAAAATCTGGATCTGAAAGCAAAGTAAGTAATCGAGGGATAACTGATAAGTTGATGACACACAACTCTTTACTAGTTATATCATGTATTTAATAGTCGTATATCTAACGGTTATCTGTTAACGAAATTCTTTGACGTCGAAAAATAGAAAATGAAGTACCTACTTCATTTTCCATTTTTCAATACATAAAAATTGCATTGTGAATGCCATACAGTAAAAATTCAAATAACTTCTTTGACGTTGTTCAACTCATAAGTGACAAGTTGATTTTGGTATTATACCTAAAACTCAAGCTTTTTTCCAAAATGTTGTTTTAATGGAGTTTAGTTTTCCATTCCAACGGTATGGATGCTATTAGGCACTGAAATGATTGGTACTTTCAAGTCACTTTCATGTGATCATTTTTTACCAAAATCAAATAATTTTATCTATGATTTAGTTATCACAGGCAATGGTTTATCATTAACGTATCGTATTGTTGCACTTGCTACTGTTGAAATTTGAAATGATTGTGACTTTCCACAGGCAATGGTTTTTACTCATCGTTTCATACTGTCGCTCGCACTACCGACCGGTGCTATTGAAAATTATTGTTATTTTTCACAGTTAATGATTTTGAATGATTGGTACTTTGTAGTGTATGAAAATGAAATATGAGTTATTTAAACTTTTACTTACTTGATTGCATTCTCAATGCAATTTTTATTATTGAAAAATTTAAAATGAAAGTATTTAGAAAAAATATTCGACACTTCTCGTAACGACTCTGCAGCTCAGTGGTTAGAGCAGTCTCCCGGATAGCAAAAGGTCGTGGGTTCGAGTCCCATCGGAGCTGATTGTAAGACGGGTAGATTTTTTCTAAATAATTTAGTTTTCAATTTTTCAATTAAATATGGCTTATGGTTAGATAAAATGACACAGCTAAAAATATTAAAAAGAATTATATTAATTAAAAAACAAAATTTTTAATAAAATCAACTAAATGAAAGAAGGATTTCCGATGAGAGTTATATTCTGCTTTGTAGCAGACTGCATGAAAGAAAGTAGCATGTGTGACTTATGATTGCTTAAATCTTATGATTAATCATAGGTGATTCATTATTTGTTCCATGCTTAGATGCTAGTGTTCATTTAAAATATTATGTTTATCATAACAATGCGTCTATAAAGTAAATATTGATATATTAGTTTATAGTTATAGTTATAGACCCGTTAATATCAACCCCGCAGGTGATCTATGAACAACTTCCTCCTGGGCTGGTCATTGTTCGAGTGTTTACAAACAGTTAACTGTATAATTTACCACACAATGAACTATTGTTTTACTCGGATGATAGGTAGAATTATTACTCAATTACCGCGAATTTTAAGTATTTGCCAACAATGGTCACCATTACAAGCTTCTCAAGAAAACCCTTATATCTTAATTGCGTTGAACAAATTGTGATAAGTAACTATAAGTTTTCTAAACGCGAGACTCGAGAGTAGTCCGTCTGGTTACGTCACTTGTTTTGTTTGTAGTATAGTTTTTGTTACAATTCAAATTTTCAAAATGGTTCCAGTAGTTTTTGAGTAGGTATATTCGTCATAGCGGCTCCGCACAGTTTTACCCGCATGATACCCGTTCGGGTAGTAATATCGGGATATAATGTAGCATGTAACTCACGAACAATGGAGCTGTATAGGTGAAATATTTTACAAAATCGGTCCCGTAGTTTTTGAGTTTATTCGATTAGTCGCCCTGTATCCGATCCCATAGGAATATTGGGATAGAATGTAGCCTTATCATTCGAATAATGTAGCTTTGTGATGCGCACCGCGTGATGCGCGCAAGGAATGGAATACCCACAGAACATGGAGAGAAAAAAATCTTTCCGTGTTCTGTGGGAATAACCACACCTGCGTCTGTTTTCCCGAGTGACTACAACACCCTATAATTTTTAAAGCTAGAGTGAATAGGCTGCTTCTGGGTAAGCTTGCTCCATCTTAGACTTCTTCTCAACCCTAAGGTTCACTGTGAAGCCAAGAGCAAGCCCATAAAACATGAAAAAGAGCTTTATTAAGGTGAAAGAATTTTCAAAATCGTTCATTACTTTTTGAGTTTATTCATTATTTATTTTTTTCTTATTCGATTTTTTAGCCCCTTAGGGTAAGAATTACCAAAAATTCTCTTTTAGTCCTCCCTTACTTCCCAAGGAACATACATACCAAATTTAAGTTTAAAAGTTTCTTGTGCCCAGTAGTTTCGACTGTGCATTGTTAGTACAAACTTTTGCACCCCTTTTCACCCCCTAAAGAGATGAACTTTGAAAAACGCTGAAACACGTATCCCATTATATAATAGGGTATTTTACTGTTGTTGAAATGTAGATATTTAATGCTGACGTTAAAAAATATTGCAAGTAAGAATACCAAATGTGAAAAAAAATTGAATCTGTTTTATAATAAAAGAATTATAGTCTGTTTGATTTTGACTATAGCTGTCTCTTTCTAAAACGAAATCTTCTATGGCGTGCGTGACTATGACGCTACTAACGCACTGACGTCACAAGGATAGCGTCCTGTCCTTGTCTAATTATAATGTTTGAAGTCCTATATCTTTGAAAATATTCAAGATAATTCGAAATAAAACTTGTTTTGTGTAGCTAATATTTCGAAAAACATTTTAAAGAAATAAAAAAAAATCAGTAAAATACCGTATTGTGTTGAAGAGCATTAACACCAAGTTTCAAGTTTCACAGGCAAAGGCCGGTCCTTCTGCCGGGCTTGCGTGGGGACATGGGTCCAACACGTAAAGGCCCTTTGAGACAGGTTTAATTAAGTAATGTGTTATGTGTGATGCACATTACTATTACTTATAATACTCTTTATTGCACGTAAACACATTTATGAATGTGTTGGTTGTGTATACACAAACATAATTAAAACATGTGAGCAAAGGTGAACTTATCTCTAAAACAGATCTCTTATTTATCTCCCTGAAATCAAACAGGCGCGGTATTTAGTTTTAATTTTTATAGGTTACAGTTCTAACCTAACCTATTCCTCTTTTTGTAATAATATAAAAGACAAAGTGCGTACATAATAAACGTAAGTTTATTTGTTTAGGCTATAGGTTAGAACTGTGACCAAAAAAGGACAAAAGCTTTATTTCAGGCCAGTTGGCATATTATACCTCTAACCCTCTATGAATCTGTGATTTATGACGTCTATAATAGACTATCAAAAGTAGGATTAGCTTGCTGCTACAGCTGATCTGTGAGTAGGATAGAAGATATTTTTTGTACAGATAATCCCACGATTTGAGAACCACGCACGTGGGTGCTACCAGCTAGTTTTAAATTCAACTAGAAACCGTCAACAACGATTAAGATTTTTAACAGTTTATATTGATTTTTTTCTGAGCCTTTGTCCACGCCAATCCACACAATGGCAGAACTAATTTTATACGAGACTAGCTTTCCGCTCGCGGCTTCGCCCGCGTGAACTACACGACGTTTTCCCGCGGGAGTGTGATATTTATCCGGGATAAAAAGTAGCCTATGTTCCTCTCCAGACTATAAAGTATCTATGTCCCAAATTTTAGCCAAATCCGTTCAGCCGTTTTGGCGTGATTGAGTAACAAACATCCAAACATCTAAACATCCAAACTTTCACATTTATAATATTACTAGCTTTCCGCCCGCGGCTTCGCCCGCGTGGACTTCACGACGTTATCCCGCGGGAATGTGATATTTTTCCGGGATAAAAAGTAGCCTATGTTCCTGTCCAGGCTGCAAAGTATCTGTGTTCCAAATTTCAGCCAAATCCGTTCAGCCGTTTTGGCGTGATTGAGTAACAAACATCCAAACATCCAAACATCCAAACATCTAAACTTTCACATTTATAATATTAGTAGGATAGTAGAATAGTAGAATAGTGATTGAAATACTGTAGGAAGCCTTTTGTCAAGTCGCTAAACTTCATTCTTGCTTGTTTCTTCTTGGTTTTGTATCGATTGATATACTTAATTATAACATGATATTTACAATAATTGGGGGACAATTATGTATGACTTTTGAATAAGTATAACAGAATAATAATAGATTATACACCGAGGGGATAAAGCACTGTTTTATGTCACGGGCGCGATATTAAATCCTGAGCAAATGAGGGACTCCAGATTAACACCCGAGCGTAGCGAGAGTGTTACGAGTTAATTCGTGAGCGAAGCGAGGGAATT
Organism: Crambus lathoniellus; assembly: GCA_949710035.1. NCBI lineage: Eukaryota > Metazoa > Arthropoda > Insecta > Lepidoptera > Crambidae > Crambus > Crambus lathoniellus. Next base: position 17,448,419 of record OX453302.1, on the reverse strand, counting down.
AAAACGGAGTCCTGAATGCAGCGAGGGATTCAAGCTCGCCCAAGACAAAAACAGCTTCATCCCAAAGGAGGATACTCTACTTTTCTCACCTTTTGCGAGATAATAAAAAGCAAGGCTACTTACTAGAAACATCGTTTTATTAAAGCTTAAAGTACCTTTCTTATATAAAAAAACATACAAATTGTAACTTTTCATGTCTCATATTCTGAAAGTAACTCCTAACTTGCCTAAAACTCGGGTTGAAAGTGGTATGTGGCGGCCTTAGGGCCGTTATGAAATTTAAAAAAGGAATAGGAGGGGTCATGTCAAAATCTGTAATAGCATCTAAAGTCCGTTCGGTTAGATAGTGTCGGTACACCCGCACGGCGTTGTGGCTCTTGCTTTAAAATGCAGATATAAAATAATACACTCAAGTTGAGTACCAAAGTCAATTTTAATGAAAATTTAGATATTTTAATATAAAAGAAATTTAAATAAGTGATTTACAAATAATAATAATAACTATAAATTTTTTATATGATTATTATGATTACTTATCATCGCTCGAATTGTCACAAGTCACAACCGTCGTTACCACCTGTATTTATAATAAACATAGATTATTTAAGAAAATATAATTTAATATGCCGAATCCCAAAATCCAATTCCATTTTCGGGTGTACGCCGCACGCGGCTTCTTTTGTTTATGCGGCTGCATCCTTTGACAAGAAGCGGCACGTGCCAAGGCGGCGCGATCAAAGGGCGACACTATCTAAGCGAATGGACTTTACACACGTTCCGATCCGACAGCCGATTTGGTCTGCTCCCAGATCAAATCTGCGCTACACACGTTCCGATTTGGTCTGGGAGCAGACCGAATCGGGCGGAGGTCGGATAGGAACAGGAACGTGTGTAGAGTCTCTTTGGACATTTATTTACCAAAGGTATGCAGGCAAAGGCACAGAAGCCTATACAGCCATGTTTTGCTATAATATAAAATAATAAATGTCGTAGAATTATTATTTTAATATCAAAAACATTGTTTTTTTAAAGAATGCGTTTTTAGAAACAGATTAAACCAAATAAGTTATTTGTAACATAAAAAATCATGCTATTAATTTCATGGAATTGCATAGAGTACGGGTCAAACACCAAACAAGACTGTATGGACTAAGTTTCCCTTGCCTTCCCTAAAACAGAGAAAATAAGCAAAAAGTTAAGTATAGACTTTCGAAAATTCCGCGGCCATTGGAAAAATATTTTTTAAGATTATTTCTGTTTATTTTTACTTTCCTCATATTCAAAATGAAAAGTAGAGTGTTTACTTCGGGCGTATGGACCCATAACAGTCTCGAACTATCGGCGCCCTCACTTCGTTCGTGCGCCAAAACACTCGACTGTTATGGGTGCCATACATCCCTTGCTAAACAATGTACTATTTCAAATTCAACCGCCTGCTCTTTTATTTTCTTTGTTTTGCGTTATGTCTTGTAGTGGCCAGTTCGATTTTCAAATAAGTCCTTTTGTTTTAAATTCAAATCTCATTATTGACCAGCGGGTCATAATATAGTACTGAATTTCATTATAACCCGCTGGTTAATAATGACTTACTTTAGGTGAGGTTTGCATGATGATGTTTGCATAATATAATAGGGCATTATCGAGCATGTGGTGTGAAAAAATTATAAAATGGCACCAAATACTAAAATTTTTCTTTTTTTCTACTTGTGGCCGTTTGCTTATTTTATTCTATCTAATGCATAGGTAAGATATTTTCTCATGGAAATAACAACGTTTAATGCAATGATAACATGTGTAAAAAAATAGCTAGGTATACTGGCAAAAACTATCTGTACCTACATAAAACTACGTTAAATAATAGAGTAAGTAAGATACATAGAGACAAACCAACAAAAAAATGCAATGTAAGTACCTATACTGATTTCGTGACAAGAAAATACACAAAATATGTACAATCACTGCTTAAAAATAATGTTTGTAATTAACAAACTACACGTTAGGTAGGTACTTGTGTCTTTATTTCGTAGCTTTTCGAACCTACGGCGTAGCTTCTCTAAATATTTAATAAGCTTGATATTTTTGCCGTTTGTTTTTTTTTATTACTATAAGGATAGTTAAATAAATAATAACAATAAATATTTGAGAAAAATATAAGTTCCTGTTCTATCAGGAACAATATTGCGAAAAGAACTCTACCTATCTGTCAGATTCTTTCGGATCCGGTGCACTGAACATCCGTGCTTACTATATAAAATTATAAATGTGAGAGAGTGTTTTGTTTGTTTTTCCGTCTTTCACGTCAAAGTTGGTTGGTTGGCAACGGATCGACGTGATTTTTGGTATGGGGATGGTTTGGAAGCTGGAGTGACATAGGCAACTTTTTAATCCGGAAAATTATAAAATAAAAACAGTTTCCATGGCCGCTTCCCAAGAGTATGCAACCACTAATAGGTGACATTTGTGGCAGGTATATAAAACTTATTATATAAAATTTCTTTGGTGAGTTTAGATGCGCTTCGCGATTATTTATTTTTACATCATACTGCTCGGTAACTAGGATTTACTAGTATGGTAAGACGCTGTGTAAGTTGGCATGTGCAACACAGTGTATTGTTTAGATAGAACGTTCCATTTTCAAATTACATTGCAATTCAAGCAGGTGAATGCTTTAATTGTAAAGTAACTTTACCATTCAAGCTATGCAAAACTCCTTGGTCAAACAATATTTTTTTCATAAAATGATAAGAAAACTATTTACTGTAGAGAACAATGAAAATGGCGGTTAAAATAAGTACATTTACAAGTTTTGGCAAATTTTGAATAAAATGGTCTCTCTTATAAAAGAATCATTTTGTCATAACAATATAAATGTTTTATTTACCTCGCATGAATGATGTAAAGTAGAATGCTTACCTCGGTTGCAAGTAGCTATTACACCCTCGAACTATATTCTAAATATCTCGGGTGCACTCGATCCTTTAGCGCCCTTTGCGAGCTGCGCTCGCACGGGCGCCAAATTGGATCTTGTTTTGTAATAGCTCACTTACGTTCCTTGTGTAACAAACTACTATTACCTATCTATCTTTATTAGATGATGGTGATACAAAGTTCATCGGGTCAACTAGTTTTGTAATAAATCTTGGGGACGAGAGTGATTACTTTTTTTCCGTGAGAATTAGTATTTAACGAGACGACAAGAAAAAAGCTCGCATAGGGCTGGCTTATCCTCAAGCTGACGATACGAAGTTCATAATCAAACTTTTGGTATTTTACAAAGAGTGTTTCGATGTATTATACTTAGGCTGTATTTATAACAGCAGTTACTGGTACTCTCTGGTACTACTAGGTAAATTTTTTCTTCTAATGCTAACAAGCAAAATCGTTAATTAGTTCATCTCTGTGAAAATTAAAATAAAGTTACTTCATAAAAGCCGTAAACCAGCTAATTAATTCTAAATTCAAAATTCCTTGAATATTTAAATGGTTAAGAAAAGATTTAACAAGGATATCTACCACACATATTTAATTTTAGTGAAATGAGATTGTACGTGCAGAACACAGAAATTTCACATCTTGCTACACACTTGAGCGAACATAGTGAGGGAAAGTGGCCAGCCTTCTGTCCTTACGAGCAAATCATTTAAATAAGTTGTGCGTTTAATTTATTTATTATTTCCCCAAAAACACTTCAGCTACCAAAAACTTAATGAAAAGCCTTAAATTTTTATAGAAAGCAACCGTGTAAGTAGTCACTAATTCTAGAAAAGGTTACTGAACCTGCCATTATTATAATACTTATTATAATAACTTCCATAAATTGTATGTCACTAGAAAATGGTAACGTTTAATAAGGGTATATTTTTTTCTAATGAGTGTTATAAAACTAAAGTAAATTAACTGTAAAGCATATTATTATAATTTGTGGTATGTTTATGTTAAAATCAGGATAACTTAAGCTTATAACTGCCACCTTTTTCTAACAAAAGATTTTAGATAATTTTAGATAAGTCTTATTAGTAAAAGCGAAAAAATAATAAATAAAGTTAGTCGCATATCCAGAGTTAAACACAAAAACAAACAACATCCCCTTGCTTGTATGGTAGTCAACTTCATGCACATATCCATTAAGGAACTGAATTTTTGAAGTGTCTATTAAAACAAATCTATTTAGAAACTGAATTTTTGGATTGTCTAATAAAAACTTTAAGTACCTGTAATGAACAACACCGAATCTCGGCTACCGGTAAATTATAAGTATAGCGCGTGGTAAAGACCGCGGACGGCGGGTCGGGACGCGAGTGAGCCGCACGCTTGTTAAACTTACTGAGGAGCATGCGCGCGCGCTGAATTCACCCGTACCGCCCCGCTACGCACGCCACCTCGAAAGTAAAAGTGGTCGATCCCGAAGGCGTGGTCGCTAACAGCCGTGAGTCGGCGTTACGTCGAACGTCGAGCCAAGGTGCGTGATTGCTGATCGTGATACGTATTTCACGTTTTTTTTTCCATGTCGGAAATGTCAAGGTCGCTCTGCACCCTTGCGTTAAAACTATTAGACTCGATTAGATAGTTAGATCCTGGATATTTTAGACGTAAAAGGAATTGCACGTGACTTATTGCACAGCGTTTTTTACTGCTCATGGATTGTTTGTTGTTTGTTCACCTCAACGGTGATACAAACAATCCTTTAATCACCAAAAAAAAGGCATTTCCGCTATTAACGTTTTTTTAAGGAATTAACAGGTTAACACATAGCATTTTAAACTGAATAATGGCAGCATTTAGATATAATTAATGAATTTAATAGCTTGATATTAATATTTTGTTTGAATTTTTGGAAACGAGCTAATTAAACAAAATGGAGAACCAACAAATCAATAGTTTGATTACATAACATAAACAGTAGCTCGATCACAGTATGTACGATGTAGAGGTAAATTGATATCAAGATCTGAAGAAGTAATATAATACTACTTATAAATCACTTTTCAGTGAAATTGTTATTTTAGTCTGATTGAGTTATTAGGTAGTTTTTATCAGTTTAAATACAATATGTATATACCGATTTGACAAATATACCTACCTAGTTATAATAAGTCTACCTACATTATTTCATTCTACTTAGCTCTTAATATCGTAGCAATATATAGTGCCACCCCCTCAAAAAAAAACTAGAATGTAGATAGATGCTGATATCTGGCTGATATTAATAGCATGTAGATACTTTCAAAACAAAACATGTCAATTTGATATGTATCTTAACATCGAACTTGTCAGCCTTCATTGAAATTCACGTGCCTAATTGTGATTATTTTATTTGTAACATAGACGGTTATGTAGCAAGTGTAACATATATTACTTACTTCGTTATTACTTACTGGCTCGGTCGTAAACAAACACCGTTAATTACGACACCGTGTATATCTTTCAGTGTATTTGCCTACTATAACATTGCACCCTTATTACAACATGGATATTTAGTATCCCAGAAGGATTTATTTGTGAGATAATATATTTTAAGTCAGGAGTAGGTATCATTATCTAATTTGGTTTGATCTGATATTTTATTTTGATATTCCCGTAGGAATATTGGCATAAAATTTAAAGTTGGACGCCTGATTCAATCAATCAAAAACGCAGAGAGACCGAGGTTCTTCAATTCACTTTTAGTGACAGAACGCTAATGGTGCACTACTTAAGTACAATAATCGACATACGATAAATCAAACACGCATACCTATAGCTATAGCGCAAAACTTTGAATGGCTCTTTGTCTCCCTGGCTGCGGTGAATTAACGCAAATTATTTTTGCTAACATTGTAACTGAGCATTACGTCCGACTTTTTTGTACAATCGAATGTACAAAGTCATGCTTGGGTAGATATTTCAATATCTTGCGTGACTATAACCTAAATGGTTTCATTTTACCATCAGCAATATGAGTGATTCCATCATAAGCATGTAGCGAACAACCAAATGCCTACCTATCTAATCAGATCGAGGCCATGTATTTTAAAAAGACTTTCTAAAGCGTTCAAGCCTACCAAACAATCGTATTAACAACATACCAAAAGACCTCCTCTAATTAATTTATTTTTTTATTCTTTTTGACATAAAACATTTTAATGAATTGCATAAACAGTTGTGACAATTATAAATATTTTATAATTAATTATCGAAACTATTATTTGCTGATATCGCTATCAAAACTAAGTTGAACGGCTAAATTGGTTACGATAACGATTGCATGCAATACTACGATATTATAATGAAACGGCGACATATTGAATCGGAGAGTACTCTTTAACGTGCGCTAAATACCCCGTGAACAGTTCCCAGTCACACAATCGAATCTTTTTGTGCACATTCTATATTATGTTACGATATACCTACCCACAGATACAGAAAACACGGGCCGAACCCACGACAGTTTATATTCGAAGAATCAGAGCGCAACGGTTTTGGGATCATATCGATTTACATAAAGGTCTCACATAGCAAAGGACGTTTCGAAACTTCATATTGAATAATTACTACACGTCTAATTATAAATAAGTAATATATAGTAGTTACTTCCTGCTTCACTTTCATTACATTTGTTTCTTATTGAGTTATGTAATGGCTATCTAATCAAGAATCTTAATACATACCTATTTCCCAGCGGCTCTGTATGCGTTGACATCCAAACATGGGAAAAACATTTAGCGAGGTATGCAATACATGAAAGTGGAAATGTATCTCTTATTAGAATAGAAATTTGTTTCGGTGTAAAGCAGCTGCCTAAGTAATTAGATTAATCATTTCAATTGAAGGTATTCACAACAGCAACATTCTCCAACTCAAAATCTCTACATAACAGAACTATATTATTCTACCAATGTAGCTAGGTGTTCATTAATTGATTTTTGATTTTACTGTGTCACGTTCACGCAGGTGATTTAATATCAGTCTAATTTATTCAGCCTTCAAAGATAAATAGCCTATCGTTGCTGATTATAAGTAGTAAAACATTGTCTTAGTTAGCAATGGACTTTTGAAACAGCTTAGGGCAAGGTTGTTCTATATAAGCACTAAAAGTTCGGATAGAAATATGACTCAATGTCGACTGCCAAATGCTTATCGAACAAGTCTAACAGAAACCAGCTTTGAGCAAAACTGTTTCATAAAATCACATTATTATTGACTAGTGGCCGCCCGCGGTTTCACGGATAAAAAATATCGTATGTGTTTTTCCAGCCTATAATCCATCTCTGTTGCAAATTTCATCTAGATCCGTTCAGTAGTTTTTACGCGAAAGAGTAACAAACATCCATACCTCCATACTCAAAAACTTTCGCATTTATAATATTAGTAGGATTTATTATTTGGTGTAGGCCATGAAGTTTGACTTAATACTCTGAGGTAACTGGAGCTCTCACCCTGAATAAAAAAGTGTCGCCAGCAAATTTGACATTTATGTATGTAGTGGCTGTCAGCTGTCTCATATGACCATACGTATTTTTTAAAAGTGTAGGTGAGACGGAAGACAGCCACTGTGTTATTTGTGGTGTTCAAAAAATTGTTCGTACTGCACGCTCCAGTTACCTCAGTATTAAGTCGAACTTCATGGTGTAGGCCTTAGCACTATTATTTATTCTGTGGTGTAGGTAGGTAATAATGCATGTTACAACGTACAGATTTTATTTGAATGGTTCTCTTTTCTCTATGGTCTTCCTAATAAATTCTTCGAGACACTGAAAACTTGACATCTTCTAGGATTGGTCTGCCATAAAAAAAAATAAAAAAAGGATTGGTCTGCCAAAACCGTTTCGTAATCGTAACTTAAAAGGTTCTTTAATTTATTCAATATATTGCCAAAGAATACCTGCTAGATCGATTTGTTTATGATACTATCACAGAATTGTATGAAAGAATGTGTGAGTGAAAGTTTAACCACTACGAAATGCCATACGAAGAAGAAATATAGGAAATTCCATTGTATTATAGCAAATTAACCTGTCGTTGTCGGAGGTAATAGGAAAACCTTTTTAATATTGTGGCAAGCTATGTGAAGTCGCGATCGAATAAAATGTAGGTAAGTATGTTAGAGCATAATAATATGCAGTCGATAGATTAGTAGTAGATTTATGGATTGATTGTGAATCTTGTAAGTTATCTTTACAATTGGGTTTTATTTTTGCTTGCAAACCTGATCAATAGCATGTAAACTCTTGAACTTAACTACGAGTACGTATTACGAAATATGGGTTGATTTGAAAATTCCAATGTTTGGAATTAGCATTCGAGTCGATTGAGACGAATTTTGGTATAAAGAAAGATATTCTAGGTATATTGTCTCGAAATAAATCTTAAAGAGACTAACTACGATACTATAAAGAGAATACGGATTCTCTAGAGAATAGATATTAAGGCTTTAGATTTACCAAAAATTAAATACACACTTAAAAACTGGCTTGTCAATAATGTATTTTACACTTTAGATGAGTACTATGCATCTAAACACTAATGTATTTGTACTGTTTAGTTTTAAGTTTTAGTTTAATTATAAGATAAATATTGCATGCCCGCTACGGGTATACTGTTGTTACCTACAAATCTGCAATGTAACCTGCCTAAACAAATGTACACAGTTTACAGCAATAAATATATTGAATTGAATTGAATTGAATAGAAATAAATATAGTTTACGCATAGATAAGAAAAACAGTTAACATTGCGTGATGCATGTTGTTGTGACCAATAATATTGAATTCCATTTTTGCTCCATTTATCAAGTGCATTGGAATTATGCAATTCATTTTATTTAGACAACATAGCTATTATTACCTACTACTAGATAAGTAGGTAGGTACTATAAGTAAGAGGCGAAATGGAAGGCCAAGAGGAGGAATTTTAAAAAATCAAGTTCGAACTGAATTTAAATATTGATGGTTCTGTACCTAATGCATCTTTATAAATCGATTTATTTTTGTGATTCTGATAGAGCTTTAAAATGACCAAATATATCAATCACGATGGTATTTATATGCGAATCCATAAATTAGTTGTATTTTAAATAAAACAATTTGTGGTAGTGACTTTACCATCATCATCATCAGCCAGTATCCGTCCACTGCTGGACATAGGCATCTCCTAGTTCACGCCACTGAGCACGGTTTGCAGCTCCTTGCATCCAGCCCCCACCTGCCATCTTTCGCAGGTCGTCACTCCACCTGGCACCAGGGCGCCCTACGCTACGCTTGCCTAAGCGCGGTCTCCACTCCAGAACTCGTTTGCCCCAACAGCCGTCGGTTCTTCGCGCGATGTGACCTGCCCATTGCCACTTCAGCTTGCTTATTCTTTGGGCTATGTCAGTGACCTTGGTTCTCTGTCGAAGATCTTCATTTCTTATCTTATCCTTTAGATCAACGCCGAGCATAGCCCTCTCCATAGCTCGCTAGGCCACTTCGAATTTGTGGTAAAAAACATTCGTCTTCAGGCTTTGTGGTAATATCGACGACGTAAAGATTTCGCCAAGTTTGCCGAATGCTGCCCATCCCGCTTTTACCATCGCAGCAATGCAATTATTACAGTGTATTACAACATAATTTCCGAGATGTTAAAGTAACTCTCATTGTGCTGGTTTTCCACATCTTATTCCTTCAATGCTTAGGTTTTAGTACTTCCGGTATAACTATTTATTCAACCAATTACTAAGTTGGTACCTACTAAGTACTTAACTCAGTAGGTACTAATATTCTTATTACTTTTTTGCACTGCTAAAATGTATGCAATGTTATGCGTAAAAAACAGAGTACTGAATAGCACTTTATGATAAATAAAACTCAAGATTTAAGGGGCCGTACAAAGCTAGAAAAAATAAGGATTTCCCCCGCGCGTCCCGCACCCAATGCCGCTGTAGACTAGCTCCGCGCGTCCATATCGCGGGCCGAAAACAAAGTTCGCTTGAGTTTACGCGCACAGTGTAATGAAGAAAACAGAGACAAGTGTCGCATGTACATGGCACATCCTTAATGCATATTAGATACTACCCGCAAAACTCACCCGGCAAACTTTGTATTGCCATATAAATTATAGTATACTTTAATATAGTACTTCGTATCACCAACAATAGACAGATGAAAATAAATAATCACGAAGAAGTTTTATAGGTACGTGACAGATAAGTAAGGGCGCATGCGCAACTGGGGCATTTTTAGCACTAGTAACAATACATTTTTTTTTGTGTATACAAACATACAAGTAATAAAAGGTTCTTTTAGGCTTACTAGGTAGTGAGCGTGCTACTGTAAATATTACGAAAAGCGGGTCGTTTACCATGTTACCATGGTAAAAATCCCGCTATTCGTAATGTTTACAATATACCCAAAACCCATGTAAGAAGGAAGCGTGAAAAAATAATAAACAATTCAACAAGCAACCAATTTTTTATTTACATTTTCTTTTGTTTAGCTTCAATATTCATTGATTCTCCTTTTCGTTTAGTATTTCTTTTATCAACTAATGGACTGCGTAAGGCCATGTTTTGAGTCTGACGTGGATCCACTAGTTCTGGCAAAACATGTTGAATATAAAAATCTTATAGTTTGGGTAGCATTATGGGTGTCCCAAAGTTTGTAATCTCTTTAATTTTTTTCAATTTTCATACATTTATTTGCACCATACCACACACCAAACAAACAAAACTTTCTTTTTGTAACATGGAGCTGTCCTTGTACCTGGGGATCAATATGTGAAGGCAACATTTTCATACATTTAGTATGGTTAGAAACACACTTATGCAGTGTGGCGCGACTCTTTCTGTCTCTGTCGTGTCCGTACGTGCATGAAACAGACTTTCTGGCGTCGCGCCACACCACAGAAGTGTGTTTCCGACTTAAGACAGTATAAGTATTATTATTACAATAAAAATCGGCCCCCAGTCCCCGGGGGCCCCGCTATTCCTAGCTACGGTAGCGGCTATGGTAACGGCGGGGCAGGAGGTGCTAAGAATCCCCGGGTAGGCTCCGGCTACCAACACCGACGACTTGACCTGGCAACCTACAACACGCGCACGTTGAGGCTCGAGGAGAAGCTTATAGAGTTGAAAGAGGCAATTAGTAAGTTACATTGGGATATCATTGGGTTATCTGAAGTCCGAAGAGAGGGGGAGGACTCGATTACCCTTCAATCCGGTAGCTTAATACCACCGGGAGGGCGACCAACAGTCCCAAGGTGGTGTCGGGTTCATCGTCCATAAATCCCTTGTCAACAACGTGATCACCATCGGAAGTGTTTCGAGCAGGGTAACGTACCTGATACTCAGAATATCGGAACGATATTCGCTGAATGTCATTCAGGTCTACGCTCCGACCTCGAAACACGACGATGTCGAAGTGGAGGAGATGTATGTATGAGGAGATCTCTAAAGCCATGCATAGCTATAAAACCCACTACACGGTTGTGATAGGGGATTTTAATGCTAAGTTGAGGCAACGTTGCGGTGATGAGTTGAGAGTGGGGCAATTTGGATTTGGGCAACGGAACGAAAGGGGCCAGATGCTGGCAGACTTCATGGAGAGGGAGAACCTCTACATGGTGAACTCCTTCTTTAAGAAGCCCGTAAGCCGCAAATGGACCTGGATTAGTCCGGACGGTAAAGTAAAAAACGAAATAGATTTTATTATGTCAACGAGGAAGCAAATATTCAATGATGTCGTTGTGATCAACGCCGTAAAGACGGGAAGTGATCACCGCATGCTTAAAGGCACATTGAATATCAATGTCAAGCTGGAAAGATCTCGACTAATAAAATCTACGCTCCGACCAATACCGGCTCAAATTCAAAACCCCGAGTGCTTTCAGCTCGAGCACCAAAACCGCTTCGAAGCCCTTGAGAACAGCATCGATATGGACGATCTATACAACATGGTGGTGGATACTGTCCGCACGGTAGGGTCCAAGCACTACAAAACCCACCGTCCTAAATTAAAGAAACTCTCCAGCCACACTATCCGACTCATGGATCAGAGAAACGAAATGAAACTACAGAACTCAGCGGATGCCCTTCGTTATCGACAGCTAAATAAGCAGATCTCCAAGTCCTTGACAAGCGACCTTCACCAATTTAATACCGAGCGTATTAAAGAGGCCATTGAGCGGAACAAAGGCTCCAAAGTGTTCGCTAGAAATCTGGCTATAGGGCAAAGTCAACTGAAGAGGCTGCAAGCTGAGGACGGTAGTATCATTTCATCAACACCTGAAATCCTGAGGGAGATTGAGAGTTTCTATGGACAGTTGTGCTCCACGCAAACACCTGTTGAAAGTAAGGCTACAGAACCTAGAGCCAAGCTTACCCGACACTATACCGAAGATATCCCGGATGTCAGCCTGTACGAGATTAGAATGGCTCTCAAGCAGCTCAAAAACAACAAGGCGGCGGGCGATGACGGAATCACAACAGAACTTCTGAGAGCGGGCGGTAAGCCGATACTTAAGGTCCTCTAGAAGCTCTTCAACTCTGTCCTGTCTGTATCCTCGAGGGCAAAACGCAAAAGGCATGGGGCAGAAGCGATGTGATGCTGTTCTTCAAGAAGGGTGATAAGACTCTTGGTGATAAATGCTTGGTATTTCCCTGCTCGATCGAATCAGAAATGATGAGATCCGCAGGAGAACTAAAACGGCCGACATCGCTCAAAGGATTGCTCAGTTGAAGTGGCAGTGGGCGGGACATATAGCGAAGAGAGAACCGATGGCCGTTGGGGCGCAAAGGTTCTCGAATGGCGACCGCGAACCGGACGACGTTCCGTGGGCAGGCCCCCTACAAGGTGGACCGACGATCTGGTCAAGGTCGCGGGAAGCCGCTGGATACGGGAACCGCAGGAGAGATCGTTGTGGAGATCCTTGGGGGAGGCCTATGCCTAGCAGTGGGCGTTGTACAGCTGAAATGATGAAGTATTATTGATTTTACAAGCTTTTATCTTGTTTTAAATGTCCATGGTTATTGTCGTTACTAAAATAAACTATGACTGGATTTAAACCATATACCTGTTTATATTTGAGACTCCGATATTTCGGCGCAGTTGCATGCGCCATGGCCATAGAAGAACTGTTTATTATTGTGGGTTGATGTTATTGGCAGATTCCATGGCACATGCAACTGCCCCGAAAGTCTTAAATATAAACTTGTAAATGGTGTAAATCCCGTCATAGTTTATTTGAGTAAGCTTTTATTTATTACATATTAGCCCTCATATCGTCATTATCTAAACGTTGTTCCTGCTTATCATTAATTAAGGTAGAAGTAACATCAGGAATCATATTTGTAAGATCTGCCAATACGATTCTAAAAAACAGAAAAGTAATACATTTTATAACTGTATTATTTTTGTCATGCACTAAAGCCTTTAGGGTATTGGGTATTTTAAGATACCTTTTGGGACCAATACATTCGCCATCCGTGCCTTTTTCCTGCACCGTCGCATCAGAATTGAACATTGAGCTACCTGTTACAATGATGTTACTACTAGACTCGGCTCTGAAATAAAAACCGGAAACAGGTACAGCCCGAGGACATAAAGAAATTCTGATCATTCTGTCTTAATAACTATTAATAATATCTTCTAATTAACTAGTAGGCAGGTAAATTGTTATACCAAAATCATATTTTTTTTTACAATATATAGCATGAGTGCGTGTGTACAAAATGAAACGTAGTATCTGAACTTTGCATTACTCTATGTAAGTGCCGAGCAATATTTTGGTTCCTCGATGTGACCAACTAGGTACCAAATAGGTCATGTTCTTTTTTTTTTTTTTTATCCACAACGGGGTAGCACTTAGCCTTCATCACACCTGATGATAAGTGGTGATAAGGCTGAAGGTGGAAGCGCACTACTCCCGGAATCCTAAATCACTGAGGAACTGGCTATCTTTTCTTTAACTGCCGGAACACAATAATGCTGAAAACATCATTGTTATGGCGTCAGACTTAGATAAGATGGTGGTAGCTAGCCAGGCGGACTAAGAACAAGTCCTACCACCAACCAAACCAAATACAATATGTACCCCCACTGGGAATCGAACCCGGGACCTCTGGGTCTGAAATCCGTGGTATGAACCACTAGACCACAGAGGCGGTTCAGCACTTACATAGAGTCTAATAGAGGCGCGAAATGCGGATCCAGGATTTGATAGGAACTTAGCTTATTTCAAGTTGTAAAATTTAAAAATAATGAATGCAAACATTTTTCAGGTATAATTGTGTGTAGGTTAGGTACATACGTACTTTTTCTTATATGACTTGTCGCGAAAAGATGTATAAAAAGTAGGTAGGTACTTACCTACCTAAAAACATTGGCTTTATCTTTACCTGTTTTCTTTCGAGTCTTCTGCTGTTTCTACACTTTCTACAGTAGCGTGAAGTGGTTTGTGCCTGAAACTGAAAAAAGTAAACTATGTACTTATAATAAATTACTACTTTTACCTAAAAAGTAGTGTATTATAATTAATTAAGTACTTAGGTATTTTAGAAAAAATCTACCGATGGGACTCGAACCCACGACCTTTCGCTATCCGGGCGACTGCTCTAACCACTGAGCCACGGAGTAGTCTTGATATGCTGCCGACTGTACTCGTCGAATACTTGTCTACTTTCTACAATTTCTAGTTTCTACCAACTTCAGATTACAGCCTATTTTATTTATTTTTAATTAATGTCTGTTTGCTGTAATTACCTATACGTACCTAACCTAGGTTATGATTTACTAATAACATTATTATTAATAAAAATTATACATACCTTTGAGCAAACTCCATAATCGGCGCACGTATCTTTCTTTAAATTTATTTTTTCTTTTAATATTACTTTTATGTCCCATATTTACACAAAAAGTACTTTTTTAATAATTTACGTGCGAAGTCGTCACGGAGCGTAAGACAAGCGCAGTCCACACGTCTCAATGGAGCACTCACGACTGAGGAGCGAGGAGCGAATCAGACAGAAATACGGTGAAATAACGCATGCGACAGAGATGCAAACACCGGTGTCTGTTTAGAAAACATCGACGTAAGCGACATTATCGTTTTATATTTATTATTAATAAACTATTTCAAATTTTGAAAAACTGTCAATCACAAAACTGGAGAGCTAGCTAAGGTTTTTTTTAATAATAGTTTCAAGGCTAAAAGTTTAATAGCGGCTGACACAGCATTGAAAAACTACAAAATTAGAGGTCACTTTACGATTTTTTTCTATCGAGAAAAGTTTGAGCAATCATGTTTCTGTCAATCACATAACTGAGTAATATAGTCTACTTTCTACATTATTTTTTTGGAGCCGATAAACCTAGAAATACTATGTGAAATCTTTGCTAAAAAAATGTGTATTTGGCTTTGTACGGGCCCTTAAAGACGGCAATTACAGTTATCTTGCTAGATTCCAGTCCGTAATGGCACGCTAACGCTTGCTCGGCCGCGCGCGATACACTTCACGCGGACGCAGCGGCAGCCGGCAGTGAACTGTGAACTCGCAAGCGCCCCGCGAATCGAAAATCACTTAAAATTCAATTAAAAATTATATAATAAAAAATTTAAACTTATGACGGCCGGAATCCCTCGGCTATTCAAAGACAATTATTTTCGTTTATTTTTCATTAACTAAAACCAAGTATACTGCAAGTAGGTAATAGGATATTTGCATTACGATTAGACGGATGTTTGGGATTTAATTTGACACAGTAAAATAACACCAATCGAAAAAAAACGGCCGGAAGCACTTAAATAACTGTAAAATAACATATATTTTTTCCAAATTTTGAGTACTTGTGGTTTGCGAGTAATCCATAATTTAAAATACCCTATTTTCGGGAATCGGCGCCTTAATGAATCAATTTTTATCACATTGAAAACATTTTCACAGAATAATTTTAACTAAAACTTAGTTATAATGTGCACAGAGTACATCCGGAACTCGACTGTAATAAAAATCTAAGAGCACTATCTATAGGGCTATAAGTGAAGCTACCGAGTTAAGTATTTCTACGACAATAATTATGATCAAGGTATATTACAAAGCAATTTCACGCAGAAAAAAAATTAACGACCTGTATATCTTAAGATTTTTGCCACATTAAAAGCAAATGGAATATGAGAGACTTATGCCCTTTTTCTTTGTTTCATGCCTAAAAGTCTTTATTCCGAAAGAACTACTCAATATTGCAAATACTTATTGTAATTAATTTATTATCTGGCAAATATATCATCTATTTTCTCTATCCGAATATTTATAGAAATACTAGTATCCGTTAGGTACACAAATTTCTAATTAGCATATTATCATAAATATTGTGCCGACCATTAAGAGCGGTTGCGCACCACTACGTCCGATCCGAATCCGATTCGAATCAGTCAAATGACGGACCGATCTCTGATCTAAAACCAAGCAGTTCAGGCGCTACCTTTTGCTTGACATACCTAAGTACCTACGTCATTCAATCATCATCAATGGCTGGTGATGATAAAAATTCTGTTTTTAATCTACTTAGGTACCTTCTTAAAAAATTTACAACTTGTATATTACAATTAAAATATGTAGATACAATTTTACAGTTGTAATCTACAGACGTTTTATACAATTGTAAACGATAGTTAAACAGCATTAGACTTTACAAATAGGTATGTAAGATTTTTAGTAGTAAAATTCTTACATATTTGTAGGTTTGGTTAAACAGCACTTGTATTACAAGTCTACAAATTTGTCACTTTTTTACATAATTGTCGACTTGTAAGTTTCGTTACAGGATCCTGCCTGTAAATACAATTACAATTTACAAATATTTAAATTTGGTTAAGCAGGTCCCTACTCGTGCGTAGCTTGGTTAGGGCGTTTGTGCACTACACTGAATTTTACCGTCCGGTGGTCCGTTTTTTTACGGACCGGCCGGCGTGGCATGAAAAACACGGATGATTGGCTTGTGCACTTGTCCGTCTTTTTACTCGCCGGGGCAGAGCGCAGTGATTACCCCTCCCCCGCCCCGCCCGCTCATGAATATCACGTTTTCAGTTCAATATCACAATTTCAATGTTTCAAAGCCTAAACTACACGAAATAAATAAATTCTTACTATGTATTATAAATAATTTGTGATTAAAATACGACCATCCGTTTTTTTCCGGACGGTAAAATTCAGTGTAGTGCACAAGCGCTCATACGTTTTTCATTGCTGTTATCTCGGAACGGGAAAATTATTTTTATAAAAAAATAAAACCGCCTTAAAAAAATCACATCAAAAAAGTAAGCAATAATCCCTCACCAAATAAATAACGTAAGTACTTTGAAGTCGGGCGTGAAACATGTACCATTTTTTGTTGTTCTTGTTAAAATAAAACCCTTGAAATTTTTATTTCATTATTTTTAGTGCATCGTGGAGAATAATTTAGGAGAGTAATTTATGTGTATTCTGGTAAATAGGTCTGTGATTAAACTGAAACCTTCTTTTGTGAAGCCGGTTAAAATACCTTGAGGTATCCCCTTTTTTACTAAATAATAATCATCTAAATCGGTTTATATACAAAGGAGGTTTGCCTAAAGATACGTATTAAATTCACATAAAGTGGTAACGAAAACGACAGTATTTTCAAGATTTCCTGAACACTACTGAACCGATTTCAAAATTTCAAAAAATGGGACGAACTTGGAAACCAACATGATGTAATAACGTTTTAATCATTTCAATCGGTCCATCCGTCTTCGAGTAATCGGCGGACATACACAAAAAAAAACAAAAACATACATACAGACGAATAGAGAACCTCCTCCTTTTTGATTTAGAAGTCGGTTAAAAAACGGACCGGAATGAGAAAAAGTAAAATGTCGGACGGTAAAATTCCGTGTAGTGCACAAGCGCACATATACATTTTATGGCCTGCCATATCGGACCGTAAAAAAAAACCACATCAAAAAAGTAAGAAATAATTCCTCACCAAATAAATAACGTAAGTACTTTGAAGTCGGGCGTGAAACATGTACAATTTTTTGTTGTTTTTGTTAAAACCCGCCCGACTTCAAAGTACTTACGTTATTTATTTGGTGAGGAATTATTTCTTACTTTTTTGATGTGGTTTTTTAGAAGGCGGTTTTATTTTTTTAAATAATAATTTTTATTTCACTCTTTTTAGTGCATCGTGCAGGCAATTTACGTGTTTTCTGGTAAATAGGTATGTGATCAAACTCAATACCTCCTTTTTCGAAGTCGGTTAAAATACCTTGAGGTATCCCCTTTTTAACAAAACAAGAATCATCTAAATCGGTTTATAAACAAAGGAGTTATGCCTAAAGATACGTATTAAATTCACATAAAGTGGTAACGAAAACGACAGTATTTTCAAGATTTCCTGAAAACTACTGAACCGATTTCAAAATTTCAAAAAATGGGACCAACTTGGAAACCAACCTGATGTAATAACGTTTGAACCATTTCAATCGGTTCAGCCGTCTTCGAGTAATCGGTGGACATACACAAAAAAAAAAAATATATATATATATATATATATATATATATAAATATTCCCTCCGCCGGTCGCGCCAACCGCCGGACGCGCCAGTGTGGCCCCTCCCGTCCGTCTCAATATATTTGTTTTTCCCGCTCAACGCGGACGCAAGACGCGCCGCTCCAGTGTGGCCCACGACCAAAGAATACTATAATATTACTAACGTACCACGACTAAGTAAGGCATTACATTTTATATTCAAGTCTCATGCGCGTGTAATATTAAAAAGCGGTTTCACAAGATTTCACTTTTATACACATCTTTATCATCACACTGTGTTTATTATCCTTTAACCTTATAATCCTACTAATATTATAAATGTGAAAGTTTAGATGTTTGGATGTTTAGATGTTTGGATGTTTGTTACTCAATCACGCCAAAGCGGCTGAATGGATTTGGCTGAAATTTGGAACATAGATACTTTGTAGCCCGGAGAGGAACATAGGCTACTTTTTATCCCGGAAAAATAACACATTCCTGCGGGATAACGTCGTGTAGTCCACGCAGGCGAAGCCGCGGGCGGAAAGCTAGTAATCAATAAATAATGAAAACAAATAGGAACTCCGCCGGGAATCAAATACGGGAACACAGTGTATAACGATTAGAGACATTCTACGCATCTTCTAGAAAAAGTAGAGGCAAAAATGGAGGATAGGCAGTTTAGGACACTACCCAATAGAGTTTGGTGTCGTTGAATAGGTATTACAGAAACGAACATCAATATTATAACTCGACTTGACTGAAACTGTTGTCCGTTCGCTTCGGAGATAATGTTAAATGAACTTGACAGATGGCATAGAAAACAAAACATTATTTATTATGATATAATATTAAATGTCTTCATATTACGTATGTTTTGTTATAGGTATTAAATGGTCATTAACCTTCAGATCTGATAAACATCGCAAATTCATGTATTGATTAAGGTAACAAACTAAATATTGCCACTATCCCGTGGCAAAAAATGATTAGTTTTTTAAAAATCTAAAGCAGTCACGAAATAGAAAAGGTGTGTGTAGGTTTATTTACAAATACAAAAATTATAGGAATTATTATTGTAAAACACGGTCGATCGTAATTTGCATTTATATGAAAGAGGTAACTTCAAGATTTTCTTCTATCGAGCAAAATTTTTCCAATCGTGTTTTCGAAACAGTCCTCCCATCACATATACGTTCTATAATAAGTACATATTGGAAATTTCAATGCGACAAATCTTCAATGTTTCAAATGACAGCTAATAGAAAATAGGCAATTTTGGCGTTTTCACTTACTAAGAGCCCATAAGCACCGACTTGCATTTTTTGTAACGTTAGTACCGACGTGAGGCCTGAGAGGCTGCGTCGGAATTTCAAATCGTAATTTCTCACCAAATGCGCGCGTGACATCATGCCTCCCTGTTTCGATGTCAACGTAGGCACTGTCCTTGCAGCTACTAAACAGCAGGGCTTGAAATTTCGCGGGGAAAAGGGTAAAGCAGCAAGTCAAGTGCCTGTCGGGGCCTCTCAGACCGCACGTCGGTACTTAAAGGTCAAGCACGTTTTGCAATGGTCGGTCACGGGATGGGTGACCGAAAACCATGTAGTTCTTTTAATTATATATTCCCAGCTGCATTTGCAGTCGTCGCTTACTAATACGTACATAATAGTTATCGACTAATACCTACGCATTGGTCCTGCATTGTTGGTCCCCAACAGTAGGGATCTGATGATGATAAATAATACAATATCAATAAAAACTCGTTAGGGGGATTGAAGTCATAAATGATGCCATTTTCAATTGAAACTCGGGACAGCAAATCAAGTCAAGCGCCTTAGAATTGGCTTCTTGACATCTATCAAAATAAAACATAAAAAGTATTAGGCATTGTAGCTTAGAGGTAAAAAATAAATACGCAAGTTATTTTTTGCATTAAAAGACATTGCTTAATCTTATTTTTGTAAAATACATTCAAATTTTTCACGCGCCCTTTATGACAGCCAAAACGGAAGCCGGCCATGATAAATCATTATGTGACGTTACAATTTAATAAACAAACAAGACAAACTCTTCGAGATAATAAGTTTATCTATACATATAAAACCCTTTGTCCTGAATGACTGACGGATAAACGCACAGCCTAAGCCGCTGATCGTAGAGACCTGAAACTTGGAGGGTGTGTTCCTTGTATGATGTAGGCATCCGATAAGAAAATATTTTTCGGAATTCTACCCCTAAGGGGGTGAAAAACGGGGGTAAAGTTTGTATGGGACAACGTGATTCCTTTGTCCAATTTTCTTCAAATTTTGCACAAACATTCTTTAACAGAATTATTTGAAGATTTACTACATATTTCATTGAAACTCTTCGCCTAACAGGGTAAAAAAGGGATAAAAAGTTATTTTGGGGGTTATTTGCATCGAAGTTGATATCATTACTCCTTAGTGCTTTTGATTTTTAATTTCATTTTGTTTTGACACATGTTTGAAAACACAATCCATTTTTACAGTGCGACGTAGGTACTTCGAGCAACGCGGGTCTTCCGTCCCGGAACGGAAGGCCCGCGTTGCTCGAAGGCGACGTACCATGGACGTACCTCATTGCCATCAAAGAGTAGTTATGTATCAACTAGCGTATTGCCACTATAAATCAAGGAGAAAATAAATATTTAGTTTAAAAACTAATAAAACCCACTTTTATAGGAACATACTAAAAAATACAAAATAACCGTCTATAGATTCAGTAACTGAAATTAAAAAGCGAGGTGCGCGTTGTCAATATTAAGTACTTGAAGTACATGCTTTAATATTAATTAATTACTAATATAAATGATTAATTATTAAAATACAAGCATCCGTTTTTTTCCGGATCGGTAAAATTCAGTGGTAGTGCACAAACGGCCTTCGTGTTCGCGTGTCCTGCGGATCTGCAGGTCGCCTCCGCGCCACGCGGTCGCTCAAACGCCCGTACTATTCCCTCCGCCGGTCGCGCCAACTGCCGGACGCGCCAGTGTGGCCCCTCCCGTCCGTCTCAATATATTTGTTTTTCCCGCTCAACGCGGACGCAAGACGCGCCGCTCCAGTGTGGCCCACGACTTAGTGTAGCTGCATTTTTTAGCTACACATACATATGCGAGTCATTTGCGTATCATGAAGCAGTGGCAAATGGGGGGAGTGATAGTAAGTTTATTGTTTTTTGGTACTTATATCTAGGTTTTGAATGATTTCTTTTGACATTTAGCATGTTTTAGCATGTTTTGCGTAGTCTCAGAAGGATCACAATATTTATAATCGAAAAAAAAAACAATCTATAAAAATAAACATGTAAGAGATTTTTATTTCTTGCCAAAAAGGGTATTTTGTATAGACTTTGAAAAATAGATTACACATAAAATAAACAAATACAAAAAGCACTTTACCGTGCGTACGAAGTCGCGGGCAACAGCTAGTTCTCTATAAAATTTACAATAATGACGAAAATGTTTGTTAACGCGTTGATGTCTTTTCTATTAAAACTCTAATGAAGGCACATACATCGCTATTCGTGTTCGCATATTCGTCCCATTCGCCCAAATAAGACAAAATGTAAGTAGTGGCTCTATTTCTTATCTAATACAATG
Source organism: Crambus lathoniellus (assembly GCA_949710035.1). Taxonomy (NCBI): domain Eukaryota; kingdom Metazoa; phylum Arthropoda; class Insecta; order Lepidoptera; family Crambidae; genus Crambus; species Crambus lathoniellus. The sequence goes on along the minus strand of OX453302.1, from coordinate 17,426,297 downwards.
CCTAATACCGAACAAGACGGTGGTCGCAGCCATGAATAGCTATGTGTATTGCCACGTGATTGCCACTATGAATTCCCGTAGAAAAGACATCAACGTCATCAATCAATTTATAGGACGGTATGCTCGTGTTATTTGGACTTACAACCCGAATATAATAACCGCAAAGATATGAAATGCCAGCATAACATGCTTATACCTAATATGAAAAAACGGCCAAGTGCGTGTTGGACTCGCCCATGAAGGGCTCCGTACACACTTAACGTACCGATTGCCTATACCTTGCTAAAATTCCACCATAATTTTTCGCCAGCAAAATATTACTTTGTTTTTCATAGTGTTTGTATGAATGACAAAGTTACATTTGCGGTTTTTGAAAATGTGTTATATCTCGAAAAGTACTTACTTGTTTTGAACGATATATATATCGTTCAAAACAATTTTCGTTTAAACTTTTTATTAAAATCTACAGCATGTATTTTTTCCTGATTTTTCACTCTTTTATTTCAAAAGTTAGAGGGGGGGGGACACACATTTTACCACTTTGGAAGGCTCTATCTTTCAAAATATTGAGTTGGGCGAAAAATCATTTGAGAAAACTTTATGTTATTTTCAAAGACCTATCTATAGACCTAGGAACGACCCCACACGAATATGTTTGATTAAAAAAATATTTTTCAGTTGAGGAGCTCCCCTTAATTTTTTTTTATTTTTGTACTAGCCTTCCGCCCGCGGCTTCGCCCGCGTGTACTACACGACGTTATCCCGCGGGAAGGTGATATTTTTCAGGAATAAAAAGTAGCCTATGTCCTTTCTCAGGCTCTAGACTATCTCTGTACCAAAATTCATTCAAATCGGTTCAGTAGTTTAGGTGTGATTGTGTAACACACAGACAGACGGAGACGCATTTATAATATAAAAAAAATATAAACGTAAGGATTAAAGTCGTAAAGCGGTTCACGGAATACATCTACCTACTAAGTATCAACTGTGTAGTTTTTATAGTTTTGGAATAAAGTGGCTGTGACATACGGACGGACGGACGGACGACGGATAGACAGACGGACAGACAGACAGACAGACATGACGAATCTATAAGGGTTCCGTTTTTTTGCCATCCGGCTACGGAGCCCTAAAAAGACAAATCTTTGCCTTACCTATCAATGTTGTCACTGCACATTTTTTTTTCAAAAGAAACCATAAATTCGCCAGTTTGAATGCAGTTCTTTACAAAATATTTTTATTGAAATTATAAATTTTACAGCCGTTCTTTGATATGTAGCACTCTTACTTGCACACCTTTAGTTACGGAGACCTTTAGTTAGTCGCATTGAATTGGGTACCTACCATGAGGTGTCTTGCGCAACACCTATTGCGAACCATGCTAAAAACAATGCCCAGCGTGGGTTCGACCTCATGGTATTGCCACTAAACACATTTTGCACATTTTTGCACATAATTGCCTCATCACGATCAGATTAATCACTTCTTGGAAACCTTTTGAAATGAGACGGATCTTTGCCTAATAAATAATAACGCATTCAATTGACTCAATTATTGTTACGGTGGAAAAGGTTAGAGGAGCCCGTGACGCAGTGGTACGCGCGCTCGTCCTGCGATCGTTAAGGTTAAGCTACTCTTGCAATGGTTAATCACGGGATGGGTGATCAAAAAATTATCGTCTTGATTCCTCCGTGCTATGGGGGAGGCACGTGTCGTTGGTCCCGGTGCGGTTGCAGTCCTTAAGGCGATGATTCCCGACCGAAATAGGCACGCTAACGCTTGCTCGGCCGTGCGCGATACACTTCACGCGGACGCAGTGGCAGCCGGCAGTGAACTGTGAACTTGGAAGAGCCCCGCGAATCGAAATCACTTAAAATTCAATTAAAAATTAAATAACAAAAAAATTAAAATAATGTCGGCCGGAATCCCTTGGCTAATCAAAGACAATTTTATTATTTTCGTATATTTTTCATTAACTAAAACCAAGTATACTGCAAGTAATACGATACTTGGATTACGATTAGACGGATGTTTGGGATTTTATTTGACACAGTAAAATATCACCAATCGAAAAAAACGGCCGGAAGCACTAGATGAATAACTGTAAAATAACATATATTTTTTCCAAGTTTTAAGTACTTACTTGTGATTTGCGAGTAATCCATAATTTAAAATACCCTATTTTGGGGAATCGCAGTCTTATCCACCAATCGCATTGAGTGGGGCCGCGTAGTAGGTCATGCCAGCCTGCCTAGCATGACCATCATTATATCACGCGATATGATAAAGCACGTCATGCTGTCTTGCTTATACCTTAGTGGGGTAAGCAAGACAGCATGACGTGCTATATCATATCGCGTGATAAAAGCCGCTCATGCTAGGCCGGCTGGCCTATTCTCCTTTTCCATCCAAAGGAAGGCCTTTGCCCCAGCAGTCGTTTTAGCTAGTCAGGTGGAGATAGAACAAATCCTACCACCAACCAAACCAAATACTTTATGTAGGCACCTACATCCTGCATCCGCTTGAAATTGAACCTGGGAGCTCTGGGTCTGATACACGGTGGCAATTTACCACTAAGCGGAAACTTAGTTTTGAAATTTGGAATAGTATTAGATGACGTTTGCCCAACTATTTTGCAAATGAGAGAGAAATAAAAATATGTATTCGGGCAAATTGGGTATCATATGAAAGAGCGTTGCTAGAACATTCTCAAACACTTTTTCTTCTTTTTAGCCACATAGTTTTCGTCTCCGAAGTTTGCATAGAGAACAAACTGAAATAGTTTTATGTAATAGAAATTTATGTAAAGATAAAAGAAAAAATAAAACGATGTCTCTAAGTAAAAAGTAAGCTTTTTTTCAGAAATCATCAACAAAAAATACATTGAAAAATGGAAAATGAAGTATTTAGAAAAAATCGACCCGTCTCACAATCAGCTCCGATGGAATTCGAACCCACGACCTTTCGCTTTCCGGGCGACTGCTCTAACCACTGAGCTACGGAGTCGTTACGAGAAGCGTCGAATTTATCCAATACTTCTTACTCGCTGTATAGTCAGCGTTAATTTCATCAATGTGGAGATATTACTACCCTCACACGCGAAAGAAATACCTTTCCAGGTATTTGGCAATCGCTTAAGATGAAATTGCTATTGCAAGTTATTTTAATTTTTAGTTTTTTGCATTCACAATGCAATTTTTATTATAGAAAAATGGAAAATGAATTAAGTATTTAGAAAACATCGACCCGTGTCACATCCAGCTCCGATGGCACTCGAACCCGATTTTTTCGCGTGTGAGGGTAGTAATATCTCCACATTGATGAAATTAAAGCTGACTATACAGCGAGTAAGAAGTATTGGATAAATTCGACGCTTCTCGTAACGACTCCGTAGCTCAGTGGTTAGAGCAGTCGCCCGGAAAGCGAAAGGTCGTGGGTTCGAGTCCCATCGGAGCTGGTTGTGAGACGGGTCGATTTTTTCTAAATACTTCATTTTCCATTTTTCAAAAATTGCATTGTGAATGCAAAAAACTAAAAATTCAACAGAAAATACATTAGTTCCACTATCGGTCAAAAGATATCGCTGACCTAAAGCTGCAATATTCTCACCGCAAACTCTGACGAATATAGCCCTTCGAGCAACGCGGGTCTTCCGTCCTGGGACGGAATAAACGTAGTGATTACATGCTCTTTTATTTTATTTAGTCCGACTCGCTCTTGACCGGTTTTTATTTTTAACTAATTTTACTCAAATGTTTCGCGCTTGAACTCATCATAGCTAATTTATTTTTTACGATATTTTCTAAATTGTGGTCCTTCGATTGATTCGACTAAGACTTTACATAGTGAAAAGAGAGTATTTTTTTTTTCGATAAAGTCAACGTATCTTGTTTCGAAACATGTACTAATGCGATAGGTGTAAGGTTAGATTTATTTATATTATTAAAGGAGCGTTGTATACGTTGGTTGTACTTCAAGGTTGTCAACTTTCTAAGGACTAAATCGTACATAACTGTTTTGTTATCGCACTGGATTTTAATCTATATACAAAGAGCCGTACGAAACTTATAAACGACTGGTATTTTACGCCAGTCGCGGAGACGAGACGAAAAGAGTATTTTGTAATGACATGTCCAATACTGAAAGCGTACCTAGTGTACGAGTCAAAATACAAATGTACGGGTGGAAGGGAGATACGTCTCGGCCGGCGCAAGAGCATCGCCAAGGGGGGTCAGGGGAGTTTAGCTTAGTTTTCTCCCCTTTCGTCTTCCGGACTATCAAACTGTGGACGCGGACTGTCTGCGTGAGAGCCGTCATAAGTGTTTTTGGCTTATGCTGAGCACGCGAAGTAGATACACTTGCGTCGTATCTAAATAGATTTAGATCTATGTATGCTGGAACATTCGGAAATTAATTTTCTTCATAGTGATTGACCTAATCTTACTAAGCTTCATTTCTCTGGATATTATTGTGGGATGCAGGCAGGGAAATAAAGAGACAGTCACGTAACAACTTGAACTTATTTTATTTTCTTAAATAGGCACACGGTACAGCAAATGCAAAAATCAACGTCCTAGCGGCCATTTCCGAGCAAAGTGATTCCCTCACCCATCCTCCTCTCTTTCACACATTCATGCCATCTCGCTCTCATACAAAGGCAAAGGTAATTGGAGTTGTCAGCCTACATTCGGCCATCCTGTTTTATGTCTGCCCTCGGACATAGCCATAACAAAACATAAAAATCTTACAATTATAAAAAAGTAAGGCTGACCCTTAACCAACAAATTAACATTTATAATTTAGAAAAATATTACACTTTATAGCCAATTACAACTTACAAATCTAGGTAAGTAATTAAGTAAACATCTTAAACATTTTGGTAACACAAAACAGTATTACAATGAAACATCACTTTATATCATATCATAACAAACACAGTAAGTAACAGGTTATGCAAAAATAAACAAAATAAACAGATATAAAGGTTACAGTTGTTTTCATTTCATTCGTTCATCCCTTCCATTCATCCCTCAAAACAACTAGCTTACTTGCCTGAGCATGTTAGTCTTCGCCCTGCTGAGGCCATGGTTTCATCAGGTCTGCTGAGCTTGAAGTTTTATTAGGCCCTTCGGTGCCACTGTCTAGCTTTTCCACATCGTAACGATCCTTGCGCTTGACCTTCACGACCCTGTAAGGCCCTAGATACTTCGGTTTAAGCTTGAGCCCTGGACCAAACTGTGTCCTCTTGATAGCTACTAAATCTCCCTCCTCGTACTTGGTACTGGGTTTTCTATTCTTATCAAAAGTTTTCTTATTTTCTTCCTGTACTTTAAGTATTTGTTGTTTTGCATTTATTCTAATTTCTTCTCTATTTTCTTCAAATTGATTTATTTCTTCCTGTTTCAATAATTCCAAAATTTGTAAATCTTCTTTAGTTCTCATCGCCGTTCCAATCATAAGGTGGAATGGGGTAGTATTTATACTTCTTTGATAGGTACTATTCAGCGCTCTCTGTACACTGCTCACATGTCGATACCATAATGATGGGCTTTCAATACATAGCTTCGTTAGTATTGCCAAAATAGTCCTATGCAGTCTTTCCACTTGACCATTTCCCCTCGGTACTCCCGTGGTGATGGTGATATGTTGTATGTTCTCTCCTCGACAATACTCTTGAAATTCACCACTAGTAAATGCGGTCCCTCGGTCGCTTATGATTCTTACTGGATTACCAAAGTTTTGTTGGTGTATCTTCAATTTTTCTATAGTTTCTTTACTTGTAGTGCTCTTTGTAGGAAAGATCCATGTAAACTTGGTAAACGCATCAACTACTGTCAATATGTGATTATATTGCTTTTTAGTATCTGTCAGCGGTCCCAAATGATCTATGTGAATGGTATGCAACGGTGTACCTTCCTTTTCTATCGGACTTAGATACCCTTCTTGTTTACCACTCTTTCTCGTTGCCAATAAACATGGAATACCATGACCACAAAGTCTTGAAGTTTTTTCTCTAAGTCAGGTATGTAATAATCTTTACTAATAATTTCTTTCATCTTTTTCATTGAAAAGTGCCCTTTACTGTGTACTTGCTTTATGATCTCTTTTTCCAGACACTTGGGTATGACCAGAAGTTTCTGCTCTTCTTTATACAGCAGTCCATTATCAAGCCAATAGTCTGAGTAGGAACTATTCTGTAGTACCTCACATATAGCTCTCAATCCATCATCTTTCTGTTGGGCCGATCTTATTTGATCTTGTAAACTATTGGAAACAATGGTCATGCAGGGATTGCGGCTTAACGCATCTGCATGCTGCATCTTGGCTCCTGCTCTATGCTCCACTTCATAATCAAACTGATCTAGATACAGTACCCAACGAGCAACTTTTGGACACAACTCTTTTTTCTTCAGTGTCATTTCAAACGCTTGACAATCAGTGACTATTCTAAAATGGATACCATAAAGATACACTCGAAATTTTTTCACACCCTCGATGATTGCTAACGCTTCCAACTCGTAACTGCTGTACTTTGATTCTGCATCACTGGTTTTCTTGCTCATGTAATACACAGGATGCCAACCGTCTGGGTGTAGCTGCAACAAAATAGCGGAATATGCAACAGAGGCTGCATCGGTATGCAATTCTGTAGGTAAGTTAGAGTCGTAAATCTTCAAAACCGGAGAGTTACTCAACTTCCTCTTTAAATTGTCAAATGCAATACATTCTTTTTCTCCAAAAACAAAAACAACATCCTTTCTGAGCAAATCAGAGAGTGGCTTTGCTATAATGGCATAATCTTTGATGTACTTCCTAAAGTATGAAGTTAGTCCGAGAAAACTGCGAACTTGCCTGACTGATGTTGGCTTCGGATACCTCATCACTGCATCGGTCTTCTCCGCGGTGGGTCTTATTTCACCATTTCTTATTAAATGTCCCAGATACTCAATTTCCCTGGAAATCAACTTAGCTTTCTTCCAGTTAATTTCTAAGCCATATTGCTCTGAAACCATAAGTACATTCTTTAGTCTTTGCACAGCTTGAATTTCATTTTCAGCCGGAATCAACAAATCGTCGATGAAAATTATAATTTCACCTTTAACAAGTCTCTAAAAATAATTAATATAAATCTCATAAAATACTTTGGACAAACAGACAGACCAAAAGGAGCTCTTAAGAATTCGAACTGACCATTGTGGGTTACAAACGAAGTATACTTTACTGATTCTTCACTAATCTTCAAGTGGAAAAAGCCATTTTTTAAGTCTAGCACACTATATACTTTAGCATCTTTTAATTTATCGATTAAGTCTTCAATCACTGGTAATGGAAACTCATCTTTAATTATTTTTCTATTCAACATTCTATAATCAACACAGACTCTAGTTGAACCATCTTTTTTCTTTACTAGCACCAGAGGACTACTATATTCAGAATAACTTACGCGAATGATGCCTTTCTTCAACCACTCGGATACCTGTCCATCCACTACCTCTTGCTCCTTGAGTGATAAGCGCCGCGGTCGCATTGCCACTGGTGCCTCATCACTGAGCACAATGCGTAGTTGCAATGGTGCTTCCTTGACTTGCTTGGGTTTGTAGTTCTGGACACACTGGATCACTTCGTTCTTCAGGGCTGGATTCAACATAGGACCTACAACAGAACCCAATGAACATACCTCACTCGCATAGCATCCTAAACGCTCCCAATCTTTACTATAAAACCTCACACAACCACCTTTCAATACAACTGTAACATCGTTAAGAAATTCTTGTCCAAGTATCATTCTAAACGGTATACATTTTTTCTCTAAAATATGAAATGTTACATCTTCGTAGCAATGTTCATCAATACACAAACGCAATCGACATTTCCCCATCGAACGCACCGTTGATAGTCCAATGCCACAGAGAGATAGTTCGTCCTTTTCGCATTGTGGCATGCCTATTGTTTCAAACACTTCCGCAGATAAAAGATTCACATCACTGCCGCTGTCCACAAGTGCTTTCACTCGAACATTGTTTACATTCGCGATGACAACCGGCTTCTTTTCGTTTGACATCGACGTTGACAGCTGCTCGTATTGTAAAAAAGTTCGTCCCCCCTGGACAGGCGAAGACATCAAGCCATACTGCCAATTCTTAAGTATTATGTATGTTATTATAGTTTCTTATGTTTTCATTAGAATGTAGGTGTGTTACATTCTAATGCTTCTTGGAGTATTTGGCGTCAAGTATGTCGAGTCGGTCTTCTCGGTAATTCTTGCTGAGGTAGTCACCACTACAATAAAACACTCGGCATCACGTTACCGAGATAGCGCATATTTTAATCATTCCACACATCGTCCAGTTGCGTAAACACTTGGGGCACAAAACCACACCTATCTTGAGTCACAAAGTCCACTATGAAACAAATTGCGATTAATTAAAATATCCACTTAACCTAACCCGCCAAGATGGCGCCAAAAACTCCTGACAGCTGCTCGACATGATCGTAAACAAACGCCGCCATCTTCACTCGTTCTCGTTCGTCATTCGTCGTTGAGTGGCCCATAGTGTCAGCACTCGCCCCATACGTCATCTCCATCTTGCTCGTCGATTGGCTGCCGCAAAGATATTATAATATAACAAGATTGCGCACTCATGAGTTACAGCCAAGGAATTTATAAGTACTACGTACAACAGGAAGGTGCACTCCGTATTTTTGTGTATTTAAAAATACACTTTAATTTTAAGAGATAAGGTTTATATTTCAATACAAAATGTCAACGGTCCAGCTGAGACCGCAAGAACGAGGTGAGGGTATCCCTTTCTCTAAAATTGCCAGCACTCTTAAATAACAGGTTTAGTAGATTTATGGCTCACAACTTTCGTTATAAAAATTAAATTTCGTAAAATTTCCGCTTCGTATTACTTTTAGTCAATAGAAAACATCGCATATTAATTTAGGTATTACCGTATTAAGCATAAAATTTGTATCAGGTCGTTTAAGTTTTTTATGGCTTTCCTAGAAAAGAATTTGAATGATAGATTTCAGAATGTTAAAGTAGCAACATTACAAGCCGAATGACGTTTTCTGACGTTTTACGTCTTCGTTGTGTCAAGTTCGCAATTCGCTCGTCGCCGCCCGCCGCCCGTCGAGCATGTTCGTGGCCGCCGTAATGGGATGGAGTGAGATAAACTGACCTCGTTGTTACTATCTCATTAGGACCGTTTTTTAGCAGCAGTGCACCTTCCTGTTGTATTATAAATTCCTTGGTTACAGCCGAGCCGAGCGAGATAGGCCTATTATGGTGTGCGTCCCTCTCTAATGAGAGAGACGTGAGTGACTACACTATTTGGTTTTTTCGAGGACAATTTATAGTTAACCAGACTTGGCTCACGTAGGATTCGAACAATACGCTTCCTAGGGAGCTCTTGTAGCTAAAAGAAACATACATTTAAACATCCGAACTCACTTTCTATTTATAATATTAGTTAAGATTAGGACTCCGCGAGGCAAAGCATTTGCACCACTTATGAGGCAATAATGTGACGATCGACACATACACATATGCTTTATAAGCATACTGATCACGCACAATTGTGATGACCACATCTACTGTGTTCCACAGTTTATTGAAACGAAGGTTTCTCATGCAAAATTAAGTAAATTAAGCTAGTCCTACCTTACTAGAAAATAGTGTCCGTAATCCAGGGGGGCTGAACGTTGTCTCGCCGGCGCGCGCCTGGCAAAACGATCTCCACACAACCCCCGATGGGAAACTCTTACAGCTAACACCCTTATAACTACACAATGCCCTAATAGGCAGCTAAAACTTTCCCGGCGCTTTTCAAAGCGAACACACACGGGTCACAAGTCCGTACCCGGACCGGGCGCTCCTAGGTGCAAAACGCTCGAGATCTCGGTCACAATACGGGTAGGTAACTGGCGCGGCACGTCGCTACCGAAACACACAAACTCGCCTCACGGCTGCATACGGCGTACTGAGCGCGAGTTGCGCGGACGGTGGTTGGCGGCGCACCCACGAATGAACGTGAATGAATGAATCACGCGCGGCGTGAACATCCCCCCGTCCCGGACAGTAGCAAACTGTCCGCCAACTCAATCTAAGGGCAGGCGAGAGAGGGTAGCGATCGCTCGCTTCAAAACAGAGTCCCCCACCAGGACCTCGGCAAACCTGGGCACACCATCCGACCCCGGATGAAGCTGAACAATGCGTCCTAAACGCCAGCGGAGGGGCGGCAGGTTTGGATCCTTTACCAACACGAGGTCTCCAGTCTTGGGTGGGGTCGTCCTATCCGACCACTTAACGCGTTGCTGCAAAATGTGCAAATACTCCAGATGCCAACGGCGCCAAAAACTCTGCGTAAGCTGCTGGAGCAATTCAAATCGCGAGAGCCGTCCGGAGGGCACTTCGGAATAAGGATATTCCGGCAAGGCGTTAAGCGGTCTGCCAATCAAAAAATGGCCCGGCGTAAGGGCCTCTAAATCATTCGCGTCCGAAGACAACGGACACAACGGACGCGAGTTGAGGACCGCCTCAACCTTACAAAATACGGTCGCGAGTTCCTCAAACGTGAGGACCGTCTCCCCAATAACGCGACGAAGGTGAGTTTTAGCGGCCTTTACAGTTGCTTCAAAAATCCCTCCCCAGTGGGGGCAGGATGGCGGGGAGTACTGCCATCGTTCCCCTCTGCGAGAGAGTGTGGATCCGATCTCAAAATTATTCCTATCCAAAAATTCACAAACTTCCTTTAAATACCTATCGGTGCCCTTGAAATTGGTTCCACAATCGGACCTGATTAACGACGGCATTCCGCGGCGAGACACAAAACGATTCAACGTGGCTACAAAGGCTTCTGTGGTGAGGGCACTAACCACCTCCAGGTGGACCGCTTTAGTGGCCAAACAAACAAATACACACAAGTAAGCCTTTTCCGTTCTAGCATTACGAAGCCGCGATGTCTTAACGGTAAATGGCCCCGCAAAATCCGTTCCAACTCCTGAGAAGGGCATCGATTCGTTCACTCGATCGGCAGGCAAATCACCCATCTGGGGCTGCATCGTATCGGCGCGCAAACGATAACACGGGAGACAACGAAAAATAACGGATCGGATTATTCTCCGCGCTGACAAAATCCAGAACTCTCGTTGGAGGAGCGCGGTCAAAGCATTACAACCGGCATGAGCATTCTTTACATGTCGGTCTGTAATCAACAGTCTAACTAACGGTCCATCCTTGGGGAGCAACAAAGGGTGGCGTGATCCGTACGGCAGGTTGGCATGTCTGAGCCTACCTCCGACACGCAGCAATCCGGTACTGTCCAAGAAAGGATTCAACCGCACCAAGGGTTGGGACTTCAACTTGGGCTTACTTGAGCGCAGGGCTTTCAGCTCCGGTTCAAACTCTCGCTGTTGCGTCACTCGCAACCAATGCAAAAGAGCGTCTTGCCGCTCTTGTGGGGCGAGGACCGGAGACAACAATTTCTCCTGAGGCTGGCGACAATTTCGCACAAAGCGCCTCATCCAAGCAGTCACGCCGAGCAACTTATCAAGAGAACTGTAGCGGTCTAACAAAAACTCCATCTGCGGAGCCGCCACCGTCTCCACGGCGTGAACACGCATGCCTAGGTCTGGGACTCTGGCCACAGCCGGGGTGGCAGGCCATGAGCGCTCAGGCCGTAACAACCATGATGGACTCCACCATAGGTGGTGGTCCACTAACTCAGGCGCCTCGCAGCCGCGGGAGGCACAATCTGCGGGGTTCAATTCGCCCGGTACGTGGCGCCAAATCAACGGGGCCTTTGAAGTCTGAATTTGTGAGACCCGGTTGGCCACAAAAACCTCAAGGGTGTGGACTGAACTCTTCAGCCAACAAAGGACGACCTGGCTGTCAGACCACGCAAATATCGACTCCAAGTCGACACCGTTTCCCAAGGTGTCGGCAACATGATTGAGTAGCCGTACTAAGAGAGTGGCGCCGGACAACTCCAACTTCGGAATGGTTAGCCTAGTCCGAAGGGGGGCGACCTTACTCTTGGCCGTAACTAAGTGTACGGCGACAACGCCTGCTGCATCCACCGTTCGGATGTAAACGGCTGCCGCGTATCCGCTTTCGGACGCGTCACAAAAGCCGTGCAGGGAGGCTTTAAACTTTCCCGAAGGCAGCATTTGCCTCGGTATACAAACCCGATTGACGTCGGGTAGGGATGACACGAACCTCACCCACTCTCGTAGGAGGCTACCAGAGAGGGGCTCATCCCATGACAATTCCGCAGCCCAGAGCTCCTGTAGGAAGCACTTCATCGAAAACACTACAGGGCTGAGCCAACCGTTCGGATCAAAGGTACGGGCTACAGTAGACAGCACCGTGCGTTTAGTCCAGACCTTTGGGTCTGGCAGTTCCAATCTATATGTGAACAAATCCGGGACTGGTCGATACTGGACTCCCAAAACAGACAGCATGTCTGGAGTCTCCGGATTTTCAAAGAGGAGCGGCTCTTGCTGGTGGTCCTTAGGCAAATCTGCCAATAGGTCCGGTGAGTTAGACAGCCACTTCCGCAACTCATAGCCACCAGCCCTCAAGAGCGCAATCAGCTCATCACGTAAGACGAGAGCCTCATCTAAGCTCGAGGCCCCCGTGCAGATATCGTCGACAAATAAGGCCCCCCCCTCAATAAGAGCAGATGCCCGGGGATAGCGTAGCCGTTCGCGCTCTGCGAGCTCCAAAAGCGAACGGATCGCCACAAAGGGGCTCGACCGCAAACCATAAGTGTTGGTGTTCAGCTCGTAAGCCAACATCGGATCCTGGGGATCCTCACGCCAAAGGATGAGCTGGTATCGTCTATCCTCCGGGTGAATCACGGTCTGTCTGAACATCATGCGGATATCGGCCACAAAGACGACAGCGTGCCGGCGGAAGTTGGTCAAAACATCACAGACATCGTGATGCAACTTCGGCCCCGCATGCAGACACTGATTCAACGACACTCCGGTTGACGTGGGCGCTGAACCATCAAAGACCACGCGGATCTTCCCATTGGAAGTCTTCAAAACAGCGTGGTGTGGCAGGAAGTAATGTTCCACATTACGCCAGTCCAACTGCGAGATGGACATGTGCCCAAGGTCCAAATACTCCCGCATGAAGTCTATATACTTCTCCTTGAATGCGGGATCCCTGGCCATCCTACGCTCCATGGACAACAATCTCTTCTCGGCCATCGGTCGGGAGCTCCCTAAAGGAGGGCGAACCGCCAAGAAGGGCAAGCGGGTAATCAAGCGACCCGAGAGGAGGCGCCCAGTGTTGTTCTGGTAGAACAATTCGCACTCCTCCGCTAACGGATCCAACCGCTTGGCAGTGGGAGGTTCCTCCACCTCCCAAAACTTTTGGAGAACGTCGGACAAAGTAGAACCGACAATGGTCTGGCGGTCTACCGACGGGGTCTCTGGTGTCTGTGGTACCTTTCCTATCACCACATGACCCAGCGACGAGGACAAGGCGACAAGATCGGCTGTCTGCAAAACTCGCTTGCTTCCACACAGTACACGACCGAGGACATCCGCACCAATCAACAAGTGTTTTGGGCCCGGTCGGTGGAAGGAAGGATCAGCCAAAGCCAGTCCAGACGTCAGCTCAATCGTGGATGGCGGCACTCGCACTTGCGGGAGTGGTCCAACCACCTTATCAAATACTATCGCCGAAGCACCGATCTTCGGCCTTGGCGCGAAGTGGGGGGAGAAGGAGAACTCAACTCGACCAATCGGATCAGGGATCCGCGAGTCTCCCACCCCCCGTACCGCTTCGTGATGCGGCACAAGCAAAAGACCCAGCTGTCGGACAAGCCACCTGGACATTATGCACCCCTGGGCACCTGAGTCCAAAAGGGCACGCACCGTGACAACATTGCCCTTAGGTCCCCAAACATTCACGGAGGCTGTTGGCAACAGCACAAGCTCCGGAGGGGTGGTTGGGTCCGACAGGGGCGCCATTAAAAATTTTGGGGGGGTACTTGTCCCCCTCGCGCCTGAGTCGGCGCGCCAAATGTGGGACGCTCGTACCGGGCGAGCGGGTCCCAATCGGGTACATACTGGCCCCGACCAACAGCACTCCTAGGTGCAGGGTAATACCCGTGTGGGGCGTGCCTCGGTACATAGTACCCCAATCGAGGCCTCTCCATTAGGGGGGGGGAGTAGCAAATAGGGCCCGTGCCCATCGCCACCGTGGCGTACTCTTGTGGTACCCCCCTACCCCCGCCCGTGGCGGGGGCGTCTCTCCTATAGTTCCCCCTTTCCGGGGGGGACTGAACGGGGGGGCTAAGCCCCGCCGAATCTCTAGGGGACCGGTTCCGGGCTGCCGGGCCCCCGCCCGTGCGCGAGGAATTCGAACCCCGGTCGCTCCCGGCGTCCTTGCGGTCCAAACAAAGGAGGGGGTGATGCCTCCCTCCGCAAAGACGACAATCCTCGGTCTGGGGACACGCCGACTGCATGTGTCCCCCCAAACACCTATAGCACCATTGGCGCTGTCTAGCAACGGCCCTCCGTCCCTCTGGGCGGAGGCCTCTAAATTTGGCACATTCGTGCACCATGTGCCTATCTCCCCTGCAATACCTGCACCGCTCACTCGGTGCGGGGGGAGGGGACTGCTGGAAGGCAGCATAGCGATTGGTCGGGCGACGGGGCTGTTCCCTCGCCGCCACCATACGACCAACACCTGGAACCGGGGCGGGCTCCAGGTGGTCCGTCACCCTACATTCGTCCTCCAAAAAACGAAGGAGGTCCGCGAAGGGCGGGAGATACGAGGCGCTGTCGCCTCCGTACCTCTGCTCGAAACGCCCCTTCATTTCAGCGGGCAATTTGGCGAGGACTATGTGCAGCAGTACAAAGGACCACTGATCCACCGGCAGGTCCAATCGCCTTAGGGAGTTGACCGCTGACAGTAGCGGGTTCAGCAACTCCCTCCGTAACAGGTGTACCCGCGTGATTCGCGGGAGGGCCAAAATCGTGGCCACGTGGGTGTCCGCCAGTAACCGGACATTCTGGTACCTGCTAACCAGAAGCTGGCGAGCCACCTGGTAGTTGTCGTCACTGATGAGCAGGTGCTGGATTACCGCGCTGGCCTCTCCTCGCAGGGAGGAGCGCAAATAGGCCAACTTCTCGCTAGGGGATAAGTCCCGTCGTGAATCCACCAAACTGTCAAACAAATTAATGAAGCCCATCCAGGCTGACAGATCCCCATTAAAAGTGGGAATCTCCAACGTAGGCAATCGGCCTAGCAACGCCGTCGGGGTAGGTTTGACCTCCCCGCTCAAAACCGGCTCCCCCTTCCGAACAGCCAGGGCCCTCTCAGCCGCCTCCGTGAACTGGTCAGCCAGCTCATAGGCCTGGGCTACATCCTGCTCCAGCTGTTCCGACACGGCATCATCAGCTGGGGGGTTCTCCATATAATACGCGCGACACTCCATGGCGTGGCGCTCCAGGTCTTGCAGCCGAGCTGCCAGCCCGCCATACCGAGCTAGCAACGCGCCTACCCGGTCGGCTCGGTCTATTAATGTGACCGCACAAGCAAGCCAACGCAAAACTCCTTGGATGCCGGCCCTGGATACGGCGAGCGGATTCGTAGGAGCCATTTATAATCCGTTTTATAAACAAAGCAAACAAAGAAATATAAAAGTGGTAAACATCAACAAAAAAAACAATAGAAATAGGTCGCGTCACGATAATATAAAACACAATTAAAATTCGGACGACATACACGGACCCTACTATTTTCATAAATTATTAACAACTTACCAATTTCAAGGGCTAACAATATAACGGTATAAACAAAACGTATAGGATTAACGGTATGGCATACCTCGCAAATCAACTACTAAACCGTTATCAACAAACGAAAACAAAACTATTTTTAATAATAATACTCGTAATTTAATACTACTAATAATTAAAACTAGTTCCACTTTTTTAACTAGGCAAGCGGACTCGGAACAAACACTAGTATGTGGTACTAATAAACAACACTTTCGAACGAAACTATTCGTCAAATAAATCCGGACACACAAAAAAAAATATACACATCTAGGCGAGTAAACTCGTATCAAATCACTAGTATGTGACAACAATTATTATCGGATCCACCAAGTGAGAAACATTCGCTTCGAGAATTTACTAGAACAATTTCTTAGTACTTCAAATCGTCTCGGGATCTTCAAATACCCTCGAGATTTCAACAAAAAAAAAAATTTTATTTTTAGGTACGCTTTTTATTTTTACTATGAAATTTTATGTACCTAGTTAATTTTAATATGAAAATTAACTAATTATATCAACTAGGTACGCTCTGCTACCAAAAATATGATCACGCACAATTGTGATGACCACATCTACTGTGTTCCACAGTTTATTGAAACGAAGGTTTCTCATGCAAAATTAAGTAAATTAAGCTAGTCCTACCTTACTAGAAAATAGTGTCCGTAATCCAGGGGGGCTGAACGTTGTCTCGCCGGCGCGCGCCTGGCAAAACGATCTCCACACAACCCCCGATGGGAAACTCTTACAGCTAACACCCTTATAACTACACAATGCCCTAATAGGCAGCTAAAACTTTCCCGGCGCTTTTCAAAGCGAACACACACGGGTCACAAGTCCGTACCCGGACCGGGCGCTCCTAGGTGCAAAACGCTCGAGATCTCGGTCACAATACGGGTAGGTAACTGGCGCGGCACGTCGCTACCGAAACACACAAACTCGCCTCACGGCTGCATACGGCGTACTGAGCGCGAGTTGCGCGGACGGTGGTTGGCGGCGCACCCACGAATGAACGTGAATGAATGAATCACGCGCGGCGTGAACACATACTTACTTTTGAACCGACTTCAAAAAAGGAGGTTGTCAGTTTGACCTGTATGTAATTATATGAAATGTATGTCTGTATTTCTGATAGGCGTATTTTGCTAAAATGGATAGAAATAAAAAGTCCACGTACAACAATAAAAATCTGTTTATTAGTTAGACTATACATTGCTAAACAAAATTTTCTTGCGGATCTTTTGACGCATGGAGGCTTTGTGTCCAATTAATTTTAAAGATTCGTTTTTTGCGTATCTACTTTTTTAACCTTAAATTAAGATACAGATGTTATAATACATTTAATAAGTTTTGTTTCATGCCTATTTTCTGATAAAGTTTTTCTTCTTTTTCTTCTTCCGCTGAGTATTGTGGAATTTTTTCAGATACCTATGAGGTTAAGCCAACCTTTTTTAATTTCTTCATCTTTAGGAAATCTGAAACAATGAAAATTAATGTTTGGGTTAACTAAGAAAGTAAATTCCAGTCTATAGACTAAAAACGAAATGGACACCCTACTATACGCAAGAATTAAAGTTTGGCTAAATACTTACCTATGAAAAGATACACCGCTCCGTTTAAATGATTCGCTTTTGCATCCTTTTTTATTGATTTAAACGTAATTTTAAAATGATAATTAAGATCCACACACTAACTTTACACACATAAATTAATTTGCCGTCGCCATATTGATGATGTTTTTATTTCTATTAAAATTGTCCAGACACAAAGTGTTGCATATTTATTTTAATTAAAACTACCATAACACCGACTCTTACATTAAAAAAATAGTTTTTCAAGGTTTTAAATAATACAAATGATTTGGACTTTATTATTATCAGCTTAACATTCCTTTTAATTAATTAATATTTTGAAAATTCTCGAGAACAGGAAATATGAATTTGAATTAAGTTCTACTACAACCAAAAATATTTAATGGTGGCAGCCCAGTAGACAGGGATGCAATCCTATTTAGGAGCCTCTCGCTCGGCTCGTTTTTCCGTTTATCGAAATGTCATACGAAAATAAACCTTATTGTAACTGCATAGAATCGAATTGACATTGCTTTTATTTTCATAGTGCACAATCTTGTTATATTATAATATCTTTGGGCTGCCGTGCTCCGCCATTTTAAGTTGGTTCGTCGACTCGCCGTTGGAGGCGCTGCTGTCTTCGTGAGTGACATCTGTCGCGAACATCGCGCTCTTTGCGTAGCGATGATGGCTTCCTCCTGCTTTACCGACATCGCCCGACGATACCCGATGGTATTGCTGACTCGACGACTTCCGTTCGGTGGCGCTGTCATCTTTCACTGTGCACCGCGATCCAACATGGCCGAACTCATTGTACCTGAAGCATTTTAGCCCTTTGTTCTTATGAGGACAATCAGCTGACGTATGCCCTAGCTCGCCGCACCCGTAGCAACGAACCCGCCATCCAGTCGAACCACCACTCGTACTCGTGTTCGTATTATGCTTGCTTGTGCTCGCCGACGCTCCTGTGTGACGCTGCCTCGAATTATTATGCATCTTGCTTGAAATGGTTTCGTAGATCTTAAGTTTTTCTTTCAGCTCGCCATAAGACGTTACGCCGTATAGCATCATTTTATTTGTTTCGACGTCCATGATTCCATCTACGATATATTTTATCGCGACATAGTCGGCCATCTTGCCTCGCTTTCCGAGCTCTTTCATGATGAGCATGTAATCAAGGCACGTTTCGCTTGCACGTTTCTTTCGAGCACTCATCATTTCATGAATCGTCTTCACATCCACGGAATCGGGAAATTCTTTCAATAAAGCTGCTTTTAACTCGTCCCAGCTTTTAAATGGTCGCTCCGCCCGTAGCCAAAGTTGCGCTGTGCCCGTGAGCGATCTTCTTGCGACAAGTAACTGCTGCAGCGGCGTCCAATTAAATATCTCGCCGTTACTTTCGACGTCATCTACCCACCTCGTTACCGGATAAGTGCTGTCGCGGCCGCTGAAGGTCGGCACCAGCTCCGCCGTCATTTGTAACATGTTTGCACCGCCATGCTGCTTCATGTGGCAATCTTCGAAATAGTCGGCTTGCCGGCTACCGCGTCGATCTTCTCTATCTTTCGGCATGTTGCAATATCGTCTTATTCGTCGTAGGCGTCTTGTAAAATATAGTGCAACACGTCGACCGTCGTAGATTTTCTTTGCGCCGCGCCGCCCGCCGTACACCGACCACGTGCACCAAATTTTGCGACTCTCGTTTCCCTTTATGCCTGGCCCACAAATACTTTTTATTAATATCCCGGACGAGCCCCCAAAATTGTGGGATGCAGGCAGGGAAATAAAGAGACAGTCACGTAACAACTTGAACTTATTTTATTTTCTTAAATAGGCACACGGTACAGCAAATGCAAAAATCAACGTCCTAGCGGCCATTTCCGAGCAAAGTGATTCCCTCACCCATCCTCCTCTCTTTCACACATTCATGCCATCTCGCTCTCATACAAAGGCAAAGGTAATTGGAGTTGTCAGCCTACATTATGTTAATCAAAATATAGCGGGCTTGGGAAATGGCTATAAAAACCATCATTATAAAGAAAAGAAAGACATTGATCGTGTACATTAACACATATATTTTAACATAACGTGGTGAAATTATCATAAACATCTTTAAATTAAAACAACAAAAATAATAATACAAAATAAGCAAAGTGTTGACGATCACATGCGTTACTTTGCGGTGCTTATTTTAAAGTATTTCAGTATTTCATGCCAAGTCCGTTTTGATGTGGTTTCTTTGATAAATACAAACTTACGTGTATCAAGGACAAATTGAACTTAAACGTAATAATTAAGTATCTCATAACCAGAATCCACAATTTACTATACATTGAAACAATACTTATATAAAAATCTATTTAATGCAACTATTAAAATCTATTAAATACAAAATTGTATGCACACGTCGGTCGGCCATTGCCGGATTGTGATCGTCAACATCTTCAAACTTAAATATAAAGGTCTTAAATTGCTGAACTTTTTTTATACATAACAGCATTTGTGAGATTTTTCAGGTAACTAATAAGCTTCCAATTGCTTCACTAGATGGCGTTGAATAAGTATGTACATGTCTATGGTATATTTTGGTATGAAACAAATTTAAATTAATAACTTTTTAAAAACCCAAAGGAAACTAATAATATAATAAATAAGTACTACTGTGAGGAACAGAAACGAAATAGGTAAATTTAAAGATTTAGGTAAATAAATAACATCTGTCTGACGTTCCGTTTTACGTAAAAAACTCGCGTCAAGGTAAAATTTATAACGTTCCGTTCCTTCTAACTGCATAGGTGGGACAGCGCCATCTAGTGACTGAGCTTTCAGAAAATCGCCCATTTCATTATAAAACTGAGAGCAATCCATTTACCCTTAAATAAATTAAATAAGTATTATCATGTTTTCATATTAGTATATCGGTTTAACTGTATGCACAATACGCCAGTGTTACAGACACTTTATTTAATGTTGTAATTAAAAAAGTATTATAATTTAGTAACAACGAACCGTTACAAAACGCATCAGGGACCGTACTCTGAAACACAAATCCGAATCTTCGGTTAGCCCCGCCCCTTTCACTCGATTCTGTCATGACAAGAGAGTGAGAGGGACGGGTATAACGAAGTTTCGGGTTTTGCGTTTCAGAGTAGGCCCTCAGGCGCGGATCCAGAACTTGGTTCAGGGGGATTCTTCTTAGCTTTTATACATTTTATCTCATTTTACCTACATAAACCTTGCAGAAAGTGATAAAAAAAATTAGGTAATCGGGGGGGGATGGGTGATTGCCCCTATTGCCCTTCCCTAGGATCCACGCCTGAAACGCATGAACTTTAAAACAAATGTCGCTTCTGGTATAGGCCACATAGCTATAGGATTTGTTCTAAACGAAAACGATTTATTTACGATTGTTAAAAAACGACATAAATTAAAGTCAGAATATACAGTAATCCAAACAATCACATGATCGTGTAAACTATTTGTTTCCCATCATCTCAATAATAAATGAAATAATAACGATCTAAGATATCCTTAAGCCTTAATATATCACAAGAATAATTTGTTGAATATTGAAACCAAACAATACAAATCCACGTCATTTAGCAATTTATTTCTTAAAATCACAACATCCCTAGAGCCAAGGCACAAATGGGTATTATTATGAAATTAAATTCGATTGTTACGCTTGCTAACTACACTACACTCGAAGACGTGTGAAATATTTATCTACAATTAATTATTGTATAACAAACATTTACCAATATACATTACAGTACAATCCGATTGTGTCAATTATTTTATATGGGGAATATCTAGTTGACAGATTTTATTATTATGTATGTACACTATTTTATACATACTCTATTTTACACCATCCATACACATATTGCAGTATAATCGTATCAAAACCTTTCTAAAATAACTATCGGAATTCTGAATAAGTTAAAAATCAACTCTTCAAGATCAGTATTAAATAGAAATCCAATAAACCCTTCTTCATAGATACCACCCACAGTTGCCATCTTTAAATTGAGTATCATAATTTCCAGCCAATCTTTGGTAAGCGTAAAATAGTAATTAAAAATAAATAGTTAAACGGTTGCGTATTTTATGAAAATTATGATAAATCTAAAATGTATAAAATGGGAAATTATACAAGCTTACCTTAGAAATATTACTATATCAACCTAGCGCATATAAAGTTATTTTAAAGTTATGTAGTCTCCCGTGGTTACCAATATTATTGGAGCAAAATAGCAGAAAATAAACCAAAATGATATCGAGTTTTGGTTTATCGCATCTAAAGATTTGGGAATTCAAATGTTTTTCACATAGTTTTTCTCATTATGTACAGATGAACTGTCAACTACATTTACGCAGATCTAAGATAGGATACAAAATAGTAGAAGAATATAAACTCGTTGGGTTTCTGTGATTAGCCAGCTGTCCTCACGTTGATATTCGAGTTTTCCAGACGGATGATTTTTCACCTGTAAATAAAAAGTAATTTTATTCTTAAAACCTCTTTTTTGACTCCAACAGCAAAAATAGAGGTGTTAGACGTATCTGTGTATCTATGGCATCGTAACTCCTAAACGAATAGACCGATTTTGATGCGGTTTATTCTGTTTGAAAGCTGATGTCATCGAGATTTACTAAGCTACAGTTTGTGGAGATCTGTATAGACATTTCAAGGCTACCAGCTCTTTTTGTTATCTGCGGTAAGGATCTTACATGCATAATGGGTATTTACTTGCAAGCATAAAAATAAAAAAAAAACCTACAATCACACCAATTTATCTAGCTCATAAGTAGTTTTCATTAAGGTCAAACGATTAAGTCACAAAAAGCTGAAGGCTCGTTAGATGGCGCTACTTTCGCTATTTGGTAGTTTTTATTTTTTTGTTAATTATTCTTTGTATCTTTGTAACTCAAAATACTTTTTGCGCCTTTTATAAATAAATATTGAATTTTCGAAACCAACACTTAACTATTTGTAGTACAAAAATCATCCAAATATGTTGAATATGTTGTTCTGTCATCCAATTTTACTAATCACTCACACATGCATACCATAAATCCGAGTTTCTAGTAACAAAACATTTCGATCCAGCTTAAAACGGCAATGTGGCCTAGCGGTCTATATGCTTGACTCAGGCATCAGAGAGTAAAGGTTCAAACCTCAGGAAGCTAATTTTTTTTTATATTTATTATTGTTTAAAAAAAACATTAAAATATTAATTTAGATGTATAAATTGCAACAAATGCAATTGCATTATTATTTTTTAAATTACACAAGTAGTCTATCAACTAATGCTCCAAAAAACGTATACAGGGAAAATAATGCTTGGAACACCATTTTTAGTGTTCCTTAGCCGAATGGCCAAAACCGGAACCCCTATAGATTCGTCATTTGTCTGTCTGTCCGTCTGTCCGTATGTTACAGCCACTTTGATCCAAAACTATTAAGACTACACATTTGAAACTTGGTAGGTAGATGTATCCTGTAAACCGCTTTACAATTTTTATACGAAAATAAAAATAATAACCCCATACATAAAACTGAAACTAAAAAATTTTTACCTATTCGTGTGGGGTGTCTATAGAGGTCTTCAAAAATAATATAAAAGTTTCTTTAACCATTTTTAGGGTTCCGTAGCCGAATGACAAAAAACGGAACCCTTATAGATTCGTCATGTCTGTCTGTCTGTCTGTCTGTCCGTCCGTCCGTCCGCATGTCACAGCCACTTTTATCCAAAACTATAAAAACTACTCAGTTGAAATTTGGTAAGTAGATGTATTTTATAAACCGCTTTACGATTTTAATACAAAAATCCGGGGGCTTCCGATACATGAAACTGAAACCGAAAAATATTTTTTTTATCAACCATATTCGTGTGGGGTGTCTATAGATAGGTCTTTAAAAATGGCATAAAGGTTTCTCGAACCATTTTTTCTCAAAGTCAATATTTTGAAAGATAGAGCCTTCCAAATCGATAAAATGTGGCCCCCCCCCCCCCCACCCCTCCCCACCACTCTAATTTTTGAAATAAATTAGTGAAAAATCTAGAAAAAATATATACTGTACATCTTTATAATAACTTTCAACGAAAATTAGTTTGAACGAGATGTAGTAAGCACTTTTTGAGATATAACACATTTTCGAAAACCGCAAATGTAAATGAAAAACAATGTTATATTTTGCTGACGTAAAATGATAAGTACCTAATAGAATTTTGGCTTGGTATAGGCAATCGGTACGTTAACTTGGTACGGAACCCTTCCTGGGCGAGTCCAACTCGCACTTGGCCGATTTTTCCTTATTACTAATATTATAAAGGAAAGATTTCCTGTATTCCCGTTTTGTATGTATTCAGGTATGTATGTAGGTATGTATGTATCAGGTATGTAGCGAATAAACTCAAAAACTACTGGACTGATTTCAAAAATTCTTTCTGCTACATTATCCCTGATTAACATAGGCTATAGAATATTTTGAAAAAGTTAGGGATTCGTATGAAAACTTCGATAATGTAACTCAAGGTATGAAAAAAGATACCAAAAAAAACCTATATGCCTCGCGGACCGAAGTATGATAAGGGTCGTGTGCACATCTATGAGATAGATAACTGCAGCACTTTCTTTCAATTGTAGACATAGGTTTCCATAGTAAAATGTATTTCTAACAATCTACACAATCAACTTTCGTAATAAAATAGCATAATATTTTAGTTTTGAAAACTGACAAGGTTCGATTTCCCACTACCGAGTACCGACCCATTTCCGAGTCGTGTACTATGAGTTTTTTTGAAAATCATTGAATGCAGTTTTTCTAAACTCTAATATCGACGACATGGTTCCATAAAACAAATATCTCTTATAGTTTCAAACTTTCCCATACTGACCCGTTGTCCGGTCCGGTCTAATGTTCTATATCTATACATATATTATAAAGAGGAAAGATTTGATTGTTTGTTTGTTTGTTTATTTGCATCGAATAGGCTCCTAAACTACTGGACCGATTTAGAAGATTCTTTCACCATTAGAAAGCTACATTCTTCCCGAGTGATATAGGCTAAATTTTATCCCGATATTCCCACGGGTACCGGGTACCACGCGGGTGAAACCGCGAGGATCCGCTAGTCTATATATATAAAATTCAAAGTCCTGACTGACTGACTGACCGACTGACTGACTGAGATATCAACGCACAGCCCAAACCACTGAACCTAGAGACTTCAAATTTTGCACATAGATACGTTATACAGTTTAGGCATCCACTAAGAAAGGATTTTTTGAAATCCCACCCCCAAGGGGGTGAAATAGGGGATGAATGTTTGTATGAAAGTCCATCAGTTTTGAAGTTAGGATCTTCAAACTTTGTATTTAGGCTGGCAATTGAAAATTAAAATTTTCCTGCGTCGGCGTTTTTGACAATTCCACCCCCGAAGGGGTAAAAAGGGGGATGAAATGTTGTATCTGGAAAGTCCTTCATTAAATTTTTTATTTAGGCTTATGGTCGGAAAGTAAAACAAATAAGCCAACACATATTTCGAATTTTGTCGAAAACCAACCCCTTAGAGGTTAAATGGGATAAATAAACCTAAAAATCGATATGGATGTCGTTATTGAGGTTTTATGGGATGACGATTGCAAAAATGGCATTTATTTTGATGTTTAACACGCTGAACATGATTCAACCCCTAAAAAGTTGAAATGGGGGTGAAATAGACATTTCAACTTGAAACTTTGTAGGCTTACTTCTTATAACAAATAGGCAACCCGAAAAATGGAAAATGAGTATTTAGAAAAAATCGACCCGTTTCACAACCAGCTCCGATGGGACTCGAACCCACGACCTTTCGCTTTCCGGGCGACTGCTCTAACCACTGAGCTACGGAGTCGTAATAGTAATAGGCAACCCATTTCGTAGTTTTCCGAAAATCAAATCCAGGGAGTAAATAGGGTATGGAAACCTAATACATCTTAAGTACCCTAAAAGTTCTTGGTACCTAAGCTACTCGGAACTAACTTTTTGATTGTGAAACAGACACTTATTATTTACTAGCTTCCGCCCGCGACATCGTCCGCGTGGACATTCGAGAAAATACTTAGGGGACCAATAACCAGGATAAAAAGTATTCTATGTTTTAATTTCATAAAAATCCGATCAGCCGTTTCTACGTGATTAGGCGGGTCCTCCCTCACCAAGTGAGCAGCCTCGTGCGAGGCCCGCCGCACGTGGCAAACGTTCTGCCTCGAACGAAGAATACCTAATACCTAATATCCTGGTTATTGGTCCCTTAAGTATTTTCTCGAATGTCCACGCGGACGAAGTCGCGGGCGGAAGCTAGTATAGAATAATATTGTATGTTATAATTAGTGTATAATGTTGTATAGACAATGGTACGGAACCCATCGTGCGCGAGCCCGACTCGCACTTGGCCGTTTTTTTTAAATACTAGCGGCAACATTTTTATAGGCAACCCTATAGATATATATTCTCCAAATCATTAATAGGAGTACGTAAAAATTAGGTTATTAGCAAAAACTCAATGAGCGCACTAATTTGCAGTGGGATCTAGAACTAACTCAAAAGAGAAATATGTAAATTATAATTGACACAAACCACATGACACAAACGGAAGAGCGGCATCGCGCGTTGCGCGTCTTAGCCGCATGGAACGGCAACGTCGCAAATTCGCTCGCAATCTTTGTATACGTACACGACTAATGTCACACACACATGCGTAAGTTTCATGAAAATGTTGAGTTGATTTGTGCTATAATTCTGAATGAAAGTATGTAAAATATTCATTTCGCGCCTACTTAAACATGAGAAAAGACTATAGAACACATAATTTACCATAAATGGTGAATCCTAACATAGTTAAAGGTGAACGTTTTTTGTATGGTAATCGTTTGACCTTAAGAAACTGTGTTACGGAAACTAGATAACGGATAACTTATATACTTTTTTTGTAAATACATACTTATATAATATACATAGAAAACACCCAGACCAAGACAAATAGACATGGTTATGCACACAAATGTTTGTCTTGTTCGGGAATAGAACCCGAGACCTCTAGCGCAGAAGGCAGGTATAGGTGTAATATATAATTTCACACGAGACGACTAACATAAATCACAATACAGTAATTTAGAACACTGTCCAGTGAAAAATTGCAAGTATAAATAAACTTACCCGCTCTATGAGATTCGCCAGTGATGTGGTTCCCATGTCTAGGCACTATATACTTCGATTCTTGGAACATGGACAACATCAATTCCTCTGTGGTGGGATGGTACTCGACGCCGTTGATGCTCGCTACGAGTGGCGAACTCTCGTAGTTTCGGTTCGTGTCTCTGCTAGAAGAGGCGGCGTTCGAGCGCGCTGGGTAGTCCACAGACCGCGGCCGGCGCGAGTCTACGGGCGTCATTTTCGGATTGACGTGCACATCCTTATGTATGTACGTCTCAGCGGGCACGCTCACTTCGTTATCGTTCGGATCTTCGTTCGTTTTATTGCCATTCACTTCGACAATCAACGGCCGCTGGAGTGTTGGCGACTGCACTATAGTAGCGGTGTTATGTACAACAGTCACCGTTTCTTGAATGAATTTTGACACCCCATTCATGCTGTCGTCGGGTAGACTTTCGACACTCCTCGTCAGAGGACTGTTTGTCGGAGCAGTGGCATCGGATTCGGTTTCATGTTCAATATTTTGCACTTCAATTTTATTTTCATCAACATTTTCTTCTTTGACTTCGGTGAGTTCGTTCAAAACCTCAGGTTTGAGTTTTATATACTTCGGCATTCTAAGCGCCCAGTGGCCGTTATGATCGTCGGTTGAGCACGAATGTGTGACTTTTGGTTTTTTACGTTTGTAGAACAACATATACGCAGTGTTATTTACTAGTTCGGTATATGCGTTTTCGTCATCGACCAGCGTTACTCTTGAATCATCAAACTTATACCAATGACCATCGTAAGGATTTTTGCAAGCTGCTGTGTAATGTCCCGTTTCCAAATCATCACCGTGATGATAGCAAATAGCATACAGGTCATACATGTTTTCTTGTGGAATAATAGTGGGAGTCTTTGAATGTCTTCGTCTTGGCGAGCGGGAATGTCCCGGAGAATCTATTATGGTGGAATTTCTTCTGACGAGATGCGGAGTCATATCAAAATCATTCAAGGGGAACTCTACCATTGTCGTCAGCTTTGTACTCGTGCGACCTTTAGCTTGCCTAAAATAAAAGAACAGAAGAATTAGTTTGTACTCACAATTTAAAGATCTCAAGAGAAAGATGTGTAAAAAAAACTCACTGTCGGAAACGTTTCAAATGTATCACGAGGATATCTGGGAGCGACCAAAGTCCTAAGGTTTTCACCACAGGCATATACCGTTGACATTGTGGGCATCTGAAACAACCAAATTAATAATTGAAATCCGAGCATGCATAGGCTACGCCTCTATGGGTGGCACACACGCTACGAGAAATCATTACGATCGCACTGTACCGTTTAACTGCATCGATAATCGAAACGTGTGTGTGATAAAAATTGTACAGTTCTTACAATATTTTAAAACTGTACCGTTGAACGGAGTCGATAAAAAATTTGAATAGATAACACGGAATCGGAGGAAACTGTGCAGATAATCGTAACGTGTGTGCCGAGTGCTCTGTTTTTGTGTGGATCGCGTATCGAAAGGTCGTGCGCGTGTTGTGCTAACAAAATGGCTTTAATTCCTTTAACAAATTTACATGAGAATGAGCTTCTCTTTTCATTAGCCAATCTTTTACCAGGTCCTACGATATTTCCGCTTCCTGATTTTTTCTGCCCCTTGTTTTTTTATCAACAATGTCAATAATACAACAATAGCTTTTGCGTCGTCTGTCGATGCCATCGCGGGACGAAATGAATAAACTGCGCAGTTTTACTTGAACGTGTGTGGGCTGTAGTGGCGATGTTTTATCTGTACAGTTCGACTGCACAGTTTTATCGTACAGAAAAAACTGAAGGTGTGTGCCACCCAGGGTTGGCATGATTAAAACAATTTGGTTTAAAACAGTTTAAACCGTGTTTTTTATCACACGTTGAATTTAAACCGTGTTTTTATCACACGTTTAATACCCCAATTATTGCGGTTTCTCCTATACATAGAATAGAATAAAATAGAAGGTGATTCCCCGCCGGTATATAATAGTCCCGTTATGAAAGTCCCTATGTCGCACATTTTAAAAATCAGCATTAGTTACATACAGGGTAAATGTAAGGCATTCAGTATTGATTAGAGATACGCAACATAAAATAAATGTTTATCCATCGATCTTTTGTAAATATTTAATTTACTATGGCGAATTTCAAAAAACGTATTCTAAAAAGAAACATAGGTTGAATTTAAAAAAAACACTTGTTTAAAACAATTTGAACTGTTAGTTTTATAAAATTAAATATTTTTTTTTTTCCAACCCTGGTGCCACCTATTATGATTCCGCACGTCTTTTTTTTTCTCCCTGTCATATTTCATAAAGAGTCGTCAAATGGAGAAGTGATTTTAACATAATATAATATGTAAGGTCACTTTCCATCACAAATTTATCTTAAATTTAAAAACAAATAAAAAACCCGGTAATCGTAGCAGTAAATAATTTTCAATAATGAACTAGACATTTAAAAGTTTTTTTTTATCCACAACGGGGTAGCCTTCATCACACCTGATGTTAAGTGGTGATAAGGCTGAAGGTGGAAGCGCACTACTCCCGGAATCCTCAATCACTGAGGAACTGGCTATCTTATCTCTAACTGCCGAAACACAATAATGCTGAAACATCATTGTTATGGCGTCGTCAGACTAGATAAGATGGTGGTAGCTAGCCAGGTGGACTAAGAACAAGTCCTACCACCAACCAAACCGAATACAATATGTACCCCCACTGGGAATCGAACCCGGGACCTCTTGGTCTGAAATAAGTGGTGTGAACCACTAGACCACAGAGGCGGTTTTTTTTTTAAATAAGTACACACCAACCAAAAACATAGCGAATAAAATAATAAACATAAATGCCAAACAAAGGTAATATTCGTTTTATGTGACTGTCGCATAAGGAGGGGTATTAAAACACGAGTGGGAGTTTAAAAAACGAGCCTTGGCGAGTTTTTTAAAAGTATTCCACGTGTGTTTTAATACCGAGTTATGTGCAGTCTCATACACTACTTTATCTACACTCATTACATTTATTATATAAGTATTTCAAAAATAAAGCAAATCAATATTAATTATAAAATGTGAATTGGTGCCAAACCCCACTCATAGGAGTCTATACGGTCTATTCCTTCTAAATTCAAAATTCTAATTTTAAAAACGTTTCTGATTGTTGCCGGCTAAAGAAGAGCTTGAAAAAGTTGGAAGTCAGGGCCGGTAAATCCTATGGTTGCCATGGAGACTGTAAATTTAAGAAATATAAGTGTTCTATAATGAGTGACAGCTGTATCCGGGTGTTGCATAATGGTCATTATGAAACACCCGGATACAGCAGCTTTATTTTTTAAAGTTGACTATGGCATAAGTGTATCAGTATACGTTCAGGCATGAGTTCATAATTCGAAAATTATAACATGAGTGTAGATAAAAACTTTTATATATCAAACGTTTAATAGAAGCTAATTCTGTTGAAAAGTTGTTTTTTTTTCTTCTATTTAACCAGCCAAAAATGGTGTTAGATATGCTAACTTTGTTAAAAACTGTCAATAAAAGTTTTATAAATATTTCGATACTTTTATTTGAGAGGATAACCACTGAATTTGTTGATTAATCACATTATTGGAACCGAAAAAATATGCAAAAACGTACGTAAATGAAAATTTCTCGACAACCCGTGAAGACCCGAGAAATTAGCCTCGAGAATTCTCGACATCCTAGAAATTGATAAGCTCGAGAAATCATGAACCCTAGTCGTACCTCCAGGCGTCCTCCTGCGCCAGCTGCTCGGCGCGCGTGTAGTGCTGCAGGCACGCGTGCAGCGTCAGCGGCGCCGCTGCTGTCGCCGACACGTGCACTTCACACGCCTCGCCTGCGTCGCGGATGATGCTGGACGGACAACAACGTAACATAAGCTTTTTACCACACAATCAGTATACAGGATGTTTCTTTAAAGATGGGTCGTACTTCTGGACCCCCTGAACCGGTGTGAACTCAGCACAGGTTAGTTACAATTACAACGCGACTTATACAGGTTGTTTGTTTAAAGAGTGTTTGTTTAAAGATGGTACATACTACAGGTGCTGATAGTACCCATCAATAGAAACAACTTTTACTATAGGACCAAGTGCCACGTTGCGAAAAAAAAAACAGCTGTTCCATACATTTTGGTATTGCACTTTTGTATGAATTAGCCGACATTTTTTTTCACGATATCGCACTTGGTCCCATAGGAAAAGTTGTTTGTATTGATGGGTACTTTCACCACCTGTAGTATGTACCATCTTTAAACAAACACTCTTTAAACAAACAACCTGTATAAGTCGCGTTGTAACTAACCTCTGCTGATAAATTGTCAAGTCTAATTCAACTTATTCCGGAAAATTCACTTCCTTACCACAAGATAAGTAGGTAAATAGAAAATATTGAAAATGAAGTATTAGAAAAACTCGACCCGTGCGAATGCTCATTATTCATCATCATTCATGCACACTCATTTATAGAGCATTCACCCGGACAGTGAAAGGTTCGAGTCCCTTCGGAGCTACTTTTGAGACGGGTCGACTTTTTCTAATTCTTCGTTTACAATAACAAAAACTGCATTGTGAATGCAAAAAAGTAAAAATAGTTTGAAGTAGGTAAATAGTTAAAAACCTATCCTAAAGATTATTAACTACAAAACTTGGACGTTGTTGCGGGCTTTAAACAATGTGAAACCACTTTGTACTAATTCACTAACTTTGATCAACAATAACACCTAGGTCTAGATACATAGTAGGAGTGACAAACACGGCCAAGCGATTATACTCCCACTTGAGCCACATGTGAGTATATTTATAAGTAGTTCCTGTCATTTATGACGTAAGATCGTAACATTATTAACCTTTTTTTCCCCGTTTAAAGGTGCCATAGAAAGTTTTGATTTAGTTGTTGAACCTTCATCTAATACTATTTGTTGATCGAAGCTAATTAAAGATTTAAACAACCTTTTTGCACATACCTGTCTCTGTGCGCTGGATCCCACAGCAGCTCGAGTCGAAGATGCGGATGCTTATCGTGCGCGCACAGCGCCTGCTCCACGTCTAACGCGAACAGCGGGTGAGGAAGCTGCACAAAATGAAAAATCAAAATCCTGCTAATATTATAAATGGGAAATTTTGGGACACAGATACTTTGTAACCTGGAGAGGAACATAGGCTACTTTTTATCCCGGAAAAACAACACATTCCTGCGGGATAACGTCGTGTAGTCCACGCGGGCGAAGCCGCGGGCAGAAAGCTAGTTAATAATAATAATTATAATATTTTTTGGCGTTATACATTGTAAAAGTTTAATATTTAGAAATATAATTTTGTATGTATTTAAAATGTAATAAAGAAGATAATAAGTAATTATATTAAAAAAAGTTTTTGTGTTGACTCGCAGTCCCAAAAAAGGGAAACGTACCATATACATCGGTATATGAGTAAATATAAATACAAACAAAAATAATAATAATAAATTTCTTACAATCTCGCTAATTATCTGGCTCATAAGTAGTTTTCATTAAGAGACTATGTTATGAAAACTAGATAACGGATAAATATATACTAATATACTTTTTTGTAAATCACTACATAGTATAAAACAAAGTCGCTTTCTCTGTCCCTATGTCCCTTTGTATGCTTAAATCTTTGAAACTACGCAACGGATTTTGATGCGAGTTTTTTTAATAGATAGAGTGATTCAAGAGGAAGGTTTATATGTACTTTTTATCCCGATATTCCTACGGGAACGGGAACCACGCGGGTGAAACCGCGGGCGGCCGCTAGTACAGACATAATATACATAGGTAACAGCCCAGCACAGACAGACCAAGACAAATAGACATGTTCATGCACACAAATATTTGTCTTGTTCTTAAAAACTTTTATTTGGTTTAGGATGATACATCACTTGTGATGTGAACGTCAAAGAAGCTACGCAATCGGTTCGTAAGCCCTACGGCGGGAGACCTTGGAGAAGAATTTGCAAGAAGCTCGCCAAGGTTATTTCTTTTTTCAGTAGAATAAAATTGTGATCTATTTTTTTCATTACTATAATTTGTTTATCGAGTACACAAACATTTCTTTTTATCTACATTGAAAGGTGGAAGCGCACTTCTCCCGGAATCCTCAACCACCGAGGAACTGGCGATCTTATCTCTTTACTGCTGAAACTCAACAATGCTGAAAACATCGTTCTTATGGCGTCAGACTTGGATAAGATGGTGGAAGCTAGCTCTCAGCAAGCCCAAACACCAACCAAACCGAATACAATATGTATCCCCACTGGGAATCTCACCCAGGACCTCTGGGTCTGATACCGGTGGTGTGTACCACTTGACCACAGAGGTCAAGTGGTACACACCACTGAAATTTGAATTGAAATCTAAAAATAATACTTTGGTAATTTTGTGTTTACAACTATCAGCAGCGTGTTCGCGATTGTCCATTACGCACATATAATTTTCAGATGCATTGGAAAAATAGGAAAATAAGTTTTAATTTTACTGATTAGATAACTATAGTCTGTTTTTTTAACAAACGAGTATTATGTCTCTCGCACATTTCTCATATTGACAGAGTGAGATGCGTCATTGTTAGGGGTAGGGACAACGCCTTTGTTCTTATTGTTATGTTTATTACGTGGCCTAATAGCAACGCAGCAAAAATTTCCGGTACTCGTTTGTTAAAAAAAACTATCACACTTTTTTATCGTCCGTATTCATAAGACTTGAGTGTATTTATCGATATACTTATGTGTTAGAATAATCTAACGTAAATGACTACAAATAACCAGTGATTTTTACCTCTGGCTGCAAATAAGCGGGGTCCTTCGGCCTGTGAGCCTCGGCGATGCGCGCGCGGAATATGTCGGCGCCCTGCGAGCTCTCCAGCACGCGCTCCGCCACGATCTGGCACATCTCCTTCAGCATCAGCTTCTGCAGATCCTCGTAACAGATCTCGCGAGGCACTTGCATCGCGTACGGAGAACCTGAGAAGAATAAGTTACAAATTAATATAGCACTCTGGTTTTGCTGACGTTGAATGGATTTTTTTTGAGTCTGGTAGATTAAGACTCTTCAGATTATTTTCACTTTACTATCAATCGAGTTAGATTTGTATCGATGCTACAACCCTGACCCAACTTCTACCCTCACATCATTTTTATCCTTGATTCTATGGGGGTAAACTAATATCTCGCCGTGTCGTGTCGGCCAAATTCGACACTTCCGATCCAGCCTGCCTACCGTCGCGTAGGCAGGCTGGATCGCTTTTGAGTCGAGCTCTCCTGATCCTCATTTTATCAGTCAAGTTGTTATATCTTCCAGGTGATCGCCGCGAGTTTAACTGCAAAGACTATTGTGATCACGAACTTTTGGTGTGGAAAGTCAAATAAGAAGTGAGATGCGCGTCCTCTACAACCAAAACGCGGGAGCAACGTCGAACCAGGTTAGCCCCCTAAAATCTCCTTTTTTGACCGCCCAGTGTCATAAATAAATAAATAAATATTAGACACCATCACATACATTGTTCTGATACCAAACTGTTAGTAGATTGAGCACTAGTACAATTGAGTATTTGACTGTTGTTGAAATAAACACATCTTAGATTTCTGCGCGAACTGTCCATATGAATAAAACACTTTCACGGATTTTTTCACGCAATTTATTCAACAACTTGGTTAAATTTTAGTTGTTTTTTGAGATTTTTTGGTTTATCCGACGTTTCGGCACCTTTCCAGGGGCCGTGGTCACGGAAAACTGTTGTTGAAATGTAGATATTTAATGTGACGTCACGATTCTATAGCGTTCTCCTTGTCTAATTTGAAAGTTTGATGCTCTATGTCGCTGAAAATATGAAAGATATTTGAAAATAAATACCTATGTTGTGTTGCTACTAATTAGATGAACATTTTAAGTCAATAAAAAAAAACTGTCAAATACCCAATTGTTTTAACTCACAAGCGCGGGTGAGCCACGTTTGTGTGTGTAGACCGCAGCCTCTTTTTGTCATACAAACTGTCTGTCAAACAAACCGTGTAAAACCGTGTATATACACGGGTGCACACAACAAAAGGCGGACCGCGCTCGTGAGATAAAACTATTGTAAGTATAATGGAAATTGGAAGCAACGACGGGTATTACCACATACACCCAGACCCGAGGAAATATTGAAAAGTTCATTTTTAATATATACCCGACCGGGAATCGAACCCGGGACCTCTAGATATAGCGGCACCTTGAAAACCGGTGCGTACACCACTCGGCCACGGAGGTCGTCAAACATACATAGTCATAATAAACAAATGTCACATAAAAAAAATTTTTTGAAACAAACAGTAAAATTCTATTTAAAAGTCAAAAGTCGAGTTAGTTAAGTTAAAAGTCTATTTAAGCCAGTTTATTGACACCCTGGAGACTAAAATTAATTGTTACAATATTACGTTAAATAAAGCATTTAGTTTATGTAGTGGACAGTCGTAGAAGCACAACAAAAACCGCTCATTATACGTAATCGATAAGGCACTTAATATTTTACAACCTACATTATTTTAATATCAAACATACCAAATCGCTGTCCATCGAGCAGATTAACCCACAGCAGTAACAAATAAGGCGCAGTGGGCGTGGTCAGAAGGGGCGGCGCTTCCACGCAGTACAACGCCCCCGCTTCCAATCCAGCCACCTCCCACCCAGCTCTGGCGTTGCACCATCCTACGATAAAATGGTCAATTGTCAAAACACTACTTTAATACTTGAACACCATAACATCCTACAAATATTTTAGATGTGAAAGGAGAATGCCCATAGACGGTACTCATTTGTGTCATGCTTCAAGATAAAAAACCTACTACAATTAATTTCTTAATATTTGATAATTTTTCATGGCCCAGAGTTTTAATTTTGAACAGGGATTTACTTTTTAGGTATTAAAGTAACAGTGTATTTATCAACCACGGAAGCCAGGACACTGCTGTGTGACTGCCACTGTCAGCAGTGTTGCCATTGCGGGTATTTTTAACTGATTTCGGATGATTTAGGCTTTGAGCGGGTACGTTTACGGGTAGCGACGACTGTCGGATAAATATGGGTATTTTTGTGGCGATCGTGCAGAAAAAGCCAAAATGACAATTACAGGCAGGAACCCAACACTATTTAAAATAGTAACTATTGTGTGTTATTTTTTATGAAAGGTTAAAAGTTCATATTATTATGTTACTTGAAACTTTAACCTATAAATCTTTAACCTATTCGCCCTAGCCCGACGAATCTGGGTAATTTCTGATTCGGTTACGAACTTTTCTAGTTTGATAGGCGGCAACACTGACTGTCAGTCATCGAAAATATCGACCAAAGAGTAATAACTCTGCGCGCGACTAGGGCGTTTCTGGCGCTAGTTACAATACATTTTTTGCTCTAAGGCTATGGGAAATATTAGTATTCGATTTTTACCGCGCGCAGACTTATCTGGCGCGACATACTCTTTAGTGATTACATACTCTTTGATCGACATCGGACGGAGCTTAATTTCTGTTATTTTGATTTTAAAATCGTTGGTGTAGACTTTTAAACCTTAAATTGTGGTATTTGTGAATCGTCATGTTTTCTATAAAAATATCGAATCATACGCGGGGTGCATTGTTATATGGAAGAATGTTCGACGGAAACAATCGCTGTTTATACTTACTGTTACATTTTAGGAAATAATTTCTAAACCCTTGTTTTTACTTTCAATATAATAATGGAGAGAAGTAATTAGATATTTTACCTACATAATAAAACAGCTATGGAATTGCGTAAAGTCAATCGTATTCATTTGACAGTTCATATTGTATCATAATAAATGTCATTCCATACAAATCGCAGCCGATTGAATACGATATGAACTGTCAAATTAATACGATTAGCTTACGCAATTGCCCCCCAGGTATGGCTTTGATGCAACATTAGACGGCCGTCCATTGCAACTTGGGCATTCTCCTTTAGATGCTCAATAATGATGCTTAATAATATTTGTTGCTCAATCACGGCAAAACGGCTGAAAGGATTTGGCTGAAATTTGGGACACAGATACTTTGTAGCCTGGAGAGGAACACATAAGCAACTTTTATCCCGGAAAAATATCACATTCCCGCGGGATAACGTCGTGTAGTCCACGCGGGCGAAGCCGCGGGCGGAAAGCTAGTAAAACCATATGATGGCGAAGAAGTTTTCTATTTAAATACATCAGTGATCTGTGAACCTTATAGCCTTGCAATAAAGTATTTACTTTAGTTAGATGTTAAACTTTTCATTCAAGAGAAAAGTTCTGGTAGCTGTAAGTTAGCATAGCCAAATAGCCTCTGACGATTTTACCTAGCATGCAACAATTCAATGGAGTCTACACCACAGAATATATAATCTTCTTCTTCTTCTTCTTCTTTGCGTGTCAGTGGTTCTCTATATTTTGGCGGACCAGTAGTTAGCGACCGCTATTGCCAACTCATTGCCCTCTATTAGGTCGTCCATGGTGCAGGAGTTGGGGCACAATGGGCACTGAAGCAAGTGCGCCATGGTCTGAGTTGGGGCTCCGCAATCACAGTCCTCCTCTGAAGCGGGGATTTGACCCCATCGGCTCAAATTTTGTCTGCAGCGGCCTACTTGGGTCCGGAGTCGGTTGAGTGACTTCCACGTAGGCCATTGCTGGTCGTGGCCCGGGGGGAGATTCTCTTGCAGTCTTAGGAAGTTTGGAGCGGGATACTTCGACTTCCATCTTATTATTCTCTCCTCAGCTGGACTCTTCGTTGACGCCTGTGTTTTTTTGCACGAAGCTTTTCCGGCTTTTAAGTCTTGCTGGAGGAGGGCTATGCGCAAAGAGGGGGTGTCGACGGTCAGACTCCTGCTTTCTCTTCTCAACGCTGCAAGCGAAGCACATGCGGCGAAGCTCCCCAATGTTGTGGTAAGGCGCCGGAGCAGGTTATTGCGGGAAAACACTTTTTGTTTTGTTTTGAGGCAGTGAGATTTGTAGGTCAGCGATCGGTCCAATGTGATCCCTAGGTACTTAGGATGAGGATAGTGCTTGATTCGGACCTGTTGCCATGAGATATTCAGAGCCCGATTAGCTTGCTTGTTCTGGAGATGACTAACGTTCTACACACCAAACCCGCCGACTCGCTGAGTTTTGTCGGCGGGTTAGTCGGCGACTTCACATCTCCTTTGTCGGTGGCACGAAATCAGTAACTTTTTTGGTAGTCACTGACAGGTTGACAGTGTTTTTTTATTTATTTTGAGTCATGAGTTACATGACTCGCCGCCGTCATGATTCTTTGCAATAAAGCCGCCAAAAATGGGCAAGATTTAAAGGCACGTGGAGAACAATTTTACCTGTCTCATTTATTTCTGCGAGTATAATGTGGTCGCGGTCGATGCCCGTGTCTGCATGCAAAGTGGTTCGCAAATCCTCCATAGTAGCGTTCGGTGATAACTCAACTCCAATGCGGACTTGACGAGGTTGTTGGTTGACATACACGACCTAAAAATTAAATTTATGGAAAGATAAATCAATCAAGCACATAATAGGGCAAATGTAGTGTATATACTTGTTGGTATACGTAATACGGTGATATTTTAAAAGTTTGTTATAAAAACGCAGGAACGATTTAGCGGAGCGCGTGGTATATTTGTCCTCCTAATGGCCGTCGTAGACGTTCAACTAATTTGATCAAACAGGCTGATTCAAACAGTTTGATCAAATAAAAGTACGAAAATTCATATTTGTTCAAGCCATTTGATCAAATTTTACCACTGACATTCATGTCAATTTGATGCAACTGATTGAACCATCCTGTTTGATCAAATTACTTGAATGTCTATAACGGCCATTACACACGTAACAACTCGCTAGCGCTTGTCTCATGATCATGAATGAGCTTGCATATGGTGATATTCTGTTAAAAAAATACCACCAAAATCTTACCTGCCTTTACCTTAATATCATATTTAAAACTTACCACTATTTTGATAATTCATTTAAATACAGTCATAAATTCAGATGCTGAATGCTGTTATCTCAAACCAGATGTTTTTTACCAAGTGTAATGATGAGATGAGTCATACATAATGCTCAAAAATACGGAAGAGGATGCGATAGTTGGTAATCGCAACGAGGCCTAATAATAGAAAACAATTTCATACTTTATTTGCACTTAAAATACTAATATTATAATAACTCACATTTACAGGGAGAGGTGATGGTGGCGCTGACGCCAGTCTTGAAGGCAATTGAACACTGACGCAGTGGAATGGATCAAAAGTACATGATGTTCGCTCACATTTTGCACATGTCAGTGCTGATCTGCAAAAAAATAAATTTGATAAAAAAAAATTAAAATTGCTTTACTGTCATAAAACATAGATTTATATGACTATGTATTGGAGTAATAATTTTAAATCAGATATACCTGTACTGTGCTTGAAAAACAGCTTGCACAAATGAACTGTTTCTTCGGGCGTGATTAGCTAATGTTTCTGCAGCAACTACTTCATCTGGCTTACCACCTGTGTTCTATAATAAACAACGGCATATTTATTAATTCATAATTTTCAAAAAAAATATTCCTATTCCGAAATACTTATTTATACCTTTAACTCGCAGATGCATATAATTCTCTTGCTTATGTATGCTTTGTTTTATTAATTATGTACAATGAATCAATTAGCAATTTAAGGCGATACTCGGAAAAATTATGCTAAAGCGAGATAGCAATGAGAAAACGATGCGCGCGGGAGCGAGACCGATTTTGCTGATTACGCAAAAAAAACACAAAATCACTTCGTATTCAAAAACTATAGCGATTTTTTTAAAAATGCTTCTATACGATCCTAAATATTATTGGTGTCCACTAATTAAACCACTTTATAGTAGTATATGTATCCCCATTTAAGAATAATCTTGATATTTCTTATTTTTTAGAGGTATTTTCGAAAATAAAAAGTGTCGAGCCAAAATCATAAAATCGTGTTTCTAAAACTATACGATCCTAGATAAAGGTATGAAGAAATATATATATTATTACCAGATTTATAACAACTCTAACCGTCCTATAGTTTTATATCAAAGAGTCCATACTTTTTCCGAGTAGCGCCTTAATTCTAGTTTCGACACGCATGTCACTCAAACATAAAGTAGCCTTTGGCTGAAAAACAGCGTCATGACAATGTTTTGTTGTCGCCATGCCGTGACATTATGCTGAGACGAGGACTTTTATACAACTGCAGTGCTGCTTACAAGCGGTCTTTAAATTTATGTTATTTGTTTCTATTTTTTTTAGTTTAATTACCTATGCATTGTCATGTGTGGAATAAATTATTAGTTATTCTATTCTTTTCTCGCAAGATTTACATTGCTACATGGCTGTGTTAACCAACACTTGTTATTTTTGATTGCATGATAAAAATATAACAATAAAATAATAATTTATCTCAAAAAATTATAAAAAAAAATTGAGACAAAATTTGTCGCAAATTTTATGTTCTACAATCCTACTAATATTATAAATGTGAAACTTGGTCAAACAATTTATTTTTTTATAAAATGATAAGAAAACTATTTACTGTAAAAAAACTAAGAAAATGGCTTCATTTCCTTTGAGTTAATTAATGTTTGTTCACTTGCGACTGTATTAACCTCGTAAGTCCCCGCGTACTTATACAAGTACAAACTAAGCATAGTAGTTCAGACCTGACTTTTAAACTTCATAGCAAGAGCAATTACCTAATGTACTTGCCCAAGTACAAATTCTTCATTCCCTTATTACAGAGTAGTTATTTTTTAATAGCAACACTGATATGGCTATTCTCCTTCTTTAGTCTATGCTTAATTCCGCCATGTTAGTCAGGTATCGTCAACTGCCAATGTCAGTGTCATTATTTCACAAATGTCGTCTTGGTCGAGTCGCCGGCCTGCACGAGGTAAGTTAATCGGTTTATATCGAAGCTATCTTTTGTTTTTTGTCTTATTTCAGATATGTATTAGTAAATATAAATTACGATTATTGTAATTTAAACAAAATTTTATAGAAATATTTGTATTTAAGGCGGTTTATGATCGGTCAAAATAATTTGTACTTGACATAGTACGTTAGGCGTTTGTTACACAAATTACTGTATATAATTTGTACTTGTGAAAGTATCTTCGGTCTATATACAAATATATGTTATTTTTAGCATTTTAGCTTTCAACATAAATCAAATTGAACAACTTTTCAATAGCTCCGACTTCGAGGACTCGGACTTATTGTGACTTATTGTAATTAGCTGAAATGATTATTGAACCAAAACTGCTGCCTGAACTCAACGAAATAGAAGACTACTTTAGATGACACTGAACCACTTGTTAAACGGCGCGCAGATAGGCCAGAAATAGTGCCCATACCATCAAAAATGCGGCGCTTCCATGGTAATATCCATTTACCAGACAACCTGGACAGATGTTAAGATCTCTAATACTTGTAAGTGATTTTATCAAATGTCAATTAAGCAGAATGTCAGTAAGATTCTTGTTAACATTTTCCAAGGGTTTTCTATTCTAAGAAGTATAATGATACCATTAATTGTCTACAAGATTGAGCTTTATATTTTTTATTTCAGTAAAGTGAAGTTTAGATGAAAAATATGATTTATTTTTGGTATTTCAATAAAACCTTTAACAATTTGATGTCGTTTTTGTTATATTATAAAAACCTAACGTACTTAAAGTAGTACAAATTATTTTCATTGTTTTCCTTTGTAAAAATATGCTACAGATGCTAAACATGCCGTAAAAATAAGAAAAACTAGGGAGCACTTCAATAACTACATAAAACCGACAATTTTTTATCTCGGTCTGAAGCCCAAATCTTAGTTTGTACTTGGTATAGTGCATCCGGCAGATACGAATACTGCTCCTGAAAAAACACAGGACTTACGAGGTTAAAATTTAAAATAAGTACTTACTTACATTTACAAATTTTTGCAAATTATTTTCTCTCTAATAAAAGAACCATTTTGTCGTAATTACCAATATAAATGTTATATTTACCTCGCATGAATGATTTAAAGTAGAATACTTACCTCGGTTGTAAGTAGCTATTACACCCTCGAACTATATACGCCCTCGCTCGCATCTCGAGTGCACTCGATCCATTAGCGCCCTTTGCGAGTTACGCTCGCACGGGCGCCAAATCGGATCTTGGTCTGTAATAGCTCGCTTACGTCCCTTGTCTAACAAACTACTTCAATTATGGTGTTACCATAATCTTTACATTTTGCAGAACAAGTAGTTAAAG
Source organism: Crambus lathoniellus (assembly GCA_949710035.1). Taxonomy (NCBI): domain Eukaryota; kingdom Metazoa; phylum Arthropoda; class Insecta; order Lepidoptera; family Crambidae; genus Crambus; species Crambus lathoniellus. Next base: position 17,384,380 of record OX453302.1, on the reverse strand, counting down.
TAAACAGGTGCTTAAAATACCTTAATGGTCTTATATTTCTTCTTTGTGGCGGTATTCAAATCCTCGTGAACCTTGTCAAGTAACCAAAATAAGAACTCTTGTGCATCATGCTGAGTGTTGCCTTTGTATTGTGTGCCATGTCTTTCAACTGCCCCCTAAAACATGGATCAAATATTATAATTAAGATATGAATACAAAAATAGTTTAAATAATTTCTTACAACCATATCTATGCAACTCTAATTAGGAAGGCATAGGTACATTAATTTTGTTTCAAGTTATGTCAAAAAGAGTAAAAAGAGGAATTATCTGCCATTTTTAGACATACATGATGCACACAGGAAGAGAATCTTTCAAATAAAACATAATAAATAAGTGTAACCTATTCTATTCAAAACAATAAGTTAACTTTTGACATAAACTAGTATTGAGCTATTAAAATATGACTGGTAAAGAGTTACCAGAATATAAATACCTTAAACATAGTACTCATGTCTGGTGTATAATGACATGCCCAAAGGGCCTTGAGCAAAGCAGCTAGCTGTTCTGTAACTTCCCCACGAGTCCCATACTTCTTTGAGTTTATTTTGTTGCGCTTTTGAAGATCAACCTTTAACAAAATCATATACTTACTTTTTACTTTTACCATATATTTTGATAAAATCTTCTAATAAATATCAGTTCTGTATGTATTTTTCTTTGTAGTGATTGTTCTTCTTCATGTAATATCTCATTTCTCTGTTTTGAGTGTTTATTTCACAAAGAATGTTTTAAGTGTGTTTCTAAAGCCCCAGTTAAGACAGAAACACACTTCTGTGGTGTGTCGTGACGCCAGAATGTCTGTTTCATACACTTAGTATGAACATGACAAAGACAGAAAGAGTCGCGCCACACTGCATAAGTGTGTTTCTAACCATACTAAATACTAAATGTATGAAACCGATACGCGTCAACACACTACGCTAGACAAGTGTGTGGGCAGCGTTACGCCGGGGACCCACTTATGTGGTGTGGCGCGACGCCAGAATATCTGTTCCACATCATTTATTACAGACACGACAGAGACAGAGAGTCACGCCACACTGCATAAGACAAGTTGTGGTTCTAACTATACTAAATATATGAAACTATGGTTAGAAAGAAACACACTTATGCAGAGCGGCGCGTCTCTCTGTCTGTGTCGTGCCCGTAATAAATTATGAGATATTCTGGCGCCGCGCCACACGACATAAGTGTGTCCCCAGCGTAACGCTGCCAACGCACTTGTCTAGCGCAGTGTGTTGACGCGCGCTACGCCGCGTATCGGTTTCATACATTTAGTATGGTTAGAAACACACTTATGCAGTGTGGCGCAATTTACATTGATCCAGTAGCTGTACACGGATCACATTAAGATAGTAAACTGTATAATGTAAAAATATAATAATACTATAAAAAAATGACATAATATAATACCTTATAGTGGTCCAATACAAAATACTCAGCAATTACATCAGTATGCGAAAGGCACTGTAGTACTGCATTCATATAACAAGTGTTCCCATGGTTTTTTATACCCGATACTGCCGGAGTTGCCCCAGGAGGCCATGGTGGATCTCCACTGCAAGGTATTCTATCACCATTCAAAATAGGTGGTGCTGATTTAACCTGTAATTGCATCATTTAATTATTCAGGATACATTTACATAAAACATTGCAGCATGTTCAAACATAGATAATATATTTATGTAGTGGGTCTCTTCCTGTGAAAGACCTTGAATTCTGCAAAATGCAAAATTAACTATTTATGTCAAGGCCAGCAAGTATGAAGAGAAATCAGGAAGTTGGGTGTTGGATAGCAATCACGTTAAATACGTACTCCAGGAGCATTAACAGAACTCATATGCTGCGCAATTTTGTTCAAAAATCTCTTCCATGACGGCCTTCTGAACAACTTCCTTTCTATACCACATTCTTCTTTTTGAGACTCCCCAGAGAGAGAACAGGCACTCGTTGGTTTATTTTCACTATCAGAGGTTTTGTTTTTGCTGGAAGTAGGTTTTACTGTTCCAAATGGATTACGAGGCAGTGTAAAGGTTCGCTTCAATCGGGATCCTTCAGCTTGCTTTGGTGTCACTGCAGTATCACTAACTTCACTAATAAGTTCACTCTCTGAACAAGACTTCATAGCCGTAGATAAATTATTCATGGACATAGTAAAAGCTTATGAAATAATAATTAAAATTAAAAAGATTATCAAAGAAATTCAATATGAAAACATTGATATGTCAACGACATGGGCGCCATTTTAATACTCAGATTAGATTAGTACATGGAGCTAGATTACATTAGTCGAGCAGCTCGGCCCTGGGGGGCTACCGGCTAAAAATTATGGGTACGGATATGGGCTTCATCTGTCATTTGAATTCCTTATTTTGATAGATTTTTACTGCTTTGTTCTATTGATCGTTGCTAGCTAGCTTTTATTATACCCGAATTCAATAAACAGGGAACTGATAGCGGCAATTTTATAAAGAAAATAGCCGCTATCAGTTCCTTGTTTTGTGACGTCGCGGTGAGAATCGATGGGCTGCCAACTGGCTGCCAACAACCCCAACAACCGTCAGACGCGCGCACGCACTGTATTCGTATTACGCTCTGTCAAGTAGTTTTCATACGAACCAAATAAGTGATCTGGGGGGCTACCGGCTATGAAATATGGATATGGGTATGGGCTTCAACTGTCATTTGAATTTCTTATCTTGATAGAATTTTGCTGCTTTGTTCTGTTGAACGTTGCTAGCTAGTTATCGTTATACCCTCTTACACCCGACGCAAGGAATTTATAAGTACTACGTACAACAGGAAGGTGCACTCCGTATTTTTGTGTATTTAAAAATACACTTTAATTTTAGGAGATAAGGTTTATATTTCAATACAAAATGTCAACGGTCCAGCTGAGACCGCAAGAACGAGGTGAGGGTGTCCCTTTCTCTAAAATTGCCAGCCAGCACTCTTAAATAACAGGTTAAGTAGATTTATCGTTCACAACTTTCGTTATAAAAATTAAATTTCGTAAAATTTCCGTTTCGTATTACTTTTAGTCAATAGAAAACATCGCATATTAACTCAGGTATTACCGTAATAAGCATAAAAATGTATCAGGTCGTTTAGGTTTTTTATGGCTTATCCTAGAAAAGAATTTAATGATAGATTTCAGCATGTTAAAGTGGCAACATTACAAGCCGGATGACGTTTTCCGTCTTCGTTGTGTCATGCCCCCAGTACACGATGGCCGATCATGGTCGGCGAACATGATCAATACATCGTACATTGACACTTTTGAACGAACAAGTTTAAAAAGGTTCTTTCAAAAGTGTCAATGTACGATGTATTGGTCGTGGTCGCCGACCATGATCGGCCATCCTGTACTGGGGCCATCAGGTTTGCAATTCGCTCGTCGCCGCCCGTCGCCCGTCGCGCATGTTCGTAGCCGCCGTAATGGAATGGAGTGAGATAAACGATAAACTGACCTCGTTCTTACTATCTCATTAGCATAGATAAGACACTATATATACAGGAATAGATAGTCAACTCAGCTTTTCATAATTTTCGCCCCCTGGTGGCGAGCTCTGGTCGCTAAGCGAAGCTAAATTGATACAATGTTGTATGGAAGTTACCCCCCCATGCTCATTAGGACCGTTTTTTAGCAGCAGTGCACAACGTAGTGATTATATGCTCTTTGCAGTGCACCTTCCTGTTGTAATATAAATTCCTTGACCCGACGTCACAAAACAAGGAACTGATAGCGGCTATTTTCTTTTTAAAATTGATTTAAAGTTCCCAAAAACGTATGAAGTTCATACCCATAAAGTTACGCGGTAGCCCCCCTGTGCTTAAACGTTAGTTTTATTTAAGAAAAATGACTTCTGGTGGTGGAAATTTATGTGCTGTTGATGGGTGTACTTCGAATAATAAGAGAAATAAAACGATTTCTCTTTTAAGTCTACCAGCGTAGAAAAGTGAGGATGTATTAGTTTTTTTTATAAAATAATGTAAATATTACCAGGGGGTCTACCGGCTAAAAATATGAAGTTCAGATCCATATTTCTGATTTCAAGCCCAGACCCATAATATGGGCTTCAATTGGAGCTACCGGCTAACTGTTTTTCCGGATCTGGATTTCGCGAATGAATGATAGTCGCGTCTTGTTGCATCATTTCAAATAAATACCAATATTTAACAAAATATAATTATATCTCTGCATTTTTTACTCTTATTATTTATATTTTAAATGACAACGGACAAAGTCAATAAAAACAATTAATTTAGTTCTTCATAGTATTAAAAACAATTATTCCTAAAATAAATAATGTACGTATCAATTAATAACCAAACGCAAATGACAAGCCTTTCTACAGTATTCCACTTATGAAAGATCTTTGTCCAATATGCATTTTATCAAAGAATTTATCAATGAAACCATTCGAAGTTGTCCTCGTCCAATTTCTTGGATCAAATATTTGATAAGTGGAATACCACCCTTAACTTTACTCTATATAATTTGTGACTTTACTTTTTGAATTATGTAAATAACACAAAATTAATAAAATATAACGAAAAAGGCATATCTTTGAGGGTCAACTATGGTTTCTCTTCGATTTGTGTGCGCTAATTACGTGAACAATTTGACAAATGACCCCGTCATGGCAAAATTTTGTAGAAGTTATTGTTTGGTTGGGTCATTTTGTGGTTAATGTTCTTCATTTCCTCTTATGATACTACCCGTAAGGCTCATTATCAGAGCAAGGTTGCAGATATTTATCAAGATTTAAAGAAAAGCAGACCGAATGTTCCTTATAAGTTTAATATTGACATGATGGAATGGACGGCTACTCCAAGACAAGAACATTGTTTATAAGATGATAATTACAGAGAAAATCATTCAACAGAACCTTTAAAAGATAAACAGTACAAAGTATACCGTAATAATGTCTTAAAATATGTGTTGTGAACTTGTGACAATAACAACTTGGTTAATAAATGCATGATGATACCATTTTGATAGTTCTTTATTTCTGGTTGTTAATTTCTTGTACTTACCTACTTATACCTTTGTGTTTACATAAATTATTAGTATATTGTGACAAATTCAGACTAAACAAAGCCAATATTCTCAATTAAGAAGTGCCACAACACAACCCTTCCAGAATTGAAAATAAGCAATGTTTAGTTTCTTGAATTCATATTTTTAACACTTATTTATGTAACATAGGTAGGTACTTATTTTTATCATTATCTTTATTTTATATAAATTTGCTATGAAAGAGAAATAAAATTACTATCATTTATGAGGATGATTAAATAGTTAGACCTGTAAATACATAAGTTATTTATTTCTTCAGCGGCCAAATGTTATTTTATTTTCTATGATTTTTCAGTTTAGCACATTTTATGTTTTCAGTTGCTAACTTAAATATAAATAAGTGGGTTTTTGACATTACAATTTAACAGCAATTAAGAAAATTAACAAATTGTCTATCAACTCATAATTTTATTTGGAAAATATGAGCTTTAAGCGCTGTCTCCTAGAGTTGCACACAAAAGACAGGTATAGATGTGCATTGTAGCTATGCTATATTGTACTTAGTAAGTACAACATAGCATAGCATATTATGTAGTTGTACTACTTACTACAAAATACTTTTACAAAATAGCACATAACGTGGATTAGGTACTTTGAATAGAAATTGCTAAATAAATAGGTTAATAATATGGATTATTTATTCAGTAATTCTGAAATAATTGCATCGTCCCGAAACGAAAAACAGACAAACTAGAGTTAGTCTGTTAAGTATAGAGTATCTAACAAATGATAACAGATGGGAGCTTTTATTGAAATTTATAACTTAAACTTCTATCGATTAGGTTAAAAATAAAAATTTATTTGTTCGACAGAAATGATTAAAAATAAGCAATGATTAAACTGTTCAAATAAAATAAAATTCCTTTATTTCAGACCATTTCTTTGCTTACAGACTATTTTAGTACAAAATCACAATATTAAAATTAAAATTGAAAAAGTAAATTAAAATAGGCTACTTATGTTAACATAAAGTTTCACCTAGCAAAATATGGAGAGACTAACTTCTCTCCACTCTCCTCAGAATGCCTTTGAAATAAGAAGCCAGATGCACTGCAGAAACGTGGAAGCGCCAACAAGGATTTATAGATGTTACTGTATAACACACGCAGGGCATTGTAGGAAAGCTGGATAAAGTTTGACCACAGACTACTGGTATAAAAATTTTGACAATAGGCTTTAAATAAAGTAAAATTTACTTCTACTGTACACCAAGCAAACCTGTGTCTCACCATGTTACCACTGACCAACAAAGCCCTGCATCCCTATCCATCTATATCAGAATAAATTGTCATACAGAGTTTCAGTTACTATATGCCCAAGGTATTTAAACTGACTTACACGGCCCAAAGGAATCCTGTTCAAAAGTAACAGGGGCACATTTTCAAGTCTCTTAATGTTACCCCTGAAGATCATGAATTCACTCTATTTCTCGTTGTACCTTAGGCCGTGCTTCCATATAAAGTCCTCGCAGGAGCTTTTTGGGCCACCCAGCGATAGGCAGAGCAGCACAGCACCATGTCATCAGCATAACTGATATTATTCACACAGACATTATCTATATAACAACCATGTGTGCTGCTCAGCCCAGCGATGAGCTTGTCCATATATACATATATAAGAGCGAAGTCAGCCCATCCTGTCTAACACCACATAAACTCTTCAGAGCATGTATTTCCCCACTTTACCACATTTTATCATGACTTCATAACACACAAGATCAAATGCTTTGCTGAGGTCTTAAAACATGCATTTATAGGAAGGAGTTAGCTTTATAACATAATAAATAACAGAGAACTTTAACACAGCTCAATATCACTTGTAAAATAATATGTCAATCAAATGCACTTTCCGTAGACAATATCCACAAAAAAGTCGCTATTGATAATATCACACAACACAATTACTCCAAGGAGGATAATAAGTATTATCTAGCACTTCAGCACACTTCAGCCAGAATGGTGGCTAGGCTAGGCTAGTGATTTGGTTTAATTTTTGTGTTTCGGATAAAAATCCTCAAAGCAGTAAAAACAAAATATATAACCGTACCTACCTACATAAAATAAAACTTTCCTATTTTTGATTTACATAGTATCTTCATTACTTTAATTAAATGCCTAATTTTTATCAAAAGTACGTCAACAATTTATCTTTAAAGTTATGTAAATTCCGATAACGAAACAAGAAACGAAAATTTGAATTTCGCGGGTAAAATTCCATTACATGACTTCGAGAGAAAGGAACAGCGAAATAGCAATTTGTGTTTGTCTCTTTCGCTCCATCTTTTCGCTCTGCTTTTAAACTCTCTTCTGCTAAAGTTCAATGTTTTACAAGTGCTAGGGGTATATTTACTATAAATGAAGTTGATTACACTCAAAAGTAGCAAGTTATTTCACACAAATTGAGAAATTAAACTTTTCCATGAATCTTCCGATACCAAAATACTCGCCTGCTTCATTTGACATAACGATATGAATCTGGGTTTCGAGTTTTTACTTTTTAATTTTTACAAAATACCGATTCTGGGCTTCAACTGTCAAAAATGTATAGAGAATTTTCTTCGTCATTCACTCTTTTTCTCACATATGGGTATGGGAAGAAATATGAAGTCCATGGAATTAGGCGGTACCGCCAAGTTCAGATTATGGGCTTCAAATGTCAAATAAAGCCCATATCCATATCCAGATTTTTTAGGCGGTAGACCCCCAGGTAAGTTAGGTAGTAATCTATTTACAAAATCTATAAACAAACAAATTAGTAGGTACTTAGGTAGGTACGTTAATTGGTTAAATTATGGTTCGGCTTTATTCTGGGTGGGTACAAAATGAAACACCTACCTATAGTGAAACATAGGTCAGGAATTTATCGAAATAATACCTAAGTATTATTCTACTACCTATATAATGAGCGATTTTCTGAGAGGCCATTTAAAAAAAAAAATAGCTTCCAATTGCTTCACTAGATGGCGTTGAACGAAGTATGTACATGTACAAAAAATAACATCTGTCTGACGTTCCGTTTTACGTAAAAAAGTCGCGTCAAAGAAAAATTTATAACGTTCCGTTCCTTCTAACTGCATAGGTGGGACAGCGCCATCTAGTGACTAAGCTTTCAGAAAATTGCCCATTAGTCTACTACCTATGAGCTGTGCGTATCGACTAATGACAAATTCGCGAAATAAGTACCTACGTAGTTGACAATGCGTGTCAAATATGCTTTTTATTTTCCTAAAACACAATTAGAAACATATGTGGACTATGTGGTTGAAATATTTTTACCGAAAGAATCAACCCTAGTCCGATTGCCGCTCGCTCTAACGTCACGTGGTCTCGCGCAGCTGCGAAGCAATAGTGACTTTAGGCTGTAGGTACATTTTTGTACGCGGCAGAAAAAGTAGTCTATTAACGCGGTAGATATCGAACATTTTCTATGGAGTAATTATCTGTTAAGTAGTAAGTATTTAGTAATCTGTGACGTTAGTTCCAGTTTTGGCCACTGGAATAGAAAACTTTGTCGCACTGTAAATATAGCGATTTCACCACGATTTGACGAACGGGCCCTCATATTTTTCGAATACCGGTACGATAATTCACTCACACTCGTCTGGCAACCCAGCTAGATCTGTCTGCTTCTGCTGTCAGTGTCATGTCAGTGTCAATCAGTATTTCGTGAGCTGTGGGTGTTGTGTCGTGTGTGATTGATTATTATACGATGATTTATTAAATAATTTGTTAAATATGAATTACTGGATCTTATTTTATTTCTGGCCTTAAGTAATAGGGGATGGTTTACATATTTTGTCCTTAGAGATATGATCTAAGGCTAAAATCGTAAGTATTCTTGTATTTAAAAATAATATTTATTGTAAAGTAAAGTGTTTCTATGGGGTGTGCCAGGGCCTAATTTTCGTACACTATTCGTTTTGAAAAAGTAACAATGTCTTTTTAGGTTCGGTAAAATGGAAACTACTTCAGCTCGTTTTCTGCAATCAATAAATTGCGCGCAGCAAAAGTGCAATCTATTTTTGTTTCCATCGAGTCTATTCATTGAGGTTTAAAAAATTGCGCGTAATAAACTTAAAGTTTACTTATTTAAAAACTTGGTAATATAAAGTAGCTTTTCATTTAATCAAATCAAGATTGAAATACATACACACATGTGTTACAGACTACATTATAAACCAAGATCTTCATTCAAAAATTCACCTTGGCCTTGAATTGCTCGGTCATTATTACTTTAAGTGTAGTCTTGTGAATCTGAACACATGACAATTTATTGTTGTGCATGTAGAAGTGCCATTATTACTTTATGTGTATTGATTTGGTGCAAACTCTGACTTAAATTACTTGCCTTTTAATAGGTACTTTGTTAATACAAAACTTGTATAATTAACTGGAATTTAGTTTTATTTAACATGGGATTAAAATATTTAAACATGCAAACTATTACTAAAGTTATTTTATTTTTTAGGTATTCCAACATGTCGGGGTATCAGAAGCTGAAACTCCTTATTTGGAAGAATTTCCTTCTTCAAAGAAGACACAAATGGCAAACTTTATTTGAAGTAGCATCACCTGTGATATTTTCTTTATTTCTTATATTAGTAAGATGTCTTGTGGACCCTCAATCAAAACCAGATGTATCCTATCCACCGTTTTTCCCAACATATTTCAACATCAGTGGCAGAACTTTGTAAGTAAAAGCAATCTGCTGAAACAAATGATATGTAAGATCTACCCCCTAAGGATGGAAGCATATTGCATTGATATTAGATTAAGTTAATGTCAAACATCAAGAGTATAAGGACTTGACGGCAAGGCAAAGTTAAGGTTCAGATTTCATGTTTGACATTAACTCAATAATTGACTATTGGAATATTATTCAAAAGAAGGGGGGCTAGTCCTACCTACCTGTACTAAGTGTTTTATTTTTATTTTAGAGGCAATCTAACTACAGCTAAGAGGGAAGGTACTTTAGCATTTTCACCTGAAAATCCTCTAACCAGGAAAGTGACCGAAGATGCAATGGCTACAGTGGCACTTGACAACCTCAATGGATTTCTAGCTTTACTGTTTGACACCAAAATGCTGCCTAAACCTAAAGGCTACAAAAATGCAGTAGAAATGGAAACAGCACTTACACAACCAAATGTCATGAATCAAATTCTAGTGGGAATTCAATTTGAGGACAGTATGGCCAGTAAGTGTGTTTTCTTTTCTTCTTTATTTATTTATTACGAAAACCAATAGTGTAATTTTATTCTTAGTGTGACTATTGACTTATTGACTAAACTTATTTGAATAATTGAACAAGTGTGATAAGGAAACAGGACATACAAATAAGCCTTAATAAAAAAAAAATTTACAGTTCTCTTTTTCATATGATGGAAATATATTTTTTGAGAATACTAATTGAAGAATACCAATTTTGTAAATTTGAATTTGAGTGACTTTTCTGAATAATATTTCAACAGTTCTGGCTGGCTGGGGCTAAGATTACTAATTAGTAATTAAACAGTAAAAATTTAAGTTCTGAAATTTAGAGCAGTAGCCCAGTCAACGAAGAGATAATAAATAATGTAATAATAATAAAATAAATAATATAATTCTCATTTTTTGGTTTTTTTATTATATCTCAAAAACTATGGGTCCCAGCGATATGTTTTCAATGTGCAAAATGAAAGCTGATTAAATTTGCTACAAGTTCTATTCAGTCAAGTTTTTCGATATCTTGTATAGTTTTCGAGATGTCCGCTCTTGAAAGTCTGTAATAAAATTATGGAAAAATATTTTTGCTCCACATTTCACCTTTTGACCGAATAACTTTCCAACGAAGAACCGAAAAACTAAATGCTAGCCATAGAATCGTAGAGCATTAAATTATCTTCAAAAATATATAACTTTACTACTAGCACTACCCCCGCGAATTCGTCTCCGTGGAATTGAGTTCACAAAGTTTCATACAAACTTTGAACCCCTTTTTTACCCCCTTGGAGGGGGAAATTCCAAAAATCCTCTCTTAGTGCTACCCTACACTCCCCAAGGAATATACATGTCAAATTACAGCTTCTTGCGCCCAGTAGTTTCAGCTGTGCGACGTCTGTCAGCCAGTCAGCAACGCAAAAGTTTTATAAATATATCTATCTATGTATATTAAGTATGCATTTACAAACAAAAAGTATATAAGTAAATATTTATCAGTTATCAAGTTTTCCATGATACAGTTTCATAATGAAATTAACATGGGCTTAGATAATTGGTGTGATTGTAAGAAGTTATATCTGTACAATTCCACAAAACTTTTGCGTTTCTGACTGACTGACAGACATCGAACAGCCGAAACTACTAGGCGTAAGAAGCTGAAATTTGATATGTATGTTCCTTAGGGGGTGTGGGGTAGCACTAAGAGAGGATTTTTGGAAATTCCCCCTCTAAAGGGGTAAAAAAAGGGTTCAAAGTTGGATGAAGCTTTTGTGAACTCAATTCCACGGGGACAAAGTTGCGGGGGGAGCGCTAGTAGTAAAGTCATATATTATTGAAGAGAGTTTAATGCTGTATAACCCTATAGACGGCATTTAGTTTTTTGGTGCATCGTTGAAAAGTTATCCGGTCAAAAGGTGCAAAAATATTTATTCCAAAATTGCACATTTTGAATCGAATATTTCGAAAACTATACAAGATATTGAAAAATTTGACAAAGTAGAACTTGTAGCAAAGAAGAAGGCTCAAAATTGCCCCTCGTCCTACAGCAAAAAGGCGCATCTCTAAAAAATTATAAAAATGAGTACAAATATGTGGCATACCTTTGAATGCCATTCTTACAGTCTAAAGTATAAGAATGTTGCTATGAAAATGCGTTCAGGGGAATTGTATGTCAAATGAATTTTTGATGATTTTTAAGAAATACTCAGTTGACTTGACTTCGAATTTTGCTAGAGTAAATAATTATGTAAACACTAGTCATACTGTAAATACCTAAAAAAAATACCAAAAATAATACTTACCGCTTGGTCTATATGCTCGCGCAAGTCCGGTCGTGATAGTAAGAATCGTACATTAAGAATGTGTTTACGCCGCCGTCGTCGGTCGCAGCGAGAGCTGACACACAGCACAATAGGGTATTTGACTGATTTTTTTTATTGACTTAAAATGTTCATTGAAGTAGTAGCAACACAACATAGGTATTTATTTTCAAATATCTTGCATATTTTCAGCGATAAAGAGCATCAAACTTTCTAATTAGACAAGGAGAGCGCTATAGAAACGTGACGTCACATTTCTATAGCGCCATACTCTTGCCATAGAAAATTTCGTTTTAGAAAGAGATAGCTAGAGTCACAATTAAGTACTTAGCTCATATTTCGCTTGTTATAATACAGATTAAGTTTCTTTTTTCACATTTGTTATTCAATAATGTTATATTTCGTAATGTCATAATTAAATATCTACATTTCAACAACAGTCAAATACCCAATTGTTTTGCATTTTTATCGGGGTTCCAGAGGCTTACGCAATTCCGGTAATTATTTGCCAAATGTAATAAAAAATCCAAACGTCCAAAAACATCACAAACCTAAATCACTAGGCTGTTATTGGGTACGGGAATATTAAAGTTTGTCGTAAAAAAGATCTCAAAGTACACATAAAAAGCACAAAGTAACATACATTCAACGGAAAGCGCGGGGCGGGATGAACTAACAGTGATGCTAGATGTCCGGTTTTGCATTCTTCCCAAATCTAGTCCGAAATCCCCCAAAACGCTGGTTTTGAAGAAAAAGCTTGCGCTGGTACCGGTTTATTAATATAAACGAATAGAAATAAACGAATAGATTCCTTTTAGAAATACTTTCTAGTGTCAATTGAGTTTATTAACAAATCAGGAAAGCCAAGTATTTCTTATTATAAAAACATTTATTCTGGTCCTTAATAACTTTTCATAGCAATTGTTTGCATAATTAAATTAGACTGCAACGATAGAATCCAAAAATATGCCATATTTTTGTACTAATTTTTGTCTTTTTTTTTGAGATATTTACGTCTCTTCGTTGTAGGACGTGGGGTAATTTTGTATGAACGAAAACGGTGAGCCTTCTCCTTTAATCAGATTTTATTTTGCACATAGTGAACATGTCGCTGGGACGCATAGTTTCTAAGATATAATCCAAATACCAAAAAATTTGACCTTCAAACCCCGCCGCTACGGGCGGGGACTTTTGATATGTTTACCTCCTAAGGGCCAGTTTTTTAATCCGTAGTTAACCGAACCAATGGTTAAAAATAGTTTCTAATAGTCAAATATCTTGAAATTCGTTTTTCAAACAATAGTTATTGTACAGTAGGTACAGTAACTGTACTGTACAGGACGACACAAAACGATAAGCTAATTATTGTTTGAACAACAAAATTTCAAGATATTTTACTAATAGAAACTATTTTTAACCATTGTTTCGGTTAACTACGGATCAAAAAACTGACACTGTAGTCCAAACAAAGTTACGAAGTCAAAAATTGTGTTCCAAGGTTTTCCTTCTATATTGTTTTTAGAGCGTTCGTTGATTGGACTACAGGTTAAGTTGCAGCAGTTTGATCAACTTTATTCCAGTACATAATAAATTATTCAAAATGGGCAACTATTTATTAAATGGGTTGCTGATAAATATTTAGGAATATTGGTTTAGGGAGCCTTTTATTTTGCACACAGCAGAAATGCATCCCAAAGCTTTGTTATCTATACTAATATTTTAAACAGAAAAGATTTGTATTTTTGTTTAATTTTATGTTTGTAACAAATAAACTCGAAAACGACTGGACTGGTTTTGAAAATTCTGTCACCAGTAAAAAGCTACATTCTTCCCCAGTGACATAATTATGCTATATTTTATCCCAATTATCCCACTGGAACGGGTACCACACGGGTAAAACCGCGAGGAGCTACTAGTTATTATTAAAACCATACATAGCTACTTATTTTAAAGTATACTCGATCGTAACTTTGTGGATATGAAATTCATATGTTTTCTTGAACTTTAAGCCAATATTATTTAAAAAAAAACCGGACTAGTGCGAGTCGGGATCTTTTTTTTACTTTAAGTTAGAAGTTTGACTTTCATCGCCAAGGGACCGCAGACCTTAGTATATGTATACTTATATGGTTTTAATTTCAACTCGATACCTCCTCGCGTTCCTTAGTATATGTATACTTATATGGTTTTAATTTCAACTCGATACCTCCACGCGTTCCCGAGATAAAGGGTCTTGACAGACAGATGGACGGACGGACGGACAGACGGACAGACAGACAGACAGACATACGGACAACAAAGTGATCCTATAAGAGTTCCGTTCTTTTGAGGTACGGAACCCTCAAAACAAAATACCGCGATCAGTACCATGTTTAGCGACGTCTGGTAGGTTAACAATATATAGCTAGCAACATTAAACAAAACAAAGCAGTAAATATCTATCAAAATAAGGAATTCAAACGTATGCCCCCTTATTCCAAAACGTGGACTAAAATAGTCTTGGTTTAAAACTGGTACCTACTAAACTGGTGCTGTCACTTTCAATTTCCAAATGAAAGACAGAATTAGCATCAATTTTAAACCATGTCTAACTTCAGTCCACGTTTTTGAAATAAGGGGGCTTGGGTTTATATGATCGAAGAATTCAAATGAAAAAACTGTATGACGTACATCAATACATATAAAACTCTAAATTGATTGATTCATTTATTGTTGGCATAGGCGTAGAGCCCTAACGGCTAAAGGTAGAGACACCATTTTAAGAGGGTAGATACCTTTCATGATGTAGATGAGCACTAAGAAAGGATTTTCGAAAATTCCCGTTATACAGGGTGCTACAGGATGTTCCAGTTTGTATGGGAACTTGTATAGAGCTGAAGTTAGAGACACCATTTTTGGAGGGTAGATACCTTTCATGGTGTAAGTGAGGACTAAGAAAGGGTTTTGGAAAATTTCCGTTATACAGGGTGCTACAGGCTGTTTCAATTTGTATGGGGAATACCTTTCATGGTGTAGGTGAGCACAAAAGGGTTTTGGAAAATTCCCCTTGTACGGGGTGCTACAGGGTGTTCCAGTTTGTATGGGGATTTGAATAGGGCTAAAGGCAGAGACACCATTTTTGGAGAATAGATACCTTTTATGGTGTAGGTGAGCACTAAGAAAGGGTTTTAGAAAATTCCCATCATACAGGGTGCTACAAGGTTTGTAAAGGAATTTCCATTTAGGTTGAAGGTAGAGACACCATTTTTGGAGGGTAGATAGCTTTCATTCACAGTGCATGTTAATTGATAGTAAAAACCAAGCGAACAAAAACTCTGACCCACTATGTTAGAAGATAAGATAAGTGAACATCGACCAAAAAAATAAGATCTACTGATAAATAAATACCTTGTTACATATATTGGTAATCCGTGGCTTTCATAATAAACGCACAACTAACTTAATCACGCGAACGAAGTCGCGGGCAAAAGCTATTATATCTATAAAGTTACGCGGTATTACCCGCGGTAATGCGTTCTGTTCCGAACTTTTTTTTACGTGCGCGTTTTCCCACTGGTTATTGCAATTTGGGTTCTATGATTATTCTATAGATTGTATTTTTTATCAAACACCTGGTATGTACATTGTACACTAGTTTGGAGAAATATAGGACACTTGCTTTACTTTCATATAAATATGCTCCTGGAAATCTCTATTGTAGAGCCGGCATTTCTCTACACTATCACTTTTATTTAAATGCAATACGACTCGCCTTTCGAATAAAAACAAACACTTCCGAATTTCCAAGAAAAATATTAAAAGTTTGTTCACGTTCCACACATTATTCTATGAAACTATATCTTTTTATTTTTTGGAAATTTTGGAGAAAAAGAAACATTGGGTGTAGTCTCTATTTCCATTGCGGTCGGCTGCAAAAGAACGATATGCACTTTTAAGAAAATTTTCAAAATCCTCTTGCAATATGGTGCCCGCGCAGTTTTAAAAAGTCCATATCTTCGAAACTATCTGTCTCAGAAACAAAATTTAAAACGTTAATAATAGGAAATTTAATTCTCTACAACATTGTGACGAATGTTTTTTTTTTGGCTAAAATGCACCTAAACAGAGATGAACTGAACTCATAGGAGGCGTGGAAACGTGCATCTGATGCACATGATTGATTACAATTTTTCCAAATTTTTGAATCGTTATATTGCAGAAACGGTGGCTCTTAGGGAAAAAAAGTATTAATACATTTTTTGTAGATAATTACATGGTCTACAATTTTTGTCTGAGCTACTTTTATGAAAAACTTATCGTTTTGCTGAAAATCGCGAAATACCTATTTTTTTTACCTTTGGCCTCGAGTATTTTTTTCCAGGTACCGGATCAATGAGGACTTTTTAAATTTCATTTATAATTATGTTTTGAACAATTTCACCAAATTTTAGCTTCTTGCGAATTAATGTACCTTCAGCTCCTAGTTTTTTGGTCTAATTTAACCGGACTAGAAAGTTTGTTCACTTGTTGTTTGTTGCTTTTTTTTCACAATAGGTAAGTGTTCAAAATTCGTATGCATGGGACAACGAGTTAGTGTACCGTTGTAAAAACCCCATACGCATTTTACCGTACAGAATACGAAAATATTCAACAACTAAAAATAAAGTTGACAGAAATGCAAAATCATATAAAATCGCAACACGAAGCTTTTGTAAATTTTAGAAGAGTTTTTGGCGTCGGTGCCAAATTTGCATATCAGATGGTGAAAAGCATTTTGAACACTGATTGTGAAAAAAAAAATAAGGCAAACAAATTGATTTTTATTTTGTATCTATCGCAATTCTAGTTTTATTTTGTCTCTCTCATTAGATAAAATTACTGTTTTTTTATTAACTGATCTCAACTTAAACTTAAATGCATAATAATTTAATCATAAGAAATAACAAAAACATGCGAGAATATTAACAAATTATAAAATATGTAATCTACAAGATTTCCGATTCTCAACTTTCAGAGACTGATTTCAGTAAAAAATGCCCCATCAAGTAGGTTCATATTTATTGGTTTATCAAGTTCATATTTTTTGTATTATTCTGAAAGCATAGGTTGTCGAGCAGTTTCTAAAGTTAATCAGGAGCTATGGAAAACCTTTAATTCATTTTATTTTTGAAGTTGAAAATTTCATTACCTATGTTCTGTTTGCTCCCATTTTTTATACTGTCGATAAAAATTTTTGTAGGTACTATCTTGTATCAAAGTATGGACTGAGATTATTTTACACATAAAACAACAATCAATAGGTATTGTATTTAAAAAAATACCAAGAAAAGTCTATCCAAAGAAAAGATATTTTTAAAGCCGTTCCATCGCTAAATCTCTAAACATATTTAAAAACTTATAGCTTCAAAACTACGGAAAATCGCCAAAAATACATCGATAGGTATGGTACTCGGCTGTCACCTCGCACCGGCTTGACACCTTAAAAGAAACACTCTGTTGTATATTTGGTCTAATAATTCTAATATATATGTCTGTTTTTATTATATTGTTTAATCGAGGTTAAACTACCTAGGTAAGTTTAGTCTTTACTGTGTTGTCACTCGGTCTGCATGTTTACCTTCGCTTTCATATAAATGAGTTAACAGTTCATTCAATTAATTGGATACAACTTTGGGACAAGCTTTACGAAGATAGGTGACGTACAGTTACTAAATTGGTAGATAGATAGCATATTTGAAAGCAATGACTATAGTATTAATAAAATCGGCTTTTGTTGAGTAAATGCGAGATTCGGGTAAATCGGAGTATACGAGCGATTCAGACTTCAGTTTGATCCGAGAAGATCTTTAGTTCTAAAAGTTTATAGGTATAAGCATACAATGAAAAGTTTAAGAAATTAGGCTCGTAACGTTGTTGCGTTATGACTTTTTATCTCGAATTTAGAGAAAAGACAACATTGGCTTACCTATGTTTTTGCAATATCATTATGAAACCAAAAAAGTGTAATTGGTAATGCTTAACGTATTACTGCCGCAGTTATTCGTCATTCATAACTATTGTAAATTGAAATGATCTATGAAATCCCATTAGCTTTGCTTAAATACGCGCCGTAACCTTAATTTCGGAAAAATTGAGCCGATTATAACTAAACAGCCACTAAAGCTGGGAAACTAGGTCGAGGAATGTCACGTGTGTTCGTATTTAAGTTGTAAGTGGGTGGCTGCCTACTTCAATATAATTTAACGTGTGACTGATTATGTAATTGATTGTCTGTGTGATGGGTAATTATCAGTAAGTAGTTAAGTATATGTTCTTTATTTAGCATGAACAATATATGAATATTTTTTAACCTGAAGAATACCTACTGTTAGTTGCGATTTCCTATTTAGGGTATGTAGGGTACAACATGTTCTGACTAGCACAACAAGTCGCAACCAACTTGGTAACACATAAAGGATCAATCCTTTATGTGTTACCAAGTTGAGGATTCCGGGAGTAGTGCGCTTCCACCTTCAGCCTTATCACCACTTAACATCAGGTGTGATGAAGGCTAAGTGCTATCCCGTTGTGGATAAAAAAAACCGGTCAAGAGCCAGTCAGACTCGCGCACCGAGGGTTCCGTACCGTTATATATATACTAGCTTTTGCCCGCGACTTCATTCGCATGATTAAGATAGTTGTGCGTTTATGTTGAAAGTCACGAATTACCAATATAAGTATCAAGTCTAATCAGTAGACCTTATTTTTTTGTTCCATGCTCACTTATCTTCTGAAATAGTGGGCCAGAGTCTTTGTTCGCTTAGTTTTTACTATTAATTAACATGCACTATGAATCTCCAAAAATGGTGAATCTACCTTCAGCCCTATACAAATTCCCATACAAACTGAAACACCCTGTAGCACCCTGTATAAAGGGAATTTTCCAAAACGCTTTCTTAGTGCTCACTTACACCATGGAAGGTATCTACCCTACAAAAATGGTGTCTCTGCCTTCATCATCATCATCATCATCATGTCAGCCGAACGACGCCCACTGCTGGGCATAGGCCTCCCCCAAGGATCTCCACAACGATCGGTCCTGCGCTGCCCGCATCCAGCGGCTTCCCGCGATCTTGACCAGATCGTCGGTCCACCTTGTAGGGGGCCTGCCCACGGAACGTCGTCCGGTACGCGGTCGCCATTCGAGAACCTTTCCGCCCCAACGGCCATCGGTTCTTCGCGCTATGTGTCCCGCCCACTGCCACTTCAATGATGCAATCCTTCGAGCTATGTCGGTTGTTTTAGTTCTCCTGCGGATCTCATCATTTCTGATTCGATCGAGCAGGGAAATACCAAGCATCGCTCTCTCCATTGCTCGCTGGGTGACTTTGAGCCTTCTTATGAGACCCATAGTAAAAGACCACGTCTCACTTCCATAGGTCATTACTGGCAACACACACTGGTCAAAGAATTTCGTCTTGAGACATTGAGGTATTTCGGACGCGAATAATGTCGGAGCTTCCCAAACGCTGCCCATCCGAGCTGGATTCGACGAGAGATCTCTTTCTCAAAGTTGGACTTACCTAACTGGACCGTCTGTCCTAGGTAAACATAGTGGTCAACAACTTCAAGTGTAATGTTCCCAACATTAACTGGAGCGGGTGTAACATGGGCATTGAACATGATTTTCGTCTTGTCCATGTTCATCTTAAGACCCACTCTTTGCGAAGCATTACCGAGATCTTCGAGCATTGTGTTCAGGTCTTCCAAGGTCTCATCCATAAGAACTACATCATCGGCAAACCGTAGGTGTATTAGGTACTCGCCATTGATGTTGATGCCGTATCCTTTCCAGTCCAGCAGCTTAAAAATATCCTCCAACGCAGCTGTGAACAGTTTGGGAGAGATGACATCTCCCTATCTCACACCTCGCTGTAGTTGGATAGGATTAGAGCTCTGGTTCTGTAATCGGACCGACATGGTGGCGTTTTGGTATAAGTACCTCAGTACCTCGATGGACCTGTAGTCTATTTGGCACCTCTGGAGAGACTGCAGCACCGCCCAAGTCTCAATCGAATCAAAGGCTTTCTCATAGTCCACGAACGCCAAGCAAAGTGGCAAGTTATACTCTTCGGTCTTCTGTATAACTTGCCGCAGCGTATGAATGTGGTCTATGGTACTGTAGCCTTTCCGGAACCCGGCTTGTTCGGGAGGTTGGAAGTCGTCGAACCTGCGAACGAGACGATTCGTAATGACTCTCGAAAACAACTTATAGATATGGCTCAGAAGCGAGATGGGTCTATAGTTCTTCAAGAGAGTTTTATCACCCTTCTTGAAAAACAGCATCACATCGCTTCTGCCCCATGCCTTTGGCGTTTTGCCCTCAAGGATGACTGAATTGAAGAGCTTCTGGAGGACTTTAAGTATCGGCTTACCGCCCGCTCTCAGAAGCTCTGTTGTGATTCCGTCATCGCCCGCCGCCTTGTTGTTTTTAAGCTGCTTGAGAGCCATTCTAATCTCGTACATGCTGACGTCCGGGATATCTTCGGTATGGTGTCGGGTAAGCTTGGCTCTAGGGTCTGTAGCCTTGCTTTCAACAGGTGTTTGTGTGGAATATAGCTGTCCATAAAAACTCTCAATCTCCCTCAGGATTTCAGGTGTTGACGAAATGATGCTACCTTCCTCAGTTTTCAGCCTCGTCAATTGACTTTGCCCGATAGACAGATCTCTCGCGAACACTTTGGAGCCTTTGTTCCGCTCAATGGCTTCTTTAATACGCTCGGTATTAAATTGGCGAAGGTCGCGCGTCAAAGACTTAGATATCTGTCTATTAAGCTGTCGATAACGATGGGCATCCGCTGAGTTCTGCAGCTTCATTTCGTGTCTCTGTTCCATGAGTAGGAGAGTCTGACTGGAGAGTTTATTCAATTTGGGACGGCGGGTTTTATAGTACTTAGACCCTACCGTGCAGACAGTATCCACCACCATGTTGTATAGATCGTCCACGTCTATGCTGTTCTCAAGGGCTTAGAAGCGGTTTTGAAGCTCGAGCTGAAAGCACTCGGGGTTTTGAATTCGAGCTGGTGTTGGTCGGAGCGTGGATTTTATCAGTCGCGATCTTTCGAGCTTGAGATCGATATTCAATGTGCCTCTCACCATACGGTGATCACTTCCTGTCTTAACAGCGTTGATCACACTGACATCATTGAATATGTGCTTCTTCGTCGACATGATAAAATCGATCTCGTTTTTGACTTTACCGTCCGGACTGATCCAGGTCCATTTGCGGCTTACGGGCTTCCTAAAGAAGGAGTTCATCATATAGAGGTTCTCCCTCTCCATGAAGTCTGCCAGCATCTGGCCTCTATCGTTCCGTTGCCCAAATCCAAATTGCCCCACTCTCAGCTCATCACCGCAGCGTTGCCCCAACTTTGCATTGAAATCCCCCATCACAACCGTGTTGTGGGTTTTATAGCTATGCATGGCTTTAGAGATCTCCTCATACATAGCCTCCACTTCGACATCATCGTGTTTCGAGGTCGGAGCGAAGACCTGGATAACATTCAGCGAATATCGTTTCGATAATCTGAGTATCAGGTACGCTACCCTGCTCGAGACACTTCCGATGGTGATCACGTTATTGACAAGGGATTTATGGACGATGAACCCGACACCACCAATGGACTGTTGGTCGCCCTCCCGGTGGTAAAGTAAGTTACCGGATTGCAGGGTTATCGAGTCCTCCCCCTCTCTTCGGACTTCAGATAACCCAATGATATCCCAATGTAACTTACTTATTGCCTCTTCCAACTCTACGAGCTTTTCGTCGAGCGTCAATGTGCGCGTGTTGTAGGTTGCCAGGTCGAGTCGTCGGTGTTGGTAGCCGGAGCCTACCCGGGGATTCTTAGCACCCCCTGCCCCGCCGTTACCATAGCCGCTACCGTAGCTAGGAATAGCGGGGCCGCCGGGGACTGGGGGCCGATTTTTTGGTTGTGTATCCATTTTTTCGTCAATAGGGTATTTTACTGTTGTTGAAATGAAGATATTTAATGATAACGTTAAAAAATATTGCAATTAAGAATACCAAATGTGAAAAAATAATTTGAATCTGTTTTATAATAAAAGTATTATAGTCTGTTTGATTTTGACTGTAGCTGTCTCTTTCTAAAACGAAATCTTCTATGGCGTGACTATGACGCTACTAACTCACTGATGTCACTAAGATAGCGTCCTGTCCTTGTCTAATTATAAAGTTTGAAGTTTTATATCTTTGAAAATATTCAAGATAATTCAAAATGAAAACTTGTTTTGTGTAGCTAATATTTCGAAAAACATTTTGAAGAAATAAAAAAAAATCAGTAAAATACCGTATTCTCTTTTGTGGGCAGCGTTTGGGAAGCTCCGACATATATTCGCGTCCGAAATACCTCAATGTCTCAAGACGAAAGTCTTTGACCAGTGTGTGTTGCCAGTAATGACCTATGGAAGTGAGACGTGGTCTTTTACTATGGGTCTCATAAGAAGGCTCAAAGTCACCCAGCGAGCAATGGAGAGAGCGATGCTTGGTATTTCCCTGCTCGATCGAATCAGAAATAATGAGAACTAAAACAACCGACATAGCTCGAAGGATTGCATCATTGAAGTGGCAGTGGGCGGGACACATAGCGCGGAGAACCGATGGCCGTTGGGGTGGAAAGGTTCTCGAATGGCGACCGCGTACCGGACGACGTTCCGTGGGCAGGCCCCCTACAAGGTGGACCGACGATCTGGTCAAGATCGCGGGAAGCCGCTGGATGCGGGCAGCGCAGGACCGATCGTTGTGGAGATCCTTGGGGGAGGCCTATGCCCAGCAGTGGGCGTCGTTCGGCTGACATGATTGATGATCCATTTTTTCGGGGGGGGTTTGCCATAATCGCCACGCTTGGCAGGCGGGTTGGCGATCGCAGTATGGCCTGTTGTAACCTGGAGACGCTGCTGCCCATCTCCTGATGGCAGTTTTCCCTTTGTCGCCTCTTACGACACCCACGGGAAGAGAGGGGGTAGTGCTATTCTATTTATGTGCCGGCACTACACGGCACAAAAAAACGGCCTTCAGCCGTATTCAAATCCCCAAACAATCTGGAACATCCTGTAACACCCTGTATAACGGGAATTTTCCAAAACCATTTCTTTGTGCTCACCTACACCATGAAAGGTATTCCCCATACAAACTGAA
Source organism: Crambus lathoniellus (assembly GCA_949710035.1). Taxonomy (NCBI): domain Eukaryota; kingdom Metazoa; phylum Arthropoda; class Insecta; order Lepidoptera; family Crambidae; genus Crambus; species Crambus lathoniellus. Next base: position 17,361,065 of record OX453302.1, on the reverse strand, counting down.
ACACTCTGTAGCACCCTGTATAACGGGGATTTTTCAAAACCCATTCTTAGTACTCACATAAAAGGAATCTACCCTCCAAAAAAGGTGTATCTATCTTCAGCCCTCTACAAATTCCCAAACAAACTGGAACACCCTATAGCACCCTGTATAACGGGAATTTTCCAAAACCCTTTCTTAGTGCTCACCTACTCCATAAAAGGTATCTACCCACCAAATATGGTGTCTCTATCTTCAACCCTATACAAATTCTCATATAAACTTGAACAACCTGTAGTACCCTGTATAACGGGAATTTTCTAAAATCCTTCACATTGTTGATGATTGATGTAGGTACTGAAAAAGTTTACTATTTGTAAACATCGTTTTATTTGTCCTGTAATCTTAACATAAACTTCTATCACATACAATAATTTCGATTTTCTCTTTGCAAACTTCGGAATTAAGGGGTTTTGGGGGTTGGCGGTATTTTTTTTACATTTTTCATTAAAAATCGAAAACTATGCGGTTTAAAAAGAAAAGAAAAAATGTTTGAAAATGTGCAAGCAGCGCTCTTTCATATGATAACCCACATGCCCTTGTAGCCCCACTTAGAATTTTTAAGACTCCCTTTCAGTCCCGGTTGCAAAAAATATATATACGTATATTAAAATTTTTTGGAACCCTAAACCAATTCGAAAGACTTTCCCGTTTGCTTGCACCAGAAGTGAGGATTACAGCTTGACGTTCAAGCCATAATCCTCACTAACCTATAGCTATAACGCCGAAACTATAATGCGACTATTTTTTTAACATGTACTTATGTCTATTTATGACTAAGTATTTCATGACTATTTTTTAGCGTTGTCGAAACTCGTTTTCATTGAGATTTCAAATATGAGGATTACAGCTTTAAGCACACTTTCTTTCGAGTGTGAGGGGAAATATTGATGAAATGAACGCTCTCTAACAAAGTATTAGATAAAACTCGACGCTTCTCCCAGCGACTTCGTAGCTCAGTGGTTATAGAGCATTCGCCGGTGAAAGGTCGTGGGTTCGAGTCCCACCTATCGGAGGTTCGAGTTCGAGTCCCACCCAACTAGGGTTCGAACTAGGGTCGAATTTTTCTAATCTTCATTTTCAATAAATATATGCTTGTCAATCAATAGCTGAATAATCTATATGGTATTTATGAAATGATATTGCTCTTAAATTGTAACTAGGCTATATAATTTAACTAAAAACCTATGTACATAGACGCAAAAAACTTTTAAATATGTTATAATTACTATTTTAAATCTATCAATTTATTTATTCATACCAATAATTGTTAAAAAAATACTGACGTACGAATGCTAAGAAGAGAATTCTGAGATCTATCTAATGAATACCCCATCTGTAACTGTAACAAAATCGATGTTGACGATGATGGGATTACTAGGGATTTATTCTAACTCTGTTAGATTGAATTTGATACAAACCAAGCAAAAAAAACCGGTCAAGAGCGAGTCGGACTCGCGCACCGAGGGTTCCGTACCATCATAAATTTGAATAAATATAAAGTGAAAATGTTTTCATAGGTGAGGCTAGATTCGTCAGAGCATTTGCGGTGTAGAATATTGCAGATTTAGGTCAACGCCAGCTTTTGACCGATGATGGAATTAATATAATTGTTGTTGATGATTTCTGTAAAAGTTTACTATTTAGAGACATCGTTTTATTTTTCCGGTAATCTTGACATAAACTTCTATCACATAACATAATTTCAGATTGTTCTCTATGCAAACTTCGGAGATAAGGTATTTTTTTTACATTTTTCATCATAAGTCGAAAACTATGCGGCTTAAGAAAAAATGATTAAGAATGTGCAGGGAACTCTTTCATTATGATACCCTTCGATCATATAAATAAACCCTAGATACACAATTCCATACTAAATGCGCTTGAAAAAGTGATTCCAACAGCGCTGTCATTAGTAGTTATACTTAAGATATTTCGATTCCGAATACTGCCGTTGCCACATTTGATATTCGACCCTAAGCAACAGTAATTGGATTTAAATTCGGTCGGCATGGTAGTACTTACGATATCTTATTACATGGAATGCTCAGATGATCGGCCGACGCTTGAACAGCGAATCGTATTTCGTCATGTTTGCATCTCTGTCTTACTAACGCAAATAGAAGAAACGGTTGCGCGGCAAGGAATATTGCAATATTTTAGTATAAATAATGAAATTATGATAGTTTCAGTACATGTTTGACTTTAAATTAATTGTGCAATTATACTTACGTTCAATACTGACTGAAAATATTATATTACTACTCTTTTTTTCCTTTTTTCGAATTGTTTTTGCGCATCTTCTCAGCACATTTAGGCATCGTTTCGCCGGGCGGTCAAATGACTACTGAGGCGATCTAATGCCCAATTTCGAATTGGGCATTCGTTGGCGGCTTCACTTTCTGTGCGTTTACGCTGTATCTAGGGTTTATATGATCGAAGATGATACACCATAATAATATGTTCTAGTAGCCCTACTTCGAATTTTTAAGACCCCTTTTCAGTTTCGGTTACAAAAAAAATATAAATATTTTAATTTCTCTCTTATTTGCAAAATAGTTGGGCAAACGTCCTATAAAACTATTCCAAATTTCAAGTTGATAGCATTAGTAGTTCGCGAGATGTCCAGTTGTGGCGTGGCAGACAGACTGCATGAGTCTCACCATAAGGGTTTCTTTTTACCATTTTGGTACGGAAACCCTATAAACGACAATTGACAATCTGCCAATTTTCTAGATGCAACCAAATGGCCTGATGACGTCAAAGTGACCTTAAGATTCCCCGCTGTCATGAGGACCCCCATGGTAGAGCATCCACTACGGGCGAGTTGGCGAACCAATCTACTGTTTCCCATGTTTCCAAGGCCCGGCCCTCGAGATCCCGACGACATGTACGGTGGGAAAACTCCGGGTAAGTGGATATCTATAATCTCCCAATATTCCAGATGCAACCAATGCAATGGCGCGATGACGTCAAAGTGACCCTAAGATTCCCCGCTATCATGAGGAACCCCATGGTAGAGCATCGACTACGGGCGAGCCTTCGAACCAATCTACTGTTTCCCATGTTTCCAAGGCCCAGCCCCCCGAGACACCGGGGACATGTATGATGGGAAAAGGCCAGGTAAGTGGATATCTATTTAATCAATATAATTAAACAGTTGACAAGCTTATACGTCATAAATAACCGTTATTGATCCTTAGGCTTTAATATACGATGCTTAGGTAGACGTTTAGTTGAAATGCGATTAAAGGCTAATTCTTAAATCCGACATAGTTGAACCGAACTAGTATAGAATGATTTTGATATTTAAGCAACCACACTTATAAGAGACGTACAATTATGTTATTACTAGCCTTCCGCACGTGTACTACACGACGTTATCCCGAGGGAATGTGATATTTTTCTGATATAAAAAGTAGCCTATGTCACTTTCCAGCTCCTCAATGACTCCCATACAATATAAATCACGTCGATCCGTTGCTCCGTTTTGACGTGAAAGTCGGACAAACAAACAAAGAAATAAACAAACACACACTGAAAAAACGTAAGGGTTAAAAATAAATAAAATACTGTTGAAATTAGTTTTTACCCAGCATGTTTGTTAATATAACGGGTGTCCCAAAAGTAGGTACTTATAGGATGATTTGTCTCAATAAAACGCGAATGGATTGGAATTTCTTCGTAGTTTTATTTTATTTTAAAGAAGAGACTTGTACAGTTTTATCTGAATAGAATATCTGCTAAATGGCCGCCACGGGCATTTTTGCTGTGTGCAAGTTTTTCATGATACTTTCACACATTTCGCTACTTATTTCACCAATAACTCGGCGAATATTTTGTCTATATTGTCTATGTTTTGTGGATCGTTGGCGTAGACTTTATCTTTCACGTAGCCCCAAAGAAAGAAATCCAGTGGCATCAGATGGCAAGATCTTGGTGGCCATTTGACATCACCTCTTCTTGAAATTACGAGATTTTTCGACCTTTCAACGAGTGTTTGTAATTGGTCGTGAATTTTCGTTAAATATTTGTATAACTTCTATGCGCTGTTTTATTGTGAAACGCTCCACGATTACCTAATTTTACATGTGTCAAGATGACGTATGTCAAATTTCAACCCGCCATCTTGAATATTTCGGAAATAGCGCGAAATTCAAATCCTATACCTACTTTTGAGACACCCTTTAGAACCTGCAAAGTTAGTTGCTAAAAACTTTTTTGAGATTTTTTTGAGTCTTTAAATTTTAATTTTTATTTAAAATTTTATTTTTATTACACATAAATTAATTAATTTATGTGTAATAAAAATAATTTCAGGACCAAACAAATCGGAGCAACTTAATTTCTGGCGGTCTTTTTTTTGCCGCCATTTTGTTTTTTTTATTGCCACCTAAATTTGCCCAGGGTGTACATTATTTTAGTCAAAGCACCACGTCTGTATCTTTTTCCGTTTCGGCAGGCAGTTGACCATCTCCATAAATGGCCAGATGGATTTTTATCAAACGTGGCTAAGAACCATCACGATTAAATATAGCTTTCAATTTAAAAAAAACCGTAATGAAATCGCCTGATCCGTTTAGGCACTACGAATATACGTACAGACAGACAGACAGACAGACATAGGCCTCAAACTTATAACACCCCCCTTTGCGCTACGTTGGGTTGACAGACATAGGCCTCAAACTTATAACACCCCTCTTTGCGCTGCGTCTGGGGTTAAAAACAAATACAACATTGCCGTTTTGACGTGAAAGACGGACAGACAAAGAAATAAACATACACCTTTCACATTTACAATATTAGTATGGATTTGTATTGTATTATCAATGTAATTATAATCTATATATATAAAATCGAGGGGACATAACTCACTCATCACAAAATCTCGAAAACTACTGGACCAACGAAGATGTAATTTGGCAGGAAGGTAGATTATGCCTAGGAGACGTCCGCTAAGAACGGATTTTAGGAATCTCCCCCCCTAAAGGGGTAAAATGGGGGGGTTAAGGTTATATGGAAATTCCTCATTTACGGATTTAGAAGCATGAAAATTGGTACGTTGGATATTGGTTACGACCGAAAGTGATCTGAGTAAGCAGAGTAAAAAAAACTCCCCCTTAATAGGGTAAAATGGGGAGATAAAGTTTATATGGAACTTCTTCATTTCTGAACTTAGAAGTATGAAAATTGGTATGTTGAATACTGATCACGATTGAAAATTATCTGCGTAAGCGAAGTTAAAAAACTCCCCGATAATGGGGTAAAACGGGCGGATTAAGCTTATACGGAACTTCCTCATTTCTAAACTTAGAAGTATGAAAATTGGTATGTTGGATACTGGTCACGGTTGAAAATGATCTGCCTATGCGAAGTTATAAAAAAACCCTTAATAGGGTAGAAAGGGGGGATTAAGGCTTATACGAAAACTTCCTCATTTCTGGACTTAGGAGAATGGAAATTATGATGGAGGATACTAGGTCATGATTAAAAATGATCTGCGTAGGCAAAATAAAAAAACCCCTAATAAGGTAGAAAGGGGGGGCTAATGTTTATATAGGGTGGGTTTGATAGATACGGAGTTTGGATGTTTATGGCTAAATCACAACTAAACGGCTACATCGAACGGGATAATTGAACTCCGGCCAGGAAAATTTCATACGTTTTTTTTAACTCGGGAAAAGTACAGTTCCAGGATACAGTTTTTTTTTGTTTACTTTATATAATGAAGCATGGGTCCTATAACAGCTCATTTTCGTGCATAGCAAAAAATTGTTTATGCATTTGGAATAAAACTCAAGAAAATCAGTATTACACATTTTTTAGCAAAGTATTGACTTGATTTTTTGCATTTTGGTTGTTCAAGAGTAGGAGAATGTCCGAATATTATTCATACGAAAGTAGCTCCTGTTTGTCTAGGTATCGTTACCTTCTTATGCCTAAACCACGGGTAGCGTGCTCGGCCTACGATCGATGAGGTTATGTGACTTTTGCAATGGTCTATCATGGGGTTGCTGTTAAAAAATATATCGTGCTTTGGAAGACACGATAAGTCGATGTTTCTGGCTGCATTTGGATTGGTTAGTACACTTCAATGGGCCCGTGTGGAAGGTCATGGCCCATTCTCCTTAACCATCTATATGAAGGCATGTGCCTCAGCAGCGAGGACATTAAAATAGATTGATGATGGTACTGATGAGACCTTAGAGAATGCCAATCTACCTACTTTTTGACACAAAATTTTGCGATGTAGTACTCGTGGACGTAGTCGCGGCCGGCCATTCATATTCCTATTTCTACTATCCCCACTATTATAATAAATGCGAAATTGTATATGCTCACGTCAAAACGGGTGAACCGATTTTGATGAAATTTGGAATGGAGATATTTTGAGACCCTATTAGGAAGGACATAGGCGAATTGTTACCGCGGAAATAAGGCTCATTTCCATGGTAAAATAAGTTTTAGCTTAGGCAAAGCTGTGGAATGGAATTGGTATTTAAGGTGATAGTTTGAATTCATGGGAAGGATTATATTTAGAATAGAGACAGTTAAAAACCCTGGAAAGGACATATTTTACTTTTTACCGCGGGAAATCTCATTGCTATGGAAAAATCACTTTAAGCGCGGGCTAATTTGGGGGCAGAAATTGGTATTTAAATAAGTAAATAATTTGAGACCCTGGCAGAGATTATAATAGGCTACTGTTACTTTTTACCACAGGATAGTATCATATTCCCACGGGAAAATCAATAAGTAGGTATTATTTGTTTGTCCATCTTTCACGTCTAAACAAATCAATGTGATCAATGTGATTTTTGGTACGGGGGTAGATTAGGAGCTGGAGAGTGACATAGTTTATCCCGGAAAATATCACATTCCATCTGGATAATGTCGTGTAGTACACGCGGGCGAAGCCGCGGGCGGAAAGCTAGTAATTTATAATTTCAACTCCAAATATTTTAAAATCTGCGGAGTTTACCCAGTTTACCCAGAGGTATAAATTGGTCTGGCACAAAACTGTAACGAAAAAGCTTAAAATAATGGTAACGCCAAGAATCTCGCACAAACACCATTTTTTTGGGTTTCTGCTAACATCCTGAAAATGATAAAATTCTCTACAACTTTGATAATTTACACTTTTTACCTATTACCAATCGTTTTCTAGCTATGACCTCCGCAAAACGGTCGATTTTCAAACATGTGATTTTTACTTCCCATTTTTTGTCGTGAATGTTTTGTCGTAATTTGCTCAAATTGTATAACAGTTTCTCTGAAGAAAAATCCCCCAAAAAAGCTTGTGCACCCACTTTCAGGAAAGACTGAGCTCAGTGGCACCTATAAAGGATCGGCGCAATCCGATGGGATCCCGACACGCAATTACGGTCAAGCATCGGCGAGATCCGATCGGATCCCAGAGGTTTCATGCGATATTTTACTTTATAACATTTTAAACAGGTTTTATTTTTTTTGCAATGTCCTGCAACTTACGACCTAATGAAATTTATCTTTTTAATGACGTATAAACCATAGAGAATGAATTAATAGTGAACGAAACATGAGCCGTCCAAAATTAGTCAGAATTTTTTGGGGTCGTTTTTTTCCGTTTTGTTCCGCTTGTGTTGTGTTTTACACTATAATAAAGAACAGTATGTATTTTATCTAAATAATGTGCGCGACGTCACCAGATTTGCGTATTTTTATGCGACTTATGCGCGACGCAACTAGAGTTGCGTGATTTATTTACTCATCCCAGACTTGATTTTTGTTTATTACTGATTCTGTAACAAAAATTTGGTGAGGTTTTGTTCACAAATGAGGGAATGCTAGGGTTTTTTCTAAAAGCATTCAGAACGACGCGCGCGCTCCCCGCGGCAGCGATGCTTGACTCTCACCTTGTTTCTATAGTTTCAAATAGTTTGATAATATACCTGCTTCGATCAACAATAACACCTATATGTGGCACACATATTATTAAATTGCGTGTGTCAAAATTATTCTTTTTGAAAATCTACCGTTTTTCGTAGCTCATAGCTAGCTTACTTTCTTAAATCTATGTGGCGAAGCCTAATAGTTAGTAAAGCCGAAAACGTTGGTCACTCAGTTAAAACGTTTGTCGTCATTAGTGTCACGTTGACTTGATAACTTCAATAACAGCCGATAAGCTGGCATCGCGCAGGAGGTATTCCAGTTACGGCACCAATTTGAACCGCACCATTCGAACCGCACCAAAAGAATTCCCGTTACGGCTCCAATAGTTTGAGGCGTAGTAGAGCTGTTACCTAACTAAAGAACATCGATAACACAATTTAGTTCTTTATTATTTTTGAAGACAGTATTTGAAGAAGGTATTTCTAGTAATACATTAAAAGTACAAGGACAATGTAGCTTTGTGAATAATCGTTTGGATTCTAAAGTATCAGGATAACACCCTATGTCACTTAAATCCATTGCAAAGATCCATTGATGGATCTTTTGGCACTCTTATGGCCACTTTAATCCTTGATGCAGGATTTTTTGCAAACAATGTTAGTGCTAAAAAATCCACTTTGCAAAAATTCTGAATCATGGATTAAAGTGGACATAAGAGTGCCACTCACAGTGAATTTTGAATTTTGAATTTTTGAAAAAAGATCCATCAATGGATATTTGCAATGGATTTAAGTGGACATACATAGCTATGCAGGAGGTAGCTATAGTTGCGACTGGTTAGAAAACAATCTTTACCTATATATACTACCGCCTCCATGCTATGTTATCCTGGTACTTCAGAATCCAAACAATAATTCGGACAGCTACATTGTATTTTATACAAGCATATTAATGTATTATTCTGTTGTTACTAGAATACCTACTTTTAATATTGTAAAGAACTGAACTGATTTATCGATGTTTTTAGTGAACACCCCTACTTTAAACCAATGGTGCCGTAACGGGAATGCTTTTGGTGCGGTTCAAATGATACGGTTAAAATTGGTGCCGTAACTGGAATACCTCTCGCGCAGGCGCAATTAGTCACTGTCAAGAAGCTTATATATAAAAGTTACGCTATGCAACCAAATTGGAGATTTCGAAAATGTTTTTTTAGCTTTTTATGTGTAAGTACTTATCTTATTGTATTGTGAATTTGTGATAGGTCATAGGTCAATAAATGTATTTTAATTCATTTTATTTCATTACAAGTGAATTTAGTTTTTTCATTTTTTTTAATGAACGTTATGACTTATGAGGCGTGCACTTTTGGATTATCCAATTTTTTTGTATACTTACATATTTTTTTTATAAAAATCATATCTTTATTTTTACCTATTTGTTAAACTTAGTTAACAAGTTCTCAATGAAAGATTACCGTGGACTAAACTTCGTGTGATTGAAAGAAAATTATTTATATAAGTAGGTATTACAAATTCAAAGAATGTTTATTTTCTTTTGGCTTATTAAGTACTTAAAAGTACAACGCTAGGGGCAATCGCTTGAACATTGACAACACATGAATGTAATGAAGTTATTTACTTATAAAAAGTAAAAGCTTTCATGTGGGCAACGGAAGGTGCCGGCCAGCATCGGCGGGTATACTAAGTGCCACGTCATCTAATTGCTTAACATAGCTTCTGAGAACCACATCGTTAATGGTAGGATTCGCGGTTGTTTCAGACGTAGTTTTCCATAAATTATATTGAGTTTTAATTATTTTTCCCAAAACTCCAATTACAATAGTGGTTTTATATCGACGCTAAAATTGTAAAAAATAAAGGCTACTGTACAATTAAATAGATATTAATACACAGTGATAATTAGCGATACTTACTGATAAATGCGCTAGAATAGTTATTTAGAATAAGTAGCTTTTATTTATTTGATAATTTTGACGAATTTTGTATAAAAATATACATTCAATATTTAAATATTTGTTTGAAAAGCATATTAATACTAAGATCTTTTGTCAATGCTTTAAATTTTAGGGTATTCCCCCGAAATGTTTCTGGCCGTGCAACATGCTGTATCGAAGGAGATAATAAAGCAGAAGTCTGGCAAACCCCTGAACACGAAGGTCTACCTTCAGCGGCTTCCGCAAATCGCTTTCAGAGACGACGAGCTGTTGATCGCCCTTGAGAGATTTATCTCGATGGTCATAATGCTCTGCTTTGCTTACACTTTCGTCAATACCGTCAGAGTTGTTACTGCTGAAAAAGAGTTGCAGTTAAAGGTAAAAGAAATCATTTTATAAAGGTACAATTCCGATGTTGGCAACCGACTGTTTTGTATGAATTTATACTATACTAGCTGATCTGGCGAACTTCGTACCGCCTTATGGACAGCACGCCACCTACCGGATCCAATAGACACACAAAAAATATCATTAAAATCGGTCCTGCCGTTTAGGAGGAGTTCAGTACATACACACGCACGCACAGAAGAAATATATATATATATATATATGTCGCAGGGATATGAGGATATCAGAGATTTCAAGAAATCCCTAGGGTAACCACAAAATCACGAAAGATGTGGAATATTCTTATTTACGACATTTTCTTCCTAAAAAAGTTCAATGATGATGATGTCGTTTCACGAAACTAAATCTAGTGAAATGAAGAATGTCTGAAGTAATAACAGTAAGCTCACGGCTGCAGGTGACAGGCGAGTTTGTATCGGAAGTCTAGAACACTTGATAGGTTACAAAGGAGATCAGTCAAGCTTCATACATGTTTGGACCAAAAAAGTAAAATGTTCGGCCAACAAAAATAAATTACACATTACTATTGTAAACACTGTAGCGATCATTATTTGTTATGACGTCAACAGCGTACGACTAGTGGCCAAGCAGTTATTCAAGTTAAAAATGACATTTATTCATCATTTTCAAACTTTAATACAGCTTGGCCACAGTGCGGCCAACGAAAATAAATTGCACATTACTATTGTAAACAGTGTAACGATCATTTTTTGTTATGACGTCAACAGTGTACGATTAGTGGCCAAGCAGTTATTCAAGTTTGAAAAGGTCAATTTTTTTCTTTTTTTTCAAACTTGTATACAGCTTGGCCAAAGTGCGGCCAACCAAAATAAATTGCACATTACTATTGTAAACAGTGTAAAGATCGTTTTTTGTTAAGACGTCAACAGTGTACGATTAGTGGCCAAGCAGTTATTCAAGTTTCAAAATGACATTTTTTCTTCATTTTCAAACTTGAATACAGCTTGGCCAAAGTGCGGCCAACAAAAATAAATTGCACATTACTATTGTAAATAGTGTAACGATCATTTTTTATTATGACATCTTTGTTGGCCGCACTTTGGCCAAGCTGTATTCAAGTTTGAAAATGAAGAGAAAAAAATGACCTTTTCAAACTTGAATAACTGCTTGGCCACTAATCGTACACTGTTCACATCATAACAAAAAGTGATTGTTACATTATTTACAATAGTAATGTGCAATTTATTTTTGTTGGCCGCACTTTGACCAAGCTGTATTCAATTTTGAAAATGAAGAAAAAATTTCATTTTCAAACTTGAATAACTGCTTGGCCGCTAATCGTACACTATTGACGTCATAACAAAAAATGATCGTTACACTGTTTACAATAGTGATGTGCAATTTATTTTCGTTGGCCGACACTTTTACTTTTTTGGTCCAATTTGATTGATCTCCTTTCGTGGTTATTTTTTTGTGAAACACAACTTATGGATTGTTTTCACAAAAAAAAACTACTCTATTTAAGGCAATCGCTTCGCTGCGCTTTGCGATCGCCTTGAATTTCATTTAGTTTTGTGAAACGACATATCACTGAACTTGTTTAGGAAGAAGACGTCGTAAATAAGGATAATCCACATCTTCCGTGATTTCGTGGTATCCCTAGGGATTTCGTGAAATCTCTGATATCCTCAAATCCCTGCGACTTATATAGAGATTAGCTACGCGGTCGCCGATCGCAATAGCCAACATCGGAATTATACCTTAATATTTCTGAGTAGAAGTAAAGCATAATGTTTTAAAATCCTTACTTATATTTTTTAGGAAACGATGACTATCATGGGTTTACCTTCGTGGCTTCACTGGTTGGCGTGGTTTATCAAACAGTTCTCATTCCTATTGATATCTATCATTCTAATGGTGATATTATTTAAGGTAAGCCGATAATTACTCTTTAACCTGGGATATACAGGTAGAGTAAACGGTAGAGTAGAATAATAAAAAATTATATCACCCGGTGGTAATTTATGAAAAAAAATTCATTGTGCGAACAGTCTGACAGCTAATTTTGAAAAGTGAGAGAGGCTTCTCCACCACCGCTATGGGTGATAATAGGTCACAAAAGTTTTTACCTTGCTACTATACCATACCATTTACTGTACCAGGCTTTTAGACTTTATATTTATTTTGCCAATAACTTCACATCACATAGTCAACCGTGTGACATTTACAGTTTATTTCGTCTTATCTGATTTTTTTTATTTAGATTCCCTTCAATTCGACTGCGGCAGGCGACAGGTACTCGGTACTCACGTTCACTCCGTGCTCAGTTCTTCTATTCTTTATGGTACTCTTTTTGATCGCATCACTGGCCTTCTGCTTTATGGTCAGCGTATTTTTTACTAGAGGTATGTACCTACTATTTTATCCGTTGTCCTAGGTGGGCGACGCGAGGCGATGCGTGCGGCCCATAAATGAACGGTGATAGATTAACACGACAACGTAGGATGCACACGCATAAACTACTTGATAATAGGTCTTTACATATGAAATTGCCGTTTTTTTCTTTTGTACATATAACTTAACAACTTTTATAATATTAGAAATATATAATTTCTTTAATATTGCGTTACATTAAGACCGTATCGAGCAACTTTTGATAATTTAATAACCACGATATTTGATTATTTACATAGAAAAAACTTATTCCGAAAGTTACGACTATTTTTGTTTCCAGAATTTCGTACTTTATTAGTTGTAACTTAGTGAAAAAAAAAAATTTTTCTCTTAACGAATGTGTCATTTAGTAGTTAAAATGTTCATAAATACGTGTGTAAAATTTTGTAAATTTACATAATATTAGTCGTTAAATAATAACAAAAACGTTAGTATGGAAAAAAAAATTATTACAGAAATCTCCATACAAAACGGCAATTTCATAGGTAAAGACCTATTATTTTCGCATCGTTTCGAGTTGGTTGTTCACCTATGACAATGGGTTAGTTAGATTCTTACTTAAAGTTCAAGGAAATTTTATTGATACTTATTGTTTTTGTAAGAATCATTTTGTTTGAAGTAACGTTTGACTTTTGCATACAGGAAATATCGATTCTTTATTAGTATTTACCGTGTTGTGTTATGTTGTTGTAAGTTATATATATATATTAGTCATAATTGAATCACTGCTCCTAATTACCAGTTATTTGATTATAATGAATCAATTCGTTGCTTAATTTGCTGCCTGGTGGAACAGGATGATTCAAACGCTTCCTCAAAGTCAATTTTATGCTCAATTTAACTTGTGCATCATTTCTTCCCTGCTATTGCTTTTATCGTTAACTAGCTGCTCCCCGCGGTTTAATGTTACCTGTTCCCGTGAGAATATCTGGATAAAGTAGCCTATGTCACTCAGAAAGAATGTAGTTATCTTATGGTGAAAGAATTTTTTAAATCTGTAGTTTTTGAGTTAAGTAATCCATTTACAAACATTCAAACAAACGAACAATAAATCTAATCTTTCCTCTTTATAATATTAATAAAGATAATGATGAGTATGGATTATTTCAATATGCAAAAATGCAATATTTTGATAGTCCACTATCGTCACTACAAAGTCTCATTTAAAACCAACCAATAATATTCGAAAGGGCTTACAATAAAATTATCCACTAGGCCGTTAGGCACTTATTCTCTTACTATGGCTTACATACGTTCGACTGAGCAGTAACTACCAGTAATTGTGCGTAATTATTGCATTCCCAATATCAATTTCAACCACTTGAACGTCGCAGCTACATATCGATATAAACTCGCGCAGCTTTGTTAATAAGTGTAACTAAAGCACAATGATACGTACGGAACTACAACTATTAATGTGGGCGTTAGATAATTAATATGTACCTACTACATTTTTACTATCTTTAAAAATATGTGCTCATACATCCTGTTGTGTTGTGTTTATTACAAAATTATAAAAAATGAGACCCCTTTCCACTTAAGTATTAATCGTTTTGGAAAATACTGTTAATAAGATCACACTGGTGATTTACACTGGCGATTAAATATTATCACATTTTTCTTAACTTACAACATTTCATCCGATTAGATTCTGGAAACCCACATATTTTGTATTAAATTTTACTCGTCTTGTAGTAAAATCTTCGACCCAAATAGTGTTTAACGAAAATAAAAATAAAGTGACAAAGCCATAAGTGTCAATAACAATAATAGTGATATTGACTAATTGCGCGTGGAACTGGAACCGGACAATGACGTTATATCCACCAATAAATATTATTACAACACTGACGGCGTTTATGGAATGAGTATAGCGCGTCTAACACCATTGCGCAATTAAACTAATACTCGATCATGGTATGAGTCTCCAAAAATTACCATCTCAATACATCTTACAGCACGGTAAATTGTTGGTCAGGGCTATAATTATCTGCATTGAGCCTGCATGCTCTTTATATTAAGAAAATACTGCCTAACTAAGGACAAAGAGCTGGGGAAGCAAAGGGTGCTCAGAAAAGGGACTTTTTGTCCGTCAACATAATCTTAAAGGTTGAAAGTTGTAAAGCTGTAAAGGCTAGATCTTCATCATCATCAACTTTTGCTCGCTAGATAATACGCTTTAAGCGCTAATATGCAGACGGCGGCCGGCGGGCGGGGCGGGGCGGGGCGGCTACCCTCGCCGCGAGTACAAAGAAGTTATGTAGATATGAGGTCTTTTACCCTCGCTCTTGTGCGTTGGTAGTAGTGTACCTATACGATTTCCTTTGTGCTATCGTTCGAGGCAAAATTGACAGGCCATGCCCGCCACGCCGGCCGTCTGCAAAGCGCCTTAAGGCTATGTTCACAGACAAAAAGTCCCTCGTCTGCGCAATCCTTTAATATGGCTGATAAAGGTGAATATCGTTTGCAGCGAATACCGCAGCGTCGTTTATGGGGCTCGCTTGGTTCGCCACCTACTCTGTGTACATGCTCACACAAGTGCTGTACGAGGACATCAGCCTGACGACTAAGCTGGTGCTCAGCCTCATATCCAACACGGCCATGGGATATGCTTTCCAGATGATCATTATGTGTGAAGGAACTTCTAAGGGTGAGCTTACAAGAGAAAATTTTATGTTCATAAGAGTCAAGTTTCCCACTCTAAAGTAGGTAATATTATAACGGCACATGCATTGATTTGAAAATATTTAATAGTTAATCGAATCGATTAGTCGTTAATCGACTTAATTGCTGGTTAATAAGACGTTTTATTAGGACAATCTATTACTTCTATACCATTAAAAATTATAAAAATCTTTTATTTGTTCGGTTGGCTCTTGAGTAGGTAATACAAGGTTCTTTAATTAGAAGTACCACAGTTAAATTATACATAATACACCCTCCAAATACCTAATGTAAAAGGTAAGTACATTTATCTTTTACCGAGCCCATCAAAATTGACGCTTAATAGCAATTTAGAATACTATAAGTACGATCTTCTGTCGTCTGTTTAAGGTCTACAATGGAATGATTTTTTTTCGCCGGTGTCGTACCATGATCTCTATCAGCCAGGTCATGTGGCTCTGATGTTGGCTCTCGATGCAATACTGTATATGCTAATAGCCATGTACGTAGAGAAGATAAGGCCTGGCTTGTACGGAGTACCTTTACCCTGGTATTTCCCCTTCACCAAGAGTTTTTGGCGACCCCTGAAAAGCAAAACAGTTGGTAAGTTGGTAGCCTATCTTTACACAAATTATACTGTTCTGTATTGTACATACAATACTAAACTTTACTTAAAACACATTTAAGTAAAGTTTAGTATTGTATGTGTTTAAGTAAAGTTTAGTATTGTATGTGTTTAAGTATAAGTTTAGATATCGACGTACATACAGACGAATCAGCAAATCTGGTCAATTAATGAAATCAATTTTATACCATTACTGGTGGGTAAGTACAGCGTTTATTCCACAACAGATGGTAACTGGTATTTTTATCTTAAACAAAAAGGATGTGCTTTATTGCGTTTGCACAAAAAACTCATTCTATCCAGTATCATGTTTGCCTTGATCTCATAGTTTAGATAGAGCTTTAGATGAAATCTTGCATTTATTATGTTGCCATTGAAGGTTCATAATTAACATAAAAAAACATTGTGTACTGCATTAAATGGTTTTTGATCTTGTACATTACGTCATGTTAACACTGTTTTACACTATGACAGATAATTATGTGTCACAATAATGTCGGTTTCAATGAATCGGAAAATGCTTACGATGAGTAATAAGTTATTTTTATTACAGCGATAACTAAAAAGGATGGCGCTGATCTGGAATACAACGACGCTTTGTTGAAGGTCGTGCACGACGAAGAGCCCAAGGGCGTGCCAATGGGCGTTAATATTCAGGTTAGTTTTGTCTGCTATTAGAGACACGAAAACTTTGTCTATTACCCACTTTGACTATAGAGGATTAGAGGCAGTTTCAAAAAGGTGATTTTATTATTTTGGTTTTAACAAGCTTTAAAAATGTTGTCAATATTAATCATAAACACATAATTGGATTATGAGTCTTGAATCAGGATGTCAGAGTTTTTAGCACGGCCCCGACACCTTTAATTTCATACCAAGAACATAATTTTCAGTCTAGAAATGGCTCCATATGCTGGCAACTAAATTGTCCCTTAGGAGAATTATAGATAAGATAAAAAATAAAATTTAACAGTTTTTTTAAGTTGCTCCAGACATACATTAGTTTTAATACTAAGATAGATGGTAGGTATAACCTATCTATGTTACAGAATCTCACAAAAGTGTACAAAGGACGTAAAAAGGCTGTTGATAATTTAAATCTTAGGATGTATGAAAATGAAATAACAGTATTATTAGGACATAATGGTGCTGGAAAGACCACTACAATATCTATGTTAACAGGTCAGTGCAATTTTATAAGATACTATATCTCCACGACCTTAAAACGGTACGATGATAAAAAAGGAAGTATATTTTGGGCGTACCTTCCAAGTCTGAAGGGTCTCAGACTTTGAATTAGCGCCAGAGTATCTTTCCTTCAGCGTAAACATACTTTCTGATAATGTATTATTAAACCTAGCTGTTTGAGGGTGGGTTACGTTAATACTACTCCTCGTATCGTTCTTTGTTAGTTAAGAGGCTGTATTGTATAGGATTTAACACAACTTTTTTTTTACTCAGTCACAAAATCCGAGTATTGCTTTCTACACAGGTATGGTACCACCGACTTCTGGGTCCGCCACCATAAACGGCTACAACATAGTGACCGAGACAGAACTCGCGCGCAAGTCACTTGGCATATGCCCGCAACACAACGTGCTGTTCCCCGACCTCACGGTGGCCGAACACATCATATTTTATTCGAGGTTAAAAGGAGTGCCAGCTTCGAAAATTACTGCAGAAGTCAACCATTTCGTTAAGCTTCTTGAGCTGGAAGAAAAGGTAAGTGATGCTTATTTTTCGTTGATAATAGAAAAAGTAGCGGTAAAATAATTCAATGACACCGTTTCCATAAGTGTTTAAATATATTTTTAAAATAGAACAACGGCAACAATTGTCCTTAAATAAATTCATCGCGGAATTTTAACTGGCGACCGTAGTTCATCAGCTCCTATACTAGACGCTAGTCAACTTGTAACTAGCGCTCCCCTCGTGACTTCGTCTGCGTGGACTCCCTTTTTTACCCCCTTAGAGGGGGAATTTCCGAAAGTCCTCTCTAAATTGCTCCCTACACTCCCCAAGGAACATACATTTTTTTTAATATAATATGGGCTTGCTCTTGGCTTCGTACTGAACCTTAGGGTTGAGAAGAAGCCTAAGATGGGGCGAGCTTACCCAGAAGCAGCCTATTCACTCTAGCTTTAAAAATAACAGGGTTGTAGTCATTCGGGAAAACAGACGCAGGCAGGGTATTCCATTCCTTGGCGGTGGGCATCACAAAGGAAGAAGAAAGCGCTTGGTACGCATCCGCGGGATGTTAACCAAGTAAGGATGATAGCCTGCTGTGCGCCTAGATTCTCGGCGGTAGAATGGAGATGGCGGAATGAGCTCATGCAGCTCAGAAGCGCACTCTCTGAAGTACAGCCTGTAAAATACCGACAAGCAAGCCACTTTACGTCGATGGGTAAGACTATGGAGCTTGGTTTTTACCAGCTCATCGTCTCCAATTAGTTTTCTGGCCCTGCGTTCCACTGAGTCGAGTGCAGCTAACTGGTACTTAGCCGAACCATCCCAGAGGTGAGAGCAATACTCCATGCATAACCGGACTTGCGCTTTGTAAAGAGTCAAAAGCTGTCCAAGTATTGCTTAACCTTATTCAGGATTCCCAGTTTTTTGGCCGCAGTTTGAGCTTTGCACTCAATGCTGTCGCCGAAGTTAAGGTCCGAAGTTAACTTCGTGCCAAGAAGATCTATATTGTCGGTAATTGGTACAGTTGAACCACGGAAAGTAGGAGTTAAGGTAAAAGTACTCCTTTTAGCGGGAAAAAGACACGCCTGGGTTTTGATGGCATTAAAATTGACCATATTGTCGTCACCCCATTGAGCGACATGGCTTAAAGTCAAGTTAGTTTGCTCTACCATGGCCTCTCTCAAGGAACCGACTTCCTCACTGCTGGCTTTTGCGCTGGATAGGGCTGGATAGGTTTGTGCTGGATCTGTAACGGTGCTGTCGTCAGCATACCCAACAATTCCGGGCAGAAGCAGATCGTTAATGTGCAGCAAAAAGAGAGTCGCAGAACAAACGGATCCCTGAGGAACTCAAAATCCTTGAGGGTACATGCCAAATTTCAGCTTCCTATGCCCCGTAGTTTGGGCTGTGCGTGGTCTGTCAGTCAGTCAGTAACGCAAGAGTTTTATATACAGGGTAAATTTTTAATCAGTGCACAAATTTTTAAGATCGACTCAGAATCGGTAAGTGAACAACTTTCTCCTAGAAACATAGGTCGAAATATGACAAAAATTTTTTGACTCTTCATACAAATCGGACTGATCGATTTAGTATGGGGAGTCCAAAAAATTTTGTCGTTTTTCGACCCATGTTTCTAGGAGAAAGTTGTTCACTTACCGATTCTGAGTTGATCCTAAAAATTTGTGCACTGGTCAAAAAATTTTCCTGTATAAAGATAGATATTCTTACACGTGACGTCATAGTGAAAAAACAAACTAGTAAAATTATTTGTTTTTATTTTAGAGAAATGTATTGTCAAGTAAGTTATCGGGTGGTCAAAAGAGGCGGCTTTCAGTGGGCGCAGCTATGTGTGGTTCTTCCCGGGTCGTCCTGTTGGATGAGCCCACGTCTGGGTTAGACCCGGCGGCGAGGCGAGCTTTGTGGGATCTACTGCTCAAGGAGAAGAAAGGTATACCTAATAGAGTTACAGTACATACAGAATAGTTAACACCAACGAGACCTTATACTATATCTGTTTCTTTGATCAATTGCAACCCTAACATCTTACATGTTAAAGTTCAAAGTTGAAAAAAAATATCCTTAAGTAAAGCCAGCACCCAATACCCAATGTAACTTCATTGTTCAAGGTCGGACGATGATCCTAACGACTCATTTCATGGATGAAGCAGATGTATTAGGCGACCGTATTGCAATAATGTCGGGTGGTCGTCTTCAGTGCGTAGGCACACCATACTTCCTCAAGAAACACTATGGCATAGGATACAAACTTACTATAGTGAAGAGTGATAATTGCAACGTGGAGGACATTACTCAGTTCTTCAGAACTTACGTGCCTGAAGTTAAAGAAAATACTAATATAGGTGAGTCTTATTTAGTCTACTATGCGATTGTTCTATGCCAGGCGCTCGGACCAAGATGACTTATACCTACTACTACTACTAAGATACCATGTTAAGCTAGAAATTTGTTAAACCTTTTGTTTGTATGTTTTATAATTGCAGGATCAGAACTGACATACATCTTGCCAAACGAGCATGTCAGCAAATTTCCAGACATGCTTAAAGAGTTTGAAGAAAAAAGAAAATCTTTTCGTGTTTCAAGTTATGGATTATCTGTTACCAGTTTAGAGGAAGTATTTATGAAGTGAGTATTGTTTATATTAAACGAGATTTAGGTTATTGATACGATTTTCTCACAGCTGTGTGCTATTTTAGGGCAGGAGCAGAAGATAATGAAGTAACGTTGACTAGGAAAAATAATTATATTGGTCTGCATAATGACTCTGCAGTAGTTCCAATAGAAAAAAATAAACCAACGGTGAATTTCGGTAAGTTTAATTTAAGGCGTGGATTCCCGAAAATAGGGTATTTGAACTTATGGATTACTCGCAAATTACAAGTACTCAAAATTTGGAAAAAATATATGTTATTTTACAGTCTTTTATCAAGTGAAGTGATTCTGGCCATGTGATACTTTACTGTATCAAATAAAATTTCTAACATTTAGACGGATCGTTTAATCGTAATTCAAATATCCTATTATTTGCATTATACTTGGTTTTCATTTCATCATGTCAGCCGAACGACGCCCAATGCTGGGCATAGGCCTCCCCTAAGGATCTGCACAACTATCGGTCCTGCGCTACCCGCAATCAGCGGCTTCCCGCAACCTTGACTAGATCGTCGGCGTCGGTCCACCTTGTAGGGGCCTGCCCACGGAACGTATTTTTTGAAAAGGCATTCTTTATTTCCAAAATTGCCTGTTTTACTATAAGTTATACTGAGACGCGCGGGAGTCCTACCGATATGCGATATTCTTCAGGAATCCTAGCCTTAATACACTTAAAAAGGCTTGTCGAAAATTTAATTTAACAATATTTTCTTTCAGCACGCTTTCATTTCTCTTAGGAAATTTTTTATATTGCAATCTCTATTTTCCAGTTGACGCTGAACCTCTTGAAAAAGTAAGAGGACTGAAATTGTTAAAAAATCACATAAAAGCTATGTTTGCAAAACTTGCCTACAACACGATGAGAAATAAACTGACAGCTTTCATACAATTTGTGACACCCATTATAAATATAACCATATCTGTGGTCATAGCACGGTCATGGAAATTCATGTCTCAGCTTCCGCCTCTGACTTTAAGTTTAGAAAGTGGTTTTAGAAATACGCAAACCCTAGTATCTCAAGGAGCAAATTTGAGTGACAGTAGTATAGAGGCACAAACAATGAAAGCATTTAAAAACTACTTTAAGTCATCCGCCTATCCAAATATGAAGTTGGTTGATATTGGCACTATGGACTTAGGAAAATTTTATAAGAAACTCGTAAGTAAATTATTAATAATCTCGACATGAAACGGCTTATTATCTTTAATTTTTATTCATAGAAGATCTGGAATTTTTATTCGTTTTTTTGTTTTATTTTATCATCCGTATTTTATTTAACAACAATTAGATATTAGCTTGAGAGAGAAATGACCTCGCCAAAAAGTACGCCCCGAATGTTCAATTTGAATAGGTACCTAACCTTATTTTTCGGAACACGGGAAATGCAAATACCCAATCCGTAACATTTGTATTCCCTAGATCTATACCATATGTGAAGAAACCCATGGTTACGAAAACGCAAAAACTGCTAGGCGCGGGATCCATTTTTGAAGCTTGAATATTGTTGTGCGATGACACATACAAAAAGACGCATTATATATTTTCACTTTTCGTTTACTAGCAATGCCTAACCGCAGCGTATTTAATTTCACAGAGCCAAGAAGATATCGCACGCGTTCGATATGAGAATTTAATAGGTGCAACATTTGCACCGAGCCAAATCACAGCCTGGTTCAGTAACTATGGTTACCACGACTCTGCCATTGCGCTTGCGCACGTTAACGACGCTATCATGCGCGCCGTGGTGCCGGGCAGCACGCTTAAGATCGTGAATCATCCGCTTCCTTATTCCATTGAAAATTTAGTAAGTTTTTACGACAATTTATTTTAGGTATAGCGCTTCCACACCATGCTCCTCGCATTCGCGTTTGCGTTACCGCAAGTACTGTCTCACTTGTGCTAACATTGCGGCGACGGCAAACGTAAGCAGCAAGGTGAATGTCGCGGCACATGACGTCCCTTGCTACTTTCTTTGCGATTCGACTAATGTGTGACCTCGCCATTATAGCTAGCTATAAGCACCCAAGTTCCTTGCTCACCAAAATATATTTTAAAAAACATATGACTAGATTTTATAAACTATAAAAAAACTTTAGTGAAACAATAGGGAACCGGACTGTAATTATTGATATGTAAATATTCAATAGCAACATACAAAAATATAACATCAGCGAATAACAAAATTGAAAAAAAAAAAACAGGATTAACAAGCTGCTGAATTGTGGCACACTGCGTCTCTAGCTATCTCTTTCTGAAACAATTATGGCGGGAGTATGGCGCCACTCACCTGTGACGTCACATGTGTCTAGCGCTGTCCTTGTCTAATAAGGAAGTTTTATGCTCTAAATAGAATCTAGAGCATCAAGTATCTGATCGATGAAGATCGATGTGCGTTTTTTGTTTTAGGTTAGAGTAATGGCTTCAGGCAGCAGTATGGGTTTCCAATTTGCATTCAACATAGGATTTTGTATGGCGTTTGTCACATCATTCCTCGTATTATTTGTAATTAAGGTAAGTTCATAGACATACTATCCGGTTCAAATGCTGGTTAGGATACTACCTTTTGGAGTTTCGTTACGCGACAATGACACTTGTACAACTCGGTCAAGTTAACATGACACCTGAAGCCCTACTCTAATTCTTTCACTCGATTCTGTAATGCCCGAAGAGTATAAGAGACGGGTATAACCTGCAGGTGTCATGTTAGCTCGACCAAGTAATTCACACACACTCCGAGCGCGCCGTGTCTGTACACACGCTATAAGTATGTGTGACGCTCCATTCCAAAAGGTTGTATCCTAGTTGCATTTGAACAGCATCATACACACAATCGCAGTTACTCTTGTTTCGATACAGAACACAAGAACTTCTATAAACATTCAGATGATTTCCTCATTCAGTCATTGCTTTCTCTCATAAAGAAATGTTAAATTAATGAAGTTCGTTTTCCTAGGAACGAACGAGCGGAGCAAAGCTCCTCCAAAGAGTGTCAGGCGTGAGGCCAGCGGTGATGTGGGGATCAGCCTTCGTGTGGGACTGGATATGGTTGTTCCTGGTATACCTGTGCATAGTGTTTACCTTAGCTGCATTCCAGGAGAATACGCTGTCCACTCCTGTAGAACTAGGTAAGAAAATATTTTACGTTCGCAACACGTTCCTTTTAGGCCTGCTAAGTAAGTACAGTCACGGAATTAGAGCAAACTGACACCATAAGAGCTAGAGTGCGCGCCAGATGCGCGCGGTCGAAATCGAATACTAATTTTTACCATAACCTCAGAACAAAAAATGTCCTGTAACTAGCGCCAAAAACCGCCCCACACCCCACCGTCACACGCAAGTTATCTGGCACGAACTCTAGCTAGATCACGACGCCGACGTTGCTTTGACATGTCGCATGAATTGTTTTATGTTAGTAGCTAGGCAACAGATCAACTAAGTTAATCTGTTGTCTAGTTACGTTACTCAGTTTCCTAGTTAGTATGGTGCGACCACGTTTCTGTTTCTGTTCGGGTGGCTAAAAACTGGAAGTAACGTGTTTTTTTAATGCCATTTTGCTGTCAAGTTATTGTTCAACTTAGCGCTGCTGCTGGCTGAAGGTCTTAGAAGCCATTTTCATGGCCGGTTAAATTGCTCCAAAAAGAAAAAGAAATACTTATAGCGCGGCTATCTCCGGAACTGAAAAGATTGTCGATCTGAACTTACTACGTTGACAAGCATTTTCAAAAAATCATTCAATTGCTGACAAATTATAACGACGTTAAACAAATATAGTGCAACAAGCATTTATGTTCCGGTGACAATCTTTGGAACTAAAACATTTTTCATACGACAGTTCATTTTGACAGCTTATTTTACATTGCAAGTAGCTCCTCTGTCACGCCTGTCACCGGAACAGACAGGAAAGTTGGACTACTATTGAAATAGAATTCAACTAAATGAGTAGGATATTAAATTCCTTGACTATACATGGTCAAAGTAAACGGTAGAGTAGAGTGCTACAAAATTATCTGACGCGGTGATCATTATGGGAATAAAAAAAAATCGTACTCATGACAGCCGATAGTCCATTTTGACAGTTAATTTTGTATTGCGAGAGGATCCTCCGTCAACGCTGCTGGCACCGGGTCAGTTAAGTGTGTAGCACACTACCGTGCTACTCTACTCGTATATACCAGGCATAACAATGGCTCAGTATCTGTTTAAATTTATTACTTACCTATATGTTTATTTACAGGAAGGGTACTTTTAGTACTAATGGTATTTTCAGTAGCGATAGTGCCATTCCACTATTTAGCATCGTTCTACTTTGAAGCGGCAGCTACCGGCTTTTCGAAAATGTGTTTTATTAACATTTTCTGTGGTAAGTTAATATTTGATAGAGGATTTGTTATTAAGTCAACTAGTAGGAAAAAAATAATTTTAGCTTTGTGTTTAAGGATGCATGCCGTTTTTAATAACTGAAGTCTTGAGGCTACCGGAAGTGGGTAGCCCATACTACGCCCATTTATTTGATTGGATATTTTCTCCATTGCCGATTTATTGCATCAGCAGAAGCTTTAGGTAAGTTTTTCAAGTAATATATCTGACACTATGTTCCAAGAGCTATCTCTTTCGCTTTGCCTATGTAAATTGCAAATAGAGATTACATATAGGTAACATTATATCACAAGCAGCGTAAAAATTGTTCAATATACATAGTTATTAGGTAAATAATATGTTGACTGGAGCTCTGTCACGTCGCTTGTTTTCAGAAATTTTATTTTTATAGCCATAATTTCATATGGGTTGTAATTAACTGATCACCAAACTAACCGAACCTAACCCACAAAAATACTAACTTAGCATCTAAAATACTTAAATTGACGCAAAGTGGTGGACTTTGCGTCCATTTCAGTATTTTAGATGCTTACTTATTATTTTTTTGTGGCTCAATTAATTATTTCTCATTTAATATCACCAAAGTAATACTGATGAAACACACATTATCTTCCTTATCCAGAGACATGAGTGTGTCATCATTTTCCATATCGGCGTGCGATGGCTTGTGCGAACAGTTCGTGAACATCGCGAACTGCACGCGCCACACCATATGCAGCGAGCTCAGTATCTCCGTGTGTTGTAGTAAGTGAGTTTGGCTGCTGTGTGTTATATGTATTATAAGCGTCTGCTTCCTTTTTTATTTATTTGCTGATAGTTTTACAGCAAATTCTTTAATTATTCGTTTTATGTTTTTTACTGCGCCAGAAAATAAAGTATGATATTTGTGTAATATAAAATCTTCAACTACCCATTTGATTGGCCATACAAGCGTATAACCCCATGAACATACTAATAGAGATATACTAATAGAATATAATGCTGGTGATGTAGTTAGACGCTACACATAAGTTGGGCGTGTAAGTTGCATATAAGCGAAGTTCTTTAGCATGCTTATTGAAGCAGAGAGAGTCAAATATCAACTACCGATCTGTGTTTCAACCATTTTCAATTCAATTTAATAACATCAAATTTCAAATATAACGAATCCGTCCTTTCGCCCAAGCCCACAACTTGTATTTTGTACAAAATACTGGCAAAATTAGATGTACCTACCTAGCATAAAAATAAATAAAAAACTTTAAAAGTTCAATTTTAAAGTTCTACTAATTTATAATTTATACAAATAGATGTTACTTAATTTTACATTTTTCAATACCTACTCTGCTTTTATGTGAATAAGTTGTATTTATTTTAATTATTGCTACGCTCTATTTTCGTATGATGTAATTGCATTTTTTACCTGGATTTTCCAACATAATTTTATTTTGACTAAATGTTCTAAGTGTATTTTAGTATTTTTTTTACATTGACTTTTGATATATCTTTTGCATTAGCAGTCTTAGCTCGCGTTATCATCAGTAGTTGTGTTTAGTACATATCTAATTTATGATAAGTAATTATCATTTTTATAATTAACAGTTGAAGATGATCCCTATATGAAATGGAGTGAGCCAGGCATTGGCCGGTATTTGTTCATGATGAGCCTCGTAGGGATTGTAGCTCTGCTCATTTTACTCGTGAAAGAGTATGAACTCACAAATAAGGTAAGCTATTTCACTTAGCTAAAAATAATAATCAATCAAATATTATCTTAATAACCTTCACATTTTCAATTTAGAAAATGTTTATGTCGTAGTTTGCGTAATAGGTTATATTTTCTATTATTATTTCTTTAGAGGTGGTCTACTTAAAGATTTGGCCAATTTTGGGATTTATCAATTTCAAATACAGTGGCGGTCACATAATTATTATTAAATTAATTTGGTTGGTGGTAGGACTTGTTCTTAGTCCGCCTGGCTAGCTACCACCATCTTATCTAAGTCTGACGCCATACCAATGATGTTTTCAGCATTATTGTGTTCCGGCAGTTAGAGATAAGATAGCCAGTTCCTCAGTTATTGAGGATTCCGGGAGTAGTGCGCTTCCAACTTCAGCCTTATCACCACTTATCATCAGGTGTGATGAAGGCTAAGTGCTACCCCGTTGTGAATAAATAAAAAAAATAAAAATAAAAACGACACCAGTCAACTTTCATACAAACGAGGTAACTTTGAAGCCTTGGTTCTCCGCCAGGGATTGACCTAGCTGTGATCTGATGATGGCCATCTAGGGAGTGAAAGGAGGAGATTCAGATCGCTATACACACCCAACTGATCTGATTAGCGTTCTAAGAGATATAAGAATCAGAGTTTTCAGTTTCTGGATTTCCATACAATTTTATGCTAATTTTGCGAATTTTTTAAACATATCGTTATATCTTTTAGAATGCTGATCAAATCAGTTGGTTGTGTATAGCGATCTGAATCTCCTCCATTCACTCCCTAGATGGCCATAATCAGATCACAGCTAGGTCAATCCCTGGCGGACAACCAAGGCTTGAAAATTACCTCGTTTGAATGAAAATCGACTGTTGTCTTTAATTATGACCACCACTGTATATGATGTTTTTTTAAGTAGCTTTGGTGTATGACAGATTAATTGTTTTGTCACGAATCGTAGGTGTGTTACCGGTCACGTCCAAAGCCCCCGCCGCCAACACCGTCTGAAGAAGACGATGACGTGACGGCGGAACGGCGAAGTGTACTAGAGATGCCACGCGAGCAGCTCCCACGCCACAGCCTCGTGTGCCGCGACCTTACTAAATACTACAAGAAGTTACTCGCTGTCAACAGACTTACTTTCGGTCAGTCTGATACTTGTAACCACAGTACAGTGTGTAGCTAGTTAAAAAATCTCCTGGTTGTTTGAGATAGGCGCGATCGGTTACCACGCCACAGCCTCGTGTGCCGCGATCTGACTAAGTACTGTAAGAAGTTCCTCGCCTTCAACAGACTCACTTTCGGTCAGTGCGACTACTGTATGTACGAAAGACACTAGTTTAGGATGATGAAAATTGGGTGCTATCGATATAGAGTAGAAAGCAGTCTAAATGTCAGCTGGAATAAGGCTACAGCTGCAGTATATCAATAATTTTATGAATTAACCTGAATTACAGCTTAATCGTGGTAGTAAGTAGTAGCAATAGGTCTGTTTTCACTGTAGCTCTGAGTGACTCCGACACTCAATCTATCTGCTATCTATAAAAAAATGATTTGTTTTAAATTTGGCTTTTTGATTATATTTCTTTTCTTGAACAGCGGTCCGTAAAGGCGAATGTTTCGGTTTGCTCGGCGTGAACGGCGCGGGCAAGACGACCACGTTCCGAATGCTGACGGGCGACGCGCATATATCCAACGGAGACGCGTACGTGCACGGCCTCTCCATCAAGACCAACATACAGGACGTGCACCGGCATATAGGTAAGAAAACATTATTTTCAACACACTTGCTCATAAAGTGAGCCTTATTACATCGATATTAGGGCCATAAACCGAACTATAACACACGCGTGCATAATAATATTATAGTACTAGTTGCGTAATAGAATTATCCCTACAAAGTTAAGTAAGTACCTAACTGCAAATTATAGGCGAGTAGACAGAGACTTTTCAATTTAACCGGGTAATACAGTATCCCTACAAAGTTAAGTTAGTACCTAACTGCAAGTTATATGCGAGTCCACAGAGCATTTTCGATTTCACCGGGTAATAGATACAGTTCTTTTTTTGTAACAACAAAGAGGTTTTATACGGCTGAAAATCCATTTACGTTTTTAGAATAAATAAATGTGTTCCTAATTAAGACAAAAAAACATAATTAAGTATATTACTTATTATCAAATTATTTATAATGTTCGGAAAAGATCGACGTTTCTGAACGCAACTCTAATGTCACGTCAAATTGACATTAGCTGTCACTTGAAGTTGACAGTGAGACTTGATTGAAATTCTCGTGAAAAAGATGTCGGAATAATTTTGCTGAATTTGTTAAAAATCGCTCGCGTTGAATGTGCCTGGCACATCGAGTTTGAATACATCTAAAATTATCTATGTGATCCCGTTTTGTACGACCAAGGTTTTGATGCCATCTCTGGAGTGGCCGGTCGCGGATGCTTTGAAAGATAACCTTTTCTACCACACGCGTTTGTTGTCGGGACAATCTATCGTAATAAAAAAAGCTCCCACGTGTGTGTCTTTGTGTATCTATTGTTGAAACGCCCAGTGTCTTGTGAACGCTGTTATTTGTGTTGTGAGTGAGGTCACTAATTGGTAAGGTCTGCAGAAGAAGACGAAGAAAGGACCCCAGGGGGCGCGCGCGCTCCCTTACACCACCTCTGTCTCCACTGCCCAGGACCACAGACAGTATGTAAAATCCTCCTTACTTCACAATATAGATTAAGCGCTGTGTATCGCAGTCCTATTGTTCAGTTACATCCCGGCTGAAACCAAGATTTGTCCGGAGTCTATAGTAATACCAGCTTCCACTGCGCTAGCCATTCCGCGGTCTAGGCAGGGGTGTACTGAATATTTCTTGGTAGCCAAGAGCGTAGCTTGAAGGCCTGAGAGGCCCACGCCAAAACTTTGTATTAATCAGTGCCGTTTGATGACCCAGTCTGGTCCGGACTAGATTAATTTGTACTTGTAAATGGTAATTAACTTGCATTTGAAAAGTAAAGGGCATTCCTTTGTTATTGGTTCCATGTCTTGTAATTAATTGTCATGTATTGAAGTTCCAAAATGTAAACAGATACCTTTCTTTGTTCATAATAATTATTATTTAGTTTTGTCAGCAAACTTGAGTTGTGAATATTGACAAGTTTGTTGCTAAAATAATAGCTAATAAAAGGTCAGCTAATAAGTTTGCACTCAATACTTAGTGAAACTTAAATGATTTGGGACATTGTTTACACATTGAAACTCATTGAAACTTGTGCTTTGAAATAATTGAAATTAACTTGTTGTTGTGTAACAGTATGTTGTGTTGATATCCAAGTGAATTTCAATAGTCAGTGAGTTTTGTTGTTTTCTGATAACCTCCAGATATTTAAGAGTTTGTGTCATTATAAATACTTTGTTGTTGTAATATTGGAATTTTGTGGTTAGTAATAACCTCCAAATATTGGAGATTTTGTGTTATAGTGAATATTTTGAATTTGTTGTTTTTGTTGATAAATTTGTGACGTTACAATGACGGCCTCCTCTGCTAAAGCCAAAATACGTTCTGAGTTACGGTGGTTGGCTTCTGCGGTCGCGTTGTTGGATCGACCGGATAGAACGGAGGCCTTGTTGAACAGATACGGAGATCTGCCCATACGTTTGGCTGTTGTTGATGAGCAGTATGCCTTATTTTTGGAAAGGACTGTTGAGGCCGAGGTGGAAATGCGACAAGAAGTCGATTTGGATGTGGACCAGTGTTATGATTTTGCGGACAGAATTACCCAGGTGGCTCGGCCTTTGCAAGTGGCAAGAGAGAATGAACCGAGCCCGTCCCCGGTCACATCTAAAAGTATGCCCCCTCTCTTTGCTAGATTGGCCCCCTTAGACTTAAGGCGTTTTGCTGGTCGTCTAGAGGACTGGGAGGGCTTTATAAATATTTTTGATAGTCTCGTACATGCCCGGGATGATTTGACCCAGGGCCAAAAGTTGGCTTATTTATTATCCGTGTTGGAAGGGGAGGCCCTTGAATCGGTTCAACATTTGGCCCCCTCGGATGAAAACTACCCTATTGCTAGGGATTTGATTGCCCGTCGGTACCAGAACGTACGACGTCTGGCGGACAACCATGTTGCCGCCATTTTGAATTTACCCCGCGTTGCCAGCGTGATGCACTTGAGAGTGGCTTTGTTGAATCCGCTGTTGGTTGCCTACAACGCATTGAAAAACTTAAAACTCCCAGTGGAGCAGTGGTCGTTTTTGTTACTGCACATTGTCCTGGGAAAGTTGCCGGACTCTGTTAAGGTCCGTTTTGAGCAGCAGTATGGTGGGGATAGTGCGACTTATCTGCCACCCTTCTCGGACCTCTTGACGTTCCTGGAAGGAGAAAGTAGATTGGCAGATAATTCCTCTCTGGCCGGTCCTATGGGACCCGAACGACCTGTGCCACAGAGTAGATCCCCCACCGGACCCCCCCGTAGGGGGCGGATGGCCCCTCGCGCGCCCGGCCGCTATGCCGCCGTCCAGGAGACCGCCCGCTGCTTGTACTGTCGGGAACCGGGTCACAGCACGACCCGTTGTGATAAGTTCCTCGACCAGCGCGTCCAAGGCCGTCGAGCGATCGCGCGACAACGGACATGGTGCTACTCGTGCTTGGGCCTGCACATGCAGCGCGAATGTACCCAAGCGCACCCATGCCGCTTTTGTAAGGGCAACCACCATCCCCTCCTCTGCATGAACAGCCCAGAGGGCGGCGGAGCGCCGCAGCGCGTCGCTGCAGGATCACCTCGTATGGGTGGGGGGCTCGGACCCCCCGCGGTGTTTGCATCCCGCAGCAGTTCTAGTGGCCACCAGAGTGGCCCCAGACGCTCTCCGCCACGTTTGGAGCCTCAAACGGGCGGGGGTCCCAGGGACCCCCCAATGGGAAACCGATCCCCAAGGATGGGGATGAGTTATGCGGGCGTTGCCGGAGGTCGTAGAGGCCCCCCGCGACGTTTTGAGCCTCGCACGGGCGGGGGTCCCACGGACCCCCCAATGGGAAATCGGTCCCCAACTAGGGGGTTCGATTTTGCGAGCGTTGCGGGAGGTCGTAGAAGCCCCCCGCAACGTGTTGAGCCTCGCACAGCCGGGGGTCCCCGGGACCCCCCCTCTGAAAATCGGTCACCGTGCCCCCGCGACTATGGGGCGACGTACACGGTGGATGATAGGCACCGATTCTCGCCGCCGCTCGCCGAATACCCGCGTTTGGAGCGGCGCCCGCCCCGTCTTCAAGGGGCCGGGAGATATAACCCGCCTGATACCGGGCGATTTGGACGTAGGCAGTATGTGGGAGACTGGGACCCACTGGATCGCTATGAGCGACCCCCTTACCATGGGGGGACGTCTGGGGACCCCACATACTAGCAATCAACGTGTTTACGGTCGATTGTAGCCACCCCTCCAGAGACCGTTTTGTTGCCCACGGCCTCTGTGCTTGTCAGGGGATTGAATGGCGACCTTGTGGAAGTTCGCGCCTTGTTGGATTCCGGTGCTCAGGGGTGTGTTGTGTCATCTTGGTTAGTTAGGCGGTTGGGCCTCAAGGTGCACCCCCACACGGAAGGCGTGAGAGGTGTTGGCGATGTGAAAGTCCCCGGGTTGTTAGGGCATGTTGACTTCACATTTACATCACGTAATAAGTCCACGCCAGGCATTAAGACCTCGGCGATTGTGTTGGACACAGTTGTTGGCCGTCAACCTTCAGTTGACTTGGGACCGAGTATGTTGTCTTTGGTGTCTGATTCCCCACTCGCCGATCCAAATTTCTTCCGCCCAGGCCCGATTGATGCTCTCCTTGGAGCCGATGTCCTGGGGCGAGTTTTGTTGACGGGGAAGCGAGTTTTGCAGCCAGATGGCTTGGTAGCTCTGCAGACGACACTCGGTACAGTTGTGATGGGCCCTGCTCGCCGCGTTTTGGATTCCCTTGATGAGGATCGCGGTCTTGTTTTTAATGTGTCTCTCTCCGAAGTGGTGCAGAAGTTTTGGGAGGTTGAGGAACCTCCACCAGCCCCGCGGGTTGACCCAGTAGCGGATGAATGCGAGTTGTATTACCAGAATAACACTGGTCGCCTCCGCTCTGGTCGTTTGATCACCCGTCTCCCCTTTCGTGCCGGCCGACCTCCTCTGGGCGAATCCCGACCGCTAGCGGAACGTAGGCTAGTGGCGATGGAGCGTCGCATGAGCAAGGATCCGGTCTTCCGCCAGAAGTATGTTGAATTCATGCGGGAGTATGAGGAGTTAGGGCACATGTCCGTGAGCGATTTGGATTGGCGCTCCGTTGAGCACTTCTTTTTGCCGCACCACGCCGTTTTGAAATCCGGAAAGATTCGGGTGGTCTTTGACGGTTCGGCTCCCACCTCTACTGGAGCGTCCTTGAACCAGTGTCTGCATGTAGGTCCCAAGCTGCACACGGAGATCTCAGACATTTTGACCAACTTCCGGCGGCACCAAATTGTATTTATGACTGACATCCGGATGATGTTCAGACAAACGGTCATCCATCCAGAGGATAGGAGGTACCAATTGATTTTGTGGAGAGAGAGTCCTAGGGACCCCTTGTTGATTTATGAATTGAATACGAATACGTACGGGTTGGCTTCGAGCCCGTTTGTTGCGATTCGTTCTTTGTTGGAGTTGGCCGAGAAGGAGCGCTTGAGATACCCTCGCGCCTCCGCCATTTTGGCCAGTGACGTCTATGTGGATGACATTTGCACGGGCGCCTCATCTGTCTCAGAGGCGATTGTCCTGAGAGACGAACTCACCGCCCTTTTGAAGTCGGGAGGTTACGAGTTGAGGAAATGGATATCCAACTCGCCTGATGTACTGGTAGGTTTGCCCGAAGAGCACCAGCAGGACCCCCACCTATTCGAAAATGTTGATAATCCCCATGTGGTGACCGTCCTTGGCGTACAGTACAAACCGGTCTCTGACACGTTCACTTATTGTGTGGATTTACGACCACCGAAAGTCTGGACCAAGCGTTTAGTATTGTCTACTGTCGCACGTACCTTTGACCCCAATGGGTGGATTTGCCCCGTGCTGTTTATGGCCAAGTGTTTCTTGCAACGGTTATGGGCTTCGGGTGTGTCGTGGGATGAACCCCTCTCGGACGAGTTACTCCGAGATTGGTCGAGCTTCGTTTCATCCCTCCCCGAGATTAATGAAGTGCATTTGCCGAGGCTATTCCTCCCTTCTGAAAATTGTAAAGTCACTCTTCACGGCTTTTCCGATGCCTCCGAACGTGGATTTGCTGCGGCCGTGTACCTCCGCACCGTTACTGTTGACGGAGTTGTTGCTGTGCATCTGGTGATAGCGAAAAGCAAAGTCGCTCCCCTTCGGACTCGTCATACGATCCCGAGGTTGGAATTGTGTGGAGCTGCCCTCCTAATGCGTTTGTTGAACCACGTATGGCTCACATTAGGTCGATCTATTAAGATACAAGAGGTTTATGCTTGGACGGACAGTCAGGTCGTCCTTTGTTGGTTGAAGGCTCCGGCGCACACCTTGGACGTGTTTGTGGCCAATCGAGTGTCGCAGATTTGTAATTCCGACATCGAGTTGATTTGGAGACACGTGCCGGGAACCATGAATCCCGCGGATTGTGCGTCTCGGGGTTGTGTAGCCCCAACCCTAATTAACCACCCCCTCTGGTGGGGCCCACAGTGGTTGATGCGGCCTGAGTCGGAGTGGCCGCTCTCTCCAGCGTTGCCGAACGTAGCCGTTCCTGATATGCGGGCATGCGTCCTGGAGACTAACCCCGCCGGGGAAAAGGATTTGTTGTTGGATCGGTACAGCTCCTTACAGAAGCTGCTTGGTGTTACCGCTTGGATCAGACGTTTTGTGTACAATTGCAGAAACCCACGCGCGAGGCGTGATTCGTCGGTTCTCACTCCGGACGAGCGTAGGGACGCGCTCTTGTTTTGGGTCCGGAGAGTACAAGCTGATAGTTTTGAGTCCGAGATTGAAATTTTGCGTTTAGGCCGTCGCAAGTTGAAGGGCGCGGTATCGCGATTAAATCCCTTCCTGGACGAGAGTGGGCTTTTGCGAGTCGGCGGAAGACTTCGAAATGCGAACCTGCCGTATGGAGCTCGTCACCCCCTTTTGTTACCTAAAGCCGGACATTTGACTCAACTGATAATAACAGATCGCCATGTGAATGCACAACATGCTGGCTGTAATGCTTTGTTGGCCATTTTGCAGCGTGAATTTTGGATTTTGTCTGCTCGTCGAGCCATTCGCACTGTGGTTTTCCGTTGCCTGCCTTGTTATCGATTGAAGGCCGCGACCATGCAGCCCCAGATGGGTGATTTGCCTGCTGATCGCGTCACGGAATGTAGAGCTTTTGCCGGAGTCGCCACCGACTTCGCCGGTCCCTTTACTGTAAAGGCTTCGAGACTGCGTAATGCTAAAACCTATAAGGCGTACTTGTGCGTGTTTGTGTGTTTGTCCACCAAGGCTGTCCATTTGGAAATTGTCTCGGAATTGTCTACCGAAGCCTTTGTCGCCGCCTTGAGCAGATTTGTTTCCCGTAGAGGACTGCCGTCATTGATACGTTCCGATTGTGGTACTAATTATAAGGGAACGTGTAATTATCTTAAGGAAGTAGTTAAGTTTTTTGTTGATAATAAAATAGACATTGGAACCACCCTCTCCCGGCGTGGGATAATCTGGAAGTTTAGCCCTCCAGCTTGTCCGACCTGGGGAGGAATTTTTGAAGCTTGTGTAAAGGCTGCCAAGACACACCTGCGTCGCGTGATTGGAGAAACTATTCTCACGTTTGAGGAACTTGATACGGTATTTTGTAAAATTGAGGCCGTCCTCAACTCGCGACCCTTGTGCCCGTTGTCTTCGGACCCGAATGACCTGGAAGCGTTGACCCCAGGTCATTTCTTGATCGGACAGCCCCTTTTGGCTTTGCCTGAATATCCTATTCAGGATGTAGGATCCCATCGTTTGTCGCGATACCAACTTTTGAAACAGATGTCCCAAAACTTCTGGGCACGTTGGTCGATGGAGTATTTGCATATCCTACAACAGCGCGTGAAGTGGACAGATAAAACCACCCCACCCCAGACTGGCGACCTCGTGTTGATTAAGGATGCTAACCTGCCGCCCCTATGTTGGCGAAGGGGGCGCATTGTTAAACTCTACCCCGGAACTGACGGAGTTCCTCGTTTTGCTGAGGTTTTGGTTCGAGATTCGGTTTTGAAGAGAGCAGTTAGTGGGCTCTCCCGATTACCCGTAGATTGACGTACCGTTCTTAACGGTCCGGGGCGGGGGGATGTTCGGAAAAGATCGACGTTTCTGAACGCAACTCTAATGTCACGTCAAATTGACATTAGCTGTCACTTGAAGTTGACAGTGAGACTTGATTGAAATTCTCGTGAAAAAGATGTCGGAATAATTTTGCTGAATTTGTTAAAAATCGCTCGCGTTGAATGTGCCTGGCACATCGAGTTTGAATACATCTAAAATTATCTATGTGATCCCGTTTTGTACGACCAAGGTTTTGATGCCATCTCTGGAGTGGCCGGTCGCGGATGCTTTGAAAGATAACCTTTTCTACCACACGCGTTTGTTGTCGGGACAATCTATCGTAATAAAAAAAGCTCCCACGTGTGTGTCTTTGTGTATCTATTGTTGAAACGCCCAGTGTCTTGTGAACGCTGTTATTTGTGTTGTGAGTGAGGTCACTAATTGGTAAGGTCTGCAGAAGAAGACGAAGAAAGGACCCCAGGGGGCGCGCGCGCTCCCTTACACCACCTCTGTCTCCACTGCCCAGGACCACAGACAGTATGTAAAATCCTCCTTACTTCACAATATAGATTAAGCGCTGTGTATCGCAGTCCTATTGTTCAGTTACATCCCGGCTGAAACCAAGATTTGTCCGGAGTCTATAGTAATACCAGCTTCCACTGCGCTAGCCATTCCGCGGTCTAGGCAGGGGTGTACTGAACATATAATTCACAATAATTTGTTATAAAACATTTGCATTTTATCACTATTATTATAATTATTTTAAAGTAGGCTGTATGGCTGTAGGTATGTAATCAATCAC
This sequence comes from Crambus lathoniellus, assembly GCA_949710035.1. Classification (NCBI taxonomy): domain Eukaryota; kingdom Metazoa; phylum Arthropoda; class Insecta; order Lepidoptera; family Crambidae; genus Crambus; species Crambus lathoniellus. The sequence continues at coordinate 17,324,564 of OX453302.1, read as the reverse complement.
CTTACATTTGACGCGTGCAAAAAAAAACTTACGCGCTTTTTCCCTTATATTAGGTTATTGTATGCAATATAAATTGTTATAAAAAATATTAAAAAATGTATATAAATAAATGTTTGTTTTTCCTCGCAAGTGTGTTGAAAAAGTGCGTATGTAACTCGTTAGCAACTTTCTCACTAGACACTCGGCTGATTTACGCTCTCGCTTGCGGCTCGGGCTGCAACCCACAGCCTCGTGTATAATGAGCAACAATAATATTACAGTACTAGTTGCGTAATAGAATTGTCCCTACAAAGTTAAGTAAGTACCTAACTGCAAATTATATGCGAGTAAACATAGACTTTTCAATTTAACCGGGTAATACAGTATCCCTACAAAGTTAAGTTAGTACCTAACTGCAAGTTATATGCGAGTAAACAGAGCATTTTCAATTTCACCTGGTAATAGGAACAGTTCTTTTTTTGTAACAGCAAAGAGGTTTTATACGGATGATAATCCATTTACGTTTTTAGAATAAATAAATGTGTCCCTAATTAAGACAAAAAAACATAATTAAGTGTATTGTTATCAAATTATTTATAATTCACAATAATTTGTTATAAAACATTTGTATTTTATCACTATTATTATAATTATTTTGAAGTAGGCTGTATGGCTGTATGTAATCAATCACCTTAAATTTGGCGCGTGCGAAAAAAAAACTTGCGCGCTTTTTCCCTTAGCTAATATAATTTATTCTAATTATGTTAAATATTCAATAAATGTTTGTTTTTCCTCGCAAGTGTGTTGAAAAAGTGCGTATGAAACTCGTGAGCAACTTACTCACTAGACACTCGGCTGATTTACGCCCTCGCCTGCGGCTCGGGCTGCAACCCACAGCCTCGTGTATAATGAGCAACCTTAGCTCACTTGTATCATAATATACTATTATAGAGAAAAGTTTGTATGGGATGAATTGAATGTTTGTTACCACTAAATGCTGATACTACTGCGTTGATTGGGATCGAACTTGGCATACATGTAGAAAATAAGCTTATAATAACATAATATGCTACTTTTTGTTTTAATAAAAGTATGGTGGTGGATATACTTTTACTATGGTTGTGGTGCCCGGAGTACGTGACCTCGTGGCGCCATAATAACGAAATCGTCTATTTTACATTACAGCGCCACTACGGTCGCCGGTGACCTCAACACGTCAGGAATATCTCTGAAACTAGGTTTTAGATCGAAACCAAAGTAAGACATAAGCACGAATCTTGAGATATTATTGCATCATACTGCAGCAAAAAAAATATGTACTTAAAACTTGTATTTTCGCCTTGGCGTTTAACGTGTCAGAAATATCTAGGCAACAAATCTTTAGTAAGCCTATCTCTTACTGAGGTTCTTGAAATCGGCCGTAAGTCAATTACATAAAGTTTAAAGCATTATGGAAAAGAAAGAAAAGTGTCATACAAAGTTTGGTTAAGTGTAAAACCTATCACCATTATTTTTAATGGGTTGTCTTTGATCCGTTTCATGTTTACAACATAATCTATTTATGTTTGTTACAGGCTACTGCCCGCAATTCGATGCGCTGTTCGATAATCTGACAGCACGAGAAACGTTACGAATATTCTGCCTCTTACGTGGTATTCCCCACAAAACGGGAGCTAAAATGGCGATAGATCTCGCCAGTACATTGGGATTTTTGAGGCATTACGATAAAAAGGTAACTATAAGAAGGTAACGTAAGATAATATACAATACAATTGATACAATATTTTAATGCTGATTTGTATTAGACCGTGGGACCGGTTGGGCACGAGGTATTAGTATTAAGCGGTTCGTGCACGGTGTAATATGAATATGAATTGAATATTAATTCAACTACAGTGAAATACACTATTATTATTTACAGGTCTCTGAATGCAGTGGGGGTACAAAAAGGAAAATCAGTACTGCAGTGGCATTTATTGGTGATTCACCATTAGTGTTCCTTGATGAACCTACGACAGGTAGATTTATTTTCTTTTGTGATCAATCTGTCACTTTACAAACTTTTTATCAGTTTGCAAATGTTCGTGATAAACCAATTGTTATAGGCATAGATTTGTCTAGACTAATATTACAAAAATCGGCCAAGTGCGAATCGGACTCGCTCATGAAGGTTTCCGTTCCCACTTAACGTACCGATTACGTACACCTAGCAAAAATACCACTGTCATTTTTTGCCAGAAAAAAATAACTTTGCTTTTCATAGTATTCGTATGAATGACAAAGTTATATTTGCGGTTTTTTGAAAATGTGTTACATCTCAAAAACATGTAAAGCCTACTTAGCTGTGATAGTTTTCCTTTTAACTTCGTCATATGTACTACTATCGTGAATTTTTTCACGTATCCAATACCAACCATTTGGCTGGCAGGGGGGGGGGGACGGACACATGATTCTAACAAAACTTTGCACTTTAAAGCTTAATAATTCACAAACGGATGCCTCAATCAAAAAAATGTCTTAACAAACCCACAATATTTTTGAAATTGCTATCCAACGACATCCCACACTATGGGGTAGACAAGAAAAAAAATTACATACCCACTTCACGTGTAGGGGAGCAAATCTAAAAAATTTTTTTTTTCAAAATTTTACTTTAAGTACCACTTTGTTGGCGTGATAAATATGAATATTCATGCTAAATTACAGCTTTCTAGTACTAAGAGTCTATGAGCTAGACTGGCATCAGACGGACGGACAGACGGACATGGCGAAACTATAAGGGTTCCTTGTTGACTACGGAACCCTAAAAAGGAAATAGGTACTTAATTATTTGTTTGTTTGTAATAAATAAACCCAAAAACTACTAGACTGATTTTAAATTCTCTCACCCAGTAGAAAGCTAAATTAGTCCTGCCTGATCTGACGGCTTCCCGAGTGGCATAGGCTATATTATTTTATCTAAATATGCTTATGCACGAGAACGGGTGACACGTGGATAAAAAATTATAAACTCTCCGACTTTGAAATCTGCCGTGAATAATATAATTCCTTGACTTCAACAAATTAATATTCAATACTATGTTATAACATCATAGGCAGGGGGGTGTCACTCCGCACTCGGCTCGTACGCTCCACGTTCGCGCGTAAAACGATCGATCATTTCTGTGATTTTTGTGCACCGAACAATGACTACTAAACGTTCTTATAATCCGTATATAAGTTACTGTTGTGTTTACGGGTGTCTATATATAAGAAAGAACAAAAGAAACAACAAAACCGAACTCGCAAGTCGCTCCCAACCCTAACCAGCGAGCGAGCTGTTTGAGGCATTCATAGAAATAGAAACGCTCGCGCGTAGCTAGTGGGTACAGTTTTGCTTGCATGCGCGAACTCTAGGTTATTATAACAGTAGGCAAGGGATGACAAAGCAACCGGAATTGGACTTTATTTCCACGCAGAAAGATTTATTTTTATTTGAATGAGCTTACAGAGTGAGTCTTCTGTGCCTTAGCACTATTTATTCTGTGTCATAGGTATGGACCCAGCTTCCAAACGCCTAGTGTGGTCAGCTATCAGCGACAGCGTAACTTCAGGCCGCAGCGTAGTGCTCACGTCTCACAGTATGGAGGAGTGCGAAGCATTGTGCTCTAGGCTCACGGTCATGGTGAATGGCCGGCTTTACTGCCTGGGACCGCTGCAGCATTTAAAAAGCAAATTCTCACAAGGTCAGTTTTATTTAATTTATTTATTCTGGCCCAAGGACAAAGATGAAGTCTAAGATGATACAATTTACCCAGAAGGACCCTCTTCACTCGGACCTTAAGGTCTACTTAAATTTATTATTTTAATCATTATGAGACGGGTTTAACAGCTGTCTAGGAGACTCATACGAGCCACCCGCATACGGGAGATGTCGATAATTGGGCCGCAGGTGAAAATCCGTTTCGCTGTGAAACGATGTTCTAGCTAGCCTAGCCTCACATGGGTTTCCGCTCCGGGAGCGGCCTGTATAGCCGTGAAACAACCTTACTTTGATGTATAAAGGCTCATTTTCACTGGTCGATAAACAGATACGGGTACCTATACGGGCACTCCCCGCAGGCGAGGAAACAACTAATGAAAGTTATCGATAACGCGGTCGGTAAGCCACCTGCGCGGAATCACCACATCGGGCAGGCGTAATATTTTATTGTGCTGTATTAGGAAAACATACAGTGATAACTGATAATTTAACAATATTATGCACGATAATTTTGTACACTATTCACTATTTACAAATATTAAAAATTAATGCGATTGCGAAATCTCCAGCACCCCGCATGCGGGCACTACTGACTAATTGAAACGGTTTCTCGCATGCGGACCTTGTAGCAAAGATTACAGAAATCTCCCGCAGCACGGATACGGGCCCTATTGGCCAATGAAACTGAGCATTTACTATGTATAAAATAATGTTGACACCCTTTCTATATGACATTATGCTCGTATTTATTGAGATATAAGTCGATCATTTTTTGTTGCAGGATATACACTTATAATTAAAAGCAAAGTTGGACCTGATAGAGAAACAAATATAGCTGCAATAAACCAATATGTATTAGAAAAATTTACGGACGTAAAACTTGTGTAAGTTAAACATTAAATACCAAAACTTTAGTATAGTGTGTTTTTTAACCAATATTTACTGCATCACTATTGTTGCTACTCTTTTACGATGGCTATTTGATTTCTTGTAAAATAGGAGCCAGACTTTGATAGAACATTGCTTGTCTCTTACGGCCAGGAGACCTGGATTAGAGGTGCCCTAGTATCTCTTACCTCTCATACTCCTTATGATTATCAAATACACCGTCACATGCATTGTAATCCCAAATTAAGTAGCATAAGCACTTGTGTTATGGTTATGGGAAACACCGATACCTACCAAATACACCTTGACACGATAAAATATAGAAAAATTGGTTTTCTACATTTACCCGATCGAGAATCGAACCCGGAACCTCACCATATACCGGGTGGAATTATTTCATTATACCGTTTGGAGGGAAAGTACTCGAAATAATGCAGATAGCAAATTTCACTAAACGGACACATTCTATTAGTTTTGACAAAAAAGAAAAGTGCGTTGACGGATATTTTTTTAAATCTCGTCTTTTCCATACAAAAGTACACATCGACTTGACTCGACATGGAATCCATGATGTCTTTCATTGTTTTCCTTTCATTTAATTTATCATGTTCCTAAGAGAGATTTAAGCCGTATGAGTTACCCTTTCGATTGATGTCATAAAACTAACGTAGTTGTATTTTCGAATTTTAACCGTTTTTAGTGAAATAGTACTATCCCTCCAGGTATCATGAAATAATTCCATCCTGTACAGCGGTATATATAGCGGCACCATAAAAACCGATGCGTACGCCACCGCCGCCAAAACGGAGATTGATTGATAACCAACTGGTACGTTATCCTCAGAGAGACATACCTCGGCATCAGCACGTACTACGTGAGCGACGCAGAATTGCCGTGGTGGCGCGTCTTCCACGTGATGGAGGAAGCGCGGAAACAGTTCGCCATCGAGGACTACTCCGTCTCACAGACCACGCTCGAGCAGGTCTTCCTCAAGTTCACCAGATTCCAAGGTTCCAGCGAGTAATTGTACGTCAGTTGTTTTTGATTTTTGACGGTCGATATTTTGACATTTGACACAACACAAAAGACACAAGAAAATGCTTGGAAGATGCATGAAAAACAACTCGCCATCGAGGACTACTCAGTATCGCAGAGCAGGCTGGAGCAGATCTTCCTTAAGTTCACCAGGTTCCAAAGCTCCAATGAGTAGATGGTACGTCGATTGTTTTTAATCTTTGACTGTCGATAAATTTGACACTCGAATCAAAAGAAAAAGGTAAAAGGCAGCATTTCACTGATTTGGAATGAAGCTGGAATCGAATACTGGGTAAATTAAATTCGCTAAAAGAATAAATGTATGAACCTTTGCTGTTTTGAGCCTAGGAATTTTCTGCACTTTCCCCATCCACTTACTTCTTCTTACCTCTTTCTTGTGTTCTGTGACCTGACCTGACCTTATACACGATGATTTGAAGTCGGCCTTTAATGTACCTACTTTTATTAAGGAATGTTTTCACGTGAAAAGGGGCGCAGGGCAGGGGCGTCCCTGCGTGAAGCATGGGTTACATTGGTTGTTTCGGTGAATTTCGTGCGCGATCTTGAAGCGAGATCAAATAAATTCACGTTATGGTAGCGCCCGCGTTTTGTCTGGAAGCCAATGTAGTTTAAGGCTTGTATGATATTTGGAATTTTAATTTATCAATGATTTTTTTATTAAATAGTTTTTTTTATTTATCTTTATTTTTCTTTTTTATAGTGATCAATTTTTTTACATGATTTTTCAGCGATAAAAAAATATAATAATTTTACATTTTGGATTTGCCTCATATTTGGGGAAAGGACTATGTTATAAGTAGGTATGTTCTTATTTTTAAAGGATGCTAACGACTTCAAAATCGTCCTGTAGAGTCAACCAAATCTGTAGATAGGTAATAAGTAATCATCGTTGTGGACATCAAAAGTTTCATATTAACTGACGTAAATATTTTTGATCTTGCTCACTTTCTATGAGTCAGCGCAGACATACAAAGTGGCAGCTAGGAAGTTAAATTGGTATTAATATCAATTGAAATATATCTTAATTGGTTAGTCAATGGTTTCAATTACTTGTCAAGCGGTTTTAGTGTTGGGTATTTGATGCTTATTTTCTTTTAGTAGCGTGCAAACCTGTTCCAACCTTATACCAAGAAAGTAAAATTCAAATTGACAACTTAGTACTTTTCCTGATGCCATCTGTAGGTCTGCAATCATTAAATCAATAGGTAGCTGAGTGTATATTTTATTAGTCTTTCTAACACGACCACTCGAATTACAATACCGATAGTAAAACTCAAGAAATTAGTAAGCAAGTTTTATCTATCGTCGTTGAAAGTGATGTACTTACTGTATCCTAACTAAAATAAGTAACTAAGAATCTTTACAATTAGTTCATTTTTATCAAAACCTTTTTCTTTTAATCGGTTTTTCGCGGTCACTAGAGTTTTATTAGAGTGCCTTATTGAGTCTTATATTGTACCCAAGTAAAAACGGACGGACAAAAACTATAAATAACTAGCTATTCCCCGCAGTTTCGCCCGTACTAAATGATTCTGATAAGTATCAACCTACTAACATTTCGATCTAATTCGATGCAATATGGGTCCATACCTTCGTTTGGATTCTGAAGTACCAGGATAACATAGATAAGGAGGCGGTAGTTATAGTACACGAAAAAAATCGTTACCTGCAGGTAAAGATTTTTTTCTAACCAGTCGCAACTATAACTACCTCCTCCATAGCTATGTTATCCTGGTACTTAAGAACCCAAACGTTAAACTAAGCTACATGGTCCTTGTACTTTAAACCGTTAATATAATACCAAAGTACCCATAGGATGTTGTAGCTGACTGTACATAAATAAATATGCGCGCGAGTTGACGACAAAAAAAATAATTACAATCGGAAGGTGCCAACTCGCGCGCGCTCGCGAGTTTCACACTCGCGAGTTGACGAATAAGTCACTGAAATAATAATTCTAAATCCCGGCTCTGACTCATCAAAGAAATATTATTTCTAAGTTCGAAGTACAAGCTTTGCCTAAAAATAAATTTTGATCGTGAAAAACCGATGATTATTACCAGTGGTCACGTGATCGTAGCATGGCGTGTTCTTGTTATTGTGTGTTTTTATGCCAAAGAGTATTTTTTTAACACTACAATGTGATATGCTCACCTGTCAACTTAAATTATGAATAAGTTGTTATTTGAAAAATAATTTATTATTTATTCTTATTCTACCTCGTTACATATAATCACAGCCTTCTCTATCGTCTTCTACAAGCCATGCTATGAAGCGGACCGGCAACATTGCTGTGAACCGGTTTACTCATCTGAGTACTAAACTATGGAGATGGCATACCTACGAAAAAGTGAGGCATACCTAGACATATCTGAGAAACAAAAATGGCGACCGGTCACGGGCCTCAATCATACATTACCATAAACTTATTATACTCTAGTAATAGACGGACAGAGTTCGCTTGGTTGTGAGACCGAAAATGACATGAGCTAGTGTGTGTAATTTGTAAACGTGTGTGTGAGTTTTAGAGCTGCCCTCAAGCCCATTTTAGGTAGTCGATAACAATAATGTAAATAAAACACAAACAAGATTTAATAATTCATATGGTATGAAGACTTCAATGGACATGGGAAAATAAAAATAAAGTTCATGTTATTTAAATTTTTACTTTTTTTGCATTCACAATGCATCTTTTATTATTGAAAAATGAAAAATGGATTTTATTTTCTAAACACTTCATTTTCCATTTTACAATAATAATGGTCATTTCACTTCAATACGATAAGTATTTACAAAGTTATTGTAAAAATCTATTTGCTCAAAACACTATTGCCTCGGTTGTTCGCTAGCAATCGGCTTTTACCACGTTCGACGTCATTCTTCCCGACCGCCCGTATACCGCACCGGCCGGTCATACTTACCTACTCGCACAGCTGCACTGGTTGAAATCATGTTTTTTAATAAAACTAGTTCTGGAGTTTTTTGGAGTCCCTTTTCATGGCATTGCACCAAATATTTCGATTTTTTACGAATAAATATTTTTATTCTGCGTTTTCGTACATAGAGGCACAATACAGTATTTAAATACCTTAGGTACTTTGTGAAGACATGTTGATAATTTTCTTGAAAAATACAATATTGTATAAGTCTATACAATATTGTATTATTCAAGCACGCATTGTGGCTGTCACGAAAACACTAGCACGTGAAAAATTGAAAATGAAGTATTTAGAAAATATCGACCCGTCTCACAACCAGCTCCGATGGGACTCGAACCCACGACCTTACGCTATCCGGGCGGCTGCTCTAACGACTGAGCTACGGAGTTGTCAACGACGACGACGAATACAACGATCAACGACTCCGTAGCTCAGTGGTTAGAGCAGTCGCCCGGATAGCGAAAGGTCGTGGGTTCGAGTCCCATCGGAGCTGGTTGGGAGACGAGTCGATTTTTTCTAAATACTTCATTTTCAATTTTTCAATAATAAAAAATGCATTGTGAAAGCAAAAATTTAAAAATTTAAATAACTTGGTGGTAATTTTTACAAATCTTTAAAAATTCATTGTGAAGTATTTTGAAGGGCTACGGTAAAAAAAATAATGACATATTTTAAGTTAAAATGTATATATTTCAAAAATAAATAAATAATTATACCTTTCTCAAACCCATTGATATTGTCCTCTGAAGAGAACAATTTTATTTAAATAATTTCTCAATGTTTCTTTGCAGTTTTGCTTGAAATATTTGCTGCACACCACAGAGTTTTGGCGAAGCTCCCAGTCTATTCTATTTATTAATTTTATCCAGTTTAACTTAATCACTGGATTTACTGGAAACCTGAAAATATTGTTAAATTGGTACTGAAGTAGGTATAATTTACTATTTAAAAGTGTCGGTTAAAATCAGCTTTAAATAAAACTATCGGTGTTCACAAAGACAAACAAAGATATATTGGAAACCATCGACATGAGTACCTATCGATAATAATGTCGATAATTTTTGATCAACCTCTACGTCATATTTTCTCAAGTTCACGGATATAATATCTATTTATCTAACACATAAAGTTTAAAAATCAGCCTTTATTTAGAAAATAGGCGATAAATAGCATAATATTAATGTGTCACTTAGTGTATTTGGGAATATATTCAACTAAAATATGAACTATGAAAATGGTTATTGTACAATCCTATTTACCTGTGAAATTAGTGTTTATTTGGTTTATTGTCGTAAGTAACATTACAATTCAACACAGAACACTACACCATTATTGATTTATATAGTTATAAGAGCCAAATCGACGCGATCGCGATAAAAATCACAAAATAATCGAGTGGACACTTTTCATCAAGATGATAAAAGACGCTAAATAAGTCAAATCGGGTTCTGCTGTCATTTTCTTCCAACTCTTTCTCGCACATAGCTTCTGCCGTAAGGACTGGTTTCTCACTCGCACCATTGTCCGTCTATTACCCCTAGTATAAATAAGTTTATGTACATTACTATGACACATATTATGACGTCATGTTTTAATGTTGCCAAAAATAGGTCGAATAAATATATTGCTGTCTCTTTTTACATGGAGTATTGGAGGTAAGATAGAACAAGATGGCTGTTTATGAGCACAATGTCGATTTAGCTCATATTTGCATAACGGATAGTTCATATACTTAGAACAATACTTATGCCATCTCCATAGGATCGATTCAGTACTCGAGGTTTACCTGTCAAACGGTGTCAAATCGGTTCACTTAAAACTAGAAATGCGACGTTGCCAACTTTATGCGTACGGCTTATAGAAGACGATAGAGACGGCTGTGATATAATGCATACTTGCCTCAAACAACCCAATACGCTAATATTACTTTTAGCCATATTATTAAGTCATTATATTTATCGAAGTTATAAAAACGTAAACTCGTAATCAAATAATCTCAATTTAGAGTAATGCAACTGGTAAAAAATAAAATTTTCATTATTGTTCAAATATTTACTTTGTCTTTTGTAATAATAAACCTACTATTAAAAATACATTATTGATGTTTAGACGAACGTATATTTAGAAATTAAAAAAAAAATTAACTCACATGGAGGGAAAGTACCTTAAATACTGAAGATATAAAATTTTACTGAAAGGAGACTTCATTTTTATTTTAAAAAGAAAACGAACTGCATTCAAAGAATTTAAAGTAATCAACTGTCTGAACTGGGAATCGAACCCGCCGAATGTAAAAAAAAATATTTCTCTAATTTAATTGTACCGATCGAAAGGCTCGATCATACCTTATCATTTTTTCTTAATAACATAGCATCTTAAATAAAAGGAAGACTACGAAATTTAACATTTAATGTTGAATAACAAGTTTGTGCAGCGTTATGAATAGCCTTTTCTGTGACTGTCGTGCTCAATAACATTTTAATGTAGGTATTACTAATGAGTGAAGATTGGAGCAATTATACCTAATTCCCTATCATAAGTGTTTGATAATGTGATAAGTAACACCACCTCGATTGGTTTTAAAAAGTTTGAATAATTTCGTGCGGGTTCGATTCTCGGTTTGGACATGCTATTATTAAAAAAAATATTGAATGCAGTTCTATTGTTATTTAAATAAAAATAAAGTCCTATTTCAATAAAACTTTCTATCTACAGTATTTGGTGTGGTCTATGCCACCATGTGACATAGTCATTGGAAGCCCTGGGGGCGTCCCACGACTATGCCATATTATTATGTTGGAATAGACCGCACCAAAGTAACTATTCAAACATTTTTAAACCAATCGAGCTGGTGTTACTTATCACATTATAACTTTATCAAACACTTTATGATAATTGCTCCAATCTTCACTCATTAGTAATACATTGAAATGTTAAAGTTTTGAGCACGACAGTCACAGGAAAGGCTATCCATAACGCTGCACAAACTTGTTATTCAACATTAAATGTTAAATTTCGTAGTCTTCCTTTTATTTAAGATGCTATGTTATTAAGAAAAAATGATAAGGTATGATCGAGCCTTTCGATCGGTACAATTAAATTAGAGAAATAATTTTTTTTACATTCGGCGGGTTCGATTCCCAGTTCAGACAGTTGATTACTTAAAATTCTTTGAATGCAGTTCGTTTTCTTTTTAAAATAAAAATGAAGTCTCCTTTCAGTAAAATTTTATATCTTCAGTATTTAAGGTACTTTCCCATGTGAGTTAATTTTGGGACGCCCTGTATATATATATATATATATGTTACTGTTATAGCGTTTGATACGTTTTGTGAAAGATTAGAAGTGCAAACGTTTGAAAACGTGCAAATCTGAAAAGGGTACATACAACCTGAATTATAGAAGTAGTTTTATCACATATTATGTGGAAACCTAATCTTACACTTTAAGACTGATGCATGTCATACTCGATAAAATTAACTTTCTCATCCAACATGCTGAAGTTGACTCGAATAATATTTTATGTTCTTTCTTAGTATGACGACCTGAACATAATTCATGAATAGCTTACATAAATATTAGTTTTTATCTGTGATTTATATCAGTACATTACTATGTATTCTGAAATTAAATTATAATGTTTTTAAATGCTGTGTACTGTCAACATAATAAAATAAGGTAGGTACCTACTTAATCTTCTGATACCTACATATAGTGTAATGCATTAAAATATTAATAATTGTATAAATGTATAGGCGAGCTCCTCTCAAATGAAATCTCTGAGAAATTAATTTACCTATAAATGTTTTGTGTATATTTATACTTCAAAATTGAAATGTTATTTTGTCTCTAAAAGTTTAAAATTCTTAAAGATTTAAAAAAGTTTTTGTATTTTCAAAACTAGACAATAACGAAAAAATAACTTTGTTATCTTGTGTTAAGTATATCTAAAGGAGCGCGAAGAAATGTAAGAACTGCCTAGTTATTTGAAAGTGGTTTGTTGTGGTTTTATTTATAACGCAAAAGCACGAGTGCATTTTGTCCAATACTTGTCACTCCCAATACCAATACAAAGTACATACTTAATTTATTTCTATTACTTTGCCTTTGGCGATGAATTGCCTGATAGTTTTAATTCATTTATAAAATATTGTAAATTGAATGTACTTACTTATTTAGGTGTACGATTTACGACTGTTTAATATAAATATGTGTGATATATTTTGTTATAATTATTTATGCTGTCCCCTATGGAATTTATTTTTTATACAATTTGTTCCTACTTTCTTCATTTAAAGCAGTTAATGTGATTATATAACTCATTATGTATAAAAACGTGTGTTTTAGAAACGAAACTCATATTATTTTTACGTTTTTGCATTCACAATGCAATTTTTATTATTGAAAATGAAATATTAGAAAAAAATTACCCGTCTCACAATTGGCCCCGATGGGACTGGGAGAACATTCGCCCGGATAGCGAAAGGACGTGGATTCGAGTCCTATCGGAGCTAGTTGTGAGACAGTTATTTTTTTCTACTAAGTACTTACTTCATTTTCAAGTGCAACTCAGTATTATCATAACAAAGATATACCGATCTAAAAATCGTATATCTATCTCTCGAAACAATTGTGATTTGAATTACTTTGATCGGGCTGCTACTTGTGCCAAATCGGATAAGAGCTAGGATTATCACACGTTATGACATGTGACCATAGATATAGAATTTACTAGATAACGCAAATGCAGTACTGCGCTTGTCCGAGCTCCGATCAAACGTCAAGGTTGGTCGCCGCTAACTTAAAGTCCGTGTGCGTCCTCGTGCCTCGTTGCGTGATATGATAATTAACTGCAATAGCCTTCGATCATATAAAGCAATAGCCCAAATTGTTTTCTGTTTGGATTTCACGTCACTAAATGTCGGCTGTGACGTCACAGTAGGTGTTAAAAGTCGGCACGCTTGGTTTTAATACAAATCGTATATCTGTGCATGTGACAGTAGTCAATATTTTACTCGTTCACACGGCAACATTTGACGTATCGTCTTTTTGACTAATCGTTACGGCGACAATTCTTTTTAAATGCACGAGTTCACACGACCACGAATCGTTAAAAATAACGTATACGTCTTTCCGATACTTTTGACATTCACGTTTTTCACGAATCGTCATTGACGTATAAGAGCCGTTAGAGATTTAGTTTAGAGGATACAGGTTTTAAGACTAACTTTTATTGAAATCACCAAACTAAGATGGAACTGTATATGAATATGATAATTTACAGATTGTTAGGGAACGAAAGGCAAACCTTAAAACGTGTATGACACAATGTCACACTTGCAATCTAATATAATTCTTTATTTTATTATTATTTTAATTAATATGATAACCAGTGATCGGATAATCGGATGCATATTTACCTAAAGTTGAGGTGTTAGCTGTTATGGAATGCACTTTTGTATCGAAAATTTTTAAATGAATAACTCATGCTAAAGACTTCGTCTCCACAAATGTAACTGACAAATTTTGCATTCTCGAATTTTCTGTAATACCGGGATTTATATAATAAAAAAACATGTTTTAAGAAGTCGCTTCCATAATTTCCTAGCCAAATATTAACTTTAGGTAAATATGCATCCGATTATCCGATCTCTAATGATAACTTGTCTCTTTCTCAGTCGGGTAATGATCTTGCAACACTTTTGATGCAATTTTGTTATCTTTTTCTGAATGTAAACAATGTACAAATAATATAATTCTGAACATCGGGCTATACCTACATTTTCAACTGTTTTACATTAAAATGCTCTCTTATAGTCTAGCACACTGCAGAAAAAATTACTAAATGTGTAAATAAATTACTTGTTTACATACAGTAAACACATGTTTATAAGCGTTCACAGCTTACATACACTACTGCATCAACTGAAAATTACCTAATAAACACAAAGCGTTGTCTCAAACGAAAAAAATCTTAGAAAAAATAATAATATTAGAAAAATCTTTTTTTTCTGTTCTGTGTTTACAACTGAAGTATTTTGAAGATATGACGAGTAGTAAAATTAAAAAAGAGTTAAAGTAGAGAGTAAAATATTTAAGACATTGCCAATTATTGATTGTGATGATGATGAGATGTGTTTTGAACCCTTGTTCCCAGTCATCATCACTGGCTTCGTTGCCACTGGGGACAAACGAGAAAAAAAAATACAATTTGTTGCCAGTGGTGACAGTCAGTACGAAAAAAATCGCAGTTGTTGCCAGTAGTACAATGTATTTATATAGATACTGATAAGAAAGCTCATTGCCTGCGCAAAAGCCAGTGTTGCCAACTTATATTGGTATTAAAATTGGTATTCGAAATAAATATAAAAATAAAAAGTTTGGCTCGTTGAATTTCGTCTTCACATCACAAGTACTTAAATTAACAAACATAAGACTAAAAAGCAGAAAATAATTATATAAAAAAAAATTTTTAGAAACCTCCTTTTTAAGACGGACTAGAAAAAAAGTATAATGTGGTTTTCAAAAGTATATTTTTTAATTTATAACTTTTATTCGTTATTTGAGGATTGGTCCTGAAAGTTATTCATAATATTATGAGTAAAGACAAAAATACTGTTAAATATTCATGGAATACTTTTTTAGACATCTAAGATGTTATTCTACCACTGACAATAATCGGGAATTCATAATCTCAAGCGTCACCACTGGAAACGATTGGGATTTTCCTTTATCCTGATCGTGACCACTGGTGACAGCTAATATTTCATTTTACCTTTCGTCACCACTGGCAACAAATGGTATTTTTTTCTCGTTTGTCCCCAGTGGCAACGAAGCCAGTGGTGATGACTGGGAACAAGGGGTTTTGAACCGGTTCGTGGTTGCTTGACAAAATTTTTTTTGTTAATGTGTTTTTCTGTGACTGATTCTGGTGGTTGGTTGTTCTCTGGTTCGCATTATGTAATGAAAGAAAGAAAAGAAAGTATGTACTTTCTTTGCTCGGACTACCGAGATATGACTCGTTTGTGTTGAAACTTGAATGTGTTTTGCTGTGTTTGAGAAAATACTTGTTTTAAACATTGTTTTTTTATGTAATAAATAAGCATTGCCGTAGGTATTTGTTTTGTTGTTAATAAAGTAAGGTGCAGTGTTAACCTGCGTTTTGTTTTTTGCCTTTCGTTTCCACACATAAGTACTGTATATTGAATGAAATAAATTTTAACTTGTGCATTTATTAAATTTTTTACGATTATTGTTTTTTTTGTTGTCGGCTGTGATATTCTGCTTTTTAAGAATATAATCTCATTTGATCTTAAGGAATTTTGTATAAGCATCCGGTTTGGCACAAATACACATACATAATTATAAAATATGAAAATACATAGGTTACCTATGTTGTGCCTATGATAGGTATAAACGACAACATAATACGAGAAGTGCATGTATGCATGCATATAAAAAAGTTTCAAGGAATGATAGTTGTTATTGAAAAGCAACTTATGTGACTAGGGATTGTTGGACAATCAAGTATTCTCAAATTATTTTGTCATTTTTGTTATTATTCTCGGTTGCTTTGCATGCTTAATATGAATGTACCTGCTTATATGTGATTATATTTGAATTATTATGTTATAGTTTATTTTGCAAATTTAATAATTCATATTTTCCAAAATATTCTATAAGGATGGTGTTTGTATGATATAGCATTTTTAGGAAGGTTTTTTTTTCAAAAAAAGTAAATGTATTTTACAAAATTTACCCGTTTTTTATTACTTATATCAACATCATAAAATCACCTATAATAAATAAGTTATTACCTATGTCTTTTTCTTAGAAATAAAACTGGAGACGTTTAAAATTAACACTTTAAGGTGTATCGATGAGCTCAGTGGCGCCGCCGATGGAAATAAATCAATTGCATTTTATTAAAGGCTTGGATTAAAAGTTTCGGTTATTTCGCGCAGGTGAAAGAGTGGAATGCATTTTATAAATATACTTTTGAGAACTCAAACTTACGCAATAAGCCGTGAATCTCAATAGTGCCAAAAGTGGCCACATTTGGCAATATCGAGATCCATAACTTGGTGCTCATATTTGAGGCCATGAAAAAACATTTAAAAATTGCATTTTGCTCTTGTTTTTGCGCGAAATAACCGAAACTTTTAATCCAAGCATTTAATAAAATGCAATTGATTTATTTCCATTGGCGGCGCCACAGAGCTCATCGATACACCTTAACAGCCGATCGCGACCGGACCTGGGACCGTACTCTGAAACGCTAATCCGAAACTTCGGTTAGCCCCGCCCCTTTCACTCGATTCTCTCCCGACCAGAGAGTGAGAGAGAGGGGTATACCGAAATTTCGGGTTTTGCGTTTCAGAGTAGGCCCTCTGCCCCATGATTCTCGAACCATCGGAAACGCTCCCGACGGCGTAATGTATGCCCTGTCTCTGTCACTCACTATAGAATTAGTATAGACAAAGAGAAAGCAGAGAATTCGAATCCGATTCCGTTTCCGACGGTTCGTGAATCAGGGGCCTGAGGTTTTTATCTGTCATGCGCCGATCATAACCTGGGCTCGTGATCAGACTTCATAGATTTTTCTCTAAAAACACGACGCTATAACGAGAGGTGCGTTTGTTGCAATGTGTAGCTGCATTATTTAGGATGGTGTATATGGGTGGGTATATTAGGATGGTTCGAGAATCATAAAAACCCATATCTCAATTAACTGTTATGCACACAGAAGTGCACACAGAACACAACAATAAGTATTTTTTATTTTCATGTTCTGTTGTTATGCAGTTTAACCTTCCACCATCAGCTAATGAAAGAATACAACTAAGGTATATTCATGCATGTGGTACCTACGTAACCAAACATGCTTTAACTGCTAAGGAGTTTTACCTTCCATCATTAGCTCACCTAAATAACCTAAAAGATTACAACTATATTTTTTTACGTATTAACAATAATTCAAGAATTATCCTCCAACTCCTAACCATTGAGGAGAGTTATCTTCCATCACCAGCTCATCATCGTGAGCTGATAGCTATCAGATGAAAATGCTTGAAAAATTAAAAAAATACATAATACACGTAATCTATCCATAAAATTTGCGGGTTTTCCTCGTTCCCCTAGATTCTACCATCAGATCCCGACTTGGTTACAATGAGACCAACACAGGAGTATACTCAAATAAAAAAAATCATTGAAAATGTTAAATAGTACCTACTTACCTACCTACCTATAATAGATAGTATTTTTTCATTTAAGTAATCCCATGACCAGCCCTTGCGAACGTTGCTTAACCGCAACGATCGAACGATTTTTTTTGGAAATTTATAAATTTGCGGTTTTTATTATTTATCGTGGTGACATACATACATCAAACAAAAAAATTACGTGTTGAATTGAGTACCTGCCTCCTTTTTTTGAAGTCGGTAAAAACCAAGAGGTCTACAAGCGACTTTAACCCCGTTATTCCAAAACGTGGACTAAAATAGTCCTGGTTTAAAACTGGTACTACTAAACTGATGCTGTCACTTTCATTTTCCAAATGCAAGACAGAACTAGCATCATTTTTTTAGTCCACGTTTTGGAATAAGTTTTAATTAACGTTTTTTATTGGTATTTCGTTATTTTATTCATCAGTCATCATCACTATTGTACATTTCGAGAATTGATCAATTTGCGACTATGTAGGTAGTCAAGTCATTTCGCGAATTGGTCATTCATTACGCGACCTAAACGTTCGTGATGAAACAACAATAAAAAAGATTAAAAATTTCAGGAACAATTTGACATAACAACTTCAATTTTAAGAATTAGACTACCTATTTAGAGTAAAAAAAAAATCAATCTATAAAAATAACCATACAAGAGTTTTTAATTTTTTGCTAAACAGGGTAGGTAAGTATTTTTTTATTGATTAAAAAAAAATATAAGTATTTTATTTTTTACAATTAAAATAAATTAGTTACTTACTTACTTTAAAATATACAAATATAATAAAATTTAATGCATTACGTAGGTAATGCATTAAATAGAATAAGAACTATAATAGTAGTAAGGTAGTTCTTATTCTATTGAATTTACAATAATGACGAAAAAGGCCGGCGCACCAGCAAGTATAGTGCGACAAGCTTTTCTGTTCCGGTAATAATCTTTGGAACTAAGACTGTTTTCATACGACAGTCCATTTTGACAGCTAATTTCGTATTGCAAGTGGCTCCTCTGTCACGACTGTCACCGGAACAGATAGGAGTGTGGGACTATAGATGCGCGTAATAAAGTGCTGTCAAACTGTTAAACAATGGTTAATAGTAGATTGTATTACAAGGGAGCAAAATAATATATTTACGGCGATGGCGCTATTTTGAATCCAGAGCGCAGTGAAGGATTCTAGAGTAGAATCTCGAGCGCAGCGAAGGATTCTAGAGTAGAATCTCGAGCGCAGCGAGGGATTCTAAAGTAGAATCCTGAACGCAGCTAGGGATACGCCGCCCGAGGTGAAAATAATTTTGCGGCCGAGTAACACACTCTGCTTTTCATCCCCCTCTATAAGAAAAGCAGTAAAGACAACTCAAACTACCTACCTTTCTTTGTCGTTCGGATACATCATAGCGCTAGTCGGGCAAGAAAAAAAATTTGAGTTTTGAAATAAAATAAAATTTAAATAAAAAAAATTTAAGTATCTCCATCAGATTCCTTATAAGTATCTCCGGGGATACCGTAGGGGGGTTGAAAATTTTGTTTGATTTTAGCTACGACTCACCGTTTACGAGATATTCACAATTTTATAAAATTCCGTTTTTGAAAATTTCTCGGTCCCGAAAAAAGTCCCGGCCCCATACAAAATCAGTTGAATTTTTTTTAAGTACTGCACACCCTTTGCTACACTCCAAAAATTCAAATCTTATCGTTTTGGACCCTGTTATGAAGCTGTTCAAAATTCAAATCTCATTTATACCCTCTTGTCATAACAGGTAAACAATGAATCGTTTTGGACCCTGTTATTAGATAAACAATCATCGCTTTTCGAATCGATGGGATGAAAACATACATACCTACTTAACTGGTTTAGGAAAAATGTGATAGTAAAAAACCTCATTTTTCCTATACTTACAAAATTGTATTGAATGCATAAAAATAATTTAAAATCTCTACTTAACTGGTTTTCATTTTCATTTACAATGCAATTTTTTTTATTGAAAATTAAGAATTGGAAAAAATCGACCCCTCTCACAACTATTCAGATTTATCCATTTGGTAGCTAGTTGCGAAACGGGTTTATTTTTAACCGACTTCAAAAAAGGAGGAGGTTATCAATTCGACTGTATATTTTTTTTTTATGTGTGTTGCCTCAGAACTTTTTAGTTAATGAACCGATTTGGATAATTCTTTTTTTATTTAAAAGGTGACGCTTCTCGTGTGGTCCCATTCAAATTTTATCAAGAACTGGCAAGAAGTTCAGGAGTTATCCTGAATAATGTGTATTCAGACTATATTTGGGTATATGGACGATTTCATAGTTTCATCAAATTGGGGATCATTTTCAAAATATTTTTTTTTTTGAAAGTTGGTACTTCTGACCTGATCTTACTTTCACCAAGTCAGGACCAGGGGATCAAATCCCAGGAAAATTGAGAGAAATTCTCAAATATAGGGAAGCCTTATGCGTTCCATTTATTTTTGAAGTTAGTCAAGTATTTGCATCTGGTAGTCATCATCTCATAGTGATGAGCTGGTGATGGAAGCTATAACTCCTTAACGGTTAGGAGCTGGAGAATATTTATTTAAGTATTAATCGTACGTATTGGCCAATAGTTATATGCTTTCAGGTTATTAGGGTTGTAACGATGTCGATTCGTACCAGTCATTATGGATGGTTAAAAACTCCATGATGGCTGGAAACTCCATCTAGTTCTACATACTGGCCATTAATTTTATCGAATCCTATCCTGTTCTTTCAATTCAAATTCAAAATCTTCGTTTCACGTGTCCTGTTCATCATTTTTGATTCAGTTCTACTAAAATCACCAAGCCGTACAGAGCTCGCGGAGCATTACCAGTTTTTTATACCAGTTTGAGTTGTTTGTTATAATAGTATTAAATAACCCTTGACCCTTGGAAAGGGTTCTTTATTACTACCTTTACAATAAAAAGTCAAGTCCCTATAAACATCATCTTTTTATTCATCTATTATCTACAAATTAAATACTGGGCGGTGACTTCCGACGTTCCGGCTAGTGTACCACTGGCCGACGAGGACGTCCCGTCGCAGGGTGAGCTGCTGATGAGAGGTGAAACTCCTCAACAGTTAGGAGTTATATTATGATGTTTTATAAATACCATATGCACTTCAGAATGGACCTTCAGTTGTATTCCTTCAAGTTATCTAAGTAGCTAAAGATGGAAAGCTGAATTCCGTAACGGATAGGATATTTACAACAATTTATCATAATCACCATGTAGTTTCTTAAGCTACTTCACTAAAAATCGAAAAATAAAACGTTTTTGAAAAAAAAATGTAACCGCCTTCAAAACGGATCTTCAAACAAAAATTAACAAACACTAAAAAACGAAAAAAATATAAGATTTTTTTTATTCAAAGGACGATGATACGTGACTTTTTCTAATTTATCTTGGTACTTACTGAACTGTTTGAAGTCGGTGCCAAGCCAAAAAGAATAAGAACGAAATATACTGAGTGAAATAACTAACATATAAAAAAAAACCCGGTCCCAAGCGTGAGGTGTAGGAGGTAATTACCTCAATACGTATAAGACGGCACCGACTTCAAACAGTTCAGTAAGTACCAAAATAAATTAGAAAAAGTCACGTATCATCGTCCTTTGAATTAAAAAAATCTTATTATTTTTTTCGTTTTTTAGTGTTTGTTAATTTTTGTTTGAAGATCCATTTTGAAAGCGGTTACATTTTTTTTTCAAAAACGTTTTTTCTAATAAGTAGGTAAGTAGGTAGGGCAGAGGTACCCTTTGTGGCCACTTTAAGGATTTTTTGACTTTTAAGCACTAAGTACTAAATGGTCTTAGGTATTTAAGAGACCAATTCTATCTTAAATTATAGATAATTTATCTTAAGAATAAGAGAATAGAAAGAATAAGAGTTGTTTATTTGTCAAGAACATAGTTTGTTACAGTTGGTACAATATTAATTAGTTCAGTATGTCCCACTCTAAAAAGAGTAAGTATACAAATTTGTTTAAAATTGAATTTAATACATTATTTCATTATAGGTATATTTAAATTAAATTATAGATGATACATAACATCACTACAAAATTTAATAATATTAATAAAAAAAAGATGTCAAATTCAATGTAAGTACATATTTCAAAGTCAAATAGGTATTACAATTGGATAATATTAATAAAAAAAGGATGTCAAAATTAATGTCAGTATTTCAGAGTCAAATAGGCTAATACAATAATTTATCACTAACATGTCAATACGATTATTATCTTATTTTCAAATTTATAAAAGTAAAATAGCTTTTTTTTATATTACACACAATGTGTGAGAGGTGCCAAATGTATCGGTTTTGGCCACTTACTGATAGTTAAACTTTTGTAAGTATTGCGAAAAATCAAAACCAAACCCAGGTAAAATCAATATATTCTTATGCGCTAGAAACCAGTCAATAGCAAAACTACAATTTAATTGTAAAAAACAAAGGTTTATAAAGTATTTCATCCAAAACAAATTTCTTAAAATTTTCATACAAAACATTTTTTCAAACAGAAAATGGAATTTATTGAAAAAAAATCGTATGTAATAAGGAATTCTAACGGTTGTTATTATAACCTTAAAATACCTTATTTTAATTGCCTTTATCAAAAATGGCTAAAAGTTAATTAGAAAACTTTTAAAGCAAAAAGTGGCCAAAACCGGTACGCTTGCCCTACTTCATTTTCAAATGTTTTGATATAACACAAACGTATAATTTACATGGACTGGCAGTAAAACATGACTTAAAACTTAACAAATGAATAAATTAATAGGTTTTTCCCCTAAATCAAAATAAATGGTCATCATAATAGGGGATCGGTCTGATTTTTTTTATTTGTTTAAAGTGTTTTTATTGATATCAGAAACACGACACAGGTATTTATTTTCAAATATTTTCCATATTTTCGGAGATATAGCTACTCAAACTTCCTAAATTTGAACTTTGAACTTTAAATAGACAAGGACAGCGCTAGACACATCTGACGTCAGATGTGCTTAGCGCCATACTCCCGCTCTTTTTTTCTGTTCTGTGCTCCCGCCATACAAAATTTCGTTTTAGAAAGAGATACCTATAGACACAGTTTTTCACAATTTAGCAGCTCATTACTTGCTTATTAATCAACATTTTGAATTATTTTTTTTTCACTTTTGTTATTCTTCAATGTTATATTTTTTGAATGTTACAATTAAATATTTACATTTCAATAACAGTCTAATCCCCTATTTAAACCTGTACCTAAGTATAAAAATATTATGTAAGTACTTATGTAAGTACAAAATTATTCTTAAAAATATAAATTTATATTAAAACTAGCCGAAGGGTACCTATAGTACCTACCTATTAATTAAAATCTTTGTTATACTTATGTACCTACAAAAAATATCTAGTTGTTCATTTTAGGATGCTGCTAGTTTTTGCACTATTGGATTGTATATACTTTGGCTGCTAGAATAATACAATACTTATCTTAGACACTAAATAAAATAAAGAAATCTATTCATACTACATTTAAAGCTCATGGCAACAAAATTAAATGATATCACAATAATTGCCGCAAATTGTATCTTTTGCATATCGGAACATTACAATGATTTATTTCTACTTAAATTGGGTTATTCTTCGCCAAACATTTTTCAAGGACTAGTCTCTCTTCCATTATGCTCTAAAAAGTATTAAGCTGTTTTTAATAAGTACCTATAGGTAGGTAAGTATGATCACTATACTGTTCTAGTCTATGTTACTGATTGTTCAATATTGATTCTTGTTGATATTTTGTGAATTGTAGAAAGATTTGTTCTAGAGTTGTCTGTGAGATACTATAGTCCTCCACATTGACCTCTCGTTTGGCTTTTTCCATAATACCAAACATTTTAGACCACGCCAATTCTGTATCTACCAAGTAGTATGTTAGCAGACCCTGATACTCTTCCCTGAAAATAATATAAATATAATATTAAACTCAGTGTAAAGTAAAGCAAACATTCAGACCAACCAGCACGCATCGGCGGCCCCGCCCGAAAGGAATTTAAAAATGCGGTAAAGATAAATAAAAAAATGTATGCATCCCCCGACATAATAATGGTCCATTTTGTTCATAATGTTCAGAACTTAACTTACGATACCAGAGACAGGCACACAGACACGTCAAACTTATAACACCCTATTTTTTGCAGTCGGGGGTTAAAAATTTAAAATTGTATACCGCAAGGTAACCAGGAATTACAGATCATTTATTTCATAGAGAGGAGCGAAAAGAGCTCTGAAACTGTCTTGGCGAGGCGTCAACATAGACTCTATGTCATAGAGCACTGCCCTAACCCACGTTATCTGGGTATCACACTCGACAGAGCTTTGACCTTCAAGGCTCATTGTTTTAGTGCAAAACAGAAAGTTAGCACAAGAAATAAATTTGTTACAGCGCTTAGCTAAATCAGCCTGGGGAGCAGTTCACGAAGTTCTAAGGACGACTGGCCTCTCGCTCTCGTTTTCTGCGGGTGAATACGCATGGCAAGTATGGCAACGTTCTGCTCATGCCAATCATGTTGATGTGGCCTTGAACAAGACATGTCGTATCATAACGGGATGTCTCAAACCAACCCCGCGTAACATGTCCCTTGGCAGGCAAAGGTCCACCAGACTGTGATGTGGAGAAATCAAAACAGGAAACTGATCCTCGACATACTTTGCACAAACTACTCCATGCCTCGCGCTCCTCTCAAAAGCCGAAAACGCTTTCTGGGGTGTACAGCTGCGTCAGACACTTTACTACCACAGGCAAGAACGCAACTTTGGGAAACCCGTTGGCCAGTCTTACCTCAGTTTATTCCACCAATCGGTGGCACCAACCGAGGCTCTGGCAAACGTGGAAATCCCTAAACAGACTGCGAACTCAGGTCGCGCGCTGTAAGTATAATATAGCAAGATGGGGCTTCATCGACAACACGTAGGTATGCAGTGCGTATACCTATGCTGCAACTGTGGAGCCCGTCTCAAACTATGGCGCACTTATTAGAATGCCCTCTGTCGCCCACTGTATGCAGCAGTTGCCGTCGCCCGATACTGGGAAGGGCAGATACCTATACCTACTTAACTATTGACACGATGAAGACACAGAACACTGAACATTAAAATAATTAAGTTTAACTTACATGAGTGTCGGGTTCACAAAGTTTGTTTCTACATATTCTTTAACTTTGTTTACGTGTGCTAAAGCATTCTCTGAAGTAGAAGGCTGAAGTGCTTCTTCTGCTTTAATTTTGATGGTCAATGTGAAACCTGTAAAATAAAAAAATTGTTTAAAGGCTGTTCATGGTATGTTGAAATGTCAACAGCAGGCCATCAAACAGACATATATTGACAATCGACTTTGAACTTTAACTTTTTCTGCTTAGGGTTAAAAATGAATTGCAGATATCTGTTTCATAAAGATGTGATTTGCGTAGTAGGCTATTAGTTACCATTTTTTTAATATACTTTCGCTGGTTCTAAGTTAAGTAACACAACTACTAATCGGAGCAATAAATCGATTACTAACCTTCATATAATGTTTTATACTTATACAAATCCACGTTTACCTTGTGAGAATTTGTTCTTGAGGTGCTGCGGCGTGCCCAAGCACTGGAATCGGCCGTTGACCATGATAGTGAGGCGGGAACAGAGCGCCTCGCACTCCTCCATGCTGTGTGACGTCAGCACCACGCCGCGGCCCGCGCGCTGCGCCCCACGGATGGCTCGCCACACCTGCGCTCATTCAAAGCTAGACAAGTGGCTTTCTATTAGCGAATTCGCCAGTCGAATAGAAAGAAAATGTATGGGATTGACATTAGCGATTGAAATGCCACGTTTTATTTATTTATCCACAACGGGGCAGCACTTACCCTTCATCACACGATGTTAAGTAGTGATAAGACTGAAGGTGGAAGTGTACTACTCCTGGAATCCTCAATCACTGAGGAACTGGCTAATTTTCTTTAAGTTAGCATTCCCCATCCACACAGATTGTCGCAGTGGCTCGTCGCTTGACGGGCCCGTTGACACAGTGTTACCTACCGATCATACCACCTAAGCCAGGGGTCGTGAGTCCGTTGAAAGGTATAATGGTAGATCCCCACCCTGGACAACCGTGTTAGGATATGAATTATAATATCCAACAAAATCATTTTTATGTAAAATGTTGCTGTCAATACGAGACCATATGGTTTGCACTGTCAAAAAGTTATCGGATCTCATGTAGAGCCAAGTATCTGTCTCTACCCACCCTAACTTCACAAACTCAACATCTTAGTCAAAATAATACAATAGATCTTCTCTTCAAACTTCCTAATTGTTGACATAGTTCTCAAAGGTATTTGACAGGCTCTGCTGGCCTAGCATGAGCGGCTTTTATCACGCGATATGATATGATACGGCATGCCGTCTTGCTTACATCTTAGTGGGGTAAGCAAGACAACTTGCCGTACCATATCATATCGCGCGATAGAAGCCGCTCATGCTAGGCCGGCTGGATAAGCCGATTCTACAATCTTGCCAAAATATGTCCGAATAAAAAGTGTTCGCACTTCAGTTCGCACCCTACTAGTATTAGGAGAAGGAAATTAAATTGTGTGTAACCTGTCGTTTGGCAGCGGGGTCGACGCCGGTGGTCGGCTCGTCGACGAACACCAGCCGCGTCCGGCCCAGCAGAGCCACCGCTGTACTCAGCTTGCGTTTGTTACCGCCAGAGTACTGATGCACCTGTTCGAAAGAAGTATTCGTTAAAAAACTGTATCCCTGTCAGTTTTTAAACGTGCCATCGATGCGCGTTTGTGTCGATACAAACTTATAAAAAAACCGGTCAACAAGAGCGAGTCGGACTCGCGCACCGAGGGTTCCGTACCATCATAAATGTAAATAAATAAAAAGTGAAAATTTGCGATTTAGAATTGCAGTTAAGGTTAGCGTCATCTCTTGATCGATAGCGGAAGTAATGTAGTTTTTGTTGATGATTTCCAGATGATTTCCGAAAAAGTTTACTATTTAGAGAAATCGTTTTATTTTTCCTGTAATCTTTACATAAAGTCTTATCACATAAAATAATTTCAGATTTTTTGCAAACTTCGGAGAAAATAGGGATTTGATGGAAAATGTAAACAAAATACAACCCGGGGGGGGGGTTGTATTTTGTTTACATTTTCCATCAAAAGTAAAAAACTAGGAGCAACGCTCTTTCATATGATACCTACCCCATAGACAGGCTTGATTTAATTACAAATATACAGTTTTTTCCCCGTACTTGTAGTCATTCCTTCCACACTGCACTACTCCTATTTTTTTGTTTTAGTTTGTTTTGGAATTTTT